>CM060984.1:236151689-237630022 GCA_030765065.1 Deroplatys truncata | reverse complement strand
TTTATCACCAGTCGTATATCCATACGATCAGGCAGATTCTCCATAGTTTTTCCAAACATGACGTTGTTAAAGAGCTGTAGACGTCCTTCTCGAAATCATTAGCAGCTTATTGTAGTAGCCTGTTGTTAAATTCCGCATAAGGTTTTAACCACTGTGTCTGTTGGAATTGCAGCACACGATGGATTTTTTAGTCGTAACCCTTGATTAAGAGCTTGATTCAAAGCTATGTAATGTACTACATACTTCTTTCGAGGTCCAAGACGAGGTATCAGTTTCTTTGTATATGATTTCAATGGTTTCATACACTCAGGCAGGAAAGGTAGATCGTTAAGTTCTATAGGTTGCTCGATGTCTGTGACGTCACACCCAGAGACAGGATGTCTACCAGTATCAAACACGTTTAAACTCGTCTCGTAACTACCTGTATATGCTGTCACATTAACAAGAGAAGTATTCCCACACGCTCATTCAGTCAGATGTTACATTCAAAGCCTACCACCACCCATTACACCGAAGCTAGCACAATCTCAAAGGCTTAAAAGGTCACGTAGAAGATTTCCCCCCCCCCTTACTTACTTAAATGTGTGTATATACTACATTATTTCATGTTTTCATTCCCTTTTCAATTCTTCCTTTCCATCTTCTCCTAGAAAGACCATTACATTTCACTACAATCACGAGAAAAGCAATTTTTCCAGAGTTTCACAGATTCTAAGCTTCTAGAATCGAACCCGCTAATAGTTTTAATAAATGTATTTTTAGTAATTTAGCTCCCTCGCATCAGCATCTACCATTTAATCTTTACTCGAACCTGATAGGATTCATAGGATTGAAGATATATGAAATCACCCCTTCGGGATTCGATCTGAGTACTTTAAAGTACCTTTTGTCATAATAACGATATTTAGGAACTAGGTACTCTCTTTACGGTTTACTTGACGTGTCTATATAGATTAGATTACGAGTTATTAAATTTGCAAGTAAATTTCATTAAATCGGTATTCGAACCCAGAACACCAGGAACAAAATAATTTATAATATTAGCTTGACATGTTAAAGAAAGCTGTGTGCAGTTACGCTATCAATCTAAGTGATATATTCTAGTGTACAGAGGAAAATTAAGGAACTCATTAAAAGATGGGAATCGAACCAAGCACAACTGATTGACAATTATATACAGCATTAATTACTCAGTACAGAACCTATCAAACATGCTTTGGCCCACTCCTCTACCTCATTTAGTTCCAGAGATAATGAAGATTTAAAATTAAGAATCGAACTCAGGACACCAGATCCCCAAATATAGATCCGCAAGAAACTACCTATTGATATAAATGTAATAAAGTTTATTTGACGTCTTTATCTTAAGTAGTTTAGGAGTTATTAAATTTATAATTAAATTACATTTTATCGGTATTCGAACCCGGAACACCAGAAACAAAATTATTTATAAAATTAGTTTGCTATGTTAAAAAGAGTTGTATACAGTTACATCTGGAGTGATGACTGCTGTTGCTGTGGCGGGTGAAGCTATAGCTGGAATATCTTTGCTGTGATGCTTGCTATTGCTAAGAGTGCTAAATCTTTCCTGCTGCTGCCCCTACAGCTGTTATGTAACTGGTGTTTGTCGCTGCTGTTATTGTAGCAGATGTTGCTACAGCTGTAAGATCTGTTACATCTATTGTCGTACAGCTGCTGTATCTGCTACGGTAGCTATTGTATTTGCTTCTGTTACAGCTATTGTCCAGGCTGCGGGTGATGTTTCTGTAGCTGCAGGATCTATTGCTGCTATCATTGTAGCTGCTGTACATATGGCCTCTCGTCAGATTGTATTCAACAAGTCTATATTCATTGGTATGAGTGTGTTGGACATCTCCAAGACATTAATGTATCACTATCATTACGACGTGTTGTTGCCTTATTATGGAGCTGAAAACCTGAAGCTTATGTATATGGACACTGATTCATTCATTCATCGTGTAACAACTGAAGATGTGTACCAGGACAAGCTACGTTTTCTTGAGCACCTCGATACAGCTGATTACCCTGCCAACCATATATGTTACTCTACTCAGAACAAGAAGGTATTGGGGAAATTTAAAGATGAGGCTAATAGCAAAATCATCCTGCGCTTTGTTGGACTACGTCCTAAGATGTATGCCTTAGATATTCAAGGATCAATGATAAAAAGATTAAAGGTATAAAACGTAGCGCTATTAAGCAGTACATTTCGTTTGACAGCTATACAGACTGTCTTAAAACCTGTGAAATCATCTGAACGCCCATGAATCTAATCCTATCACGAAAGCATGCTGTTACCACAGTGCAAGTGAATAAAATTACATTGAATCCCTTTGATGATAAAAGAATTATTGCTGAGGATGGAATAACTATCTATGCGTATGGACATTACAGTATTACAAACAGTACTTAAGAGAATGAAACCCGAAGATGAAGATTTTCTCAGCGAGTCTACAATTTAAATAATTAAAGTTTACTCATGTGCTGTGTATGTAACTAGCAGACAAATGGTGAAGAAAGGGTAAGATGGAAGGGACGGTGGTAACCCTGCCATTAGGAGCAAATACTAGTGTTAGTCTGAAGCCTAGATAAAGGGGAGAGGTACCTACAACGAACTTAAATAAAGGTATGTTGACGCAAAGCTTTTTAATTTGTGAGCCATATGCAGTTTATCTCTGCAGTTTATAACTGTTTAACATATAATAAGTTTGTAAGATTTAGAAAAAAGTATATAAATTGTTGTAACGTTGGATGAGAAATGTTTATGATCTAATTACTCTCTATATTACCATGAGTACCTGTGATACTAGTTGAATTACCTGCTAAAATGACTTAAATACCTGTGATACTAGTCGAATCATGTGAAATTACCTTAACTAGCTCTGATACGAATTCCTGTTCTAAATTAGCACGATCACCTGTGACACTATCTGGTTTGTCTTAAATACCAATGATACTAGATGAATTACCTGTTAAAATGACTCAAATACCATTGATACAACCTGAATCACCTGCATTTACCTTAAATAGCTGTGATACAAATCTCTGATCTAAATCATCACGAGTATCTGTGAAACTATGCTGATTACCCAAATACTTACGATATTACCTGAACTATCTGTAAAATACGAAAACTACGTTATAACCAACCCTGGAACCTACCCTCCTGTAATGCTAGCTTAATTACTCTAAACACCTATGACGCTTGAATTATGCTAAATACCTACGATACTAGCTGAGTTACCTGTGAAATACGAAACTATGCTATACCCAACCCCTGGAATCTATCCTCCTGTGATACTAGATGAATTAGCCTAAATACCTACAATACTAACTGAATTACCTGTGAAATCATACACTGCTATGATGCAGTCAGCCTCTTGTAATACTAGCTGAATTAGCTTAAATGCCCTCCGATACTAACTGAATTGCCTGTGCAAAATATGCAGCTATGATACGTCCTGCTCCAGGAAACTATCCTCCTGTGATACTAGCTGAGTGACTCTAAACACTTGTTACTTGAATTATCCTAAATACCTACGATACTCTCTGAATTACCTGCAACATCATACGGAACTATGCTATATCCGCTTCCTTGGGATATGTCCTACCCTGTGATACTAACTGAATTACTTACCTGTTAGTGTGAGTGGGTTAGCTTTTCCCTTTCCTGGTCACCTTTTTCCCTTTGCTGGTCACCTTTTTCCCTTTGCTGGTCACCTTTTTTCCCTTTGCTGGCCACCTTTTTCCCTTTCATGGTCACCTTTTTCCCTTTGCTGGTCACCTTTTTACCTTTGCTGGTCACCTTTTTCCCTTTGCTGGTCACCTTTTTCCCTTTCCTGGTCACCTTTTTCCCTTTGCTGGTAGCCTTTTTCCCTTTGCTGGTCACCTTTTTCCCTTTGCTGGTCACGTTTTTCCCTTTGCTGGTCACCTTTTTCCGTTTCCTGGTCACCTTTTTCCCTTTGCTGGTCACATTTTTCCCTTTGCTGGTAACGGTTTTCCCTTTGCTGGTCACCTTTTTCCCTTTGCTGGTCACGTTTTTCCCGTTGCTGGACACCTTTTTCCCTTTGCTGGTCACCTTTTTCCCTTTGCTGGTCACCTTTTTCCCTTTGCTGGTCACCTTTTTCCCTTTGCTGGTCACCTTTTTCCCTTTCCTGGTCACCTTTTTCCCTTTGCTGGTCACCTTTTTCCCGTTGCTGGTCACATTTTTTCCCATTGCTGGTCACCTTTTTCCCTTTGCTGATCACGTTCTTCCCTTTGCTGGTCACCTTTTTCCCTTTCCTGGTCACGTTTTTCCCTTTGCTGGTCACGTTTTTCCCTTTGCAGGTCACATTTTTCCCTTTGCTGGTCACCTTTTTCCCTTTGCTGGTCACGTTTTTCCCTTTGCTGGTCACCTTTTTTCCCATTGCTGGTCACGTTTTTCCCTTTCCTGGTCACCTTTTTCCCTTTGCTGGTCACCTTTTTCCCTTTGCTGGTCACCTTTTTCCCTTTGCTGGTCACCTTTTCCCTGAATGGGTTACATGATAGGCAAGTCAAGAACATTGACATGAAACAGTTTTCCGCGAAGTTCACGTCTAAAGTCGCTTTCAAGGTCTAGCACCTCCCCTCCTATTCCCTATCTCTCCTGTATATAAGTCCATATTCCTACTGCTTCACTATCTGTCTAGCCTAGCAACTCTCCTCGTTTCCCTGTACCTCTCATATAAACCATACTCTACTCCTCAACCTCTGTCTAGCCTAACACCTCTCCGCGTTTTCCTATACCCTTATATAAACTATACTCTACTCCTCAACCTCTGTCTAGCCTAACACCCCTCCTCCTGTTCTATACTTCTCATACATATAAACGCCTACTCTACTCTCAATCTCTGTCTAGCCTAACACCACTCCCCGTATCCCCTACCTCTCGTAAAGCGCATTCCTCCTGCCCCCCTCTAGCTGAGTATCACTCCTTGGTTTCCTATCTAACCTAACTTTAACACCTGTCTATCCTAGCATAGGATCTCTCTCCGTTTTCTCGTCTCTCCTTATAAACGCATACTCGACCTGCTTAGCCTAATATCTCTCCTCGTTTTCCTATATCTCTCATATAAACCATACTCTACACCTCGAACCTCTGTCTAGCCTAACACCTCTCCTCCTGTTCCCTACCTCTCTCACATAAAGGACATACTCTACCCTTCAACTCTGTCTAGCCTAACAGTCCACCTCGTTTTCCTATACCTTTCCTATACTCTACTTCTTGACCTCTGTCTAGCCTAGCACCCCTCTTCCTGTTCCTATACTTCTCATACATATAAACGCATACTCTACTCTCAACCTCTGTCTAGCCTAACACCACTCCCTGTATCCCCTACCTCTCATAAAGCGCATTCCTCTCCTGTCCCCTGTCTAGCTGAGTATCTCTTTGGTTTCCTATCTAACCTATATAAAACACATTCTAGCTTTAAACACCTGTGTATCCTAACATAGGTTCTCTCTCCGTTTTCTCGTCTCTCCTTATAAACGCATACTTAAACCCTCCTAGCCTAATACCTCTCCTCGTTTTCCTATACGTCTCATATAAACCATACTCTACTTCTTGACCTCTGTCTAGCCTAACACCTCTCCTCGTTTTCCTATATCTCTCATATAAACCATACTCTACTCCTCAACCTCTGTCTAGCCTAACACCCCTCCTCCTGTTCCCAACCTCTCTCATATAAAAGACATACTCTACCATTCAACTCTGTCTAGCCTAACAGTCCTCCTCGTTTTCCTATACCTTTCATATAAACCATACTCTACTTCTTGACCTCTGTCTACCTAACACCCCTGCTCCTGTTCCCTACCTCTCTCATATAAAAGACATGCTCTAACCTTCAACTCTGTCTAGCCTAACACCCCTCCTCGTTTTCCTATATCTTTCATATAAACCATACTCTACTTCTCGACCTCTGTCTAGCCTAACACCGCTGTTCCTGTTCCCTACCTCTCTCATATAAAAGACATGCTCTACCCTTCAACTCTGTCTAGCCTAACACCCCGCCTCGTTTTCCTATACCTTTCATATAAACCATGCTCTACTTCTCGACCTCTGTCTAGCCTAACACCCCTCCTCGTTTTCCTATACCTTTCATATAAACCATGCTCTACTTCTCGACCTCTGTCTAGCCTAACACCTCTCTACTATTTCTTCCATATAAACGTATTTCCCTCCTTCAACCCTGTCTAGCATAGTATCAGACGTCGTATTCCCTATCTCCCCCATATAAACCCATTTTCCTCCTTGAACCTCCCCATCTAGCCTCGTTTTCCCTATCCTTTCCCATATATGCCCAAAAAACTGTGCTCGATCTCTCCTAAATAACCTACTGAAGGGCACTATTTATATCTTGAGCCTAATAATTAAAACAAACTAATTTCTGATTGAAAACTGCTTTATTGTTTTTCAAAATATTCTCCTTTATGATCAATACACTTTTGCATCCGTTTGAACCATTTGTCAAAGCATTTATTCCAGTCTTCTTGAGACACCTCAAAAATATGGTTTTTGAAGGCATCAACGGCTTCTTCTGCCAACGAAAGTCATTATGTACGGAATTTATACTTCATGTTCGGGATCAAAAGGAAGTCATTTGGTGCCAAATCAGGACTGTATGGCGGATGACCCATCAATTCGATTTTTTGAACTTTCACTGGAACAAGCATTTTCAGAAAATTATCGTGCGCGCGTGTCTGTGTAAAGCATAACTCAAAAATCTGATGTGTTACACTCACATGACTTTCTCCACTCTTGTACAAACTATTTTTTACAAAAGCTTATTCCCCATATGCTTCAAGTTAATCGAGATATCGAGATGTTCATCTTATTGCTAATTTTCTTGTAGGTGCAAGGGGAATAGGTAGGCTTTAAGCGATAGTCAAATATTTTAAGAGCTGGCTGCTATATGGAGTATTCCATTCTCTTTGCATTATCAGGACAAAAAAAGTGAATAACGAATTTGAGAAAAAGTATAAGTATTTGGAAAATTTAAGAGAATAACAAGCAATATCTCGAAAATGGTTCACTCAACAAAAAAAGTATATGACACAAACTGTGTATTTTGACGCGATCTACATTTTTTTGTGTAGTAAAACTTTGTCTATCTCTTATGGTTTACCAGTTATGTAAAAGTTATTCACAATGAAGAATACTTTTGGAGACATTCCCAGAAAATTCGAATTATACATTTCATTTGTCATGAAAATATCTTAAATATAAGATATTTTAATCAAAATGGTTAGAGCCGTTTTTGAGAAAATTAAAATTTTCGAAAAAATTTCCATGTAACGGTTAATCTGGGGAGAGGGGATTTTCTTGAAAACCTTCGTGTCGCATCTCTGGAAGATACTGAAAGTAAATACCAAGTTTGGTGTTTATCCGACTGTTCGTTTCTGAGTTATGCTGTTCACAGACACACACACACACACACACACACACAGACACACAAACGTGTTTCCAAAAATGGTTTTTTTGCATTCAGGGTGTCTCAAAACATATATTTCCGGTGAAATCTCGGTATTGAATTTTTGAGTGGAATACAACACTTCCCCTACTTACTATAAGTAGTAGAGAAAGTAAAAATGACAAGTCGGATAAATATCGAACTTGGTTTTTAAATTCAGTATCTTCCAAAGATGCGACATGAAGAATTTCAGGGAAATTCCTCCATTCCAAACTAAAATTTACATCTAACACTTTCTCGAAATTTTGATTTTCTAAACAATGGCTCTGTCGATTTTGAAAATACAATATATTAAACTTGTTTACATGACAAATAAAATGTATATCTTTAATTTTCTGGGAATAGACTTTGAAGTCTTCATTTGGAAGGAACTTTGTATAATCTTGTATAACTGATAAACGTTAAGCGATAGATGAAGAAGTACCACACAAAAAATGTAGATCTCTTTAAGACATGCAACTTATTTCAAATAACCTTTTTGTGGCCTAAGACATTTCCGAGATAATGTTAATAGTTCGAATTGTTCAAGACTTTGCCATTCTTTTTAAGTCCTGTCGACATTCAATTGTTTCTCGCGATGTCATGGAAACAGTATGAAATTTTAAGGTCAGCATATAGCGTCCAGTTGTTAAACATTTGATTATTATTGCTGTTCTCTTTGTATGTTTAACGAAATGTGTAAACGTTTATCTCGGTTTTGGTATTGTTTAAGGTCTGCCCTTACTGCATACGGCACCACAGGCGGTGGAAAGTGATGTGGCAAAATGATAATTTGGGAACGAAATGTTTCAAGCCTTAAGTTTTAGGTTGCCTCCCCGGATTTGCCAGTTAAACGGATCGAGGAAAACTTGGAAAGAACCTCAGTCAGGAAGGACGGTCCTGGCGGGATTTGAACTACAGCCCTCCCATTTACGAGCCCGTGCCTTAACGATTTAGGCCACCTGTGTCGGTACTTTCTCTACCACTTAAGTACGATATAGTAAGTAGAGGAATAATTGCACCCTCCCCAAGAATCCTATGTGCAGATTTAAAAAAATAGAAAGAAAAAAAAAAAAAAGCATTTTTAGAAAAAAATTCTTTGTGTGAAAAACGAAAAGTCGATAAAATATCGAAGTTTATATTTAATTTTAATATATTCCAAGAATTCTACAAAGGGATTGCTAAGAAAATCCCCCCCACTGCATAATACTCTTTACGTGGAAAAATTTTCGGTTTATTTTTTTATCAAAAGGGTTCTAACGATTATATATATATATATATATATATATATATATATAAGATAATTTACAAGAGAAACAAAATCTATATCTTGAATTTTTTCGGAAAAATCTATGAAAACCACTTTACTCCGAAGGAATTCTGTCTAATTTTGCATAACGGATAAACCACAATGTAGATCTGTTTAAAACACACAGTTCGTTTCAAATAACATTTTTTGTAGCATAACTCATTTCCGAGGTATCGGTTATTATTTGTTTGAAGTTTTCAATACTTTTGTAACTTTTAAAGTGCTGTCGCTTTTCAATTGTTTCCATGTCATGGAAACATAATGAGATTTCAAGGCCAGTATATAGCGACCAGTTTGTATACATTGAACTATTGTGCTGCTCGCACAGTAGTTTTATTCTTATTGGGTCATTTCGGCTAACGAATTCCAAATAATTTCGGTAGCTATCGTTCAGCTATGTTATTTACCGACTGCATGTAGCCTGCTGGTTGTATTTGGTGCCTGGGTCGTTAATTTCTGCTGCCAAAGTGAGTGCTTGCTCTCCTTCGGTGAGTTTCATGTATGTCTTAGTAAGCAGATTCTTTCAATTGCTAAAAGGGCTTACTGACTAGATTATTTATCCGGCTTTGCCTATTGGCATTTTCGATACGCATTAAAATGAAGTTATTTTGCGGACCCTTACATGTTATTTATATTTGTTGGCTTTGTACCATTATCTTTGTTTTGGTCTGGTCATTTGATTTTTGTATGCACTGTGCAACTTCCCTTAGCTGTTTTAGGCAATTTCTTTTAATTCTTGTGATTTCTACTTTCTCTACTACGTATAGTAAGTAGGGGAAGTATTGTATTCCACCCAAAAAGTCGATACCGAGATTTCACCGGAAATATTTGTTTTGAGACCCCCTGAATCCAAAAAAAGCATTTTTGGAAACATGTCCGTGTGTGTGTCTGTGAACAGCATAACTCAGAAACGAACAGATTACCCTTTGTATGAAACATTTTTCGAAAATTTTAATTTTCTCAAAAATGGCTCTAACGATTTTGATTAAAATATCATATGTTTAAGATATTTTTATGACAAATAAAATGTATATCTTGAATTTTCTGGGAATGTCTCCATAAGTATTCTACATTGTGAGCGACTTTTGTATAACTGGTAAACCATAAGAGATAGACGAAATTTTACTACACAAAAAATGTATATGGCGTTAAAATACAAATTTATGTCATATACATTTTTTGTTGTTGAGTGAACTATTATCGAGATATTGCTTGTTATTCCCTTAAATTTTTTAATCCTTATTTTCTCAAATGGGAATTCGTTCTTCATTTTTTTTTTTGTCCTGGTAATGCAAAGAGAATGGAATACTCTACATAGCAACCAGCTCTTAAAACATTTGACTATCGCTTAAAGTCTACCATATTCCCCTTGCACCTACAAGAAAATTGGCAATAAGAATAACATCTCGATATCTCAATTAATATGAAACTTATGGAGAATAAGCGTTTGTAAAAATAGTTTTGTACAAGAGTAGAGAAAGTCATGTGAGTGTAACACATCAAAATTTTTTAAGGTTTATCCAAACTGTTAATTTGTCTAGCTTGTACCTAAATTACACTCTGTGGCATCACGGGAAGTATTTCATGGTCGTGTTGTTTTGTTTAATGGCCAGGCAAGCGTGAGATAAAGAGCTGTAGTGATCGAGCTAAATGGGACAATCTGCTATACATTTATATTAAGATATGTCTCCCTCTGCAATAATTACGTAATTTTGTGAACTCGTGTAATAACATAATGGTTTCTAAAAAGTTACGAGTATGAAGATCCTGTGTGTTCGATGTATGTTGCTCTATGGCAAAGTTTGTTAATTAAACCCAGTATTTGACTATATAGTGAACAAATACTTGGGGGGGGGGAGGCTACCTGTTACCTTTCATCTCATTGGTTTCTTTCAAGGTTGCAAGTGTCGGCGGGAGGTCTCGGCGTGTGCGTGGCAGAGGAAAAGAATGCTCTGAGTAAACCGTCTCCGGTTCCTGGACCCCCAGGGGATGTGTAAGCCCATAGGAGAGAGGGGAGTCCGCTGCAACAGCCACCACCCGAGTTTAAATCTGTAAACGGTAGAGGCCCTGCCCTTTCCTGATGTTCCTCCCTCCCTTCCTCCCTCCATTGTCAGGTGCCTAGGTACAAAAGATCTGGTAGATTGTTGTGCTACGTTCCTTCCGCTCTTCGTCCTATCTTATCAAGTAGATACAAGAAAATCCTTTTGCAACAAGTTGTAGAGCTATATAAAAATAAACACTTGTAGGTAGAGAAAGCCTTGTGAGTGTAATAATAAGGTTTTTCAGCTTCTACTACGTGCAGCCTTACTGAATTGATTAACGCTAATGCAAAACCCCATACTATAACATAGAAACGTGAACCTCAGAAGTACTTAAACAGAAGAAGGAGAAGGCAAAAATTGTGAATATGTCATATTTTCATACCAGCTTTTATACCTGCTGTTGTGCTTGAAGAAAATCACGGCACAGGTGAGTGGGCCTCATTTGACTACCAAAAACCTACAGGACTATTTCTGTCGTGGCTTAAGTAGCTGTAAAAACATGGAACGGAAGTTGGTAACAAGATACACTGCCTTTCAAAGTTGCATCATTAGGACTTCCTAAATTGTAATCTTTCCTTGAAACCCTTCATAAGAAACATGCGTCATCGTTTTTGTTAAGAAAGGGAATCGTTAGAGAAGAGAAAGCATTAGGTCGTGGGGGTTCTATAAAAACCAAACAGAACAAGTTCCCGAAACTTTCCTCTCCTCCACTGGTCATGCTTAGCTCAGCTGCTTAGCGCATCTAAATTGCACCAATGTGCAGCTGAGTTTCTGGTAGTCATCACTTCTGAATAAAAACATCTCACGTGATGCATTAACAGGGCTTTGTCTTTTCACTCTTCTATCCACTTCTCTCTCTATTTATTTTAAGTCTCTTTAACTACGAGGTCATACCGCGACGGATCTATTAGAAGATAACCCTTGGCTCGGTGTGTAGCTGACAGTTAGACTTCCAGGTCTCATTCCTGTGCCATACCATCATGTCGTCATGTGTCTACAGAGGCCTTAGTGCTAGGCAACTATAACTCTGTTTCTAAGACGGGCAGATGACAGACTTGACAAGTGTCCACAGATGCATGTTTACAGCAACTGTACCTCTGCTCTGTGAGGGACAGATGACAGCCTTGCCTCGTGTCCACAGATGCATGTTTACAGCAACTGTACCTCTGCTCTGTGAGGGACAGATGACAGCCTCAGCATGTGTCCACAGATGCATGTTTACAGCAACTGTACCTCTGCTCTGTAAGGGACAGATGACAGCCTCAACATGTGACCACAGATGCATGTTTACAGCAACTGTACCTCTGTTCTGTGAGGGAGAGATGACAGCCTCAGCATGTGTCCACAGATGCATGTTTACAGCAACTGTACCTCTGCTCTGTAAGGGACAGATGACAGCCTCAACATGTGACCACAGATGCATGTTTACAGCAACTGTACCTCTGTTCTGTGAGGGAGAGATGACAGCCTCAGCATGTGTCCACAGATGCATGTTTACAGCAACTGTACTTCTGCTCTGTAAGGGACAGATGACAGCCTCAACATGTGACCACAGATGCATGTTTACAGCAACTGTACCTCTGCTCTGTGAGGGACAGATGACAGCCTCAACATGTGACCACAGATGCATGTTTACAGCAACTGTACCTCTGCTCTGTGAGGGACAGATGACAGCCTCAACATGTGTCCACAGATGCATGTTTACAGCAACTGTACTTCTGCTCTGTAAGGGACAGATGACAGCCTCAACATGTGACCACAGATGCATGTTTACAGCAACTGTACCTCTGTTCTGTGAGGGAGAGATGACAGCCTCAGCATGTGTCCACAGATGCATGTTTACAGCAACTGTACTTCTGCTCTGTAAGGGACAGATGACAGCCTCAACATGTGTCCACAGATGCATGTTTACAGCAACTGTACCTCTGTTCTGTGAGGGAGAGATGACAGCCTCAGCATGTGTCCACAGATGCATGTTTACAGCAACTGTACCTCTGCTCTGTAAGGGACAGATGACAGCCTCAACATGTGACCACAGATGCATGTTTACAGCAACTGTACCTCTGTTCTGTGAGGGAGAGATGACAGCCTCAGCATGTGTCCACAGATGCATGTTTACAGCAACTGTACTTCTGCTCTGTAAGGGACAGATGACAGCCTCAACATGTGTCCACAGATGCATGTTTACAGCAACTGTACCTCTGCTCTGTGAGGGACAGATGACAGCCTCAACATGTGTCCACAGATGCATGTTTACAGCAACTGTACCTCTGCTCTGTGAGGGACAGATGACAGCCTCAACATGTGACCACAGATGCATGTTTACAGCAACTGTACTTCTGCTCTGTAAGGGACAGATGACAGCCTCAACATGTGTCCACAGATGCATGTTTACAGCAACTGTACCTCTGCTCTGTGAGGGACAGATGACAGCCTCAACACGTGTCCACAGATGCATGTTTACAGCAACTGTACCTCTGCTCTGTGAGGGACAGATGACAGCCTCAACATGTGTCCACAGAGGCATGTTTACAGCAACTGTACCTCTGCTCTGTGAGGGACAGATGACAGCCTTGCCTCGTGTCCACAGATGCATGTTTACAGCAACTGTACCTCTGCTCTGTGAGGGACAGATGACAGCCTCAACATGTGTCCACAGATGCATGTTTACAGCAACTGTACCTCTGCTCTGTGAGGGACAGATGACAGCCTCAACATGTGTCCACAGATGCATGTTTACAGCAACTGTACCTCTGCTCTGTAAGGGACAGATGACAGCCTCAACATGTGACCACAGATGCATGTTTACAGCAACTGTACCTCTGCTCTGTGAGGGACAGATGACAGCCTCAACACGTGTCCACAGATGCATGTTTACAGCAACTGTACCTCTGCTCTGTGAGGGACAGATGACAGCCTCAACATGTGTCCACAGAGGCATGTTTACAGCAGCTGTACCTCTGCTCTGTGAGGGACAGATGACAGCCTCAACATGTGTCCACAGATGCATGTTTACAGCAACTGTACCTCTGCTCTGTGAGGGACAGATGACAGCCTCAACATGTGACCACAGATGCATGTTTACAGCAACTGTACCTCTGCTCTGTGAGGGACAGATGACAGCCTCAACATGTGTCCACAGATGCATGTTTACAGCAACTGTACCTCTGCTCTGTGAGGGAGAGATGACAGCCTCAGCATGTGTCCACAGATGCATGTTTACAGCAACTGTACCTCTGCTCTGTAAGGGACAGATGACAGCCTCAACATGTGACCACAGATGCATGTTTACAGCAACTGTACCTCTGTTCTGTGAGGGAGAGATGACAGCCTCAGCATGTGTCCACAGATGCATGTTTACAGCAACTGTACTTCTGCTCTGTAAGGGACAGATGACAGCCTCAACATGTGACCACAGATGCATGTTTACAGCAACTGTACCTCTGCTCTGTGAGGGACAGATGACAGCCTCAACATGTGTCCACAGATGCATGTTTACAGCAACTGTACCTCTGCTCTGTGAGGGACAGATGACAGCCTTGACACGTGTCCACAGATGCATGTTTACAGCAACTGTACCTCTGCTCTGTGAGGGACAGATGACAGCCTTGACACGTGTCCACAGATGCATGTTTACAGCAACTGTACCTCTGCTCTGTGAGGGACAGATGACAGCCTTGCCTCGTGTCCACAGATGCATGTTTACAGCAACTGTACCTCTGCTCTATGAGGGACAGATGACAGCCTTGACACGTGTCCACAGATGCATGTTTACAGCAACTGTACCTCTGCTCTATGAGGGACAGATGACAGCCTTGACACGTGTCCACAGATGCATGTTTACAGCAACTGTACCTCTGCTCTATGAGGGACAGATGACAGCCTTGACACGTGTCCACAGATGCATGTTTACAGCAACTGTACCTCTGCTCTGTGAGGGACAGATGACAGCCTTGACACGTGTCCACAGATGCATGTTTACAGCAACTGTACCTCTGCTCTATGAGGGACAGATGACAGCCTTGACACGTGTCCACAGACGCATGTTTACAGCAACTGTACCTCTGCTCTGTGAGGGACAGATGACAGCCTTGACACGTGTCCACAGACGCATGTTTACAGCAACTGTACCTCTGCTCTGTGAGGGACAGATGACAGCCTTGACACGTGTCCACAGAGGCATGTTTACAGCAACTGTACCTCTGCTCTGTGAGGGACAGGTGACAGCCTCAACATGTGTCCACAGAGGCATGTTTACAGCAACTGTACCTCTGCTCTGTGAGGGACAGATGACAGCCTCAACACGTGTCCACAGAGGCATGTTTACAGCAACTGTACCTCTGCTCTGTGAGGGACAGATGACAGCCTTGCCTCGTGTCCACAGAGGCATGTTTACAGCAACTGTACCTCTGCTCTGTAAGGGACAGATGACAGCCTCAACATGTGACCACAGATGCATGTTTACAGCAACTGTACCTCTGTTCTGTGAGGGAGAGATGACAGCCTCAGCATGTGTCCACAGATGCATGTTTACAGCAACTGTACCTCTGCTCTGTAAGGGACAGATGACAGCCTCAACATGTGACCACAGATGCATGTTTACAGCAACTGTACCTCTGTTCTGTGAGGGAGAGATGACAGCCTCAGCATGTGTCCACAGATGCATGTTTACAGCAACTGTACTTCTGCTCTGTAAGGGACAGATGACAGCCTCAACATGTGACCACAGATGCATGTTTACAGCAACTGTACCTCTGCTCTGTGAGGGACAGATGACAGCCTCAACATGTGACCACAGATGCATGTTTACAGCAACTGTACCTCTGCTCTGTGAGGGACAGATGACAGCCTCAACATGTGTCCACAGATGCATGTTTACAGCAACTGTACTTCTGCTCTGTAAGGGACAGATGACAGCCTCAACATGTGACCACAGATGCATGTTTACAGCAACTGTACCTCTGTTCTGTGAGGGAGAGATGACAGCCTCAGCATGTGTCCACAGATGCATGTTTACAGCAACTGTACTTCTGCTCTGTAAGGGACAGATGACAGCCTCAACATGTGTCCACAGATGCATGTTTACAGCAACTGTACCTCTGTTCTGTGAGGGAGAGATGACAGCCTCAGCATGTGTCCACAGATGCATGTTTACAGCAACTGTACCTCTGCTCTGTGAGGGACAGATGACAGCCTTGCCTCGTGTCCACAGATGCATGTTTACAGCAACTGTACCTCTGCTCTATGAGGGACAGATGACAGCCTTGACACGTGTCCACAGATGCATGTTTACAGCAACTGTACCTCTGCTCTATGAGGGACAGATGACAGCCTTGACACGTGTCCACAGATGCATGTTTACAGCAACTGTACCTCTGCTCTGTGAGGGACAGATGACAGCCTTGACACGTGTCCACAGACGCATGTTTACAGCAACTGTACCTCTGCTCTGTGAGGGACAGATGACAGCCTTGACACGTGTCCACAGACGCATGTTTACAGCAACTGTACCTCTGCTCTGTGAGGGACAGATGACAGCCTTGACACGTGTCCACAGAGGCATGTTTACAGCAACTGTACCTCTGCTCTGTGAGGGACAGATGACAGCCTCAACATGTGTCCACAGAGGCATGTTTACAGCAACTGTACCTCTGCTCTGTGAGGGACAGATGACAGCCTCAACACGTGTCCACAGAGGCATGTTTACACCAACTGTACCTCTGCTCTGTGAGGGACAGATGACAGCCTTGCCTCGTGTCCACAGAGGCATGTTTACAGCAACTGTACCTCTGCTCTGTGAGGGACAGATGACAGCCTTGACACGTGTCCACAGATGCATGTTTACAGCAACTGTACCTCTGCTCTGTGAGGGACAGATGACAGCCTTAACATGTGTCCACAGATGCATGTTTACAGCAACTGTACCTCTGCTCTGTGAGGGACAGATGACAGCCTTGACACGTGTCCACAGAGGCATGTTTACAGCAACTGTACCTCTGCTCTGTGAGGGACAGATGACAGCCTCAATATGTGACCACAGATGCATGTTTACAGCAACTGTACTTCTGCTCTGTGAGGGACAGATGACAGCCTTGCCTCGTGTCCACAGATGCATGTTTACAGCAACTGTACCTCTGCTCTGTGAGGGACAGATGACAGCCTCAACATGTGTCCACAGATGCATGTTTACAGCAACTGTACCTCTGCTCTGTGAGGGACAGATGACAGCCTTGCCTCGTGTCCACAGAGGCATGTTTACAGCAAATGTACCTCTGCTCTGTGAGGGACAGATGACAGCCTCAACATGTGTCCACAGAGGCATGTTTACAGCAACTGTACCTCTGCTCTATGAGGGACAGATGACAGCCTCAACATGTGTCCACAGACGCATGTTTACAGCAACTGTACCTCTGCTCTGTGAGGGACAGATGACAGCCTTGCCTCGTGTCCACAGAGGCATGTTTACAGCAACTGTACCTCTGCTCTGTGAGGGACAGATGACAGCCTTGACACGTGTCCACAGATGCATGTTTACAGCAACTGTACCTCTGCTCTATGAGGGACAGATGACAGCCTTGACACGTGTCCACAGAGGCATGTTTACAGCAACTGTACCTCTGCTCTGTGAGGGACAGATGACAGCCTCAACATGTGTCCACAGTTGCATGTTTACAGCAACTGTACCTCTGCTCTGTGAGGGACAGATGACAGCCTTGACACGTGTCCACAGAGGCATGTTTACAGCAACTGTACCTCTGCTCTATGAGGGACAGATGACAGCCTCAACATGTGACCACAGATGCATGTTTACAGCAACTGTACCTCTGCTCTGTGAGGGACAGATGACAGCCTTGACACGTGTCCACAGAGGCATGTTTACAGCAACTGTACCTCTGCTCTGTGAGGGACAGATGACAGCCTCAACATGTGTCCACAGAGGCATGTTTACAGCAACTGTACCTCTGCTCTGTGAGGGACAGATGACAGCCTCAACACGTGTCCACAGAGGCATGTTTACACCAACTGTACCTCTGCTCTGTGAGGGACAGATGACAGCCTTGCCTCGTGTCCACAGAGGCATGTTTACAGCAACTGTACCTCTGCTCTGTGAGGGACAGATGACAGCCTTGACACGTGTCCACAGATGCATGTTTACAGCAACTGTACCTCTGCTCTGTGAGGGACAGATGACAGCCTTAACATGTGTCCACAGATGCATGTTTACAGCAACTGTACCTCTGCTCTGTGAGGGACAGATGACAGCCTTGACACGTGTCCACAGAGGCATGTTTACAGCAACTGTACCTCTGCTCTGTGAGGGACAGATGACAGCCTCAACATGTGTCCACAGTTGCATGTTTACAGCAACTGTACCTCTGCTCTGTGAGGGACAGATGACAGCCTTGACACGTGTCCACAGAGGCATGTTTACAGCAACTGTACCTCTGCTCTATGAGGGACAGATGACAGCCTCAACATGTGACCACAGATGCATGTTTACAGCAACTGTACCTCTGCTCTGTGAGGGACAGATGACAGCCTTGACACGTGTCCACAGAGGCATGTTTACAGCAACTGTACCTCTGCTCTGTGAGGGACAGATGACAGCCTCAACATGTGTCCACAGAGGCATGTTTACAGCAACTGTACCTCTGCTCTGTGAGGGACAGATGACAGCCTCAACACGTGTCCACAGAGGCATGTTTACACCAACTGTACCTCTGCTCTGTGAGGGACAGATGACAGCCTTGCCTCGTGTCCACAGAGGCATGTTTACAGCAACTGTACCTCTGCTCTGTGAGGGACAGATGACAGCCTTGACACGTGTCCACAGATGCATGTTTACAGCAACTGTACCTCTGCTCTGTGAGGGACAGATGACAGCCTTAACATGTGTCCACAGATGCATGTTTACAGCAACTGTACCTCTGCTCTGTGAGGGACAGATGACAGCCTTGACACGTGTCCACAGAGGCATGTTTACAGCAACTGTACCTCTGCTCTGTGAGGGACAGATGACAGCCTCAATATGTGACCACAGATGCATGTTTACAGCAACTGTACTTCTGCTCTGTGAGGGACAGATGACAGCCTTGCCTCGTGTCCACAGATGCATGTTTACAGCAACTGTACCTCTGCTCTGTGAGGGACAGATGACAGCCTCAACATGTGTCCACAGATGCATGTTTACAGCAACTGTACCTCTGCTCTGTGAGGGACAGATGACAGCCTTGCCTCGTGTCCACAGAGGCATGTTTACAGCAAATGTACCTCTGCTCTGTGAGGGACAGATGACAGCCTCAACATGTGTCCACAGAGGCATGTTTACAGCAACTGTACCTCTGCTCTATGAGGGACAGATGACAGCCTCAACATGTGTCCACAGACGCATGTTTACAGCAACTGTACCTCTGCTCTGTGAGGGACAGATGACAGCCTTGCCTCGTGTCCACAGAGGCATGTTTACAGCAACTGTACCTCTGCTCTGTGAGGGACAGATGACAGCCTTGACACGTGTCCACAGATGCATGTTTACAGCAACTGTACCTCTGCTCTATGAGGGACAGATGACAGCCTTGACACGTGTCCACAGAGGCATGTTTACAGCAACTGTACCTCTGCTCTGTGAGGGACAGATGACAGCCTCAACATGTGTCCACAGTTGCATGTTTACAGCAACTGTACCTCTGCTCTGTGAGGGACAGATGACAGCCTTGACACGTGTCCACAGAGGCATGTTTACAGCAACTGTACCTCTGCTCTATGAGGGACAGATGACAGCCTCAACATGTGACCACAGATGCATGTTTACAGCAACTGTACCTCTGCTCTGTGAGGGACAGATGACAGCCTTGACACGTGTCCACAGATGCATGTTTACAGCAACTGTACCTCTGCTCTATGAGGGACAGACGACAGCCTTGACACGTGTCCACAGATGCATGTTTACAGCAACTGTACCTCTGCTCTATGAGGGACAGATGACAGCCTTGACACGTGTCCACAGACGCATGTTTACAGCAACTGTACCTCTGCTCTGTGAGGGACAGATGACAGCCTTGACACGTGTCCACAGAGGCATGTTTACAGCAACTGTACCTCTGCTCTGTGAGGGACAGATGACAGCCTTGACACGTGTCCACAGATGCATGTTTACAGCAACTGTACCTCTGCTCTATGAGGGACAGATGACAGCCTCAACATGTGTCCACAGAGGCATGTTTACAGCAACTGTACCTCTGCTCTGTGAGGGACAGATGACAGCCTTGACACGTGTCCACAGAGGCATGTTTACAGCAACTGTACCTCTGCTCTGTGAGGGACAGATGACAGCCTCAACATGTGACCACAGATGCATGTTTACAGCAACTGTACTTCTGCTCTGTGAGGGACAGATGACAGCCTCAACATGTGTCCACAGATGCATGTTTACAGCAACTGTACCTCTGCTCTGTGAGGGACAGATGACAGCCTCAAGATGTGACCACAGATGCATGTTTACAGCAACTGTACCTCTGCTCTGTGAGGGACAGATGACAGCCTTGACACGTGTCCACAGACGCATGTTTACAGCAACTGTACTTCTGCTCTGTGAGGGACAGATGACAGCCTTGACACGTGTCCACAGATGCATGTTTACAGCAACTGTACCTCTGCTCTGTGAGGGACAGATGACAGCCTCAACATGTGTCCACAGAGGCATGTTTACAGCAACTGTACCTCTGCTCTGTGAGGGACAGATGACAGCCTCAACATGTGTCCACAGAGGCATGTTTACAGCAACTGTACCTCTGCTCTGTGAGGGACAGATGACAGCCTCAACACGTGTCCACAGATGCATGTTTACAGCAACTGTACCTCTGCTCTGTGAGGGACAGATGACAGCCTCAACACGTGTCCACAGAGGCATGTTTACAGCAACTGTACCTCTGCTCTGTGAGGGACAGATGACAGCCTCAACACGTGTCCACAGATGCATGTTTACAGCAACTGTACCTCTGCTCTGTGAGGGACAGATGACAGCCTCAACACGTGTCCACAGAGGCATGTTTACAGCAACTGTACCTCTGCTCTGTGAGGGACAGATGACAGCCTCAACACGTGTCCACAGAGGCATGTTTACAGCAACTGTACCTCTGCTCTGTGAGGGACAGATGACAGCCTCAACACGTGTCCACAGAGGCATGTTTACAGCAACTGTACCTCTGCTCTGTAAGGGACAGATGACAGCCTTACATACAGATATACATTTTATTTGTCATGAAAGTATCTTAAACATGTGATGTTTTAATCAAAATCGTTATTCACTTTTGAGAAAATTAAAATTTTCGAAAAATGTTCCATATATAGGGTACTCTGCGGTGAAGGGATTTTCTTTAACACCTTGGTGTCGCATTTCTGGAAGATACTGAACCTAAATACCAAGTTTGATGTTTATCCGACTGTTCATTTCTGAGTTATGCTGTTCACAGACACACACACGGACATGTTACCAAAAATGCTTTTTTTGGATTCAGCGGGTCTCAAAACATATATTTCCGGTGAAATCTCAGTATCGAATTTTTGGGTGGAATACAGTACTTCCCCTACTTACTATACGTAGTAGAGAAAGTAAAAAGAAAGAAAGAAAGAAGGAAAAGAGAAAACGAGATATATACCTGTTTTGTGCATTATGGTGTTTACCAATTACACCAAAGTCATTCAGAATGAAAAGGGCTTCATAGGCTGTTCCAGTGAAGAAGAAATTAAAACTTTCTTTGAGTTAGATGCACCCAGTAGCAGCCAATGACTATGCTAACACTTCCTTCAACATGGATATACAGTGATCAGTTGAAATGGCCAAACTGCCGAGCGAACATGCTCCGCCAGCAGTGACCCTTTGGTGACTTCCTTGGCAACTAAACACATTCAATTTTCTCCAAGTAAGTCGTTAACTTTTATGACTGCTTGTAAACGAGGAGTATAATTGTCTTTTTGGGGTTTAATACCAAAAACATACATAAATTTCTACTAACTAGCATTTAACTCAATAAGCGCCACACATGTCACAGTATGTGAAGAGCATAACTCAGAAATGCAATCTAATATACAAGTGTGTGTGGGCGCGCGCGAGAAGAGGACGACCCAAAATCGAGAAATCGGATCAACACCAAACTTGTCATCTAGGTTCAAAATAAATTGGGTTTTATTTATGGACGCTCTTTAACTGCTATGGTCCTTAGCGTCCCATTCTATACTGGGCGTGAAAGACCGGTAATTTTGCTCAGAGGCCTCTTTATCAGGTTTGAGGTTCTTTTACGTGCCATAAATCTACGATACGTGACCACCGGCTTTACTTCTCTTCCGAAGAAAGCCATGCTATGGATTTTTACGCCCCAAAATAATCAATCGCCCTCCGCCGGATTTGAACACGCGACTTCGGGAACTACAGGTTATCATGATAACCACTTCACCACGGAGGACGACGCATTTAGGTTCAGTACCTTTCAAAGATACGACACAAAGATCTTCAATAAACCCCCCACCCCAAAATACTCTTTACATGCAACATTTTTTCTAAATGTTTGAATTTCTAAAAAATGGCTGTAGCAATTTTAATTAAAATACCATATATTAAAGATATTTACATTACAAATAAAATGTGTATCTTGAATTTTCTGGGAGTAATCTATGAAGTCCTCTTAATTCGGAAGGAATTTTATATAATTTTGTATAACTGGTAGACATCAAGCGAAAGACGAAAACGTACTACACAAAAGTTGTAGATCTCTTTAAGACGCACAATTTATGTCAAATAATTTTTTGTAGCATAAGCCATTTCTGAGATATTCGTTATTAATGCTTCGAATTTATCATTCTTTTATGTTCCGTCAACATTCAGTTGTTTCTCGCGATGTCATGGAAACAGTATGGAATGTTAAGGCCAGCATATAGCGTCCAGTTGTTAAACATTTGACTATCGCTGTTCTCTGTGTATCTATAACGAAATGTGTAATAGAGCTATTTCTGCAAAGGTTTATTTAGATTAAAATTTAGTAAATAGAGAAGATTAGAATCCGTACCCACTAATAAATGATAGAGGATAGAGAAAATCGTGTGAATGTATCACAGTTTTTTATTTCTGTTTTTCGTTCACATGCAAAGGGTGGAATTTCATAGCCAGCATATAATTATCCACACTCGCACGCCTTTCTCTACTCAGTCTTCTAGAAACATTCTTAAAAAAACTTATTCTTCTATCCCCTTCTTGTTAATCCAGATAAACTTTGAATTCACATTTACACATTTTGTTGTAGGTAAAGCGACAGTCGCGTTTTCAAAGAACGTGTCGCTATGTGATGGCTTTGAAATTCCATCCTCTTTGCATGACCACGGGAAAAACAAATAAGACTTCCCAGTTGAGAGAAGTATAAGTATTAGAAAAGTGAACTAGAATATCATTACGCTATTAGCGCGACGCTTTGGGCGCCAAACTTGAAAGGGTTGTAGCCCCAAATTTGCAGTAGTTGCTGCCCCACGTATGGGAGCCAAACTTGAAGTTGTTGAATTGTTTTGGTTGCACCACGTTTTGCGGGAGATATGTTTCTTGGGGTATTCACCCCACGTAAGGTACAAACTTTCCGGTGGCCTTCGCCCCACGTTTAAAACAATCAACTTTGTATTTTAATGTTTATTTAAATATTGTATATGTATACCTCGTCTATGTCAGTAATAAATTTCAGAACACGTATCTCTTAGCAGGGCTGGTATGGCTAAGGAACAAGGCTTACTCAAATTATAATCGTATTGTACTTTGTTTATTAATCTTTCACACGATTAAATAACACTTCACTGATGTATCCTACTAAAGAGCTGTGAGATTATTGTTAATTGTACGTTTTAACACGTAAACTTTATATTATTCTCACCGCAATAACTTTTTATGTCTAAGATTAAACCTGTATCGTACTGCTCGGGTATGCAATCTTGTAGTGTCTGCCGCCTGAATTTGCACATTTCCTCTATTTCAACTATCTGATTGGCTAAGCCTCCTCCAATAGAATACCTTTATTTAACTTAAACTTTTTCTAGTTTTCGATTGGCTATTTATAAACTGTTTTAAATATTACATTATTGTTCCAAGAATTATTAGTAGCATTATTAAACCTTCTAATTTATTGTTGTCTCAAGGCTACCTCATTGTTAGCAACTTTCGGCTTCTACTTTGTAATTCTGTTTGCTACGGAAAGCAGCTTGCTTCTATTCTTACAGCTCCTACATTGTTAAACTACGTAATACATTTACATAACATTTTTATACATGTACATAATAATGTAAACATAATACAATGGCTGTAACATACACTTTATATATTATATAATTAGACTGATAACATTTAAGTGTTAAAAATACTACCTCAAAAGTCAAGACAATAACAAGGAATACTTCCGAAATGGTTGACTCCAGGGATAAAAAGTTATTCAACATAAATTGTGCCCTTTAACAAGATCTACATGTTTTGTGTAGTAAGATTTTGTCCATCTCTTACTGTTTACTAATTATACAAAAGTCATTCAGAATGAAGAGTACTTCTGAGGCTGTTAGTAGACAATTAGATATAAATTTCGTTTGTTATGAAGATATCCTAAGCATGTGGTTTTTTAATCAAAATCATTAGCCATTTTTACTTTCTCTACTACCTATAGTAAGTAGGGGAAGTATTGTATTCCACTCAAAAATTCGATACCGAGATTTCACTGGAAATACATGCTTTGAGACCCCCTGAATCCAAAAAAAGCATTTTTGGAAACATGTCCGTGTGTGTGTCTGTGTGTCTGTGTGTGTGTCTGTCTGTGAACAGCATAACCCAGAAACGAACAGTCGGATAAACACCAAACTTGGTATTCAGGATCAGTATCTTCCAAGGATGCGACACGAAGGTTTTCAAGAAAATCCCCCCACCCCAGATTACCCTTTACATGGAAGATTTTTCGAAAATTTTAGTTTTCTCAAAAATGGCTCTAACGATTTTGATTAAAATATCATATGTTTAAGATATTTTATGAAAAATAAAATGTATATCTTGAATTTCCTGGGAATGTCTCCAAAAGTATTCTTCATTGTGAACGACTTTTGCATAACTGGTAAACCATAAGAGATAGACAAAATTTTACTACACAAAACATGTAGATCGCGTTAAAATACACAATTTATGTCATATACATTTTTTGTTGAGTGAACGATTATCGAGATATTACTTGTTATTCCCTTAAAATTTTCAGTACTTATTTTCGCAAATGGGAATTCGTTATTCATTTTTTTGTCTTGGATATGGAAAGAGTATTAATCTGTGGCAAAGGGAATGGTGCTGCACCTAGCAACCAGCTAT
This sequence comes from Deroplatys truncata, assembly GCA_030765065.1. Classification (NCBI taxonomy): domain Eukaryota; kingdom Metazoa; phylum Arthropoda; class Insecta; order Mantodea; family Mantidae; genus Deroplatys; species Deroplatys truncata. The sequence continues at coordinate 237,604,816 of CM060984.1, read as the reverse complement.
TAAGAGATATGTATATGCTTAAAGGCTACTGTATTTCTATATTGCCCTTGTAAATATATATTCCTCTTACATCTACAAGAAAATTAGCAGTAAGGTAGTTTCTGCAAATGTTTATCTCGATTAACATGAAGCAGATGGAGAATAAGCGTTTGTATAAATAGTTTGTACAAGAGTAGAGAAAGTCATGCGAGTGTAACACATCAGATTTTTTGAGATAATAAACATTTTTGAAAAATGTTTCATGTAAAGAGTAGTTCGGGGAGGGGGAATTAAATCTTCGTGTTGCATCTTTGGAAGATGTGACACTTAAATCAACTTTGGTATTCAATCGACTTTTCTTTTTGAGTTATGTTTTCACGTACACGTAGAGTTCTATCTAAGATGTTGTTATTACTTACTGTACTTACTAAAGGTAAGAAGTAATTTGAGTATCACTTCAGCGCCCATTTTGCAAACGTTTACCTCGATAAATTAGATTAGATAGAAGAAATAACTTGTGTAAGAATAGTTCGTAGAAGATTGGGTAGAGAAAGTCATGTGAGTTACGATACTAATGAACCACACTCTTATTAATATCCCTGTCGACTTCCGTAAGGGTAATTTGGAGTCTTTGTATTAACTGCATTAGCGCATATTGTCTATCCTGCTTTTGCCCATTAGCTGGGCTGTAATCGTGCAGTAGGCGTTGCTAGCACTCATGGATCCAATTAAGCGTTATCTAGCGTTTCATATCACCAGGAGTGACTATCATGTGACAAGTAGATACCATATACTATCCCAGCATAATAAGTTTTCTCTTCTCACTTCTCCCTCACATCCGTCCACTGTCGAGACACGCGACCCACTAACGAAACATTCGTCAATCACGTTTGCGACAGATTTGCTCTGTTTCTCTTGGACGTAACTGGCATCACCATCAGGCAGCATTGTCGCTAAACTGGCGCTTAGAAAATGTGTGTAGGTTACTCTTAGTTGTTATACATAATGATATTATAAAGACAGCAAATGTGTGTGTGTGTGTGTGTGTGTGTGTGTGTGTGTGTGTGTGTGCGCGCAGGGTAATCTCAAAAACCCTCCACCAATTTTGATAATTGTTTCACAATTGAAAAACCCAATCCATTTTAATGGATATTGGACTATAAAGCACGTTCTAATTTAATTTCATAAATTACTAAGATATTATAAAGGATTTACAAAGCCCTTGTACTTGAATACGAAACTTTGGAGTTATAAAAGAACATGCTTACGAGGGCGGCCTTGAGATTTATTTGAGAATACCATGGGGTAGAAAAAAATAGTTATAGTTCTCCACGGAATATAAATAATGGCTGCACTCTGCAGACTATAAAAACAAAAGCCAGTTACATTATATTACAAGGAATGTACATAAGAGGGCTGTTCCAGAAGTACTCGACCTAACAAATAAAACATAAACATTTTGAGAAAAAAAATCTTTATTTCTCTACATAGTCTGCTTTCAGCTCGATTAACTTTTCCCAGCGATGTTCAATAGCTTCGATACCCTGTTTACAGTGAGAACGGTCGAGTTCCGCAAAATAGCCATCAACTGCAAACTCCACCTCTTCATTCTTAGCAAATACGTTACCACAAGCTATTTCTTCAACTTTGGAAACAGAAAGTAATCAGAGGGTGCTACATCTGGCGAATAGGGTGCATGAGGAAGCAATTCGAACTGTAACTCATTGATTTTGGCCATGGCGATAATGGATGCGTGAACTGGTGCATTGTCTTGATGAAACACAATTTCCTTTTCCACTAAATACGGCGGTTTTTTTGCTTGATTTCATCATTCAAACGTTGCAAAAAGTTTGCATAATACTCGCCATTGATTGCTTTTCCTTTTTGAAGATAATCAATGAACATTATTCCACAGAGATTCCAAAAACCTGACGCCATAACGTTGCCTGTAAATGCGGGAGCTATCAGACATCATAGGCATTTCAAAAAGTGCCGTACGTCGCACACTAACTGAAAATTTAGACATGAGAAAGTTGTGCGCAAGACAGGTGCCGCGTTTACTCACAATGGAACAAAATCAGCGTGGTGAGGATTTTTCAGTCGAGTGTTAGGCAATGTTTCGCTACAATAAAGCCGAGTTTTTGGGTAGATTGATAACCATGGATGAAACATGGGTCCATCACTTCACATCTGAGACGAAGGAACAGTCAAAACAGGAGACTGAAAGGAGAGAATCGGCCCCAAAGAAGGCAGAGACAGTTCCATCTGCAGGCAAAGTCATGACGTCAGTTTTTTGGGATGGGCACCGCATAATTTTCATTAATTATCTTCAAAAAGGAAAAGCAATCAATAGCGACTATTATACAAGCTTATTGAAGCATTTGAATGATGAAATCAAGCAAAAACGGCCGCATTTAGCGAAAAAGAAAGTTCTGTTTCATCAAGACAATGCACCAGTTCACACGTCCATTATCGCCATGGCCAAAATCAATTAGTTTAAAGTTCGAATTTCTTCCTCATGCACCCTATTCGCCAGATTTAGCACCCTCTGATTGTTTTCTGTTTCCAAAGTTGAAGAAATGGTTTGGTGGTAAAAGATTTGCCAACAATGAAGAGGTGGAGTTTGCAGTTGATGGCTATTTTGCAGAACTCGATGGAGCTGAAAGGAGACTATGTAGAGAAAGGTGTTTTTACCAAAATGTTTGTGTTTTCTTTGTTAGGTCGGGTACTTCTGGGACAGCCCTCGTATGTATATGCAATTTCCTCCGGTATTTATGATAGGCAAGGAATTACTGTACTCATATAACACACGGATATTTCATTCTATTTTATTCCATTTGTTTTCTTTATTTCGTTCCTAACACATTCTACAACATTTTAGAACAAAAATTATGAAGCTTTTTAACGCTTTGTAACACTTTAAGGATTTTTAATAGTCTTCATTGTAATTAATGAATACTAACGAGGCGTTAAGGATCTATTTCCGCTGATTACATTCAGGATAAAAACCAGCGGAAGTGGGAATGCAGCCAACATCTGAAATAAGAAAATATTTAAGAGTAGCCGAGGATAAGGGTTTCACCAAAGCACGCGAGCGAAGCGAGCTTGCGTTCCTTAAGGATGTTTATGATATAAGTTTAGGTTTCTCATACACAGGTTAGATTAGGTGTATTTTTTACATAAACTTAGGTTAATAACTAGTGGTTACAACAAACGATGCTTATGATTCAGTATTTATATAAGCTTAGGTTTCCAATTCATGGGATTACCATGCTAGCCTCTAGTTCCCGAGGTCGCGGGTTCAAACCCGGCGGAGGGCAATGGGTTTTTTCAGGCGTAAAATTCCTTAGCATGGCTTCTTTCGGAAGGGAAGTGAAGCTGGTCCCGTGTCGTAGATTTACGGCACGCAAAAGAATCTCAAGCTTGATAAAGAGACCTCTCAGCAAAATTAGTGGTCTTTCACGCCCAATATAGAATGAGACGCTAAGGACTACAGGAGTTAAAGAGCGTCCATAAATAAAACTCAGTGTTTTTTAATTCATGGGAGGTTAGGTGAGGTTTGTATGTTTTTTTTATATACATCCCCTCAAGAAAATATTCTTCTGAACTTTAAAACATTCTAGCAGCCAAATTAATAGAAGGAAAAATGTAATTCTTTTTGGACAGAAATATCAAATAGTAATACAGTTCACTTGTTCAGGAGGGTTTTCAGATCGTTCATTTTATGAGTTCTATAAATTTTTGAAAAATATGCCAAAATCGCAACTTTTTCATACGTGGGTTTTAAAAATTATATTTCATGCATTGGGTAAAGCATTTTTTGTGAATACATTCATATACGTTCATCGACATGGAAGTTAACGTGGTGGAGGAATAAATTCGTGAAGTCATAGAAAGTGATCCGAAAATGGGAAATTAAGGCAAAAACTTGAAAATTACCAAATTTGACATTTTATTCCTTTCAAATGAAATCCTATTTTCAGACAAAACCGTGTAATACACAAACAATTTGCTCTACTCAATCAATGTTAGATAATTTTGAAAAACACCACGTACAAAAGAGATGAAATGTTGGCATATTTGTTAAGAATTTATAAAACTAATGAAATTAACGATCTGAAAATCCACCAAAACACATAAACGTATTACCATTTGATGTTTATGCCCTAAAAGAGTTAGATTTTTCCCTCCGTTCATCTGAGAGCTAGAATTTTTAAAGTAGAGACGAATATTTTCTTAAGGGGGTATACACTTAGGTTAATTAGCATCTCACAAATGTTCGCTTATTCCCGCAGTTTTTAACATATGCATTGTTAATATGACTTTCGCGGCGTTTTTGAATGTTGGCCGCATTGCTTTAGCAACTTTCTTTTTAGCGAATTCCAGTCCTAAAGGCTGCGTTTCTACTATAAGAGTGTGGTCACTTAAAAGAGTGGGTGGGTGGACCACGCGACTTCATTCGAGCAACATCTAGTAATTCACTCCTTCCTTATGCATCCTGAATTACTCTACATGTTTTTACTTTCTCTACTACGTATAGTAAGTAGAGGAAGTTATGTGTTCCACCCAAAAATTCGATACCGAGATTTCACAAGAAATATATGTTTTGAGATCCCCTGAATCCAAAGAAGCATTTTTGGAAACATGTCAGTGTGTGTGTGTGTGTGTGTGTGTGTGTGTGTGTGTGTGTCTGTGTGTCTGTGAACAGCATAACTCAAAAACAAACAGTCGGATAAACACCAAACTTGGTATTTAGGTTCAGTATCTTCCAGAGATGCGACACAGAGGTCTTCAAGAAAATCCCTCCACTCCAGTTTACCCTATACATGGAACATTTTTCGAAAATTTTAATTTTCTCAAAAATAGCTCTAACGGTTTTGATTAAAATATCATATGTTTAAGATATTTTTATGAAAAATGAAATGTATATCTCGAATTTTCTGGGAATGTCTCCAAAAGTATTCTTCATTGTGAACCAATTTTGCATAACTGGTAAACCATAAAAGATAGACAAAATTTTACTACACAAAAAATGTAGATCGCGTTAAAATACACAATTTATGTCATATACATTTTTGTTGTTGAGTGAACCATTTTCGAGATATTGCTTGTTATTCCCTTAAATTTTCCAATACGTTTTCTCAAATAGGAATTCGTTATTCATTACTTTCTCTACTACGTACAGTAAGTAGGGGAAGTATTGTATTCCACCCAAAAATTCGATACCGAGATTTCACAGGAAATATATGTTTTGAGATCCACTGAATCCAAAAAAAAAGCATTTTTGGAAACATGTCCGTGTGTGTGTCTTTGTGTCTGTGAACAGCATAACTCAGAAACGAACAGTTGGATAAACACCAAACTTGGTATTTAGGTTCAGTATCTTCTAGAAATGCGACACAAAGGTTTTCAAGAAAATCCCCCCACCACAAACTACCCTTTACATGGAACATTTTTGGAAAATTTTAATTTTCTCAAAAATGGCTCTAACGATTTTGATTAAAATACCATATGTTTAAGATATTTTCATGACAAATGAAATGTATATCTCGAATTTTCTGGGAATGTCTCCAAAAGTATTCTTCATTGTGAAGGACTTTTGCATAACTGGTAAACCATAAGCAATAAGGAAAATTTTACTACACAAAAATGTAGATCGCGTTAAAATACACAATTTATGTCATATACATTTCTTTTGTTGAGTAAATCCTTTTCGAGATATTGCTTGTTATTCCCTTAAATTTTCCAATGCTTTTTCTCACATTGGAATTCGTTATTCATTTTTTTATGTCCTGGACATACAAAGAGAATAGAATACTCTACATAGCAAGCAGTTCTTAAAATATTTGGCTATCGCTTAAAGCCTACCATATTCCCCTTGCACCTACAAGAAAATTAGTAATAAGATGAACATCTCGGTTAACATGAAGCATGTGGAGGTTTGTAAAAATAGCGTGTATTAAAGTAGAGAAAATCATGTGAGTGTAACACATCAGAATTTTTTACTGGATTTAGAAAGTCGTTTTTGCTATAAAATCGCAATTGATGGATACAGCAGTGGCGTTCTACCTTATATGATAATTATGTAGCTTTTATGTTATTAAATACGGTAATTCCGGCAGAGACGACCACAGGGGAGAGATAGCCAATGGCTCTCGTTGCCGCGGCTGTGGTGTGAAGTTTTTAAAATTCGGCTGGTGGCAAAGTTTCAGTCCTTATTATCGTTTGTTGATCACGTGCACTGCTAATGATTGCTTTCCTCCAGTTTATTTCTATTGTTACTTTCCACGTGGTCAATTATTTTTCCGTTGTTGAATGAAATAAGTGAAAACGCACCGTCCTTTCAAGACAGCAGTTGCAAACTTTGTGTACAAAGTAGGTGCGTGTTGAGTACTTTGGTTACGTTATTATAACGTTCTCCTAGTTTTGTTGTGGGCTGTGACTATCTCACCTGTACTGATGGAGGACATGGTCAGTGTCGGAGACATGTTTTCATTGTGTGTTGTAGTTTAAATGCACATTATCCATTTTATTTATTATTATTATTATTATTATTATTATTATTATTACACACCGCTTGGTCATTATTATTAATTATTATCACTGGTGTATAACCAGGTTTTGATGAAGTAGATGATTTAAATGCCTCTCATATTTCCACGTCTTTCTTATGCTTTTCAGATGCCGATAATATACAAAAGAAAGCCAGGCAGTGAAAATTGAAATTGAGTTTTATTTATGAATGCTCTTTAACTGTTGTGGTCCTTAGCGTCCCATTCTATATTGGGCGTGAAAGACTGGTAATTTTGCTCAGAGGCCTCTTTATCAGGCTTGAGGTTCTTTTACATGCCGTAAATCTACGACACGCCAGACTGAGTTCGCGGTATTTCGAATATAATATTTAGTACACCAAGAAAGACTCGAGAAAGAAGGGTGAAAACTGTCAATGTCTCAAAAGGTCCAGCGGGACCAAGTGGTTGTTTGGGTAGTGAAAATGGAGAGAAGTGACATATTTATTAATTAACTGCAGCTGGTTTCGCTCTCTCTAACAAGAGATGATAGTCACACTCTAGCATACAATTTCACCGAAGAACTTGGCCTAAAACACTGTTACAAAAAGAATCTGATATGCTGCACGCACATGACATTCCCTGCTCTTGTACAAACTATTTCTACAAACGCTTATTCTCTATCTCCTTATCGTGGTATAGTGGTTACCATGCTAGCCTCTAGTTCCCGAGGTCAGGGCTTCAAACCCGGCGGAGGCATGGCTTCCTTCGGAAGGGAAGTAAAGCCGGTGGTCCAGAGTCGTAGATTTACGGCACGTAAAAGAACCTCAAGCCTGATAAAGAGGCCTCTGAGCAAAATTACCAGTCTTTCACGCCCAATATGGAATGGGATGCTAAGGACCACAACACTTAAAGAGCGTCCATGAATTAAAAAATCTGATGTGCTACACTCACATAAATTTTTTTCTCCACTCTTGTACAAACTATTTTTACAAACGTTTATTCTCCATATGCTTCATGTTAATCGAGATATCGAGATGTCAATCTTATTGCTAATTTTCTTGTAGATGCAAGGGGAACATGGTAGGTTATAAGCGATAGTCAAATCTTTTAAGCGCTGGTTGCTATGTGGCGCATTCTATTCTGTTTGCATATCCAGGACATAAAAAATTGAATAACGAATTTGAGAAAAAGTATAAGTATTGGAAAAGTTAAGGAAATAACAAGCAATATCTCGAAAATGGTTCACTCAACTAAAAAATGTATGACATAAATTGTGTATTTTAACGCGATCTACATTTTTTGTGTAGTAAAATTTTGTCTATCTCTTATGGTTTACCAGTTATGCAAAAGTCGTTCACAATAAAGAATACTTTTGGAGACATTCCCAGGAAATTCAAGATATACATTTTATTTTTTATAAAAATATCTTAAACATATGATATTTTAATCAAAATCGTTAGAGCCATTTTTGAGAAAATTAAAATTTTCGAAAAATCTTCCATGTAAAGGGTACTCTGGGGCGGGGGGATTTTCTTGAAAACCTTCGTGTCGCATCCTTGGAAGATACTAAACCTAAATACCAAGTTTGGTGTTCATCCGACTGTTCGTTTCTGAGTTATGCTGTTCACAGACAGACACACACACAGACAGACACACACACAGACACACACACACAGACACACAAACACACAGACAGACACACAGACACACACACGGACATGTTTCCAAAAATGCTTTTTTTGGATTCAGGGTGTCTAAAAACATATATTTCCGGTGAAATCTCGGTATCGAATTTATGGGTGCAATACAATACTTCCCCTACTTACTATACGTAGTAGAGAAAGTAAAAAACCATCTACTTCCTCTTAATCGAGATATCGAGATGTTATCTTATTGCTAATGTTCTTGTAGGTGAAAGGGGAATTGGTAGGCTTTAAGCTATAGTCAAATCTTTTAAGAGCTGGTTGCTATGTGGAGCATTCCATTCTCTTTGTATGTCCAGGACATAACATATAAGTATTGGAAAATTCAAACAAATAAGAAGGAATACCTCAGAAATGGTTCACTCCACAAAAAAATGTATATCCCAATCATCACATAAATTGTGTATTTTAACGAGACCTACGTTTTTTGTGGAGTAAAATTGTGTTATTCTCTTATGGTTTATCAGTTACGCAAAAACCATTCAGAATGAAGAGGACTTTTGGGGATATTCCCAGAAAATTAAACATATACACTTCATTTGGCATAAAAATATCTTAAATATATGATATTTTAATGAAAATCGTTAACCATTTTTAAGTATTTATCTGACCTTTCGTTTTTGAGTTATGCTACTCACAGACACACACACATACCTTCGAAAAGTTGTTTTTACACATTCAGGGAATCTTAAAAGATGTATTTCCTTTGAAACCCCCGTATAGAATTGTTGGGTGGAATACAATTCTCCTCTACTCAGTATAGGTAGCTAGTAGAAAAAGTAATTGAACAATCAAACCAATAACAAAGAATATGTCGGAAATACTTAATGCCACAACAATTTTATTTTGACATAACGAGACCTATAATTATTTTTATGTACTAAGATATTGTGTATCTCTTACGGTTTACCAGTTACACAAAACTCATTCAGAATGAAGAGGCTTTCACGGTCTATTCTCAGAAAATTCAGGATTTAAGTTTTATTTGTCCTGAAAAAGTCCTAAATATATGGTACTTAAATAAAGAATTTTGACAACTTTTCTGTTTAAAGGGTAATTAGGTGTGGGGCGCATCTTTGAGAGGTACTCAACTTAAATTCCAGTTTATAATATTTATTACAGGTACTTTTTAAAAATGCTTTTTCTATTCAGGGGTCTCAAAACATGCATTTCTGGTGAAGTTTAAGCATCGAATTTTTGATGCAATAGAGTTCCTCTTACCTACTATAGGTAGGCGGTAGAGAAAGTAAAAAACTGATGGTACATTCACATAACCTTCTCTGCTTACTATCGTATATTTATATATGACTTCTACTCACTATTCTTACGAAACCTTATTACCGGGAATACATGTTTTGAGGCCCTGAGTAAAAAAAGGATTTTTAAGGAGGAGGCCCTTGTGTGAGGGGGGATGGCATAACAAAACAAAAAGGAGGATAAATATCAAATTTTGATAAATTTTCCATGTAAAGGAAAGTTCGGTATTTAAAAGACTTTTCTTTTTTAATTATGCTCACAGACAAAAAGATATTTTTCTAAAAGTGCTTTTTGGGGAGGGGCTATTCAGGGAGTCTCAAAATGTGATTTCTGATGAATTTTTGAGTGGAGTGCTAACGTTCTCTGTTTACTAAAGGTAAGCAGTAAAGAAAGTCTATCATTGGTGATCACGAAAATGCGATAGACCTCGTGTAACAAGCAAGTAACAGCTGGGACGTGGTATAATATGAGAAACAAGAATAACAAGGGTGTGACAGAGAGAAAGTTAGGGTTGATGTAGCACAAAGGTTAGAGGAACGTTTATCATGTGACAGAGCTGGTGCTGCCCCGAGCCCCTAGTTTTGTGAGAAGCGGCCCCGGGCTCCTTGCACCAATTAGAAGCTGTCTTGTGTATGTTTAGCTACTGTCCGACCCGCTCGCTACCACTCAGAGGGTGTGCACACAATTTCTCCTTGCCCTGGCTCAAATCGTCAAGGAGGAGCCAACTCAGATCTGTAATACTGCTATGTGCTTATTTTTGGTTCAAATACCTCGATTTAGCTTTTAAAGGGAAGACTGTATCAAGAGCAAAAATAATAATAAGAAGAAGAAATAATAATACCTACGAGGTATTATGCAAAAGTTCCTGAAAGTTCACCATCATCTTCGAAATAGTCCCCTTAATACATGTTTGGAAGCACCCTGAACCCCAGAAAAGCATTTTTACTTTCTCTACTACGTATAGTAAGTAGGGGAAGCATTGTATTCCACCCAAAAATTCGATACCGAGATTTCACCGGAAATACATGTTTTGAGACCCCTGAATCCAAAAAGAAAACATTTTTGGAAACATGTCTGTGTGTGTCTGTGAACAGCATAACTCAGAAACGAACAGTCGGATAAACACCAAACTTGGTATTTAGGTTCAGTATCTTCCAGAGATGCGACACGAAGGTTTTCAAGAAAATCCCTCACCCCAGATAACCCTTTACATGGAACATTTTTCGAAAATTTTTATTTTCACAAAAACGGCTCTAACGATTTTGATTAAAATAGCATATGTTTAAGATATTTTCATGACAAATGAAATGTATATCTCGAATTTTCGGGGAAGGTCTCCAAAAGTAATTCTTCATTGTGAACGACTTTTGCATAACTGGTAAACCATAAGAGATAGACAAAATGTTACTACACAAAAATGTAGATCGCGTTAAAATACACAATTTAGGTATTATACATTTTTTTGTTGAGTGAACCATTTTCGAGATATTGCTTGTTATTCCCTTAATTTTTCCAATACTTATATTTTTTCTCAAATAGGAATTCTTATTCATTATTTTTGTCCTGGTAATGCAAAGAGAATAGAATACTCTACATAGCAACCAGCTCTTAAAATATTTGACTATCGCTTAAAGTCTACCATATTCCCCTTGCATCTACAAGAAAATTAGCAATAAGATTAACATCTCGATTAACATGAAGCATATGGAGAATAAGCGTTTGTAAAAATAGTTCGTACAAGAGTAGAGAAAGTCATGTGAGTGATTTTTTTAATTATGTTTGCAGACACATGCAGACATACTTGGAACTTGTTCTAAAAATGTCATCCTGGAACTCCCAAAGCTTGTATTTCCAGTAAAATACCGGTATCGGTATTACTATAGGTAAGCGCTAGACAAAGTAAAAATTAGCTGCTGGGGTTGTGAATGTAGGGATGGGTTCTGTTGGCAGGAGGAGTACAAGCATTAATATGGTGGTGTGATATAAATTATACTGCATGTAATACATGCTAAGACTAACCTCGGGTTAAATCTAGAAGCGACAGGATCCTCTAATTTCGCTGAGACCTGTTACGAACCGACTCTCCTACTCGCTTTTGCAACATGTGCAAAGTAGAACTCGCATCCACTATTATTGCCTTGACGAAATGTTATGGGTCCCGAAAAGTCTTAGTGCGAACTTTCCTCTTGGCTAATATAAATGCGAGCCAAAAGATAGTTGAAGTAATGTCCATACTGTCTGCTGACCAAAGAAGTGCAGAATAATTATTGCCGTACTGCAGTTGACTAAACGTCCTTGAAACATCACAAACACAGACAGCAACTATACCTCGCGTAGTTTAGACGCACCTAAAATGTAATTTACATTAACTTTCCCGAAAATCTAGAGTGATATGATAAAGAATGAAAAACATGTATCCATTATGTGTTTTAATGAAATATCGACCAACACAAGATTAAATTCAAAGCCTGCAGCAACTCAAGAGCTCAGTTTCGAAAGCAAACCGTCGCTGTAACGTTCTCTTTTGCGCGTTTTGATGAGGAACACGTCTCTAGCAACGGACTTTGTTAGTAATGGAACACAATTACCAAAGACTGCCTAGGAAAAAGAAAAACAGGGCATTATTTAGGTACAGGTCACAATGCCAACTGCAGGGATTTTATGATTTTTCACGTATCTATAAAGCGCAGTCCTGAAAGCATTTGCAGAGAAATATTAATACAGTAAAACCTCGCTTAACCGAACTGGTTTTAATCTTTATGGCGGAGGAATGTGGAAAAAAGTAAGAAGGAATAAGCGAAAAAAATACGAAATGCTCAAATTCTCACTGACAACGCTGGTGTGACAGTTAGTAGTGCTCTTTTACATCAGTTCTGAACTACAATGCAAGCACATGCTACTGTATGCAGTTAATCCTTACCAATCCTAAAATATCTGTTTAAGTTATCTGTATAACAAGTAAAATGTACACCACACGCAGTACATTGTATAGCCGCTGCATCAAGTTGTTTTATGGCATTATTAAACACCCTAGGGTGTTCCGTGGTTAAGACCGCAGGTTCGCTTCTCGCATGTAGCAAACACTTCTTTCCTTCTGTTAATGTATGATCAACACACAGTGGCTACTTGTTTTCGATATACTGTATTTCATACACAGCATTTGGAGCGGTGTCAGGAAACATTAAGCTTTAAGCCATTGATGAGCGTTTCGCTGACGTTCTGGAAGGGCACTCACCCAGGCAGTGAAGCTCTACTTAGCTAGCCAGGATTTGCTTTAAATATAATCTGGGTTCCAGGTCTCGTGGTCGGATTTTTGATCAGTTGCTACCGGAAGCCATGCCTGTCGGTCTCTTAGAAACCCACGTGGTTTAAAGTATTCCTAAACCAGTGATAACCATCATGCAGCATGCAACAGCATCCTTCTATGTAGGTAAGACATTTATTTAATTGATTATTTGTAAACCCCTTTCCGGCCTCGAGCCGTGCTATAATACATTCTATTTTTCTTCAAAGTGTGGGGCACTTTGTAATTGTTTAGGGCACCCTGGTCATTTCCGCACCCCTCCTCTGACATGTAACACAACGTGTAGGAACCCCGAAAGACATTCCTTCATCCTGACCTCCCCCCCCCCCAAGGGCTCAGGTTCATGGATTTGAACGACGAGCAGTGACATGTAGGGGAGACGCACGGGTCTCCCGCCACATGGGGTAGTTATATCAGGTGAGGAAACCCCTGCAGAATTTGGAATAAAATAAAAATGATTATCGTTCTGCGTCTAAACTTCTCCACGTTTCTGATTTTTTTTAAAAAAAAGAGCATTCAAAATATCTGAAACGTTCCCAAAATGATCAGTAGATGAAATCATTTGAGATGTGTATTACAACCTAAACCTACAGTTAAGCAAGTAACTATTTTCACCACTAATATATACAGTTTGGATCATTTAAGTTGAAACTCTACAATATCTCCAATACTAAACATTGTAGAAAGAAATGACTTTAATAAAAGTTGCTTGATATTATGCGGGAAAGTAAATGTCATTAGCCATGTTTTATTTGGAGGACATTGAGATGGTCATTTGAGGGTCAATTTCATTTTTTTTAATGCGAACATATCTTTTTGTGTTATTTTCTTACACCGCATAAAAAGTTTAACAACATTTCTATAAAGTACTTTGCAATTTCTCTTACACCAACGTAAATAATAACGAAAACTCTGAATGGTTGTGTACGAAGAGCGCAATCAATGGTTGGACCATGCATGGTCAAGCTACTTTCGTAATTGGGAACTAACATTTTTTATTTTGTTTCCTTATTCCTCATCACAAAATAAACAACTTTTATAAACCATTCTTTAATGAGCAAAAACATCCATCCTGTAGTTTCCCATTTAAAAATATTTAATTTATCCTAAAACAACCATCACAACGTCCTGCAAATAAAACACGACTAATGGCATTAATTTTCCCCCATAATATCAAGCAACTTTTATTAAAAACTTTTCTTTTTACAACGCTTAGTTTTGGAGATATTGTAGTTTCAACTTAAATGGCCCACCCTGTATACCTAATCACTTAATAAAACTAGTACAGATTTAAATTTATAGAACCATCTACCTAATCAATTTCTAACCAGTACAATGAGTTGCTATGTACGCTGGGAACCAAAGACTCGGACACTGAGGTTGCCGAGTTATTGGGCCCTACTTATAGCGTAAAACTTTTACCTACGGCAGGGTCTTTGGCATAAAACCTGACCGTTCGCAAGACCTTTTGCGTTTGGGTAGCCCGACATGCCAACACTATGTTTTAATTCTTACCTCATAGCAAATACTGGAACGTTCGCCACGAAAATCGCTACCGAAGTTGCAGTTTCAGTGTTTCTGCACATACAGCAGTAAAACTGCTAAAACCTTACAAATGCACGCGTGTTTATAATTTAAAACCCTGTGATCCCGTGGCACGTGTGTGTTTCTGTCATCAGTGACTGAAGGAGTAACCGACCCTCAGCTTGTGTTCTTTACGGACGAGGCGTGGTTTCAACTAACGAGTCACGAAATACTCAAAACACATGCTACTGGTGCTCTGAAAATTCACACTGTGTAAAGTGTAGCGTATGTGTGTACATTGTCGCGTCGGAAACATTACAGCTGTGTAGCATGACATTGTCGTGTATAATCATTTTGATTGAGAGTTTGAATTTCGTTCGACGTGGCATTTCCTTCACCAATTCCACAGTCTGGTGGCGTCACTAGTAGTGTTAGTCTTGTGTGTATCTCTGGGACGAGTGGATGTGTGTGTAGGAATGCGTGTGTGTGTGTGGAACATCTCCCTCCAATGTCTTTCCTGTAATCTGTTGTGAACGATGTAGTGGCACCATGTAAATTATTTAATAAACCACAGGTAATGTGTTAAATGTGTATTTTATGTTATGAATATCCCACGCCTGCTTTAGTTTTGTGCAGCAAGTTCCTGGTATCTTTCGTTTGCCTCTGCAGCTGCGCTCCTCAATGTTTCCCGGTGTATAACAAAAGGAATTCCCTCTTTATGTTGGGGAAATTGAGTTTTGGTGTGCCATCAACATAACACGCATAATCGGTCTGATTTTGTACGAGAATGTAGTGAATGGAGAGCGTACCGAAATGACTTTCTTGCTCCATTTTTCAATCAGCCAAAGGAAGAAGAAAAATAATATTCGTGCTTTCAGCAAGACTCCGCAGCTGCTCATACAGCAGAGGAGTCCATGGATAAATTAGGAAAGTGTTTGACGATAGATCAGTGCTGTATGTGACCATCCCGCTGTCCAGATGTAACAGTCTGTGATCTTCACCTCTGGGGCCTTGTCTTGTCTCATACGAATACACATTTCCGTGATTGCTTCTGACGCACTTCAGCCTTGGGCTTATTGTGCTATCTGTATCGTTTTAAAGCCACTTCATAATGCCTGCACTCTTTAACAAGGAATACAGTCCATAGCAGCCATGGTTTCAAATACTTCTGGTTCCAAAAACACTTTCCCAAAAGCAACATATTTCCTGTGAGACAAGGCCTCACAGGAGCATATAATGTGCTGGGATCTTTCAGTTTCTTCCTTGCACAATCTGCAATCTGAAACACTTCTATCGATTTAAGATGCCTTTCACAGCAGCATACCCTGGGAGAAATGCAAATTGTTCTCAGCTGAAGTCTGTTACATTTAAGCAACCTTTCAATCCTTTTCTAATACGAGGGCTATTTTTTTTCAACCTCCGATCGCGCAGGAGCGCAACCACACGAGCGGTGGAAACTATTCGTGCATGGAAGGCGACTGCGCATGTCCCCCACTCTACCTTCAGCCACAGCCAACTTCACCATGGCATTGTGAGCCTAGTTTTTGGCACGGAAACATGGCCGTTACGATTGACTCTCCCGCCAAATGTGAGTTGCGTAGTGTGATTCGGTTCCTTCAAGCAGAAACATTACGACGACTGTGGAGAGCCGTACAGAACAAACGAAGAGGCTAGCTGACGTCTAGGGCTGCCTTGATCCATGACAATGCCCGCCCTCACTGTGCTCGTGTCACCCAACAAATTCTTCAGGGATTTCGATGGAACGTTTTCGATCACCCGCCGTACAGCCCTGATTTGGCGCCGAGTGACTTTTACTTCTTCCCTGGACAGAAAAAGTGGCTGGGAGGGTGGAAGTTCGAGAATGATAAAGTCCTTCAAACCAACGTCTGTACCTGTTTAATTCACTGCTGGCAACATACTGTGCAGAGGGGATTGAAAAGCTTGTCCACAGGTATGACAAATGCCTCAACCTTAATGGCGATTATGTTGAAAAGTAAACACATTTCTACCTAACATTTGGTAATAAATTTATTTGGCTATGTAATCTTGAGTTTCAGTTATGACCCATCGGAGATTGAAAAAAAATAGCCCTCGCAAATATTGAGTTTGACATGTTTGTTTTCTTGAGCTTTAAGCCAGGTTTTATGATGTTCTACTTTCTATCAGCTCTTAATAGCCTCTGTTACTAAACATCGAGATGTTTCTACAGCCAGCTCTGGTCTAATAAATTGTGAAGCTGCACCATGTCTTGCAATTTCATCAGCTTTTCCATTTCCCTCTATGCCACTATGACCCGGCACCCAGATGAGTTGAACTTCATTCTCTTCTGCCAAGCTTGTAAGCATGTTTGCTTGTAAGCATTTTACCTGTGGGGTACCATGAACGACAAGGTATACAAACAAATCCTCAAACAATGGAGAAACTTAAGAAAAACATACGAACTGAAATACAAAAGATTACAGTGGCCGAGCTAAATCGAGTCAATCTAAATGTGTTTACTCGGTATAATGCTTGTGCAGCTGCGAAAAAAATGTTACCAGCATTTCCTGTGAGATAACCGTTGATTTTGCTATATTTTATGTAAAGTTTTCAGGAATTGGGATTTAAGAAGGGAAGACAGAGTTCTGGTACGGCCTACTGTGGCATGCTTTTTTTTTAATTTTTTTTAAAGCGGCCCCACACCCGCCACCCCTGGTGACGATCGTCCTCAGAGGCTACATCGTCCCCCCATGCTGTTAGTGAGCTAAACATGTAAGGCAAAGGGGTGCTTGTTAGTGATGAAGCGTGCAAAAATGAGTCGGGTTCCGCATGAGCAACCCGGTTAGTAAGCTACAGATCGTGCTACCCAGACGCAGAAACCCCGTGCGAACGGTAGGCTTTATACCGACGACCCTGTACTGTTTATCTTTCTTCCACTAATTTTTCTCAGTCATTTAGCATAAAAGGTTTACTATTTTCATTGTTTTTCCTTGATTTTGCATTCATTATCTTTACAATTCGTTTTGGTAAATTGGACCAGTTTTTACTTTCCTTACCACGTGCACAGTAGGTAGAGAAAGTATTGTATTCCAACCAAATGTTTGATACCGATTTGTCACCGGAAATACATGTTTTGGGAACCCTAATCGAAAAAAAGCACTTTTAAAGGATGTTCGTGTGCCTGAAAGCAGCATAACTCAAAAACGAAAAGCTGTTAAGTACCAAACTTGGTATTCAAGTTCAGTATCTTCCATGGATGCAACACGAAAATTTTTAAGAAACCTCCTATCCCCCATCTACCCTTTAATGGAACATTTTTCGAAAATTTAGTATAATCTTGCATAACTGGTAAGCATTAAGTGATAGGAGAAAACACATTACACAAAAAAGTAGATTTCTTTAAAATACACAATTTATTTCGAATAAGTCCTTCTGTGGCATAAGCCATTTACGAAATATCCGTTATTAATAGTTCGAAATTATCAATACTTTTGTCATTACCTTACAAGTCCTGTCGACATTCAGTTGTTTCTGGCGATTGCATGGAAAGAGTATGGAATTTTAAGACCAGCGTATAGCGTCCAGTTGTTAAACATTTGACTATCGCTGTTCTCCTTGTATTCATAACGAAATGTGCAATATACAGCTATTTAATACAAAGGTTTCTCTTAATTAAAATGAAGTAGAAATTCAAGCTTTCATAAGAATAGTTTGTATAGCCAATAATAAACGATAAAGGGTAGAGAAAGTTATGTGAGTGTAACACATCAGATTATTAAATCATTATCCAGAGGGAAATTATAAGTGAAGTGTTCAATTTTATAAGGATAGACTACAGTAGCGTAAGTTCAACTTTACCTGTAATTCAAAGCACCCAGTTAATGAAAACTTATTTCTATCATCGTTTTGCGTCGCTTCGAAAGACCCTGTTAAATGGATAAACGCCTTATGTGTGCAGAACGCCTCAGCACGCCTTTGAACGCGACTGCTTGAATCATAGGCTTTCGTGTATCTCTTTGCTGTTTGCGTGCCGGCACCAGCAAACTTTTGTAATTAATCCCTTTACAGGTTCGTTGTTAATGTCCCTCCTTACCTGGCTATTGATTTCCCCAAGAATATTTCCGATAAACGGTGGCGCCCGATGAAAGCCCGCTCGTAAGCAATTTGCTTCCAACTTTGTCCGGCGTGCTACCGTAAATTGACTTAATTACTTCAACTCCGTCTCTTTCCTTGCTAATATCCCAGCTTCTCCCCGAAACATAATTCTTCTTACTTAGTCGGTCCTTTTAGTTATTTCCCGAGCATTCTGCATACACCGGGATTGTGTTACGGCTTTCAGGACACGTACTTTGGCTGCGTACACTCGGATTAACACAAACTGAACCCTGCTTCTGGAAACCGTACCATATGTTCTAACAGAAATACCCTCAACCAAAGCATTTTACAAATTTAATTATATAAAAACGTTGACAATTTGCGTGCACATTGTGACTAATTTCAGTCTTCACTGTTACTCCAGTACTCTAGTGTGAATCAGTTCAGTTTTTACTGTCACTTTACTTCTCAAGTGTAACTTAGTTCAGTCTTCTCTGTCACTTCAGTTCTCTAGTGTGTCTCGGTTCAGTTTTTACTGTCACTTTACTTCTCTAGTGTAACTTAGTTCAGTCTTCTCTGTCACTTCAGTTCTCTAGTGTGACTCGGTTCAGTTTTTACTGTCACTTTACTTCTCTAGTGTAACTTAGTTCAGTCTTCTCTGTCACTTCAGTTCTCTAGTGTGGCTCGGTTCAGTTTTTACTGTCACTTTACTTCTCTAGTGTAACTTAGTTCAGTCTTCTCTGTCACTTCAGTTCTCTTGTGTGACTCAGTCCCTACAGTTCTCTAGTGTGACTTAGTTCTGTCTTTACTGTCATTTCAGTTCTCTAGTGTGAATCAGTTCAGTTTTTACTGTCACTTTACTTCTCAAGTGTAACTTAGTTCAGTCTTCTCTGTCACTTAAGTTCTCTTGTGTGACTCAGTTGAGTCTTCAATGTCCCTACAGTTCTCTAGTGTGAATCAGTTCAGTTTTTACTGTCACTTTACTTCTCAAGTGTAACTTAGTTCAGTTCAGTCTTCTCTGTCACTTAAGTTCTCTTGTGTGACTCAGTTGAGTCTTCAATGTCCCTACAGTTCTCTAGTGTGACTTATTTCAGTCTACACTGTCATTTTACTTCTCTAGTGTGACTCAGTCCTTTCTTTACTGTCACTTCACTAGTTAGACTTAGTTTTCACTTTACTGTGACTTGGTTCATTCTTTTCTGTCAATTAACTTCTGTACTGTGACTTAATTCAGTCTTCGCTCACACTTCATTTCTGTAATGTGGCTTAATTCAGGCTTCAATGTTACTTCACTTCTCTAGTGCGACTTTGTTCAGTCTTTACCAAGGATGCCCAACCTTACAGACAGAAGTGCTGAAGGAAGTTTCCCTACCCATTTATCTCCACTCGTGTTTCCAAGGACTGAAACTTGATTGGTTTAGCTTGTCAATATCTTCGAATATGGTAGATGGGTGGAACTATGGACTTTGAACCTTAGCTCTTAAAAATAAGTTCATATTTATTGTCATTTCACTTCTCTGCTGTGGCTTAGTTTATCTTTACTGTCACTTTACTTCTATAGTGTGCTTAGTTCAGTCTTCACTTTTCAAGTCATCTACGCCACTGATTCCATTGACTGGTTGACGAAATCAAGCTCCTATTTGGTTTAGTTATAAATGTTACGGACGGTGTGGTTCACCTTGTACGGTTAGGTGAACCATCAAGAGCATTTGTGTTCTTTCTGACCTAAACACACTCAATAACGACCTACGAGCTCTTCCGGAGTCCTAAATGATTCAATTCCACATGGACATGCAGCGATATCAAACAAAAGCTACATGCAGGTTTACCATATTTATTTTCCCTACCATTACCTCGAGTATAAGCGACAACAACAATGGATGAAGGATTGTGTTCTAAACTACTGTTCTGTGTTTTTAAAGTAAGTATCGTTTTAATATTTTGCCACTGAGCGCTGCAGTCGCGATTTTGAGCTTTTGCGATCACTACCTCCGTTTATTAGGAAGCCAGATGCAGCTGTGAGCGACCGTCATTTTGTGTTTTCCTGTTGTTAGAGCGGTTCTAAATGTTAAAAACAATCAAACGACCCGCCGAAATTGAAGTCAGATCAATGATTCGTTTTTTGATTGCGAGAAATGTTACGCCAGCAAACATTCATCGTTAATAGTGTGAGGTTTAAGGGGAAACAGTAATGAGTGATGGAATGGTGAGGAAGTGGGTTGGGCAGTTTAATGAAGATAGTGAAAAATGTGCATCATGAGCCGACGAGCGACGGATAGTCTATGATCACGGATGATTTGGTGCTAGCTGTGGAAAAATACACTCGCGAGGACAGACGTTTCACCATATCGGTGTTGTCTTAGCATTTTCCACAAATTTCAGGGCCAGTCCTCTACAACATTGTGACAGAAGGCTTAGGATTTCGGAAACTGTGCTCAAGATGGGTGTCCAAAGAAGTTTCTCATGAGCACAAGAATAAGCTATCTGCCGCTGCTATGCTATATGCTGAGGAAGGGCGAAGATTTGCTAAGCACATCGTTATAGGTGGTGAGGCATGGGTGTCTCGTATCACTCCTGAATCAAAACAACAATCCATGGAGTGGAAGCACACATTATCTCCCCTGAAGAATATATTCAAACAGACGATATCCACTAGCAAGTTCATGTGCACGGTTTTCTGGGACAGACAAGGTAGTTTGCTGGTTGAATTCTTGCCCAGGAATACGATAAACAACAAAGACATCTATTGTGAGACACTAGGAAAACTCCGGCGTGCTGCAATACAAAACAAAAGGCGTGCAATGATTTTGGGTGGAATCCTTTTGGTGCATGGCAATGCGCGGCCACACATAGCCCAACAAACTCAAGATCTGATCGCATCATTTGTTTGGGAACATCCTTTCTATAGTCTGGATTTGGCACCAAGTGATTTTCATGTGTTTCTTCGTCTGAAGAAATTCGTTGGTGGAAAAAATGTTAACGACGATGATGTTATGAAACAAGAATTGCAGACTTGGCTTTCATCACAGGGGCATCATTCTTTGACGATGGCATACAAAAACTGATTTCTCGTTAGGACAAGTGCTTGAATACGCAGTAAACATGTGGAGAAGTAGTGTAAGGTAATGAATGGTAATAAAATATTTGGAAAATGATGTTCTGTTATTTTTCAAACAAATATCGGTATACTTTGAAAAAATACACCTTGTATCATATGTGACATCCATAGGTATTCTCACGACAGGTTACGAATATATCTGATAAAACTCGTAACCTGGAATACGATTTATTAATGACTTTTCCGTGAATAAAATGCAATAGATTAGATAAATAATAATTATTTTCTTACTAAGTGAATGAACACTCGAATGTGTTACGGGGTACTGACCAATGCTATCGACAGTAGGAATGAGAAAATAGTTAACCTCAAAATTAAGATAAGCTAAATTCAGAACACAATAAACACACTTTTTTTCAAGAACATAAAATTGAAAAAAGAAATCTGCTGGTTTTCAATATTGCAATTTTATCGAGTGGAGAGGAAATACAGCTACGTACTTACCCCAGCCAAAGCTGAGAGAGTGACTAGTACATGTGCGCACCCGCTGAAACCCCTCGATTGGCTAGAACGAAGGATAAAAAAAGGAATTCGTAGGAAAGATAGCGCGGATCCACATAGCACCCGCATAGATGAGAGAGTTCCGCCCCATGGTCGGGAGCGGGTGAAAGGTAAGGTTCTAGACTACAGCCATGACAAACTGCCCTGACTGCAGCCTACAGGTTCTAAAATGGCATAAGGATAAGGAAACGTAAGGTTGTATTTCAGTCCGAAGACTCGTCGGTGGCATCCTGGATGCGAACATCTGGGCGTAGCTAAGCGGATTTTTAGAAGTCCGGCCTGTGCTGGTCTCCTGAAGTCTGGTCTATATAGGCTCTGAGCTGGGAGTGGTCTGCTTCCAGGGCTCGGAGCTGCAGTCTATGGAGTCCAGATGCTGTTGAGTGGTGTCTGTGGTGGTGTGATGAGTTCGAAGAGACGTATACGTGGTGTTCTGAAGGTCGTGAAGGCAGTCCTTCAGCTTGGCCGACAGGTTCAGAAACTTTGCATGGAGTCCTGGACGGCATCGCGTAGGCCCTGGTTGGCGGTGAGGTTCTGTACTGTACATCATAGTGGACCTGGTTGTGGAGTCATGGTATTGGAAACTGAAGCAGATGTTGAGGCAGTAGGATTTCGTAATTTATCCAGAACTGATGAATGATATGGATATCGTAGTCTATTAATCACTGCACGCTTATACTGTTACGATTCCATAACGAGCTACCGTTTTAGCCTATAAAATCGTATCCTGGCAGGTATATTACAAGTTAAACTACTGTGATTTGTCGATATCTGAGGCATTGTTAAACGTTATTGTTCATGTAGCGACTTTGTAAGTTTGCCAGAATGACAGCAATGTATGCAATAATTAGTAAGCGCTCCGCAACGGCGCTGTACCGGTACATTCACCACTCGCTGGAACGGGTCGCTAACATAGAAGGTATATAAGGGCACGCAAATAGCAACGGTGGCCCATCCTCAAGAGGAAAAGCAAACCTCATGTCTCATTACTCAGACCTCTCTTCCCTAATGCTCTCCCACTAACAACCTGACGATGTCTGTGAGCTTGGTGACCTTCGTTCACCAGAGTGCTCGACATTGCTCAAGTGGTTGCTGGCGGTCAGTGGTGGACCAATGGCACTGGATGACAAACCCGGCTTGAACTCTATGAGCCACCTTATTCGAAGAAACACCCGAGGCGGATAAGCGGTGGTACTACTACATAACTGAGTAACCTTCCTGATTCTACCTTTGGTAGAGTACAAACACGCCAACATGAACAACAGAGAAATCACAACTGTTCAATATTAAATACGCGATGTATCAATGGAATAGCGCTGAAAAGCTACGTATTGATTACCTGCAAGCTGCTGACCCCCCGTCTGTTCAAATGATAAATTACAATAATTTAAAACGCATGATTGCAGATTACCTAGGTTACAAGCAAAATAATGAAACACCACAGATTTGTTTCCAGTGTTCAAATACTTCCAGCAAAAATACTTCAGGTTTTCAGAGATAGCGAACTGCAACAAAATAATTCCCGTAAGGGGGAGAGGTTCCGACCCCTTCAACTGCCGTGGTGCAGGCACTGCTGACTCTGAGCAGTCGTGGTACTTCTGACGTTACTAGAATTACGCTGGACCGAACATAGTCCCTTCCGATGGGGAGCTGTTCGGATTGGGTTGGACTCGACGTGGCAGTGGGCACGTCTGGCTGGTTTATCCGCCCAGGCAGGGTTGTGAGACGCCCCGATGCTCTCCGGCAACAACCATGAGTGAGAGTTGGTAGACTGCATGCTAGATTGCCATTGTCCCTACCGTGGTCAACGGTAGTCGCCCCGTTTCGGGACGACACGCGTAAGCGTGGGGGTCCTTTTTAGACTCAAGGTATTGGCCTCATGGGAAACCCCCACGGCGCTAGCCCCGGGTTCAGGAGGGGTACTTGAACTAAGGCTCTTGCCCTGGTAGACCTTCGTTCAACAACATGTACCAAAATAATAATTACCAACAGATATATTTGATACATAGTTTATATAAAAGCATATAACA
Source organism: Deroplatys truncata (assembly GCA_030765065.1). Lineage (NCBI taxonomy): Eukaryota > Metazoa > Arthropoda > Insecta > Mantodea > Mantidae > Deroplatys > Deroplatys truncata. The sequence goes on along the minus strand of CM060984.1, from coordinate 237,580,817 downwards.
TACACAGGTTTGAATGTTTTTGTGTGTTGGGTACCAACACCTTTACTTTGCTGCTGTATACCAGTTATTGTGGAAACTGGCTTTCAGCATAAACAGTCATTTACTAATTTTTTTTGAATTGTAGTTTAATTGTAACTTGTTTTATTTTATTTTGTTTTATTTTATTTCATTTATTGCTAGTAGTTAAATCTGTGCAACAATATTCTATAAATTAATATGAATAATAGAAAATAAATAAAAAAATCTGATGTGTTACACTCACATGACTTTCTCCACTCTTGTACAAACTATTATTACAAACTCTTATTCTATTTCATATTAATCGAGATAAACATTTGCAGAAACGATATTTTGACATGCAAATAGAACTACATTTTACACATAGCGACCAGTTCTAAAAATATTTGACTATCGCTTTAGGCGTACTACCCTTGTTTTGTATTTGCAAGGGCAATATAGAAATACAGTAGCCTTTAAGCACATACATATCTCTTAATAGCTGGTTGCTATGTGCAGCACCATTCTCTTTGCCACAGATTAATACTCTTTGCATATCCAAGACAAAAAAAATGAATAACGAATTCCCATTTGAGAAAATAAGTATTGAAAAATTTAAGGGAATAACAAGCATTATCTCGAAAATGGTTCACTCAACAAAAAACGTTATATGACATAAATTGTGTATTTTAACGCAATCTACATTTTTATGTAATAAAATTTTGTCTATCTCTTATGGTTTACCAGTTATGCAAAAGTCGTTCACTATGAAGAATACTTTTGGAGACATTCCCAGAAAATTCAAGATATACATTTTATTTGTCATAAAATATCTTAAACATATGATATTTTAATCAAAATCGTTAGAGCCATTTTCGAGAAAATTAAAATTTTCGAAAAATGTTCCATGTAAAGAGTAATGTGGGGTGGGAGGATTTTCTTGAAAACCTTCGTGTCGCATCTCTGGAAGATACTGAACCCAAATACCAAGTTTGGTGTTTATCCGACTGTTCGTTTCTGAGGAATGCTGTTCACACACACGCGCAGACATGTTTCCAAAAATGATTTTTTTATTCAGGGGGCCTCAAAACATGTATTTCCGGTGAAATCTCGGTATCGAATTTTTGGGTGGAATACAATACTTACCCTACTTACTCTACGTAGTAGAGAAAGTAAAAATTAGAATACACGTCCTGGTGTGTGTAGTAACTAGATACCAGGACGGAATATTACGGATGTTAATTTATTTACTTTTACTGCCAAAATTATTTTGCTACATATGCCACTCTTTCTCTAATTCCTAAACCGCACCTTAACGTAAGCAAAACGCCATGATCGTTAAGGCGAGACAAAATGGACTGTCCATATTTAAAGGCAAACGTCGTAAGTTCGAATCCCAGCGATGAAGTAAAATGTACCTGTGATAAAGATGGGGAGGCCCCACGTGAAACAACCGGTGTGATGGAATACGTCAATGGTAACGGGGTTACATACGACTGCAGTTGCATGGATTTTTCTTTTTGTTAAAACCCACTACAATAATACTGAAATACATTAATATATTTAGAATACAAAATAGCTACAAATACTTTTATTTTATTGTTATATGCTAGCATAATATGAAAATAAAAAAGCACTGTTAAGATACTCTAAATATTTAAACATATTTCTTGCCAACACTATGCATTACTTAAACTTTTGTTTGTTAACTCGCCAAATGTAAACTATTAACTAATTGTTACTTATTGTTAATTTTGAAGTGACCTAATGGCATAATATTTAGGGAAATAAACAAAATAATGAAAACATCTCTTAAACCGAACAAACACAATTAACATGGTATTGGACCACCCTTTACTTTCAAAACAGCTTCAATCATTCTTGTAAGTGATCCATATAATGTATGAATTCTTTCTAGATGTACTTTATATCACTCATCATGAAGAGCTGTTTCAAGCTTCTTAAGGGATGAAGAAGGAGGAAATCTTGCGTTCAATCTCTTTTGCAACTCATCCCACAAGGGCTCAATGGTGTTTAGATCTGTAGATTGAGCTGACCATGGAAAATGTTTAACTTCTTCATGCTCTTCAAACCACTCTGCTACACATCCAGTAGTATAAGTAGGTACATCATCATCTTGAAATACTGCATTGCCTGAAGAATTCAATGTTTGCAGCATAGAGTTAACCCGATCACCAAGAATATCTCTGTAGAGTTTAGCAGTCACCTTTGATGTACGTAGTTTCTGCCCCACGTATGGAAGCCAATTTGAAGAAGGAGAATTTTAGGAGGAGTTGTATTGCATTTCTTATGTTGGAGAGCCGAACTTGAAGTAGTTGCAATCGCACGTAAGGTACCCGGTAGCCTTCGCCAATTGACTTTCCGGTGGCCTTCGCCCCAAATGTTTAAAAATATTAACTTTGTAATTTTGACTGTTGTTTTGATTATTACATATTTATGTTTGCCTCGGCTGCGTCAGTATTTATTTTTAGAGACATAAATGTCTTATCAGGGCGTAGTGCGACTGAAGAATGCTTGACACGATTTAAATAACACTTCACTGATATATAGAGAGAGATCTGTGAGATTTATTTTTTATTAAATACTTGCACTTTTTAACACGTAAAACTATTTTCGTCTCACACGAATACGTATTAAATTTCTCGAGGACACATTTCGCGTCCGGTTAGGAACACTGTCTACAACCAACGCGTCCAGTTATGAGCGCTGTCTACAAGCAACTGACTTGATTTCTACCGCCTAAATTTGTAAATTTTGCTGCATTTCAATTTCTGATTGCTGATCCCACTCCAATAGAATATCTTCATTTAACTAAAACTTTTTCTGGTTGTTGATTGGCTATTTTATAAACTGTCGCTAAAATTACATTATTGCTTCCAAGAATCACAAGTAGTATTGTTAAGCTTTCAAATTCATTATTGCTTCAAGGTTACCTCATTGTTAGTAACTTTTAACCTATTATTCTCACAGCTCCTGCATTATTAAATTACTTAATACATTCACATAACATTATTAAACATGTACATAATAATATAAGCATTAATACAGTGACTGCTACATTTATATATTATGTTATACACATATTGCTTTAAGGCGGGCTGTTATTGAAGTTATATATATATATATAGTATATAATTAGACTGAAATCATTTAAGTGTTAAAAATACTGCCTCAGCTTACCAGTCAGTGTGATGAGAGAACCTACAAAAAATCAAGATATTGCAGCCCAAACCATAACTGATCCTACACCATATTTAACAGTGGGCATTAAGCACTCAGGATCATAAGCTTCTTTAGGTTCTCCAAACATATACTCTGCCAGTGATAAGGAAATGTATGAAAGATAATTCGTCAGACCTTATCACATTTTTCCAGTCAACAGCTGTCCAGGTCTTATGTTCATGACACAATTGCTTTCTCTTTGTTACATTAGTCTGTGAAATTAGTGGTTTGACAATTGCTGCTCTGTCCTTTATTCCTAACTCGTGAGGCTCTCTCCTCACAGTTCTGGTAGAAACAGGCTGCCTGATACATGTGTTCGGCTCTGTAGTCACTTTCGCTGCAGTAGTTTTATGTCTTCTTGATATAATCCTCTGTAATGTTCTCCTGTCTCTTTCGTTTAGTTTCTGTTTGAAGCACTGTTTCTTTTTACAGAAGGTACGAGAGCTGTCCCAGAAGTACCCGACCTGATGTATAGATAGCGGTTGTTGTTTCAAACAAATGACTATGGTAGAAAATACCACCCTTATAAACCTTAAGTTTGAAGTTTGACGGTACTACGTTGTTTAGTAGTTGTTTGGCAGCCATTAATAGTCAACTCTTCAGCCAATTTGTAAACATGGATAAAACTGGCCATCGTTATGTGATACAATACTTTCATTTGAAAGATCTTAGTCCAACTAATATTAAAGCTGATCTAGATTCTACTCTGGGGGAGTCTGCTCCTTCGTTTACAACAGTAAGATATTGGATGACAGAGTTTAAGCGAGGCCGTACGAGCTGCCAAGACGAACATCGCAGTGGTCGACCAAATGAGGTGACCACGCCAGAAATTGTCAAGAAAATCCACAAAATGGTTTGGATGACCGTCGACTGAAAGTGCGCGAACTAACAGACATCAGAAGCATTTCAAATAGTGCTGTACATAGCATACTAACTGAAAATTTAGATATGAGAAAGCTATGCGCAAGATGGGTGCCGCGTTTACTCACAATGAAACACAAGCAGCGTCGTGAGGATGTTTCAGTCGCGTGTTTGGCGATGTTTCGCTGCAATATAGTTGAGTTTTTGCGTCGATTCACAACCATGGATGAAACATGGATCCATCACTTCACACCGGAGACGAAGGAACAGTCAAAACAGTGAATTGAAAGTGGAGAATCGGCTCCAAAGAAGGCGAAGACATTTCCATCTGCAGTCAAGGTCATAGCGTCAGTTTTTTGGGATGCGCGTGGGATAATTTTCATTGATTATCTTCAAAAAGGAAAACCAATCAATGGTGAGTATTATACAAACTAAGCAGCGTTTGAATGATGAAATCAAGCAACAACGGCCGCATTTAGCGAAAAAGAAAGTTCTGTTTCATCAGGACAATGCACCAGTTCACACATCTATTATAGCCATGGCCAAAATCAATGAGTTAAAGTTCGAATTGCTTCCTCATGCATCCTATTCGCCAGACAGCCCCCACTGATTATTTGCTGTTTCCAAAGTGGAAGAAATGGCTTGGTGGTAAAAGATTTGCCAACAATGAAGAAGTGGAGTTTGCAGTTGATGGCTATTTTGCAGAACTCGACGGTTCTCACTATAAACAGGGTATCGAAGCGATTGAACGTCGCTGGGAAAAGTGTATCAAACTGCAAGGAGACTATGCAGAGAAATAAAGATGTTTTTTCCCAAATCTTTTGTGTTTTCTTTGTTAGGTCGGGTACTTCTGGTACAGCCCTCGTAAGTTCTAGCATTTCTACTGGTATGCGACTATCGCATATGCACCATCCTGGAGTGGTATCGAACCCGCAACCACTCGGGTCGAGAATCTTAATTCTGTTCCAATATAACGCTATGCTGCAGCCACTATGCTTCGTGTTTAACTAGATGCATTGAATAAAATATAATATATTCATAAAAGGAAATCTTCATAATGAATGCGTTTGTTTCGTGACTTATGTACAAGTCCTTCTCTCTCTCTCTCTCTCTCTCTCTCTCTCTCTCTCTCTAATTAAATCCCCCACGGCTTCTGTGGAAGAACAATTAATTACCATTGATTGACGTAATACTTGGTTAAACTATGAAGCGGGGATGTCATCAAGACGAATTTGAGATCTCCGTGTGGCTTGCCGGGGAAAAATGTGAGTCAGTTACGAATTTAGTGTCATACAGGTATGTTGCCATGGTGGCTAAGTTGGCTAGAGAACCCGGACAGAAACAGGAAGATTTGTGGTTCAAATCCCAGTTATAGCATTGAATTTTTCAGTCTGATTCCACAGAGTTAGCCAAAAAACTACGAACTGGCTACGCGGTGTTTTTCCTGTCCGCGTCCTCGGCGCTCGTTGCCGTCTGCCGCTAGCATAGAAAGGTGCGGATGAAACCATACAACATTTTTAAAACTACTTTTAAAGGCTTTACTTACCATTTTTGGCACCTCTTTAGGAAACTATCCATCACTCGCCGTAGTTCACGTTGAGAAATGGCGGATATTTTGTTTTAATTCTTCCAGGGTGTGTGGGTTTGTCTTGTATAATTTGTTTTAAGTTACCCCAGAGTTAGAAATCGCAGGGGGTTAGGTCTGGGGACCGAGGAGGCCACAAATCTGTACTAATAGTTCTGTCCTCAAACACTCTTTCAATTGTTCTAAAAAATTTTGCCCGTATAAGCTGTTACAGAATCTTGTTGAAAAAAAGGCAAAATCACGCTCTCTGGCTGTTAATTCCATAAAAAGGGGGCAAATTGTATTCACATATGTACAGGCTTCAACTGTTGACTCGAAAAAAATTGGCGAGTGATGAATAGTTTCCTAAAGAGGTGCCAAAAACGTATGGACAACGACGGTGGCCAGTTTCAACCTTTAAAAGTAGTTTTTAAAATGTTGTATGGTTTCATCCGCGCCTTTCTATGATAGCGGCAGACGGCAACGAGCGCCCAGGACGCGGACAGGAAAAATACCGCGCCGGCAGTTTGTAGTTTTTTGGCTCTCCCTGTACTTTTCCGGTGTTTGATTAGATGGCTAAAAACGAACATTTGATTTGGGTTAAATGTCTATATACTGACCACTAACTAGATGAAAGGTTTTAAAATCCGGTGTTTAAACATTCAATTAGTAATGATAAACATTTGACATGTCCAAGGTACATACGTTTGTTTATATACTTCATATGAAATAGTTTGTATCAGTTTGCTGAGTAAACTTGAGTGGCAATCACAAGGTTGTTTTTAACGTCAACTTCTTCTGCGCCTATAAATGAAACAAACGCATTCTCACAATTGATGTGGTTATATTGCATAAAATAGATTATACAAGAGAGGGGGGACACCTCGCGCACTGTGACCTACATAGATCTATTGTGGCTACCACCCTCAGGAGGAACTGAGGGAACCACAGGAGGCTATAGGTTACAGCCAGACAGACCACAGAGACGCACGGAAGCCCCTAACAATTCCAGGCTCGAAGACCCGTCCCACTGCTATTGCTACCTAGAGAGAGAAATGAACCACCTCTCAACCAAACAACCCTCTAGTTTCCATGGAGACTACTCTTTCCTTTAAGCAAGCTTCCGCGCCATCTGTCCGGCACCGCCATACGCCACGAAACCTAGAAGCGCGCCTGAAAGATTAGAATGAAACATCGCGAAAGATGTAGATGAGAAATCACCCCAGTATTCGCCTACCGACTAGGGAAAACCACGAAAAACTCAAGGTTATAGTGGGCGGTCGAATTGAACCCGGGACCTCCCGTAATGCGACCTTCACAGTTACTGCGAAGCTATTTCGCTAGGTAGCTATAGAATACTGCATTATTAAATTTCAATTATGAAAAGCTGAATATCTTATTTTTATCTCCTAAAATCAATGTACGGGACCTGTAGATACATTTTAAAAATCTGATGCGATAAATTCACATGACATCCTCTCCAATCATAAAATCACTCATATTTGTTACAATTTTATTAGTCACAACAAAAGTTATACTTCCAGCCACGTTACGGTATTCACAATAGAATTATATCTGCTTAGGAATGATTACAAATTAACCAACATGTCCTTAATTATAATATCTGGAAACAGTATTCAAATGTTTATTTGCGTTTACAAGCTTTTGTGGTGAGAAAAAAAAGGAAACGAAAAAAAAACATATTCCTATATTTTGGGTGTGAAACTCTATACTCTTTCCTTGACATCGCGAGAAACCAGCGAATAGCGACAGCACTTTATAAATTACGAGCACTGAAAATATTAAAACAATAATAACGCATATCTTGGAAATGAATGTCGTCCTCCGTGGTGTAGTGGTTTCTATGCTAGGCTGTAGTTCCCGAAGTCGAGGGTTTAAACCCGGCGGAGGGCGATGGATTTTTTCGGATATAAATATCCTTAGCATGGCTTCTTTAAGTAAAGCCGGTGGTCCCGTGTCGTAGATTTACGGCACGTAAAAGAACCTCAAGTCTGATAAAGAGGCCTCTGAACAAAATCACCGCTATAGACCACGGTAGCTAAAGAGCGTCCATAAATAAAAAACCTCAATTTCAATTTCGGAAATGGCAAATGCCACAAAAGGTATTTTTGTAATAAATTGTATGCTTTAAAGAGATCTATATTTTTTGAGTACTAAGCTTTGGTGTATCTCTTATGGTTTGTCCTTTATACAAAAGTACCTATATAAAATTGCTTTTGAATGAAGAGGGCTTTTGAGGCCGTTGCCAGAAAATTCAAGGTACACCTACATTTTGTCATGTAAATATCTTAAACGTATGTTATTTTAATCAAAATCGTTAACAGCATTTGTGAGAAAATATAAAACGTCGAAAATTTTTCCATGTAAAGGGTAGTCTGGGGCGTAGGGATTTTCTTGAATATGTTTGTGTCGCATTTTTGGAACGTACTGAAGTTTGGTATTTATCAAACAATCCGATTTTTAATTATGCTGTTCACAGATACGCAGAAACACAACAAAGGCCTTTGGTTATAAAATCTGAGTTGCATTCATATACTTTCTCTCCTTATTCCTCTATAAATGACTCTTATAAATGCTTAATCGTCTATCTATTTCTTGTTAATACGCAAGTCTTCATTACTCATTTACATCTTATAGGTATAAGAAGAAAAAAGTAGGCTAAAGCTATAGTCAGATTTTTAAAAAGCGTGTCGCTATGTGATGGCTTTAAAATTCTTTGCTCTTTGCATGAGCACGAAAAAGAAAGGTAAAAAAGGTGAATAGCGATTTACAGTGAGAAGAGTATAAAGTATTCGAAAATCCAAACAAAGAATATCTCGGAAACGGTTAATGACACAAAGTTTTTATTTTAAATAATTGAGATGTACATTCTTTGTGCAGTAAGATTGTTGTCTATCTGTTACGGTTTACAAATTATACAGAAGTCGTTCAGAATAAGTAGAACTTGCAGCCAATTCCCAGAAAATGTAAGATATACATTTTATTTGTCTTGAAATCAGCTTAACCATACGGTATTTTAATAAACATCGTTAGCCAATTTTGAAAATAGAAACCGAAAACTTTTCCATGTGAAAGGTATTTTGGGGTTGGGGGTTTTCTTCATAATCTTAGTGTCGTATCCTTGTATGGTTCTAAACTGAAATACCAACTTTCGTATTTAACCGAATTGTCGTTTTTACTTTCTCTACTACGTATAGTAAGTAGGGGAAGTATTATATTCCACCCAAAAATTCGATACCGAGATTTCACCGGAAATATATGTTTTGAGATCCCCTGAATCCTAAAAACGCATTTTTGGAAACGTGTGTGTGTTTGTGTGTGTGTGTGTGTGTGTGTGTGTGTGTCTGTGCGCCTGTGAACAGCATAAGTCAGAAACGAATAGTCGGATAAACACCAAACTTGGTATTTAGGTTCAGTATCTTCCAGAGATGCGACACCAAGGTTTTCAAGAAAATCCCCCCACCCCAGATTACCCTTTATGTGGAACATTTTTCGAAAATTTTAATTTTCTCAAAAACGGCTCTAACGATTTTGATTAAAATATCATATGTTTAAGATATTTTCATGACAAATGAAATGTATATCTCGAATTTTCTGGGAATGTCCCCAAAAGTATTCTTCATTGTGAACGACTTTTGCATAAGTGGTAAACCATAAGGGATAGACAAGATTTACTACAAAAAAATGTATATCGCGTTAAAATACACAATTTATGTCATATACAGTTTTTTTGTTTAGTTAACCATTTTAGAGATATTGCTTGTTATTCCCTTAAATGTTCCAATACTTATACTTTTTCTCAAATTCGTTGTTTATTACTTTCTCTACTACGTATAGTAAGTAGGGGAAGTGTTGCATTCCACCCAAAAATTCGATACCGAGATTTCACCGGAAATACATGTTTTGAGACTCCCTGAATCCAAAAAAAGCATTTTTGGAAACATGTCCGTGTGTGTGTCTGTGTGTGTGTGTGTGTCTGTGTGTATGTGTGTGTGTGTGTGTGTGTGTGTGTCTGTGTGTCTGTGAACAGCATAACTCAGAAAAGAACAGTCGGATAAACACCAAACGTGGTATTTAGGTTCACTATCTTCCAGAGATGCGACACGAAGGTTTTTAAGAAAATCCCCCCACCCCAGACTACCCTTTAGATGGAACATTTTTAGAAAATTTTAATTTTCTCAAAAATGGCTCTAACGATTTTGATTAAAATAACATATGTTTAAGGTATTTTCATGACAAATGAAATGTATATCTCGAATTTTCTGGGAATGTCTCCAAAAGCGTTCTTCATTCTGAACGACTTTTGCATAACTGGTAAACCATAAGAGATAGACAAAATTTTACTGCACAAAAAATGTAGATCGCGTTACAATACACAATTTATGTCATATACATTTTTGTTGTTGAGTGAACCGTTTTCGAGATATTGCTTGTTATTCCCTTAAATTTTCCAATACTTATACTTTTTCTCAAATTCGTTACTCATTTTTTTTGTCCTGGACTTGCAAACAGAATGGAATGCGCCACATAGCAACCAGCACTTAAATATTTGACTATTGCTTAAAACCTACCATATTCCCCTTGCATTGTAGTAACATTCTTGGTGCTTACGTAATATGTTTTGTTTACGTAATGTTGTTAAAACTTGAAGATCTTATATTGTGCTGCTTTTGTTTTGTTAGGTTACATAATTTTAACTGCCCCACGTATGGGATCCAATTTGCAACGGTATTACTTATAATGTTTGTTTTAATCACGTGTGTTGAAGCCATCTTGTGACGTCATTCTTTGTTCGGTTTGTAGCTCCATCTGGCGTTAGAAATTTGAGGTTCCTAGTTTTGTGTTTAAAAGAATTTAACTTTTAATTTCTATTCAGTTCTGTTTCACTGTCCTCCGGCTAGCTATTATCTTATCTTGGGTCGAACATGTGTCTCTATACAGGTTGTGAAGCGGAAAGGAAGCTTTTATCCAAAAATTACACTAATGAAGAAATTTGTTTTATAATTTTTATTGTCGAACACGTTAACTATCACATTTATACATTGATCTTAACACTCGCCAAACTGAAACTGTTATAATACTTCTTACTGATCACTTTTAATTCACGTATTTCAACTTTGTGTATAATTAACTTTATAATACTTTAGATTTTCGTAACTTGTGAATCTATAGCCGACGTATCTCATACAAATATTTTTGACGAACTGACGAACTTAAGACGACGTGTATTGCACTAAGAATTTTGATGAACTGCCCTAAATACGACGTGTAATGTATGAATGCTTTCGGCGAACTGAAGGACTGACTGACGACGTGTAATGTGCTAGGAATTTTGATGAACTGCACACAAGCTACCTCAAACCTACCCTATTTATACGCCTTCATTAAGATACGCCTAAAGATTATAACTGAGCTGCAATTGGCTAATAAAACGCGCCAACATTAGCGTCTATTTTAATATCCAATGAAAACCACGAATACATATTGCTTTTAGGGAGAAAATATTCCAGAAGTTTCTACCGAAAACGCTCCAACATTACGTAACTTCCTTGTTTCCAATAATGATAAACAGTTCACCCCCTCGCTGCATTATTGCGCTATTATTGACAGTTTCAGTAAAGCCGTATAAACTTATTTCCCAATAATATTTACAATTAATAAACATCTGAAATCAATGTCACATAAAAATGCATATTCATATTACAATCATTATTTACATTTAAGTAATTTGTGATACAAATTACTGCATCAGCATCTACAAGAAAATTAACAATAAGATTGACATCTCGATATCTCGATTAACATGAAGCATATGGAGAAGAAGCGTTTGTAATAATAGTTTGTACAAGAGTAGAGAAAGTCATGTGAGTGTAACACATCAGATTTTTTTTTATGTCCTGGACATACAAAGAGAATGGAATGCTCCACATATCAACCAGCTCTTAAAATATTTGACTATCGCTTAAAGCCTAGCAATTCCCCTTGCATCTACAAGAAAATTAGCAATAAGATTAACATCTCGATTAACATGAAGCATATGGAGAATAAGCTTTTGTAAAAATAGTTTGTACAAGAGTAGAGAAAGTCATGTGAGTGTAACACATCAGATTTTTTAGTTATGCTGTTGATGCACACACGCACACGGGCCTTTTTTTAAAAATTATTGTTGGGTTCAGGGGCCCTCAAAACATGTATATTAGGTGACATTTACGTTTGTGTGTTGTGTGTGTGTCTGTCTGTATCTCAATACTCCTCCGCCATGCATTTCGTTGCTTTCAATTCTTAGCGATCTGTCCGCTGATTGCACAGTAACGGTCCAGCAGTTTATTTGCAGTCTCTCCAGTAATTGCCAGGTAAACTGTAGATCAAGTGGTGTATAAGATATTTGAAAGAGCAGTTTCTAGTCACGCGGGTGTACGTTCTTAGGTCCCTTAATTACCACACCCCCTATATATTATCAGGCCTTGGCCGCGCGCGCGTGTGTGCGGGATTACTGTTCCTTTGCTAATTATCCTGTCTGCTACTGCTGGTGCTATCTAACTACTGCAGGAGGGAGGGTGTTCTCTCTCTAATTGGGAACACCGCCTCGGCACACCCACCCTACCCGGCAGGCCGTCCGCCGTAACGAGAGCAGGGGTGTATCTACATCAGGCCGCCAGGAATTTGACGTTTTATCGTAACACAAGCCAGAGCGATTCGAGGCAAGCTATTTCTTAAACAAGCTACCCATTCCATCCGCTGCACAAGCAAATCACTGTTATTTCTGCACATTACAGGAAGCCATGACAAATCTTAACGACTGATACACATGCAGGTCCGCCTTAAAACGAGCAAAAGTCAGTCACAATACAAAATAAATAGCATTTTATTTCCTTTTCTGGTATACTTTGATGCTGAGGAAAAAAAGAAACAACCGAAATGGAACCAGCAGAACCAAGCCAGGCAAATAGTTGTTGCCTGAAAGCCCATGTTTACGAAAGCTGCTATTAAACCACACCTTAAAATGTTTTGAAAACACAAGGTTTTGCAGCTAAAATATTAAATTTTGTTGCCCACGCATAAACATTGGGGGACGTAGACTCGGAGGCGGCGAAAGATACCAAAAACTTGCTGCACAAAGCTAAAGCCGGCGATAAATTCACATTTATCTCTGATTTATTACAACTAACAAGGTGCCTACATTATACACAAAAGGTTACAGGCAAACACTGGGGGAGATGCCCCACGCTCACACGCACGCTACATACAAACCACACACTCAGAAGACCTACACTAGACTGACGCTAGCACAGGACGCTATTGACTTGATCCACGCTATCAGAAAAAGCTCTTCCCTCAACTGCCTTCACCCCCCCTGAAGAATTGGAGGGAATTGCCACGCCGGAGAAGAATTCAAAATTACTAACGAAATAATTAGTTCAACAATACACAGCAATAATGTGTCCGCCGCGACAATACACATATACGCTACAATATATTGTTAAAAACAGCAATTTAAAAATTGTTTGAAATATACTTAAAAAATGAACAGAGAAAACATGGTGTAATCCTGTGAACGTGTGCATATCAACAGTTAATAAAGGAGACGAGGTGTTCGAGGCACGAAACATTGGGAAATGCGCCACTGATGTTTCTTGCTCTTTGAAAGGGATTTCTGCCGTACTGCAGTCACTAACGAATGCTAAAGGATGACAAAAACATCCAGGAAGCGGCAAGTATTGTTTCTTTTTCTACAAAACTAGTGAATCTATTTGCTTAAGTCCTAAAATAAACCACTCTCGTTGCTGTAACCAAACTATTTTGAAGTATTGAATCAAATTACCCTATGATATGAATAATAAAGTCTGTTTTTTTAGGCTCCAAAACCGATTCCATACATTTATGTTTTATTTAAAACGTGAAGCATTTCACACAGTAATTATATATCGAGATTTCACCGGCTCCCTGAATCCAGAAAAAAGGCAGTTTGTGTGTCTCTGTATAAGTAACTCACAAATTTAATACCAGATTTGGAATTTAAGTTCAGCGTATTCCAAGGATTCGACATGCAAATTTTCAAGGAAATCACCCCACTCTAAACTACCCTTTACAGGGAAAAATATTAATTATTTTTTATGTTTACAAAAATGGCTGAAAGAATTTTCATTAAAATACAGTGTGTTTATGATATTTGCATGACAAATAAAATAGATACCTTGAAATTTCTGGAAATAATCTGAAAGTCCTCTTCATTCTGAATGCTTTTATATAAGAGACAAATTTAAATTTAAATTGAGTTGATCTGGTTAAAGCACACAGTTTAAGTCAAATAGAAATTTTTGTTGTGTGAACCATTTCGGAGATATTCTTTATTATTGGTTTGAATTTTCAAATGCTTTAAGTGGGCACTAAATCGTTAAAATTGCCAAAAAATTACAACTTTAGTTTTTTGTGTAGTTTTGTAATTTGAAATAATTATGGTTGTAGGCACATTACTTGTATTTTAATTTTTACTTTCTCTACTATGTATAGTAAATAGGGGAAGTATTGCATTCCACCCAAAAATTCGATACCGAGATTTCACCGGAAATACATGTTTTCAGACCTCCTGAATCCAAAAAAAGCATTTTTGGAAACATGTCCGTGTGTGTGTGTGTATGTGTGTCTGTGTGTCTGTGAACAGCATAACTCAAAAACGAACAGTCGGATAAGCACCAAACTTGGTATTTAGGTTCAGTATCTTCCAGAAATGCGACACGAAGGTTTTCAAGAAAATCCCCCCACCCCGGACTACCCTTTACATGGAAGATTTTTCGAAAATTTTATTTTTCTCAAAAATGGCTCTAACGATTTTGATGAAAATATCATATGTTTAAGATAATGTCATGAGAAACGAAATGTATATCTCGAATTTTCTGGGAATGTCTCCAAAAGTATTCTTCATTGTGAACGACTTTTGCATAACTGGTAAACCATAAGAGATAGACAAAATTTTACTACACAAAAAATGTAGATCGTGTTAAAATACACAACTTATGTCATATACATTTCTTTTGTTGAGTGAACCGTTTTCGAGATATTGCTTGTTATTTCCTTAAATTTTCCAATACTTATACTTTTTCTCAAATTCGTTATTCATTTTTTTGTCCTGGACATGCAAAGAGAATGGAATGCGCCACATAGCAACTAGCGTTAAAATATTTGACTATCGCTTAAAAGCTACCATATTTCCCTTGCATCTACAAGAAAATTACCAATAAGATTGACATCTCGATATCTCGATTAACATGAAGCATATAGAGAATAGGCGTTTGTAAAATTAGATAGTACAAGAGTAGAGAAAGTCATATGAGTGTAACACATCAGATTTTTTTTAAATGAGTCCATGTCTGTCGTTTTTACTCCGTATTCTGCACCATTTCGGGAAAAAAATGTATAACTTCTATACTTTTTGCAGTAAAGAGGTAAATTTTAGCTAATTTTTTAGGGAAAACTCCGCTCAAAGTGAAAAAAAATTGGAATGTGTTCGACATATCCAGAAGATGAATCAGTAACTGGGTAAAACTATCAGAAGTCGACTCACACATGCTACCATTAACAAACTGCAAACCTATTATGGTAAAGCCATAAGAGACAATGTGGGAATTTTGGAAAGTATGGTGAGAGTAGTCTGGGCCACCTGTTTTAACATTATTTCTTCTGACTCTAAACCGCTGCACAACATGTGCTTGGTCAATTGGTGCAAATACCTTCAGGCTGAAGCTTCAGGCACTATTAGTGACTATCAACATAGAAATTGAATAGATGAAACTGTGACGTTTGCAATAAATCCAGTGTATGAAACACTATCCCATTCACAGTTGATGATATATTGTCTCCATGGCAAGAAGAGGATGTTAGTGAATCTTTTAATAACATTACATGGTTTCGTGTGCCAAAAACACATTTGTAGGAGAAAAGCTTTGGAATTATGCTGTGTTAACCTTCAACAAAGGCAATGTGGGTTGGATTAGTGTGCTATAATATCTAGGAGTGAAAGCGTGTAAAAACACAGCAACCATTCTAAGAGAACTCGACCAGCCGAGGGCGACAAAAGCAGAATTGGCCATACAAAATATGACCAAACAGGCCAGATCTGCAAAGATGAGAGCTAGGCTTTAACAGAAGCATGCTGAGGAGGGGGGTATTCTAGAGGTATTCTATGTCAGTTTGTTTCTAATTTTTTACTTTAAATAGCGTTTTCTCTTGAATTAACACTTAGCAATATGAATGACTTATTCTGTCCAAAACTGTTGAAGCTAGCTGAATGAAATTTTCGGATGATTAAAATAACACCTCTATACTTTTATGGAAGTAAATCGGTGTTAATAAGATGGCTGCTTAATTCTTTAAAAAAATTCATTATTGATACGTTTCCCAAAACAAAAATTCCATCAAGAAAAAATATTCCACAAAATGTTCCCCATGATCTCTTAGTTTCTGAGATACAGTCATGAAGTTAGAAAATTTAACATTGGCAATATAGGCTTGCAGTCTTCCCTTAAACGTTTTACAACTGCTAAGTGGCTATTCGGGTTTTTCTCGAGGTAATGCAAAAGAGCTAATTTTAAAGTCATCACACCTTGGATTTTAGGCTAAATACCTATGTTTATATCTACGGATAAGCCAAAACTAATTAAATATCTTCACGTTTTAAGTAAAATGTATGGAATGGGTTTTG
This sequence comes from Deroplatys truncata, assembly GCA_030765065.1. Lineage (NCBI taxonomy): Eukaryota > Metazoa > Arthropoda > Insecta > Mantodea > Mantidae > Deroplatys > Deroplatys truncata. The sequence continues at coordinate 237,564,432 of CM060984.1, read as the reverse complement.
GAGTCTAAAACGTCTATTTTATTATTTGTTACTAAATGAAAGGTAAATCCTTGATATCGTGGGGTAGTTTTTATTCAAGACTTCAGAATAGTTTGGTTGCAGCAACGAGACTGCCTTATTTTATGTCTTGAGTAGGTAGACTCACTAATTGTGTAGAAACAGAGACAATACTTGCCGCTTCCTGGGTGTCTTTGTCATCCTTTTGTACTCGTTAGTGACTGCAGTACGGCGGAAATCCCTTCCAAAGAACAAGATTAGTGGAGGATTTCCCAAGGTTTCGAGCCTGGCACACCTCTTCTCCTTTATTAAGTTTGATGTGCACACGTTCACAAGATTACACCATGTTTTATCTATTCGTTTTTCAAATGCTTTCAAACATATCTTTTACACTGCTGTTCTTAACGACATATTGTGTTTTGAAAACATTTTGGGACGTCGTTCAATAGCGGCTCTAAATCGTTTAGATTACCATGCTATATCTGTAGTGTAAGGTGCGTTCTACTCTGATTTATTCAATGAGCTTTGCAAGTGTCTTTACTCTCTCCACTACGTATAGTAAGTAAAGTATTGTATTCCACCCCCAAAAATTCTAAATTTCACCGAAAATGCATGTTTTAAGGCCCTCGGAATCCAAAAATCATTTCTAGAAAAAGGCCCGTGTGTGCCTTTAAACAGCATAAGTCAAACACAAAAAGTAGGGTAAATACCAAACTTGGTATTTAGGTTCATTACTTTGCAAAGATGACAAAAAGATTTTCAAGAAAATTTCCTACCCCGGATTGCCCTTTATATGCAAGATTTTTCGGAATTTTTAATTTTCTAAAAAATGGCTCTAGCGATTTTGATTAAAATACCATATGTTAAAGATATGTACATTACAAATAAAATTTATATCCTGAATTTTCTGGGAATAGCCTATGAAGTCCACTTCATTTGGAAGAAATTTTGTATAATCTTATAGCTGGTAAACCAAGTGATAGACGAAAACGTACTGCAATATAGCTCTCTTTAAAACATACAATTTATTGCAAGTAATTTGTGTCATAAGCTATTTTCTGGCAGTAATTTGTATCACAATAATGTAAATGCCAGAGTGATTGTAGTGCAAATAAGCATTATTGTATGACATTGATTTGAGATGTTTGTTAATTATAAGCATTGTTACGAAATAAGTTTACACGGCCTCACTGAAACTGACAATAAGAGCGGGTAACAATGAGCGAGGGGGTGAGTTGAATATTAACTAGAAGAGACAAACAAATGACGTCAGATTGGCGCGCTTTTCTTAGAAATAGCGGGAATATTTTCCCTAGAGCACATGTTTTCGTAATTTTTGATTGGATATAAAAATAGACGCTAATGTTGGCGCGTTTTATTAACCAATAGCAGCTCGGTTATAATCTTTAGGCATATCGGGGTGTGGGAGTATAAAAAGCTAAAGTCAGAAGCAGATTTCGTCAGTCCAACAGAAGCATTCGCGTGTAATACGTCGATCAGTTCAACATAAGTATTCGTGAGTTATACGTCGCGTAGTTCAACGGAAGCATACATAAAGTACACGTTACGCAGTTCTACAGAATCTCTCGCGTCGTAAAGCTAGTTATAAATGTGAAATACTCGAATTAATAATGTGCAGTAAATAAGTGATTATAGTGATATTAGAAAATATAACAGTTTCAGTTTGGCGTGTATCACGAGTCAATATGTGAATTTAATTAATTGTGACAGTAATAAAAGTGTGAAAAACAAATTATTTTATCAGTGTTATCTTTGAGTAACAAATCCTTTCCATTTACACACCTTGTTTAAGAGATTTGCTCGGCCGAGAAACAATAGCTAGCCGGAGGACAATGAACCCAACATTCAAAGTATTAAAACAATAACAGGCGCTCAGAAATAAGGCGCTAACAAACAATTTGACTTCAATTTCTCATATATCCGTTATTAAGAAGGTTCTAAACGTTTATTTCTTGGTCGTTCTCTTAAATCCCATTAACAACATTCAGTTGTTTCTCGCGATGTCATGGAAACTGTGGAATTTTAAGGACAGCATATAGCGTCCAGTTGTTAAACATTTGCCTATCGCTGTTCTCTTTGTATCTATAACGAAATGTGTAGTGTAGCTATTTCTGCAAATGTTTATCTGTATTAAAATATAGTAGACAGGAAAATAAGCTTTAGTAAAAATAATTTGTATACGCACTAATAAACGATAGAGGGTAAAGAAAATCATGTGAATGTATCACAATGTATTAGTAACCATACATTCATAATTTAGGATGTAAAAATGTGTTTATATTCATGCTAATTAAGTAAATTTTCTGTTTTACTGTGAAATTTTTAACGCTAGCTAATTATAAAGGTCTAAAAATGCAAATAAAGAGGAAATGCATTTTAGATACATCAAATCAAATATTTAGCTTGCGAAAGCTATACTTTTCAGGTGCCTAGTACTGTATCTTTAGTGACTATTTTGATAATTTTAGAGACTGTTTTAGGTACTTAAATATTGGTTATTAAGGACCTATACGAGGTCCAGAATTCACATACCGATCCGCTTCTAAAAGACACTAATATCACTTAAGCCTGCGTATTCCCCTTATAACCACAGCGACATGTATATTAAAACCATTTCTGCAAATGTTTATCTCGATTAACTTTAGGAACAGAGAAGAACAAACCTTTCTAAGAATGGTTTGTAAAAGAGTCGGTAGATAAAGTCATGTGAACGTAGTACACCACATTTTTTACTTTCTCTACTACGTATAGTAAGTAGGGGAAGTATTGCATTCCACCCAAAAATTCGATACCGAGATTTCACCGGAAATACATGTTTTCAGACCTCCTGAATACAGGAAAGGCATTTTTGGAAACATGTCCGTGTGTGTGTGTGTGTGTGTGTGTGTCTGTGTCTGTGAACAGCATAACTCAGAAACGAACAGTCGGATAAACACCAAACTTGGTATTTAGGTTCAGTATTTTCCAGAGATGCGACACGAAGGTTTTCAAGAAAATCCCCCACCCCAAATTACCCTTTACATGGAAGATTTTTCGAACATTTTAATTTTCTCAAAAATGGCTCTAACGATTTTGATTAAAATATCATATATTTAAAATACTTTCATGACAAATGAAATGTTTATCTCGAATTTTCTGAGAATGTCTCCAAAAGTATTCTTCATTGTGAACGACTTTTGCATAATTGGTAAACCATAACAGATAGACAACATTTTACTACACAAAAAATCTGGATCGCGTTAAAATACACAATTTATGTCATATACATTTTTGTTGTTGAGTGAACCATTTTCGAGATATTCCTTGTTATTCCCTTAAATTTTCCAATACTTATACTTTTTCTCAAATTCGTCATTCATCTTTTTGTCCTGGTAATGCAAAGAGAATGGAATACTCCACATAGCAACCAGCGCTTAAAATATTTGACTATCACTTAAAGACTAGCAATTCCCCTTGCACCTACAAGAAAATTAGTAACAAGATTAACATCTCTATTAACATGAAGTAGATGGAGAATAAGCGTTTGTAAAAATAGTTTGTACAAGAGTAGAGAAAGTCATGTGAGTGTAACACTTCAGAGTTTTTGTTATTTTCTCTGCCATATGTCACGTGATGTTTTACCATAGTAGTATTTAGTTATGTTTCATCAAAACGTGCATAAAAATTGGCAATAGTCTTTTTCTCTCCGTAAGATTTCCATCCTTTGACTTCACCCAGCTGGTATCAGTCCCTTGTGTGACCGGCCTGGAAAACAATTCAGGGAGGACAAAAACAAACCAATGAACGATGTCATAGTCAATGTGAAATGAAGGGCCTGTTCGGATACCCTTCCTCTATGGAAGAGTTTAGCTCGATTGGTACACAGAGAAAGGCTAAACCAATACAAATAATTCGTGTCTAGAGGAAGATGTGAAGAATTATATGTATGTGTCATTGTCCACAGCTACAACATTTATAACACCGACATCATTTTCACGTTTTTATTATGCACTATTTTGTTTCGGACCAAACGTTAATGAAGAATTGTCTCAACAGTACTCCGCTAGTGAGAACATAGACAAAAATCTGATGTGTTACACTCATATGACTTTCTCTACTCTTGTACAAACTATTTTTACAAACGCTTATTCTCTATAAGCTTCATATTAATCGAGATGTTAACCTTGTTGCTAATTTTCTTGTAGTTGCAAGGGGAATTGCTATGCTTTAAGCGATAGTCAAATATTTTAAGAGCTGGTTGCTATGTGGAGGATTCCATTCTCTTTGCATTACCAGGACAAAAAAAAATGAATAACGAATTCAGAAAAGGTATAAGTATTGGAAAATTTAAGGGAATAACAAGCAATATCTCGAAAATGGTTTATTCAACAAAAAATAATGTATATGACATAAATTGTGTATTTTAACACTATCTACATTATTTGTGTAGTAAAATTTTGTCTATCACTTATGGTTTACCAGTTGTGCAAAAGTTGTTCACAATGAAGAATACTTTTGGTGACATTCCCAGAAAATTCGAGATATACATTTCATTTGTCATGAAAATATCTTAAACATATGATATTTTAACCAAAATCATTAGAGCCATTTTTGAGAAAATTAAAATTTTCGAAGATACTGAACCTAAATACCAAGTTTGGTGTTTATCCGACTGTTCGTTTCTGAGTTATGCTGTTTACAGACACACACACGGACATGTTTCCAAAAATGCTTTTTTTGGATTCAGGGGGTCTCAAAACATGTATTTCCGGTGAAATCTCGGTATCGAATTTTTGGTGGAATACAATACTTCCCTTGTAATATTACCGATCATATTTTGGGGGAGATAAAGTACCCTGCCAATCTAATGGCTAGACTACTCAAGTGACAGAGGTGGTCACGCTGACAGAGGGTAGGGCTATGTTTGTCAGTACCAACACATTTATGCATCAGTATACATACCAGTGTTTTGTTACGTCTCAGCAGAAACTTGCAAAGCGGAGGGATTAGTGTGTCCCAGCTGTGAGCAGAACTTCTGATTGATCGGAACGGCGAAGACGGCAAGAGGTGGATGATGAAACGCTGTACAAGAGGAGCAACCTCTTCATCTGGCAGCGCACAAAATTTAGCCACAGCTCAAGGCACGGAATGCGATGAAGTACTTGAGTGTATTAAAGATCAATAACCTCATCTGGTTGAAGCACCCAGCACTGATAGCCGCATGACTGTGGCTTAGGTCAAGCAGTTCCCCTTGGGCCACCATGCGGTCTTATAGACTGCTGCTCTTATTGCGTCTTGAGAGAGCTCCAGAGACTCGCCTAGTGGTGCACTAGAAGGTTTCCTAAGCCATTACAAGCCCCTATATTTAGAACTTTCTTCCCAGTGCACATTACACCAAACGTAGGACAAGAATCTCACCTTTCTACGTACTATTGTTACAAAAGCTCATTACAAATTTACACAGTTCATTGCAGGTGTAAAAAACTTCATTTTTCATAAAACTTCATTTCAATCCCAATAAACTTTTGCAGAAATAGTTGCATTACACATATTGTTATAGATACAAGGAGAACAGCGATAGTCAAATGTTTAACAACTGGACGCTATATGCTGGCCTTAAAATTCCATACTGTTTCCATGACATCGTGAGAAACAACTGAATGTTGACAAGACTTTCATTTAATAAGGGATATCTCAGAAATGGATTATGCCACAAAAAACTTATTTGAAATAAATTGTGTGTTTTAAAGAGATCTACAATTTTTGTGTAATAGGTTTTCGTCTATCGCTTAACGTTTAGCAGTTATACACGATTATGCAACATTCCTTCCAGGTGAAGTGGACTTCATGGACTATTCCCATAAAATTCAAGATATACGTTTTATTTGTCATGTATATATCTTAAAGTATGTAGTATTTTAATCACTATTGTTACTGCCATGTTTTAGAAAATAAAAAAAATTGTAAAAATGTTCCATGTAAGGGGTAGTTTGTGGTCGGGCATTTTCCTGAAGATCTTTGTGTCGCATCTTTGAGAGGTACTGAACTTAAATACCAAGTTCGGTATTCATCTGACTTTTCGGTTTTCAGCAATGTTGTGCGCACACACACGCACACGAACCTTTTTCTAAAAATGGTTACTTTTGCGGGTTCAGGGGTCTCAAAACATGTACTCCGATAAAATTTACACGACGAATTTTTGGGTGCAATACAATACTTCTCCTACCTCCTATACGTAGTAGAGAAAGTAAGACGCAAAAAATAAAAATAAATGGACTTTAACTGCTGTGATTCTATAATGGGCGTGAAAAACCTGAAATTTTGCTCAGAGGCCTCTTTATCTGGCTTGAGGTTCTTTTACACGCCGTAAATCTAAGACACGGTACCACCGACTTTACTTCCCTTCCGAAGGAAGCCATGCTAAGTATTTTTACGCCCGAAAAAACCATCGGCCTCCGCCGGGTTTGGAACCGCGATCTCGGAAACCAGCGTCTAGCACAGTAACCACTACAGCACGGAGGATTGACATAAGTAAAATGCGTGTCACTATTAAAAATGAATAGCCAGTTACTCTTGAAAAAGTATTTCAAAATTCACACCAATAACATAAAGTATCTCGGAAATAGCTAACGCTAAAAAAAATATTTGAGATAAATTTTGTGCTGCGTTTGTGTTCTACATTTCTTAATGCAGTTAAGAATTGAATGAATATGACTTCACAGGCTATTTCCAAAGAATTCAGGATGTACATTTTGTTTGTTGTGAAAATATTTTAAACGTAGGGTGTTTTAATCAAAATCGTTAAAGCCATTTTTGAGAAAATAAAGTAACAAATGATCTTCCATGTCAACCGTAGTTTTGGTTGGGTATTGTCCTAAAAGTCTTTGTTTGCCATCCTTGAAAGGCAGCGAACATAAATACATACCAAGCTTTGTGTTTAACCGACTTTTCGGTTTTTTTGAGTCGTGCTGTTCACAGACGTCCGCGCGGATATTTATCTTAAACTGCCTTTTTTACGATTTAGGGAGCCTCACAACTTGCATTTGCGGTGAAATCTCGGTACAGAATTTTTGGATGGAATAAAATACTTCCCCTACTTACAAAACGTAAGCAGTAGAGAAAGTAAAAAGCTACTCTTAAGACGAGCACTTTCTAATTACGCCTTAAGTTGTCCAAAAGTTTTAAACTTTCGTGCAACCAACTTTTGACTCCATCCAGCCAGTATCAGTTCTCTGTGTGACTGGCCTGGAAAACAATTCAAGAACATAAAAACGAACCAGTGAACGACGATATAATTTATGTGAAATGAAGGGGTGGTTCGGATGCCGTCTCTATGAAAGAGTTTCAGTACGATTGGTACGCAAAGTAAGACTAAACCAATACAACATAATCTGGCTTCTAGAGAAGGAGTGAACAATTATTTGCATGTGTCGTTAAACTGATGGTAATTTGTATGAGAGGTTTCTTCAGCACCATTATTTCTACGTTTTTATTATATTAATAGGTGGTGTTTCATAAGTAAAGTCGGGTTTTAAGCAAAACTTGATCTGAAATGTGTTGTTACAGGAAATTTTTGTGATCTTCAAAGTAAGGACTATTAGATTATATAATCTTGAGCCACCTCTCAGCGAATTTTGCTATGCCGCAACACCACTAGTTACTAGTTTTTGATGTGAAGAATTTGTTGATACCCATTTGTTCCACGTACAAAATGGACCATGGATGTAAACAGATGATAATCTGATGGTGCAAGATAAGAACTATATGCTGCTGTGGTAGCAGTTCGATTCCTTCTAATTCCTGGATTTTGTCCAGTGTTCTTTGTGAAATATGTCTCGTATTGTCCTGGTGCAAGAAAACTCTGTTACTATTAACCAATGTCGGAGACCTCTGTCTCAAAACTTGATGGACACATTCCAGTTGTTAGGAATAAATATCCGCATCGACTGCACACCCGTTTGGAACATACTCCGAGTGAGTCACACGTTCAAAACCCATCAGACACATATAATTATTTTGAGGCTGAACTGATCTTACTAACAACAACCTCTGCAGGCTGACGGGGATCGAGTCAATGTTTCAAGGTGTCAGAGTTGCAGTAATGTACCCACTTTTCATCACATATGACAATTCTGCTGATAAATCTATCATCCCAAGGATCAGCGATAAGCTGATGACAGATATCCACTCTACGTTGATCCTGATCAGATGTCAATTCATGTGGTACAAATTTGGAACTTCTGGACGATTTTTTAAGTGCCTTAATGTGGCGATGTATGTCACTTTTGAAGCACCAAGTGATTCTGACAACCCTGCGTGTATTTTCAATATTCCATAACTTGGGCCTTCCAGGACGTTGTAAAACTTTAATGTTCTCGTCTCCATTATTGAAACGATGAAACTACTGATGTTCTACTCGTTCACCAACAATACTTGCAGCTTGGGCTTCACTTATTCTTCGACCCCCTGCAGTAAAATCTCGTATTACCAACTGCTGATTGATGATATGTTAACAATACGGAACACTAACCATAGCACTCAATAGTTTTGACAAAAATAAGAGCATATATACCTACGATATATTCATTCATTCATTATCTGTTTACCCTCCTCTTATGTAGGATTTACACCCCCCAGGACTTACAAGCGGCTGCCTGGGGTCAGAGGCCCGTGGAGGAGCAGACACTCATGGATCAGACAGAGCATCCAGGATGGGTGATCAGCCCGATGCCTGGTATGGGATGAAGGAAGTAGATGAAACGAAATGTTGGTGAAATGGATGAAAGGAAAGGTGATGATGGAGCAGTTGGTGGAATGAATGGCGCGGGAAACCGGAGAACCCGGAGAAAACCTGCCCAGATGCCGCTTCGTCCACCACAAATCCCACATGCAGGTCCCTGGGATTGAGCGGTCTAACCACTCGGCCACGGCGCCGCCCTACCTACGATATAAACTAAACTAAAAAAACCGGCATTACATATGAGACAAACTACTATATTTTGTTTTTGGCCAAAAATTTAACGACGCATGGTATTAAGGGTACTCTGCTAGTAAAAAAATAGACAACTAGCTTGTGATATTACCCTTCGACATATATTTTGGGAGAGGTAAAGTACGTAAAGGTATTCACGCTAGCAAAGAGTGGGGTTGTATTTGTCGCTACCAACATAAAAAGCTGCGTTCCAAAATGGGTCATATTTTATGCACGTCGGTGTACTTTCAGTTGGCCGAACAATGACAAAATTACCTATTAACTACACAGCATTTCTTCCGTTTAGCTCAAGGGTTTACCAACATAGGCACGTGACGTTATTCGAAAAGCAGTGAAATGTGGAGGCACAAAGCACTCAACAAATGTTTACACTTGAACGTCAGTTCTGAGAATCTTCCGTCAGTATTGCCAACAGTGTCATGAACAGCGATTACCTCTTCACTGACGAGGATAATGCCATTAGCGAACCGGATTCGCCTCCATTGGCTAATTTGAAGTAGTCTCATATTTCCAAAGCATTACTCTTTGTAAGTTCATATAAATGTTGTGCCTTAGAGCAAATGCCGCCTAAGGTTGTGTTAATGTTGTTTAACAGCTAGAAAACAAGTAGCATATCTCCACATCGCACTGGCAGTGCGCAAGCAGAAAAAATCTGTTAAAAATTACCTAACATTTCGCCTTGTGCCAACTACCTATAGTACTGTATTGTATTCCATCCAAAACTTTGATGTCAACTTTCACTGAAAATATATGTTTTGTGGCCCGTGAATAAATAAAAAATTCAGAATAAGGCATATATGTGTGTGTCTGTCTGTACATACGTCTGCATGTCTGAACAGCATAGCTCAAAAACGAAAACTTATTTAAATGCTAACTTGATATTTAAATCTCAAACATCTTAAGATACAAGCACAACTGATGATATCACCATATCCAAGAATCTCATACAAACGGAGTACTAACATGCGTACAATTTATAGCCGGGCCACAGATCGCGTATATGCGTAGTTCCCTTTCACTGCAGAAACCTCCGTATTTTCCCACTAGCGTGTTGACCCATTAACCGTTAGTGGAAAAGGTTAGGTTTATCAGCTGTATTATACTGTGTCCGTTGCTACCTTCTGTTCAAGTTGTAAAGAATAGAGTTTGTTCATTGTGCATCTCGAAAGTTAAAATGTATTCAAGAAATCTGTATTCACGCTTAAGCAAAGATTTTTTTGTTGCGATACTTACGTAAAAATCGAATTTTGTAGGCAGTCTATAGACACTTTCAGGACGTCTGGTTAATGGATCGCTAAATGCTAAACGGAGGAAACCATTGATGAAATTTGTGCATCATCATTCGAACTCAGTCCAAAGAAGTTTCTAAGAACATGTTGCACAGCAAGTGGGTGTTTTAAAAGCCTCTGTTCATACAGCTGCGAAACTTTTAAAATGCATGCCCTTCGGCGTGACTATAGTTCACGAACTACAACCTCATGACGATGGAAACTTCATCCGCTAGGAATATCTCAGTGCATTTAGACACCACTTTCAACACCCCTTTTAATAAGGTTAGTAGTCATTATGATGCATGTTACTTCACTCGTGAGTAAGTAACGCGGGAGTTTTAGTACGGACGATCCTCCAATGTAGTAGACAGTGCGTGGCCCGGCAATATAAAGAACGCACTGTACAAGGAGACCCGATCAGTCCAACATGACAGCAGACATCACAAAGATTACCAACAACAGCTCAGCAACACTCATAATCTACGAAAGCGACATGGCAAAAGGCTTAGAAGACAAAGAAGAGATCCAAAAGGTGCTAAACAGATTTGCATCGACCTACAAAGAAGTGACAGGAAAACTTAACAGACAAAAACCCAATGACTCTTCACAACAAGTCATTAGAAGTGACTCAAAGTCATTCTCCAGACTACATTAACATCCTTGAGCACCCATGTCAAATAGCAGCAGCAATAAAAGCAATGTACAAACTACAAATTCATCAGCCTCAACAACTTTAAATAACAACAGCAATGACCCTATTTAAAACAGCCATAGCTCCTACAGGTTCAACATAATCCGGGACAAACTTACGATCAACGACCTAATAACAAAACAGAAACAAGTCCTGGGCATTGGAAACACATTAGTCTTAACAAAAGGGGCATTCCTCATTGAAGATTAGAACGCAGATGCCCCTGCCAAATACCATTGCTCACGAGAGTAGGCGGAAAATACTAAAAAGAAAATCTGATGTGTTACACTCACATGACCTTCTCTACTCTTGTACAAACTATTTTTATAACCGCTTATTCTCCATATGCTTCATGTTAATCGAGGTGTTAATCTTATTGCTAATTTTCTTGTAGATGCAAGGGAAATTGGTAGACTTTAAGCGATAGTCAAATATTTTAAGCGCTGGTTGCTATGTGGCGCACTCCATTCCCTTTGCATATCCAGGACATAAAAAAATGAATAACGAATTTGAGAAAAAGTATAAGTATTGAAAAATTTAAGGGAATAACAAGCAATATCTTTAAAATGGTTCACTCAACAAAAAAAATGTATATGACATAAATTGTGTATTTTAACGCGATCTACATCTTATAATTTACCAGTTATGATAAAGTCGTTCACAATGAAGAATACTTTTGGAGGCATTCCCAGAAAATTCGAGATATACATTTCATTTTTCATGAAAATAATGTAATGTATTTGTGTCACATCTCTGGAAGATACTGAACCTAAATACCAAGTTTGGTGTTTATATGACTGTTCGTTTCTGAGTTATGCTGTTCACAGACACACAAACACACACGGACATGTTTCCAAAAAACTTTTTTTTGGATTCAGGGGGTCTCAAAACATATATTTCCGGAAAATCTCGCTATCGAATTTTTGGGTGGAATACAATACTTCCCCTACTTACTATACATAGTAGAGAAAGTAATTATGGGAAATACTATAAAACAAAGGAGTACCAATGCACTTAATAAATATAATTATAAATTTATATGTGAAAACTAAAATTGTAATAGATAATCGAGGACCCATAATAATCCTAAAAGGTGTTAGACAAGGTTGCCGAAAATCAACCACTCTTTTTAATCTATATTTTGACACCACATGATTAGATCATGGAAGCAACAAACAGTAGGAGGGATTAATTTGGGGTGTAGAACAGTAAAGACAATGGTCTTCGCAGATGACCAGATATTAATAGCAATAAGATAAGTTTCTGCAAAATTTTATCTCGATTAACATGAAGTATAAGTCTTCACATTCAATTAAATAAGGTTCTAAACTTTCCTCACTATTATAAAATTCACACATTCCTTTATCATTACCTCTTAGACCACTTAAGAATATCGTTCTCATCCAAGCTAACCCTTCTTTTTCTTTGTACTACACTGCTCTATATACCTCTCTCTACCCCATTCCCTTTTTATTTTCCTGTAAAATTTCAAAGAGTTTTTGTTTTCTATACTTCGCCATAATCTCCTGCCTTTATATATCCTCCACCCTTTCTCTCATTTATTTAAAAAAAACTGTACTGTTTCTTTCCCCTTGTAAATATATCTCTTCCATTCCTACTTGAGGTAAACAAAACAACATACACGATCAATTAAGACAGATTTTGCCACATAGTTTGAGAATGCCAATACACGTCAACTTTGAGAGGAATAATGTGTAATTCGGGAAGAGAGAGAGAGAGAGAGAGCGAGATAACCAGAGTGCCGTTTGTTTATTTTATTGAACGTTTTTACGGAGTGGGGATTAGCAGAGAAACTGTGCTTCTTGCTAATTGGATGCCAGGCCTGTTTCCATTAGAGGAGCGATAACTGCTCCCTGTGTTCATACCTCGCACTAAAGAAAAGAGAGGGCGCATTTCCGTGAACAGCGTTATAATAACCTCCGATTAAATTCTCTCTCTCCCTCCCTCTCCCCCTCCACCGTGCATATGACCGATCCTTAATTACAAACGCAGCCAGGAGATACATTAAGACTCATAAAAACTTTATAGTCGAGGAACGTTGCATGAATTCCGCCGCTGCAAGTCGAATATTAGCATTTCCCAGAAGATATATACAACTTCCTATGAAATTGCACTTACAGCACTAATTTCTTTATTACTTGCTTAGTTAATATATGTATAGCACTGCACTCTTCTGTTTTAATATAATTTCGTAACAGTACAAACAGCAAAAAATTGCTGACAATGTACTTATCTTAGCCGCCTTACAGTAGTATTTGACTCACTTGTGAGTAAACCATTATATATAAAATGTTCCCTCCATAATAATATTATCTCGTTATATTAATTGGATATTAAATGATTAAAATTTCTATCTACATCTTTTAATTGAGATAAACCTTTTCAGAAATAGCTACATTATACATTATACCTACATTAAACTTTTAAGAACTGGACACTGTATACTGACCTCCTCGCTCTGTTTGCCCTCCCCGCAGTTGACCTACACCCTCCTGGACTTACAAGCGGGTGCCTGGGGTCAGACGCCTATCGGGAAACAACTATTTGAATGGGATAGAAGAACCAGGATGGGTGATTAACCCGAAGCCTGGTATGACAACGAGAAAGGAGATGATATGAAATGACGGTGAAATTAATGAAAGGAAAAGTGATGATGGAGCAGTTGGTGGAATAAATGGCGCGGGAAACCGGAGAAAACCCGCCCAGACGCCGCCTTGTCCACCACAAATCCCACATACCGTTCCCTAGGATCGAACCCAGGCCGCCTTGGTGAGAGGTCTAACCACTCGGCCACGGTAATCTGGCCTCAAAATTCCATACTCTTGCCATGACATCGCGAGAAACAGCTAAACGTCGACAGGACTTTAAAACAATGATAATGTATTGAATAGTTCCAGCCATAAATAACATATATCTCAAAAATCTGATGTATTACACTCACATGACTTTCTCTACTCTTGCACAAACTATTTTTACAAACGCTTATTCTCCATCTACTTCATGTTAATATTATTGTTAATTTTCTTGTAGGTGTAAGGGGAATATGGTAGGCTTTAAGCGATAGTCAAATGTTTTAAGAGCTGGTTGCTATGTGGAGCATTCCATTCTCTTTGTGTGTCCAACATATAAAAAAACAAATAACGAATTCCCATTTGAGAAAAAGTATAAGTATTGGAAAATTCAAACGAATAACAAGGAATATCTCGGAAATGGTTCACTGGTCAAAAAAAATGTATGTGGCATAAATTGTGTCTCTTAAGTTTATCAGTTATGTGAAAGTCATCCTGAATGAATAGGACTTCTGGGGACATTCCCAGAAAAGATGCATTTCAGTTGCCGTAAAAGTATCTTAAACATGTGTTATTTTACTCAAAAACGGTAGAGCCATTTTTGAGAAAATCAATACTTTTGGAAAATGTTTTATGTAAAGGATAGTTGGGGTGAGGGCACTTTTTTTGAAAATATTCGTGTAGCATCCCTTGAAGATACTAAACTCAAATACCAAGTTTGGTATTTATCCGAATTTTCGGTTTTGTGTTACGCTGTTCGCAGAGAGACAGGCACACACACAGACATGTTTCCAAAACTGCTTTATTTGGACTCAGTGCACCTCAAAACATGCATTTGCTGTAAAATCTCGGTATTGAATTTTTGGTGGAATGCAATACTTCCCCTACTTACGATACGTAGTAGAGAAAGTAAAAACGGCTTACACTACAAAAACGTTATTTGAAATAAATTGTGTGTTTTAAAAATGTGTACGGCCTTCGATTCGCAAACATTTCCACTCGGAAAATAAAACCCTACATTCACCCCTTGTATATAATCTGCTATAATATATGGTAGCTCTATCGTTAGAGCCAGTTTTATAAAATAAAAAATTATGGAAAAGTTCCATATAAAGTATAGTTGGGGATGAGAGATTTTCTTGAAAATCCTTTTGTCCAATCTATGGAAAATACTGAACATAACTATCAAATACACACAAGCACATATACCCTTTTTTGCTATCTCTACCACGTATATAGTAGGTAGAGAGTATTGCATTCCACCCAAAAATTAGATAATGAGATTTAACTGGAAATACATGTTTTAAGTCTCCTTGAATCAAAATAAAACATTTTTGGAATCATGTCAGTGTGTGTGTCTGTGAACAGCATAAACTCAGAAACGAAAAGTGGAATAAATACCAAACTTGTGATGCAGTAATTTGTATCATAAATTATTTAAATGTAAAGAGTGATTATAGTTTGAATATGCATTTTTATGTGACATTGATTTGAGATGTATATTGATTGTAATTATTGTTGAGAAGTAAGTTTATACGGCCTTACTGAAACTGACAATAATAGCGTGCAATAATGCAGCGAGGGGGTGAGCTGTTTATAATTATTAGAGACGAGGAAGTTACGTAATGTTGGCGCGTTTTTCTTAGAATTTGCTGGAACATGTTTCCTAAAGCATATGTATTCATAATTTTCATTGGATATAAAAATAGACGCTAATGTTGGCGCGTTTTATTAGCCAATAGCAACTCAGTTATAATCTCTAGGTATATCGGGGTGTAGGAGTATAAAAAGCGCTAGGTTAGAGATAGACCCCGTCAGTTCACCGAAAATATTTGTATGCTACACGTCGCCTTCAGTCCGTCAGTTCACCGAAAATATTTGTACGTTACACGTCACCTTCAGTTCAGCAGAAATATTTGTAAAGTACACGTCGGCTATCAATTCACAAGTTACGCGTAGCAGAGTTATGAAAAATCTAAAGTGTTGTAAAGTTAATTATACAAAAAGCTGAAGTACGTGAATTAAGAATGATCAGTAATGAAGTTATTATAACAGTTTCAGTTTGGCGAGTGTCAAGATCAAAGTGTAAATGTGATAGTGAATGTGTTCGACAATAAAAAGTGTAAAACAAATTCTTTCATCAGTGTTATATTTGGATAAATGACTCCTTTCCGTTTACACAACCTGTATAAAGAGAAGTGCTCGACCAAAAAGATCATAGCTAGCCGGAGGACAGTGAACCAAAATTAAATAAAATACAGTAGCATTCTTTAAAACAAACACTAATACTGCCGCAAATTGCTAACACCAGATGGAGCTACAAACCTAACAAAGAATCACGTCACAAAATGGCTTCACCACGTGGAGTAAACACAAATACACAAACATTATAAGTAATACCGTCGCAAATTGGCTCCCCAACGTGGGGCTCAATAATGTTAAATAAATAACTTAACAAGTATACCACTCTCACTTGGTATTTGAGTTCTTACTAAGATGCTATCCGACGATTTTCAAAAAAATCCCCCAACCTCAATTACCCTTTGCATGGAACATTTTTCGAAAATTTTGATTTACTAAAATATGGCTCTAACGATTTTTATTAAAAATACCATATATGGAAGATATTTACATGACAAATAAAATGTATATCTTAAATTTCCTGGGAACAATCTATAAAGTCATGTTAATTGATTGAAACCAAAGATAAATTAATTTCATTATTAATGTAAGTAAGAAACAAATTAATTCTCATTCGGAATGGATGTTTTATAATAATCTATTAACTGGAAATCATTAAGGGATATATACGAAAAATACCACATAAAAATTTAGATCTCTGTAAAACACACAATTTAATTTAAAATATGTGGTATAAGTCATTCTGAGATTTGTTGGTCCTATCGGCGGCCTTTCCTTTGGAACTTGTTGCCTATAAGCAACGGTGTTAACTCGTGTAACTCTTTTCGTTGGGTTTCTTGCACTTTGGTTCTTAATCATTAGATCATGCACGCATTTACACACTCTAGGGAGGAAAGGGATTAATCTTGGCTAGAGAAAAATTCCCATCCCCCAGCCGGGAATCGAACCCGGGACCCCAAGCTGCAGTGGTAAATTTTTAATGTTATATTTATTTTGTTGAGCCCCACGTTTGGGAGCCAATTTGCGACGGTATTACTTATAATGTTTTTGTATTTGTGTTTACTCCACGTGGTGAAGCCATTTTGTGACGTGATTCTTTGTTAGGTTTGTTAGCTCCATCTGGTGTTAGCAATTTGCGGTAGTATTAGTGTTTGTTTGAAAGAATGCTACTGTTATTTTATTTAGTTTTCATTTACTGTCCTCCGGCTAGCTATGATCTTTTAAGTCGAGCACTTCTCTTTATACAGGTTGTGTAAACGGAAAGGAGTCTTTTATCCAAAGATAACACTGATGAAAGAATTTGTTTTACACTTTTATTGTCAAACACATTCACTATCACATTTACACATTGATCTTGACACTCGCCAAACTGAAACTGTTATAATAACTTCATTACTGATCACTTTTAATTCGCGTACTTCAGCGTTTTGTATAATTAACTTTACAACACTTTAGATTTTTCATAACTCTGCTACGCGTAACTTGCGAATCGATAGCCGACGTGTACTGTACAAATATTTCTGCTGGACTGAAGGCGACGTGTAACGTACAAATGTTTTCGACGAACTGACGGACTGAAGGACTTTACCTCTAACCTAGCCCTTTTTATACTCCTACACCCCGATATGCCTAAAGATTATAACTGAACTGCTATTGGCTAATAAAACGCGCCAACATTAGCGTCTATTTTTATATCCAATGAAAATTATGAATACATATGCTCTAGGGAAAATGTTCCAGCAAATTCTAAAGAAAAACGCGCCAACATTACGTAACTTCCTCGTCTCTAATAATGATAAACAGCTCACCCCCACGCTGCATTATTGCACGCTATTATTGTCAGTTTCAGTAAGGTCGTATAAACTTACTTCTCAACAATAATTACAATCAACAAACCTCTTAAATTAATGTCACACAAAAATGCATATTCACACTATAATCACTCTTTACATTTAAATCATTTGTGATACAAATTACTGCATCAAAGCACAACAGTCAGGTGTTCTACCGACTGACCTGCGGGGCCAGGTCTTGTCATTCTTTTTGAGTCCAATCGATTTTCAGTTGTTTCTCGCGATGTCATGGAAACAGTATGGAATTTTAAGGCCAGCATATTGTTATATACCGGGGTGAGGCCAAAAGGTTTTGCAGCTAAAATATTAAATTTAGTTACCCCGGCATAATACATATAAATTCACATTTAACTCTGGTTTATCATAAATTTACCTTGGTGCTCCTACATAATTTCCAAAACGTTACAAACACTGGGCGAGATGCCCCACACTCACACGGACCACGCCCGCTACATACATCCACAGACTCTGACGATATACACTAAACTGTCGCCACGCTTCCAGACTGAACCACGCTATCAGACAAAGAGGCTATTCCCTCAACTTGACTAGGAAGGTAGAGGGAATATGCCGCGCAGGACAAGAATTCAACTCACAAATAAAATGAATTAGTTCAACAATATCATTATACACAGCAATAATGTGTATAACGCAACAACGTACACACATACAATATAGCGTCCAGTTGTTAAACATTCGACTATCGCTGTTCTCTTTGTATCTATAAAGAAATGTGTAATGTAGCTATTTCTGTAAAGTTTTTTTGTTTATTAAAACGTATGTGGTATAAAAATAAGCTTTAGAATGAATAATTTGTATAGTCACTGATAAACAATCGACTGATTGTAAACCACTATTCAAAACCTGTGAGAATATTTTAGCTGTACTTTTAACCGTGGTTGACCACGCAGAAATGTTCATAAGAAATTCAGACATACACAGCAAAGAAACCAGAAATGGGCAGGACTTACACCGGCCAAGCAATAACCTAAAAGTATTCCAAAAAGGGGCTTACTACAGTGGTATAGTATTATTTAATTCACTTCCATCATATATTAAGAAACTGAAAACTAATAAAAAAACTCTGATGTGTTACACTCACATGACTTTCTCTACTCTTGTACAAACTATTTTTACAAGTGCTTATTCTCCATGTACTTCATGTTAATCGAAATAAACATTTGCAGATTCTGTCTTATTGCTAATTTTCTTGTAGCTGTAAGGGGAATGTATATTTACAAGGGCAATTTGGAAATACAGTAGCCTTTAAGCACATACATATCTCTTAATAGCTGGTTGCTAGGTGCACCACCATTCCGTTTCCCACAGATTAATACTCTTTGCATATCCAAGACAAAAAAAATGTATATGACATAAATTGAGTATTTTAACGTGTTCTACATTTTTTTGTGTAGTAAAATTTTCTGTATCTCTTATGGTTTACCGGTTATGCAAAAGTCGTTCACAATGAAGAACACTTTTGGAGACATTCCCAGAAAATTCAAGATATACGTTTTATTTGTCATGAAAATATCTTAAACATATGATATTTTAATCAAAATCGTTAGAGCCGTTTTTGAGAAAATTAAAATTTTCGAAAAATATTCCATGTAAAGGGTATCCTGGGGTGGGGGTATTTTGTTGAAAACCTTCGTGTCGCATCTCTGGAAGATGCTGAACCTAAATACCAAGTTTGGTGTTTATCCGACTGTTCGTTTCTGAGTTATGCTGTTCACACACACACACACACACACACACACACACACACACACACACAGGGAGACACACAGACACACACACGGACATGTTTCCAAAAATGCTTTTTTTGGATTCAGGGGATCTCAAAACATATATTTCCGGTGAAATCTCGTTATCGAATTTTTGGGTGGAATACAATACTTCCCCTACTTACTATACGTAGTAGAGAAAGTAAAAAATTCAAGATAGCATTGAAAAGATATCTCATCACTCACACCTTCTATACAGAGGAGGATTTCTTTCGTCCAAAAAAATAACTGGCTATAAAATGTTACTGAATTTTCTACATACATTAAGTGTAAATAAGATTGTTTTAAAAATTTTAGCTCTAACCTACTCTACATAAAAACTACAATTTATTTACATACAAGTACACAATGTAATTATAACGTAACTTACAACCTAGACTAGACTAGCTTCTTTTAAGCTGGTCTGGCCCACTATAGGGTCTACAGATTGAGATGCTATGTTTTGATATGTTAAGCGATAGAGGGTAGCGAAAGTCATGTTATGTATCACATTGGACATTTTTTGAGTGGAATACAATACTTTCCTACTTGTTATAGGCAGTAGAGAAAGTAAAAAGACACTACAGCAAATAGAGCGGACAGTGTTTTGGGAGACAGCAGTTTTAAAAACGCTCTACCAGATTACTGTAATT
This sequence comes from Deroplatys truncata, assembly GCA_030765065.1. Lineage (NCBI taxonomy): Eukaryota > Metazoa > Arthropoda > Insecta > Mantodea > Mantidae > Deroplatys > Deroplatys truncata. Next base: position 237,544,257 of record CM060984.1, on the reverse strand, counting down.
TCGTCAAGTCAGAATGTGTATTGTGGTCTAAACTCAACAAAAGACAAGCAGATGGCAAAAACAATAGCTGTTTACAGTGTTAACGACCAAGATGGCCATCTTCTCCCTGCATGTATTAATGTAAATGCACCTTAAAAGCAGACATGTGCTGATGTTATTAGTACAATGGCTGTCTCTATGAAGAACACCGGGTCACAAATTTGAATGTACAAAAGCACAAAGAGCAATTACTCCTAATACATAATGCATACATTACTACTTGGTTAACGCGCATTTATGTAAAACTCTACCGCTCGCTGACAATATGCACACGTGTGCTTTAAGTATGCTAATTCATTTAACGAGGCCTCCTTTTTTAAAAAATTAGGTGTCGTGTATAATATAATACATTCATATGGAATTCGTCTGCATACAACTAGTACTTCTCCGCTGTAGCTGCATCTATGTTTTATGAAATTCAGCCATAGATAAGTTGAAAAACGTTGCCCTGATCCCTAAAGCGGTGTTTTTAATTAATCCCTGGATAATGAACGCTGCGTTGTTGGTTGTAAAATAAAAATTACCCATGAGGCATACACTAATAACGGTTAAAACACACTGGATATGCCTTAATGACCTTTTGTATGATTTACTGTTTAGATATTTTCTGCATAAGCTCAGAGAATTATGACGCAATCGTGGATCTGTTCCCAAGTAAAATTAGATCGCGCATGATATGATATAAATATTAAAACTCGGATGTGTTACATTCACACGACTTTCGCTTATTAGCGGGTACACAAATTATTCTTACTAAAGCTTATTTTTCTATCTACTACATTTTAATCGAAATAAACCTTTGCATAAATAGCTACATTACACATTTCGTTATAGATACAAAGAGAACAGCGATATCAAATGTTCAAGAACTGGACACTATAAACTCAATACTGTTACCATGACATAGCCGGGACCGAAAAAATGGCTAAGTACTAAACAGTATGAACCATTAATAACGGGTATCTCGGAAATGGCTAGTGCCACAAAAAAGTTTTTTTTTAAATAAATTGTGTGCTTCAAAGTTATCCACATTTTTACTCCATCCACGTACATAGTAGTTAAAGAAGGCATTGAATACCACCCAAAAATTCTATATGAAGATTTCACCGGAAATACATGTTTTGAGGCCCCTGAATCCAAAAAAGAAGCATTTTTAGAAAAAGGTCCTGTCTGCCTATTTGTATGTCTGTGAACAGCATAACTCAAAAACCATAAGTGGAATAGGTACCAAACTTGCTATTTAAGTTCAGATTTTCCAAGGAAGCAACACGAGTATTTTCAAGAAAATACTCCCACCCCAACTACCCTTTACATGAAACATTTTGCGAAAATTTTGGTTTTATAAAAAGTAGCTTTAAAGAGGTGAGGTCCCTTTCATATGAAATTATAAGGCCAGCATATAGCGTCCAGTTCTTAAACTTTTGACTATTGTTACATACTGGGGGAGGGCCAAAATGTTTCCAGAAAATGAATAAATTTAGTTCATCCCAGCATGTACATGGGGAACGCGACTCGCTACAGGAAGACCTTGTGTGTTTAGAGGAAGGCGTGGGATTTTACATTATACAAAAGCATTACATATCACACATTACCTTGAAGTAGATGATTTATTTCACGTATAGAAAGTCAGTTTGAAGATTGTTTTATTATTTTGTTGTAGGAGTTTGCACCACGCTTTGGGCGTCAATTTGAGAAAATGTTTATTAGCCCTAAATGTTTAAAAATATTAACTTTGTAATTAAAGTGTTTCTTTAAATATTAATATTTATGTTTGCCTCGGCTGCGTCAGTATTTGTTTTATAGACATGGAAGTCTTGGCAGGGCGTGATGCGACAAGAATGTAGGCTTACAAAGATTTTAAGTTTTAATTCATTCCTTTCTATTAATCCTTGACACAAATTAAGTAGCACTTCACTGATATCGAGAGCTGTGAGATTCTTTTACTTAATACTTGCACTTTTTAACACGTATACTATTTTCGTCTCACACGAATACGTAATTAATTTCTCGAGGACACATCTCGCGTCTGGTTAGTAACTCTGTCTGCAGGCAACTGAACTGATTTCAACCGCCCAAACTTGTAAATTTCTGTATTTCAAGTCTCTGGTTGCTATTTTTACTCCAATAGAATACTTGCATTTAACTAAAGTTTTTTCTGGTTGTTGACTGAATATTTTTATAAACTGCCACTAAAATCACATTAATGCTTCGAAGAATCACAAGTAACACTTGAACTCTCAAACTGATTATTGCCTCAAGGTTACTTCATTGTTAGCAACCTTTAACTTATTATTCTCCCAGCTCTTACATTATAAAATTACGTAATACATTCACATAACATTACTGAAGATGCATACAATAATATAAGCATATGCAATGACTGTTACATACATTTTACACATTATTACATACACATATTGCTTCAAGGCGGGCTATAATTGAATTTACATATTATATAATTTGACTGAAATCATTAAAGTGTTAAAAATACTGCCTCAATCAGGAATTTATTAACAAACCACATGCACTGGCTACAACGACCACTTACTCAAGAGTGACGATATCTATATCGCCCTTACAACCGTGTCAAGCCACGCCAGCCAGGGTTGCGTCATACCAGACAATTTCAAACAGAGTCCTTTGACGTAGTCTGCGCCAAAAGGAGGGATCGTTAAGCCGAAAAATCAAAGAAACCCAATAAAGCTATGTCTGTTAGCAATAATGCAAGAGAATAATGCGTTTGGTATGACAATGAACTTACCGATATGCTACACTATCGCTGTTCTCTTTGTATCCTAAAGAAATCTGTAATGTTTATCTTTATCTGGATTAAAATGAAGTAGATAGAAAAATAAACTTTCTTAAGAACAATTTGTAATAAACGATAGAGGGTAAAAAAGCCATGTGAATGTGATACATTAGATTTTGTATTCACGGATTTTTGGGTGTAATACAGTAACTCAGTAAAAATGATTAATACAAACGATACATTCCACAAAAAACAGCTGTTGCCACGGGGGAAGAAATCAAAACCGAATCGCAGATGACTACTACGAAAGAAGACTGCACTGCGTGGTTACAACTGAAAGAGTTAATATCCATCAACGTTAATATTTTTGACATTGGGCTGTTCCGCAATGAAATTAGATTTCTAGAAGTGCAGAGGAAAATAAAAAAGTTGGGCTATCTCTGGAGTAATCTCAAAGGCTTCAGATACGATGTCTCCCCTGTCCCTTCAGTTCTTGTTTCACCTGGCTCACTTTCCAATTAATTATACACATACGGACGTCGTGCGCAAACTAATTAGAATTTGGACTCGTCACGGTATAGGCAACGCATGAGCCAAACAAAAAAATATCAGCACTGGTAATAATAATAGAGGGTCATAATATGAGGGCTTATTAAAAAGTTTTAGTTTTTTACCTGCGGCAGGAAACAAACTGTGTAGCAGTAAGTTGTACACATTGGCAGAAGTTTTTTTTTCACTAGTCCCCCTCTACAAACTACAAATTTTAAATGAATAAAATACAATTAATCAAAACAAAACTGTCTCCTTTCATATATCTCCCGAAATGACCAACATTCCAAGTGTGTGTGAGTGTGTGTGTGTGTGTGTGTGTGTGTGTGTGTGTGTGTGTGTGTGTGCGCGCGCACTTGTGAACAACGTAACTTAAAAACGAAATGCTCGATAACTACCAAACTTGACATGAAAACACTTTCGATATTCTTTTGTCTTCTCAAAAATGTCTCCACGATTTTCAATAAAATATTTAAGATATTTTTACATGAAAAATATATTGCATGTCGGGAAATTTCCGAAAAGCCTGTGAGGTCCTTTTCACTCTGAATGATTTTTCTATAGTTCCTAAACCGTAAGAGATGGGCAAAATCTTATTATAAAAATGTGGATTTCTTGTTTTGTGGCATTAACCTTTTCCAAGATATTCTTTGTTATTGGTTTGAAATAAGTCGCCATTCGTTTCTTTCTCGCGGTCATGCAAAGAGCATGAAATTTTATGTCGGGTTCTAGGGCTGGACCATATTAGATAGCCAATGATTACCGGTACAAGTGGTCACACTTCCTTAGCAAAGGCTTCTCTAGAAGGTAAATGAGCAGAATAGCAGTGAAGGCCTTTTCTCAGGGAACGAGTAAAGACATAAATAGTACAGCCACTAAAGAATATGGAATTCTAAACAGTGGAAACTGTGGAAGAGAGACTGCGAAGTACCTCCCTCTCCGGCTTTTCTGGTGTGGGCGTTGAATTGCTGTAAGAGAATGCCCCTACAACACTTTTGTGTTGGTCTATGCTCTTAGCTTTCATCTGGAGAGTGGTTATTACAGGGGACAAATGAAAAAGTTTAAGTTCACTTGAGTGTAATTTATTTGCACACTTGTTCGCAGCTAGCCGTGAATTCTATCTCACAATTATTACTTGACTGCGTTATGAGGGCCTGGGTATGAAGCTATATCTTCCACCCTATGTTGCTTTCCTAAATTGCTAACAAGTTCTTCACACGCTCAGCCATCTGAGTGACATGAAGTTCACCCCTCGAGGAAATTGTATAAAGTCGTCCGAATGTCGAGGCTCTGGTTTATTTATACACCACGCTAAAGACCCTATTTTTCCCTACAACTGTTTTAAAGCAATATTGTGATTGACTGAGCACATTAGTCTCGTATGAGAATATGTGCTCTCCTATCTTCCATCATGATGAATTCAACTTTCCGTTTTTGTCCCGGTCTCTCGCTATCCTTTTCTACCCATACTCGTCTCTCCCATTCAAGCGTCTCTGCTGGTCACATTCAGCCGATACCCTGTGCTTGACTCACCCTAGAGATATCTCCCCCTGGTACCACCTGGCTTCAGGCACCTAAATTCCACGGTTGCACGGCTAGCTAGTTTACGTTACATTTACCATGTAACATTTTTACACTTGTATAATATTATTTACATTAATGCAGATATTTACACCCCTTCAAGAAAGTATTCGTCTCACTTTAAAAAATTCTGTCAAGCAAATTAATGGAGAGAAAAATGTAATTTTTTGGACATAAAGATCAAATTGTGATACAATTTACGTGTTTTGACGGTCTTTCAGAATCGTCCATTTTATCAGCTTTATAATTTTTTAAAAATGTGCCAAAATTGCAACTTTTTTGTGCATGGTGTCTTCAAAATTATCTTTCATGCATTGCGTAGAGCACTGTTTTGTAAATACGTCCACACATATTCATCGACATGTGACTTAAACTGGTGAAGAAATAAATTCGTGAAGTCGTAAAAAGTGAGCCAAAAGTTCCTAACTTTGATATTTTATTCCTCCTCAAATAAAATCCCATTTTCACCGCAAAATCAAGTACATAATACACAAAAACAATTCTCTAATCAATGTATCTAAGATGGTTTTGAAAACACTACATACAAAAATTTTGCAATTTTGAAATATTTTTCAAAAATTTATAAAATTTTCAAATGAAATTTTTCCGAAAGAACGCCAAAGCATGCAAACTGTATTACTATTTGATCTTTATGTCCAAAAAATTAGATTTTTCTCTCAATTAATTTGGCTGCTAGAAGTTTTTAAAGTGCAGACGAATTCTTCTTGAGGGGTTGTACATCGATGCACCAGTATTCCCACATCAACACTTGTTCCGGTAGATATAATTGAACTCAGCCTAGAGTTTAGGTAAGGAGAAGGGAGTCTTCTAAAGGGGTTCATACAAGTGAATGCATACTGTGAGGCAGTACTTTTAACACTTAAATAATTTCAGTCTAATTATATAATATGTAAGTTCAATATCAGCCCCCCTTGAAGCAATATGTGTATGTAATAATTTGTAAAATGTATGTAACAGTGATTGCATATGCCTATATTATTGTATACATGTTCAATAATTTATGTAAATGTGTTACGTAATTTAATAATGTAGGGGCTGTGAGAATAATAAGTTAAACGTTGCTAACAATGAGGTAACCTTGAGGCAATAATGAGTTTGAGAGTTTAAATGTTACTTGTGATTCCTGGAAGCATTAATGTGATTTTAGTGACAGTTTATAAAAATAGCCAATCAACAACCAGAAAAAGCTTTAGTTAAATGCAGGTATTCTATTGGAGTAAACATAGCCAATCAGAGACTTTAAATACAGAAATTTACAAGTTTAGACGGTTCAAATCAATTCAGTTGCCTTCAGACAGAGTTACTAACCAGACGCGAGATGTGTCCTCGAGAAATTGATTACGTATTCGTGTGAGACGAAAATAGTATTCGTGTTAAAAAAGGTGCAAGTATTAAATAAAAGAATCTCACAGCTTTCGATATCAGTGAAGTGCTATTTAATTTGTGTCAAGGATTAATAAAAAGGAGTGAATTAAAACTTAAAAATCTGTGTAAGCCTACATTCTTGTCGCATCACGCCCTACCAAGACATTCATGCCTCTAAAATAAATACTGACGCACCCGAGGCAAACAAAAATATTAATACTTAAAGAAACAGACAAATTACGAAGTTAATTTTTTTAAACTTGGGGCAAAGGCCACCTGAAAGTACATTTGGGGCGAAGGCTACCGGAAACTGTTTACTGTACGTGCGGTTGCAACTACTACAAGTTGGGTTCCCCAACAGTTGAAATACAATACAACTCCTACTTCAAATCGACATTTCCATACGTGGAGCTAATAAAATTACTATTTTAAATTGACGCCCAAAGTGTGGTGCTAATAAATAACAGCGAAACAATTAAATTACTTCATCTGGAGGCAGCCACACTGTGTTAACCCTGCGCTCCGGCCGTAGACTTTTCTAGGCAGTCTTCAATGTAACAGCAGGGCCGAATTCAGAACGTCATCCACTGTAAGGAATAAGACCCAAAGAAGTAACTAATCCATAAAAACATCCACGTGGAATGTACCTGAACATAAACACTAAGTTAACTGATCACTAATGGATTGAAAAAAATTTATGTTGACATAGGAACAAGAAAGGAAGCACTGGTCTAATCCATTACACGTTCTATTATCCTAGCTTCTCTACAGCCATTCTCTTGCATTAGTTTTGGATACTTACAAAAACAAATCACAGCGAACGCTCAATTAAAACTTGATAAAATATTGGCTGTTTCACTACTGATGCACTGAAAACAGAATCAAGTTAAATTAAGTTCTTTGGATGTTATGCTCGTAATGCGCCAAACATAAGCCTACATTTGGCAAAAATTAAATATTTTCAACCTCACAGACATAATTATGAAACATAAAGAAGATTGGTAACAACACGAAAAAAGCTGTACTAACATGACTTTCTCTACTCTTGTACAAAAAATCTCTACAGACGCCTGTTCTCCATCTACTTCATGTTAATTGAGATAAACATTTGCAAAAACTATCCTATTGCTAATTTTCTTGTAGATGCAAGGGGAATTGGTAGGCTTTAAGCGATAGTCAAATGTTTTAAGAGCTGGTTGCTATGGTAGCACTCCATTCTCTTTGATGTCCAGGACATAAAAAAACGAATAACGAATTACCATTTTGTATTGGAAAATTCAAACAAATTAAAAGGAATATCTCGGAATTGGAAAAAATTACGCGTTTTAACGAGATATACATTTTTTGGGTAGTAAATTTTGTCTCAGTTGCGCAAAAGTCATTCAGAATGAAGAAGACTTTCGACGACATTCCCAAAGAAATGCAAGATATACGTTCCGTTTATAATGAAAATATCTTAAACACATGATATTTTAATCAAAATCGTTAAGTCATTTTTGAGAAAATCAAAATTTTTGAAAAATGTTCTATGTAAAGGATAGTATGGGGTGGAAGGATTTTCTTGGAAATCTTCGTGTCGCGTCTTTGAAAGATATTGAGCCTAAATAGTTTGGTACCTAACCCACTTTTCGTTTTCAGTTATGCTGTCCACAAACGCACGCACACACACACACACACACACACACACACACATACACATACATATACACTCGCGCGCCCACGCGCGTGGACGTTTTACTAAAAAATCTGGTGTTACACTCACATGAATTTCTCTACTCTTATACAAACTACTTTTAGAAACGCTTATTCTCCATCTACTTCATGTTAATCGAGATAAAACTTTGCAGAAACTATTTTATTGCTAATTTTCTTGTAGGTAAAAGAGGAATACGGTAGGTTGGAAAATCCGAATAAATAACAAGGAATATCTCGGAAATGGTTCACTCCACAAAAAAGTATGACATAAATTGTGTTTTAAAGATCTAGTACAATTTTTGTTTTTCTCTTATGGTTTACCAGTTATGCAAAAGTCACTCAGAAGGAAATGGACTTTTGGAGAAAATTGAAGATATACATTTTATTTGTTATAAAAATATCTTAAGTATATGTTATTTTAATAAAAATGTTAGAGCCATTTTTGAGAAAATCAAAATTTTCGAAAAATGTTCTATGTAAAGGGTAGTACAGGGTGGCAGGATTTTCTTGAAAAACTCGATGTCGCGTCTTTGAAATATATTGAACCTAAATAATACGTTTGTTTATCTGACTTTTCGTTTTTGAGTTAAGCTGTTCACAGGCACACAGACATACGGACCTTTTTCTAAAAAGGCATTTTTGTTTTCAGGGGGTATCAAAATATGTATTTCCGGTGAAATCTCGACATCGAATTTTTTTGGTGGAAAGCAATACAATAGAGAAAGTAAAACCTCGATGTCACAGCGGGGATGCGAACCACGGATGCCGATGTTCTACCGCTGAACTATCACGACAAGATAACGTTGTACTACATCACGTGTAGTTTTTATATTTACCACAAAGTGGATTGTTAAATTACATCTCGCAGGAACCTAAATGTTCCGGATGAACCGTACCAGCTTGGACAGACTGTAAAGGGAGAGTAGATTTAGAGGGCGTTTGATGTTGCTCGTTCTTTTCTCTATCCTACACACAACTAATTAGGTCCGCTTGTTTCCTGACGTAACTTCACCTGTGTGGTCTGTTATAAACCAATTAAAATGACCTCTCTTATTTCTCTCTCAACTCCCTTGCTTTTATTGTCTCATAAAATGCACGTCAAGATAGCCCACCGATCAACGCTCGTGAATAGATTGTCACGGTTTTAAGCATGCTAGAGAAGCTTAATGAAGTTTCTTCATTTCACTAAATCAGTTTGGACAGAACAATCTCCAACAGTAATTTAACTATTTTGGAGATGGCAGGGTAACACCTATTTATTTTTAATGAAATTTCTCGGTTCAGTATTAACAGTCCTGTTACTTTCTCTACTAGGTATAGTAAGCAGAGGAAGTATTGTATTCCACCCAAAAATTCGATACATACATTTCACCGGAAATACATGTTTTGAGACCCCCTGAATCCAGAAAAAGCATTTTTGGAAACATGTCCGTGTGCGTATCTGTGTGTGTGTGTGTGTGTGTGTGTGTGTGTGTGTGTGTGTGTGTGTGTGTGTGTGTCTGTGAACAGCAGAACAGTCGGAACGAACAATCGGATAAACACCAAACTTGGTATTTAGGTTCAGTATGTTCCAGAGATGCGACACGAAGGTTTTCAAGAAAATCCTCCACCCCAGATTACCCTTTACATGGAACATTTTTCGAAAATTTTAATTTTCTCAAAAATGGATATAACGATTTTGATTTAAATATCATATGTTTAAGATATTTTCATGACAAATGAAATGTATATCTCGAATTTTCTGGGAATGTCTCCAAAAGTATTCTTCATTGTGAACGACTTTTGCATAACTGGTAAACCATAAGAGATAGACAAAATTTTACCACACAAAAAATGTAGATCGCGTTAAGATAATCAATTTATGTAACATACATTTTTTTTTGAATAAACCATTTTCGAGATATTGCTTGTTATTCCCTTAAATTTTCCAATACTTTTTCTCAAATGGGAATTCGTTATTCATTTTTTTTATGTCCTGGACATACAAAGAGACTGGTATACTCCACATAGCAACCAGCTCTTAAAATATTTGACTATCGCTTAAAGCCTACCAATCCCCCTTGCACCCACAAGAAAATTAGCAATAAGATTAACATCTAGATTAACGTGAAGCATATGGAGAATAGGCTTTTGTAAAAATAGTTTGTACAAGAGTAGGGAAAGTCATGTGAGTGTAACACATCAGATTTTTAAAAATGCTTTTTCGTATTCCGAGGGTCTCAGAAATTTCCGGTGAAATCGGGTATCGAAAGTCTTAGAGACAATAAAACTAAACTTGAATTGTGTTGGCTTAGGTGTGAAGTTCTTGTTTGGCTTGCCGAAGTTGTTTTACACGGGGCGCGCTAAATTCGGCAAGATGGGGTATGGTGCCAGAAGTCGCGCGATAAATTTCGCCTCGGTCTTGCACCCCATCGTATTTGTCGATGCACCACCAACCCTCATAATTGAACTTAGCTTATAGGACGATGGAGGGGTTTGGCTAGAGATGAAAACTGTCTCGCACTAACATATCCACTGCAGAAGAATTATGCGGTTAATAGCGGGCGTCGTATGTTACCGCGGAGCATTCTCGCTCGAGAATTGTGTTCATACTTCCTTGTTTCTCTGACACTGCATGGTAGGTAGAGAAGGTATTGCATTCCATCCAAAAATCCTATACCGAGATTTCACTGGAAATACGATAAATACCAAACTTTGTTTTTCAGTTCAATATCTTCCTAAGATGCCACAAGATTGTCGAGAAATTCGACCACTCCAAATCTATCCTTTAGATACATTTTTTTTTTATTTTCTGAAAAAATGCCTCTAACAATTTTTATTAAAATATTATATACGACGGCTGTCCCAGAAGTACTCGAACTAACAAATAAAACAAAAATTTTGGGATAAAGCATCTTTATTTCTCTACATAGTCTCCTTTCAGCTCGATACACTTTTCCCAGCGATGTTCAATAGCTTCGATACCCTGTTTATAGTGAGAACCGTCGAATTCTGCAAAATAGCCATCAGCTGCAAACTCCACCTCTTCATTGTCGGCAAATCTTTTACCACCAAGCCATTTCTTCAACTTTGGAAACAGAAAATAATCAGAAGGGCCTAAGTCTGACGAATAGGGTACATGAGGAAGCAATTTGAACCTTAACTCATTGATTTTGGCCATGGCGATAATGGATGTGTGAACTGTTGCATTGTCTAGGTGAAACAAAACTTTTTTTCCCTTAAATGCGGACGTTTTTGCTTCATTTGATCATTCAAATGCTGCAATAAGTTTGCATAATACTCACCATTGATTGCTTTTAATTTTTGAAGATAATCAATGAAATCTATCCCACACGCATCCCAAAAAACTGACTCATGTCCTTGCCTGCTGATGGAACTGTCTCACCTTTTTGTAACCGACTCTCTCCTTTCTATCAACTGTTTTGACTGTTCCTTCGTCTCAGGTGTGAATTGACGGACCCATGCTTCATCCATGGCTATGAATTGATGCAAAAACTCGACTTTATTGCAGATAAACATCGCCAAACATTCGACTGAAACATCCTTACGACGCTACTTTTGTTCCATTGTGAGTAAACGCGGCACCCATCTGGTCACAGCTTTCTCATGTCCAAATTTTCAGTTAGTATGCGATGAACAGCACTTTTTGAAATGCCTATTATGTCTGCTAGCTCGCGCACTTTCAATCGACGGTCATTCAATAACATTTTGTGGATTTTCTTCATAATTTCAGGCGTGGTCACCTCATTTGTTCGATCACTGCGATGTTCGTCTTGGCAGCTCGTACGGCCTCGCTTAAACTCTGCCACCCAATATTTTACTGTTGTAAACGAAGGAGCAGACTCTCCCAGAGTAGAATCTAGCTCAGCTTTAATATTAGTTGGACTAAAACCTTCCAAATAAAAGTATTGTATCACATAACGATGATCAGTTTTATCCATGTTTACAAATTCGCTGAGAGCATTCACTATTGATGGCTGCCAAGCAATTACTAAACAATGTAGCATTGTCAAACTTCAAACTTAAGTTTTGTAAGGTTGGCACTTTCTACCATAGTCATTTGTTTGAAACAACAACCGCTATCTACACGTCAGGTCGGGTACTTCTGGGACTGCCCTCGCATTAAAGATATTTACACTACAAATAAAATGTATATCTCGAATTTCCTGAAAATAGCTTGTGATGTCCTGTTGTGAAGAATAGTTTGCGAAAAAGTTACACATAAGTGTAAATCTCTTTAAAACGCATAATTTACTTCAACTATTTCTTTTTTAATACATCAACCTTTCCAAGAAAACCGTCATTAATGCAACGAATTCTTCAATAGTCAGTCATTCTTTTAAGTCCTGTCGATCTTCAGTTGTTTCTCGCGATGTCATGGAAACAGTATGCAATTTTAAGGCCAGCATATAGCGTCCAGTTCTTAAACATTTGACTATTGCAATCCCCTTTGTATCTATAAAGAAATGTGTAATGTAGCTATTTCCGGAAAGGTTTATCTCGATTAAATGAAGTAGATAAAGAAATAAGCATCCTTAGGAATAATTTGCATACCCCCAATAACTGATAGAGGGTAGAGAAGGTCATGTGAATGTAAAATATCACTTTTTATCTTCAATGAAATCGTATTCATCTTCTACATCGTTATTATACACAAACTAGTATTCTTATTTCCCTGCTGAATGTTACCGGAGTGACGCTTCCAGGTTGTCGACTATGATGCTCATTTCGGGGTCATGCGCAACCATTTTTCCAGATTGAGGGACACTAGGTGTTTAAATTTCCCGCCACGCCAGCAGGTAATGTCATGGATTTCGCCACACATACAGCGAACACAGGGAAAAGTTCGGGAGAATGAATTACGATGTCGAAAATTCGCAATACGAGTAAAAAAATCTGATGCGTTACACTCACATGACTTTCTCTAGTCTTGTACAAACTATTTTTACCAAAACCTATTCTCCATATGCTTCATGTTAATCGAGATGTTAATCTTATTGCTAATTTTCTTGTGGGTACAAGGGGAATTGGTAGGCTTTAAGCGATAGTCAAATATTTTAAGAGCTGGTTGCTATGTGGAGTATTCCATTGTCTTTGTATGTCCAGGACATAAAAAAAATGAATAACGAATTCCCATTTGAGAAAAAGTATTGGAAAATTTAAGGGAATAACAAGCAATATCTCGAAAATGGTTCACTAAAAAAATGTATATGACATAAATTGTGTATTTTAACGCGATCTACATTTTTTGTGTAGTAAAATTTTGTCTATATCTTATGGTTTACCAGTTATGCAAATGTCGTTCACAATGAAGAATACTTTTGGAGACATTCCCAGAAAAATTAGAGATATACATTTCATTTGTCATGAAAATATCTTAAACGTATGATATTTTAATCAAAATCGTTAGAGCCATTTTTGAGAAAATTAAAACTTTCGAAAAATGTTCCATGTAAAGGGTAATCTGGGGTGGGGGGATTTTCTTGAAAACCTTCGTGTCGCATCTCTGGAAGTTACTGAACCTAAATACCAACTTTGGTGTTTATCCGACTGTTCGTTTCTGAGTTATGCTGTTCACAGACACAGGCACACACACGGAAATGTTTTTCAAAATGCTTTTTTTTGGATTCAGGGGGTCTCAAAACATGTATTTCCTGTGAAATCTCGGTATCGATTTTTTGGGTGGAGTACAATACTTCCCCTACCCACTATACGTAGTAGAGAAAGTAAAAACATGAAATCTAGAAGCTAATCAAACCAAAGCAATGTATTAAACATGTGGAAATGCAAAGGGTAATTGCCATGTGATTGGACCTGAAACCAAAGTTAGTGGCAATGGAGTGGTATACCAATGTTATTGCTGGTGCGATAAAGTACAACTTTCTTTTAAAATAGAACCATTCCCTGCTCTCCGCAGTGTCTGGCAGTATGAATGTAGGATTCAATGTGACGATGTTTTCTAATGAAAATCGGTAAACACAGACAAATAGTCAGTGTTTCCAAAGTCAAAACCTCCAATATAACCACAGACTTAAAGGACGCTATACAAATGGAACTCGCTGTATCGTACACAAATATTCTTAGGAAAGTTTATTTTTCTATCTACTTCATTTTGATCGAGATAAATCTTTGCAGGAATAGCTGCTTTACACACTTCGTTATAGATACAAAGGGAATAGCGATAGTCAAATGTTTAAGAAATGGACGCTGTACGCTGGACTTAAAATTCCATACTGTTCCGATGCAATCGCAAGAAAAAGCGAATGTCGACAGCACTTTAAAAGAATGACAAAGATTGAACAATTCGAATCACTAATAACGAATATCTCGGAAATGGCTGATGCCACAAAGAAGTACAACTATTTGTGTAGTACCTTTTCGTCTATCGCTTAACGATCACTAGTTGAAAACGTTTTTGAGAAAATCTAAAGTTTCGTAAAATGTTTCCACATAAAGGCTGGTTTGAGGTTGGGAATTTTCTTGAAAATTTTCCTGTCTTCTTGCTTTTGAGTTATTCTGTTCACAGAAACGCACACACAGATCTTTTTCAAAACATGTTTTTTTTATTCAAGGAGCCTTAAAACACGGTGTGAAATACCGGCATCGAACTTTCAGGTGGAATGCAATACCTTCTCTCTATATGTACGTAGTAGAGAAAGTAAACTTTTTTTAATCCAGGGGACCGCAAAACGTGTATGTTCGGTGAAATCTCGGCATCAACTTTTTAGTGGATTACAATATTTTCTCTTACATACTATGAATAGGTGACAGAGGAACTAATAAACGATAGCGGGTAGAGAAAGCGATGTGAATGTCAAGGCTGCTGGAAGAAAGACGTGGTTAATGATACAAGAAGTGGAGTAACACAGTATGCTGCGTTTCTTCTGCAGAAGAGCCTGCAGTACCTGCCACCGTGCTCCCAGCAGTAGCAGCAGATATTAATAAAACCATCAGCAGAATCATACAAGGGAAAAGCAATAAAAGCTGCTTTCTGAAGGAGAGCGACGAGAGTGAGACGGGGAAGATTCATATAATAGGTCTGGCCATCCATGGGGAATGAAGATTATATTGCCGTACGGATTTTTTTAAACGATTCATTAAGCTCGGGCTCTTGGATTCCAGCATGCCCTTCCTCACCGAGGATAAGTGGTCCATAAGTCTCACTATAGGAATTGTTCTCTTGATGGGCATAGGCTGGGTTTGACCTTGCGTCAGACTTAACTTATTAAGGAAATATTTGTGTTTTACTACAGGAAAATACAGGCATTAACCATTTCTGTTCATCTTAGGTAACACTTTGTGGCTTTTTACTTTTATGGCTACTAATCTCTAGTAAGTACAGAGCTGTTCTTTCACACTTGCGGCCGCCGCCTGGCGGCTCATGCGCCGGCAACTACAACTCGGTCTCCCGCCAAAAAGTTATAATACCCCCGCAACTGCCTCACATTCTCGTAGTTGCAATCACAATGATAATAAACGCGTACTTATGATAAGATATGTTCGAAATATTGCTCTTCTCTATCCAAATATTTCTGGCATCTTCTCAGGAAATTTTCATTAACACTAGAGTTAAATTTCTGAAATTAAGTATACTGATCGGCTGAAGGTTTTAATTTTTTCTTAAAATATGTGAGGTTTGAAGTAAATTGTTTGTTACTTTATTTGCATCACACTTTGGGCGTCACTTTGAGAATCATTTTATTAGAAGGAGTTGTTTTGTTACGTTATTTATTAGCACCACGTATGGAAGCCAATTTGAAGAAGGTATTTTTGAAGTTGTATTATATTTCAACTGTTTGGGAACAGAACTTGAAATTCGTTGCAACCGCACGTATAGTAAACAGTTTCCGGTAGCCTTCGCCCCAAAATATATTTTCAGGTGGGCTTTGTCCCAAGTTTAAAAAAATATTAACTTTGTAATTTAACTGTTTCTTTAAATATTATATATTTATGTTTGCCTCGGCTGCGTCAGAATTATTGTTAGAGACACGTTTCTCTTAGCAGGGTTGTGATGCGACAAGAATGTACGCTTACACGGACTATTATTTTATTTCACTCTTTTTATTAATGCTTGACACGATTTAAATAACACTTCACTGATAGAGAGATGTGAGATGTTTTTATTATTAAATACTTGCACTTTTTAACACGTAAACTATTTTTGTCTCACACGAATACGTATTAAATCTCTCGAGGACGCATGTTGCATCCGGTTACAATCACTGTCTGCAGGTAACTGAACTCTAAATTTGTAAAATTTTCTCCTTTTCACTTTCTGATTGGCTAATCCTACTCCAATAGAATACCTTCATTTAACTAAAGCTTTTTCTGATTGTTGATTGGCTATTTTTTTATAAACTGTCACTAAAATTGCATTAATGCTTCCAAGAATCACAAGTAACATTATTAAATTCTCAAATTCATTATTGCCTCAAGGTTGCCTCATTGTTACCTCTTTGTTAGCAACCTTTGACCTATTTCTCACAGCTCCTCATTATTAAATTACGTAATATATTCACATATCATTATTGAACATGTATACAATAATATAAGCATATGCAATTACTGTTACATATATTTTACAAATTATTACATACATATATTGCTTCAAGGCGAGCTGTTATTGAATTTACATATTATCTAATTAGACTGAAATCATTTAAGTGCTAAAAATACTGCCTCAGGTTTTGTTGCATGTGCCTTTTCTCGTGTGATTATCAGAGTGGATAATTTCTAGATTTTGCAAAATGATATAGGAATTAACCCACTATAAAATTCTTCTCTGGCAAATGTGTTTCGTCGCAAATAAACAGATATTAGAGTACAGAGAAACCCGATTTTATACACGAAATTTCCTTGCATGACGCGAAAACTGGTTTGGAGTAAATGCACATACAACAATAGGACCTATATTTTTTGAACAAACAATAATTGCCAAGAGGTATAAGAATGACTTATAAACGTCATTCTTTCAACAGCTGACAGACTTGAATGGCAGCCTATTTTTTAATTTTTTTATTTATTTATGGACGCTCTTAAAACTGTTGTGATCCTTAGCGTCCCATTCTATACTGGGCGTGAAATACCGGAAATTTTGCCCAGAGGCCTCTATATCAAACTTGAGGTTCTTTTACGTAACGTAAATCTACGACATGGGACACCGGCTTTACTTCCTTTCCGAAGGAAGCCATGTTAAGGATTTTTACGCCCGAAAAAATTCGAACCAATAATAACAGATATCTCAGAAATGGCTTATGCCAGGAAAAACGTATTTGAAATAAATAAAAGTTCCGCAGAAAGGAACGAAATAAGAAAAAATAATAAGGAATAAAAACAAAAATAAATAAATATTTCCACCAAGACTTTTTTTTTAATTTTTCATTACTTGGTCATGCTTTAAAGACCTTTCAACATTAGTTGTTTCTTGCGATGTCATGGAAACTGTATGTAATTTGAAGGCCAGTATATAGCGACCAGTTGTTAAACATTTGACTATCGCTGTTCTTTTTGTATTTATTACGAAACGTTTAACACAGCTATTTCTGCAAATATAGTCGATAGAAAAAGAAGCTTTAGGGAGAATAGTTTCAATGCCGATCAATAAACGATAGAGAGTAGAGAAAGTCAAATAAATGTGTCACATATCAAAGCCATCACATAGCGACCCGCTTTCAAAAACATTTGACTATGGCTTAAGTCTACTGCATTTCCCTTTCACCTGCACGGAAGTTTGTAATAAAAGCATTCTACAAATGTTGTAACACATCAGTTTATTTAATAGGCGAACAGAGAGTGGCGATCGCCAATGTTCCGTGTGCGTTTGTTAATTTCTGATGAAATCGCTGCAGTTCTTGAGCGTGTATATATTCATCAAAGAAACAATGACGTCATTGCACGTTGCCTCATCATGCACTGGCTGAGCAGTTTCTCCGTTCAACATCATTAACTTGCCATTGTTTCCTTCACAGTTCTTTTATATGGTGTTAATTTAAATTGCAGACCGAGAGGAACTAGGCACTTGGAACACCTCGACGTCAGCGAGTTGGAACGGGTCTAAAGAACTACCAGATGATCACAATGACGAATTGCGATAATACCAGAATTTTGAGGGCGTATAACTGTCGGCTTAGGGAACATTTTTCAGCTTTCTTTGAATTTTTAACGCATATACGATATGACACCGAAATGATCGATCATTTGCTGTCCATGTTTCCATAGTAATGAAGTATACTGTATATAATAATTTGACCAACACTCCTAGAAGGCAAGGCCTGAGCGATATAGCCAACGATGTGGTGTATTAATAATTTGGGGGGTTACATCATTGTTTGACATTGTCATTACCAGACGCATTGTCGTTTACGTCACTCTTGACTGGTAGCTTTGCTAGCCACGAGTAGTGGGGGATATAGCGTCTGTCTCAGGATTCCGTGAGAAACGGACCGCGTGTGTAAGTCGGGCTTTGGATCGGTGGAAATCTCCTCCCACCTTCCAATTTTAATAATGTGGGAATCCCAAACGGTTGGGAAATAAATCTAGGAATGTGTGAGTAGATTTGTGTTATGAATTTTGTACAGTAAACACCCACGCCTTCCTCTTAACCTCTACACCACTTTTCGATCCTCCGCAGCCAAGTAAGTACACCCCCCTCAATATATGTGCTGGGTACTCAAAACTAATTTAATTTTCGTGTGAACTTTTGGGCCATCTACCCAGCATGTAACAATATGACCACCGGAAAGGGAATTGATTTGGTTTGCGATGAATATGTACACGAGGATGTAAATCGGGTTCTATTTAATATATAGTCTACAGGGTGGACCATTTAAGTTGAGATTGTACAATATCTCCAAAACTAAGCGTTGTAGAAAGAAATGCCTTTGATAAAAGTTTCTTGATATTATGGGGGAAAGTAAATGCCATTAGTCGTGTTTTGTTTGGAGGACGCTATGATAGTCATTTTATTGTACAGTCTCAACTTAAATTGCCCAGCCTGTATAACAGGTACACTGCCGTGCACCTGATGTCTCGTGGAACTATATTCCTGGATCTCAGGGCACATGATGTCTACATATGACGCATGTTGAAAGAATCATTTTTCAAGACAGATGTCGCACCTACAAATATTTGCGAACTACACGAGAAGACAAGATTTTGAGTTCCTACAGCAGCTTTTGTCCATCAATACGTGCGGTGCTGTCGTCTGGCTCGAGGACTGGTTAGCCCTCCGCGGAAATAAGCTTAGAGTAGTGAAGCGCATTTAGATATACTGGGTAACTTCCTCTCGCGAATCTCGTCGTGAGGAGGTGATTTTGACTGATTTGCGTATTGGCCACTACAATTTTATGGTTATCGTTTTAAGGGTGACCCAGCTCCTATTTTTCCGCTTTGTAGCGAAGATCTATCAGTCCTTCACGTGTTGCTAGAGTGTATTGCTCTAGCACATCTTAGGCGCACTCTGCAACTGCCGGCCAGTCTTGCAGAGGTATTAGCGGATAATAAGCAAGCGGTTGATTAGATTTTTAATTTTGTGTCGAAGGTAAATTTCCAAATGTGGATTTAGTTATCTTAATAACAGGTGTTTCATACTTCTCGGTTTAGTTTTATGTATCTATTCATGTTTATTTATGACTTGTGCTATGATTTTTATATTCGTGTTTATCTCTGGCCTTTGCCATGATCCGTTTTACAGGAGCGCTAATGACCTAGCAGTTGAGCGCCCTTAAACAAAAATCATCATCATTCATCAATACGTTCAAAAATCTTCCGAAACATTATGGACAAGATATGGCACGAAACGGTACACATTTTGAACACATTCTGTACCAACTCCAATAACTAATATTTCAGAGTCGTTTGCATTGCCGCATTCTGCACTTATAAACCTATCAAAATGTGTGCAATTAAAGTATACACAGTTGTAGGTTGTGTAACCAAAGGTTAGCGCTAAGGCGGTTCCAAAGTGCCGAGGTTAGCGCTTTAGTTGAGCTACTACGGTTTGGTTGAGCGGTCATGCCCAAGGCCGCAGCCGAGAGTTGTAAAAGTTACAGCTGGTCGATTGATAGCCGTCAATGACGAAGTTTTGTCAGATTTACTTGTGACATACACATTTGATATTTGCAATTAGAAGATAAGCTTTAGAATCATTTTGACCTACAGTTTAATAGCAGTTCATCTTCGTTATCACCATCTCCAAAAAGGGCATTTTCGGCTTGACAACACTTTGTTCAGTGTTTTCTTAAGTACATAGCAAATTGCCTCATGGGTTAAAATTCTTTACCATTAAATATTCCATTCACTGTTATCAGTACGGTATTATACCCTGGTATTGGGGTTCTATGTTTGATTAATTCTACACAGTCTCATATTTCATTTTCCCCTCTCTGCAGTCTTCCTTTACACTTCTTAGAAATCTTATTTTACTCTCTACTACGTATAGTAAGCAGGGGAAGTATTGCATTCCACCCAAAAATTCGATACCGAGATTTCACCGGAAATACATGTTTTGAGGTGCCCTGAATCCAAATAAAGCATTTTTGGAGACGTGTAGGTGTGTCTATCTGTGAACAGAATAACTCAAAAACGAAAAGTCGGATAAATACCAAACTTGTAATTGAGTTTAGTATCTTCAAGAGATGCGACTCGAAGATTTTCAAGAAAATCCCTCCACCCCAAACTACCCTTTACATGGAACATTTTTCGAAAAAAAGTTTTCTCAAAAATGACTATAACGATTTTGATTAAAATATGAAATCTATATCTTGAATTTTCTGAGAATGTCCCCCAAAGGCCTCTTCATTGTGAATGACTTTTGCATAAGAGATGACTAAACCATAAGAGATAGACAAAATTTTACTACACGAAAAATGTAGATCGCGTTAAAATACACAATTTATGTCATATACATTTTTTTAAGTGAACCATTTTCGAGATATTACTTGTTATTCCCTTAAACTTTCCAATACTTATACTTTTTCTCAAATTCGTTATTCATTTTTTTTGTCCTGGTAATGCAAAGAGAATGGAACACTCCACATAGCAACCAGCTCTTAAAATATTTGACTATCGCTTAAATCCTACCAATTCCCCTTGCATCTACAAGAAAATTGGCAATAAGATTAACATCTCGATTAACATGAAGCATATGGAGAATAAGCGTTTGTAAAAATAGTTTGTACAAGAGTAGAGAAAGTCATGTGAGTGTAACACATCAGATTTTTTCGTCGAGTCACACATTTCCCGAGATACTCCTTGTTATTTGTTTGAATTTTCCAATACTTATACTTTTTCTCAAATGGGAATTCGTTATTTATTTTTTTTGTCCTGGTAATGCAAAGAGAATGGAACACTTCACATAGCAACCAGCTCTTAAAACATTTGACTATCGCTTAAAGCCTACCATATTCCCCTTGCACCTACAAGAAAATTAGGAATAAGATAAGTTTCTGTAAATGTTTATCTCGATTAACATGAAGTAAGATTAACGCATAGTAAGTACTGTATGAGTATTCCACCCAAAAAGGCATATGTAGGAAAAATGTGTGTCCATTGCTTATGCTATTTACAATGACAAATAGTGCATATCTTGAATTTATTGGAATATCCTGTTAAGTCCCCTACATTCCGAATAACGTTTGTATAATTAGTAAATCATAAGAGCTAGACAAAATCTTACTACAAAAAACTGTGGATCAAGTTAAAACACAATTTATGTCAGTTTTTTCTTGGTGGCGTTAAACTATCTAAGATATTTATTTGAATTTCCAAATATTTATATTTTTACTTTCTCTGCCGCGTACATAATAGGTAGAGAAGGTATTGCATTCCATCCAAAAGTTCGATACCGAGATTTCAAAAGAAATACGTGTTTTAATGCACCCTAAATTGGAAAAAAAGCATTTTTAGAAAATGTCTGTGAATAGCATAACTCAAAAACGAAAAACTGGATAGGTATCAAACTTGGTATTTAGGTTCAGTACCTTCCAAAGATGCAACACAAAGATTTTCAAGAAAATCCTCCAACTCCCAACTACCCTTTACAAGGAACATTTTCGACATTTTTGAGTTTCTAAAAAATGGCTCAAAATGTTTTGATAAAATTCTCGAATATTAAAGGTATTTACATAACAAATAAAGTGTATATCTTGAATTTTCGAGAAATAGCGTGTAAAGTCTTCATTAGCAAGGAATTTTTTATTACCTTGTATAACTGTTAAAGTGAGGCGATAGACGAAAACGCAAACATTGTAGATCTCTTTAAAGCACATAATTTATGACAAATAGGTTTTTTGTGGCGTAAGCCATTGCTGATATATCCATTATTAACGCTTCTAATTGTTCAGTACTTGGTCATTCTTTTAACGTACTGTCAGCATTCAGTTGTTTCTCGCGACTGCATGGAAGCAGTTTGGAATTTTGAGGCCAGTGTATAGTGACCAGTTCTTAAACATTTGACTATCGCTGTTCTCTTTGTATCTATAACGTAATGTGTAATGTGCCTATTTCTGTAAAGGTTTATTTGGATTAAAATGAAGTAGATAGAAAAATAAGCTTTAGTTAGACTAGTTTGTATACTCCTTAATAAACGATAGAGGTTAGAGAAAGTCATATGATGGTGTCACATTAGATCTTTTTATTGTGTAAGTCTGGTTTCATAAGAAGCTTGGGTTAAGATGCAGACTAAATAATGTGTGATAATTTACAAAACGCGTCGTGAAAAATAAATGTATGTTAATACATTGCACATTTTAGCAATAACTGTGAGTGCATTAGAGAAACTAAAAATCTGATGTGTTACACTCACATGACTTTCTCTACTTTTGCACAAACTATTTTTACAAACGCTTATTCTCCATATGCTTCATGTTAATCGAGATGTTAATCTTATTGCTAATTTTCTTGTAGATGCAAGGGGAATTGTTAGGCTTTAAGCGATAGTCAAATATTTTAAGAGCTGGTTGCTATGTGCAGTATTCCAATCTCTTTGCATTACCAGGACAAAAAAAATGAATAATTTGAGAAAAGTATAAGTATTGCAAAATTTAAGGGAATAACAAGCAATATCTCGAAAATGGTTCACTCAACAACAAAATGTATGTGGCATAAATTGTGTACTTTAACGCGATCTACATTTGTTGTGTAGTAAAAGTTTGTCTATCTCTTATGGTTTACCAGTTATGCAAAAACGGTTCACAATGAAGAATACTTTTGGAGACATTCCCAGAAAATTCGAGATTTGCATTTCATTTGTCATGTAAATATCTTAAACATATGATATTTTAATCAAAATCATTAGAGCCATTTTGAGAAAATTAAAATTTTCGAAATACGTTCCATGTAAAGGGTAATATGGAGTGGGGGATTTTCTTGAAAACCTTCGTGTCGCATCTCTGGAAGAAACTGAACCTAAATACCAAGTTTGGTGTTTATCCGACTGTTAGTTTCTGAGTTATGCTGTTACACACACACACACAAACACACACACACACAAACACACACACACGGACATGTTTCCAAAAATGCTTCCTTTGGATTCAGGGGGTCTCAAAACATATATTTCCGGTGAAATCTCGGTATCGAATTTTTGGGTGGAATACAATACTTCCCCTACTTACTATACGTAGTAGAGAACGTAAAAAGAAAGCATTCGTTGCCATGGCGTTTAAGAACAGACACTACGAAAAGTTCTGAAGAACTCTGTACGTATTTAGAAAGAAGTGAAAGAACTCGCTTCTATAATGAGAATTATAGAAAACAACAGAAGACTTATCACGTCATGGGTTAAAAATAGTTAGTGCTGTTTGTTAATTCAAGTCCATAAAAAGAATGAAGAGAAATACGCTGCGGGGAAGAGAAAGAAACGGCAGTTGCAGATAAAAGGTTGGATGTGCCATTCTTTCGCGTAGCGCCTTGAGACGTCTAGCTGGTGTTATTGAGTTTGTGCTGTTGGAGCCGTTTGGAATGGTTTTCTACACTTTGGATGACCTTATATTATTATTGCTGTGCTGTGCAGTCCAGTTAGAACAGCACTCTGAACCATAAAGTGAAGAGGGTTGGAGCAAGTGATTCCTCTGGCAAGAGATTAATTGAGAATTCTGCTTCCGATTTTAATTAAAGCCCGGGTCGGCGTCTTTTGTCCTTCATATAAGGCTTGCAGTGTGCAAATGTCATTTCTAAATTCAAACCCTCATCGCATAGTTTTTAGAATGATGCTCGCTCTAATGTGTGATAGCGTAACTACAGGACACCAACGGAGAATTGCATCTGAAAAACGAAAATAGAGGAGTGTTGTAATATTTCATTATGCTCGACCATGTCAAAATGTAGTATTTATACGACTAGTAGCAGTACTTTAATGGGCCTCATTAAAGCATGCATGTTCATTAAAGTATTGGTATTGACCAATCAGAAGGTTCGCAGTTCTCATGGCTTGTGTTATCTTATTTGCTGGGCGCCTCTTGTTTTATTATTTTAAATTTGGGTTCTTTATCCTCCGGCTAGCTATTACAACTCAGTCGAGCAAGCATCTCTAAGCAGGGCGTGTAAACGGAAAGGAGTTGTTGCTAAAAGGTAACACTATTAAAAAAGTTTTTTCTACGCTTTTATTGCCGTCACACTCAACTAATAATTGACATATTTAATCTTTATACACGCCTGACTGAAACTGTGATATTTATGAATGTAACTACAGTCGTTTTAGTTGCCGCTTACCAATTACTTCGCGTACTTTACATTTTTGTAACTAACTCTGTGACGTGCACCTCGTGAGAGATTCTTCCGAACTGTGCGACAATTGCTTATGGCTCGAGAATATATACTCCTTCACCTCAAGTTGCCTAAACATTATAATACAGCTGCTATTGGTTACCAAATTGCGCCCACTTTAGCGTCTGTTTTCGTCAGCCAATCACTACTACTAACATATATGCTCTAGGGAAGATATTCCCTCCATTTCTAAAAAATGCATGCTACCCTGACGTCATTTGTTTATCTCTTCTTAGTGATAAACAACTCACCCCCTCGGTTTATCTTTACCCACTTCTATTGTCAGTTTCAGTGAGGCCGTGTAAACGTATTTCCTAACAATACTTATGGCTAACAAACATCTAAAATCCTGTACATACAATAATATTAATTTACACTACAATCACTCTGGCATTCACAGCATGTTATGATATAAAATATTGCCTCACCACGTAACGTTATGAAAGTGCAAGTATCGATTCTTCTGCGTAGTACGTCTCACAACGCTAGCAACTTTGTTTGACACAGGTGCTACAAGGTCATTGTATTGTAAGCATAGATAAAGGAATAACGATTGTAACACATCACTCAAACCAGAAACGAATACTTATGAAATCTTTAATTTAGATACATGGTCGAGCATAGACAGTCGTATGAAACTTGACTATAATGGTGATTAAAACGCTGTTATCACAATTATTAACCTCGCTTCGCTTCGTTCGCTCAATTAATAATAATGCTCGCGGTTTAATTACTACCATTATAGTCTCGTTGCATAATATACTATTATAAAACATGTGCCTTGTGCCTGGTAGTTAATACACGTTGTGAATACGTACTCTTAGAGACCAGAAGACTGTACAACACATGCCAGGTATACAAGTCTTCAAGATGTCATAAGTGGTGATGGAGTATATTCTTGCTTCTTATGCCTCGGGTCCAGGCTTGAATCTTGGTTGGGTCAAAATGTATCATTCTAAATTTTTTTCGTTGTTTGCTTTCTCAACTACCTACCTATAATAAGTAGAAGTATTGTATTTCTGACAAAAATTCGACACCTAAGATTCACCGGAAATGCATGTTTTGAGTCACTCTAAATCAGAAAAAAAAGCATTTTTAGAAAATGATCACTGTGTGTGTATGTGTGGACAGCATAACTCAAAACGAAATTTTCGATAAACACCAAAGTTCAGCATTATTCAAAGACGCGACACGCCGATTCTCAAGAAAATCCCCCTACCCCAAACTACCCTAGACATGGCTTCAATGATAACCACAAGAAAAAACTAATAGAAGAATGAAAGAAATCTGATATTACGTTCACAAACACTAAAGCTGATGCAGTATTTAAATGGAATGAAATAAACATATGTATTAAATGAGTTACCCAAATTGGAATTACAAATTCAAGGGGATGGACAATACTTTACACGTATATCATTATTATGGATGCATTGTGTTAAGATTATAAATCAAGATCGTTGGAGATACTAATATATAAATCTGATGTTAATCGAGATAAAAATTTGCAGAAACTATTCTTATTGCTAATTTTCTTGTAGATGCAAGGGGAATATGGTAGGCTTTAAGCAATAGTCAAATATTTTAAGAGCTGGTTGCTATGTGGAGTATTCCAGTCTCTTTGCATTACCAGGGCAAATAAATAACGAATTTGAGAAAAAGTACAAGTATTGGAAAATTTAAGGGAATAACAAGCAATATCTCGAAAATGGTTCACTCAACAAAAGAAATGTATATGACCTAAATTGTGTATCATAACGCGATCTACATTTTTTTGTGTAGTAAACTTTTGTCTATCTCTTACGGTTTACCAGTTATGCAAAAGTCGTTCACAATGAAGAATACTTTTGGAGACATTCCCAGAAAATTCGGGATATGCATTTCATTTGTCATGAAAGTATATTCAATATATGATTTTTTAATCAAAATCGTTAGAGCCATTTTTGAGAAAATTAAAATTTTCGAAAAATGTTCCATGTAAAGGGTAATCTGGGGTTGGGGGATTTTCTTGAAAACCTTCGTGTCACATCTCTGGAAGATACTGAACCTAAATACCAAGTTTAGTGTTTATCCGACTGTTCGTTTCTGAGTTATGCTGTTCACATACAGACACACACACACACACAGACATGTTTCCAAAACTGCTTTTTTTGGATTCAGGGGTTCTCAAAACATATATTTACGGTGAAATCTCGGTATTGAATTTTTGAGTGGAATACAGTACTTCCCCTACTTACTATACGTAGTAGAGAAAGTAATCAGGATACAGTAGGCTAAAGCGATAGTCAGATTTTTAAAAAGCAAATCGCTATATGATGGCTTTGAAACTCCATGTTCCCTTCATAATCACGAGGAAAAACGAAAAATGACGTACCACTTAAAGTATGAACACGGGGTTATTCAAAATGAAGGAGCAGGCTTTAAATATTATTTCTAATGAACGTTGTACATACAACGAATTCTACGAATTTCCTGCACCAATAACTGTAAACCTATTCTGGCGGCTCTTTGTTGAACTTGAAACAATGGATTCAGTCTTTGCATACTGCAGCATACAAAACGTCCTGAACGTCGTCATTTTCTCGTAAACCCAGCGCTGCTGTAGGCAGTGAATGGAGGTAATAGGCGGAGGCTTAAGACTTTGAACTGTCTTCTATTCAATGATGTGTTATATGTGTCGCTATCTATTGTCGTTCATTAGAAGTCCATATTTAATTTTTTTTATGGACGCTCCATTCTATATTGGGCGTGAAAGACCGGTAATTTTGCTCAGAGGCCTCTTTATCAGGTTTGAGGTTCTTTTACGTCCCATAAATCTACGACAGGGGACCACCGGCTTTACTTTCATTACGAAGGAAGCCATGCTAAGGATTTTTACGCCTGAAAAAACCCATCGCCCTCCGCCGGGTTTGAACCCGCGACCTCTGGAACTAGAGGCTAGCATGGTAACCGCTACACCACAGAAGACGACGATCATATTTAAAATCTGCGCCTTTTTCAGTAACCTTGCATTTCAAAATTCAAACCAATAACTAAAAATATGTTGGAAAAGAAAACGCTACAAAGGAATTAATTTACATAAATTGCGGTTTAAGGAGTTTACCTTACAAAAGTCATACAGAATGAAGAGAACTTCATAGGATGTTTGCATAAAGTTAAAGACGTACATTATATTTACAATGCAAATGTGTTAAATATATAGTATTTTAATCCAAATGGTTAAAGGCCGTTTTTGAGAAAATAAAAAATAACAAACATTTTGCATGTAAAATTTTCTTGAGAATCTTCGTGTCTCGTGCCCTGGAGATGCTGAACTCAGTGTTTAAATCTGGTAATTAACTGACTTTTTGTTTATGAGTTACGCTGTTTACAGACACTAGAGGGTGTAAAAAGAAGGAATCTTATATCAGATTTACCCTGTGTAGCAAATGTTCACATTACAAGGTTGGTTTTTAAAATTCTGTGCGAAAATTACAAACCACAATTTTTTCGTCTTTTTAAGAAACCATATGGTTAATAGATTTCTTATATATAAGAAACTATCACCGATTATCAGTGTCATTGTCATTATGCTCTTTGTCATTATCGTCTTTAGAAAACTTAAAAAGTGAAATTTGTTTAATATACTTTTAAACAGCAAGACCTAAAAGTAGAAATTCTAGCACGGTGTACATGAGCTAAAAGCTTTAGATTAACGCACTAGTGCTGTAATCTGCATGGTGACCAACTTTGGTTTCAAGTCCAATCACAAGGCAATTAGCGTTTGTATTCGCACATGTTTAATATTGCGACTTGGTTTGATTAGGTTTTACTTTTCATTATGTGTTTTACATGATTAATTTCTTATGGCACTCGCATTATCTGTTCACAATACAAACCTCATACTTCAATTTATCCCAATTCGTTGTAGAGTTAACCTATACCTTATATGGCAGCCTCCTGCTTTCTTTGATCTAAAACGTTATTCTTTTATCTGGTATAATCTCCATAAAGATTAAGTAGCGGCAATTACGAATTCAGAAGAAACTGAAATGGAAGTGAATTTACAGAAGCAGCAGAAAGAATAGCACTAAAAGTACTTACCCAAAAAATCCAGAAAGCAATATGATATATGAAGTAGTTGAATTGTTATGCTCCACGTATGGACGCCAACTTGAAGATGGTTTGTTGTATCGTTATTTGCCCCACACCTTGGGAGTCAATTTGAAGAAGATAGTATTTTATTAGCACCACGTTTTGGGAGCCAATTTGAGATAGGTTGTATTGAAGGAGTTGTATTATATTTCAACTGTTGGGGAACCGAACTTGTAGTAGTTGCAACCGCACGTATAGTAAACAGTTTCCGGTAGCCTTCGCCCCAAATGTACTTTCAGGTGGCCTTTGCCCCAAGTTTAAAAAAATATTAACTTTGTAATTAAACTGTTTCTTTAAATATTTAATATTTATGTTTGCCTAGGCCGCGTCAATATTATTTTAGAGACATGAATATCTTGGCGTGATGCGACAAGAATATAGTCTTACGCAGGTTTTAAGTTTTAATTCACTCCTTTTTATTAATGCTTGATACGCTTTTAAATAACACTTCACTGATATAGAGAGCTGTGGGATTCTTTTAATTAATTACACTTTTTAACACGTAAACTTATTTTTCGTCTCACACAAATACGTATTAAATCTTTCGAGGACGCACAAGCAACGCATCCAGTTATGAGCACTGTCTGCAGGCAACACGTCTGGTTATGAGCACTGTTTGGAGGCAACTGAATTGATTTCAGTCTAAACCTGTAAATTTCTGTATTTCAAGTCTCTGATTGGCTAAACCTACTCCAATAGGATACCTGCATTTAACTAAAGCTTTTTCTGGTTGTTGATTGGCTATTTTATAAACTGTCACTAAAATTATATTATTGTTGCTCCAATAATGACTAGTAGCATTTAAACTTTTTTACTCATTATTGCCTCAAGGTTACCTCATTGTTAGCAACTTTTAACTTATTATTCTCACCGCTCCTACATTAGTAAATTACGTAATACATTCACATAACATTATTAAACATGGATACAATAATACAAGCATATGCAATAACTGTTACATACATTTTACATATTATATAATTAGACTGAAATCATTTAAGTGTTAAAAATACTGCCACATATAGCATTTAATCGCTTCATTAGCTGGTGTAAGGCAAAACATGGTGAAAATAATTTCACTGTAAATGACTGCTAGGGAATCATCATAACATCTCACATTTCGCTTTTTTAGCATTATTTCTCTAAACGTCCTCGCGTTCTAAACGTGATTTCTGTTAGTTTCAGGAATCAGTACTTTGATATTTTACAAATTCAAACACTGTTTAACAAAATATTATGTCACACGTGTTAAAAGTGGTTTTAAAACCCTAATTTTACTCCTTGTATCATAATCTTGAATTTGTACGATATGACTAATCTTCAGTACTTAAGAATACTGTTACCATAGATCGTAAGTTGACGTTCCTACAGGTAATCTCTTTGCTGTGTAAACAAAAGGAGTCTGGATGCTGAAAAAATGACAGATAATACTAGTACCGTCAGTAAAATCATCACAAGACAAACATTTTGTTTTCAAATGTTTATCCGTAATAACTCCGCACATCCAAGCCTCTTCGATTTCTGCACGTTAGACACATCACCTATAACTTTTCCCATAATAATTGGGAAGTAAATTCTAAATCAAGTTGTATAATCTTCACAATCTCAAAATATGGCAACAGTGGCATAACCAGAAAAATATTAACGTGGATTTTATGTATAGGGATCCATTCTTTAAACAATTTATATCAATTCAAATGATAAATAATTAATCCTGAGTTGAAATACGAGGATTGTTTGAAAAGTTCTCGGATTCACCAACAGAGGTCACTGCTGGAGCAATCCGGTTCTGACGTTATAATTAGTCATCCTTCTTGAGTAAACACGTGGCGTATTGGTGCTCTGGGTACACAGCTGTGGTGCTGGCGTCTCTCTGTTGTTGTTCCCATTTAGTGATTTTTGAAGATGGAAAAAAAACAACATTCCAGCAGTGAAAAAGTACTTTGTAAAGAAAGGTATGAAAGCAAATGAAATTCATACCGATTTTCAGAGTAGACTGGAGACTTTGCTCCTTCATATTCAGCTGTTGCCCAGTGCACCGATGGGATTAAATTTGGTCGGGAGAGCTCAGAAGATGATCCATTAGTGGTCGGCCAACATGTGTCACCATCCCAGAAATGATTACAAAAGTGTAAGAAGTGCTTTTTCAGGATCTTCGACTCAAATTGCTGATGCTCTAGGGATATAATCTGAAAGGGCATATCACATTTTGACTGGAGAATTTGAAGTAGGTGGTTTGTTAGCCGCACGTTTTGGGCACCAATTTGAAGAAGATGGTTTGTTTATGTTGTTTGCGCCACGCTTTGGACGTCAATTTTAAGTAGTTTGTATTGAAGGAGTTGTATCGTATTTCAACTGTTGGGGAGCCGAACTTGTAGTAGTTGCAACAGCACGTATAGTAAACAGTTTCCGGTAGCCTTCGCCCCAAATGTATTTTTAGGTGGCCTTTGCCCCAAGTTTAAAAATAATAGCCTTGTAATTTGACTGTTTCTTTAAGTATTAAATATTTATGTTTGCCTCGGCTGCGTCAGTATTATTGTTATAGTCACGGAAGTCTTGGCAGGGCGTGATGCGACAAGAATGTAGGCTTACACAGATTTTAAGTTTTAATTCACTCCTTTTTATTAATCCTTGACACAAATTAAATAGCACTTCACTGATATCAAGAGCTGTGAGATTCTTTTATTTAATACTTGCACTTATTAACAAGTATACTATTTTTCGTCTCACACGAATGCGTAATTAATTTCTCGACGACACATCTCGCATCCAGTTACAAACACTGTCTGCAGGCAACCGACTAGATTTCAACGCCTAAACTTGTAAATTTCTGTATTTCAAGTCTCTGATTGGCTAATCCTACTGCAATAGTATACCTGCATTTAACTAAAACTTTTTCTGGTTGTTGATAGGCTATTTTTTATAAACTGTCACTAAAATTACATAAATGCTTCCAAGAATCACAAATAGCATTTAAACTCTTAAACTCATTATTGCCTCAAGGTTACCTCATTGTTAGCAACTTTTGACCTATTTCTCAGAGCTCCTACATTATTAAATTACGTAATGCATTCGCATAACATTATTGAACATGTTTACAATGATATAAGCATATGCAATCACTGTTACATACATTTTACAAATTATTACATACACATTGCTTCAAGGCGGTCTGTTATTGAATTTACATATTATATAATTAGACTGAAATTATTTAAGTGTTAAAAAACACTGCCTGAAATTGGGTATGAATAAGTTATCTTGCAGGTGTATGCCGCGAATGTTAGCATAGGATCAAAAACGCAACGGACTGCAAATGTCTGAACAATGTTTGGTCCATTTTCAGAAAATCCCACAAGATTTTTTGCATCTGTATGTAACCACATGGGTCCACTACTGTACCTCAGAGACAAAACTACAGTTAAAGCAGTGGAAACATGCTGATTCTCCACCAACAAAGAAAGCAAAGACAATACTGTCAACCGGAAAGGTCATGGCATCAGGTTCTGGGATGCAAAAGAGTTTCTGTTGATGGATTACCTTCTCAATGGTCAAACAATTACGGGAGAATACTATGCTAACCTCCTGGACCAACTACAGCAAAAAAATACATGAAAAAAGGGCCAGGTTTAGCAAGGAAGAAGGTCATCCTCCATCAAGACAATGCGTGCCCAAACACATGTGTGCTCCATGGCAAAACCTCATGAACAGAGCTATGAATTGTTGCCACGCTCACCTTGCTCACTGGTATGGCTTCATCAGACTTCCAACTCTTCCCTAAGCTAAAACTTCCCTTGGTGTATGGAGATTCTCTTCAAATGAACTCATAACCAGAGTTGACGGGTATTTTGCACGCCTACAAGAATCTCATTTTCGAGATGGAATAAAGGCATTGGAACATCGATGGACCAAGTGCATTAATGTACAGAGAGACTACGTGGAAAAATAAAAATATTTTTGATGAGGTTAGTTGTTACTTAGTGTGTCAATCCGAGAACTTTCAAACAATCCGGATATTTAAATAAGTAGATTATATATTCACAGATTAAGGTGCAGCATTTGGAAATTAGGATAGGATGTTTTGCGTATTCTAAGCGGCAAATGTATTGTGAAATGAAAATTAATGACCACTGTGAAATATTCTATGTTACCACTGCAGGCCATTTTATTTCACTACAAAATAGGGTTTCTAGTTATGTTCTAAACTAGGGGATGTTGCACTCATTTGGAAACTACTCAAATTTAGCATCGGAATGAAAATATGTCCCCAATATATTAAGATGGTTGTAGTCTCGCCATAATCTTGTTGTCACCTTGACGATATTGTCCAAGACATTCGGGGTAACCAGGATTAGGGAAGTATTTCGTTTCCAACAACTAGGAATATTACTTAAACGAAGGTATCTTTACATTTCTTTTAGCAAGGCGAGAAGGTTCCAACTCCCAAAACCCATTCCTAGCTACGCCTCTACTTATTCACAAACACGTTGCCGTAACGATAAACATTCTCGATTAACCTTTAACCTCGGTCGATTAGAGAACAACGCTTCAAGCTTTTATTCCGTGCTGTAATACTTACATTCTAATTCAAATATCAACTATTTGATCCAATTTACATAAAAACTATCGCACAAAATAGTACGCCATATTAGTGAAGTAAGTGTATTAGAAAAACTCGACTTCATCCCGTCTTTTCAAACTTTTCCTCATACTCGTAATTCTCACTTACGTCACTAGTACTGTAAGTTGATGAAATTTTGTTGTATTGTTATTTTTACGTTGTTATTTGCCCCACGCTTTGGGAGCCAATTTGAAGAAGGTTTGTTGCTGCTACGTATGAAAAGCCAGTTTGAAGATGTATTATATTTCGACTTTTGGGGAGCCGAACTTGAAATAGCAGCAACCGCACGTATGGTAAAAAGTTTCAGTAGCCTTCGCCCCAAGTTTAAAAATAATAAATTTGTAATTTGACTGTTTCTTTAAATATTATATATTTATGTTTGCCTCGTTTGCGTCAGTATTTATTTTTAGAGACATGAATGTCTTAGCAGGGAGTGGTGCGACTGAAGAATGTAGGCTTACACATATTATAATTTTACTTCACTCCTTTTATTAATACTTGATACGATTTAAATAACACTTCACTGATACAGAGAGAGCTAGGAGATTTTTTTATTAACTACTTGCAGTTTTTAACACGAAACTATTTTTGTCTCACACAAAATACGTATTAAATTTCTCGAGGACGCATCTCGCGTCCAGTTATGAGTACTGTCTACAAGCAACTGACTTCTAGATTTGTAAATTTTGCTATATTTCAGTTTCTGATTGGCTAATCCTACTCCGGTAGAATACCTTCATTTAACTTAAGCTTTTTTTCTGGTTGATGATTGGCTATTTTATAAACTGTCACAAAAATTACATTATTGTTGCTCCAAGAATGACTAGTAATATTATTAAACCTTCTAATTCATTATTGCCTCAAGGCTACCTCATGGTTACCTCATTGTTAGCAACGTTTAACCTATTATTCTCACAGCTCCTACATTATTAAATTACGTAATACATTCACATAACATTATTACACATGTATACAATAATATAAACATATACAATGACTGTAATATACACTATTTATATATTGTTAGATACACATATTGCTTTAAGGCGGGCTGTTATTGAATTTATGTATTATATATTTGACTGAAATCATTTAAGTGTTAAAAATACTGCCTCAAAGTTACTATACACAGGATGCTATTGAAAAGCTTACTGGCATCTAGCAGAATATAGTTCCGTGCCAAGCTAACTAATAACTTCTCCACTAACATATCGAAAAGCAGAGGAAGCATTTTCCACCTGAATGACGCCAGACTTAGACCGTTTTTGGCCGCACCTGTTCAATCGCTCTGAAACAATCACTTACAAACGAGCAGCTGGGGATCCATATATGAATTTTTATGGCGTAATCTAAATTTGATTTGCATCGTCATAAAAATGTTACATCCTGTCCAGCGAAGACATTTAAAACCTTTAACTATTCATATAGTAATAATAGAGGAAAATTTTAGGTTCAAGAGGGCCGCTTCGCAGCGGGAAATTACTCTTTTTATTGCAAGTCAGCACATGGAAAGAAAAGAACATAAGAGAAGAATGAAATCTCTTCCGACTTCTTTCATTATTTCGGTTTTTGGGCGAGTTCGCTATGGCGTGTAGCGATATAAATTCAGGAAACTTGGAACGTGGGATATAAAAGAGCAGATTCAGGATCCATCAAGTTCCTAGCTATTGCCGTAATACTATAGCGCCAGTGTGTGTGTGTAATTTTTGTTTTTCTGGGCTTTTGCTGGACGGAAAAGAATATATTGATTTTATCGGCAGTTTCTGAAAAGGCAATATATTGATTAAATCTAAGCATCCACTAGTCTGCAACAGAGAGAGAGAGAGAAAGAGAGAGAGAGTTTTACTTTCTCTACCACGTGCATAGTAGGTACAGGATATACTGCACTTCATCTTCAGAAAAAGTTCCATGTATGTGTGTGTGTGTGTGCACTTGTGAACCTAACACAAATACGAAATGTCAGATCAATACCAAACTTGGTTTTAAGTTAAACTTTTCCAAAGATGCGACACGAAGATTTTCAGGAAATTCTTCCCACACCAAACTACCCCTTAAATGTCGACATCTTTTATTTTCTCAAAAATGATTCAAAATATTTTGATTAAGATACACAAATCACAAGTACAATGTATATCTTGCATTTTCCTTGAATAGCGTAACTGGTGAAGAGCGAACGTACTACACAAAAACTGCAGAGGCTTTTTGAGGCAGTATTTTTAACACTTGAATAAGTTCAATTAAATTATATAACATGTAATTTCAATAACAGCCCGCCTTGAAGCAATATGTATGTAATAATTTGAAAAATGTATGTAACAGTCATTGCATGTGCTTATATTATTGTAAACGTGTTTAATAATGTTACGTGAATGCATTACGCAGTTTAATGGTGTAAGAGCTGTGAGATAACAAGTTTAAAGTTGCTAACAATCAGGTAACCTTGAGGCAATAATGAGTTTGAGAGTTTAAATGCTACTAGTAATGATTAGGGCAGCAATAATGTAAATTTTGTGACAGTTTAAAATTAGCCGATCAACAGCCAGAAAAAGCTTTAGTAAAATGCAGGTATTCTATTGGACTAGGATTAGCCAATCAGAGACTTGAAATACAGAAGTTTGCGTGTTTGGACGGTTGAAATATGTTCAGTTGCTGGCAGACCTTGGTAGTAACCGGATGGAAGACGTGTTCTCTAGAGAAATATTACGTATTCGTGTGAAACGAAAATT
This sequence comes from Deroplatys truncata, assembly GCA_030765065.1. Lineage (NCBI taxonomy): Eukaryota > Metazoa > Arthropoda > Insecta > Mantodea > Mantidae > Deroplatys > Deroplatys truncata. The sequence goes on along the minus strand of CM060984.1, from coordinate 237,508,013 downwards.
AAGTATACGCGTTAACAAAGTGCAAGTATTAAATTAAAGAATCTCACAGCTCTTAATATCAGTGTAGTGCTATTTAAATTGTGTCAAGGATTAATAAAAAGAAGTGAATTTAAACTTAAAATCTGTGTAAGCCTACACTCTTGTCGCACCACGCCCTGATTAAGAGAAATGTGTCTCTAAAGTAATACTGACGCAGCCGAGGCAAAAACAAACATAAATAATATCTATAGAAGCAGTTTAATAACAAAGTTAAATATTTTTTTTAAACTTGGAGCGTAACAACAAAAATACATCTTCAAATAGGCTTCTCATACGTAGCAGCATATTACATAACAATACAATCTTCTTCAAATTAACGCCCAAAGCGTGGTGCAAAAACTCTAACAACAACTCCAACGTAAAGCAAATATCTATTTCAAATTGGCTTCCCAAGCGTGAGGCTACTTTTTTGTGGCATAAGCTATTTCCGAGATACCTGTTATTAATGGTTCGAATTCTTAAATACTTGTCGTTATTTTAAATTCCTCTTGATTTCGCGATGTCATGGAAACAGTATGGAATTTTAAGGCCAGCATATAGCGTCCAGTTCTTTAACATTTGACTATCGCTGTATCCTTTGTATCTATAACGAAATGTGTAATGCAGCTATTTCTGAAAAGGATTACCTCGATTAAATTGAAATGGATACAAAAAAAATCTGAACTTACACGACTTTCACTAATGTTGTACAAATTATTTTTACACACGCTTATTCTCCATATGCTTCATGTTAATCGAGATATCGAGATGTTAATCTTATTGCTAATTTTCTTATAGATGCAAGGGGAATTGGTAGGCTTTAAGCGATAGTCAAATGTTTTAAGAGCTGGCTGCTATGTGGTGCATTCCATTCTCTTTGCATGTCCAGGACATAAAAAAAGGAATAACCTATTCTCATTTGAGAAAAAGTATAAGTATTGGAAAATTCAAACAAATAAAAAGGAATATCTAGGAAATGGTTCACTCCACAAATATATATATATATATATATATATATATATATATATATATATAAATTCTGCGGTTTAACGAGATCTAAATTTTTTGTGTAGTAAAATGTTGTCTATCGCTTATGGTTCACCAGTTATGCAAAAGCCATTCAGAATGAAGAGGACTTTGGTGAAAATTCCCAGAAACTTCAATATATACATTTCATTTGTCATAAAAATATATTACATATATGATATTTTAACCAAAATCGTTACAACCATTTTTGAGAAAATCAAAAATTTCAAAAAATGTTCCATGTAAATTGTAGTCTGGTGCGAGAGGATTTTATTGAAGATCTGCGTGTCGCATCTTTGAAAGATACTGAACCTAAATACCAAGTTTGGTATGTGTGCGACTTTTGATTGTTCATAGACACACAGGCCTTTTTCTAAGAATTCCTTTTTTTTTCATTCAGGGGGCCTCAAAACATGTATTTTCGGTGAAATGTCGGTATGAATTTTTGGGTGGAATGCAATACTTCCCCTACTTACTCTACGTAGTAGAGAAAGTAGAGAGTAGAGAAAGTCATGTGAATGTAACAAATCAGTCTATTTAATAATAGTTTTTAACACCTGTTTTGGATAATGTAGCATGGTCGATGGGGGACAACGATTATGAATGAGACGAAATAAAAGAGAAAGGGAAGCCAGTCTTTATAGATTCTAACCGAAGACCTCCCGTTACGAGCCTGTAGATCAAACGATGTAAGCTACCATATTGGTTTAACATTCCACTGTAACCCTCTTGTTTTCCTTGAGCGTTTAACGTGTTAATAGCCAGGGTCGTTCATGGTGAAAAGTATGAATAAATGATGTAAATGAACCTGAATTCCTTGGTATCTTAGTTAATGCTTGTCCACCTTTTCATCAAAGGACATTATTAGAATGGTTACGCAGATGCCATTTGCTGCCTCCTATCCTGCTTTTATAGCTGTTATCGAAGCACATTTGGGTATAATTTTCTTGTCGCAGTACATGCTACGGAAATCGTATACATATATATTACACTCAAATCATGTAGTAACCATAGAAACTGCCTAGAGCTGAATAAAGTTTATATCCATAGCTGTCGGTTAACATTTCCTGCCCCAGACCAGTAACCTGCACCTCATTTAAAGTAGGCAGGCCTGCTTCACCTCCAGGCGCTTTTATTACGGCCATTCACAACACACTGGGTCCGGAAATGTTTCAACAGTTATGGAGTGAGTAGAAAATGTCAAAATATTTTAACTTGCAACCCTTCCGCCATAGACTTTTACTGAATTCTAATGAATTTTATGACTTTTTAAATTAATAAGGTATTAACTTGAAAATTGACACACCTAATATGAGTAAATAAGGAATGACTGTGCAGAAGTTCAAAGCTCCTGTTCCAATAGTTTCTCAGATAATACAAGTTTAATATTTTTATTAACTAAAATTGGGGAAATAATTTTTGTTTTTATGAAGTTTACTAGTTTTTCAGTATACATTGTTTTTGTGAGCCCAACAGCACTAGCATTCATAAAATTCATTCTTGAGGCTTTATTATGCAGTGGAATATTTGTTAGCCCCACGTTCTGGGTGCCAATTTGAAGTGTGATATTTGTTATTTGTTGGTAGTTGGAAGATGCTTCATGTTTATCTGCACCACGTATGGAAGCCAATTTGTCGCGGGCACTTCGTGTTATCTTTTGCTGAGCGCCTGTTATTGTATTACTACTTTGAATGTTGGGTTCATTGTCCTCCGGCTAGCTATTATTTCTCGGTCGAGCAAATCTCTTAAACAAGGTGTGTAAACGGAAAGGATTTGTTACTCAAAGATAACAGTGATAAAAGAATTTGTTTTTACACTTTTATTACCGTCACAATTAATTACATTCACATATTGACTCGTGATACACGCAAGACTGAAACTGTTATATTTTCTAATATCATTTATTTGCTGCACATTATTAATTCGCGTATTTCACATTTATAACTAACTTTACGACGCGAGAGATTCTGTAGAATTGCGTAACGTGTACTTTTTGTATGCTTCCGTTGAACTACGCGACCTATAACTCACGAATACTTATGTTGAACTGATCGACGTATTACACGCGAATGCTTCTTCTGGACTGAGCGACGTGTAATGCACAAGTGTTTCTGTTGGACTGGGCGACGTGTAACGCGTGGATGATTTTGTTGAACTGGGCAATACTTGCTCAGGCTTTAGCTTTTTATACTCCCACACCCCGATATGCCTAAAGATTATAACCGAGCTGTTTTTGGTTAATAAAACGCGCCAACATTAGCGTCTATTTTTATATCCAATCAAAAATTACGAAAACATATGCTGTAGGGCAGAAATTCCCGCCATTTCTAAGAAAAGCGCGCCAATCTGACGTCATTTGCTTGTCTCTTATAATTAATATTCAACTCACCCCCTCGCTCATTGTTACCCGCTCTTATTGTCAGTTTCAGTGAGGTCGTGTAAACTTATTTCCTAACAATGCTTATAATTAACGAACATCTCAAATCAATGTCATACAATAATGCTTATTTACACTACAATCACTCTGGCATTTACATTATTGTGATACAAATTACTGCCACAATCAGCACATATGAAATTGTGTATGAAAGTTTGCAAAGAAACCATAGCAAAACTTAAATATAAGAAACCTTATGCACAAAAATGTAAAACAGAAAAACACATACAGAAAGAAGTGGGCGGATCCAGTGGGAGCGCATGGGTGATTTAAACATGTCACTGGTCTTTTACAAATGGCGAATCGTAAAAAAAATTGGTCAAAATGATTCACACGTGTCTATAGAATATTTAACTGATATAATTAAAAATCGAAAATTATGTCATTTTCACCTAAAATCTCAGCCCCAACCTCCCTTAAAGAACAAATATAAACATAGTCAACTTTTACGTTCTGTTCCACGTACCTAGTGGGTAGAGAAGGTGTTGCATTCCACCCAAAAATTCCATATTGAAATTTCACCGGATATACATGTTTTGAGGTCCCCTGAATACAAAAGGAATATTAAAAAGGTTCGTACATGTCTTTGAACAACCTAACTCAAAAACAAAAGTCGGATAAATACCAAACTTGATACTTAGGTTGAGTACCTTTAAAAGATGTAACATGAAGATTTTGAAGAAACTCTCACCACCCCAAACTACCCTTTATAATGGAACATATTTCGAAATTTTTTATTTTCTAAAAAATGGCTCTTACGATTTGGATTAAACTATCATATGTTTAAGATATTTTCATAGCAAATAAAATGTATGCCTTGAATTTCCTGGGAAAGTCAAAGGCCTCTTCATCCTGAATGACTTTTGCATAGCTGGTAAAACGTAAGCGATAGACAACATTTTACCACACAAAAAACTGTAGATCTCGTTAAAACACAATTTACGTAATTGTTTTTGTGAAGAAAATCATTTTCTAATATGTTCATTTTTATTTTTTTGAACTTTTGAATACTTATACTTCTCAAATGGAGAATTAATTGTTTTTGTTTTGTTTGTTTTTTATGTGCTGGACATACAAAGAGAATGGAATACTCTACATAGCAACCAGCTCTTAAATGATTTGACTATCGCTTAAAGCCTACCATATTCCCCTTGCACCTACAAGAAAATTAGCAATAATATGGTTTCTGCAAATGTTTATCTAAATTAACGTAAAGTAGATGGAGAACAAGTGTTTGTAAAAATAGTTTGTACAAGAGTAGAGAAAGACATGTGAGTGCAACACATCAGATTTTTCCTTTTCGTGATGTCTGCCCCATAGTATCTCATTAAGTAGGGATATCGTCCTCCGTGGTGTATGCTTACCATGCTAGCGTCTAGTTCCCGATATCGCGGGTTCAAACCCAGCGGAGGACGATGGATTTCTTCGCGCGTAAAAATCCTTAGCATGGCTTCCTTCAGAGGAGAAGTAAAGCCGGTGGTTTCGTGTCGTAGATTTACGCCACGTAAAAGAACCTCAAGCCTGATAAAGAGGCCTCTGAGCAAAATTAAAGGTCCTTTACGCCCAATATAGAATAGGACGCCCAGGACCACAGCAGTTAAAGAGCGTCCATTTATAAATAAAACTCAATTTAATTTATTAAGTAGGGTTATCGCTTTTCCCGCCCTGAGAGCTTCTATTCAGAATTTCTTTTTCCATTTCAGTAGCTTATAAATTATAGTGCTTAAATATTTGTAGTTCTCAGAGTTTTGAGTAGCCAAGTTATTATTTAATATTTTAAATGTGCATATAATAATAAATGAAAAGTGTATGTTCTGGAATATATAATACTAATTAATTTTTACTTTCACTACTACGTAGAGTAAGTAGGGGAAGTATTGTATTCCACCCAAAAATTCGATACAGAGATTTCACCGGAAATACATGTTTTGAGACCCCTGAATCCAAAAAAAGAATTTTTGGAAACATGTCCGTGTATGTGTGTGTGTGTGTGTGTGTGTGTGTGTGTGTGTGTGTGTGTGTGTGTCTGTCTGTCTGTGAACAGCATAACTCAGAAACGAACAGTCAGATAAACACCAAACTTGGTATTTAGGTTCAGTATCTTCCAGAGATGCGACACGAAGCTTATCAAGAAAATCCTCCCACCCCAGATTACCCTTTACATGGAAGATTTTTCGAAAATTGTAATTTTCTCAAAAATGGCTCTAACGATTTTGATTAATAAAATATCATAGGTTTAAGATATTTTGATGACAAATAAAATGTATATCTTGAACTTTCTAGAAAAGTCTCCAAAAGTATTCTTCATTGTGAACGACTGGTATACCATAAGAAATTGACAAAATTTTACTACACAAAAAATGTAGATCGCGTTAAAATACACGATTTATGTCATATACATTATTTTTGTTGAGTGAACCATTTTCGAGATATTGCTTGTTATTCCCTTAAATTTTTCAATACTAATTTTCTCAAATGGGAATTCGTTATTCATTTTTTTGTCTTGGATATGCAAAGAGTATTAATCTGTGGCAAAGGGAATGGTGCTGCACCTAGCAACCAGTTATTAAGAGCTATGTATGTGCTTAAAGGCTACTGTTTTTCTATATTGCCCTTGTAAATATATTTTCCCCTACATCTACAAGAAAATTAGCAATAAGATAGGGTCTGCAAATGTTATCTCGATTAACATGAACCATATGCAGAATAAGCGTTTGTAAAAATAGTTTGTACAGGAGTAGAGAAAGTCATGTGAGTGTAACACATCAGATTTTTTTAAATAACATCTTAACTACTTATCCGTTTACTATGAATAAAATAAATATTTAACAGACATTATTTGGCTCTAGTAAAGGCTTGTAAAAATAGAATTACTGTCTCAAATTACAGGATAAAAGAAACCTCTGTTTTAATAAAATTATTTAATTTTTACATCGTTGAACCAAATATATCTGAAGAGCTTTGGCTACGATTTTCCAAACAGTTGAAGGGGGAAAGTAAGAAGAAAGAATATGAACAAGGGAGGAAATATCGCTGACCCTTAAAGGCCGTCCTGCGCCTGCTATGTTCACCCTTCCATCGTTTCTATATTCCTTGTGTTCTTCATTCTTATTGGTTTAGGTACAATTCCTGCCTCGTTTTATCTAGACTTGAGGTTTACGACATGTCACGATCAATTCCCGGCTGTTCCGGAAAAAAAATGAAAAGAAAAAAAAATAGAAATTCGATTCAGTGGCGGGCAGGAAAACTGAACGTTCAGAATAAAGTCACTAGTATATTTATTATATATTATTTATTGTCGCTTCAACTTTAAAAGTCATATCACGACTACTTTAGAATACAGAATATGATTACAATGAAAATACAATAGTTTAAATAGTAATAATACATACAACATTAAATTCTCTAGATAGGTGTGTTACACATTGTTATACAATTTTGTCGCTTTCATAAACTTTAAAGTTCTTTGTTGTGTTGAATTTAGGGTGTCTGGTAGGCTGATGGGGATGTCATATCTTTCTCTGTGTTGTGCATAGCGACGGGAGGCTGTAACGAGATGATGAACTGTGAGGTTGGATCTGCAGAGGTCGCACACAGGAGGAAGGTCACGGTTGAGGAGATGTTTGTGCGTTATAGTACAGGGTACTTAAATTATATTCGAACCCACTCGCAGGCTTTCTCTATTGCGCGAGACAGCCGGCAGTCGCCGGGGAAATTACGCCCGCAGAGGCGGACTAAAATCCTTACCTTATAAAAAGATGCTGGAAATATTGACCTTCTACTCTCAAACAAGCAGCACATCTCTTGTAAATATTTTCGCTCACTCTCCGAAAACTCAGCAGCAGAAATTCTTGTGATTTCTTGCACAATGTTTCCCTCTAAGTTCCTGTAGTGTGCGAGGATTGGAACGCTACACTTTGTCTTTTAAATAACCTCATAAATAACAATCACAACTCGTTAGGTCGGGAGAACAAGGGGCCACAAATCAACACTAATTATTCTGTCATCAAACACCTCTCTTATTACATGTAATGATTCGGCAGCCGTATGTGCTGTTGCAGAATCTTGCTGTAGATATTTCTGCAAAGGTTTAGCTGGTTTAAAATCAAGTAGATAGGAAAACAAACCTCCGTAAGAATAATTTGTATACACATTAATAAGCGATAGAGGGTAGAGAAAGTCAGGTGAATGTACCACATCAAATTTCTCTTTTTTCCTCCCTCTCCCGTTAAAGGTTCTTGAATCACCAAATGACACCATTGGTATCAATGGCGGTTTAATGATTTTACTACAGCCAGACTGTTACCTGAAGGAACATATTTGACACAAACAGGATCGAACATAAGACATACTCGACCGGGTATTAGTAGACTCGGTTTTAGCACAATTGCTTCACAGAAACCTTGGTGAATCGGGTATCAGATAATTTTGGCATGTGATGCCTTCTAGAAGTTCCTAGCATGAGGTTTCTCTACCTCTTCCTGTCTCTCCACCAATTATTCATGGGACCTGGCAGTAGTAGTCGGTATTTCAGTAAAACAATCCAAGTATACCGTGATATCTGCTCACCTCGCTAGTCGTCCTCCGTGGTGTAATGGTTACCATACTAGCCTCTAGTTCCCGAGGTCGCGGGTCAAACCCGGCGGAGGGCGATGGATTTTTTTCGGGCGTAAAATTTGCTTTACATGGCTTTCTTCGGTAGGGAAATAAAGCATGTGGTCTCGTGTCTAGATTCCGGCACGTAAAGGAATCTCAAGGCACATAAAGAGGCCTCTGAGCAAAGTTCCCGGTCTTTCACACCCAATATAGAATGGGACGCTAAGAACCACAGCAGTTAAAGAGCGTACATACATAAAACTCCATTTTTACTTTCTCTACTACGTATAGTAAGTAGGGGAAGTATTGTATTCCATCCAAAAATTCGATACCGAAATTTCACCGGAAATATATGTTTTGAGACCCCCTGTATCCAAAAAAAAGCATTTTGGAAACACGCCCGTGTGTGTGTCTGTGAACAGCATAACTCAGAAACGAACAGTCGGAGAAACACCAAACTTGGTATTTAGGTTCAGTATCTTCTAGAGATGCGACACGAAGGTTTCCAAGAAAATCCCCCCACCCCAGATTACTTTTTACATGGAACATTTTTCGAAAATCTTAATTTTCTAAAAAATGGCTCTAACGATTTTGATTGAAATATCATATGTTGAAGATATTTCCATGACAAATGAAATGTATATCTCGAATTTTCTGGGAATGCCTCCAAAAGTATTCTTCATTGTGAACGACTTTTGCATAACTGGTAAACCATAAGAGATAGACAAAATTTTACTACACAAAAAATGTAGATCGCGTTAAAATACACAATTTATGTCATATACATTCTTTTTTTTTTGTTGGGTGAAACATTTTCGAGTTATTGCATGTTATTCCCTTAAATGTTCCAATTCTTATACTTTATCTCAAATTCGTTATTCATTTTTTTTGTCCTGGTAATACAAACAGAATGGAATGCTCCACATAGCAACCACCTCTTAAAATATTTGACTATCGCTTAAAGCCTATCAATTCCCCTTGCATTACAAGAAACTTAGCAATAAGATTAACATCTCGATATCTCGATTAACATGAAGCATATGGAGAATAAGCGTTTGTAAAAATAGTTTGTACAAGAGTAGAGAAAGTCATGTGAGTGTAACACAACAGATTTTTTTATTTCACTTCGCTAGTTACGCTTACGACGGCAAGCATAAACGTAAACTTTGGAGTATGCATTCCCGCTAGATTAAAACAACGCGAGACGTAAGGTTTTCAGTTTAATGTACTATATTTATCTTACAATAAGCACTAATTTCATACAAGGCTGTGACGAGTTCCTTAGAGCTGGTCTCATTTTCGTTGGAGGAGGAAGAGTCGCTGCTGACCTCTCGCAGAGAAACTATTGTACTGTCGAGGACATCTACCACTATTCCCATGAAACCGTATAGCACCACGATGAGGCGCCAATTTTTGAAGCCGTACCCTTTGCTTCGGTATCTGCTGTTGATTCTGTTGCGGGCTGCTGCCGTGGTTGGCTATGAGATCTTTCTCTCAGGATATGCTTGGGCCGTGTGAAAGAATAACACCAGTTTAATTTGACTGAGAAGTTCAATGTGGTCTAATACTTGAGCTATTGAAAGGAGTTGCCGATTGTTTAAAGATAAGGAATGAAACTGATTAGCAATTGTAGCACTCGAAACTATAACAATTGAATTATTATATCTGCTAACATCTGCGGTATCGACCGTACGGTTTGAAAAAATCTAATTTGTTACACTCACATGACTTTCTCTACTCTTATACAAACTATTTTTACAAACGCTTATTCTCCATATGCTTCATGTTAATCGAGATGTTAATCTTATTGCTAATTTTCTTGTAGATGCAAGGGGAATATGGTAGGCTTTAAGCGATAGTCAAATATTTTAACGCTGGTTGCTATGTGGCGTATTCCATTCTCTTTGCTTTACCAGGACATAAAAAAATCTGATGTGTTACACTCACATGACTTTCTCTACTCTTGTACAATCTACTTTTACAAACGCCTATTCTCCATATGCTTCATGTTAATCGAGATATCGAGATGTCAATCTTATTTGTAATTTTCTTGTAGATGCAAGGGGAATATGGTAGCTTTTAAGCGATAGTCAAATATTTTATCGCTGGTTGCTATGTGGCGCATTCCATTCTCTTTGCATGTCCAGGACATAAAACTAGTATGGTTTCCTTCTTCTGAAACGTTTTCCGAACTATCAAACATATTGCCTGCAGCTTCCAGTTCACATTCGGTATGCCATGATAAAAGTATTTCACCACTCACTATGATAAGTAAAATTACATCCTCCTTCAACAGTCAATCAGACGTAACTGATTTGTACTCCTGCGTTTACTTTATCAACAATGTATTGCTCATTGTTGAAAAAGCAAGCGGCTGCTACATTGTTGTGTGCATTGACATACATATGAGTTTAGATACAGTGGGACGTAAAACTTAAGGAAAAACGCCTATTCTCCATATGCTTCATTTAATCGAGATATCGAGATGTCAATCTTATTGGTAATTTTCTTGTAGATGCAAGGGGAATATGGTAGGTTTTAAGCGATAGTCAAATATTTTAACGCTGGTTGCTATGTGGCGCATTCCATTCTCTTTGCATGTGCAGGACATAAAAAAAAATGAATAACGAATTTGAGAAAAAGTATAAGTATTGGAACATTTAAGGGAATAACAAGCAATATCTCGAAAATGGTTCACTCTACAAAAGAAATGTATATGACATAAATTGTGTATTTTAACGCGATCTACATTTTTTGTGTGGTAAAATTTTGTTTATCTCTTATGGTTTACCAGTTATGCAAAAGTCGTTCACAATGAAGAATACTTTTGGAGATATTCCGAGAAAATTCGAGATATACATTTCATTTCTCATGACAATATCTTAAACATATGATATTTTAATAAAAATCGTTAGAACCATTTTTGAGAAAATTAAAATTTTCGAAAAATTTTCCATGTAAAGGGTAGTCTGGGGTGGGGGATTTTCTTGAAAACCTTCGTGTCGCATCCCTGGAAGATACTGAACCTAAATACCAAGTTTGGTGTTTATCCGACTGTTCGTTTTTGAGTTATGCTGTTCACAGACACACACAGGCACACACACAGACACACACACGGACATGTTTCCAAAAATGCTTTTTTTGGATTCAGGGAGTCTCAAAACATGTATTTCCGGTGAAATCTCGGTATCGAATTTTTGGGTGGAATACAATACTTCCCCTACTTACTATACGTAGTAGAGAAAGTAAAATGAATAACGCATTTGAGAAAAAGTATAAGTATTGGAAAATTTAAGGAAATAACAAGCAATATCTCGAAAACGGTTCACTCAACAAAAGAAATGTATATGACATAAGTTGTGTATTTTAACGCGATCTACATTTTTTGTGTAGTAACATTTTGTCTATCTCTTATGGTTTACCAGTTATGGAAAAGTCGTTCACAATGAAGAATACTTTTGGAGACATTCCCAGAAAATTCGAGATATACATTTCATTTCTCATGACATTGCCCTAAACATATGATATTTTCATCAAAATCGTTAGAGCCATTTTTGAGAAAATTAAAATTTTCGAAAAATCTTCCATGTAAAGGGTAGTCTGGGGTGAGGGGATTTTCTTGAAAACTTTCGTGTCGCATCTCTGGAAGATACTGAACCTAAATACCAAGTTTGGTGCTTATCCGATTGTTCGTTTTTGAGTTATGCTGTTCACAGACACACACACACACACAGACACACAGAAACACACACACACACACACACACACACACACACACACAGACACACACACGGACATGTTTCCAAAAATGCTTTTTTTGGATTCAGGAGGTCTCAAAACGTGTATTTCCGGTGAAATCTCGGTATCGAATTTTTGGGTGGAATGCAATACTTCCCCTACTTACTATACGTAGTAGAGAAAGTAAAAATGAATAACGAATTTCCATTTGAGAAAAGTATTGAAAAATTTAAGGGAATAACAAGCAATATCTCGAAAATGGTCCACTCAACAAAACAAATGTATATGACATAAGTTGTGTATTTTAACGCGATCTACATTTTTTGTGTAGTAAAATGTTGTCTATCTCTTATGGTTTACCAGTTATGCAAAAGTCGTTCACAATGAAGAATACTTTTGGAGACATTCCCAGAAAATTCAAGATATACATTTTATTTGTCATAAAAATATCTTAAACATAGGATATTTTAATCAAAATCGTTAGAGCCATTTTTGAGAAAATTAAAATTTTCGAAAAATCTTCCATGTAAAGGGTACTCTGGGGTGGGGGGATTTTCTTGAAAACCTTCGTGTCGCATCTCTGGAAGATACTGAACGTAAATACCAAGTTTGGTGTTTATCCGACTGTTAGTTTTTGAGTTATGCTGTTCACAGACACACACACAGACACACAGACACACACTACAACACACACACACACACAGACACACACACGGACATGGTACCAAAAATGCTTTTTTTGGATTCAGGAGGTCTCAAAACATGTATTTCCTGTGAAATCTCGGTATCGAATTTTTGGGTGGAATGCAATACTTCCCCTACTTACTATACGTAGTAGAGAAAGTAAAAATGAATAGCGAATTTGAAAAAAAGTTTAAGTATTGGAAAATTTAAGGAAATAATAAGCAATATCTCGAAAATGGTTCACTAAACAAAAAAGATGTATATGACATAAATTGTGTATTTTAACGCAATCTACATTTCTTGTGTAGTAAAATTTTGTCTATCTCTTATGGTTTACCAGTTATGCAAAAGTCGTTCACAATAAAGAATACTTTTGGAGACATTCCCAGAAAATTCAAGATATACATTTTATTTGTCATGAAAATATGTTAAACATATGATATTTTAATCAAAATCGTTAGAACCATTTTTGAGAAAATTAAAAGTTTCGAAAAATCTTCCATGTAAAGGGTAATCTGGGGCGGGGGAATTTTCTTGAAAGCCTTTGTGTCGCATCTCTGAAAGATACTGAACCTAAACACCAAGTTTTGGTGTTTATCCAACTGTTTGTTTCTGAGTTATGCTGTTCACAGACACACACACACGGACATGTTTCCAAAAATGCTTTTTTTGAATTCAGGGGGTCTCAAAACATGTGTTTCCGGTGAAATCTCGGTATCGAATTTTTGGGTGGAATGCAATACTTCCCCTACTTATTATACGTAGAAGAGAAAGTTAAAACTGTTTTCGCAATAAAAGAAGCTAGCAGCTCAATCTTCGGCGAGTCCCTAAAATTCTTACCGCAAAAACTCCCAGCAGCTATCGCTAAATCTTATCCACAGGCGCGTCACTAAGCGCTTAATATAACACAGGAATTATCACCAGATAAGTGACTAATTCTCAACAAAGAGTGACACGAATGCTATACACAAAAGCGTGCACGAAAGAATGTGTCTCTGATTAGAATACACGCCCTTATATTAACTCAAGCTCCGCCTGTTTTTCGGGTGTAAAAATTCTTAGCATGGCTTCCTTCGGAAGGGAAGTAAAGCTGGTGGTCCTGTGTCGTAGATTTACGGCAAGTAAAAGAACCTCAAGCCTGATAAAGAGGCCTCTGAGCAAAATTACCGGTCTTTCACGCCCAATATGGAATGGGACGCTAAGAATCGTAGTAGTTAAAGAGCGTCCATAAATAAAACTCAATTTAAATTTAAGCTCCATCTGCATTTTACTCCCCTACCAACATCTCCAATCTCAAAATTCCTACGTATGTGACACTATTACTAGGCGGTACCTCCCCAACTCTCAGAATTGCACTACCCTTCTCTTAAAGTGTTAATGTCATTGCAGTCCAAGATTCTTTAGGCTAATGCTTTCGCTTCTCTCGCTGTTACTAATGACTTCGCCTAACATGACTCGCTAATTACCTTTTTCTTCGGACAAATCTTTCAACTCAAGCTTATTATATTATACATTGGTTTAAGGGGACAAGGTAGTCTGAACACATGGAAATTACACCTTAAGGTGTTAAATTACCACTACTCTTAAAGTTCTGCATGTTTTTTCCTGCAATTTTCATGAATTATTCTATAAATCATTGCAATTATTTAAAGTGGCTGTTTGCATTGACAGCTTATATAGTTGAGTTGTCGCGGTATCGTTCGTGTTATCTTATTTGCTGAGCGCCTGTTATTGATTTACTATTTTTGAATTTTGGGTTCCTTGTCATCCGGCTAGCTATTATTACTCAGTCGAGCAAATCTCTTGAACAGGGTGTGTAAACGGAAAGGAGTTGTTACTAAAAGATAACACTGATAAAAGAATTTGTTTTTACACTTTTATTGCCGTCACAATTTATTAATTTCATATATATATTACTCTTGATACACGCCTGACTGAAACTGTTATATTTTCGAATGTAACTATAATCACTTATTTGCTGCACATTATTAATTCGAGTATTTCACATTTTTGTAACTAGCTTTACGACGCGAGAGATTCTGTAGAACTGCGCAATACTTGTCTCTGGCTTCATAATTTATACTCCCTCACCCCGATATACCTAAACATTATAACAGAGCTGCTATTGGTTAATAAAGCGCGCCAACGTTAGCGTCTATTTTTTTATCCAATCAAAATTACGAACACATATGCTCTAGGGAAGATATTCCCTCCATTTCTAAAGAAAAGCGCGCTACTCTGACGTCATTTGTTTGTCTCTTCTAATTGATAAACAACTCACCCCCTCGCTCATTGTTACCCGCTTCTATTGTCAAGCTCCGTGTAAACTTATTTTCTAACAATGCTTATAATTAACAAACATCTCAAATCATTGTCATACAATAATGCTAATTTACACTACAATCACTCTGGCATTTACAGTGTTGTGATATAAAATACTGCCTCAGAGTCCGTAAAATTATTTCATACAGCAGAAAAATAATAAAATTTACTCTTAAAACATGTGAATTCGTGTACCTTTTTCTCTGATACTGGTTACAATATAGAGTCACACTTTTGCCTGCTTGTTCTTAGTATAATCAGCTATCTTCTAAACCTCAATTATTTAGTTATGTATATCAGTTCACTAGAAATTGAAAAAATATTATTTGCAAAGTCAAAAAAGTAAAAGTGTGGAAAATTTGCAATGTTGTTGCTTTCTTAATATGACTAATGCACATTATAAAATTATGATTGTGGTTCAGAAAGTTTAACTATGTGTTGTTTACATGTACTGAAAATTTAGCTCTCTACCTCTCATACTTTCTGAGAAAAAGGTACATAAGTATCCGAAAATGTTGTTTTCAGAAATTTGAACTTAAAGTTTGAACATTAAAAACTTCAGTACATTCCAGGCTCATAATCATCTGCACCTTCATTCCTGGATGTCTTCAGCTTTTCTGATTGCCTTCTCTTGGTCCTGTTAATTGCTGAACTACTCGCTGACAGGATATAGTCGTTTGTTATTGGATAATACAAAAATGTTCTAAAAACGTCCCGTTGCACGACTGCTTTAAAGGAATGTAGACTAGCTTTTAAATTGTATTTAAATGTCTCATAAACCTATTAACCCCCAAAAAGCGTATATTTTCGGAAACTGGAAATAATATAGATTTTTTTATTGCCTAAAAATGTGATTTTTTACCATTTCAGTACCTTCTCCTCTTAACATGCGGGGATTATTTATTGCAACTATTTCTTTATCTTACTATTATTTATTTACTTAATTGTTTATATCTTCCTACCAATAAATACGATGACATCCAGTAATCATTTCTACACTATCCACTTATGCACAAACATGTTCCTGTTACTATTAATATGTCCGCAAGCGCTACACCGCGCAATTTCTCCAGATATACGTCACCTGTTAGCTTTCTACCCTAACCATTGGTTTCACCTTGTCCCAAGGGGCACTGGTTTTCTTGTTAGTGCGAGATAACTCCGCGGCGCATTTGCGTATGGTCTGGCAAACAGATGGCATTTCCGTTAAAATCTCGACATCGAATTTTTGGGTGAAGTTACAATATTTTCTCTCTCCTACCATAGGTAGGTGGTAGAGAAAGGGGAAAAAAGCTTTCCCCAAACTTGAGCATATTACAAAATAACGAGGTAAGAAACTTAGCAAGAAACGTAAATATAATAACCATGACGTGAGTTCCATCGGCTCCCGTGGTGATGGACTAGCCCTTTGCTAGTAAAGTGTGATAATAGTTTATCATCCCTGATTTAATCAATAGGAACAATGCCCAGACAACGTAGGACTCTGTAATGGGGGATAAGAGGGACCACGAGAACTTGTCTCCACGCCACTGAGAAGTTCCCCAAGTTGCAGTCTGGGATGTCCACACTAAACCGTAATTGATATCAGTTCCTCACTGCCTTGGCATGTAATGTGGAATCTTAGAGATCACGAGAACATTGTCTGCACGCCACTGAGCAGCTCCCCAAGTTGCCAGTCCTGTCTGTGGTGTCCATACTAAGCAGTAATTGATATGGTTCCTCAATGCCTTGACATGTAATGTGGAATCTCAGAGATCACGAGAACATTGTCTGCACGCCACTGAGCAGCTCCCCAAGTTGCCAGTCCCGTCTGTGGTGTCCATACTAAGCAGTAATTGATATCGGTTCCTCACTGCCTTGACATGTAATGTGGAATCTCAGAGATCACGAGAACATTGTCTGCACGCCACTGAGCAGCTCCCCAAATTGCCAGTCCTGTCTGTGGTGTCCATACTAAGCAGTAATTGATATCGGTTCCTCACTGCCTTGACATGTAATGTGGAATCTCAGAGATCACGAGAACATTGTCTGCACGCCACTGAGCAGCTCCCCAAGTTGCCAGACCCGTCTGTGGTGTCCATACTAAGCAGTAATTGATATCGGTTCCTCACTGCCTTGACATGTAATGTGAAATCTCAGAGATCACGAGAACATTGTCTGCACGCCACTGAGCAGCTCCCCAAGTTGCCAGTCCCGTCTGTGGTGTCCATACTAAGCAGTAATTGATATCGGTTCCTCCCTGCCTTGACATGTAATGTGGAATCTCAGAGATCACGAGAACATTGTCTGCACGCCACTGAGCAGCTCCCCAAGTTGTCAGTCCCGTCTGTGGTGTCCATACTAAGCAGTAATTGATATCGGTTCCTCCCTGCCTTGACATGTAATGTGGAATCTCAGAGATTACGAGAACATTGTCTGCACGCCACTGAGCAGCTCCCCAAGTTGCCAGTCCCGTCTGTGGTGTCCATACTAAGCAGTAATTGATATGGTTCCTCACTGCCTTGACATGTAATGTGGAATCTCAGAGATCACGAGAACATTGTCTGCACGCCACTGAGCAGCTCCCCAAGTTGCCAGTCCCGTCTGTGGTGTCCATACTAAGCAGTAATTGATATCGGTTCCTCCCTGCCTTGACATGTAATGTGGAATCTCAGAGATCACGAGAACATTGTCTGCACGCCACTGAGCAGCTCCCCAAGTTGCCAGTCCCGTCTGTGGTGTCCATACTAAGCAGTAATTGATATGGTTCCTCACTGCCTTGACATGTAATGTGGAATCTCAGAGATCACGAGAACATTGTCTGCACGCCACTGAGCAGGTCCCCGTCTGTGGTGTCCATACTAAGCAGTAATTGATATGGTTCCACACTGCCTTGCATGTAATGTGGAATCTCAGAGATCACGAGAACATTGTCTGCACGCCACTGAGCAGCTCCCCAAGTTGCCAGTCCCGTCTGTGGTGTCCATACTAAGCAGTAATTGATATCGGTTCCTCACTGCCTTGGCATGTGAAATAGACCGCACTGAAGGGTGAGTTGAATCTCCCTCGGTTCGTCCTTAAACGAATTCACGTTGCACAAGAAGAAGATGGGGGGGGGGTAGCTGAGCTATTATTGTTTCTTTGTCATTTACTAGCCATCCATCCGAGCATATTATATTCGCCTGTCAGAGAAGTTCCTCTACTCTTCTATCTCCTTTCGTATACTCCATTATTTTTTATTTACGTTCCATTCCAATTCGGTTCTCTATGTTCTGTCTCGTACAAACAGATCATCATTCCTCGGTAGCAATCTCATCTTAAAACTTGAACCCCTATAGGATTCTTCTCGTTCCGTCTCTCTATATGCAAAATAATTCACTGAAATCTTATTTAAAACACTGCATCCCTTAGAGTCAACAACGGATATGCATGGGGTTACCGTTTGGAGTTTTTCTGAAAATGCCGGAGCTCATGAAATATTTCACTAAAGTGAAATCCTGAGTTTCACAGTAGGAATGAAAGACTGAGGTATATACACGATAGCCAAAGACGATATAATAGTGTATTGTAACACAAGTGTTTTAAATGTATCATTACAGAACGGGGAAGGGATTGAAAATACTAGAGGAAAGAATTAGAGTAAATTTAGCTTTATTTATGGCTGTTGTTTAACTACTATGGTTCTTACCCCCCATTCTATAGGTATATTGGCCGTAAAAGATCAGAATTTTTGCTCAGAGGCCTCTTTATCAAACTTGAGGTTGCTTTACGTACCGTAAATCTACGACAGGATATGTTTAGCATATCTTCTTGCATAACACCTCACAACTTTAAGTCATTTTTTACTTCGCCAATCCACTTTATAGTATCTACTTGTGCTCTATTTCTATTTTCGTAGAATTGTATTGTATGTTTTGTGAGCCTTTGAGTTCATTTAAACATGCCAATAACATGGTAACCTTCGTTTTCTAATGTCACTGTGAATGTCTGTATACATATTTTTATTTAATTTTTACTTCAGAGTCTGTATTGTTCACTAATGACATACGGAACTAAAATGTTTCTTATAACTTTGCATTCTTTTTGCACAATAATTTGGATATCCTGCTTTTCTATTCAAAGTTAATGTTTCTTCTCCCGTCTGTTTAATTACAGTGTTATGATGTCTTAATTTTGTATGCTTGGACATACACTCGTTATAAATGTTTTGAGTAAGCCGATTTTCTGTTTCCATTTTTGGGCATCTACTTTTATTAGCTTTAGTTTCGATTCCAGTTTCCTGAAATATTTCATCAATTATCAATCTCGTTTAAGTTATCTACAGTTAGTTTCCATGTGCTTTGATGGTTATTTATTGCACCAAGTGTATTCAGTTGTTTCGAAGGATATATGCAGACCGATTTTCTCTGCAATTTCTTTAAATGAATCTGCTTCTTAGCTGTTACGATGTTAAGAATTAGGATTGCTAGATCGTCTGCATACGAGGGGCACTATGTATATTTTGAGCCTTGGCAACCCTGAATGTTGTAGGTGCCATCTAACGTTTCCAATGGAAAGTTTGACATTTTTTACCATAATCTACTTCAAACATTTTGTCAATAGAGCGTAATTTGTTTTGTTTACACCAACTTGAAAATTGTGTGTCAACAAAAACATGGAATTAACTCGTGAAAATGTTCGTGCAATGATTTATTACGACTTTCGACGTGGATTATCAAGACAAGAGTGCATCGATCAACTAACTTCCACATTTGGCGACGAAGCTCCATGCTTTGCACTGTGAAACGCTGGTATAACGAATTTAATCGCGGCCGCCGATCGCTCAATGATGAAATTGGTGAAGGTCGTCCAAAATCAGTTGTTGTGCCAGTAAATACTAAGCTGTGCAAAACCTAATAATGAAAGATCGTCATGCAACATATTGTGAGATTGAGGCAACCTTAGGCATTAGTTCCACCAGCATATATAAAATATTGCACGATTATTTAGCCGTGAAAAAGGTTTGCTCTCGTTGGATCCCACATAATGTGACGCAATCTCAAAAAGATGCTCGTGTTGATTGGTGTACAAAAATGCTCAAGAAATACAATGGCGGTGCCTCAAAAGACATATATAAGATTGTAACAGGTGACGAATCATGGATCTATATGTATGAGCCGGAACGTAAACAGCAGTCGACTGTATGGGTGTTTCAAGATGAAGCAAATCCAACAAAAGGTGTTCGCACTCGAAGCACTTTGAAGCAAATGATCGCCTGCTTTTTCAGCAAAACTGGCCATGTGGCAACAGTGCCTTTAGAGGAACGTAAAACGGTCAATGCCGAATGGTACGCACCCAAATGTTTGCCGGAAGTCTTCGGTGAAGTAAGGAAAACCAACAAGAACCGTAGGATCGTTTTTCATCAATACAATGCGAGCGCACACACATCTCGTCTAACAACAGAGTATTTGAAGGCTCAAAAAATCGAATTGATGGGTCATCCGCCATACAGTCCCGATTTGGCACCCAATGACTTCTTTTTGTTCCCGAACATCAAGAATAAATTGCGTGGACAACGATTTTCGTTGGTAGAAGAAGCCGTTAATGCCTTCAAAAACCATGATTTGGAGTTGTCTGAAGAAGACTGGAATAAATGGTTTGATAAATGGTTCAAACTAATGCAAAAGTGTATTGATCATAAAGGGGAATATTTTGAAAAACAATAAAGCAGTTTTACATAAGAAATTACTTTGTTTTAATTATTAGGCTCAAAATATGAATACTGCCCCTCATATACTAGTCAATTTAGCTGTAATTTTCTTATGCCTAATATACCTAATTGGTTGATTAATTTTGAGAATTGTTTACCATTCACGCCATTCTTGTATTACTTTTTCAAAAGCACAGTTGAAAAATAATGGGAGAAAGACCATCTTCTTATCTGTTTTGACTTCAAAGGATTCAGAAAATCCTTAGCATGGCTTCCTTCGGAAGGGAAGTAAAACAGGTGGCCCCGTGTCGTAGATTTACGGCACGTAAAAGAACCCGAAACCTCATAAAGAGGCCTCTGAGCAAACTTACCGGTCTTTCACGCCCAATATAGCATGGGACGCTAAGAACCATAGGAGTTAAAGAGGGTCCATAAATAAAACCTCAATTTCAATTTTATGAACTTAATCTTTGCCTTTGTATTAGTTAGTGGCTGTTTAGTAAATGCAGTTTTTATGGACTAAATTTTGTTCTTTCAGTATTTGAAAGATTCGCGATCAACATAATCGTATGGTTATTATTATTATTATTATTATTATTATTATTATTATTCCAATAATTTCCGAATTATGGTGTAAATTGTGAGTACCGCTGTATAAAAATTACTTTTATTGAAGGTAGGGTTTAGTGTCGTACTAAATGCCACCAAAATCTTTGAACAATTATTTACAGTAATATCTCGGTATGCAGTTCAAAATTACATCAATGTATTGCTAACATCAGATCCACTTTTGAATCTCTTTCATTTAACCAAACTTGAAGGTTAGAATCTTTACGTAATTTATTGTTACGTAAGTTATTAACCTCACGCTTGGGAAGCCAACTTGAAGAAGTTATTGTTTTGGAGTTTATTTATTTAATCAGCTCCTTCATGTATGAACGTCAATTTTTTAAGTGAATTGTTTGTTACGTAATATGCTGCTACGTATGAGAAGCCGATTTGAAGATGTATTTTTTTTTTGTTACGCCCCAAGTTTAAAAATATTATTAACTTTGTTATTAAACTGCCTCTATAGATAGTATTTATGTTTATGTTTGCCTCGGCTGCGTCAGTCTTACTTTGGAAACATGTTTCTCTTAATCAGGGCGTGGTACGACAAGAATGCAGGCTTACACAGATTTTAAGTTTAAATTCACTTCTTTTCATTAATCCTTGGCACAAATTATATAGCACTACACTGATATTAAGAGCTGTGAGATTCTTTAATTTAAAACTTGCACTTTGTTATCACGTATACTTAATTTTCGTTTCACACTACCAAGGTCTACCAGCAACTGAAAGATTTCAACCGTATAAAATTTTAACTTTTTTGTATTTAAAGTCTCTGATTGGCTAATCGTAGTCCAATAGAATACCTGCATTTAATTAAAGCTTTCTCTGGCTGTTGATTGGCTATTTTTAAAATTGACACAAGATTTACATTATTGCTGCCCTAATCATGACTAGTAGTATTCAAACTCTCAAACTCATTATTGCCTCAAGGTTACCTCATTGTTACCTCATTGTTAGCAATGTTAAACTTATTATTCTCATAGCTCTTACATTTAAATTACATAAATGCATTCACATAACATCGTTAAACATGTTTACAATAATATAAGCATTTGCAATGACTGTTACATACATTTTTTTTTAAATTTATTACATATATATTGCTTCAAGGCGGGCTGTTATTGAACTTACATATTATATAATTTATTTGAAATTATTCAAGTGTTAAAAATACTGCCTCAAATTAACCAATAATTATATATGCTCTACCAGTTAAGGGTACCTAAACTTAAATTTCTTTTAAAAAAAAAATGTTATGATTCACGTCAATTTCTCTATCCCAGTATCTCACAAAAGCTTATTTTTCTGTCCACCTTAAGTTAATCGAGATAACTTTTTGTAGAAACAATTACATTGCACATTTCATTGCAGGTAGGTACGACGGAGATGCAGGAAAGGGAATCCATAGTCAGATTTTTAAAAGCGGCTCGTTACAAGCTCGCCTTGAGGTTCCGTACTCTTTGCATGACAGCGAGAAACAGCTGAATAACAACATCGCTTTAAGAATTCAAACCTATAATAACGGATATCTCGGAAACGACTAATGCCACGAAAAAAGTGTATTTTAAGTAAATTGTGTGCCATAAAGCGATCGGCGTTTTTGGTGTAGTGAGTCCTTGTCTCTCCACGTTTACCAGTTAAACAAAATTATGTAAACTTCCTTTCGAGTGAAGAGGACTTCGCAGGATATTTCCGAAAATTCATAACATTGATTTTATATGTTATGTTAGTAACTTAAAGATCTAATATTTTTTATCAAAGTTCTTGGAGCCATTTTTGAGAAAATAAAGAGAGGTTTTACTATTCCATGTAAAGGGTACTTTGGGGTGGTGGATTTTCTTGAAACTCTTCTTGTCGCATCCTTGGAAGATGGTTTACTTAAATACCAGGTGTTGTGTTTATCCGAAATTTGATTTTTGAGTTATGCTTTTCACAGATACACACACAAGAACCCTTTCTAAAACTGCTTTTTGCGGTGTTAGGGGCTTACAAAATGTATTTTCTGTAAAAGTTCGACATGTAATTTTTGGGTTGAATACAATACATACTTACCCTACTTACTGTATATCTTATTGCTAATTTTCTTGTAGATGCAAGGGGAATTGGTAGGCTTTAAGTGATAGTCAAATATTTTAAGTGCTGGTTGCTATGTGAAGTATTCCATTCTCTTGCATTACCAAGACAAAAAATTGAATAACGAATTTAAGAAAAAGTATAAGTATTGGAAAATTTAAGGGAATAACAAGCAATATCTCGAAAATGGTTCACTCAACAAAAAAAATGTATATGACATAAATTGTGTATTTTAACGCGATCTACATTTTTTGTGTAGTAAACGTTTGTCTATCTCTTATGGTTTACCAGTTATGCAAAAGTCCTTCACAATGAAGAATACTTTTGGAGACATTCCCAGAAAATTCGAGATATACATTTTATTTTGTCATGAAAATATCTTAAACATATGATATTTTACTCAAAATCGTTACAGCCATTTTTGAGAAAATTAAAATTTCCAAAAAATGTTGCATGTAAAGGGTAATCTGGGGTAAGGGATTTTCTTGGAAACCTTTGTGTCGCATCTCTGGAAGATACTGAACCTAAATACCAAGTTTGGTGTTTATCCGACTGTTCGTTTCTGAGTTATGCTGTTCACAGACACACACACACAGACATGTTTCCAAAAATGCTTTTTTTGGATTCAGTGGATCTCAAAACATGTATTTCGGGTGAAATCTCGGTATCGAAGTTTTGGGTGGAATATAATACTTCCCCTACTTACTATACGTAGTAGAGAAAGTAAAACGTATATTACATAAATTGTGTGTTTTAACGAGATCTACACTTTTTGGGTAGTAAAATTTTGTCTATCTCTTACGGAGAGGACTTTTGGAGACAATCCCAGAAAATTAAAGATCTCCATTTCATTTGCTATAAAAATATCTTAAACATATAATATTTTAATAATAACCGTTAGGGCCATTTTTGAGAAAATCAACATTTTCGAAAAATGTTACATGTAAAGGGTAATTGGGGCGAGGGATATTCCTCAAAATCCTTGTGTCACATCCTTGGAAGGTGTTGAACGTAAACACCAAGTTTGGTATTTATCCGACTTTTCGTTTTTGAGTTATGCTGTTTACAGGCACGCACACGGACCTTTTGCTAAAAAAAATTATTCGTGGGCCTCAAAGCGTGTATTTCCGGTGAAACCTCTGTATAGAATTTTTGAGTGGAATACAATACTTCCCCTACTTACTATACGTAGTAGAGAAAGTAAAAAAGGGGACGTTTGTACTTGAGTATGGTCCATTAGTTACGTCAACTCCAATTATTTACCCAAAAGCGAAAATTAGTGGAAAAGTGTTATTTACGGTCTCGTTCTATGGGCTACATTAGAGGCTGGTGGAGAATGAGCGCTTGTTGTGAAGCAATTTAATTGATTCTCAACTTATGTGGGAGAATGACGGATGGAGCAAAGTTAATGGTCGCTCAGCGAAGTAGCAGCTACTGTTCGCCCTGGGAACACCCTTTCTTCCACTTTCCATTTTCTCCTTCACACCCCTTCGCCATTCTCACTACCTATACCTCATCTCCAAAATGCAATTCCTTTCGGGGCTCCCCCCACACCCCCGCCGCCCTTCCGCCTTCCTTCAGCCGCTCGGACAGCTGAAAGATTTCCAATAAACGTGCCACCCAATTTCCGTGCCCGAATATCCGCCACTACCGGCCTGGTTGGGGAAGGGAGGGTGTTGTGCTCGCATTCTGACTTACTAGCAACCAAGCCGCTCTCTAACGGCTTCTACTGAAGAATACCCTTCTTCTTAAACTCTGCACAAAAACATCCTATCTCATTTGAATAGCATTGTTTCACAAAAACACATCACCTCACAATTAATGTCTACTAATATTACCAGCTTAAATACCCGGCGTTGACGTGGTTTGACGGTTCATCCCTACAACATTGCTACACTATATAGGGGAGAGTTGCCTATATTGTACCGGTTCCTAATTTGAACCATGTTTATAACATTGGTGTTTCTTGTAGCATTCGACATCTAATTCGTCAACTACTCTGACCGTTCTGTGATGAGAAACCGTTCATTTGCTGGAAGATCAAGATTTTGTGCAGCTGTGATCTATGTTTCTGTGTTAATAAGGTAAGTGAAAACAAACTGTGCTCCTCATAGGCTGAATGTGCATAAAGATAGCTTACTAATTTTACTAGGTGACCCAACCGCACCGTATTTATGGTGTGTAGATAACCCTTGGTGCGTTAAAAGAGTTGCAGAACTCGAACGGGGCAATTGTAAGTAAACACAGTCGGTGGGGAAATGGCGTATTAGCACCCTAAAAACCCGTTACATCAGCTGTTCTCAGAAACATCCATATGGATACACGAAGGCGGTTGGAACATCGTATCAGTCAACGGGGCAAACTTTGAACACCTATTCAATGAGCGAAATCAGCATAACAGTATGATTAATAATAGCAACAATAATATTTATAATAGCAAGCGAATAAAGGGCAGTAAACACTGGTGCTCATGTTTGTTGCTTATAGTCTGTAATGTTACACAGGAATAGCGCAAACACAATTAAAAAACACCTAAGTCAAATAAAGACATTTTATTAATTATTTGTCAGCCTAAAAAGTAAGTTTATTCCCTCGAAAATAAATCCTGTGTAACTGAAGTGGAAAATATTCTAAGACCTTTTCGATCTATTTTTGTCTATTATCACGAGCAGTGCACTTTATTGCAAGCCTGGGAAGTGCCTCTTAATGAGAGAGATCCTCTCACCGTCTTTGCTGATAAGCAAGAGGAGTAGAATAAAGCTCGGCTGGCCCTAGCTCAGTCGGTAGAGTACCAGCCTGGTGTGCGACTGGTTCCTGGTTCGATTCCCGGTTGCGGTGCTTTTTCTCGCAAAATTATTCCCTATCCTTCCCAGAGTCTAGAAGTATGAGTGACAGTATGAATGTGTGTGTGTGTGTATGTGATCTGATTATTAAAGCCCAAAGTTTACTAGAACCCCAAAGACAAGCAAATACGATTTGCCTATAGGCAATGATTTACTTGAAATTGCCCCGTTAAGTTCTGCAACTCTCTAACGCACAACGGGATGTCTACACACTTGAAATACGGTGTTGTTGGGCCACCTGGCATGTAGTCTGCAATCTGTAATTTTTATTGTACATACGGAAGAACATTACAAACACAAAATGGCGTAATTGCCTATTATGTACCACTAGCAGCTTCCAATATCGTACCGGTATACAATTCAGGAAAGTACTTATTAGCTTTTCCTAAATAATTAGTAGTATCCTAATATTATTTAGCGATTCTTTGCATTTATTTATTTTTTACAATCGCTTATGTAGGTACTGTTTAGGAAACTATTTCGTTATTCTGTTACAGAGCCTCACTGAAAGTGTCCATCATGAAAATATCACGTTTATCCCCCGAAAAGAACAGCAGCAAGGACTCCAAGACAGAGTCAGAGAGCTTCTGAGCTAATAAGCAGTCCCTATAAAGAAAATTAGAACACAGTAAAGGATAGAGTAAGACGTGGCCAAAGAAATGCCTACAACAGGGCGCCATCTGCAAGCAGGAGATGCTTTGATGATGACAACATTGCAGGGAAAACAGAAAAAATCAACAGCTGAAGATGAAACGTGGCTCTGTGAATTGTGTAATAAATACAGAGTGGAAGAAACGATCAGGTGCATGAAGTGTAAAATTTGGAGCCATGCACAGTGTATAGAAGTCAAGAAAGGGGTGAGAAAGTTCTTTTTTGAGTTGTCTGTAATTTTGACAACCTCTAGTAACACATCGTATTGAAATCAAGTACAATAATTATAAGTTCCTTCACTGCCTTAAAATGTAAGAATGAAAAGTGCGGTTTCCTAATGTACCACTTGTAGACTTTCAGTAATGTAAGATTTTAGATACTTTAAATATTTTTATTTTGAACTTTTTAATCTTAAAACCTGAAGATAACATTATATTCATCACTTTTAATATAGTTAAACTCGCTTTATAAAGGCTTAATTGAGCTGTAATAAACAAGATCAATAAAGTGGTACAATTTGGGCAATTTTCCCCTATTTAAACAGTTAATTAACTACTGAGAAAGCACTATGTAAAAGCACTGTTGAACTACAAACGCCACAGCTTTTAATAATGATTTTTTTCAAATGCAGCTGAGTGGCTTCCTGGGCGTCATATTCGGAATGTCTCGTTATTTATGCAGAAAATCTCATTTGGGAAGAAACAATAGTAGTTTAAGTAAAAATCAGTTTAACCTAGTTCATTCTAAGTAAAAAACATACACTAAACTACTAAGAAAACACACGAAAGACAACATAAAATCAAGGCCAAAATTAACATATAAAGAAAAAGAACGATAAGAAGTGGTACTTCGACTTGTTTGATGCTATTGCTGTTATCCATCTCACTCACTTTTACGTGTCACTCAGGTTTAGTTTTTCTACTTATAAAACCATCACAAACTTCCCATTGAGAAAGAAACCCACTGCTTATCAAAAATGAGAGCTATTGGGGTTAACGAGATCAGCACCAGGGGAAGTAGCGTTAGTGGAATTAGGAAGCACAGTAAGAAAGGGAGTGATACTGGAAAGTATATTGAAATTTTGGTTTAGATGCTCGAAACAAGATGAAGGGGAAATGTTAAAGATATATATGGAACAAAAAAGAGAACGAAAAATAAAAATGGCTGCTGGACAGGGGTAGAAAAAATTATATAGAAGATAGGAATTGAAGATATTTGGAGAGCAGGAGAAAGAAACAGCAACGACTTCTGGATAACAGTGAGAAACAGAGTGCAGAGCATAGAAAGACAAGAGACTTGGGGAAGCTTAGAGAATAAAAAGCATTAGGGTTCAATAGATTAGTAAAAATCTGATGCGTTACACTCACATGACTTTGTATACTCTTGTACAAACTAGTTTTACAAACGCTTATTCTCCATATGATTCATGTTAATCGAGATATCGAGATGTTCATCTTATTGCTAATTTTCTTGTAGCTGCAAGAGGAATTGGTAGGCTTTAAGCGATAGTCAAATATTTTAAGAGCTGGTTGCTATGTGGAGCATTCCATTCTCTTTGTATGTCCAGGACATAAAAAAAATGAATAATGAATTCCCATTTGAGAAAAAGTATAAGTATTGGAAAATTTAAGAGAATAACAAGCAATATCTCGAAAATGGTTCACTCAACAAAAAAATGTATATGACATAAATTGTGTATTTTAACGCGATCTACATTTTTTTGTGTAGTAAAATTTTGTCCATCTCTTATGGTTTACCAGTTATGCAAAAGTCGTTCACAATGAAGAATACTTTTGGAGACATTCCCAGAAAATTCGAGATATACATTTCATTTGTCATGAAAATATTTTAAACATATCATATTTTAAATCAAAATCGTTAGAGCCATTTTTGAGAAAATTAAAATTTTCGAAAAATGTTCCATGTAAAGGGTAATCTGGGGTGGGGGGATTTTCTTGAAAACCTTCGTGTCGCATCTCTGGAAGATACTGAACCTAAATACCAAGTTTGGTGTTTATCCGACTGTTCGTTTCTGAGTTATGCTGTTCACAGGCACACACACAGACATGTTTCCAAAAAATTTTTTTGGGATTCGGGGGGTATATTTCTGATAAAATCACGGCATCGAATTTTTGGATGGAATACAATACTTCCCCTGCTTACTATACGTAGTAGAGAAAGTAAAAAGGAAATGGAGAAGAGAAGGGTATGTGAATTATTGTAATAGAGCTGAAAAAGAATCGTTTGCATGGATGAGAACAGGATCAATGTACCTGAGAGGGCTAAGAGGCAGAAAAAGTGGAGTTTGTGAACTATGTGGAGGTAGTGAAAACACAGGGCATTATATGACAGAATGCAAAGAATTATCAGAATAGGGACAAAAAGTACGAGAGAAAAATTAGTAGCAATTAAAATGTTGACAAGAAAAGAAAAATAAGTATATGGAGGAGTTCTTAAAGAAAGTAAAGGGGAAATGGATTAGAAAAGTAAGAGAGATAAGAAAGTAGAAGGGCAAACGGAGGAGGGAGAGGATGGATCATAGGTGATTAAGGGTAGCAAAGGCTGCTCAGCTGAGCCATAAGGCCAGGGTGCCAGGCAAAGTGAGCAGTATAGGTAGAACATAATTGGCAATAAAATTTGTACATAGGTTAAGTTAGTTTACAAGTGGATTATTGTAAAAAGGATTGTGTACAAAACAAAAAAATTACGAACAAAGTTTATTCATTCATACTGTAAAAAATAAAAAAAATGAGAAACTATAAATTAATCCAAGCATCGAGGTGTGATCACAGAATGAATGGGTATCAAGTTCGAATTATTAAGTTTATTAAACTCACGTTAGCAATGTTTGAACACCATAGAGATTTTTGCAATCAATGCGATTACGTTGAACGCTTTTGTGTTATTCTATACTAATGCAGAATACATAATAGTATGAAGATGAAGAAGTGTTATTTTGCCTGTTTGATAGTGTTGCTCTTATCGCAGCCTAGTATAGTAAGTGGAAATGTTTTTAATATTTTACCAAGCCATTGTAGCAGCCATTGTTTGCACAATCATACTCAAATGTGGCATAGATGTAATTATTTACTTGATAAATATCCAACATGAGATCGACGAATACGTGAATTGGCAGTTCCATTGTTATTTTGTGAGACATAAAAGCCTGAGTAATTATTCTTATGTTGGCAATGTTCGACTTGTTACTATGATTGGTAAGAAAGATATGGTCTTGCGAGCTTTTGTAGGCATTACATAACATTAAATGGTTAATCTGTGAAATGGGACGGAATTTGGAATTCTAAGCTAGACAGTGATTTTCGACTTGTGCCAAACGTTGTGCCAAGTTTGGTCGAAATTGGTGTAGTGGTTTACAAGCCTGTAAGAATCATATACAGACACAAACGCACATTGACTTTTATTAAGATAAGAAGAAAAAATCTGATGTGTTAAACTCACATGACTTTCTCTTCTCTTGTACAAACTATTTTTACAAACGCTTATTCTCCATATGCTTCATGTTAATCGAGATATCGAGATGTTAATCTTATTGCTAATTTTCTTGTAGATGCAAGGGGAATATGGTAGGCTTTAAGCGATAGTCAAATATTTTAAGAGCTGGTTGCTATGTGGCGCATTCCATTCTCTTTGCATTACCAGGACAAAAAAATGAATAACGAATTCCCATTTGAGAAAAAGTATAAGTATTGGAAAATTTAAGGGAATAACAAGCAATATCTCAAAAATGGCTCACTCAACGAAAAAAATGTATATGACATAAATTGTGTATTTTAACGCGATCTACAATTTGTGTAATAAAATTTTGTCTATCTCTTATGGTTTACCAGTTATGCAAAAGTCGTTCACAATGAAGAATACTTTTGGAGACATTCCCAGACAATTCAAGATATCCAATTTATTTGTCATGAAAATATCTTAAACATATGATATTTTAATCAAAATCGTTAGAACCATTTTTGAGAAAATTAAAACTTTGGAAAAATGTTCCATGTAAAGGGTAATCTGGGTTGGAGGTATTTTCTTGAAAACCTTCGTATCACATCTCTGGAGGATACTGAACCTAATTACCAAGTTTGGAGTTTATCCGACTGTTCGTTTCTGAGTTATGCTGTTCACAGACACACACACGGACATGTTTCCAAAAATGCTTTTTCTGGATTCAGGGGGTCTCAAAACATATATTTACGGTGAAATCTCGGTATCGAATTTTTGGGTGGAATACAATACTTCCCCTACTTACCATACGTAGTAGAGAAAGTAAAAATCTACGTGTGTGGGTATGTGTATGTAGTGTAAGCTAAAAACAATACCAGTGTGTTATATTCACATGACTTTTTCTGCCCGTTCTTCAACAATCTATCCTTACAAAATTCTTATTCTTTTATCTAATTCATGTTAAACATATGCAGAAATTGTTTTATTACATGAGTAGTCAGTATTAAATCTGATAATCTGATTTTTTTTCTTCTAAAAGGTTTGGCACCTACCATAATGAACGATGCGTTGAAATTTCGACTTTCTACAGAACTACGGTTTCAGACTTATCATTTACAATACTGGAGGTTGATTTCAAAAGTTTTTATCCAAAATGCTGTTTCACTGACGTTCAGTATGTAGGTGTATGTTTAGATAGAAAACGTTATGCAGAAATTGTCATTGTTGGTCCTAATGAATATATAGGCATGCTTCAAGATTAAGAAGAAACCAAAATGAATTATATTGTCATGTATGACTGTAAAACTGCAGTGAGAAATATACTGAAGCCACCAATCTTTGCCACTTTAAAGTTGCAGAAGAAAAATGCTTCATGTTAATAACATCTAGGGGCAAGGTTTTTGTGAGAGGAGCATAAAGTCGCAATACTGACATCAATAAATCTAGAAATGTTTTATAAAGCATCCAAGATATCCCTAACGTCAAGCCCAGCCCTGTTTCTTTAGGGTATCAACCCAATATCAACATGTGGAAGGACTATTGTTAAAATACTATGGTGTGTGACGGTAATAGTGGTACACTAATGGAAATAATATTATATAAGTGTAAAATGTGTTATATGATAAATGTAAAGGAAGCTAGCTAGCCGTGTAACGTTAAAGTTTAGGTGTCTGAAGCCACGCGGTACCAGGAGGAGATATTTCCAGGCTTGCCCAAAGCACAGGGAATTGGTTAAATATGACCAACAGAGACGCTTAAGGTGAAAGACAGGAGCAGAGACTGAAAATAGATAGAGGCGGGAAGTCCGAATTCGTCATGGAACAGAAGCGTAAAAGCTGCGAGAGCACATATTCTCATACGACGCCAACGTGATCAGCCAATCACAATACTTCTATAAGATTCGCCGGAAAAAATAGCGACATTAGCTGGGAGTATAATTAAGGTGAATCCCCGGCAATCGCACTACTGCACACAATTTCTTCGGAAGGTGAACTTCATGCCACTCAGACGGCCGAGAGTGTGACGAAGCTGTTAGAAATTTAGAAAGAACTTAGTTTGGGAGGTACAGGTTGATAGATCGGCCCCATAACCCCGACAAATAATTGTGGGATAGAATTCAAGGCTAGCTGCTAGTTAATTTCAACTCTTTCTTTTTTTTGTCTTCTCCAACCATTCCTGAGATAAGACTTAAAAACATAAGGTAACACAGAAGTGTTGTAGGTCGCTCTTTTACAGCAGTTCACCAGCACATCAATAGACGAGGCAACCACAGGGAGAAGCAGTGATGATGATTTCAATGCTTAAGTTGCTTAAATATGTGAAAATAGTTTGTAGCTATACTAGATGCATTCCGAAATTTACATTACTCTTGTCATATGGACTCTTAAAAATGTAATAAATCATGAACTCGGTTTTTGTACTGAAAACTACGTAAAATATAACAAGTTATAATAAAGTATAGTAATGGTACTGCTTCAAAACATAAATTTACATACAGTTACAAAATCAAACATCTACATATTTCTGATTATTATTGTACATATTCCTACATAACTAAACTAGCAGATTCTATCTCAGAATTATATTACAGGGCTATGGGCCTATCTATTCTTCACACGATCCGCCATCTAAATGGTGTGAAGTTCACCCCCTGGCAATATTGTAGAAGGTCGTGAAAATCTTGGGGCTCTGTCTTACGAGGCATATTCGAAAACTGAAATCCGGTGAGCAATATTTAACAGATGGTAGGCCTGAATAATATTTCACGCCTGCAGCGCTGTCTACCGACTCGTGAGGAACCTACCGCAGTGTTGTGTGACGCATTTTTGCTGGCAAAAAAATCGCCAGCTGCGGACATCCATCGTGAGTTATGTCTCGTGTATGGACCGGACAAACAGGTTCGACACTGGTGTCGAGAATTTCGAAATGGCCCCACAAATGCGCACGATGAACAGCGGAGTGGTAGGTCCAGTATTTGGACCTAGACATTGTTTAGCAAGTGAACCAAAAGCTTCGAAGTGATCGGCGTTTTACGATTAGTGGTCTGGTTTATGAATTCCCAAATGTTGTACAAATTTCACTTTACATGATTGCCACTGAGTAGCTTGGATATCGGAAACTTTGTGCGAGGTGGGTCCCAAAACTCTTCACCAGTCAGCACAAAGAGCAGCGAAGGCGTAATGCACGACAGTTTTTGGAGCGCTATAGACGAGATGGAGATGATTTGTTTTCCCACATTGTTACGGGTGACGAGACATGGATAGCGTACCAACGCAGAATCGTAACAACAGTCAATGCCGTGACGCCGTTCTGGTTCACCCCAACCAAAAATGTGTTAGTAATCGCCGTGCACGAATCGCAAAATGATGGCTACCGTGTTCTGGGACGAAAAGGCCGTCCTTTTAATTGATTTCATGGACCGTGGGTCAACAATTACAGCTGACGTGTATCGTGCAACCTTTATACCAAACTGAGACGTGCAATCCAAAATCGACGCAGCGAGAAACTGTCGTCTGGCATCATCCTCCTGCACAACAACGCACACCAAAATCAAAGAGATGATTCAAGAGTTTCATTGGGAACTCGTTTACCACCCTCCGTACAGTCCCGACTTGGCGCCAAGCGACGATTCCCTCTTCTTGCATTTGAAACGGTGGCTGAGTGGACAACGATTTCAAACCGACGATGAACTCAAGACGAGCTTTACCAAATGGTTCAAGTCCCAGGCGACGGATCTCTATGGCGAGGGGTTAAAGAAGCTGGTGCAGCGTTACAGCAAGTGTATCGATGTGGAAAAGTAAAGTATATATATATAGGTACATATTACTGTCAATAAAAACCTTGTCTCATGAGCGATGTTGTTGTTTTGACCAAGCGGATCTTAGTTTTGGAATACGCCTTGTATTCATGCACCCTGTAAGTGACGCTGTTTTTCCCTTAAATATTTTAAAACGCTAATGTGATTGGCTGATCACCTTAACGTCGTATGAAAACATTTTCCCTCACATCATTCCTTATGACGCGTTTGGATTTTCCATTTGTGACCAACCTCTCGCTATTTCTTTTTAACGTCTATCTCCCTCACTCCAGCGTCTTCGCTAATCATTTTCAGCCTAGCCGTGTGTTGATGATATCCAGAGATGGCTCAGCCCGGTACCGCTTGGCATCATGTATCTAACCTTCGCCTTCACGGCTAGCTGGCCTATATTACATTCAACATATTACGTATTTACAATGTTGTAATATTATTTACATTAATATCGATATTTATAGTTATGTTCAGTGTTAACGCTGCAGGTTATAAATACAAAGGGAATAGCGGTAGTCAAGTATTTAAGAGCTGGCCTTAAAATTGCATACTGTTTCCAGGCAATCACCTGAAAATCGACAGGACCTGAAAGGAATAACAAGTATTGAATAATTCGAGTCATTACTTTCGGATATCTTAGAAATGACTGATGCACAAAATAAATAAATAAATAAATAAAAGGTTATTTGAAATAAATTATGTTTTAACGATATCTACATTTCTGTGCAGAACGTTTTCTTCTATCCCTTAATGTTTGCCATTATACAAGATTATACAAAATTGCTTCCGAATGAAGAGGACTTCAAAGGCCATTTCCAGAAAATTCAAGACATAAATTTTATTTGTCATGTAAGTATCTTGAATATATGGTATTTTAATCAAAATCATTATAGCCATTTTTTAGAAAACAAGAATTTTCGAAAAATCTTCCATAAATAGGGTAATTTAGAGTGGTTGGGTTTTATTGAAATTCTTTGTGTTACATCTTAGAAAAGTACTGAACCTAAATACCAAGTTTGGTGTTTACAAAACTTTTAGTTATTTTAGTTATGCTGCTAACAAACACACATTGAGAAACAGACACAGCCGGACCTTTTTCCAATTGGTTTTTGTTCCAAGGATCTCAAAACATGTATCTCAAACTCTCAAACCTCGATATGGAATTTTTTATGGAAATGCAATGACTTCTCCACTTACTATGTGCGTTGTAGAGAAACTAGAAACGGATAGCAATTTACTACTTCAGAAAAGTATTTGGAAATTCAAAGAATATTTCGAAAATGTTTAAAGACACAAAAATGTTTGAACCAGATCTACAATTTTTGGGAACTAATTTTTGTCTATCTTGCACGGTTTACCAGTTGTATAAAAGTCATTCAGAATTAAGAAATATTCACAAGCTAATCTAAGAAAATTCAAGAATCAGAATCGTTAGAGCTATTTTGGGAAAAATAAAAAATCTGATGTGTTACACTCGCATGATTTTCTCTACTCTTGTACAAACTATTTTTACAAACGCTAATTCTCCATATACTTCATGTTAATCGAGATATCGAGATGTCAATGTTATTGCTAATTTTCTTGTAGATGCAACGGGAATATGGTAGGCTTTAAGCGATAGTCAAATGTTTTAAGAGCTGGTTGCTATGTGAAGCATTCCATTCTCTTTGTATGTCCAGGACATAAAAAAATGAATAACGAATTCCCATTTGAGAATTTAAGGGAATAATAAGCAATATCTCGAAAATGCTTGACTCAACAAAAATAATGTATATGACATAAATTGTGTACTTTAACGCGATCTACATTTTTTGTGTAGTAAAATTATGTCTATCTCTTATGGTTTACCAGTTATGCAAAAGTCGTTCGCAATGAAGAATACTTTTGGAGACATTCCCAGAAAATTTGAGATATACATTTCCTTTGTCATGAAAATATCTTAAACATATTATATTTTAATCAAGATCGTTAGAGCCATTTTTGAGAAAATTAAAATTTTCGAAAAATGTTCCATGTAATCTGGGGTGGGGGATTTTCTTGAAAACCTTCGTGTCGTATCTCTGGAAGATACTGAGCCTAAATAGCAAGTTTTGTGTTTATCCGACTGTTTGTTTCTGAGATATGCTGTTCACACACACAGACACACACACGGATATGTTTCTAAAAATGCTTTTTTTTTGGATTCAGGGGGCCTCAAAACATATATTTCCGGTGAAATACCGGTATCTAATTTTTCGGTGGAATACAATACTTCCCCTACCTACTATACGTAGTAGAGAAAGTAAAAATAACGAAAAATACTCCAGCAAGGAGTAGTTTGGGGTGAGGGAATTTCTTTTAAATCGCGCGCGTTCACAAACACACACAACAGACACACCTTTTCGAACCTTCAGGTGGTTTCTTGAGCGAGATTGCCTCACGTTACTCGGATTTTCTTCGAGCATTATGGGTGAATGTGGGTGACTTTTTTGTTATTTCATCAGGGCCAAATTAAATGGTTTCTGTTGTACTGAAAGCGTAGGAAAAGTGACTGGAACAATAAGAGAAAACGGCATCATAAAACGGAGCAAGTTAAAGGCAGTTATATTCAGGTATTGGGCAATAACTTGAGGCAGACTGTGGTGGGAAATGAGGCATTAAGTTAGCTCAAAGGAGTCGTTCTGTCATTGAAACTACAGCAATTCGTGACGCACTGGTGACTGAAACGAAGTACAATTGCACGCATTGCGTCGTTAAACAAACCAATTACTGACATCAAGCTGGCCATTCCACTCACATGAAGCGTCTTTAAGGTCGCTGCCACGGCACAGAATATCCACCAACTTCTTTCATGTAAAACTAATTATACGATTCTTTCATAAGAGAGCAAAAATTAACTCATTTTTACTTTCTCTACCATAGTGGGTGGAGAAGGTATTGCATGGTGTGTCTGTGTGGGTCTGTTTATGAGCAGCATAACTCAAAAAAAACGAAAGTTCAGTAGATACCTTTCAAAAATACGACACGAAGATTTTAAACAAAAACCCTCCACCGTCAACTACCCTTTACATGGAACACCTTTCGAAATTTCTATTTTTTTAACTACCATATATACATGACAAATAAAATGTATACGAGGGCAATTCCAGAAGCACCCGACCTGATGTATATATAGCGGTTTTTTGTTTCAAACAAATGACTGTGGTAGAAAGTACCAACCTTATAAAGCTCAAGTCTGAAGTTTGACGATGCTACGTCGTTTAGTAATTGTTTGGCAGCCATCAATAGTGAACGCTCTCAGCAAATTTGTAAACATGGATAAAACTGGCCATCGTTATGTGATACAATACTTTCATTTGAAAGGTCTTAGTCCAACTAATATCAAAGCTGAGCTAGATTCTACTCTGGGGGAGTCTGCTCCTTCGTTTACAACAGTAAAATATTGGGTGCCAGAGTTTAATCGAGGCCGTACAAGCTGCCAAGATGAACATCGCAGTGGTCAACCAAATGAGGTGACCACGCCAGAAATTGTGAAGAAAATCCACAAAATGGTATTGGATGACCGTCGACTGAAAATGCGCGAGCTAGCAGACGTCAAGGAATTTCAAAAGTGCTTTACATCGCACACTGACTGGAAATTTAGATATGAGAAAGCTGTGCACAAGATGGGTGCCGCGTTTACTCACAATGGAACAAAAGCAGCGTCGTATCAGTCGAGTGTTTGGCGATGTTTTGCTGCAATAAAGCCGAGCTTTTGTGCCGATTTGTAATTATGGATGAAACATGGATCCATTATTTCAAACCTGAGACGAAGGAACAGTCAAAACTGTGGATTGAAAGGGCAGAATCGGCTACAAAGAAGTTGAGACAGTTCCATTTGCAGGCAACGTCATGGCGTCAGTTTTTTGGGATTTGCGTGGGATAATATTCATTGATTATCTTCAAAAAAGAAAAGCAATCAATGGCGAATCTTATTCAAACTTATTGCAGCGTTTGAATGATGAAATAAAGCAAAAACTGCCGCATTTATCGAAAAAGAAAGTTATGTTTCATCAAGACAATGCACCAGTTCACACATCCATTATCTCCATGTCCAAAATCAATGAGTTAAAGTTCGAATTGCTTCCTCATGCACCTTATTCGCCAGATTTAACCCCTCTGATTATTTTCTATTTCCAAAGTTGAAGAAATGGCTTTGAACATCGCTGAGAAAAGTGTATCGAGCTGAAAGGAGACTGTAGTGAAATAAAGATGTTTTTTTTTTCAAAATTTTTGTGTTTTCTTTTTTAGGTCGGGTACTTCTGGGACAACCCTCGTATTTTGAATTTTCTGGGAATACCCTGTGCAGTCCTCTTCATTCAGAAGGAATTTTCTATAATCTTGTATAACTAGTACACGTTAAGAGACAGACGAAGACGTACTACAGAATACATTTAGATCTCTTTAAAACACACAATTTATTTCAAATAACTTTTTTGTGTCATCAGCCATTTCCGAAATATCTGTTATTAATGGTTCGAACTATTCCGTACTTGCCTATTCTTTTAAAGTCCTGTCGACATTCAGTTTTCTCATGGCTGCATGGAAAGAGTATGGAATTTTAGGGCCGGCGTATAGAATTCAGTTCTAAAACATTTGACTATTCCCTTTGCATTTATAACGAAATGTGTAATGTAGTTATTTCTCCAAAGGTTTGTCTCGATTTAAATTACTTAACTAGAAAAACAAGCTTTCGTAAGAATAGTACTTATACCATTAATAAAGGACAGAGGGAAGAGAAATTCCTATGAATGTTAACACATCAGATTTCTTAAAAAAATACTTGGACACGTCAAATTTAATGTTTGGAACTGCAAACTCCACCTCTTAATTGTTGGCAAATATTATACCACAAAGCCATTCCTTCAACTTTGGAAATAGAAAATAATCAGAGGGGGCTAAGTCTGGCGAATAGGGTGCATGAGGAAGCATTTTGAACCTTAACTCATTCATTTTGGCCATGGAGATAATGGATGTGTGAACTGGTGCACTGTCTTGATGAAACAGAATTTTCTTTTTCGCTAAATGCGGTCGTTTTTGCTTGATTTCATCATTCAAACGCTGCAATAAGTTCGCATAAGATTCGCCATTCACTGCTTTTCCTTTTTGAAGATAATCAATGAAAATTATTCCACGCGCATCCCAAAAAACTGATGCCATGCAGATGGAACTATCTTCGCCTTCTTTGGAGCCGTTTTTCCCCTTTCAATCCACTGTTTTATCTATTCCATCGTCTCAAGTGTGAAGTGATGCACCCATGTTTCATCCATGGTTGTGAATCGACGCAAAAGCTCGGCTTTATTGCAGCGAAACATCGCCAAACACTCGACGTTGTTTTGTTCCATTGTGAATAAAGGCGGCACCCATCTTGTGCACAGTTCTCTCAAGTTCAAAATTTCAGTTAGTATGCGATGTACGGCACTTTTTGAAATGCCTACGATGTCTGCTAGCTCGCGCATTTTCAGTCGACGGTCATCCAATATCATTTTGTGGATTTTCTTCACAATTTCTGGCGTGGTCACCTCATTTGGCCGACCACTGCTCTGTTCGTCTTGGCAGCTCGTACGGCCTCGCTTAAACTCTGCCACCCAATATTTTACTGTTGTAAACAAAGGAGCAGACTCCCCCAGAGTAGAATCTAGCTCAGCTTTAATATTAGTTGGACTAAGATCTTTCAACTGAAAATATTGCATCACATAACGATGACCAGTTTTATCCATGATTGTTTGAAACAACCGCTATACATTCGTCAGGTCGGGTACTTCTGGGACTATCTTGTATGTAGCTAAAGCTGTGGCTACATAGCGATGGTTGGGCCTTCTTCAGCAACAGCTTTTGCGCAATCAACAGGGCTCAAAAGCATCTTTCAGAGGACAAGATCTCATTTCAGTTTCTGCTTGGAGGGGGGCAAGATTGCTTGAAGAAGTTGTTAGAATTTTCATGTGAATTTTAACAACACATTTAGTCTTAAGAGAAAGCTATCTTTTATTTCTTAAATGTGAAATTTAAATGTGAAATATTTATACTAAAAGTATAAGTAATGAACACACATTCAGTATGTGCGATATGACAATGTTCGGTGTGGAATCAAGCAATACCTGAATGGCGCAAAAGCTCGGATTTAGAAAAGCTTGATAGGCGTACTGCAACAATGTTGCAAAGCAGACAAGAGAAGGCCCTCTAAATGCACCGGAGAATATCTCTTAAGAGCCAAAAGTCCTCATATTCTAATTTGCAAAGTGCACATAAAACCAATTCTAGCAATGTGCCTAAATGACAAAACATTTCAGTTGTAACTAAATTTTTCCCGAGTGTTACGCTTTTTTTTGCCCGGCTGTGTATTTATACCGATACATGTTATGTAAACGATTGTATACCCAGAGATTTCCGGTAATCAATGAATAGTGGAACAAACATAAGACTGCATAATGTTCCCAAAACCAATTGTGCTTTATGGCAGTGAAACATGCATCCTAAGAGAAACAGATAAAGGAAAATTGAAGCATCAGAAATGAGATTTTTATGATCAATTCTGGGAATAATGCTAACAAACAGAATCAGGAGTAACGATATAAGCCAAAGACTTCATATAACAAAGCTGTATTATTGAGGACATTCAAAAATGTAAAAAATAAATGGCCAGCGGAATGTTTCCAGATCGTCTACCTTAGCAAGCCCTCATTTATAGACTACAGGGAGGAGGCACAGAACACGTTGGAATCGACACTTTTAAAAATTTCCTAACTTTGCAATGAAATTTTGAGTACCCACTCCTTGATGTGGAAGAAGAAGAACAATTATTATTATTTTTATATTTAGCTTAATGTAGCCATGGGCCTGGATACTTTCGATATCTCGATACTCGGTGATACCGAAGTACACTGCGTGATCAAAAGTATCCGGACACCTGGCTAAAAATGACACCTGGCAGGCATACTTTCAATCAGGTGCTGGAAGGTTTCTTGGGGAACGGCAGCCCATTCTTCACGGATTGCGGAACTGAGGAGAGGTATTGATGTAGGTCGGTGAGGCGTGGCACGAAGTCGGCGTTCCAAAACATCCCAAAGGTGTTCTATAGAATTCAAGTTAGGACTCTGAGCAGGCCACTCCATTACAAGGATGTTATTGTCGTGTAACCACTCCGCCACAGCCTGTGCAGTATGAACAGGTGCTCGATCGTGTTGAAAGATGCAATTGCCATCCCCAAATTGGTCTTTAACAGTGGGAAGCAAGAAGGTGCTTAAAATATCAATGTAGGTCTGCGCTGTGATTGTGCCACGCAAAACAACAGGGGGTGCAAGCCCCCTCCAGGAAACAGTACGACCACACCATAACACCACCATCTCCGAATTTTACTGTTGGCACTACACATGCTGGCAGATGACGTTCACCGGACATTTGCTATACCCACAACCTGCCATCGGATCGCCACATTGTGTACCGTGATTCGTCGCTCCACACAACGTTTTGCCACTGTTCAATTGTGTAATGTTCACGCTCCTTACACCAAGCGAGGCGTCGTTTGTCATTTTTCTGCGTGATGTGTGCCTTATGAGCAGCCGCTCGACCATGGAATCCAAGGTTTCGCACCTCACGCCTAACTGTCATAGTACTTGGAGTGGATCCTGATGCAGTTTGGAATTCCTGTGTGATGGTCTGGATAGATGTCTGCTTATTACTCTTTACAACCCTCTTCAAATGTCGGCGGTCTCTGTCAGTCAACAGACGAGGTCGGCCTGTACGCTTTTGTGCTGTACATGTCCCTTCACGTTTTCACTTCACTATCACATCAGAAACAGAGGACCTAGGGATGTTTAGGAGTGTGGAAATCTCGCGTACACACTTCTGACGCAAGTGACACCCAATCACCTGACCACGTTCGAAGTTCGTGAGTTCCACGGAGCGTCCCATTCTGCTGTTTCATGATTTCTAATTACTGCTGAGGTCGCGGTACCAGGCAGTAGGTGGTAGCACAATCCACCCAAGATGAAAAACGTATGTTTGTGGGGGTATCCGGATACTTTTGATCACATAGTGTATGTTTAATATTCTGAGTGTGTTGTTGCCTCTCGTATTACGGGAGATATGTTTCCTGGAGTGTTCGCCCCACGTACGGTACAAAGTTTCCGGTGGCCTTCGCCCCAAGTTCATTTTTCCGTTGGACTTCGCCCCCACGTTTAAAAAATCAACTTTGTATTTCAATGATTATTTAACTATTATATATGTATGCCTCGGCTGCGTCAGTAGTAATTTTCAGAGCACGTATCTCTTAGCAGGGCTGGTTTGGCTAAAGAACAAGGCTTACGCAAATTATAATTGTATTGTACTTTGTTTATTAATCCTTCATGGAATTAAATAACACTTCACTGATGTATTCTACTACAGAACTGTAAGATTATCGTTAATTGTACTTTTTAACACGTAAACGTTATGTTATTCTCACCGCAATACATTTTTATTTCTCACATTTAACACGTCCGTACCGATCGGGTACGCAATCTAAACTGGACTGGTTGGGAACGCTGTCTTGTAGCGTCTCCCACCTGAATTTGTACTTTTTCTCTATTTCAAGTCTCTGATTGGCTAAGCCTACTCCAATAGAATACTCTTATTTAACTTAAGGTTTTCCTAGTTTTTAATTGGCTATTTATAAACTGTTTTAAATATTACATTATTGTTCCAAGTATTATTAGTACCCTTTATTAAACTTTCTAATTTACTGTTGCTTCAAGTTACCTCATTGTTACCTCATTATTAGCCACTTTCGGCTTCTATTCTCACAGTTCCTACATTGTTAAAACTACGTAATACGTTCACATAACATTATTATACATGTGCATAATAAAAATAAACATAAAACAATGACGGTTAAATACACTTTATATATTATATTATACCCATATTGCTTTAAGGTGGGCTGTTATTATATTTTATGTTATATAATTGGACTGATATTATATAAGTGATAAAAATACTGTCTCAACTCTGAAATAAATCTTCGATATCTTTTGGTACATTTAAATGTTTGAGTGTAGTATTATTGAAAGTTATCGCGTTTACCTTTATGCTAGATAAAGAATGAAAGGAGTCGAGACTTCACGATATTGCCCTTACACGTGTCCCCAAAGAGTTGCTGAACTGTAGTTCTTGATAGACCTTAAGGTTTCCTGTGTGTGAATCATGCAACATTCAATAGACGCTTGTATCTAAATGAAAACGTGCAAAACAATGGGGAGGGAGCAGAGGTACGCATGTAACATGCAGCGTTAACTGAGTTGTGAAAGAAGCTGATTTGGCTGACGAACTAAATGACGTTTCTGCAATAGTCTGGCTTAGTGACTCGCTCTCGGCCCTTGTATTTACCTACTCCGGCGACCAAAATCTGTGAATACAGGAGAAAAAAATATGAAGTTAAGACGTGACATAATACAGCGGATGGAAATACACTATGTGATCAAAAGTATCCGGACACCCCACAAACATACGTTTTTCATCTTAGGTGCATTGTACTGCCACCTACTGCCTGGTACTCATTATCTGCGACCGCTGTAGTCATTAGACATCGTGAAACAGCAGAATGGGATGCTCCGTGGAACTCACGGACTTCGAACGTGGTCAGGTGATTGGGTGTCACTTGTGTCAGAAGTCTGTATGCGAGATTTCCACACTCCTAAACATCCCTAGGTCCACTGTTGCTGATGTGATAGTGAAGTGGAAACGTGAAGGGACATGTACAGCACAAAAGCGTACAGGCCGACCTCGTCTGTTGACTGACAGAGACCGCAGACATTTGAAGAGGGTCGTAAAGAGTAATAGGCAGACATCTATCCAGACCATCACACAGGAATTCCAAACTGCATCAGGATCCACTCCAAGTACTATGACAGCTAGGCGTGAAGTGAGAAACCTTGGATTCCATGGTCGATCGGCTGTTCATAAGCCACACATCACGCAGGAAAATGCCAAACGACGCCTCACTTGGTGTAAGGAGCGTCAACATTACACGATTGAACAGTGGCAAAACGTTGTGTGGAGTGACGAATCACGGTACACAATGTGGCGATGCGATGGCAAGGTGTGGGTGTGGCGAATGCTCGGTGAACGTCATCTGCCAGGGTGTGTAGTGCCAATTGTGAAATTTGGAGGTGGTGCTGTTATGGTGTGGTCGTGTTTTTCCTGGAGGGGGCTTGCACCCCTTGTTGTTTTGCGTGGCACGATCACAGCGCAGAACTACATTGTTATTTTAAGCACCTTCTTGCTTCCCATTGTTGAAGAGCAATTCGGAAATGGCAATTGCATCTTTCAACATGATCGAGCACCTGTTCATACTACACGGGCTGTGGCGGAGTGGTTACACGACAATAACTGCACTGACCTGCACAGAGTGCTGACCTGAATCCTATAGAACACCTTTGTGATGTTTTGGAACGCCGACTTCGTGCCAGGCCTCACCGACCTACATCGATACTTCTCCTCAGTTCCGCACTCCGTGAAGAATGGGCTGCCATTCCCCAAGAAACCTTCCAACACCTGATTGAAAGTATGCCTGCGAGAGTGAACACTATCATCAAGGCTAAGGGTGGGCCAACACCATATTGACTTCCAGCATTTGCGATGGGGGGCGCCACGAACCTGTACGTCATTTTCAGCCAGGTATCCGGATACTTTTGATCACGTAGAGTATCTGTTGTCTCTTCCATCTGTTAGTTTGTCCTCACGCAAGTCAAACCTTTGTATTAAACAAGTACGAGTATATACTAATGTATGCGGTTGGGTA
Organism: Deroplatys truncata; assembly: GCA_030765065.1. NCBI lineage: Eukaryota > Metazoa > Arthropoda > Insecta > Mantodea > Mantidae > Deroplatys > Deroplatys truncata. Next base: position 237,463,286 of record CM060984.1, on the reverse strand, counting down.
GTAGAGAGCTTCAATCCACAAACTTACTATGTTTCTGAGGGTTATACCGCTAATTATTTATTACCGGATGAAAAAAATACATACCTATGCTATGTGGTTGTGAATAGTGGTACAATGCTGTAACACACATTATTTTCAGTTGTTTGAGTATCATGACGTTGATGTGGTGAAGTAAGAAGTGCAGAAGACTTGGCTTTCATCACAGGCGGCATCACTCTTTGACGAAGTCATACAAAAGCTGGTTATAAGTGCCTGAATAATGGTGATCACCAGGGTTAGGATTTTTAGGTGCGCACCTTTTTCCTTAGGGTAAGTTAAAGCTGTGCGGAAAGACATTACACTGTGAAATTTTGTTTCTAGTTGCGAAAAGAGGCATTTTTCTCGCATTCTTTTTCCCTTTTTTGGGACCTTTAGTCCTTTTTTGGCACCTTTATCCCATTTCCCCCGCAATCATGCCCATAAACCCCTTTTTTCCCTCTTTTTTCTTTTAAGTTTCATTCCAATTTATTCTTTAACTTTCAATTAACGTCTCCTCACCTTGCTGTGTACGTGAGAATAGTAAGCCTACCTCTTTCAGTAAACGCCGTGAGGGAATTGAAAGCACACCCGCAACAATGGAAAATAATTGTGTGTTCGACGAAAACCTCTTTCTCTCGCTTTACCGCTATAAAGTAGCCCGCAATAATGCAATTGACAATGAGTGATTCTATCCCACCAGAATCAGTAGCCTGCTGTTCGTGAATGTGAGTTTGTTACTGTAAGGGACGTCATCTGTTTGCGTGGAGGCGAAGGCTGGGCGCGCAGAGACTGCAGTAGCCTCACCCGCGCTGTTCCGAGAAGTATTAAGACTGGGTTCTGCTCAGAAATCGTATGAATGAGAACATTCTGGTAATTGTCGCGGTGTTGTAAGAGAATGTGGACAGCGAATGGGCGCAAGAGTGAGTTGTGTGACAGTCGCATTGTGTTACCAAGTGAACTAGTGTTAGCTCTCCAAACGGGTGTACTAGTACTAGATTTTGCTATGCCAAAGGTGTCCAGATCGATTTATTGTTTTGGCTGAGGAATTCAAACAAGATTTCATAGACACTGATGGAACTGTTATGCGATGTACTGTTTGTAATTCAGGAATTTTGTTAGATAAATAACACCAGCGAGATCGCATCAAACAACTTATTTCCCGCTCTAAGCATCAAATAAACAAGACTCTTCAAGCAAACAAATCACGCAACCTCTATTACCAAATACGTTTCAACAGACTTCTTCAAAAAGCCAAAATTTGAAGGAATTAAACATTTATTTGTGTGCAGCTCTTACACAGGCAGGAATTCCACTCAATAAGGTGAACCATCCAGCCTTTAAGGGATTTCTTGAAAAGTACACAAAGATGTCAATGCCCGATGAGAGTACTTTAAGAAACAGCTACATGGAGCCTGTTTACCAAGAAACCATAGAAAGAATCAACCAGAAAGTGTCTGGTTGCGATGTGGGAATCATTGTGGATAAAACCATAGACTCAATGGAACGATATGTTTTGAACATTTTAGTTTTTCCCTTAGCAGGGGAGAAAGTTAAGCCCACGTTGTTAAAAATGTACGAGCTGCAGAAAGCCAATGCCAGTACATTAATGCAATCCATTATGGACTTCTGCCAAAAACTCTGGCCTACTGGTATCGAGTTTGAAAAACTTCTTCTTGTGGTTACGGACCAGGCTCCATACATGGTTTCAGCTGTTAACCAATTGAAACCTTTATTTTCTAACTTGAAGTATATGATATGCTTGGCTCATGCCCTTCACAGGGTTTGTGAATCCATAAGGAACGAATACGACATCGGAAATCAATTCATCTCTGCCCTGAAGAAGATTCTACTGAAAGCTCCGAGCCGTGTTGTTTACTACAGGGAAATCAATGGCCTACTCCTTCCAAATTTTCAGGTCATTACTCGCTGGGGATCTTGGATTCAGTGTGCTGCTATGTTGGGTGAGAATTTTGACAAAATTAAAGAGTTTGTGCTTTCTTTGGATCCATCCGACGCAGGTGCAATTTCCAAGGCACAGCAACCTCTGTTACTGGAGAAAATACATAATTTGCAGACAACTACATTGTGTCCATAGTTACAAGTACCTGCCTGCACCTATTAAACGATTGGAAGAACAAGGTCTGGAAAAGGAAAAACAATGGGATATTTTTACTTCCGTGAGGGAGAAATTAGATGGCTTTGCCAAAGACAAACTTGAATCTAGTCTTCAGAAGAATCCAGACATTGAGGAATTCGCCACATCTGAAGAGTTGCCATTCCGAGTGAATACAAGGTTTGCCCCACTGGTTTCTGTGGATGTTGAAAGAAACGTTAGCGTCTACAAAGACATTCTATCTCCTAATAGAAACAGACTTACTTTTAAAAATGTGGAGATGCTTAATGTCTTGAAGTACAAAGGCTTCATTATTTTTCCTTCTGTTGATGAGCGATAATTTCATGTACTTGTTTGTAGTTCAATAAATTAGAATATAGGAAAGAGAAATCGTTGAATTAGTTAAGGGAATGCACAACTGAAATTAACCCAAAATATCAAAAAAAAAAAAAAAAAAATGTTCTTAAAAAATTCTCCATTGCCTGTAGTTTTAGAATCCACTTTTATTTTTGACCAAGCGATCGCTTCAGCATCGTTACGAGACTTTTTAAATACCCTTGTGCATTTGGTTGCTAGCTGTTTATATTTTTAAAACTTCATTTTAAGCCGTTTCTTATTTTCAGCATTTCTGCATATTCAGAATGTTCCACACGATGTAGTTTTCATCCATTCATATTGACATTTTTATGCTTATTTCAAAAACCCAAATAAACAAAACTGTCTTATACTTTTTCTGTGTAATGAATAGTTTTTGCGTTACTAATTTTATGAAGATAACAATGTATACAAAACAACGAAAAAAATGCAACTACAAAACTGCAAAGCTTTTTTCCTCTTAAACGAAGAATGGTAGAAAAACATTATATGACAAATTTGTAGTTCTTTGACATAGAAGCAACAAAAGATTGTTTGTTGTTGAAAAATGCATCATGTGTTGCATTTTGCATATACCTATAATTTTATATTTTGAAAATTAATAACTTGAGAACTAATTAATATTTTGATTGAAATTCAAAAAGCAATTATATTTAAAGAAGACTGACATGTGACTAAAATTTCAGTCCAGTTGAATGGATAATTTAGAAAATAACAATTTCAGTTGTGCATCTCCTTAAATAAACCAGCACCTTATTGTCCCTATTTTCACCTTATTACTTTCTCTACTACGTAAAGTAAGTAGGGGAAGTATTGTATTCCACCCAGAAATTCGATACTGAGATTTCACCGGAAATATATGTTTTGAGACCCGCGAATCCAAAAAAAAGCATTTTTGGAAACATGTCCGTGTGTGTGTGTGTGTGAACAGCATAAATCAGAAACGAAGAGTCGGATAAGCACCAAACTTGGTATTTAGGTTCAGTGTCTTCCAGAGATGCGACACGAAGATTTTCGAGAAAATCCCCCACCCTAGATTACCCTTTACATGGAACATTTTTCAAAGTTTTAATTTTTTCAAAAATGGCTCTAACGATTTTGATTAAAATATCATATGTTTAAGATATTTTCATGACAAATGAAATTTATATCTCGAATTTTCTGGGAATGTCTCCAAAAGTATTCCTAATTGTAAACGACTTTTGCATAACTGGTAAACCATAAGAGATAGACAAAATTTTACTATACAAAAAATGTAGATCGCGTTAAAATACAGAATTTATGTGACATACATTTTTTTTGTTGAGTGAACCATTTTCGAGATATTGCTTGTTATTCCCTTAAATTTTCCAATACTTAAACCACCTCTTAAAATATTTGACTATCGCTTAAAGCCTAGCAATTCCCCTTGCATCTACAAGAAAATTAGCAATAAGATTAACATCTCGATTAACATGTAGCATATGGAGAATAAGCGTTTGTAAAAATACCTTGTACAAGAGTAGAGAAAGTCATGTGAGTGTAAAACACCAGATTTTTCATCTAAAATTTGCACCTAAAACTCCTAACCCTGGTGATTACTGTCTGGAGAAGTTGGGTAAGGTAATCAATAATAATAATAATAATAATAATAATAAAGTATTTGAAAAACATTGTTGTGTTATTTTTTTAAAAAAAGTATAGGTACTTAGTTTAAAAAAACGCCTCATTCTATGTAGATACAAGTATGATGGAGGAAATCGAATCTACAGTCAGGTGCTTAAAAGCGGCACGCAATACGCTGGCCTTAAAGTTACATAATTTTTTCATGCAATCGCGGGAAACAACTGAATACTAACAGCACTGTACAAGATCTCTTAAACAATCAGAAACAAAAAGTGAAGTTCTGAAAGGCCTTTTACAACAGACGTAAAGATATTCACTGTATAACTATTGAGTTAATCAACTCGCGCGCGGAAGTTTATGAAGTCAAATCTTTACACAAGCCATTTCCGAACGCAAAGCTCAGAAACGAAATCTTGTTATTAAATGATAGAGAGAAATTACGTGAACTTAGGCAACAAAATTTCAGCACACAATTCCAGCACTTGTATTTCGTTTTTAGTACTTCAAAAATGCCAGCCTATTGCATAAAAAAACACAAAACATCAAAATAATAAGATAGTGTGGGGGAAAAGATGGGTTTTTAGTTTTAAAACCAAATTAAAACAAGAAAGAACGAAAATTAAAGTATGCGAATTAAACTTACGTTATGTTTGCAATATTTAATCTCTGTGGTAATGCAGTGGCTGCTCGTGCTTGTTTTAATTGGCGAAGCACAAATTTGAAAGCAGTATTTTTAACACTTAAATAATTTCAGTCTAATTATATAATATGTAAATTCAATAACAGCCCGCCTTGAAGCAATATGTGTATGTAATGATTTGTAAAATGTATGTAACAGTCATTGCATATGTTTATATTATTGTATACATGTTCAATAATGTTATGTGAATATATTACGTAATTTAATAATGTAGGGGCTGTGAGAATAATAAGTTAAAAGTTGCTAACAATGAGGTAACAATGAGGTAACCTTGAGTCAATAATGAGTAAGAAAGTTTAACAGTACTACTTGTGATTCTTGGAGTAACAATAATGTAATTTTAGCGACAGTTTATAAAATAGCCAATCAAAAACCAGAAAAAGCTTTAGTTGAATGAAGGTATTCTATTGGAGTAGGATTAGCCAATCAGAAACTGAAAAGGAGAAAATGTTACAAATTTAGAGTTCAGTTGCCTGCAGACAGCGATTGTAACCGGATGCAAAAAGTGTCCGCAAGAAATTTAATACGTATTCGTGTGAGACGAAAAATACGTTTACGTGTTAAAAAGTACAATTAATTAATAAAAAGAATCTCACAGCTCTCTATATCGTTGAAGTGTTATATAAATCATATCAAGCATTAATAAAAGGAGTGAAGTAAAATAACAGTCTGTGTAAGCCTACATTCTTGTCGCATCACAACCCTGTTAAGAGAAACGTGTCTCTAACAATAATACTGACGCAGCCGAGGCAAACATAAATATTAAATATTTAAAGAAACATTTTAATTACAAAGTTAATATTTTTTTTTAAACTTGGGGCAAAGGCCACCTAAAAGTACATTTGGGGCGAAGGCTACCGGAAACTGTTGACTATACGTGCGGTTGCAACTATTACAAGTTCGGCTCCCCAACAGTTGAAATATAATACAACTCCTACTTCAAATGGGCTTTTCCATACATAGCAGCAAAAAACTTTTCTCAAATTATAAAAATAACATTGCATAGAATCCAGGAGCATATGTTTATCACACCGTACTACAAAAATCAGATAAGAAACAATACCTAGGATGTAAATAAATATTCACTAAACACTAAAATTTTACTAAAATAAACAATTCATGTTCAAGTTTCTCCTCTTTTCAGAACTTTAATAGTTTCACTACATATTCTTGTTCAGAAACTGCATTCAAGTATTAATATCAACAATAACTATAAATACTTAGAACGAAACAGCATATTTAAACAACATTACTGTTCGCGGAGTCATTGTTTCTCTGGGGGATGACATTACAGAACATTAAAAACAATAGTAAAATGTAAGGTTAAAGGATGCAGCAAACACTAACCTCTCTGTTATAGATAAAGTCCATTCTGCGATTCTCCTCTCACTAACCATCCAAATTTACTTTTATTATAATGCCGGTAATGTTATTTAAGAATACGTTATTGAAGTTGCCTTTATATTGCGTTTCTTATAGCTGATGGGAAGTAACAACGTTGCTGCGATAGTCGTCCTCCGTGGTGTAGTCGTTACCATGCTAGCCTCTAGTTCCCAAAGACGCGGGTTCAAACCGGACGGAGGGCGATGGATTTTTTTGGGAGGGGGGCGTAAAAACCGTTAACATGGTTTCCTTCGGTAGGGAAGTAAACCCGGTGGTCCCGTATCGTAGATTTACGGCACGTAAAAGAACCTCAAGTCTGATTAAGAGGCCTCTGAGCAAAATTACCGGTCCTTCACGCCTAATATGAAATGGGATGCTAAGGACCACAGCAGTTAAAGAGCGTCCATAAATAAAACTCAATTTAATTTTTGTTGCTCCGATAGAGGGACAGACTAAGTGCGCATGTGCGAGGAAAGTTCACAGATTCTGCGTGTCCTTCGTTAAGACTCCCTTTGACACTCGTGTCATCCTTTTGCCCATCATTAGAGTTCCGCATTTGCCTATGTTGTTCCTTTGTTTAGAGTCATAGGGTTTGTGTATATGCTATGTTTCATGCTTACAGGGGTAAAATATACTAATTTTATAGTACCTATAATTGTCTATTTTCATAGCTTAAGAGCCTATTATGGCTTGTTTGTAATGACAACTTTTATCAAGGTTTTGCCTATGGTAATTTTATTATTTTTGTTAATGGCGGTTATCTATTAACCCTAGAATTTTCATGCGTTGTGATTTCTACCACATTGGCAAAAGTGCTCGCAGAATATCTCCCGCGCTTTCTTACCGCTTTAACTTTTACTAGCTTCATTGTTGGACGTGACCAATCGAGTGGTGTACTTTTTCCTGCCATTTCTTTGTTGGTATAGCAACACTGCCAAGCATTTGCGAGTCAGTCGTGAATTTTACGAGGCATTAGTGAGTGTGCAATATTTTCTTGAAGGTGAAGGTTATACAGTTCTCGTTTTTACTTTCTCTACTACGTATAGTAAGCAGGGGAAGTACTGTATTCCACCCAAAAATTCGATACCGAGATTTCACCGGAAATATATGCTTTGAGGCTCCCTGAATCCAAAAAAAAAGCATTTTTGGAAACATGTCTGTGTGTGTGTCTGTGAACAGCATAACTCAGAAACGAACAGTCGGATAAACACCAAACTTGGTTTTTAAGTTCAGTATCTTCCAGAGATGCGACACGAAGGTTTTCAGGAAAATCCCCCACCCCAGATTACCCTTTACATGGAACATTTTTCGAAAATTTTAATTTTCTCAAAAATGGCTTTAACGATTTTGATTAAAATATCACATCTTTAAGATATTTTCATGACAAATGAAATGTATACCTCGAATTTTCTGGGAATGTCTCCAAAAGTATTCTTCATTGTAAACGACTTTTGCATAACTGGTAAACCATAAGAGATAGACAAAATTTTACTACACAAAAAATGTAGATCGCGTTAAAATACACAACTTATGCCATATACATTTTTTTGAGTTAACCATTTTCGAGATATTGCTTGTTATTCCCTTAAATTTTCCAATACTTATACTTTTCTCAAATGGGAATTCGTTATTCTTTTTTTTTTGTCCTGTTAATGCAAAGAGAATGGAATATTCCACATAGCAAACAGATCTTAAAATATTTGACTATCGCTTAAAGCCTACAAATTCCCCTTGCATCTACAAGAAAATTAACAATAAGATTAACATCTCGATATCTCGATTAACATGAAGCATATGGAGAATAAGCGTTTGTAAAAATATTTTCTACAAGAGTAGAGAAAGTTATGTGAGTGTAACACGTCAGATTTTTTCGTTTTATTTTGTATCTGTAAATTATTGCAGCAGAATACAATTTTAATTTAGGATGATGTCAACTAAATCCAAACTATTGAAAAAAAACATCATTTCAGCCATCCTTCACCTCGTTAGGTCTGTTTCAGGATAGGAAGTGTTGGCAATGGTGTTTCGGTGCGGCGTGGTAGGGTAAAAGGATACCCTCTATGTAATTTCTCCGTCCCTCCCCTCTCAGCTGAATGCCGCGGTGTTATACGCATCGCCGCTTCGGAGCTGTCTCAATCTGAGGACATTGTCACTACGTGCCGTAGCTCCTGGTTCCGGCCGTCCCGTGTCTCCTCTCAGATCCTCTTCTCTCCCGAGGGCATCCCTTTGTGAGGGATAGGTACTATATCCTCACTGGAGCATTGCCGAGTTCTGTCCGATGATAAGAAAAAAAAACATGTTATATATCTCTCGAAAACTCCAGCGGCTAGCGCGAGTGGATCAGTTAGTTTGTATTGAATACGAAATCAAGTGCTGTTCTCCGAGTGAGGTTGCGTCGATAGTTGTGACGTACGGAGGGTGCTGTTACGGCGAGAGGTTAGAGAGGTTGTGTTCAACTTACCAGTGAGCGAAGCCGACAGAAGAAGAGGCGACTTCGCGCGTTTCGTTGCGCAGCTACGCGCAGTCACAGAAGAACGAATAGTGGACAAAGTCGCGGTATTTCTGTTGACGAAACTTCCTGAAAATTCTACGCGCTAGTATGGTCAGTCATTTGTCCTGAATTGAAAATTAGCTTGTGTTATAGGATGAGAGTGAAGAACACCAGAATAAGAGATGGTTTAAGGACATCAGACACACTGTAGCCACACAGTATTCTTCAGTGGAAGCGTGGAGCACACTGGAAATCGAGCGCCTGCCCCTCCCAAACCCCCTGGCCCCTTTTCTCATGCAATTAAGACGGCGGGTAAGGGGTGCAGGGAGGGGGTCGGCTCCAATGATTGAGGCTGGAGATAGAGTAAATCATGTCTTTTGACCCTTCAAAAAAGGAAACCTATTACTGGTAAAGAGAGAGATAGAGTGCTGTGCGAAAGACGAGAAAGAGAAAGCCTGAAACAACGAGATCTGGAACGAGATCGCGAGGCCTGCTTTCATTTCGCGAGTGACATTTACAGTCTATGTTGGGGGGAGGGGTTGAAATATCATTAACTTCTGTGGTCATATCGGGGGCCTTGACTTGAGAAACAACTCGGACCTTACTGTTCTTTTTTAATCATTTGAAGCCTAAAATACACTCATTTGCAGATTTCCAGACTCTGTGGACGGCAGGGAAAGGCCCTAATTAAAGAAAAATTACCCCACCCTTTCTGTATAAACTGCAAGTTCTAGAAAGAAAACTTATAGATATTTCCAGAAATTTAGCAACTTTGTTATGTTATTCTTTTGACCATGGCTCACTTTGTTAAATTTGAAGAAAAAATTGATGTCCTTTCAGTAATTTCTAATCCCACTTACATACAAGGTTAAAAAGTCGAGTCGTTAAATGCAGTTACTAAATGCCTAATTTAAAAGCTTTTAGTTGTAAAAGATTATTATGTATTACATTCGCGTGACTTTCTCTACTCATTCTTATACAAATATTACTATAAAAGGTTATTCTTCTATCTGCTTCATGTTAATCCAGATAAATATTTACAGAAATGGTTTTTGTACCTTATGGGTGCAAGGAAATTTGGGGAATACAGTAGGCTTTAAGGGAGAATCAAATATTTCAAAAGCTGGTCGCTATGTGATAGCTTTCAAATCCCATTCTCTTTGCAGGATATGTTTGGTATGTAGTAATATTTTGTCTGTATACCTCTCAAGGTTCAATAGTTGTACAAAACTCATTCAGAATGAACAGGATTTAACAAGCTATTCCCCTAATTCTAAGCATATATGTTATTTGTCATGAAAATATTTTATATAACATTTTAATCAAAACCGCTAGAGCCGTTTTTGAAGAAATAAAAATTTTCAAAAAAATTTCCACGTGAAAGGTAGTTTGGAGTGGGGAATATTTTCTTCAAAATCTTGTGTCAGAAACTTAGAAGATACTGAACTTAAATTCAAAGCTTGCAGTATATCGGAATTTTCGTTTTTGAGTTATTCTTTTCTGGGGAGTACAGGGTGTTTCAAAACATGTATTTCCGGCGAAACTAGGGATCCTAGCACCTCAACCTACCAAAATCTTTTGCGCCGGAACCCCTGGCCGGGTGCCTCCGGAAGGCAGCGGTGAGCTGAGAGGGTGGCCGGACCAAGAGGCACGACAGAGTCCCTACTTTTGCAGATTGAAACTCCCGGATGGCACGTGGCATAACCGGCTCCCCTCCCCTTGCAGGCTTGTACATCCCACTGGGGGGCCCGGGCCTCGGAGACCGTTCCCTTTCTGGGTGACGAAGTGTTACACAGAGCATCCTTTTCCCCTGCCATGCAACGCCGAGACTCCCGCTGACACTTGCAATCTTAAACAGACCAAGCAGAGGAAAGGTGAAGTGAAATGAGAATGGAGGCGAAATGGAGGGACAGGGAGGATGCAATGAACCTTCCCAGCATTCGGCTAATGACCCGGGAAAACTCCTGAAAAACCCATGGGTCAGGAAGGTCGACCGCGGGCATTGAACCCATAACCCCCGAAGCACTTCCTGTGCTTATTTTAAGTACGCAGTAGGGAAAGTAAATAATTATAAAGCGTCTCCATGAAGTCAGATTTGTAAAGCTCACAATTGCACAATAATTAACATATTGTAAGGGTAGCTGTTGGTAAAATTTCTAACTCCTGTATTTGTTATCTAAATGATTTACAATTTTGTAGTTGCTCCTATGCCACAATTATATAACTTTGTTTTAAATTTGGTGCAGATATATTTAGTATTTTTTGTGAATAAAGTTTATTTTATTTTTATTATACTAACTAATCAGGTGTTAGCCACGATGTAGAAATCGTAATTGTGAGCAAAATAAAAACACTACCATATTATGTAAATACTTATACACAAATATTGATTTGTTCACTCTTTTTTGTTTCAAAAAAAAACCTTAACTCTTTAAATACAACTGTTGTATCAATTTATCCTCAGTGGTTAAATTAATTATATTATATCTCGAGCAAAAACTATACGCCAATCATAAGTTCACTCTCTCTCTTACGTCTTTGCTGAAAATTTGAACAAGGCTATTTACAAACTACATCATATAGGACATTTTTAAAGAGCAAAAGTATAAGAATGCTCAAAGTTAAGTAAATGCAACCTATTAGGCTATGTGCCGAAATTGTTATGCCCGACCCCGAGAATAGGTTATATCTGCTGTACTACCTGGCCCAGTCATGTTTGTCTAATTTTATTTTAAATGAAATTATTGCGAAAGGACTTGGGTTCGATTGCCGCTACCGATATGGGATGTTTTTACTTGATGGGGGGCCTAGGAGCGGATCCACACAGGTCTTTGGGGCCAATTGAACAGAAAAGTGTAACTGAGGGCCTAGAATCCGCATGTCATGCTATACTGCCCCTGGGGGTGTGTGTGGACGGAGGCGGAGTTTACAGCTGCTGTGCTGTTGTGACGTGCGATAACAGTGCTATTTCGGGTATTACAACCTCGCGGAATAAAAAACAAATATGATAAATTAATTTTTTATTTTTCGTCTTCGTTTTGGCTTTTTCAAAAATGGCACTAATGATTTCGATTAAACTACCATGCGTTTAAGATATTTACATGTCAAATAAAATGCTATATTGCATGTGATTAACTAATTTTTATAAGTTTAGCGTCCTTTAACCGGTTAAGTCATAAAATGAAGATTGAATAAAACGGCATAAATGAGCTCAGGATCCATAGGCTTTAAAGTTACCCGACATTCATCTTTTCAAGTAAAGGGAAAACCCCGATAAAAACCTTATTCCGGTAACTCGTCCTAACAGGGATTCGAAATCGGGAGCTCCCACATCATGTCTTTATTTTCAAGCCCGAGCTCGACAAATATTTTTGAAATTAATGTCAAACCCGGCCTGCGGGCCCGTCAGGGCTTAGGACCAAGGGTTTGGCCCAAGCCCGTTCTTTTTTAAATTAAGGACCCTATTTAATTGGTTAACTGTGGTCAGTGGCGTCCCATTCTATATTGGGTGTGAAAGACCGGTAATTTTGCTCAGAGGCCTCTTTATCAGGCTTGAGGTTCTTTTACGTGCCGTAAATCTACGACACGGGACCACCGGCTTTACTTACCTTCCAAGGAAGCCATGCTAAGAATTTTTACGCCCGAAAAAAATCCATCGCCCTCCTCAGGGTTTGAACTCGGGACCTCGGAACTGGACGCTAGCATGTCCCAAGCTCGTGTAGACCGTAAGTGCTCATTGGGTATAAATGGTCGCGCGCCGACGCTTTAAAAGGCTCTAAGAGCAAAAGTTATAGTATTAATTGAAGCTAAAGTTTCAAGGTATTTTTGGGTATAGAAATAATTTTTGAATTTGCTAAAAATGTTGACCAAATTTCAGCTATGAGTACCCTTAAGAGACGTTTGACCTCCCGTGAGGCAACCAAGAGACCTTGATGGCCTACAGCATTAGAACGGTGACTTCAGATGTGACTATAATATGTAAATAACACAAAGAAGCAAATGCAGGAGTAAAGCGACGTTACGGGCACATAGTAGGCTGCAAACGTGCACGAATGAGACAAGAAGAAGGGGCAGAGGAAGCAAGGAGAGCTGGAGGGCAAGCCCATACAACTAAAAGAACAAATGGGCTTTTCTTTCTCTCTTTCGAGTATAATTTCACGGAGGAAATTGAGAAAATCTCATCTTTTGGGTCCGTTCATTTTTCATGCCATCTCCATCACGGCGGAGGCCTTGGTATTATATATAGCGTCCAGTTCAATTAAGGGTTGTGGTCCTGAGGGATGCTGGGAGCTGGAGGGAAGGCAAGGGAGAGGAAACGAGGAAGCAATAGGAGGACGTCGTAGTAGCCCCCCCCCCAACTCCTTGCCTTGCCTTGCCTACTGTCTGTCAGAAGACTGCGCCGGGAACCTTATGAGATTCCCTTTACCATCACTTTCCATACTACAAAACCTATACTCCACCTGCCTCCTGCCGCAGCCACCATGCTGCCCAATCCCGGCCAGTGTCGCAGACAGAAGCTGTCGACTACTTCCTGTACCTGAGTGTGTGTGTGTGTGTGTGTTTACTTTCTCTACCACGTACATAATACAGAAGATATTGTGTTTCACCCAAAAAATTCGATACCGACATTTCACCGGAAATACATCTTTTCAAGCTCTTGAATCTAAAAGAGGATTTTAAGAAAAACCCCGTGTGTATGTGTATGTCTGCAGACAGCAAAACTCAAAAACGAAAAGTCGGATAAAAAAAACTGAGTTAATTACCAAACTTGGTTTTTCTTAAAAATGGCTCTTAAGGTACTTTATTAAATTATCATATGTTTAAGTAGATAATTTACTTGACAAATAAAACTATTCTATCCTCTGCAGTTCACACACAAAAACGTAGATCTTGTTAAAGCGCACAATTTATGTCAAATATTTTTGGGGAGAATTAACCACTTCTGAGACATTCCTTGTAATTGGTTTGGCTTTTTAAAATACTTATACTTTTCTCCAATGGGAAGTCACTATGATCTTGTTCCTAGCCTATGAAGCGTTCGTGGTCTGACAATTTTGAAGCCGTGCCCTTTGCTTCAAATTTTGATGCTGCTTTCTCGAAGTAAGTCGTTCTACGTTGTATAGACCGCCAGCTGCTTCAGTGGTATAGCTATGAGTTCTTTGCCTCAGGGTATGCGTAAGTTTAGTGTGAAAGGATAACACCAGTTTAGTTAGCTGATAACTTTTAATGCAGACTCAAATATTCTGTTTGAAAAGAGTCGCACTGATGAATTAAATAATTAAATTATTTCTATAATAATAATGATGCGGAGCGTCAGTTGCCTTAGTCGCAGAAATTTTACTCGGAAAGATCCCTCGCAATAGCCGGCAAACCTTTCTAATTCAAGCGCGTTACTGCGCACGACACAACTTAGAAAAAAGGTGATCACAAGAGTCGTCACACGAGTAAGTCCCATTAAGTAGGTAAACTAAGCCTCGCCTACCTGTCGCTACCCCTACCAACGTTCCTAGTTACGCGATACAATCTCAGAACTCTACGTAAGCGTATCTTACACTGTGTATACGGTACCTGGCTCTAATCTCAGAATTTCATTCCCTTTCTAATTTACGTGGCTTTTTAACCGTACTGAACTCAACTCTAACTGCATTCGAGGAAACTTTGCACTAATGCGTTCGCTACTAGGCTGTCGCTAATGACTTTCTTTAGCATGACTCGTTAATGACCTTTTTCTCCGGAAAAATCTTTTAACTTAGGCTTAATACATTATACATTTATTTAATATACGAAAATTGTTTATTCTAATTACTTCTTTATCTTATTATTTCTTAATTTAATTATTTATATCTTCCTGTCAATAATTACGGTATCACCTGGTAATCAGAACAGAACGAAATTTCAAAGCCCTCACGTAGCGACCAGCTCTTAAATTATCTGAGTGTCGCTTAAGCCCCCATTCCCCTTATACCTGCAAGGAAATATGTAATAAAACTATTTCTGCAGGTGTGCCTTACGATTAACATGAAGTAGATAAAAGAATAACGTCTTTTTTAGAATAGGTTGTTCAAAAATTGATAGAGGAAGTCATGCAAATGTAACACAAAGTATTTTAAACGGTGTTAAACGCCAGCTTTTACTACATACGGCACCACAGGCGGTGGACACTGACGATACATGGTATTTGGGAATTAAACGCTCCAGGTCTTAGTTTAGAATACCTCCTCAGCACTTGTCATTTTGAGGACAGGAAAATCTGTGAAAACCCTCTGTCAGAGACGACAGTCCTGAGGATTTGAACCCCGGACCTGCCGTTAACGAGTCTGTGCCTTAAAGACCTCAACTATCTGCACGTGTGCGTGTGTGTTTGAATGAGAGGGAGGGGGACAGAGGGAGGAAGGTAACAAGAGTGTTTTCCATTCTAGTGCACTTCTCGATAGTAAACATTAATCAACTAAATTACTTACCTAACTAATGAGTTTTGAAATATTTAAGCTCTATCAATCATATTAACCGAGCGGGATGGCTCAGGAGGTAAAGTCGGGAGGTCCCGGGTTCAAATCCCGTGGGCCGACCAAACTGTCTGAGGATTTTTCGTGATTTTCCTCAGTCACCAAGGTAAATACCGGATCGGATATTTAATATCACGACCGAAAGTTCCACCCTAAGTCTAAAATAATAGTAAAATGAAAAATAAATTGTAACAGCGAATGCTATGCCATCTATCTACAGACAATGTAAGCAGTTAGACTGGACGGCACCCTAACGCCATCTGCACGGCATGAAGCAGGTGGTTAAAGGGATGAGACCTAGAAGGCTAACTGTCCGCCTTTATATGGGGTGGCG
The DNA here is from genome assembly GCA_030765065.1 of Deroplatys truncata. NCBI lineage: Eukaryota > Metazoa > Arthropoda > Insecta > Mantodea > Mantidae > Deroplatys > Deroplatys truncata. Next base: position 237,447,761 of record CM060984.1, on the reverse strand, counting down.
GTTAGACTGGAAGGCACCCTAACGCCATCTGCACGGCATGAAGCAGGTGGTTACAGGGATGAGACCTAGAAGGCTAACTGTCCGCCTTTCTGTGTGAGGGCGGCGGTTAGACTGGAAGGCACCCTAATGTCATCTGCACGGCATGAAGCAGGGGTTACAGGGATGAGACCTAGAAGGCTAACTGCCCACCTTTCTGTGTGAGGGCGGTGGTTAGACTGGACGGCACCCTAATGTCATCTGCACGGCATGAAGCAGGGGTTACAGGGATGAGACCTAGAAGGCTAACTGCCCACCTTTCTGTGTGAGGGCGGTGGTTAGACTGGACGACACCCTAATGTCATCTGCACGGCATTAAGCAGGGATGAGCCCTGGAAAGCTAACTGTCGTTCTAAGAGTTATCCACCAGCAGATCCGTCGCGATATGACCAAGGAGTTAAACCGACGTAAAATAAAATAGAGGGAAAACCGTGTCTGTTGAGCTTAACGGCGTACAATAAAAATCTGATATTGCATTCATATTAGTTTCTCTAGTTCGCTACTTGCTCTTCTACAAACTAACTTTCTAACTGCTTCTTGTTAATCACTATAAACTTTCATGACATATTTCCTTGTAAGTGTAAGTAGGGTACAATACGTTAAAGCGACAGTTAGATTTTTTAAAAATGCGAATTACTATGCGATGGCTTTGAAGTTGCATGCTCTTCATGACCATGACTTACCACTGGCAAAAGCTGCCTTTGAGCATTTAAAGCAATAACAAAGAATATCTCGGAAATAGTTAATGCCACAAAAGTTGTATTTCATATAAATTATGTATTTTAATGAGATCTATATTTTTTGTTAGTGGGCTATCTTCAGCACTTATAGAAAGGTCATTCAGAATGAAGAGGACTTCACAGGCTATTACAATTTATTTTTTATGCAAATGTCGTAAATTATGATTTTAAGTCAATCGTTTCTGAGATAATAAACAAAATAACAAAAAGGCTTCAATGTAAAAAGTAATTTGGGTTGTAGAGAGTTGCTTCAAAATCTTCATGTCGCATCCTTAGAAGTCCTTGAGCTTCAACTACGAAGTTTGGTATTTACCTAACCGACTTTCCGTTTCTATTAATGCCCTACATACACACACGAACCTTTTCGTGAAAATGCTTTTCTTGGATTCCGTGGCGCCGTGGCCGAATGGTTACAGCTGGCTGCCCGGGTTCGATCCCAGGGACCTGCACGTGGGATTTGTGTTGGACAAAACGGATCTAGGTGGGTTTTCTGCGGGTTCTCCGGTTTCCCCCGCCGTTCTGCTCCATCTTCACCTTTGCTGTCATTCATCTCATCTATCTCCTTCTTCGCTCTCATCCCTGGCGGCAGGCGGATCCCTCACCCGGGTTGTCACTCTCTCATCCATACACTCTCGGTCCCCCGACAGGCATCTGACCATAGACGTTGGCTTGTGAGTCCTACGAAGGGGAGGGTAATGAAATTATTTTGTTTTTCTGATTCAGGGAGTCTCAAAACGTGAAACCTCTGTACTTTATTTCTGAATGGAATGCAGTACTACTAAATAGGTAGATAGTATATAAAGTAAACATATCTTTCTTTGTTTCAGGAGACCTCAAAACGAGTATTTCCACTGAAAGCTTGATATCCAATTTTTGCATGGAATACAATAATTACTTCCTCTACTTAATCCAGGTAAGCCATAGAGATAGTAAAACTAAAGAAGGTGTTTAAATTTTAACAAATGACAATTTTATTAACGAAAGATGTTACTTTAACCTTAGTTGCTATTCACAAAGAACTCATGCTTGCCACGAGGTATGTGCAGAGAGCACTTTACACTATTCTTACACTTACAAGTCTTTGTACCTAAAGAGGTCGAACAATTAATCCCATTTTATATTGAAGAAGATGGTTTGTTACGTTATTTCTTTTACCACGCTCTGGGTGTCTATTTGAAGTAGTTTGTATTGAAGGAGTTGTATTATATTTCAACTGTTGGAGAGCCGAACTTGAAGTAGTTGCAACCGCACGTATAGTACCCGTAAGCCTTTGCCCCAATTTTTAAAAATATTAACTTTGTAATTTGACTGTTTCTTTAAGTATTAAATATTTATGTTTGCCTCAACTGCGTCAGTATTTGTTAGAGACACGTTTCTCTTAGCAAAGTTGTGGTACGACTAAGAATGTAGACTTACACAGATTATAACTTTACTTCACTACTTTTATTAACGCTTGATACGATTTATATAACGCTTCACTGATATAGAGAGCTGAGAGATTCCTTTTATTAATTAATTACACTTTTTAACACGTAAACTCATTTTTCGTCTCACACGAATACATATTAAATCTCTCGAGGACACTTTTTGCATTAGGAACACTGACTTCTAGATTTGTAAATTTTGCTATATTTCAGTTTCTGATTGGCTAATCCTACTCCAATAGAATACCTTCATTTAACTAACGCTTTTTCTGGTTGTTGATTGGTTATTTTTATAAACTGTCACCAAAATTATATTATTGTTGCTCCAAGAATCACAAGTAGTACTGCTAAACTTTCTTACTCATTATTGACTCAAGGTTACCTAATTGTTATCTCATTGTTAGCAGCTTTTAACTTATTATTCTCACAGCTCCTATATTATTAAATTACGTAATGCATTCACATAACATTAATGAACATGTATACAATAATATAACCATATGCAATGACTGTTACATACATTTTACAAATTATTACGTACACATATTGCTTCAAGGCGGGCTGTTATTGTATTTACATATTATATAATTATACTGAAATTATTTAAGTGTTAAAAATACTGCCTACAATATGCAATCATCCCCAACCCTACTTCCCATCTAAAGCGTCAAGGCCACCAGAACATTCTGGACTAATCTAGAACAAACTCAGGCTATCAATATTTCAGTTGAGCCTTGCAGAATGAACAGGTCTACCAAAGTCATTCTGAAGGCCGACTCCATGTGCTCGCCACAATATATAGTACTTTAACATTTATATGAGAGTGTATATGTGTGTGATTCAGAGTATTTTATGTGTATGTTTAGTATTGTGAGTATAAAATAGGTGTTTATGATTCTGCAAGTCAAATTTACCTGAACAGGTATTTTACTAGATAGCATGTATGGTCTTTTGATCCATGTGACTGTTACAAAATTAGTGTTATACTAAGTACAAAATGAATATTATTATTATTATTATTATTATTATTATTTTGGTTTTCTGTAGCACATATTTTCCAATACGACTTCTATGTTTTCTTTCTTCAGATGCTTATTACTACGTTATTTTGAAACCCTAAATAAATATTATGAAAGCCACAAACAACCTTAAAACATTAACTACTCATTAATTAAATACTGTACACCCGACTATTGAATGCCCCTTGCGTTAAATTCCTGGTTAGTTGAAAACAGGTTAGACGGTCCAAGCAGGGATGTGAGGCAAGTACCCTTTGGTGAATTACATTGAAAACATGATATAGTGAATTATCTTCAGTATTTTACTAGAGCTTAACAAATACTTATTGCCATAAATTCTACGTAACAGAATATCGAAAAACAATTAACTCTGACAACAAACAGGAACTAAAACGTGAAATTAAATTACCAAAGAGAAACTGTCAGATTTTATGAGCTGTACTAGGTGAGCTGATTGCTGTAAGTGGACGCCCCAATATTTGCTTCGTGCTTTTATTACAAAATCGTAATCAACACAACAGTTATCGCAGTTTTTCTTAGCAAAACACACAACTTCATTAGTTTTAATCAAAGCAGAATCGGCTAGATATCTGCGCCAAAAATTTGAGTTTATTAAAAATAAACGAATCGCTACTGTATGTTTCCCCACTCGATAGTCGAAGCGAAACAAAGATGATGCGGAAACAAATGAATGTAGGAGCAAAAAGTTATCACTTACTAGTTTGTAAGCACCATGCTACTGATTGTATAGGGCAGTTACGAATTTATTTGAGGAAACTCGTAAACTCTGTGGGATTTACTGTATTAACACTAGTTCATGAATAAAATGTAAGAAAGAGTATAAATAATAATTACTGTTTGTTTTTTTTAAAATGAAACCACCATTGTGTCAAATGTAAGATCACGGAATACTAACCAATGCTACCACAGTGGAAGTAATAAAATAGTTAATCTCAAATTTAAGATAAGCTAAAACAAACAAAATAAAGAAACGTATTCATCGAGAAAACCACTTTTAACACGTGTGGTATATGCTATTTATTAGACGGCGCTCGAATTTGCAAAATAGCAATAATATTATTTTCATTATGTTTTGCGTTACACCAGGCAATAAAGTGATTAAATGATATATCATATAGTTTTTTGGATTTTTTGGGTAAGTACTTCTAGTGTTTCACTTCCATTTCAATTTCTTTGAATCCATAATAACCGCCATTCAATCATTATGTAGGTTATCGTAGATAAATAAGGTTTTAGATCAAATAAGGCAGAAAACTGTCAATATAACATATAGGTTAACTCTACAACAAATTGTGATAAATTGAAGTATGATGATTTGTATTGTGAACAGATAATGCAAGCTCCATGAGAAATTAAACATGTAAAAATCTGATGTGTTACACTCACATGACTTTCTCTACTCTTGTACAAACTAATCTTAGAAACTCTTACTCTATTTAATATTAATCGAGATAAACACTTGCAGAAACGATCTTTTGACATGCAAAGAGAACCACTCGTCGCCCACAGTTACGCTCGCCATACTGAAACTCATCAAGGAGGAGGTCAAAGTCGGACCTTCAACCACAGCGCCACCAGGGTGGCGAAACACAGGACACAAAGACCGCTCTCGAAAGTCAAAGAATTATTAGTTCGCCAGATATACTTCACCACCACGAACTCGTCGCTTTCTCAAGCTTGTCTCCTCGCACTCCATTCTCTTCCTGGCCTAGACTCTAGGCCACCACATACCCTTGCCCTGAATCCGTGGGTGCATTCTGGCGGTATCGCCTCATGAACGCCCTGAATTCTTTGTTCCTTTGCCCGATTTCCCTTCAACATTATCTCTTCCCTATTCTTGCCCCCCCAAAAAAACATATCACAATGCTATATGCCTAACATTCAAAACGAATACAACTACTATGGAAGCTGTTACTTCTATATTTGAAGGAATTGCTCATTATTCAGAACGAAATAGATTATTTATTCTTTACTCCTCAAAATCTATATCATTTAATTGTTATCGTAAATAGTTAATATCGAATTACATTAGTTCTTTAGTATGATTATAGTAATAACATTAACTAGCCTTTATAAGTCCGTGTAAACCAGAGTATGACAATGGCGATGCTGTTATTTATAAATCAATTATCCACAAGTGGAATACATTTTACACAGTCTTAGCATTATAAACTGTGGGAAATAATTCTGAATTCATAAATAACATAAACGAGAGCGTCTTTATATGTTCATAAATGAGACGTTAGCTTATCTCTGTGCAGTTCACTTCTTATTACCTGGTGTGTTGAATGAATAAGCAACACAGCCACTTATATACATTCCCTTCCTGGGAGAGATGTGAGTAGGTGTTACGGACTGTAATGTAGTCTATTGTAAGCAGGGTTTAGTAAGTAATTATAAATCCAGTTCTTAATTATTGTATATTTAATAATATACATTGCATATTCGTTGCTCAGAGAAAATAACACAAAATGTTCTTCGTTCCATAAGTCAGGATATTTTGGAATACCGGTATTCAGGCAGTACTATTTACACTTGAATAATTTTAATTAAATTATATAATATATAAATTCAATAACACCCCGCCTTGAAGCAATATGTATGTAATCATTTGTAAAAAATATATATGTAACAGTCATTGCAAATGCTTATATTATTGTAAAAAATGTTTAATAATGTTATGTGAACGCATTACGTAGTTTAATAATGTAAGAGCTGTGAGAATAATAAGTTTAAAGTTGCTAACAATGAGGTAACAATGAGGTAACCTTGAGGCAATAATGAGTTTGAGAGTTTGAATAATACTAGTCATGATTAGGGCAGCAATACCTAAAGTTGTGACAGTTTAAAATTACCCAATTAACAGCCAAAAAAAGCTTTAATTAAATGCAGGTATTCTATTGGACTAGGATTAGCCAATCAGAGACTTGAAATACAAAAAGTTAAAACTTTATACGGTTAAAATATGTTCAGTTGCCTGTAGACCTTGGTAGTGACCGGATGGAAGATGTGTTCTCTAGAGAAAAGTTACGTATTCTTGTGAAACGAAAATTAAGTATATGCGTTAACAAAGTACAAGTATTAAATAAAAGAATCTCACAGCTCTTGATATCAGTTTAGTGCTATTTAATTTGTGCCAAGGACTAATAAAAATAAGTGAATTTAAACTTAAAATCTAAGTAAGCATACATTCTTGTCGTACCACGCCCTGATTAAGAGAAACGTGTCTCTAAAGTAATACTGACGCAGCCGAGGCAAACATAAACATAAATACTATCTATAGAAGCAGTTTAATAACAAAGTTAATTTTTCTTTTAAACTTTTGTAACTACAAAAAAATACATCTTCAAATCGGTGTTACATACGTAGCAGCATATTACGGAATAAACAATCCACTTCAAAATTGACGTTCATACATGGAGCTGATTAAATAAATAAACTCCAAGAAAATATCTTCTTCAAGTTGACGTCCATACATGGAGCTGAATAAATAAATAAACAACTCCAACGTAAAGACAATATCATCTTCAAGTTGGCTTCCCAAGCGTGTGGCTAATAAGAACAGTGAAACTTCAACAACAATAAACTCCAACAATTGAAGAAAATAACTACTTCAGTATTACGACTGGAACGCGTGTCATTATGACCCAATTATGCATGATAATGTGTACGGTAACAACGTGATTATAACGGTAAGTTGGTATGGAAAACTTTATGCAAATTAGTGGGATGAGCATCATTACCGCTCTTATGTAATTACAGAACTCGACTTACGCCTCATTCTTGCAAAACACATTCGAGCGGTAATGACGATCATATTCCATTATAGAATTACAATACGCCTTTGTTAGTCAGCTGAAGAGTTTTAGTGAATCCTTTTGGCAAGCAAGACTTAGATTTAGCTTGCCTGATAAAGTCCCTCTCTATGAAACATCACATATATTGCCGGATACATGCGATAGTGTTAAAACACTGAGCCAGGTCAGCGAGTGATTGGGCAGCCCGATGTGTCTCTCTCAAGTTGGCTGCATGATGGGAAGGGACTTGTTTTTGAAGAATAGACGTCCCAGTAATGATGCAGAAGTCGTGTGTGTGTTTTCCAGGAGGAGACATGAGATTGCCTGCAGGCTAGGGGTGGGGTGGTCATCGAGATAATATTCCCGTACCATGGTTCATTAGGTCGACTGACTGGACTCGTATTAAAATCCGAGTTCTTGCTATCGCCCAGGGGTAGACAAACGGAAAAGAGGGACAAATATATTAGTTTCTCATGTCGTAATATTGGAAACAAATTTTAAGCTCAGTGACTAAAACCCAGAGAACGATACTCGCTATGCTTGCTATGGAACGTGTTCTCAATTCTAAGAACTACATACATGCATGCATTGATAACTAGACATCGAATTTGTATGCAACTACATATTTAGTTTGTTTTTTACTTTCTCTACTACGTATAGTAAGTAGGGGAAGTATTGTATTCCACCCAAAAATTCGATACCGAGATTTCACCGGAAATGTATGTTTTGAGACCCCTGAATCCAAAAAAAGCATTTTTGGAAACATGTCCGTGTGTGTGTCTGTGAACAGCATAACTCAGAAACGAACAGTCGGATAAACACCAAACTTGGTACTTAAGCTCAGTATCTTCCAGAGATGCGACACGAAGGGTTTCAAGAAAATCCCCCTACCCCAGATTACCCTTTACATGGAAGATTTTTCGAAAACTAACTTTCTCAAACATGGCTCTAACGATTTTGATTAAAATATGTGTTTAATGTATATCTTGAATTTTCCGGAAATGTCCCCAGAAGTCCTCTTCATTCTAAATGATTTTTGTATAACTGGTAAACTGTAAGAGACAAAATTTTACTGCAGAAAAAATGTAAATCTCGTTAAACCATACAAGCGTAAAGCATTCGTCGCATACTTTTTTTTCGAGTGAATCATTTCCGAGATATTCCTTGTTATTTGTTACTTTTTTTCAAATGCGATTTTTTTAATGCCCTGGACACACAAAGAGAACGAAATGCTCCACATAGCAACCAACTCTTAAAACACTTAAAGCCTACCATATACCCCTTGCACCTATAAGAAAACTAGCAATAAGATTTCTGCAAATGTTATCTCGATTAGCATGAAGTAGATGGGGAATAAGCGTTTATAAACATAGCTTGTACAAGAGTAGAGAAAGTCGTGTGAGTGCAACGCATCATACATTTAATACTACTGTTTAAACACATTAGTGACAAAATAATAAAATACCGAGCGAGGTTACATCACGGTAATGCGTGTGAGTCGGATTCGGGAGGTCCCGAGTTCGATTCACCAGAAATAATTTGAATAATAGCCTATTCAAACAATAATTTTGGGAAAAGAACATTTCTTTTCTCATTTATTCTTATTTTTGGTTTATCAATCTGTACATTTATCTTAATAATCTATTAAGATTTTAAGTTAACCAAACTAATATCCTTCAAAGTTATAAATAAAGTAATTCATCTTTAAGCTCTCCCGCTTCGATCCATGGGTTTTTTTTCGGGGATTTTCCCCGGTCATTAGGAAAATGTTGGAGTGGTTTCTTTCAGCCCCCGAATTTCCTATCCCTCCATTTCGTTTCGTTCATCATTTTATTCATCCTTCACCTCGCGGGGTTTGTTTCAGCGTTGGAAATGTCGGCGATGGTGTTTCGGTGCGGCGTTGCAGAGAAGAAGGATCTCTGTGTGGAACTTACTCCGTACCTCGACTTTCGGCTAGTTGCCGGGGTTATCAGACCTTCCCTTGGAGCCGGGTGTAGGGACATTGTCATTGCTGTGCTGTCACTCCTGGTTCCGGTCGCCCGGTGTCTCCTTTAACTTCCCTTCTCCCCACCGGGACGTCCCCTTGTGGAGCATGGGTATAATATCTTCACTGGAGCAGCGACGAGTACTCTCTAATAATCAGGGGAAAATAATTAAATCCTTACTAAGGTTAAGAGTAGTGCTCCCTTAAACTATGCAGGGAATTTAAGCAGTGCAATGTTTTAGAGAGAAATCCTGACATTAAAGTTTTGTGCTCTTCAAGGGAAAACGTGGTACTTCCTGAAAAAGTTTCCCCAGTTAATAAATATTTTCAAACCAAGAGAGATGGTTCCGCAGTAACGACTGAGGCTCGCATTTAGAACGTCCCGGCTTAGATTTCCGTCGACCGTCCACTCTAACCTTGAGTTTTTCGTGCTTTCCCTGGTCAGTAAGCGAGTGCTCATGTACTTTCTCATCTACCACGATTCCTTTCGATAATTTCACTTTAATTTCCTTTTCTTCTCATATTTCAGGGTGCTTCTAGGTTTCGTGGCGTACGGCGGTGCCGGATAGATGGCGCGGGTGCTTGCTTAAAGGAAACTACTCCCCGTGTACACTAGAGGGCTGGTTCTTCGACTGGTCCTTTATCATCCTCTCTAGGTAGCACCAGCAGTGGGAGACGGGTCTTCGAGACTGCAACTGTCACGGCTATCAGCAGGTTCTGTGACATGTGTGCCTGCGGCCTGTAGCCTCCTGTGATACCTTCACTTCAGTAAATCATGTAGCTCCCAGTGTCCCCCTTCGTTTTAAGTCCTTTTGAGTTATGCTGTTTACACACACTCACAAACACGGACCTTTTTCTAAACCTTTTTTGGGGGGTATCGGGGGCCTCATATATTACCAGTAAAGTCTCTGTATAGAATGTTTGAGTGGAATACAATACTTCCTCTACTTACTATTGGGTTGTCTCATAAGTTCGTTCGTTTTGCTCGCAAGTTCCATCTATAGCACCTGAAAACCCTGAACACTCAAGTTATCGTAACCACCCCTACGACTTAGAGAACAACAACCAGACTCACAATTGGAGTCGCCGTATTTGTCACTGACGTTGGATACAACAGCGTGAACTTGTGTTTACAAACTATAGAAAGCAAAAAGGAACATTTCCGACATCTTAGCTGTTTTACTAACGTAAGGGTAACACCGCCTCACAATGCCGGCAGAAAATTTGTGCTGTCTACGGGGAAGATGCAATAACGAAGCGAGCATGTCAAAACTGGTTTAGTCGATTTCGAGCTGGGAATTTCTCCCTAAAAGACAAATCCTCGGTCTGGACGACCAATGGTTACGGACGTGGAAAGAATTCATGAAACGATAGTCAACAATCCAGAATTACAACTCGGGTGTTGGCATTGGAGTTCAATTTAGCTTGTGCTACTGTAGCTAGGAACTCGGCAATGTATTGTCGACAATAATGGTGTATACTGCAGGAAATAAATAGTAACTTTACAAAACCTAACTGCCGTAGTTATTTATCTTTTGAGCTACCGTGTGTTAAAAGTTTGTAAACGGAAAGTTCGGCAACTACGCTGTCATAGCTGTGCTGTGGGTGAGGTGTGTTCCCAGGCGTTCTTAGTGATTGAAACGTAACGAAAAGCGAACGAACTTATGAGACAACCCTATATATTATGTAACCGAGTGGGATGAATCAGGCGGTAACGTCTATGGCCCGCATTTCGGAGGTCGTGGGTTTGATTCCTGCAGCCGACCTTTCTGACCCATGAGTCTTTTTGGGGTTTCAGCGGGTCCCTAGGCGAATGCTCGGAAGGATTGTTACATTCCCCGAATTTTCCGTCTCCATTTCATCTTCATTCTCATTTCACTTCACCCTTCATCTGCTTGGTCTTTTTCAGGGTTGCAAGTGTCGGCAGGAGGTCTCGGCGTGTGCATGCAGGGGAAAAGGATACTCTGTGGAAGTCTTCGTCCCGCAGAATAGAGCGGTTTGCGGGTCCCGGGCCCCCCATAGGATGTGTAAGCACACAGGGGGAAGGGGAGCCCGCTGCACCAGGTGCCATCCGGGTAGTTTAAATCTGTAAATGGTAGGGACCCTGCCCTCCGCCTGTCTAGCCTCCTGCTCCGGCCGCTATCTCCTCTCACCTCATCCATCCCTTTCGGCGGCGTACCGTCTGGGGCCTAGGTGCAGAATCTCTGCGTAGGTCTAGGTGGTAAGGCCCCTCCGCTTTTACTCCTATCCTATCCTATTTTGTGTAGTAGGAAAATAAATTTAAAAAATCTGATGTGTTACACTTACATGAATTTCTCTACTTTTGTACAATCTATTTTTACAAACGCTTATTCTCCATATGCTTCATGTTAATCGAGATGTTAATCTTATTGCTAATTTTCTTGTAGATGTAAGGGGAATATGGTGGGCTTTAAGCGATAGTCAAATCTTTTAAGAGCTGGCTGCTATGTGGCGCATTCTATTCTCTTTGTGTGTCCACGACATAAAAAAATGAATAACGAATTCCCATTTGAGAAAAAGTTCGTCTTGGAAAATTCAAACAAATAACAAGGAATATCTCGGAAATAGTACACTCCGCCAAAAAAAAATATATGACATAAATTGTGTGTTTTAAGGAAATCAACATTTTATGTAGTAAATTTTTTTCTATCTGTTCCATCAACCCTGCAATAGAGAGCATGTCGCCCAGGTAAGCGGAAGGTAAAATCGCCACAGTTCTTGGCCGTAATGCGGCTTTAGCTGTGCCTATCTGCCTTTGCCTGGGTCTTGGCGATCCACTCGAGCGGACAATCGTTCAAGTGACGACCAAGCCCAGTGCTGCTTAACTTACGGTTTACCAATTACGCATAAGCTTTTGGGATCTTTTCCAGAAAATTCTAGATATACATTTCATTTAGCATGAAAATATCTTAAACATATGATATTTTATTCAAAATCGTTAGCCATTTTTGAGAAAAACAATTTTAGACAAAGTTACCATGTAAAGAGTAGCTGGGGAGGGTGTTTTTCTCTAAAATCTTCATGTCGCATTCTTCGAAGATACTAAACTCAAATACCAAGTTTTGTATTTATCTGACTTTTCTGTTTTGAGTTATGCTGTTCACAGACAGGCACACACACACAAAACATATTTCCGGTGAAATCTCGGTATCGAATTTTTGGTGGAATACAATACTTCCCCTACTTACTATACGTAGTAGAAAAAGTAAAAACACATAATTTGTTGTCGATAGATAAAGTGTCGCTCTGAATCCCTCTCAGTTCATTTCTTTAAGGGTTGCCCTGACAAATGGAGCTCGACTGGAAAGAAATCTCTTTCAAAAGTTATCAAAAGGTGTTTCCTTCTATTATAGTTAAAACACAGCTGTCAGTGCGGAGTCCTACAGGAACAAGCTCATCAATTCTAACTCTCGCCTTTTCTACTTGCTTTCACATTTAGTCGCTTCTTTCTTTCTGGAGCAGAAGCTACAGTTTCCAGAAATATCTCGTTAAGGAGAATTTGGGATTGTGTTTGTATTTCTTTAGGGCCTACCTGCTGTTGCAAACTGAAGCTGTAAATTGCAACGGAATTGCAAGGTCTAGCTGCAGGTTTTATTTTTAACAAATCTCATTGACTGAAGTTATAACGTATTCAAAAGATTCCTTTGTAAAGGAAACAGCTACACTAACAATAGTCTGCAGTTTCCCTTATAATAGGAAAACTGTTCTCTCAGAGGGTTAGTAAACTTTTTTGACGATGTGTTTTTAATGCACGTCCCGTTCATGTTAGAAGCTTGAATTTGCTGCATTCAGTGCTGGTAACCTAATCTGCCTGCGTGTTTTGCCAATTTTAGTTCACGTATATGCATGAACTATATTGAAGCCCCGAGGATTAGACTAGGATTCAACGCTTAGCGCTTAGCACTTTGTACCTATGAGATAAGAAGAGACAGAGAGGGGTCGAACCAGGGACCACGACAGGCATAGGGCAGGGTCCCTACCATTTGCAGATTTAAACTCCCGGGGTGGGCACTGTTGCAGCCGGCTGTGAACTTACATATCTCTTAGGGCGCCGATACCGCTCCCATTCCGGGGGAAGAAGGTTTCCACAGAGCATCCTCTGCCATGCACTGCCGAGACCTCCCGCCGACACGTACAATACTGAAAAAGACCAAGCGGATGGAAGGTGAAGTGAAATGAGAATGGAGGGGAAATTGAGGGACAGAAAATTCGGAGGACATAATGATCCTTCCCAGCATCAACCTAGCGACCCGGGGAAACCCCGAAAAATCCCATGGGTTAGGAAGGTCGACCACGGGAATCGAACCCACGACCTTCCGAATGCTGCCCACAGTGATCACCCCCTCTGACCACGGGGTTTTCTTGGTTTTACCCGTATTCTCCTTTCCCCCATTTCCTTTCATTTCATCTCTCCCTTTCCCGGTTCATGTGTGCCTTCGGGTCCTGCGGTGCTTACGATGTCGGTCAGATGGCGTGGATGCTTGTGCATTGGAAAGATATATTAGGGTCCCTTTTCCCTCTTGGGAGTCTTCGCTTTGCGAGTGTTCAAACTGGAAATATTAGGGACTTTTGCGCGTCTATGTGCAACTGTCTGGCTGCTGACCCGAGACCTCCTAGGATGAGGTGACCATATGAAGCTGATTGCAGTGTCCCCCCCATAAACACAACCTACATCTTCCATCTTATCCTCTATTTAAGAGTGTATTGTATAAAACAAAGTGGATATTTCAGCAATGGAAACAAAAGAAACCACACATTTTCTTTAATATATTTTCACGCTTTCTGCCAAACACTGTGTAATGTTTGTTTATTATACGTGTTTCGGCGGGAGCCCGAGCTGCAGTGACCTACGCGAGAGCCGCCGTGAAGGAAAAGCACTGTATATTTAAAATGTGATGAAAATTATCACCCTTATCAAGGACTATACGTTTTTCACTCAATATTGTAATATTGTAACTTTGTCCAGTTTTTCAACTCTCTTAAGTTCTCAGTGACACTCCTCCGCTTTTATGTAGTTCAACTTTCACTGGGACTTCACTTAGTTCACATGTCACTTCACTAATGTGAACTAGTTCACTTCCCGGTACTTCACTTAGTTCTTGCTGTGACTTCACTAATGTGAACTAATTCTACTTCACTGGGACTTCACTTAGTTCACACTGTCACTTCACTAATGTGAACCAGTTCAACTTCACTAGTTTACACTGTCACTTCACTAATGTGAACCAGTTCAACTTCACTGGGACTTCATTTAATTCATTCTGTCACTTCACGAATGCAAACTTTTCTACTTCACTGGGACTTCACTTAGTTCACGCTGTCACTTCACAACTGCGAACTGTTTCAACTTCCCCGGCACTTCACTTAGATCACACTGTCACTTCACTAATGTGAACCATTTCAACTTCACTAAGTCCATACGGTTACTTCACTATGTGAAGCACTTCAACTTCACTGCGACTTCACTTAGTTCATACTGTTACTTCACTAATGTGAAGCAGTTCAACTTCACTGCGGCTTCACTTAGTTCATACTGTTACTTCACTAATGTGAAGCAGTTCAACTTCACTGCGGCTTCACTTAGTTCATACTGTTACTTCACTAATGTGAAGCAGTTCAACTTCACTAAGTCCATACTGTTGCTTCACTATGTGAAGCAGTTCAACTTCACTTAGTTCATACTGTTACTTCACTAATGTGAAGCAGTTCAACTTCACTGCGACTTCACTTAGTTCATACTGTTACTTCACTAATGTGAAGCAGTTCAACTTCACTGCGGCTTCACTTAGTTCATACTGTTACTTCACTAATGTGAAGCAGTTCAAATTCACTGCAACTTCACTTAGTTCATACTGTTGCTTCAATAATGTGAAGCAGTTCAACTTCACTGCGACTTCACTTAGTTCACTGTCACGTCACTAATGTGAATCAGTTCAACTTCACTGGGACTTCACTTTCCTTCTTGACGTAGCCGCGCAATGCAACGCGCGCGACGTGGCCAATTCTTCCGGGCGGTTCACTCGCTGGGGAGTCGAACACAAGACTTCTACAGTATCTGCTGTAGCAAACTCACTTGTAGAACAGCACTTAATGTTACACCAGAATCACACGCTTTCACTCGCTTACTAACTCAACCGCTAACTCTCGGAGAACGTTCTCTTATATAGGCAATGGAATCTTCTACAGAACATTCTAGAAACATCTCGACGCACATCCTGGAGGAGGGGGGAAAAACTTCCAGAAAACTCTGGTTATCTGCCGCTAGCACTTGCAATGTTTACACCGGGCGCTGCGCCACAGTATTATTTTAATCTCTTATGCCATAAATAGGTCTAATATTACCTTCGATACTACAGCAATGCAAACCAGAGAAAACGCTCGTTTCCTTTCACTTGTTTGCGCTGTTTTCTGTCACTGTGTAATGCTAATCAGTGACATTTGTGTTAATGCTTATTCTAAATAAACCCTGGTCGGTGTTAGGGATAACGGCGAGCAAGTTCGTGGGAAAAGAAAGACGGGGATGTCGCCGAACGCCACCCTCGCTCGCTCGCAGAACAAGAAAGGATGAAAGGAAAAGTGCGCGGAGAGAAAGCGGAAGTAAATCCGGTACAGTTCGTCGAGTAGTGGTTAGAATCTCGAGGCGTCCTTCTCTGTCTAAATAGCTTGTGTGTGAGAGAGAGAGAGCGCGCGCATGCAGCTTGGCTTTACTAAATTCGCCCCGACAGCCAACAATTTAATGTATTACCATTTCGTCTTTCCTGCTTCAGCCCCCAAAGCCTTTCTTGCTACGCGTAGCAGCAGCAACAACAACGCAGGTTTTAACGGTGACACGTCTACTAAAAGCTTTAGTCGGTTTGGAAACTCCCCTCCCTCCCTCCTTCCCACCCACCACAAAGACGTTATGTGTTTACAATGCCTGCTTAGAATACATTACAACCAAAAACAGAATGGTTTACTGCGATGGAAGTGTTGCAGAGTGGTCTTGTATTAAGTCAGGAAAGGTGCTTTGGTTGTCTTCTGACTTTGGGAAGAAACTGCTCTGCCGATGAAACTGACCTTCTCGGCCCGTGCTGAGCCGAGTCCGAGAAGAATTTACACTCAGAGTCATGTTTGTGTTATTAACGGTAAACGTGAAACATGTGGACGATTTAAACCTGTAATTATTTGCGAATTTTCAAGAAGTGCTTGTTTTGAGGTCCTCTGAGTGTAAAAATAGCAGTTCAACGACTTCCAAAGATGCGATACAAGGATTTTCAAGAATATCCCTCCACCACAAACCATCCTCTACATGGAAAATTTTTCGAAATTCTTTACTTTATAAAAAAATGGCCCTAACGATTTCGATTAAAATACCATATATTAAAGATTTTACAATACAAATAATATGTGTATCTTGAATTTTCTGGGAATAGCCTGTGAAGTCCTCTTTATTCAGTCATATTTTATAATCTTATATAATTGGTAAACGTTAAACGATAGACGAAAAGTATTAAACAAAAACTGTAGACTTCTTTAAAACACACAATTTATTTCAGATATGTTTTTTGTGGCATAAGTCATTTCTGAGATATCCGTTATTAAAGGTTCGAATTGATCATTCCTTCGTTATCCTTTTAAAATTCGGTCAACATTCGTTTCGAGCCCCTCCCGCCTGGGAGCTGTTAGGATTGGGTTGGTCTCGACGGGGCAGTGGTTCCCGATACCCGTGGGAGATTGGGTACGGCTGTATGGTTTTCCATGCAGCCGGGGCTATGAGACGTCTCAATGTCCTCCGTTACCGCCCTGTAGAGGGCATGCTAGATTGTTGTTGGCCCCACCGAGGTTATCGGTAGTCGCCCTTCTGGGATGACGCGCGTAAGTGGTGCATCCATTTCCATCTCCGCGAAAGCGGGGGGGGCCTTTTTAGACTCCAGATGTTGGCCTCATGGGAACCCCCACGGATGGAGGGCGACTCGGCTGGCGCTACCCCTGGGCTTAGAAGGGGGGTTTGGGCTTTGGCTCTTACCCTGGTAGACCTTTGCTCAACATTGTTTCTCGCGAACAATAAAGATATAAATGAATTAAATAAAATATTGAACTACCTTAAATTAAATAATTATTATGAGAACAATGGAATGTTATAAATACATAACTTTAATTTTATAAAAAGATTTCACTTAAGAAAAACTTTAAATGAAATATAAATAAACTTATTAAAATAGTTAGTAGTTTAGTAGAAGTTTTTGTGCTGTCTACCAGTACAATTTCCCTTGTTTCCAGTGAATATAGTTAAATAGGAGTAGACAGTAGCTGGTTACCAGTTGCTAAGTTTGCTGGTTTTGTCGCGGTAACTTCGTGTTATCTTTTGCTGAGCGCCTGTTATTGTATTACTAGTTCGAATTTTGGGTTCTTTGTCCTCCGGCTAGCTATTATTTCTCAGTCGAGCATATCTAAGCAGGGTGTGTAAACGGAAATGGTTTATTACTGAAAGATAACACTGATAAAAGAATTTGTTTTTACACTTTTATTGCCGTCATTTCACATAATTACTCTTGATACACGCCCGACTGAAACTGTTATATTTTCTGTCACTATAATCACATATTTGCTGCACATTATTAATTCGCGTATTTCACATTTATAACTAACTTTACGACGCGAGAGATTCTGTAAAACTGCACGACGTATAACCTGTGAATGATTCTCTTAAACTGTGCGATGTGTAACCCGCGAATACTTCTGTTGAACTGTGCGACGTATAACCTTTGTATGATTCTGTTGGACTGCACGACGTATTTCCCGCGAGTGCTTCTGTTGGACTGAATGACGTTTGCCTTGTGAATTATTCTGTCAAACTGCGCGTTACCCGTCTCTGGCACGGAATTTATACTCCCTCACCCGATATGCCTAAACATTATAACAGAGCTGCTATTGGTTAATAAAACGCGCCAACATTAGCGTCTACTTTTATATCCAACAAAAATTATGAACACATATGCTCTAGGGAAAATATTCCCTCCATTTTTAAAGAAATGCGCACTACTCTGACGTCATTTGCTTGCCTCTTCTAATTAATAAACAACTCACTCGCTCATTGTTGCCCGCTCATATTGTCAGTTTCAGTGAGGTCGTGTAAACGTATTTCCTAACAATGCTTATAATTAACAAACATCTCAAATCATTGTCATACAATAATGTTAAGTTACACTACAATCACTCTGGCATTTACATTGTTGTGATATAAAAATTTGGAATCGTAATTAATTTTTTTACGCCTTTACTCTAATCTAATGATTTCTATTTTTCTTTTTTTATTTTATTTTTATTTATTATTATATTATTCTTTTTCAGACATTGTGTAGTTTGTAGTTATTTTATCTGAACAAATTTGATGTAATATAACATGTGAGAATAACTGTAAAGTTTGAATGTATGTCCCAGTGTAGTAACCAAGGTGCTGGGATAGTATATTCAGATTTTATTTATGTATGTGTTTGTTTCTCGCGAGGTCATGGAAACAGTATAGCCAGCATATAGCGTCCAGTTCTTAAACATTTGACTATCGCTGTTCTCTTTAACGAAAGTGTAATGTAGCCGTTTCTTCAAAAGGTTAGTTGGATTAAAATGTAATAGATATAAAATTAAGCTTTAGTAAGAATAGCAGAGGGTAGAGAAAGTCGTGAGAATGTGTCATATCAGATTGTTATTCTTATGCAATGACATGACCATAAGTTTTGTTTGTTTGTTTGTTTTTTGGCCAGATTGCCATATTCAGATATTCCGGATTTGTTTCGTATGCACTGTTTTAAGATTAATTGCAAACTGCATGTCAATAGTTTCAACATTACGCACTTTATTATAAAGCATATACCTGAATATATACCCATGTAGTTTTACATTCATTGCAGAATACAGTACATATAATGTATATTATATACATTATTTCAGTCTCTCTGTCTTTTCACAGACATATTCATCAAAACACTAATAAAGACATATTACACTACACTAAAGTAGGAATCTTGACACTATACACATATCTGAGAAAGCACCACATTCTTCATCACAAAATACACACATTTCCTGACAATACACCGTTACAAGTAACAGACAACATTTAAAGAAAAAACACACATTTACAATTGTAACATCTTCCTGTCGTCCTTGAGGCTTTCTGCGCTCAGGTAAGTACGCTTACAAAGAAATCCCATTTACTTTAATGACTTACATTTGCAGTTTCCTCGGAAGTACAGCATATCCCAGAAACTAATGCGTTTTACTACTGCGTATTTCCACCGGAACCGGTTTATTTAGTAACCGGCTTGGGCAGGTTTCACTGTATTTTTTAAACGATACCGGAGCGTCAGAAAATTTTATGAAGGTGTTTCATTTATTAATTATTATGCATGCGTTTCAAAATTTTGTATACTTGCTTCATTTACGTTTCAAAAATGAAGGTATCCAAAGGCTTTTTCTTTTATAGAAATGACAGCTTTTCTGTAGCTTCAATTACAAACTTTCTCTCTGATAGCTTGCTATATGATGCACTTTATAAAAGGACGTTCCTTGGATATGTGCAAAGTGTTTCTTCTATGTCTTATTTGAACGATTTCTTTTATCTGTTGCTTTTAACTTTCTATTTCCATTAGTACCTGATTCCCTTTGATCAGGAAAATAATAGTATATAATAATACTGTGCCTATCCGAAACCAGGCGTAAATAAATACGGGATGCTCAAATTTGCGCTGGCAACGTTGCTGCGAAAATTGGCACGTTCTTTTGCCTCAGCTCTAAATTCCAATGCGGTTACTTCGTATAATATATGCAGCTAATTCTCACATTCCAAGGAATATTGTACCATTATAACAAGTGTTATCTGCTTGCACACACATTCACTGCGGAGGTTCGCTGTTATTTTACTTTTGGTGTTGGTCGGTGTGGTTTCTCTGTATTTTAAGATGTCGGCGTAAAGAAAGCGTTGCGAGAAGAAAATTCAGAAAAAAAATGCTGTTTTTAGAAAAATCTTTGTAAATACTGCTGAGTTTATTTTTATACAGTATGCAGTAATACTTTCTATTAAATTTATTAAATTTTTTCCTTCCTTTCCCTGCATAAAATCATTACCATCGATTATTGAATGGCATTACCCCTTTGTACTGTAATTCTATAATGCAGTATTCAAAAGGAAAAACACCACAGTATTATCCAAATGGAAATGCATCTGAAGCAGACTCACACAAAGAAACAGGTGAACCAACATTATATTTCAAATATAGCAAATAAAATTAACCAGCATATTATCATATAGAGACAGCAGAAGAAGCAGATGAACTAAAAGCGGTGGAGCATTTAGGTGTAGACTGTACAATATCTCCAAAACTAAGCGTTGTAGAAAGAAATGTCTTTATTAAAAGTTGCTTGATATTGTGGGGTAAAGTAAGTGTCATTAGTTGTATTTTATTTGGAGGACGTTATGATGG
Organism: Deroplatys truncata; assembly: GCA_030765065.1. Classification (NCBI taxonomy): domain Eukaryota; kingdom Metazoa; phylum Arthropoda; class Insecta; order Mantodea; family Mantidae; genus Deroplatys; species Deroplatys truncata. Next base: position 237,427,260 of record CM060984.1, on the reverse strand, counting down.
TCACTTTAGGGTCAATTTAACTTTTACTTTCGCTACTACGTAACCGAGATTTCACCGGAAATACATGTATTGAGACCCCCTGAATCCAAAAAAAGCATTTTTGGAAACATGTCCGTGTGTGTGTGTGTCTGTGGACAGCATAACTCAGAAACGAACAGTCGGATAAACACCAAACTTGGTATTTAGGTTCAGTATCTTCCAGAGATGCCACACGAAGGTTTTCAAGAAAATCTGCCTACTCCAGATTACCCTTTACATGGAACATTTTCCGAAAATTTTAATTTTCTCAAAAATGGCTCTAACGATTTTGATTAAAATATCATATGTTTAAGATAATTTTATGACAAATAAAATGTATATCTTCAATTTTCTGGGAATGTCTCCAAAAGTATTCTTGATTGTGAACAACCTTTGCATAACTGTTAAACCATAAGAGATAGACAAAATTTTACTACAAAAAAATGTAGATCGCGTTAAAATACACAATTTATGTCATTTACATTTTTATTGTTGAGTGAACCATTTTCGATATATTTCTTGTTATTCTCTTAAATTTTCCAATACTCATACTTTTTCTCAAATGGGAATTCGTTATTCACTTTTTTTGTCCTGGTAATGCGCCGCATAGCAACCACCTCTTAAAATATTTGACTATCGCTTAAAGCCTAGCAATTCCCCTTGCACCTACAAGAAAATTAGCAATAAGATTAACATCTCGATTAACATGAAGCATATGGAGAATAAGCGTTTGTAAAAATAGTTTGTACAAGAGTAGAGAAAGTCATGTGAGTGTAACACATCAGATTTTTTAAATGGGAGATCTACATTTTTGCCCATAAAAAACAACATTTGTATAAAGCACTTTGCAATTGTTCTTACGCCTGAATGGCTGTGTACGAAGAGCGCGATCAGTGGTTGGATCCATTCAACACAGCGCAGCATAATAACAGTAGGAGATGAGGCAATGAGACACAGTGTCCGTTGTTTTGTTTACTTTCCATGTAGAGCGGTTTCCTAGTGGCTGTCATTAGTGCACCTGCAGCCGCCTTCGTGTGCAGTTGGATCCACTGGTAGTACGTACAAAGAGCGTCAAAGAAAATCTCATTGCACCTCCCGTCTATGTCACATTATTTATCGTTGGTTGCTTTAGTCCACGGTGCAAGTGTGCGCCATTCCTTCTGCTAAATAGTTACACCAATAACCACAAAAAAGGTTACAAAATGACGTAGAAACGAAATATATGTTTACGCTCTCGATCGTATTGGCTAAAATAGAAGGCGGTAAAGTGAGTGCATTCAGTTTGTCACACAGACCTCTTATTGGTAGCCCATACCTTATCGGCTAGTGCAGCACACGCCTTTGAAAGGTTTAAAAGCTAAGGGGAATACTTGATGAGTGCCCAGGTTAGCGAAATGTACAATATGTAGTGTAAGAAGATTTTCAGAGGGTGCAAATTAAAGCTTGAATGTTACAACAGGATTATAGACAAAAATATAACCCAATTGTATTACCATAATGTGTATGTCATATTCGGTAAACCATATACATATACATATTTATCTCTAGTTTCTCAACATGATCAGTCAATTATAACAAAAGTGTAATTTGTATTTAGTAAAAGAATATCATCATCTGCGGATGTTTTACGGGGAGTGCCGACTTTTGGATGAGTGTATAGACCGTTTTCCCCACTTTTCTGGAATATTTTTATCCAGTAATTTACTATAAAACGCTTTTATGCACTGCCGTTGCAATTGCTGTAGCAGTGCGACAACCCTCCTACATACCCACGATACATCCACGAGTAATTTTGCTAGTATACGGCATGACTGGTTCTAGACAACATGTTTTAGTTTCAATAACACTAGAAAAAGCAAAGGCATTAACCTCCCCACTTATCCCCCTTATTGCTGTGTTATCAAGTCACCAGATAGATAAGATGGACACCCCTCAGAAGACCCTAGAAAACGATACACAATCCGCCGAAGATTTTCTTTGGCGCTCTGTATGTGCATAGTGCGCAGGGCATCCGTCGTGCTGGTACCACATTTGCGATCTGGTTTATAATGACACAACTTCCAACAATAACGGCAAAGGAAATGTGTATTGTGAAACACCAACGACCACGGACAATATGAAGGCACGCATACGAAATGGTTGTGCAAGTATTGAAAGAGATGTGGTTTACAGACACATCAATCGTTCATTCCTAGAGTTCGAAAATGTATTGAGGTAGAAGATGAGGCAGTATCTTTTAACACCTAAATGATATCAGTCTAATTGTATAATTTTAAAAAAATAACAGCCCGCCTTAAAGCAATATGTATATAATATAATATATAAAGTGTATGTAATATGTTTATATTATTATGTACATTTATAATAATGTTATGTGAATGTATTACGCAATTTTAACAATGTAGGAGCCGTGAGAATAGATGCAAGCTGCTTTTCGTAGCAAACATAATTACAAAGTACAAGCTGAAAGTTGCTAACAATGAGGTAACCTTGAGAAAACAATAAATTAGAAAGTTTAAAAAGGCTACTAATAGTTTTTGGAACAATAATAATTAATATTTAAAACAGTTTATAAATAGCCATCAAAAACTAGAAAAGTTAAAAGTTTAATAAAGATATTCTATTGGAGTAGGTTTAGCCAATCAGAGACTAGAAATAGAGTAAATGTACAAATTCAGGCGGTAGACGCTACAAGATTGCGTACCCGAGCAGTTCGGTACGGGTTCAGTGTGTGACATGAAAATTCATTACAGTGAGAATAATATAAAGTTTACCTGTTAAAAAGTACTCTCTCTACACTAGGATATATCAGTGAAGTGTTATTTAACAGTGTGAAGGATTAATAAACAAACTACAATACAATTATAATTTGTATAACCCTTGTTGTTTAGCCGTACCAACCCTGTTAAGAGATACCTACGTGTTCTGAAAATTACTACTGACGCAGCCGAGGTATACATACTTATATAATATTTAAATAAACATTAATATACAAAGTTGAATTTTAAACGTGGGGGCGAAGGCCACCGGAAAGTTTGTATCGTACGTGGGGTGAACACTACTAGAAACAATCTCCAGCAAAATTGGTATCTGTTACGTGTGTAGACTACAACACCTTCAAGTTGGTATACCAACAACTACAACAATTAAACTCCTGCAAAGGGCATCATTTTGAACATTTAGTACCCTAAATGTACTCTGTGTGCCTACCTTTCATCAATGTTTTGTCTACAGCAGCGAAAGAACCATACACTATATAGAAAATGGTTAATACAAAAGCTGTTTATTTTGTGATGAATTTTGTACAAACTATTTTTACAAACGCTTATTCTCCATATGCTTCATGTTAATCGAGATGTTAAGCTTATTGCTAATTTTCTTGTAGATGCAAGGGAAATTGCTAGGCTTCAAGCGATAGTCAAATATTTTAAGAGCTGGTTGCTATGTGGCGCATTCCATTCTCTTTGTATTACCAGGACAAAAAAATGAATAACGAATTTGAGAAAAAGTATAAGTATTGGAAAATTTAAGCGAATAACAAGCAATATCTCGAAAATTGTTCACTGAACCAAAAAAGTGTATATGACATAAATTGTGTATTTTAACGCGATCTACATTGTTTTTGTAGTAAAATTTTGTCTATCTCTTATGGTTTACCAGTTATGCAAAAGTCGTTCACAATGAAGAATACTTTTGGAGACATTTCCAGAAAATTCGAGATATACATTTTATTTGTCATGAAAATATCTTAAAGATATGATATTTTAATCAAAATCGTTAGAGCCATTTTTGAGAACATTAAAATTTTCGAAAGATGTTCCATGTAAAAGGTAATCTGTGGTGGGGGTATCTTCTTGAAAACGTTTGTGTCGCATCTCTGGAAGATACTGAACCTAAATACCAAGTTTGGTGTTTATCCTACTGTTCGTTTCTGAGTTAGGCTGTTCACAGTCAGACAGACACACACACGGACATGTTTCCAAAAATATGTCTCAAAACATATATTTCCGGTGAAATCTTGGTATCGAATTTTTGGGTGGAATACAATACTTCCCCTACTTACTATACGTAGCAGAGAAAGTAAAAATTAAATTGACCCTAAAATGACCATCACAAGGTCCTCCAAATAAAACACGACTAATGGCACATATTTTCCCCCATAATATCAAGCAACTTTTATTCAAGACATTTCTTTCTACAACACTTAGTTTTGGAGATATTGTACAGTCTCAACTTAAATGGTCCACCCTGTATATTCTCCACAGGTGGAAAACAAAATATTGTTCAAAAATTGAGTATCTTACCACTATTGCAGGTCTTCCTTAAGCAACGTGGATTCCAGATCCAGAAATTTCTTCTAAAAAGTTTCGGCATCCTGAAAACGAAAGCAAAAATTAAAATACATATGATAAAGAGAATCACCTTTAACATCCAAAGGCTAGAAATAACAACATCGGTATGCTCACCTGGAATATATTATTCATTTCTTAAATTACTTTACTAGTTTCAAGACTTGAAGCCTTAACAAATACCAGGCTTAATATACGTATAACAAATATACATGTCTGATTTAAAGATCAAGCCAATGCCATGAGAACCATTATTATTTATACAGACTGTGTAAATTAAAAATAATATATTTCTGATGCACTACATTCACACGGCTTTCTCTATCCTTTATCGCTTATTAGTGTGTATAAAATTACTCTTAAGAAACTTTATTTTCCTATCTACTTCATTATAATCGAGATAAACCTCTGCAGAAATAGCCACATCACACATTTAGTTATAGATACAAAGAGAACAGCGATAGTCAAATGTTTAACAACTGGACGTTATATACTGTCCTTAAAATTTCATACTGTTTCCATGACATCGCGAGAAACAAGTGAATATTGAGAGTACCTGAATGAACAAGTGATTAAAAATTAATAACGAATACCTCAGAAATAGCTTATGCCACAAAAATACGAGTAGTTACTTTAAACAAATTGGGTGATTTAAAGAGATCTACCTTCTTTGTGTAGTACGTTTTCGTCTGTAGCTCAACGTTTAGTAGTTGAACAAGATTATATAAAATTCATTTTGAATGAAGAGGGCTTTGCAGGCTATTCCTAGAAAATTCAAGATATACGTTTTATTTGTCATGCAAATGTCTTTAACATATAGTATTTTAATTAAAATCGTTACAGCCATTTTTAGAAAGTGACAAATTTCGAAAAATTGTCCATGTTAGTGGTAGTTTGGGGTGGGCAGATTTTCTTCAAAATCTTCGTGTTGCATCTTTGGAAGATACTGAACTTAAATACCAAGTTTGGTATTTATCCAACATTTCGTTTTTGAGTTATGCTGTTCACAGGCACAAGCCACACACACCATTTCCAGAACTTGGAAGATTGTCGAGGGGAGGTTCAGAAACTCAGATGTTCTGACGATGTTTCACATGCTATTGGGTAATTTTTCATCCGCTCTTTAGGAATAGCCGGGAATATACGAAATTACAATCGTAAACGGGAGGAGGATTCACTGTAAAAATCTTATAGTACATTATATAATGCTTTCATAAAGGGCAGAAATAAATGAAATTAATTTGTCATTCGAGTTTTAAAAAGCAGCCGTATTTTAAACACAAAATGTATTAAAATGTTAGGAATAAAACTAGCTTCTTTATACTTTGAAGAAAGTGCATCTTAGTTTACGATCCTAGCTCTAACCGTTACGGACTAAATGCTACAGCTATGCCAGTGGTTTACTAAACAGCTGACGTATGCTCTAATACAACGTGGCAACACAGCTCTCACTCCTCTTCGAGTGAACTGTCACAAACCGCATGTTGTTTAAATGGTACTGTATGTATGGGTACAGTCCGGTGGAACCCAAAGTTACAGGATAACAGCAGGAAAGATCGAGTGGTGTGCTGGGAACTGCAACGGGCCACTTGCCTATTCCATGATGACATATTCTAGCTGCCAGCAAATGCATCATGAGCCAAACCAAAAGTATAATGTTTTCTCAGCCGTCATTAAAATACGTATGTCCTACTACGGGGACGAGTCAACAGAGACAGAGATTTTTTTATCACGTACAACAAAGAAACATTGTTCAAACAATGTTGCATGATGAAGCTTTATCAGCCCTGATTGATGTACAGGGCTCGCGCAAACGTCTGCGCAATGGGACATGTAAACTACGTCAGTTCGCCAGTATCCTACATACAAAATTGTGTTAGTGAAAGTATGTAGGCAACCTGGTAGAGGAACATGGGGATACATACCTATTATGCGCTCCAAATCTCTTGATGTCCACTTATACGGCACTAGCGAATAGCAGCAGTGCGGCGTTGCTTCATACGGAGTGTACCGCAGGCCTCTGCTCTCCGGAGGAGTGAGGGGGGGATAGTACCACGTGTCAGCTCACGATGTTATCATAAATGAACGTACTATTTATATTAAAAACATCGTACAACGTTAGCGTTCCAGCGTGTTTCACTTGGAGCAGAGTGATAAAGTTATTTACAATGCCCAATAAGAAAGGAAGAACTCTACAGTCAATTCCGAGAAATAGTTGCTAACGTTGTTAAAATCTGTGACGAGAAAGCAAACAAAAGCAACTGCTCATTACTAGCAGAAGCATATGTTTTCTAAAATACCTTAAGTCTTGTTGATATGTTGAAAGTAGAGTCGTAATCTTTCTCAGATAACGCTAGAATTGTTGATGTCAACACATACCTCACAGACACATTCTCGTGAGAGGAACACAGTACACCTCGCCGCTGGTAAAACTCCGATTGCAATATCATGTGCGCGCATGCGTATTTCATATTTCAGAAAATCAATACGTAGCTAGGCTAAAAGGTGACGTTTTCTTGAACAAGTACAAAAAAGAATCATATTTTTACACCCAATTGTTCACCATTAATTTATAGTTGTCTTTCGTGGTGTTTAAATGGAGACTTTTTTATAATTATGCTTGTAATGGTAATACATCCACTGCTGTCGTAGTTATTTTATATATTGTTATGTCTTAGACATAATTATGAACTAATAATGTGGCATTCTCCATGTCCTAAATAAATTTATAAATAGTTATCCCAAGAGGTTTTCTAATATAGCAAAAAACTCGTAGTGAAAATCACTTCAAAACCCTCTGTCACAGCTCTACAAAACCATACATGGCTTTTTTCTTAATAAACAACGTTTTGTAACATGGTTTGTAATAAACGTGGTTTTGTTTCACAAAATAATACCCTTGGAAACCAATGATTAAGTGCATTTTAATGGTAATAGAACTGAGCACGTGTCGTTCCATGAGAAGAGCGTGTTGTGCTTTTCTCAAACATTCAGCACCTGTTACTTGAAATGCATTTAAAAAGAATAAGTTCATATAAAGCATAAGCTATCTCAGAACTTTAAGCAAAGAATCAGCAACTGTCATCAAATTCTCGAGGAAGCATCAAAAATGGAATTCGTTGCACCATTGACTTGATATCTCAAGTTTAAAACATAGTCAAAACATTAACAAAGCAAAAATACTGCTGGTGTACTTTTTATAGCGCGCTTGCTGGAAGGTTAAGCGACACAGTTATGAATTAAACTGCAGTGCACTCAGTTCTTACAGTGTTGGGCTTTGTCCTAGCGTTTATAAAGTTAACTCTTTCATGAAAATGTCGCTTAGTAAGCCCAATAGTACCAGTTGATATAGCAGTAGGGTTACGGCTGTTGTCTTCTGTGTGTATAGTTTCTTTAAAAAGTATGCCAAAGAAGAAAACCTTTACGGTCTTAACTTCATGAAATGAAAGAACTTAGAGGTAGTATTTTTAACACTTAAAGATTTTAATCAAATTATATAAATATATATTTGAATAACAGCCCGCCTTGAAACAATATGTGTATGTAATAATTTGTAAAATGTATGTAACATCATTGCATATGTTTATATTATTGTAAACATGTTCAATAATGTTATGTGAACGTATTACGTAATTTAATAATGTAGGAGCTGTGATAATAAGTTAAACGTTGCTAACAATGAGATAACAGTAAGGTAACATTGAGGCAATAATGACTTTGAGAGTTTAATAATACTACTTCTGATTATCGGAGTAACAATAATGTAATTTTAGTGATAGTTTATAAAACAGCCAAGCAACAACCAGAAAAAGTTTTAGTTAAATGAAGGTATTCTATTGGACTAGGATTAGCCAATAAGAGACTTGAAATACAGAAATTCACAAGTTTAGACGGTTGAAATCAATTCGGTTGCCTCCAAACAGTGCTCATAACCAGACGTGTTGTCTGCAAACAGCGTTACTAAACAGACGCAAAAAGTGTCCACGAAAGAAGTATAATACGTATTCGTGTGAGACGAAAAGTAAGTTTTCGTGTTAAAAAGTGTAATTAATTAATAAAACGAATCTCACAGCTCTGTATATCAGTGAAGTGTTATTTAATTTGTGACAAGGGTTAATAAAAAGGAGTGAATTAAAACTTAAAATCTGTGTTGCTCAGGGTATCCTTGTTTAATGTCGTTCTTTCTAAGTGTTGTTTCCAGTTAGTACTATATTCTATTATTATTTTATTTAGTTATTCTATTTTTAACTTTTGCCTTATTTCGTTGTTTGGTTTTTTGTCCAGTCTTGTGTATCCTGCTATAGGTCTGAGAAATTTCATTTCAGCTATCTTGTATTCTTATTTTATTTTCTGCTGTCACTGTCCACGTTTCAGAACCATAAGTTACTGAGGGGATGGCCATTGTGTTATACAGTTTTGTTATTGAGTCTTTTCTAATTTTATTTTTTAGTGTTCTCTTTATAGTTCTCGTTATGTAATTAAATTTATTTAACTTTTTATTAATGTCTATTTCAGACCCATATGTTATTTCACATCCTAGAAAATTAAATATTGACACTTGTTCTATCCTTTTATTTTCTATAATTATTTTAGACCGGACCGAGTAAGTACCTTTAAATGCCATAACTTTAGTTTTTTTCAGTTGAAATGTCCATGCTGTATGTTTTTGATATTAAATTTAGTTTGTATGTATATTGTTGTTATAATAAATTTAAAAAAAATATGTGCGGATACTTATTGACTTATGCTTTTGAATTACCTGGGAATAGCCTTTGCAGTCCACTTCATTTGGAAGGAACTTTGTATAATCTTGTATAACTGGTAAACGTTTAGGGATAGACGAAAACGTACCATCCAAAAAATTTAGATCTCTAAAACACAGTTTATTTCAAATACCTTTTCTTTTTGTGGCATAAGCTATTTCCGAGATCCGTTACTAATGTTTCGAATTATTCACTACTTGGTCATTCTTTAAAGTCCTTTCAACATTCAGTTGTTTCTCGCGATGTCATGGAAACAGTATGGAATTTTAAGGCCAGCATATAGCGTCCAGTTCTAAAACATTTAACTATCGCTGTTCACTTTGTATTTATAACTACATTTGTAATGTAGCTATTTCTGTAAAGGTTTATTTGGATTAAAATGTAGTATATAAAAATAAGCTTTAATAAGAATAGTTTCATACCCACTAATAAATCATAGGGGTATAGAAAGGCATGTGAATGTTCTAGTTCTAGTTTAAAAAAGGGGTGGGTTTTATGCCCAAGCACTGCGAAATTTTCAAAAATCTATTGTGCATCCCCCCTTTCATCAGTTAAGTAGTCTGTTGCTCGTTATGAACTTAACCAGACTGCTAACTGAGGCTTTCGATAGTTCATGTCTCTTTGAAAAGTGATTGCCAAAAATACTTGCTCTTTGATTCGCAAGAGCTGGGCAATCACATAGCAGTCTCATCTCCTTCTAGGCATCTACTACAGATAGGCTTGTTAAACAATCCCATTCTGTATAGATTAAACTTTAGGGCACAGTGTCCTGTAATGAATCCTGTTGCCCATGCAAGTCTTCTTCTACTAAGACAGCGCAGGTACTTTGCCCTGCTGTTGCCCAGGTCTGTGATAAACAACTTGGAATGTCTGCAACCCTCAATGGAGTTGCAGTAGTTCTTGTGTTCTGCTTGAGCCCAGCACTTGATAGTCTGTTTCACTGGTCTGCAGGACACCCCCAGTACAGACTCCGGAACCAAAAATGGGATTTCGCTACCAGTCTTCGCTGCTTCATCTGCTTTTTCATTGCCTGGTATACCCGCGTGTCCTGGTACCAACATAAGTTGAACCTTATCGTGTTCAGCCAGTGTCATTAAGGATTCCCGGCATTCTGAGACCAGCTTTGATTTTGTGAATGTAATACATCAGATTTTCTGATTAGCCCTCGTATTCCGATTCTGGCGTTTTGAAACTGTTTTACGAAACACGGGCGTAGATTTCGCGCGTTTTAATGAACTTCTTTAAATAGAATATAATTGGCCACCTTTGTTTGTTTGGCAGACTTGATTTGTAACACTATCAGAGCTGTTAAGGTCACCGGAACAGCAATTATTTGATAGCATGGTCAGGCTTGAGGCGCGGTGATCGAGTACTGCGGCAGGGAATCATTGATAACTTGAGCCAGGATGTTAGGAGAAATGTCCCTTTTTAGTGGGTGGTAGTAAATCAAACCTTATGTGCATATTGAAGAAGGTGTTTTGTTGTAGGAGTTATCTGCAACACGCTTTGGGCGTCAATTTGAAGTAGTTTGTATTGTTGTATTACAGGAGTTGTATTATATTTCAACTGCTGGGGAACCGAACTTGTGTTAGTTGCAACCGCACGTATAGTAAACAGTTTTCGGTAGCCTTCGCCCCAAATGTACCTTCAGGAGGCTTTGCCCCAAGTTTAAAAAAATATTAACTTTGTAATTTAAACTGTTTCTTTAAATATTATATATTTATGTTTGCCTCGGCTGCGTCAGTATTATTGTTAGACACATGGAAGTCTTGGCAGGGTTGTGGTGTAACAAGAATGTAGGCTTACACAGATTATAATTTTATTTTACTCCTTTTTTATTAATGCTTGACACGATTTAAATAACACTTCACTGATATAGAGAGCTGTGAGATTCTTTAATTAATTAATTACACTCTTTATAACACTAAACTTATTTTTCGTCTCACACGAATACATATTATATTTCTTCAGGACACTTTTTGCGTCTGGTTGATAACACTGTCTGCAGACAACTGAACTATAAATTTGTAAAGTTTTCTTCTTTTCAGTTTCACAATTTTCGAAAAATGTTCCATGTAAAGGGTAATCTGGGGTGGGGGGATTTTCTTGAAAATCTTCGTGTCGCATCTCTGGAAGATACTGAACCTAAATACCAAGTTTGGTGTTTATCCGATTGTTCGTTTCTGAGTTATGCTGTTCACAGGCAGGCACACAGACACACACAGACACGCACACGGAGACATGCTTCCAAAAATAATTCTTTTGTATTCAGGGGACCTCAAAACATATATTTCCGGTGAAATCTCGGTATCGAATTTTTGGGTGGAATACAATACTTCCCCTACTTACTATACGTAGTATAGAAAGTAAAAATAGTGTGAACCATCTGCTACCGCTGGAGAGAGGATGTAAGCGGATAAAATAATCCGAGTTAGTATTGTTTCGTGACGCTGGCCAAAATGCGTTAAGGCACACTGCAGATTTTTCTCATCCCTCGAAGCGGGGGCGTCCCATCCGGGAAATAGAACCAAGAAGATTACTGCCGAAAAAAAGAGACAGGAAAGGGGGAGGGAATGGAGTTGGAGAGGAGAACTATAAGCAATTAAAGAGTTGGTAGATGAGGCAGTATTGGATCCCATTGTTGCAACGTGCGTGTGGATGGCTGATTGTTGCGACCTTGATTGCTGCTGCTGCCGGTAGGTAAGGGGTTATAGGCAGAGAGAGAGAGAGAGAGTGAGTTAAAATCCCCCACGTGAGAGACGGGGGAATGTTTTTAATCAGACACTACCTACCCCTCCTTGCCTCTCTTCTCCACTACTGTATATACTGCATAGACTCGGAGGATTAATAATTTATGTATCAGGGCACATTTGCACACTTATCAAGAGCCCGCTGATGGAATATACAAGTCGAAGGTAGCACTACATATTTGATAGCCAGTCTTCTTTCTCGGAGATCAAATTAACTTCAGCACTTCTAAAATAGCGCTGTTTCTGTTAATAAGAAGTGTAATTTGGGGAAAATGTTTCCCTTTTAGGCCTAAAAAAATCTACAACTCTTAACGAGCAGTTTCATATCCGATTTATTCTTTTAAAAAATTCGACGTGTTACATTGATACACTAGAGCTCGGCAATTGGCTATTTACCTATTTTGTTCTTCTGTATATATATATATATATATATATATATATATATACAGTCCCAGAAGTACACCACCTGCCGCATATATAGCGGTTGTTGTTTCAAACAAATGACTATGGTAGAAAGTACCACACTTATAAATCTCAAGTTTGAAGTTTGACGAAGCTACATTGTTTAGTAATTGTTCGGCAGCCATTAATAGTAAACTCTCTCAGCGAATTTGTAAACATGGATAAAACTGGTCATCGTTATGTGATACAATATTTTCATTTGAAAGGTCTTAGTCCAACTAATATTAAAGCTGAGCTAGATTCTACTCTGGGGGAGTCTGCTCCTTCGTTTACAACAATAAAATATTGGTTTGGTGGCAGAGTTTAAATGAGCCCAAGACGAACTTCGCAGTGGTCGAGCAAATGAGGTAACCACGCCAGAAATTGTGAGGAAAATCCACAAAATGGTATTGGATGACCGTCGACTGAAAGTGCACGAACTAACAGACATCGTAGGCATTTCAAAAAGTGTTTTACATCGCATACTGATTGAAAATTTAGATATGAGAAAGCTATGAGCATGATGGGTGCCGCGTTTACTCACAATGCAACAAAAGCAGCGTCGTGAGGATGTTTCAGTCGGGTGTTTAGCGACGTTTCGCTGCAATAAAGTCGAGCTTTCGTGTCGATTCATAACGCATGAAAATGGGTCCATCACTTCAAACCTGAGACGAAGGAACAGTCAAAACAGTGGATTGAAAGGGGAGAACCGGTTCCAAAGAAGCTGAAACAGCTCCGTTTGCAGTCAGTTTTTTTGGAATGTGTGTGGAATAATTTTCATTGATGATCTTCAAAATAAAAAGCAATCAATGGCGAGTATTATGCAAACTTATTGCAGCGTTTAAATGATGAAATCAAGCAAAAACGGCCGCATTTAGCGAAAAAGAAAGTTCTGTTTTATGAAGACAATGCACCAATTCACACTTCCATTATCGCCATGGCCAAAATCAATGAGTTAAAGTTCTAATTGCTTCCTCATGCACCCTATTCGCTAGACTTAGCCCCCCTCTGATTATTTTCTGTTTCCACAGTTGAAGAAATAGCTTACTGCTAAAAGATTTGCCAACAATGAAGAGGTGGAGTTTGCAGTTGATGGCTACTTTGCAGAACTCGACGGTTCTCACTATAAACAGGGTATCGAAGCTATTGAACATCGCTGGGAAAAGTGTATCGAGCTGAAAGGAGACTATGTAGAGAAACAAAGATGTTGTTCCCCAAAATGTTTGTATTTTCTTTGTAGGTCGGGTACTTTTGGACAGCCCTCCTATATATTAGTGATGGGACGATACCGCTATTTCTCGATAGCGATACTGATTCTTCAGCATCGATACTCGATAGTCAATACTCACTTTATAAAAAACTGTGAAAGCATAGATTATTCATTGAATTATGTTCTTAGTAGCTTTTGTGTATAAATGCATGTAAGCAATTTTGTAGTGTATGTTAATTCAGAAATTGTTCCTGTTTAACATTCTCCAATGGCACCAATGCTCTTATCTTGATAATGCCACAGGTTATATATACTATATTGTTAGTTGGGAGAAATAATAATAATGATAATAATAGATTCTATGCTTTCCTTTATGTAACTATGTTAGTAGCTTTTGTGCAACTATCCACAGAAAAACAATATTACCAATTCTTCTTTATTCTGATCGTGAAAACATAAACTGATGTACACTGCCGTTTGTGAAAATTGCAACACCAAGAAGGAAACGCATGAATTCAATGAATTTAATACCACACGTTAGGTACATGACAATTAACATGATAAACTTTTCAAATCTATACATGACCTTTGAGCCCTAATATTCAGTATTTGGTGTGGCCTCCATGCGCTGCAATTAGAGCTGCTATACGCCGTGACATTGAATCAAAAAGGTTCTGAATAAGTTCCTGAGGGATTTCACTCCACGCAGTTTGTATTCGAGACCATAAATCTCTGACATTGGTTACTGGGGGACCGTGATGCACCAGATGCCGACCAACCATATCCCAGACATGTTCGATGGGCGACATGTCAGGCGAACGTACAGGCCAGGGAAGCAATGGTACCCGTCGCTCTTCGAAGAAGGCTTGTACATTCCTCGCAAAGTGGCCAGGCATTGCCTATTAAAATGTGGCCTGTGGAGATACCTGAAGCAGGGGAGTACATCAGACTCTACAACCACCGTTAGGTACCGGTTGCTGTTCAAAGTGTCCTGAGTTCGTAGCAGGCAAGACCGGTTGTTGTGACCAATGTCGCCCCAAACCATCATACCTGGTGTTTGTCCGCTATACCGCTCAACAATGCAGCCAGGTTGCGCTCATCACGGTACTGCTGAATACGTATGCGGCCATCACTGTAGGACACGTTGAAGCGGGACTCCTCCACATTTTGCCACTCAGCACCCCAGTGACGGTGTTCAAATGCCCATTGCAGTCGGAGGAGCTTGTGGTTTCTGGACAATAGAAGCCGACGTAATGGCATGCATGAAACCAGTCCAACCTGCAGCAGGCGGCGACGAACCGTTGATGCAGACAAGTTCACACCTGTTGCAGTGCTCCAGCGTCAACACTGTGGATGAAGCTGTACGGTCCGTTATGGTCATGCGGACAAGATGACGGTCATCCCGTACTGTGGTCATGTTCCGTGATCCAGTATCTGCTCTTCGCTGCGTATGACCTTCATCTATTCACTGCTTCCACACACGCATAACTGTCGTAGCAGCATGCCCTGTACGAGTCGAAATGTCACGGCATGACAAACCCGATCGTTCTGCCCCATTCGAACTCACTCACATGGCTCCCTTTGACATCGACGAGGCATACTGGCAGTTTATTGTTTCTACCTTGTTTGACAGCTCTGCACTGACTACACTGGGCGCAACACTGACCTTGTCGGATCGACACGAGAGGGTTCTCCTCGGCCTACGTGTACCCCATCTCTCTGCAAACCTAATCACTTATTGCTTACACTCTTCTACGTTTCCAGCAAGTTTGGAGTTATTCGAGAAATTCTTTCTTGGTGTTACAATTTTCACAAACGGTAGTGTATGTTTTACATTAAACTCAAAGAACTAAAAGTATATTTTTTTCATCCCGTTGCGGGTTAGCATATAACACTAAGAAACATAGTAAGTTTGTGGATTAAGCCTCTTTATTACCCACTCTCACACATTAGTGTATATATGTTTAATACAAGGGAATGTTATACGAAAGTAAAAATTCCAAGAAAAATCAAGGAAGTATTACATCAAATGCAGACATATAAACGAAACAAAGATTTTTATTTAAGAACACGAGCATTCTTGAGAGAGCAAGGATTTGCATACGCTGTATTGCTGCAGGTCTTAAGATCTGATTTGTTTCTGCTGCATTCACATATTTTGGTCGCCGCAGTAGGTAAGAAGGGCTGAGAGTGAGTCACCAAGCCAGGAGTCCAGCAACTCTTTGGGAACAAGTACGAGGTAATAACATGAATTCTCGACTCCATTTATTCCTTATTTATGCATAATGTTAAACAAAAACTTTATATAATGCAAAACTTAAAAAAGTATGTCCCGTAAAAGTATCGAAGGTTTATTTCAAAGCATTAGACCGAGTATCGAGAGTATCGAGGTATCGACGATACAAAGGTCCCATCCCTAAGTGTGTGCGCGTGCGCGCCATCAGATTACCATCTGTTTTTATCTATAACCCATATTCAACGTGGAAGTAATTTTAAAAACACTGAAGCAGTGAAATGGATATTAACGAATTCTTCGTATCAAAAACCACAAACTGTTACCGTTGCGGGTTAGCAAACCTCGCTAAAAGATGGCTCAGGTCTATAGGATCTAATGATCTTTATTTTGAAAATTAGAATCATTTCCTGTAACAACACATCGCAGTTTACATGAAGTAGGTTTTTGTATTAATAGCTTGTATAACAAATACAAAAATGTAGAATAGTGAGTGAAGAAAGTCGTATGAGATTTTTCTATACAAAAGCTAACTAGTACCTACTAGTAAGATATGCAGCACCGCATTTTATAATTGGAAAATAAAACATTCATCGAGTTTTTCTACCTATTACCAATTCATAGGAATCCAAAGTGTACCATTCTTATTAAGCGCTCATTCACCAGTATAACTACAGTTTAGACAACATGGATTTAGTTTTATCATAAATTCCTGCATACATTCACGTGTGATAAATACTGTTTTTTGAGACATCGCTCGAATTTGTAAAACATCAATTAAATAATATTGTGTTGATTCCTGAAACTAAGAGAATTGACGCTTAGAACGAGAATCAACTCATGTGTATGGAGAAATGTCAGATGATTTGATGTTTTGTTGATTCGCTAGCAGTCATTTTCAGTGAAATTGTTTTCAACATGTTTTGCCTTACACGAGGCCATGAAGTGATTAAATGTTATATTGTTTTCTGGATTTTTTGAGTAAGTACTTCTAGAGTTATTCTTTCAGCTGCTTCTGTAACTTTACCTGGCTCTTTCATTTCAGTGTCTTCTGAATTCATAATTGCCGCTATTTAGTCATTATGTATGCAATACTACCTAAAAAATAACCTTTTAGGTAAAGGAAAGCCCGAGGCTGCTAATATAAGATGCAGGTCATTTCCACAACGAATTGCGATAAATTGAAGTACAACGATTTGTATTGCGAACAGATAATGTGACCGCCATGAGAAATTAATCATGTAAAAAGTCACAATGAAAAGCAAAACCTAATCAAACCAAGTCGAGCTATTAAACATGTGCAAATAAAAAGAGTAATTGTCATGTGATTGGATTTGATACAAGAGTTGGTCACAATAAAGGGGTATACAAATTTTACAGCACTAGTGCGATAATGTAAAGTTTTAGTTCGTGTGCGTCATGTTAAAAGCTCTACTTTTACGGAATAATGTCTAAAAAAACGTCATTTCACATTAACTGTAATTATGTTTTAACATTTTAAATGCATTTTTTACTTTCTCTACTACGTATAGTAAGTAGGGGAAGTATTGTATTTAACCCAAAAATTCGATACCGAGATTTCACCGGAAATATATGTTTTTAGACCCCCTGAATCCAAAAAAATCTTTTTTGGAAACATGTCCGCGCGCGCGTGTGTGTGTGTGTGTGTCTGTGACAGCATAACTCAGAAACGAACAGTCGGATAAACACCAAACTTGGTATTTAGGTTCAGTATCTTCCAGAGATACGACACGAAGGTCTTCAAGAAAATCCCCACAACCCAGATTGTCCTTTACATGGAACATTTTACGAAAACTTTAATTTTCTCAAAAATGGCTCTAACGATTTTGATTAAAATATCATATGTTTAAGATATTTTCATGACAAATAAAATGTATATCTCGAATTTTCTGGGAATGTCTCCAAAATTATTCTTCATTCTGAACGACTGGTAAACAGCATAACTGGTAAACCATAAGAGATAGACAAAATTTTACTACACAAAAAATGTAGATCGCGTTAAAATACACAATTTATGTCATATACATTTATGTTGTTGAGTATTGCTTGTTATTCCCTTAAATTTTCCAATACTTATACCTTTTCTCAAATGGCAATTCATTATTCGTTTTTTTGTCCTGGTAATGCAAAGAGAATGGAATGTGCCACATAGTAACCAGCGTTAAAATATTTGACTATCGCTTAAAAGCTACCATATTCCCCTTGCATCTACAAGAAAATTACCAATAAGATTAACATCCCGATATCTCGATTAACATGAAGCATATGGAGAATAAGTTTGTAAAAATATTTTTCTAATAGCCTCTTTCTTTTACGGTTTGAATGTGAACGGAAACGGCTACACGGAAAATTATGCGTTTTATTTTTCAGATGTTTACGTCAGACTTTGTCTTTCAATAAAGGTTGCGAGACGATTAAAATAGCATGGGTTGTTTCCTGTGGGGTAGGAGAGATTCTTTGGTAATTTTCGGATTGCATTTGACTGACGTATATATAAAACAGGTGTTCCATGCATCCGACTTTTCTTTTCTAAATATGTTGTTCAAAAACAGACCAGCACACACAAACGTGAGGGTACAGACAGACACCCGTCTTTTTCACACACGCATTTTTCGTTTTATGATTCGGTGACCTATGCTACGGAGGGGACACGGAGGGGACACTTAGAACATCGACTCACACACATCTCTTTTGTGCATACACCCCCGAGAGGAACGGACAAGATGAAGGAACCGCAGGTATGGGCTGCAGGACCGGCCGACACAGGCGACACAGACGCGCAGAGGTCACTAAGAGTTACAAGCTTGACCACCCAGCCGAGGAGCGCTCAAGGCAACCTTCCCAAGCCGCCAGAGGGTAGATCACAGGCTCCCCTCCAGCGGAGACCGGGGAAGGCACCAGCAGCGGAGACTCGAGCGGCCACCATCTGAAGGGGCCGAGAAGAGGTTCCAATACGCAAACCATCTGCGCTATCTGTCCGCAGTCGCCCGACACACAGTCACGGGGTCAACCTGTATCGTGAAAGAGGAAGGTGAAATGAGATGTAATCAGGGAAAGAGAATTTGGGAGGAGACAATGACCTTCCCAGCACTCCCGAAAAAACTCATGGGTCAGAAAGTTCTGCCGCGGGAATCAAATCCACGATCTCTCAAATGCGGGCCACACACGCAATCGCCTACTTAAGCTAAGCGGTAGATAAAGTAACAGCAAAAATTCGTCAGTGTTCATTTCCTTGGTAACAAATTAAAATAGCTTCGAATAATTTATTTAAAAGAAAGACAGAAATGAAGACAAGAGAATAACATTATTTAATTCCCCAAATACACTTCACTTTCTTTTAACTGACAAACGCTGAATACAAGTTTAATCGTTAGAACCACAAATTCGCTACAAAGGGCCTTATTGTTCTAAGCGTATTCTTGTTATTTTCTGTCATATTTTGCTCTTCGTCCCCGCCTATGCACCTTTACCTATCTATCACCTGGAATGTTGTTCTATCTAAGTTATATTTTCCTGTGAATTTACATTCCTATTCTGATAGCTTTCCTTCACCCAAACTCTCTAAAGCAGCACCATTACTTATTTTGCACTCTCCGCTATTCTAAAACTACATTTCAAATGTTTGCCAACGCTTTACCTCATTTCGTCGCATCGTATCCTCCTAAGAATGACTACAAACGGTGCATTCATTCATCTGCCCAGTACGGAGTTAAATGAATACCAAGAACACAGACTAAAGTACAGTTGTATGTATATAGATTCTGCACATAATAAGAAAAGCTATTATAAATAAAAAGCAAGTAAAATCTCAGAGCCAACTGAGAATGCAACCCAAGGCTCTGGGACATCAATGGTGACTTACTAATTGCAGGGTTGCACCTTCGTTTCAGCTTATCATTTTAAGTTAAGCTGTATTGAGCTGAAAGTTTAGGCCTTCCAAATTTCACCTTTAAACATTTCTGTTTATAAAACAGTGCCAGAACGTTCCAACTACAATAAGAGCTATTTAAGGCACGAACGAAGGAGGCCCCCGATACCGGGGAAGAACATCGGGAGGAAGGGGGGAGGGGAGAGACTCCAAGGGCGACGAGATCCGACGCAAGAACAGATGGGGTCCCTAATATTTCCAAATTCAGCGCATCCGACGCGCGGCGGTCCTGTGCACAAGTAACCAGTCTCCAGCGTCCCCAGGGCGGAGCCCACTCGGAGGAGAAATCTAACTGAACAGTCCCCACAGAGATGCCAGGGAAAAAACCTCTACAGTGCAAGCGTCCAGCCGCAACCCGTCGAACACCATCACCTGGTCCTACAAACCTAAAACAGATGATAAGGTAAGTTATGGGTACAGGAAATGAAAGGGAGGAGAGTCATTGCAAAATATGAACCACCCCAGCTTCGCCTGACGATCCGGGGAAACCGCGAAAAACCCATGGGCTAGGGTGGGTGGTTTTTGAGGATCGAATTCGAGAAAATAATATCCCCAAGTGGACCCCACAATGCAGCAAATATTTGAGGTTTAGACATCCAACCAAGAACTGTCAACAGCCACATATATACTCCAGTTTGCACCTGTCGAGACAATATTAAGGAGTAGAAATCCGCGACAAGAGTAACAGTATCAACAACCTGAAAGCATACGAATCATATCGCCGGCTGGCTCCCAGACCTTAACACAAAATCACAAAAATGCAGCAAATAGAAATCTCTGAGCTTGGAAAACAATATGCAGTAGCAAACTTCCGTCTCATAAGGCACATCCATGTAGGAACGCGCTATCATAACACAACCCTCTTCTTTTCCTTCCAGCTTTAGCAGCTAAACTCTAAAGGTTCCCTCCCGTCCAAGGTGGTTGCACTTCAACCTTGGAATAGGTCAGCTGATGTAAGGGTACGAGACAATCAGTGTGTCTTATACCAGAGAGAAAAAACAACAGAAGGATGATGAACTGGAAACAAGAAAACAGCTCCCTAGAAATATATTATTCTGGAATGCAGAAAGCATAAGAAAGAAAAATGCATTGAATTGTAGCAACACCTGTATATTAATCAGCCAGAGGGACTACAGTAAATAAACCACCAAGTTAGGAACGCACTGACGGTTGTTGACGAGGGAAGGTGGAAGCGCTTGTTACCTTGCAATGTTTTCTGTAAACAAATATGATGTACTCACCCCACGTCGATAGCAGGTAGACTAGAATTAAGGAGTATTAAAGGAAAAAATCTGATGTGATACACTCACATGACTTTCTCTACCCTTTATCTTTATTAGTTGGTATACAAACTATGTTTACTAAAGCTTATTTTCCTATATACTACGTTTTAATCCAAATAAACCTTTGCAAAAATAGCTACATTTTCCATTTCGTTAAAAGTATAAAGAGAACAGCGATAGTCAAATGTTTAAGAACTGGACGCTATATTTTAAGAATGGCAAGTATTGAACAATTCGAACTTTTAATAATTCAGAAACGGCTTATGCCACAGAAAACTTATTTTAAGTAAACTGGGTATTTTAAGGAGATCCACATTTTTTGTATAGTACGTTTTCGTCTATTGCTTAAGGTTTACCAGTTATACAAGATTATACAAAATTGCTTCCGAATGAAGAGGACTTCAAAGGAAATTCCCAAAAAATTCAAGATATGCATCTTATTTTTCATGTGAATATCTTTAATGTGTGGTATTTTAATCAAAATCGTTTGAGCCACTTTTTAAGAAAACAAAATTTTCGAAAAATTTTCCATGTAAAGGGTAGTTAGGAGTGGGGGGATTTTCTTGAAAATCTTAGTGTCGTATCTTTGGAAGGTACTGAACCTAAATACTACGTTTGGTAGTAAAATGCTTCTTTTTTATTCAGGGGCCACAAAGCATATATTTCCGATGAAATCTCGGTATCAAATTTTTGGGGTGTTTGCAATACCTTCTCTACCTACTATGTACCCGGTAGAGAAAATAAAAATGTACATTTGGCTATTAATAGTGCGCACTAAAGTTATCTCATGATTTAATTAAGGCATCAATATACAGATATGAGTTACATTGTGTTTTCTTTTACTCGCAGGATGTAAATTTTTATAGCAATATCTGATCTTATTAGCGTATGACACAGATCCTCGAAAAAATCTGATCCCTATTATGGACTTGAAATTGAAAGCTCACATTTCTGATTGTTTCTTTCTAATAGTGTCACATGTTCCTTGGCTTTCATTGAATTACAGGTTCCTTAACATGAAGTTTTAAACGTCATTTGAACTGTAATGTTACGTCTGATGGTTTCGCCATTTGTATTAAAGTGTTCCGTGGAACATTTCGCTACAAACGATGCTTATTGTGATGATGTTTCTTGTGTATGAACTCTTATTTATTTTAGGCACATTACCAGAGTTCTCCACTCTTCCATATATGCATCGAATAAATGGAACAGTCGCAACGAAACCGTCCATTGGGTTGGGGAATATAGTATCTGTTACAATACCTGATGTCACCCATACTCAGGGTGGTAACACGATTCCTCTGTTTACTTACTAATACCCCTCTGCCTGTTAATAATCAACACAACAGTAGCATTTATATACATACAATCCTACTTCTACCACGTGATTGAGTATTATGGAGCGCACGACGAATGGAAGGCAAGACAGACGGCGGCGCAGGATACTGATTCGCGACACAACATAAAACAACCTGCTCCAATTACTCTTCAAAATTTCCAGTCAAATAATCTATTAACCACAGAAATTAAGAATATATACAATAGAATTATTCGGAAGGTACACAAAACTTCAATGATGCCTTCTCATTAAGGAATAGAGGGTAATGAAACAGCAGATGAAGCTGCAAAGGAAGCGACAAGACAACCACCAGATTGTCCCTCTATCCCCGTCCAGCATGAAGATTCTATACTGTATATTAAGAAAAAATCTGATTTGTTACACTCACATGACTTTCTCTACTCTTGTAAAAACTATTTTTACAAACGCTTATTCTCCATCAACTTCATGTTAATCGAGATAAACATTGTAGAAACTATCTTATTGCTAATTTTCTTGTAGGTGCAAGGGGAATGTGGTAGGATTTAAGCGATAGTCAAATATTTTAAGAGCTGGTTGCTATGTGGAGTATTCCATTCCCTTTGCATGAATAACGAATTCCCATTTGAGAAAAGTATAAGCATTGCAAAATTCAAACAAATAACAAGAATATCTTGGAAATGGTTCACTCGACAAAAAATGTTTCTAAATAGATTGTGTGCTTTAATGACATCTACATTTATATGTAGTAAACTTTTGTCTATCCCTTACGGTTTATCAGTTATGCAAAAGTCATTCAGAATGAAGTGGATTTTTGGAGACATTCTCAGAAAGTTCATCATATACATTTCATTTGCCATAAAAGTATCTTAAACGTCTGATATTTTAATCCAAATCATTAAAGCCATTTTTGAGGAAATCAAAATTTTCAAAAAATGTTCCATGTAAAGGGTACTATGGGGTGAGGGGATTTTATTGAAAACGTTCGTGTCGCATCTTTGAAAGACATCTAATCTAAATACCGAGTGTGGTATTTATCCGACTTTTCGTTGTTGAGTTATGATGTTCAGAGACATACACACACACACACGAGCCTTTGTCTGAAAATGCTTTTTCGAAATCAAAAAACTTGAAAACATGTATTTCCGGTGAAATCTCAGTATCGACCTTTTGAGTGGAATGCAATACTTCCCCTACTTACTATACGTAGTAGAAAAAGTATAAAACAGGTACAACAGGAAATTCAACTGGTTCTGAAAACAATCAAAACACCAAGTTAACTGAAGCAAAACCTGTCATATGATTTCCAAATGTCTACAAAAATCTCAGCGAGTGTCAACAGGTGTTACTCTCCAGATTAAGAATTGGCCACACTCAATTAACTCATGACTACCTATTTACCAGAGAGGATCCTTCATTTTGTGGACATTGCAACTAAAGATTGACAGTGAAACACGTTATAACCAAATGTGACCAGTACTCCAACTTCAGGACGGACGACCAAATTCCTACCGATTTTCAGGCAGCATTAGATGAACCGACCATTATTTATATCCTTAAAATATTGTAAATTAGCCAGTTTATTGTAAACGTCTGTCAAACTTGTTAATATGTATCAATTACTGTAGTTTAGTCTACTGGGTCGCTACAACATCTACGCTGTGAGGCGACATTAAATAAAGTCATAAAAAATCTGATGTGTTATACTCACATGACTTTCTTTACTCTTGTACAAACTATTTTTACAAAAGATTGTTCTCCATATGCTTCATGTCAATCGAGATGTTAATCTTATTGCTAATTTTCTTGTAGATGCAAGGGGAATTGCTAGGCTTTAAGCGATAGTCAAATATTTTAAGAGCTGGTTGCTATGTGGAGTATTTCATTTTCTTTGCATTACCAGGACCAGAAACAAATGAATAACGAATTTGAGAAAAAGTATAAGTATTGGAAAAGTTAAGGGAATAACAAGCAATATCTCGAAAATGTTTCATTCAACAAAACAAATGTATATGACATAAATTGTGTATTTTAACGCGATCTACATTTTTTGTGTAGTAAAATTTTGTCTATCTCTTATGGTTTACCAGTTATGCAAAAGTCGTTCACAATGAAGAACACTTTTGGAGACATTTCCAGAGAATTCAGGATATAAATTTTATTTGTCATGAAAAAATCTGAAACATATGATATTTTAATCAAAATCCTAAAAGCCATTTTTGAAAAAATTAAAATTTTCGAAAAATGTTCCATGTAAAGGGTAATCTTGGGTGGGGGATTTTCTTGAAAACCTTCGTGTCACATCTCTGGAAGATACTGAACCTAAATACCAAGTTTGGTGTTTATCCGACTGTTCGTTTCTGAGTTATGCTGTTCACAGACAAAACATATATACACCCGGTGAAATCTCGGTATCGAATTTTTGGGTGGAATGCAATACTTCCCCTACTCACTATACGTAGTAGAGAAAGTGAAAATACTCAGCTACTAAAGAGCTGCACTGTAGAGTGTATAAGTTCCTGCAGTACAATTGCAAACACGATTTAGGTACAATAGTTAAACTGGGCAGCTCTATCTTTGCCAAAGGAGATTAGAGTGCACATAATCTTAGGAACAACAACCTCTATGTTGTTGACCAACCAGAGTAACCGACAAATATACCTCCTAAACCAAAGCACACGCCACATAAGCAAGATACAGCCATGTTCAAACACATCTGTTTCAAGTACAACAGAATTCTAATAGACGCACTAACATCAACGCGGTACAGATAAACATTTACCACTCACTCAATCTCACAGCAAAGTGGGGGAAAACTTAATACACTAAAAGCAGCACTAACCCCATCAGCTACATTACAGAATGAACAGGACGCCAAATACGTTGCTACATAGATAGATACCCCAATATCCGTACAGCTCAAAATGTGCTCCAAGTGTGAAGTAAACTACTCGCGACAAACCTAGTGATGTTCCAAGTGAAGAAGATGGTTTGTTTACTGCCCCACGTATGAACGCCAATTTGAGATAGGTGATTGCTGCTACGTATGGTAACTCAGTTTGAAGATGTGTTATACTTCGACTGTTGGAGAGCCGAACTTGCAGTAGTTGCAACCATACGTATGGTAAAAAGTTTCCGGTAGCCTTTGCCCCAAATGTACTTTCCGGTGGCCTTTGCCCCAAATGTTTAAAAAATATTAACTTTGTAATTTTTACTGTTTATTTAAATATTTACATTTATGTTTGCCTCGGCTGCGTCAGTATTATTGTTAGAGACATGTTTCTCTTTGCAGGTTTGTGGTGCGACTTAAGAATGTAGACTTACACAGATTATAATTTTTACTTCACTCCCTTTATTAATGCTTGACACGATTTAAATAACACTTCACTAATATAAAGAGAGCTGTGAGATTTTTTTAATTAATTACTTGCACTTTTTAACACGTAAACTATTTTTATCTCACAATGAATACGTATTAAATTTCTCGAGGATACATCTCGCGTCTGGTTAGAAACACTGTCTACAACCAACACGTCCAGTTATGAGCGCTGTCTACAAGCAACTGACTTGATTTCTAGCGCCTAAATTTGTAAATTTCTGTATTTCAAGTCTCTGATTGACTATTCCTAATCCAATAGAATACTTTTATTTAACTTAAGCTTTTTTCTGCTTGTTGATTGGCTATTTTATAAACCGTCACAAAAATTACATTATTATTGCTCCAAGAATGACTAGTAGTATTATTAAACTTTCAAATTCATTATTGCTTCAAGGCTATCTCATTGCTACCTCATAGTTAGCAACTTTTAACCTATTATTCTCACAGCTCCTACATTATTAAATTACGTAATACATTCACATAACATTATTGAACATGTATACAGTAATATAAACATATACAATCACATATTGCTTTAAGGTGGGCTGTTATTATATTTTTATTATATAATTTCACTAAAATCATTTAAGTGTTAAAAATACTGCCTCACAAGAAAGGGAACTAATACGCTGTAATGGCATAAAGTTCGCAACCTAATGCAAAATTCCAACACTTCAAGAGAGACTCAAAACGATAATCTACCAGCAGCTCCAATAACAATAGGATGGTATGGGTATTAGTCCAAAGATCAACATGTAAACCAAATTAGTATCCCCATTCAGCAAGACGCAAAAGCCAATCAATGCCATGTCCCACAAAGAGGGGGTTGCGAATCCTTAGCACTCGCGGATCCTTAGTGAGTCGGGCCAAACATCTGACTATTTGGATTGTATTGGGCTCGCCGGGGCAATGGTTCCCGATAGTGCTAACCTGGAGAGCTGCGAGACGGTGTGCTAGGACTCTGTCGTCCATAGCAAGGCTTTTAGCTAGTCTTCTCATTTGGATTTGATGCACGTAAGTGACAGATCCACTTCCTTCCCTGCGAAATCAGGTAGGAGCGGCCTTTTAAAGAAATCTGATATTAGCCTAACGGAAAAACCAATGGAGGATTGCCGGATTGCGACTTTCTTGGTTCTGGAAGGGGAACTTTGGCTTGGATTAGACCTTCCCAATACTATAATCAATTCCATAGCCGACGATTTGAGCAGATACCATTCCTAATAACGGAGAAGCGGATGTAAACGTAATACACACAATAAAGTCCACAATATAGGCAGGCGAAATCAGCTGGATAATTAGACACCTCTCGCACAAAAAGACACCGTGCCCTGAACCAATACCAAACTTGATACTAAAGCTTCTAATCGCCAAGGCGATACAAGCACTGTCTCACTCCTGCTCCCAGTCATGCTACTTCCCATCAAGATGGAAAATCGCCCCATACCTCTGTCATTGCCTCACTTATTCAACCAGCTTTTCTCATATTCTTCATCCTCGTTTACGGTTCTCCTCTCCACTATACCTAATTCCCCTGTCAGTTCCATCACCTCCCACAACCAACGCCCCTACCAAATGTCTTATGGTCACTGAAACCCCGGGCCTTCCTTAACTGCTTCCTTACCAGACCACGAAGCAGCTAGCCCTAACCTTATCCTTCTCGAAGAGCACAAATAGCTTATAGCGCGCGAGTTAATACCAATTCTCTGCTTTCTCCGATGGTTGATACTCTCCCCGGGACCTCTTGATCAACTCAAGTATTTGGGACTGCGCCGGGAATGCAAACCTAGCAGCTGGCTCGCCTGGCGATACAGACCAGCGGAGTCACAGAGTTGAAGCTTCGACAGATAATGGGTCCAAAGCGTATCTACGGGTATAAGCTCTCACTGAAGACGACCATTTGAAGCTGCTTGGGATTGGGGTATTGTTACCTACATCAAGGGGACTACGTAAACATTGCTTCCAGATCCAATATTACAAATGCCACTTCTAAGTCACAAGGCAAATCAGTATTGGGCCAGAATCGAAACATGCTGCATATCTACTGTACCCTACCCCTTAGCTGGTTATCAAACTCCATTGCGAATATATTCTGTACACTCTGCCAGCAGAAATGCCAAGACACATGATACCGAATACCTTCGGAATTAAATTGCGGCAAAACTCCGGTTAGCAGGGCGAGCGTGCATCTACTTGGGCTCGTGGGATCCACTTAAATTGTCACGCATCAGCTTTGTTCTAGGAAGCATCCAGCACCCGGCAAGTACTGTGGTTGTCTCAGGAGAATGGCTTTTTCCTTGAGCTGCAAGTGTGCAGTGGCCTATGGAGCCTCTTGTCTGCGATGCAAATAGTGTAATACCAGCAGTTCAGAAGTATTGTCAACAAATGCAGTTTCACATGTGTATGGTCATAATTATATTGTTTTACATGTATGCAGGCTTTACAAGTTTACTTATTGAGAATATGATAATAGTTGTTTTGCTTGATGCGGTAATATAATGCATTACTGTGAGGCAGTATTTTTAACACTTGAATTATTTAAATTAAATAATATAATATGTAAATTCAATAACAGCCGGCCATGAAGCAATATGTATGTAATAATTTGTAAAAAAAATGTATGTAACAGTCATTGCATATGCTTATATTATTGTAAACATTTTCAATAATGTTATGTGAATGCATTATGTAATTTAATAACGTAAGAGCTGTGAGAATAATAAGTTTAAAGTTGCTAACAATGAGGTAACCTTGAGGCAATAATGAGTTTAAGAGTTTAAATACTACTAGTCATAATTAATGCAACGATAATGTAAATGTTGTGACAGTTTAAAATTAGCCAATCAACAGCCAGAAAAGGCTTTAATTAAATGCAGGTATTCTATTGGACTAGGATTAGTCAATCAGAGACTTGAAATACAAAAGTTTACGGGATGGACGGTTGAAATATGTTCAGTTGCCTGCAGACCTTGGTAGTGACCAGATGGAAGATGTGTTCCCTGAAGAAATATTACGTATTCGTGTGAAAAAAAATTATGTATACGCGTTAACAAAGTACAATTATTAAATAAAAGAATCTCACAGCTCTTAATATCAGTGTAGTGCTATTTAATTTGTGTCAAGGATTAATGAAAAGAAGTGAATTTAAGCTTAAAATCTGTGTAAGCCTACATTCTTGTCGCACCACGCCCTGATTAAAAGAAACGTGGCTCTAAAGTAATACTGAAGCAGCCGAGGCAAACATAAACATAATCTATATATAATATATCTATAATATCTATAGAACCAGTCTAATAACAAAGTTAATATAATATTTTTTAAACCTGGAGCGTAACAACAAAAATACATCTTCAAAATCGGCTTCTCATACGTAAAAGCATATTACAACAGGACACTTTCTCAAATTGACGTCTATACAAGGAGCTAAATAAATAAACAACTCCTACGTAAAGACAACAACTACTTCAAGTTGGCTTCCCAAGCGTGAGACTAATAACTTACGTAACAATAAATTACGTAAATAAATAAACTCCTAAAGACAATAACTTCTTCAACATCAAAACATAAACAACGTATCTTCTTCAACTCGTGCTACTTCGCGTAATATTTATTGTCCTGGGAAAGAAAGGATAAGTACCTTTAGAACAGGGTGTAAAATAATAGAAGGAGAATCCAGCGCTGGCTCAGGTTGGCTTATGGCAACCACAAGGTCACAGCTAAACTCCTGAGTCAAACACAGTACTTCAAGGTTCTCCTATTGACCCTAGCAGGACCAAACATATCTGCCAATACCGCAGAATACAAACACTATAAGTTCTCGTATCCCACAAACTCTAAGCCACGGTAGGATACAATAACGTGACAGTTTCAGGACTGTCATGGTACGAAATATGGAGATGAATGTGCTCACCCTGTCTTTTTAAAGACTCCTGGTTGTCTTCAAATCCTGACACGATGTGTTTGGTTTTTCAGCGTGACTCATAATAAGTCTTACATGCGCAAATGACGATTACTAGTAAGCTCACAGATAAACTATCATAACAAGCCTACCTAAATGGTTGACTTCTGGCTTTTATAATGACTTGGAATGTAAACTGGATCATTCTAAAATCGAACTCCAGACTACTTATTTTCTCATAACTAGTTTTATTCACCGCTGATATCAAGAAAATACCGTCTGTGCAGCGTTTGATGTTAAAGCCCCGTGTGATGTATTACAGTACCTTTCAAATCAGAAGAGCTTTACTCTCCAGCGAATCAGACGTTGTTATTAACTATGCGTTGCCCCTTCACTTTTCATTTTGCCCTCAAACTCGCACACTGTTCTAGGAGTCACTGTCACTGTCTAGCTCAAGGTAATGTAAGTACCTCGCGATACACACTTACTTTGCCTACACTACACGATTTAACCGTAAGTTGCTGAAAATGTTTGAAATAGAGTTGATATCTCTCTTCCCCGTTGTTATATCTTTTAATACATGTATATACCCAAAAACTAATACTTCAAGCCTGGCTTCGCAATACCTGCCTTAAGGCAACAACTGATCTCTAATATGAAGTATTGTACTCTGGATTCAACAGGCTTAGCAATAGTCACATTTTTTAAAAAGCGATAGTTACGTAATGGCTTTGAAATTTTATGTCCTTTGCATTACCACGAGAAAAAACGAACAGCGAATTGCCACTTGAAAAAAAGAATAAATATTGGGAAACTAAAAACAATAACAAAGAACATCTCGGAAATCGTTAACTCCAAAAATATGTTTTATTTCACAAAAATTGTGTACTTTTAACCAGGTCTACATTTTTTTGTTAGTAAGATTTTATCTCTCTCTTACGGTTTACCAATTATACAGAAGCTATTCCGAATGAAAATTGAAGATATATATTTTATTTGTCATACATATTTTAATAATATGGTATATCAAAAATGTTAAGAGCCGTTTTTTAGAAACTAAAAAAATGGCTAGTTTTCATTTCACAACCTTGGAAGACACCGAAATTAAATTTCAAGTTTGATATTTAACCGACTTTTCGTTTTTCAGTTATGTTGTTCACACACAAACACGAAAATATATACGGACCTTTTTGTTAATGGTCAAAATGTGTATTGCGGATTCGGATTTTTTGAGTGAAACACAATACTTCCTCTACTTATAGATATTTATAGGGACGGAAAAGTAGAACAGCAGTTCTGAAATTACACATTTTGACAAATGTACTATTCTTCTTTCGGAGAAGCACTCAATACTTGTCAATTTACTACCGTTCCATTTCATTAAGTACTTTGGTTATAGCACAAGCATTAGACACATTACTGTTTATGTATAAAATATTTTAATTCTAAGAACATATTTTGCAACGTTCCAAAACGTGCAATAAAAAAGAAAAAAATCTGATAAGTTACATTCACGTGACCTTCTCTACCCTCTATTGTTTATTAGTGGGTATACAAACTATTCCTGCTAAAGCATGTTTTTCTACTTCATTTTTATTCAAATGAACCTTCGCAGAAGTAGCTACATTACACATTTCGGTTATAGATACAAAGAGACGCTGGCCTTAAAATAGTTTCCATGATATCGCGAGAAACAACTAAAAAAAGACAGTACTTGAAAATAATGATAAAGTAAAAAAACAATAAATGATATCTCGGAAATGGCGTATGCCACAAAAACAGTTATCTGAAATAAATTGTGTGTTTTAAAGATATGTGCATTTTTTTGTGTTTTGCTTCTACCTCTATCGCTAAACGTTTTCCAGTTGTACAGGCTTATACAAAGTTCCTTCTGAATGAAGAGGGCTTGCAGGTTATTCTAGAAAATCCAAGATTTACATTTTATTTGTCATGTAAATATCTTAAACATATAGTATTACTTTCAAAATCTTTGAGCCGAAAATTTCCAAAAAATGTTCCATAAGAAAATCCTTGTGCGCATCTTTGAGAGATAATTATAATAATCTTATGGCGCTACAGCCAATGAAGGGCCTTGACCTGCCACCGACAGTCAACTGCCGTATCGATATGAGGAAGTGATGTGGCCAGCATCGCACATCCCCCAGCCAGAATGTTAGCCTCCGTGGCCGGGACCGCTGCCTATCGCAGCTCCTCACTTTCCTCGCGATGCTGAGTGATCACCGGCCGTACACCTGGGACTTAAATCCCGCACCTCCATAGGTGGAATCGAAATCGTGCTTTTTCACTGACCAGGAAACAGAGATCCACGTTCTAGCCCACAGCAGCCGGCGCAGGGTAGCTATGCAGGATACTAAAGTTAAACACCAAGTTTGATACTTATCCAACTTTTCGATTTTGAGTTATGCTGTTCACAGACACACGCATACACAAGGAATTGCTCTAAAAATGCTTTATTTGCATTCAGGGTGCCTCAAAATATGTATTTCGGGTTGAAATCTCGGTATCAAATTTTTGGGTGTAATGCGTTGCCTCCTGTACTTTACTATAGGAAGCAGTAGGGAAAGTAAAAAGGATGTCAAGACCCAGGTAAGATTTAAACGATAAAGTTTGACTGTGATACAGGGAGAGCCAAAAAATCTTTGAACCGGCTGCATGGTGTTTTCCTGTCTGCTTCCTCGGCGCTCGTTACCGTCTGCCGTTATCATAGAAAGACGCGGATGAAGCTATACAACACTTTTAAAACTACTTTTAAAGGGCTTACTTACCAACTTTATGAAAGTGTGACTGAGAACAGAATTATTAGTACAGATTTGTGGCCCCCTCGGTCCCCTGACTTAACCCCCTGCGATTTCTATCTCTGCGGCAACTTAAAACTTCTATACTAGCGGCAGACGGCAACGAGCGCCGAGGATGCGGACAGGAAAAACACCGCGCAGTCAGTTCGTAGTTTTTTGACACTCTCTGTATTATATCATTATACTCCATATCTGCCTCAGGCGGTGGTCCGCATTCGGAGGATCATGGGTTCGATTCTTGGGTTCGACCTTCCTGGCCCATGAGTTTTTCGGCGGTTAACCCCGGTCCCTAGATGAATGCTGGGAAGAATCATTAAGCCCCCTGAATTCCCTGTCCCTCCATGTTCACCTCCATTCTCATTCCACTTCACCTTTCATCTGCTTGGTCTCTTTCGGGGTTGCAAGTGTCGGCAGGAGGTCTCGGCGTGTGCATGGTAAGGGAAAAGGATGCCCTGTGGAAGCCTTCGCCCCCCCCCACAGTGAGAGCGGTCTCGGGGTTCGGGATGTGTAAACCTACAGCGGGACGGGAGCCTCTCCGGGGAGTTTAAATCCGCAAATGGTAGGGACTCTGCCCTCTGCCTGTCGTACCCCCTGGTCCGGTTACCTCTGTTACCTCCTATCTCATCCCTCCCTCCGGGGTGAATCCTATCCTGCCCTTCTATTTCTTAAATAAGGTAAGGTGCATATCACAGAGGGACCCCCGGAACCGGGGCAGAGCACCGCACGTAGGCCAATCGGCCCATTGTACTTCCAACGTGACCCCTGGGAGGAAAGATCAGGGGAGAGACATGAAGTGCGATCAGATCTGGATGCCGAAGGGCGCAAGTATAGACGGGGTCTCTAATGTTTCCTGATAGAACGCATCCGACGACGACTGGTCCCTGCCCACAAGCCACCAACCTCCAGGATCCTCCGGAGTGGACTCCCACGCTGTGGAGAGACCTAACTCAGCGGTTGTAGTGCCGAACACCGTCGCCTGGTCCTACAACCCTGAAACAGATGTATGGGTATAGGAAATGGGAGGAAGGAGAGTCGTAGTAGAAGATTAACCACCCCAGAATTTGCCTAGTGACCCGGGGAAACCACGAAAAAACCTGAGCTAGAGTGGGCGGTCGCCGGAGATCCATCCCGCAACCTCCCGAATGCGAGCCACAGACGTAATTGCTGTGGCATCCCACTCGATTCCATTTTTGCAGTACTAAATATATAAAAATCTGATGTGTTACACTCACAATACTTTCCCTACTGTTGTACAAACTATTTTTACAAACGCTTATTCTCCATATGTTTCATGTTAATTGGTAGGCTTTAAGCGACAGTCAAATATTTTAAGAGCTGGTTGCTATGTGGAGTATTCCATTCTCTTTGCATTACCAGGACAAAAAAAATGAATAACGAATTTGAGAAAAAGTATAAGTATTGGAAAATTTTAAGGGAATAACAAGAAATATCTCGAAAATGGTTCACTTAACAAAAGGGTGTATATGATATAAATTGTGTATTTTAAAGCGATCTACATTTTTTGTGTAGTAAAATTTTGTCTTTCTCTTATAGTTTACCAGTTATGCAAAAGTCGTTCACAATGAAGAGTACTTTTGGAGACATTCCCAGAAAATTCGAGATATACATTTCGTTTGTCATGAAAATATCTTAAACATGTGATATTTTAATCAAAATCGTTACAGCCGTTTTTGAGAAAATTAAAATTTTCGAAAAATGTTCCATGTAAAGGGTAATCTGGGGTGGGGGGATTTTCTTGAAAACCTTCGTGTCGCATCTCTGGAAGATACTGAACCTAAACACCAAGTTTGGTGTTTATCCGACTGTTCGTTTCTGAGTTATGCTGTTCACAGACACACAATCGGACATGTTTCCAAAAATGCTTTTTGTTTATTCAGGGGGCCTCAAAATATGTATTTCCGGTGAAATCTCGGTATCGAATTTTTGGGTGGAATACAATACTTCCCCTACTTACTATACGTAGTAAAGAAAGTAAAAAGTTAGAGGTTTAATGTGGTTCATACACATAGGTGTAGTAACGTAGACAAAACACGCAGGTTGGTTAAGTTTCCAGCACTGAATACTGGGAATTGGATCAAGAAACACTATCGCCGCAGAAAGGTTTTAATGACGTTGCTGAGAAAGAACATGTTATAAACCCAGGAATTAAAGTGAGAGAAGGAGGTCACGTTTACGATGGGCCGTCTTAGGTTTCTGAACAGTGTGGCTTGCTCCTGGGCGGAAGGGCAGACAGTGTGGCAGATTGGCTTCAATGAATGTGGAGTTAGATTGCAGTACAATTCAGCAGCTCGGCTCCTGAGTGGGGCCTTTTGCCGGGTATAAAATGCTGATTGCTACGATACGTGGCGAAATTTGGTCGCTATTCAGTGCAGAAGAGGGGTGACAGGGACTACAACTTGACTAATAACGGCTGCAGAGTTGCATTGTTCTGCTTTCTCTAACAAGTGGTGCATATTGTGAGTTCACTGCAGCGATTCACTTAATCCGCTCTGCACAAAATATCATTTTGTTAGGTGTCGCCTACAACAACTGAAGTAGAATATCTTTACGTTATTTGCACCACGCTTTGGGCGCCAATTTGAAGTAGATGTATTGTCGCTGTTGGAGAGCCAAAACTTGAAGTGGTTTAGAACACGCACGTTACAAAGTTTCCGGTGGCCTTCGCCCTAATTTCACTTTCCGGTGGCCTTTGCCTCACTTTTAAAAAAATCAATTTTGTATTTTAATGTTTACTTAAATATTATATATGTATGTTTGCCTCGGCTGTGTCAGTAGTAATTTGCAGAAACACGTATCTCTTAGCAGGGGTTGGTGCGGCTAAACAATGAAGGCATACACAAAATTATAATTTTTACATTCTCTACTACGTATAGTAAGTAGGGGAAGTATTGTATTCCACCCAAAAATTCGATACCGAGATTTGACCGGAAATACATGTTTTGAAACCCCTGAATCCAAAAAAAGAATTTTTGGAAACATGTCTGTGTGTGTTTGTGAACAGCTTAACTCAGAAACGAACAGTCGGATAAACACCAAACTTGGTATTTAGGTTCAGTATCTTCCAGAGATACGACACGAAGGTTTTCAAGAAAATCCCCCCACCCCAGATTACCTTTTACACGGAAAATTTTTCGAGAATTTTAATTTTCTCAAAAATGGCTCTAACGATTTTAATTAAAATATCATATGTTTAAGATATTTTATGACAAACAAAATGGATATCTCGAATTTTCTGGGAATGTCTCCAAAAGTGTTCTTCATTGTGAACGACTTTTGCATAACTGGTAAACCATAAGAGATAGACAAAATTTTACTGCACAAAAAATGCAGATCGCGTTAAAATACACAATTTATGTCATACACATTTTTTCTCTTGAGTGAGCCGTTTTCGAGATATTGCTTGTTATTCCATTAAATTTTCCAATACTTATACTTTTACTCAAATTCGTTATTCATTTTTTTTATGTCCTGGACATGCAAAGGAGAATGGAATGCGCCACATAGCAACCAGCTCTTAAAAGATTTGACTATAGCTTAAAGCCTACCATATTCCCCTTGCATCTACAAGAAAGTTAGCAATATGATTAACATCTCGATTAACATGAAGCATATGGAGAATAAGCGTTTGTAAAAATAGTTTGTACAAGAGTAGAGAAAGTCATGTGAGTGTAACACATCAGATTTTTTTATGTCTCACAGTGAGTACGTAGCGAACTGCTCGGAAACGCTGTCTAGTAGCGTCTGGCTTGTACCGCCTAAATTTATACTTTTACTATATTTCAATTTCTGATTGGCTAATCCCACTCCAATAGAATACTTTTATTTAACGTAAAGCCTTTCTAGTTTTTGATTGGCTATTTATAAACTGGTTTAATATTACATTAAGGTTCCAAGAATTATAGTATGATTATTAAACTTTCTAATTTATTGTTGTCTCAAGGTTACCTCACTGTTAGCAACTTTCTGCTTCTATTCTCACAGCTCCTACATTGTTAAATTACTTATTACATTCACATAACATTAATACAATGACTGTTACATATACTTTGTATATTATTTATACACATATTGCTTTAAGGCGGACTGTTATTTTATTTTATATTATATATTCATACTGATATTATTTAAATGTTAAAAATACTGCCTCACAACTCAAATCCTGCAAAATAACTTAAATAGTGATACGGCGAAACCACTATTTCTGATACTCGATAACGACACTGATTTTTGAGCACCAAAAAGCTGTAAAGGTGACAACTTGAATTACGTTCTTATTAGTACTTTTCTGTGTATAAAAGCATGTAACCAATTTTTTATTGTATGCAATTTCCGAAGTTTTTCCTGTTTGTCATTCTTAAATTGGCATCATTTCTATCATATAATGCCACAGGTTATAATGTATTCTTTATTATTACTTAAGGCTAATAATAATTATAATAATTCGTGTGCCTTCCTCTTATGTAACTATATTTTATGCTGAAAACTTTCTTTTAAAGGATTTTCTATCCATATTATGGAAATTAGTCGTATGGCATATATTTCCACGCGCTGTGTTATCTCACGTCTTAAGTTCTGATTTGCTTCTGCTGCATTCACATATTTTGGACAGGAGTAGATATTAAATGACAGAGTGAGTCACCAAACCAGGCTTTTGCAGAAACACGATTTAGTGCATCAGCTAAATCAGTTTCGTTCACAACTCAGTTAACGCTGCATGTTATACAGGGAGAGCCAAAAGACTACGAACCGGCTGCGCGGTGTTTTTCGTGTACGCGTGCTCGGCACTCGTTGCTGTCTGTCGCTATCATAGAAAGGCGCGGATGAAACCATACAACATTTTTAAAACTACTTTTAAAGGTTTTTACCTACCAACTTTATGAAAGTGTGTTTGAAGACAGAATTATTTGCAGAGATTTGTGGTCCCCTCGGTCCCCCGACCTGACTCCCTGCGATTTCTATCTCTGGGGTAACTTAAAACAAAGTGTACAAGACAAACCCACACAACCTGGAAGAATTAAAACAAAATATCTGCCAGGAAATTGCTAGCATTTCTCAACGTGAACTACGGCGAGTGATGGATAGTTTCCTAAAGAGGTGCCAGAAATGTGTAGACAACGACGGTGGCCAGTTTCAGCATCTCCTTTCATAAAGTTGGTAAGTAAAGCCTTTAAAAGCAGTTTTAAAAGTAGTGTTTCATCCGCGCCTTCCTATGCTAGCGGCAGACGGCAACGAGCGCCGAGGATGCGGACAGGAAAAACACCGCGCAGCCGGTTCGTAGTTTTTTGGCTCTCTCTGTATTAGTACATCTACTCCTTCCCCAGTGTTATGCATGTCTTAATTTAGACGTAAGTCTATGGAATACTACATTTATTCACCCCCAGGACACGCATTATCGACGGTATCGAGGTCCCATCCCTAATCTTAAGTTTATTAACAATATATCTGCGCAAATGGGTTACACTGTGATTTTTTTCTCAACATCACTGAGCTTTAAACAATAGTGGAGCGTTGTATAAGAGCGTGTTATCTTACAGCATTATGTAATATTGTTTCTTAAATATTCCTGGAAGTAATTACTTGAAATAGAATACTAGCACAAGTGGTCCAACATATTCTCAGTGTTGTACTCTGATTGATCAGCAGATTGCATATTTGCTTTGCTTAAAGCAATGTGTCTATGAAGATTCAAAAATCCATAGTTTTCTTCTGATTGCTTTGACTTTTTTACTTTCTCTACCCTGCATAGTAGATAGAGAAGGTATTGCATTCCACCCAAAATTTCATATCGAGGTTTCACCGGTAATACATGTTTTGAAACTCCCTGAATCCAAAAAGTTTTACAAAAATGTCTGAGTGTGTCTGTGAACAGCACAAATCAAAAACGAAAAGTCGGATAAACACTAAAATTGGTATTTAAGTTCAGTATATTTCAAAGATAGCACACGAGGATTTTCAAGAAAATCCCCCCACCCCAGACTACCCTTTACATGGAATATTTTTCTAATTTTTGTATTTTTTAAAAAAGACTAACGATTTTATTAGAATACCATATATATTAAAAATATAGACATGACAAATAAAATGTACATCTTGAATTTTGTGGGAATAGCCTATGAAGTACTCCTCATTTGGGTGGAATTTTGTATAATCTTGTGTAACTGGTAAACGTTAAGCGATAGATGAAGACGTACTACACACACAATGTAGATATCTTTATTAGTTTCTCTTATAAGTAAGTTTTTTAGCTTAGCTTATATCGTAGGTACATATGCTTTTATTTTTGTCAAAGCTATTTATATGGTGCTATGGTTATTGTTCTGTATTATTAAAATAGAGGCAACAAAGTTTGAGGTTAACAGTCCTTCTGGAAACAATGTTACAAAGCTGCTGCAGGGGACCGAAGAATAAGTGAAGTCGCAGCTGAAAGTATTGTTGTTGAACGTGTAGTACAACTATAGCTCCAATGTTTCAATAATGCAGACGAGAACATTAAAGTTTTACAACGTCCTGGAAGACCCAAGTTATGGAATATTGAAAATACACGCAGGGTTTTCAAAGACAATACACAGACAGGCAATCAGAGGTTGTCAGAATCACTTGGTGCTTCAAAAGTGACATACATCACCGTATTAAGAGACTTAAATTCATTCAGAAGTTCCAAATTTGTACCACATGAATTGACACCTGATCATGCTGAATGTAGAGTGGATATCTGTCATCAGCTTATCGGTGATCCTTGGGGTGATAGATTTATCAGGAGAATTGTCACATGTGATGAAAAGTGGGTACATTACTGCAACTCTGACACCTCGATCCCCATCAGCAGATGTCGTTAAAAAGACCGGTTCAGCCCCGAATTATATGTGTCTATGGACTTTGAAGATATGATTCACTCAATATGTTCCAAACGGATGTGCAGTCGATGTGGATCTTTACTCTCAACAACTGGAACGTGTCCATCAAGTTTTGAGACAAACGTATCCGAAATTAGTTAATAGAAAGAGAGTTTTCTTGCAGCAGGACAATACGAGATCCCATGCTTCTCAAAGAACAATGGACAAAATCCAGAAATTGGAAGGAATCGAACTAGTATCACATCAGCATATACCCCTGATCTTTTGTCATCAGATTACCATCTGTTTACATCCATTGTCCATTTCCTACGTGGAAGAAAGTTTGAAAACATTAAAGCGGTTGAAATGGGTATCAATCAATCTTCACATCATAAACTCGTACCGTTGCCGGATATCAAATCTCGTTGAAAGGCGGCTCAAGATATAACAGTCTTGGGACACCATCTATATAACAGCTAATTTATTTTGAGTCATTTGTGGCATAAGCCATTACTGAGATATCTGTTAATGATAGTTTGAATTGTTCATTACTTGGTTATTCTCTTTAAGTCCTGTCAACATTCACTTGTTTCTCGTGGTTGCATGGAAACAGTATGGAATTTTAAGACCAGGTATAGAGTCCAGCTCTTAAACATCTGACTCTTTCTATCCATAACGAAATCTGTAATGTAGCTATTTCTGCAAAGGTTTATTTGGATTAAAACATAGTAGATAGAAAAATCTGATGTGTTACGCTCACATGACTTTCTCTACTCTTGTACAAACGTTTTTACAAACGCTTATTCTCCATATGCTTCATGTTAATAGAGATGTTATTCTTATTGCTAATTTTCTTGTAGATTCAAGGGGAATTGGTAGACTTTAAGCGATAGTCAAATATTTTAAGAGCTGGTTGCTATGTGAAGCATTCCATTCTCTTTGTATGTACAGGACATAAAACAAAATCTGATGTGTTACACTCACATGACTTTCTCTACTCTTGTACAAACTATTTTTACAACCGCTTATACTCCATCTACTTCCTGTTAATCGAGATAAACATTTGCAGAGTCTATCTTATTGCTAATTTTCAGGTAGATGTAAGGGGAATATATATTTACAAAAGCAATATAGAAATACAGTAGCCTTTAAGCACATACATCTCTCTTACTAGCTGGTGCTAGGTGCAGCACTATTCCCTTTGCCACAGATTAATACTCTTTGCATATCCAAGTCAAAAAAATGAATAACGAACTCCCATTTGAGAAAAAAGTATTGAAAAATTTAAGGGAATAACAAGCAATATCTCGAAAATGGTTCACTCAACAAAAAAAATGTATATGACATAAATTGTGTATTTTAACGCGATCTACATTTTTGTGCAGTAAAAATTTGTCTATCTCTTATGGTTTACCAGTTTACCAAAAGTCGTTCACAATGAAGAATACTTTTGGAGAAATTCCCAGAAAATTCAAGATATACATTTTATTTGTCATGAAAATATCTTAAACATATGATATTTTAATCAAAATCGTTAGAGCCGTTTTTGAGAAAATTAAAATGTTCTAAAAATGTTCCATGTAAAGGGTAATCTGGGGTGAGGTGATTTTCTTGAAAACCTTCGTGTCGCATCTCTGGAAGATACTGAACCTAAATACCAAGTTTGGTGTTTATCCGACTGTTCGTTTCTGAGTTATTCTGTTCACAGACAGACACACAGACACACAGAGACACACAGACACACACAGGGACATGTTTCCAAAAATGGTCTTTTTGGATTCAGGGGGTCTCAAAACATGTATTTCCGGTGAAATCTCGGTACAGAATTTTTGGGAGGAATACAATACTTCCCCTACTTACTATACGTAGTAGAGAAAGTAAAAATGAATAACAAATTTGAGAAAAAGTATAAGTATTTGGAAACTCTAAGGGAATAACAAGCAATATCTCAAAAATGGTTCACCCAACAAAAAAAATGTATATGACATAAATTGTGTATTTTAACGCGATCTACATGTTTTGTGATGTAAAAGTTTGTCTATCTCTTATGGTTTACCAGTTATGCAAAAGTCGTTCACAATGAAGAATACTTTTGTAGACATTCCCAGGAAATTCGAGGTATACATTTCATTTGTCATAAAAATATCTTAAACATATGATATGTTAATCAAAATCGTTAGAGCCATTTTTGAGAAAATTAAAATTTTCGAAAAATGTTCCATGTAAAGGGAGGGTAATGTGGGGTGGGGGGATTTTCTTTAAAACCTTCGTGTCGCATCTCTGGAAGATACTAAACCTAAACACCAACTTTGGTGTTTATCCGACTGTTCGTTTCTGAGTTATGCTGTTCACACACACACGGACATATTTCCAAAAATACTTTTTTTGGATTCAGGAGGCCTCAAAACATGTATTTCGGATGAAATATCGGTATCGAATTTTTGGGTGGAATACAATACTTCCCCTACTTACTATACGTAGTAGAGAAAGTAAAAATAAGCTTTAGTAGTAATAGCTTGTATACCCATTGATAAGCGATAGAGGGTATAGAAGGTCATGTGAATGTAACACAATTTTTTGTATTCATAATTAATAACTTTTTGATTTGCTGATATCAAATGCTCATTGATCATACGCTTTATTGTATTGCTATCAAATTTTCAATTTGAACTTAGTATATAAACATAAACTTTTATGGAAAATAATTAATTCCAGCTGAATCATTTAGTATTTTAACTTTAAATCCGCAATTTCTGAAGTTCCCTGAAAAGTTCAAGCTAATTAATTGTCAAGTGTGGTCCAAAAAACATTTTTAATAGTAAAAAATGCCGAGGAAAAAGAAATGAATTGAGAAAAATGGAGTTTAAAGTACAAACGCGGTAACTGCCAGAAACGCAGCCGGACAGACTAGCTACAATATTTTCCTTGTCCATCTTATGCAGATTTGTAGGAAAAATCTTCAGACATGTAATATAAAATAAAGTATACGGATCAAACCACTAGCACTATCAGAAGATCGTCTATTTTATAATGCTAAATCTTTAAATTTCTATCAAAGGGAGATGGTCGATCAAAATAATTAACTCATTTTCCATGACCAGTTTTGACCCTAATAAACAAAGTTGCATTCATTTTTCTTTCTTTAAACGCAACTAAAAGTTATAAGTGGAGACTAAGTGGCGAAAATTCAAGTCGCCTTGTTTAAATTGATATTTTTATCAGTGTCAGCGCAATATTTATATTTTTATATATTTTTAAAAATATGGATTGATACTTTCACATGGCTTTCTCTACCCTCTAGCGGTTATTAGTAGGTGTATGTATTATTCTTACGAAAGCTTATTTTCCTATCGTCTTCATTTCTTCATTTTTCCTCTTCATTTCCGGAAATAGCTGTATTACACATTTCGTTATACTTAGATATAAATAGAATACCAAGATTCAAATGTTTAAGAACTGGACGCTATGTACTGGCCTTAAAATTTCATGCTCTCTGCGTGGAATACAAGAAATAACTGAATATCGAAATAATGGGAAAATGAACATTTCGAACCATTATAACGGATATCTCGAAAATGGCT
This sequence comes from Deroplatys truncata, assembly GCA_030765065.1. NCBI lineage: Eukaryota > Metazoa > Arthropoda > Insecta > Mantodea > Mantidae > Deroplatys > Deroplatys truncata. Next base: position 237,384,421 of record CM060984.1, on the reverse strand, counting down.
GATGCCACACAAAGTTATTTGAAATAAATTATTTGTTTTAAAGAGATCTACATTTTTTGTATAGTCCGTTTTCGTCTATCGCTTAACGTTTAGCAGTTATACAACATTATACAAACTTCCTTTCGAATCAAGTGGACTTCATAGGCTGTCTCTTTACTGTCTATATCTGTCTGTTTCTATTTCTCCTCATTACTTCCAGTTCCTTGCTCATTAGCTTGGTGGAAGGTGGTGAAAGGTGCCTAGAATTATCTTTTTATCTGGAATTAGCTATCTCGCCCTTCCCTTACTTATCTAATGCTACAGTCTCCCTTCTACATCTCTTGGTTGCTAAATATTCTAACATCTTTCTTGCTGAACTATATTATTATGTACAATTATTGTTTGATATTGATTTATATGTGTATATGTATAACGGGTCTTTCAACAAGAGTGTCCTATTTTTAACATGTGATAGCTGCCATTGTTATTAAGTTACAGCAGTCATTTTTTTTTCATGTGATTACAGTTGTTATTGACACATAGCCATGGAACGTTACAGCATTCAGCAACGCGTAGAAGTTGTGAAAATGTATTATCAAAATGGATCATCTGTTCTCCAAACCTTCCGTGTTTTGCGTGAAGTTTACGGTGTGCATAATCGTCCCTGCGAGAGAACGATTCGCCGTTTGATCGAGAAATTTGAAAGAAGTGGTTCTGTCAGCGATCAAAGAACGCCTGTACGTAATCGACTTAAGCGCTCCAACGAAAACATAGGCGCCGTTCGTGAGAGTGTACGCGAGAACGGAAACAAATCAATTGCTCGTCGAGCGCAAGAATTGGGGCTTTCGCCGACCACAACTTGGCAAATTCTGCATCTGGACTTGAAGTTTCACGCTTAAAAAATGGTGATAACTCAAGACCTAAAGCCCAACGACCATAGGTTGCGCCGTGTATTCACTGACTGGGCTATGGAGCAGCTGGAAGCTGACCCGGATTTTTGTCGAAAAATCATCTTCAGCGACGAAGCACACTTTTGGATGGATTGTTGTGTTAAGAAACAAAATTGCCGCTATTGGAGCAATCACAATGCAATGCAGATTCAAGAACGACCACTTTATCCCCAAAAAGTTACTGTGTGGTGTGGATTTTGTTATGGTGGAATCATTGGTCCATATTTTTTCCAAGATGAAGCTGGAGAAGCTCTAACTGTCAATGGAGAAAGATACCGGGATCTTATAAAGGACTATTGTTTGGCCTCAATTGGATGGTATGGATCTCAGAAACATCTGGTTCCAGCAAGATGATGCCACATATCATACTGCTCTCGAAACAATCGATCTTTTGAAGGAGAAGTTCAGAGGTTTCATCATTTCCCGTGGTGGTGATGTTAACTGGCCCCCGAGATCATATGATTTAAAGCCGTTGGATTACTTCTTGTGGGGTTATGTTAAATGTCGAGTTTAAGTCAACAAGCCAGAAACAGTAAATGATCTTATGAATAACATCACGCGTGTAATTCGTGGAGTTGGACCTAATTTACGTTCTTCTGTCACTGAAAATTGGGTCAACCGTATACGCGCAACCCAATGAAGTCGCAGCGGTCACTTAACTGATGTTCTCTTCGACGCCTATTGACAGTAATTATGTTCCAAAATAAAAAATAAATAAACCTCTATCATTTATAGTACGTGTTTTATTTATGTCCAAAGATAGGACACTCTTTTTGAAAGACCATGTGTGGTATATCCCCTTTCAGCTCTGAAGTTTAATATGCATCCATGTACGTATTTCGCCGTTATGTTCAACTATTACACTAGAAATTTGACGGTGTTTTTGCAAGCTCAAAATCCAAGAACAAGCAAGTAAGAAGTAATGAACAAACATTCTAATAATTTAAGAAGTAATTATAGCCCACAAGGGGGTAAAAAAACTAGGATGGAACCAATTTTTAAACCCTGGGAAGAACTTCAAAGGAGTTTGCCGAACTTTAATTAGTGAAATGCACTCTCCTCACCTCCACAGGATCTAAAAGATGCGAAAGAGTAGATTGGCCTGCGCAAAGCAATGGAGCGCTATCGTGTCACTTTTCTGAAGAAAAAGGAATCACTTGAAATGTGAAAATACAGAAGAATGGCGCTTGTGAAATGAGAAACCAAATAACCTACAACGCTGTTTCGAAACTGGCAGGCGATGTAACAGCGTTATAAAACCAATCAGGAGGGGAATGAGGAAATGACTTGCTGAAGGTGCAATTCTCATGCTATGGCTGCAGTTTGCGTCTCCAGTGCGTGAGATGCAGCACATTGCTACAACGGAATGCTATGGGAACGAACTCTTAACTGCGTCAGCAGGAAAAGTAAATCATAAGTCCACGTACATAGTAGGTAGAAAAGGTATTGCATTCCACACAAAAATTCGATACCGAGATTTCACCGGAAATGTATGTTTTGAAGCTTCCTGGATCCAGAAAAAGCATTTTCAGAAAAAGGTCGGTGTTGTGTGACTGTGAACAGCATAACATAAAAACAAAATGTCGTATAAATATCAAACTTGGTATTTAGGTTCAGGACCTTCCAAAGATACGACACGAAGATTTTCAAAAAAAATCCTCCACCCCAAACTACACCTTACATGGAACACTTTTCGATTTCTTTATTTTCTAAAAAATGACTTAACGATTTTGATTCAAATGCCATACATTAAAGATGTTTCAAGATATGTATATCTTGAATTTTCTTGGAACAGCCTGCAAAGTCCACTCATTCTGAAGGAATTTTGTATATTCTTGTATAACGTGTAAACGTTAAAAGATACAGGAAAACGTACTACACAAAAAATTTAGATCTCATTAAAACACACCGAATACTTCCGAAATATTCGTTATTAATGGTTTGAATTGCTCAATACTTTGTCACTCTTTTCAAGTACTGTCGATTTTCAGTTGTTTCTTGTGGTTATCTGTAAGGGGGGTGTTCCACCCCTTCAGCTACCGTGATGCGGGCGCTGCGGACCCTAAGCACTCGTGGTACTTCTGTCGTTACTAGAGGTACGCCGGGCCAAACGTCCGAGCCCCACCCGTTGAGGTGTCGTTTGGATTGTGTTGGACTCGGCGAAGCAGTAGTTCCCGAGACCCGTGAGAGATTGGGTATGTCTGTTCGGGTTTCCATACAGGCGGGGTTGTGAGACGCCTCAGCATCCTCCGGTACCGACCTGGATAGCCAGTAAACAGTATGGCAGATTTCTGTCGGCTCTACCGAGGTTTTCGGTAATCATCCACTGGGATGACACGCGTAAGTGGTTTATCCACTTCTATCCTCGCGTAAGCGGGGGGGCCTTTGACGCAGTAATTTGTATCACAAATTATGTAAATGTCAAGAGTGATTATAGTGTGAATATGCATTATTGTGTGACATTGATTTGAGATGTTTGATGATTGTAAGCATTGTTGAGAAGTGGGTTTATACGGCCTTACTGAAACTGACAATAATAGCGTGCAATAATGTAGCGAGGGGGTGAGCTGTTTATCATTATTAGAGACGATTATCATTATTAATGACGTAATATTGGCGCGTTTTTCTTAGGAATTTGCGGGAACATTTTTCCCTAGAGCATATGTGTTCATAATTTTCATTGGATATAAAAATAGACGCTAATGTTGGCGCGTTTTATTAACCAATAGCAGCTCGGTTATAATCTTTAGGCATATCGGGGTGTAGGAGTATAAAAAGGGCTAGGTCAGAGTCAAATTCGTTCAGTCCATCGGAAACATTTGTACATTACACGTCGTCAAGTTCAACAGAAAAAGTCATGGTGAATACATAGCATAGTTTATCGATTTACGGTGTACGCGTAGCAAAGTAATAAAAAAAATCTCAAGTGATGTAAAGTTAATTACACAAAAAGTTGAAGTACGCGAATTAATAATGTGCAGTAAATAAGTTATTATAACAGTTTCAGTTTGGCGAGTGTCAAGATTAATATGTGAAAGTGCATAATATGTTACGACAATAAAAGTGTAAAACAAAATTCTTTCATCAGTGTTATCTTTGGATAAAAACTCCTTTCCGTTTACACACCTGATTAAGAGATTTGCTTGACCGAGAGATCATAGCTAGCCGGAGGACAGTGAACAAAAAAATATTAAATACAATAATAGGCGCTCAGTAAATGATAACATGAAGTGACCGCGACAAATTGTCTTTTATACATGCGGCAAATAAACAGTAGCATCTTTCAAACAACACTAATACCATCGCAAATTGGCTACCACAACGTGGAGCTAACAAACTTAAATAAACTTTATACCGTCACAAATTGGCACCCAAACGTGGGGCTCAGTAAATAAATAAACTTTATACCGTCACACCTTTTTAGACTCAAGGTATTGGCCTCATAGGAAAGCCCACGAACCGGAGAGCATCTCGCTGGCGCCACCCTGGCTGCAGAAGGGGGGCTTGGGCTTTGGCTCTTGCTCTGGTAGACCTTCGCCGCTAACGAACTGTTTCTCTCGATGTCATGGAAACAGAGTGGAATTTTCCAGTTCTTAAACATTTGACTGTCGCTGTTCTCTTTGCATTTATAACGAAATGTGTAACATAGCTATTTCTCTGATTAAAATGAAGTAGATAGGAAAATTAACTTTCGTAAGAATAGTTTGTATACCCACAAATACAGAGAGAGCCAAAAAACTAAGAACCGGCTGCGCGGTGGTTTTCCTGTCCGCGTCCTCGACGTTCGTTGCCGTCTGTCGCCATCATAGAAAGGCGCGGATGAAACCATACAACATTTTTAAAACTATTTTTAAAGGCTTTACTTACCAACTTTATGAAATGAGATGCTGAAACTGACCACCGTCGTTGTCTATACACTTTTGGCACCTCTTTAGGAAACTATCCATCACTCGCCGTAGTTCACGTTGAGAAATGCTGGCAATTTCCTGGCGGATATTTTGTTTTAATTCTTCCAGGATGTGTGGGTTTGTCTTGTACACTTTGTTTAAAGTTACCCCAGAGATAGAAATCGCAGGGGGTTAGGTCGGAAGCCCGAGTGGGGCCACAAATCTCTAGTAATAATTCTGTCCTCAAACACACTTTCATAAAGTTGTTAAGTAAAGCCTTTAAAAGTAGTTTTTAAAATGTTGTATGGTTTCATCTGCGCCTTTCTATGATAGCGGCAGACGGAAACGAGCCCCGAGGATGCGGACAGAAAAAACACCGCGCAGCCGGTTCGTCGTCTTTTGACTCTCCCTGTATAAGATAAAGGTTAGAGAAAGTCATGTGTATGTAACACATTTTTCTTCTTTGAAAGCTATCAAACATAACGTGTATGCTGTATTTAAAATGCACGGGTTTAAATGTACCGTCCACTTGTTCCGTAACGGTTTACTTCCTCTTCCAACCGAATGCACTCATATCGTGGCCGACTAGTACCCAGAAAACCCTGAACAACTGCGCGAGAGAACCTTTACATAGTCTTAAGGTAACAGCGTGGTGTGCAATCTCTTCACAAAGGGTTATTGACCCTTATTTTGTTGAAGATGAAGAAGAACGAACAACAGTACTTCCAATCAATATGCCCCTATAGCTGACACGTTTCTCACCCAAACTTGAAAGATTTCTCTTGGTTCCAGCAAGACGGCGTTACAGCATATTTGTCACATCTTTGGAGGGTGGTGAACCTATACCAAGTTGGGTGTGTGTGTGTGTGTGTGTGTGTGTGTGTGTGTGTATATATATATATATATATATATATATATATATCAGTGGCGTATATTCATACTGTGTTCTACGTATACTAGATTTTAAAAATTGAATTTAGAACTGTTTTAAATGATTCACAAATTACCATACATTGGTGTATCATAAAATAGTGTGAGTTCTCTATTACGATTCGATTATTGTTATTATTATTTGTTGTTTTAGTAGTCATTAGCATCACTACTAATTGCTGAAATTAACTGAACATGCGTTTTAAACTAAACTATATTATAAAAATATGGCGTTAGTTGTAACTTTACAAAATGCCTACAAACCATTGTTATGATTGTAAATCGTGAAAACAATGTGGGTACTCGCTTAGATTTTCTTGTATATAAGTTCCAGGCGGCGATTTTTATTGCAAGCTTTTCTTTCAATATTTTTAATATTTGATACTCCTTCAACACTCCATTCCTTTTCCCCGCCATATAGCAAACATACGAAACAACACACTTTGTTATGAATGTAACTGCCAATTAACCAATTAAATTTACTGTACCAGGATGTTTTTTTGTTTTTTTCCTGGAAGACAATGCCAAGCTTAGGAATTCGTCTTTTGTCTTTAAGTTCACACTTAAGATAGAGTCGAAAACTGAGTTTTTAATAAGTAATCCACTAAATCGATGGAATTGCCTACATTTTTAAAATCATAAATAAAACACGCACAACGAAAGAAATACACAGGTTTACGTAAAACTAACACTGTACTGCACTGCACGGTTGCACGCACATAATGCTGGTTCACAAATAACTGAGGAATGAAATGTTTATGTTACACTGTCTTGCCCTACTCTTGTGTCTAACCCCTATGGTTCTGTTTTCGGACCTTGGAGAGAGCAGGTACATAGAGAGTAAACACCTCATTAAACGTGTTAAGCCTCTGCTGCTGCCTTTGTGCCCTTAATGCACAACAAAATATAGTCTTCCTACAACGAGAGGTCGAAATTTAGTGGGAAAAGCTATATAAGTCCACTCTTGATGAGACTTGCACTCGTTCAGCCATCCTAGTCTCTACTCGACTTTGCTGCCGCATCTTGAGATTTCGAAGCTGCCTAAGCACGCAGCACTACAATCTGACACTTAGCAGTAGGAGTTGGGGCGTTGGGGCAAGCAGCGGAGAAGGTGATTGTATTAATTAGTTTTTCATCACTTGTTTCAAGCTGTCTTTATTCATGTGTTTAAACATGTTATTAGTTTCTTACCAATTTATTTAGGTACACTCGGTCTCAAGGTCTATCCTTATGCTATGCCATTGATATATATAAATTGTACACTGGTGTGCAAAACCTAAGGACGAGATGGGCAAAGCAACATAACAAATGAACTACTTGGTGGAAGTAGATGAAGGTACGGGAGCAGAGGTCTCTCACGTATACAGAAAGCTGGACGTCACATGGCGCGAGTGTAGCGAGCCTATAGTGCAAATGGGTCTGATCCCGCAACACGGGGCAGTTGACGAAACAGGACAAGACGATGTGTGGCAATTAGCGAGCTGTTATGGCGCACTGTAGAGTGTTTTTCATTGTAACATGGTCCATAGACACCATTTGGATGACTTTACACGCGGAAGAATCTTCGGGAAACTGGAAGAAGGGCGAAGTGTGACGAGTGTTGCTCAGGAGTTTGGAATTGCTCACAGCTTTGTTTCACGTGCATAGGGAACCTTCCAAAACACAGGCACTGCTGTCCCAAGGAGAGGTGGTAGTCGACCACGCTCAACTACAGCAACAGATGACCGCTACATTGTTCAACAGGCAAGAGGGATCAACGCCAAATAGCGGGTGCAATTGCAACCACGTTTAACAGCACAGCTGGGCATGCAATCTCACGATACACAATGGCACAGCGACTACACAGAGGTGGTCTCTTTGCCCGACGGCCAGTACGTTGTGTTCCATTAACATCCGCTAATCGGCGGCACCGTTTGCGATGGTCCCAAGAGCATCAAAATTGGACCAACGATGAATGTGGTCGCGTGCTCTTCTCAGATGAGAGCAGATTCAATCTAATAGTGATTCCCGTCGTACCCTCAACTGGCGAGAGCTGAGAACACGTAATGAACCCAGGAACATCCTTGAACATGATTGTTTTGGTGGTCCGAGTGTTATGGTTTGGGGAGGCCTAATGTTGCATGGACGCACCGACCTCCAAATCTTTGAATACGGTACGATCACTGGTCAACGTTATTGTGATACTGTACTCCTTCCCCATGTGCGTCTTTTCAGGGGTGCAGTCGGCCCTGACTTCATTTTTATGGATGACAATGCACGACCGCATCGAACAGCGCAGGTGGAGGATCTCTTGGAACGAGAGGATATTCGGCGAATGGACTGGCCTGCCCGTTCCCTCGATTTAAATCCCATCGAACACGTGTGGGATGCTTTGGGGAGATGCATTGCAGCACATCCACGTGCACCAACGACCATCCAACAGTTGTCAACAGCGCTGGTGGAGGAATGGAACGGCCTACCACAAGAACTGCTTAACCAACCTTGAGCACGATGCAGAGCATGCATTGCTGTCCGTGGTGATCATACACTCTTTTAAGTACCATGAATCTGTTTCTGTAAATCTAGGGAGCCATAATATGTCGTTTTGACTTTAGTGTAGCTCATGGTCTATGAATAAAAGTGGCATTTCTGTTCGTCTCATTGCATATTTCGTTTAGTTGCCTACTGTAGCGGTTTCCTCTATGTATGATTCAAGTTTCATCGAGCTATGTTACTTGGCAGTCTCACAGCATGCGAAGATTGCTTTCGTACTTAGGTTTTGCACACCAGTGTATATGGATATATATTCTTTCTTTTGTGTTCAAGGGCCCTCAAAGCATGTATTTCCAGTGAAATCTCGATATCAGATTTTTGGGTGGAATGTAATACGTTCCCTACCTACGTGGTAGAGAAAGTAATAAGGAAGTGTCAAAGGCTACGGTGTTTACGTACCCTAATGCAACAGCCGCCACTGTATACAACGAAATGTCTAAATGTGTGTATTAATAAGAAGTAGATAGAGTAAGCTTTTGTAAGAACAGTTTGTAGAAGACTGAGAAGAGAAAACACTACCATTGTTAAAATCCCCCGCAGCCGCTTAACTTAGAGGGTGCGGAATCTGGAGCTACGTAAAGGCACGCGCCGCTCCGCTGCAATTTTGGCCATCCTTCCACAGCCTGATAGAGGGGAAGAGAGGGGAGGGGAGGAGCTGGCTAGCTGAATGGCGTGCTCTCAATTTCAAGTTAGCGGGGAACAGAAAACGCTCCCGTGATTACTGATGGACGAGATAAAATAAAAAAGGAGAAGGAAAGAGAGAGAGCGAGCGAGTATATTACTAACAGTATCAGATGGACCTCCTGGAGAGATGTTTTTCTCCTCCTCGGAATTGAAACGCGGGAAATTGAAAAAGAGCAAGCATAATGGAGAAGCCTGCATAAAATACACAACTTGGCTTAGTGATCCGGCGCTTGGAGGGAATGAGTGTGGCGGGCAAGGGCACTGCCTCTTATGTATGTGGTTGGTGCTGGAAAAGAGCTGCTTCCCTTTCCCTTAGTCATCACTAGAGCTCGACCAATAGGCACTATCAGGTTTGATAAGCATTAAACTAGTACAATCATTTATTTATTTACCACTTAAAAACACATTTTGATGGACAGAACAGTATAGAAATATCAAATAGCCACATCCCATATGCAGCATGATTTATGAAGAGCTGACACATTTCTTTCTTTAATTATTTTGTTCGAAATTCACAATGCCCTTATTTTAGCACCAAATTAAGCAAAATATTCTGGAGTTTCCACTGCCGGTCATAAGATACGCAGATGTTCATGTTTTATTCGTAATTGTTAGTTTTATTGTCGGCAACTGTTTTTGAGATTTTGTTCTAGTGAACATGAAAATGGAGTGCAGATTAGACGAACGACTCTTCTTGTAAAGCAATGCTGGATTACGAATTCAATTACAGCTACTCATAGAGCATACCAGAGAGAATTTGGTGTTCGGACTCCTCCGCCAAGAAACACAATACTGGGACTGGTAAAAAAACTGGAAACACTGGATCTCTGGTGAGTGAAAAAGGCAAAACTGTTCATCTAGGCTTCCCACGGTTGCTGTTGACGTAAGAGCACGACTGGATCAGTCACCCAAAAAAATCATTAAGACTTTTGTCGCAGGAGACAGGGTACAGCTACTCAATGTGTCAGAGAGCTGTGAAAAGTGCAGGACTAAAGCCGTATAGGATTACGGTTGTCCATCAGTTACAGGAACCAGATAACGAAAGACAACCGAATTATTGTCGTTGGTTTCAGGCGTTCGTTGTGCAAAATCCTGTCATATTGTCCATCACATGGTTCACAGATAAAGCATGGTTTCATTTATCCTGCTCAAATAACTCACGCTATTGGGCCAGCGAAAATCCACATGTTATTCATGAAGCACCTATACACCCGGTTAAAATCGGAGCTTGGTGCGCAATATCCGCACAGAGAATAGTGGGACCAATTTTTTTTAAACAATGTGAACACTGTAGAGTACCGATGGATTTTCATGGAGTTTGCTGAGCAACTAGACGATGTAGAGCTGAGTCAAGGATATTTTCAACAGGACGGCGCTACATACCATACATCAAATGAATCCATGGCACTAATTGCAAGTTTCTTTGACGACCAGATAATTTCCAAGAACCTGTGGCCACCGAGATCTCCAGATTTGACAGCGCCGGACTTCTTTCTATGGGGCTACTTAAAAGACAGGGTTTATGCCACACGTTCCCAGACATTGGACGATCTGAAGCACAACATTACACAGGAGATTCAAGCTTTTGACAACAGAGTCCTCCAACGAGTGGCCAGTAACATGGAACGACGTGTTGAGTTGTCCTTATGCAGAATGGAGGACATTTTCAACATTTGATATAGAGGTAAATAATCTCCCAAAATTCATCTGCATTTCAGATATAATAAGTTGTCGCTAGCAGAACTCGTTTTGAAACAATTAAAGAAATAAGTGTGTCAGGGCTTCATAAAACACCCTGTATTAAATTTACTAAATTCGCCTATTCTCCTAATGAAGTGTAAACTGTAAACATTTCTTAAGTATTATCAGTTTTTAGGTAATTTCTCTTTTGATTACGTTTTACGAAGCGTGTTTTTAAAGTAAGTACATCATTTTCCAAATATTTTATTATTTATCCTTTACCTTACACTACTTCCCCAGATAGTCCCCACCGTTATTCAGGCACTTGCCGTAACGGGAAACCAGTTTTTGTACGTCTTCGTCAAAGAATAATGCCGCCTGTGACGAGAGCCAAGTCTGAACTTTTTGTTTCACATCATCGTCGTTGGAACGTTTGGCTTGGTGCCAAATCCGGACTGTAGGGGCGGTGCTCATATTGTCCCCAACCAAATGTTGCAATCATATCTTGAGTTTGTTTGGTTGTTTATGGCCGGGCATTGTCACTCATTATTATTTCCTCACAAACCTCATAGAATTGGCGATAAATAACTGATCTGACTTCAAAGTCGGCGGGTCGTTTATTGTCTTGACATTTCGAAACGCTCTAACAACATGAAAACACAAAGTGACGATCGTTCGCAGCTGCGTCTGACTTGCTAACGAATGAAGGAAGCGATCCCACACGCTCAAAATCTCGACTGGATCGGTAAAATATTAAGACTGTACTTTAAAACACACCTCGTACTCTCCCACACTGGTTAGTGACAACAGTAACATACTTCTGCAATCAATATCATCTTGCTTCTTGTTGTTGGCTAATTATTGGAGCCAGGGGTGCTATCCCATGCACTTTTGTAAATATTTTGCAGAAAATATAAATTCAGAGTTCATTTATTAAAGCAGTGGCCCTCAGTTTATTAAAACGTCACTAAGCTATATTGACTTATACTCATATGAAGACATTTTTGAATAAGGACCTTTCCTATGTATACATATATATTTGTAGATTATAATTATTATCAGATATTATTTTACACAGTTACAACTTTATTAACAGATACTTGTATTGTTTACAATTTCAAATGTGTACTTATATTGTTTTGTTGTTTAGTACGCTTTGTTTATGGCAGCCTCCAATTGGGGGGAACAGAGTTTTACTTTTTCTACTACATATAGTAAGTAGAGGCAGTATATCTTTTGAGACCCCCTGAATCCAAAAAAAAAAGCATTTTTGGAAACATGTCCGTGTGTGTGTCTGTGAACAGCATAACTCAGAAACGAACAGTCAGATAAACACCAAACTTGGTATTTAGGTTCAGTATCTTCCAGAGATGCGACACGAAGGTTTTCAAGAAAATCCCCCCAATCCAGATTACCCTTTACATGGAACATTTTTAGAACATTTTAATTTTCTCAAAAATGGCTCTAACGATTTTAAATTAAAATATGTTTAAGATATTTTCATGACAAATGAAATGTATATCTCGAATTTTCTGGGAACGTCTCTAAAAGTATTCTTCATTGTGAACGACTTTTGCATAACTGGTAAACCATAAGAGATAGACAAACGTTTACTACACAAAAAAATGTAGGTCGCGTTAAAATACACAATTTATGTCATATACATCTTTCTTTTGGGTGAACCATTTTCGAGATATTGCTTGTTATTCCCTTAAATTTTCCAATAATAATTTAATATTAATTTAATTTAATATTAATTAATAATTTAAAGTTAATAATTTTTTTGTCCTGGTAATTGAAAGAGAATGGAATACTCCACATAGCAATCAGTTCTTAAAATATTTGACTATCGCTTAAAGCCTAGCAATTCCCCTTGCATCTACAAGAAAATTAGCAATAAGATTAACATCTCGATTAACATGAAGCATATGGCGAAAAAGAGCTTGTAAAAACAGTTTGTAGAAGAGTAGAGAAGGTCATGTGAGTGTAACACATCAGATATTTAAAATTCTTTTCCTCATGGTCGTGCAAAGGGAACGAAATTTCAAAGGCATCACATAGCGACCCGCCTTTAAAACATTTGACTATCGCTGAAGCCTATTGTATCCTCCTTGTATCTACAACGAAACGTATTATGAAAGTTTATCTTAATTACCAAGTGAACAGAAGAATAAGCCGCTGTAAGTTCAATTTGTAGAAAACTGGATAGAGAAATTCATGTGAAAGCAACGTCAGATATATTTTTAATTTTGGTTTGCCTTAATATAACCTAGAAGAGTATATGACTTAATATTGAAACAGATTGAGGGAAAGGTTTAAATCTTTTTGCTTCCAGAGTCTGCGTATACCAAAGAGAAAGACAAGGAAGACGAAAATGCTGGGCCTCTGTTTGCTTAGGATTCTCCTTAGGTTTTCCTCTCACGATATGCACCACCTCAGCTACCATATGGGCGTGTGGTTTTACTATATTGCTTTATGCCTTTTACATCCGCCAAGGCTGAGGGTGCGAAGGGTGCACTGTCTCTAATTGAAAACCCTGGGCCGGGCTCCGAGCGGGGGAGTGTGGGGGCTACAGATCCGTGACAGGTCGCTGATTGAAAATACGGGGCGTTTCCTCACCCTACAGCTTCGCTCGCTCACTCACTTACACCAGTTTTCTGCAAACATGGACATTTTCCAATGAAACGCTTATGGACTTCGCCCCCTGTCCTCTTCCACATTCTAAAGAATTCGGTTATTTCTAGTCAGTTAAACAAACTCACGCGTGTACCTGATTACCTGGTAGATACATTAGAAAATACATATAACTCTATGATAAGGCAAATTTTGTTATACGGGAGAGGATGGGAAACACGCAGGCAAGAATTTTGGAAAAAGAATTCTTGGAGTAGAGCTAGTCCCGTATATAGGAATGAACGTTTTACATAAAAAAATTACTTACGAAAACGAGGACAAAGCGCATCCACAATAATTCAGAATGAAAAAGGAAGGGGGCGACGCCTTGGCTGAGTGTGTAGACCGTTTGCCTCTTACCAAGGTTCAATCCCATGGAACCATCTGAGATTTTTGGTGGACAAAGCGGCGTTTGAGCGGGTTTTCACCTATTGCCTCTGCCATTCATCCCACCAATTGCTCCATCATCACCCTTCTTTTCATACATCTCACCGTCATTTCATATCATCTCCTTCCCTGCTCTCAGACCAGGCTTCGGTCTGATCACCCATCCTGACTGTTCTTCTGTCCATAGCCTGGGCTTCCCGACAGGCGTATGACCCAGGCACCCGCTTGTAAGTCCTGGGGTGTACAAGCCCTAATAACGGGGAGGGTAAAACAAAAGATGAAGAAGGAGTTAAGCACTAAATGCTGCCCGAAAGAAACTATCTAATCCACCCACACCTTTATAGCGACGAGACTTATTCCGGAGAAATTGGCGCCATTTTGAGAGATTTTTCCCTGATTACCGGAGGAGACTCCGCATTGATCCCGTGAGGATATTGTACCAATGCCCCACAAGTGGGCGCGCCGGGAGGGAGGAGAGAGGAGCCACCGGGTGGCCGGAACCATCAGTGTCGTCACAGCAATGACAGGGTCCCTACAGTTTCCAGATTGAGAGCACTGATAGTCGAAGAGGAACACAGGGGACCCCCATATCTCACATCCTTTTTCTCTGCCACGCCGCACCGAAACACCATCACCGACACTTTCAGCCCTGAGACAGGCCTAACGGGGTAAAGAATGAATGAAGACATAAATGGAACGAAATGAAGGGACAGGAAATTCGGAGGCTGAAAGAATGGCTTCCAGCACCTGACGACCAGGGAAAACCTCCCAAAAAAGCAACGGTCAGGGTGAGCGGTCGCCGGGAAACCAATTCGCGTCTAGTCGCACGTGTTACCGCGGCGTTAGCTCTTTCGGTGAGATGGAAGTTAGTAAAAGGCCGCTAAAAACTGACAATATGTCGCTTAATCAATGTTGCCAACATTTGAAAACCTGCGAAAGTAATGTAGGGGTTTAGCTTCAGAGATCATAAGGGTACACCCAGTTGAGGGCCTTGCAGCTACTTCACTCCTCTACTTATAAAAAACATCCCTCGGCTACGGTTTGCGGCTAGGCCTTCCAGGTCTTTATCCGCGAAGAACGGTAGCAGTTGGACAAGCGGACCCTTCTCTCCTTGGGTCTCCCGCATTTACGGTGCCAAAATGTGGAAGGGCTTGCATTATAATTTTATATTTACAAACCCGTTAAGTCATGCTGTCAATGGTGTTTCGTGTATCCTTTCACTTCCCCTTCGGGTATTAGTTTAGCAATTAACAAGAAGAAGAAGAAGAAGAAGAAAAGCAAGGAAGGAAAAACTGATAATTAGATAATTATTTTCATAAAGGGTGAACATAGTCAAATCTTCAAATAAAAAAATCTGATGTGTTACACTCACATGACTTTCTCTACTCTTGTACAAACTATTTTTACAAACTCTTATTCCCCATCTATTTCATATTAATCGAGATAAACGTTGGCAGAAACGATCTTTTGAGATGCAAAGAGAATTACATTTTACACATAGCAACCAGTTCTAAAAATATTTGACTATCGCTTAAGGCCTACTATGTTCCCCTTTTTTTGTATTTGCAAGGGCAATATAAGCATAGACATATCTCTTAATAGCTGGTTGATATGTGCAGCACCATTCTCTTTGAGACAGATTCTCTTTGCATATCCAAGACAAAAAATTTAATAACGAATTCCTATTTGAGAAAATGAGCATTGAAAAATTTAAGGGAATAACAAGCAATATTTCGAAAATGATTCAAACAAAAAACTGTATATGACATAAATTGTGTATTTTAACGCGATTTACATTTTTGTGTAGTAAAATTTTGTCTATCTCTTATGGTTTACCAGTTATACACAATGAAAGATACTTTTGGAGACATTCCCAGAAAATTCAAGATATACATTATATTTGTCATGAAAGTGTCTTAAACATATGATATTTTAATCAAAATTTTTAGCCATTTTTGCGAAAATTAAAATTTTCGAAAAATGTTACATGTAAAGCGTAATATGGGCTGGGGGATTTTCCTGAAACCTTCGTATCGCATCCGTGGAAGATACTGAACCTAAATACCAAGTTTGGTGTTTATCCGACTGTTCGTTTTGAGTAATGCTGTTCACAGACACACAGACACACACACGGACATATTTCCAAAAATGCTTTTTTTTGGATTCAGGGGTCTCAAAACATGTATTTCCGGTGAAATCTCGGTATAGAATTTTTGGGTGGAATGCAATACTTTCCCCTACTTACTATTCGTAGTAGAGAAAGTAATAAAAGAATAACGAATTCCCATTTAAGAAAAAGTATAGGTATTCGAAAATTTAAGGGAATAACAAGCAATATCTCGAATATGGTTCACTCAATAAAAAAAATGTATATGACATAAATTGTGTTTTTTAACGCGAAATACATTTTTTGTGTAGTCAACTTTTGTTTATCTCATATGGTTTACCAGTTATGGAAAAGTCGTTCACAATGAAGAATACTTTTGAAGAAATTCCCAAAAAATTCAAGATATACATTTTATTTTTCATGAAAGTATCTTAAATACATGATATTTTAATTAAAATCGTTAGAGCCATTTCTGAAAAAATTAAAATTTTCGAAAAATGTTCCATGTAAAGGGTAATCT
Organism: Deroplatys truncata; assembly: GCA_030765065.1. Lineage (NCBI taxonomy): Eukaryota > Metazoa > Arthropoda > Insecta > Mantodea > Mantidae > Deroplatys > Deroplatys truncata. The sequence goes on along the minus strand of CM060984.1, from coordinate 237,368,092 downwards.
GGGGTGGGGGATTTTCTTGAAAACCTTCGTGTCGTATCTCTGGAAGATACTGAACCTAAATACCAAGTTTGGTGTTTATCCGACTGTTCGTTTCTGAGTTATGCTGTTCACAGACAGACGCACACAAAGGCATGTTTCCAAAAATGCATTTTTTTGGGATTCAGGGGATCTCAAAACATATATTTCCGGTGAAATCTCGGTATCGAATTTTTGGGTGGAATACAATACTTCCCCTTCTTACTATACGTAGTAGAGAAAGTAAAAATGTGGTTGTTACAGCATTCTACCACTATTCACAACTACCACATAACATATGTACTTTTTCATTCGATAACAAAACATTAATCATAAAACCCTCAGAAACATAGTAAGACTGTGAATTAAGCCTCTCTATCATTCACCCACATACATTATCATATATGTTTAACATAAAGGTGTATTAGACACAATTCAAATTTTGAAGGTAAAACTCGAGGGAGTATTTATATCAAATGCATACATATAAAGGAAACAAAAAAATTGTTTAAGAACACGAGATTTTTGAAAGAACAAACACATGTATTTTCCCTCGTCTTAAGTTCTGATTTGTTTCTGTTAGATAAACGGATTTTGGTCGCCGGGGTACGTAAATGTAATGGCCGAGAGTGAATCACCAAGCCAGGCTATTGCAGAAACGAGATACTGCGTCAGCTAAATCAGCTTCATTCGCAACTCAGTTAACGCTGCATGTTAACATGAGCACCTCTACTCCTTCCCACGTCGCTTTGCATGTTTTTGTTTTAGATCAAGAGTCTATGGAGTGTTGCACTGGTTCACCCACGGAAACGCAATCAAGTCTATCAAGAACTATAGTCCAGCAACTCTTTGGGGACACGTTTCAGGTTGTAGGGCCAGGCGACGGTGTTTGGGGGGTTGCGACTGGGCGGTGGTTTGCGCTCTGTAAAGGCTTCTTCTCTGCAGTACCGATCAGTTAGGTCTCTCCTCGGCGTGGGGTTCCGCTCCGTGCTGCGTAGGATGCATTCTGTCTGGAAACGTTAGGGATCCCGTTCAGTCGGCATCCGGATCTGGTCGTCCTTCGGATATCTTCCCTAATTCTTCCCTCCCAGGGGTCACAATGCGCCGACTGGCCTGCGTGCGGTGCTCGGCCAGTTCCGGGGGGGCCCTCCGTGACACGTACCCTTACCTTTAATCCCTTATTTAGCATAAAGTTAAACGTAAGAACTTTCAATAATGCAAAGCTTAAAAATATAAAAGTATCGAAGGTTTATCTCAAAGTATTAAACATACTTCGATGCCACAGTGTATCGAGGTATCGACGGTATCGAGGTCCCATCCCTAGTCATAATGCAAGCACACATATGAGAAAACTCTTGATGTGTTCCATTGGATAAGAAATAACGTTGTTATTTCACGTCTAAATGATTAAATGCAGCCACTGTGTATTTTGAAGAAGCATTAGCAAGACCCTGTTTAGGGAAACTAGGAGTAATTCATTAAAGTTTGGGCTATTTAGCAGAGAATTTATATCATCTTTCTCCAAAACTCTGCTCCAAGTCGTAGCGAAGTTTCCTCATACATCATTAAGATACAACCAGCCAAAGGACTCGGTACTTAAAAACAGAAGAATGGCGCAAAACATTTGCAATACGCTTCAGAAACGTGATTTTCTTCTCATAGTTACAATAATTTCGGGAACAAATATCTTGTGTTACATTCACATGGCTTTCTCTACCCATTATTGTGTAATATATGTAGCTTCTATAAAATATTTTTACTAAAGCTTATTTTTATATCTACTGCATTTTAATCCAAATAAACCTTTGCAGAAACAGCTACATTACACTTTTCGTTATAGATACAAAGAGAACAGCGATAGTCAAATTTTTAACAACTGGACGTTATATGCTGGTCTTAAAATTCCATACTGTTTCCATGACATTCCGAGAAACAGCTGAATGTTGAAAGGACTTTAAGTGACCAACTAATGAACAATTCGAACTTTTAATAACGCATATCTCAGAAACGGCTTATGCTATAAAAACACACTTCAAATACTCGTGTTTTAAACAGATCTACAGGTTTTGTGTTGGCGTTTTCGCCAATCACTTAACGTTTAGCACTTGTACGAGATTATACAAAAAATTTTGAACGGGACTGGACTTCACAGGGTATTCCCAGAAAATTCAAGATAAACAGTTTATTTTTCATGTAAATATCTTTAATTTATTGTATTTTATTCAAAATCGTTACTCGTTTTTTAGAAAATTAAAATTTCGAAAAATGTTTCATGTGAAGGGTAGTTTGGGGTGGGGGAAATTTTCTCGAAAATCTTCGTGTCGCATTCTTGGAAGATGCTGAGCCTAAATACCAAGTTTGACATTTATACGACTTTTCGTTTTTGAGTTTTGCTGTTCACAGACACATACACACACTGATATTTTTCTAAAAATGTTGTTTTTGGATTCAGAGGGCCTCAAAACATATATTTCCGGTGTAATCTCGGTATCGAATTTTTGGGTGGAATACAATACTTCCCCTACTTACTATACGTAGTAGAGAGAGTAAGAATGAATTGCTGAAGATTTCAAACCAATAACGGATACCTCGGAAATGGTAATGCCAGAAAAGGTTGCTGTTTTAGTCGCTGTTCACCAATGGGATTAATTGATCTGCATCATTCTCCCTCTGGCTTCCCAATATAAAGTCTTGCATTTGGCAAGGTGTTGTTCGTTCAGGATGACATCTTCTTCACAGAGAGTGCACTTGGGTGTAGGTAGGCTTCGTATCTTGTGGAGGTGTTCTGTGAGGCAATCGTGGCCAGTTGCCATCCTAAATAAGGCCACTGCAGTCTTCCTTAGCATTTTTACTTTCTCTACTACGTATAGTAAGTAGGGGAAGTATTGTATTCCACCCAAAAATTCGATACCGAGATTTCACCGAAAATACATGTTTTGAGACCCCCTGAATCCAAAAAAAGCATTTTTGGAAACATGTCCATGTGTGTGTCTGTGTGTGTGTGTGTGCGCGTGTATGTGTGTGTGTCTGTGTGTCTGTGAACAGCATAACTCAGAAACGAACAGTCGGATAAACACCAAACTTGATATTTGGGTTCAGTATCTTCCACAGATGCGACACGAAGGTTTTCAAGAAAATCCCCCTACCCCAGACTACATGTAACATTTTTCGAAAATTTTAAATTTCTCAAAAATGGCTCCAACGATTTTGATTAAAATATCATATGTTTAAGATATTTTCATGACAAATGAAATGTATATCTCGAATTTTCTGGGAATGTCTCCAAAAGTGTTCTTCATTGTGAATGACTTTTGCATAACTGGTAAACCATAAGAGATAGACAAAATTTTACTGCACAAACAATGTAGATCGCGTTAAAATACACAATTTATGTCATATACATTTGTTTTCGTTGAGTGCACCATTTTAGAGATATTGCTTGTTATGCCCTTAAATTTTGCAATACTTATACTTTTTCTCAAATTCGTTATTCATTTTTTTATGTCCTGGACATGCAAAGAGAATGGAATGCGTCACATAGCAACCAGCGCTTAAAATATGTGACTATCGCTTAAAGCCTACCATATTCCCCTTGCATCTACAAGAAAATTAGCAATAAGATAGACATCTCAATATCTCGATTAACATGAAGCATATGGAGAATAAGCGTTTGTAAAAATATTTTGTACAAGAGTAGAAAAAGTCATGGGAGTGTAACACATCAGATTTTTGTATATCAACTCTATCTTTAATATTTTTATAATCTTTATGTTTCAATTTATCTTCTCCATCAAGTCTCTGCTGCCTTTTGAAATGTTGTTTAATGTTATTTCATTGTTTATGTATTTAGCGGAACAACGCAGTTCGCCTCCACGTGGTGTACCCTAGGTAATGCTAAATGGACTACAACACAGGCATGCTTCCCATGCCAGACAAAGTTGTCTGAAATAAATTGCATATTTTAAATATATCTAAATTTTATGTGGCAAGCTTTTATCTATCTCTTATGGTTAACCAGTTACACAAAATTATGCAAAATGAAGAGGATTTCACCGGCTATTACCAGAAAGTCGAACATATAAATTTTATTTGTTATGTAAATATCTATGGTATTTTAATAAAAATTGTTACAACTATTTTTGATAAAATCAAAAATTTAAAAAAATATAGATATAAAGAGTAGTTTGGAAGGTAGGAGATTTTTGTGAAAACCTCTGTGTCGCATCTTTGGACGATGAATTTAAATACCTATCTAGTTTGGTATTTATCGAAGGTTGGTTTTTGAGTTATGCTGTTCGCACACACACACACACCATCACACTTGTACACACGTGCTCAACACACTTTCACAGATATGTACACAGATGCATACATACGCACAACTTCGCACACTCGCACTACCTACAAACACACGATCATATACACTTGCACACACATACACTCTCTTCTATACGAATGCCTAGTGCATGAATATCTAACACTACAGTAAAGAAATCAACTTGTTTATCCATATAGAGCCACGTAATATCCCCCTAATTCGTCAGGATGAAGTAAGTGTATTTAGGATTGGCGAGAAAAGAACAAATATGTCAGCAACGCCTCTGCAATCCTAGAAGCAATTTCGCGGTGAGAGCTATGTGAGCGTGGACGTTACGCTATTCAAATAGTTGGTCAGTACAAAGCAAAGCATGTTCAGAATTCTACGCTGAATTCCTGGGACGCCATCACTCGAACGGATAGAGTTTTTATTCGTCTGTAATGAAACATTCACAAGCGCTATAATGTATGTTATGTGAAACATTTTGTGATCCCCCAAGATCACTCGGCTCAGCGTTTGTGTGATTGATTTCGCCACTCTGTGCAAACGCTGTTCCCAAACTTCGTTAGTAATCCAATGATGGATTACGAACAAAATTTAAATTCTCCTGTTAATTTGAAAAAAGGAGAAAAATAAGTGAATATTAACTTGCTATTTAGGTTCCCGATCTTTCAAAGATGCGACAAGAATATTATCAAGAAAATCCCCCTAACTGAAACTACCTTTTACATGGAAAATTTTTCGACAAATAGCTCTTTAGCCTGTGAAGTCCTTCTCGTTCTGAATGACTTGCATAACTGATAAACCGTAAGAGATCCTCAAATTCTTACTATAAATAAAAATAGATTTCGATAAAGCACACAAATATGTCCAATAAATATTTTTGTGGTGTTAACCATTTGGGAATATTTTATTATTAGTTTCAATAAGTATAGTAAGTAGGGGAAATATTGTATTCCACTCAAAAATTCGATACCGAGATTTCACGGGATAGATTGTTTTGAGACCCCCTGAATCCAAAAAAAGCATTTTTGGAAACATGTCCATGTGTGTGTCTGTGTGACTGTGAACAGCATAACTCAGAAACGAAAAGTCGGATAAACTCCAAGCTTGGTATTTAGCTTCAGTATCTTTTAGGGATGCGACACGAAGATTTTCAAGAAAATCCCCCATCCCAGATTACCCTCTTCGAAAATTTTAGTTTTCTCAAAAATGGCTCTAACGATTTTGATTAAAATATCATATGTTTAAGATATTTTCATGACAAATGAAATGTATATCTTGAATTTTCTGGGAATGTCTCCAAAAGTATTCTTCATTGTGAACGACTTTTGCATAACTGGTAAACCATAAGAGATAGACAAAATTTTACTATACAAAAAATGTAGATCGCGTTAAAATACACAATTTATGTCATATACATTTTTTTGTTGAGTGAACTATTTTCGAGATATAGCTTGTTATTCCCTTAAATTTTCTAATACTTATACTTTTTCCCAAATGGGAATTCGTTATTCATTTTTTTGTCCTGGACATGCAAAGAGAATGGAATGCGCCACATAGCAACCAGCGCTTAAAACATTTGACTATCACTTAAAGCCTAGCAATTCCCCTTGCATCTACAAGAAAATTAGCAATAAGATTAACATCTCGATTAACATGAAGCATATGGAGAATGAGCGTTTGTAAAAATAGTTTGTACAAGAGTAGAGAGAGTCATGTGAGTGTAACACTTCAGATTTTTAAATGCTTATAGTTTCTTCTCGTGGTGAGGCAAGCAACAAGGAATTTCAAAGCCATTACGTAGCGAGCAAAACGCTCTTTAAAAATCTGACTATCCCTTTAGCCTTCTGTATTCTTCTTATACTTAAAACGAAATGCGTAATGAGAGAGTTTATCATTAAGTATATAGAAAAATAAAAATATACCTATTTATAAATGATAGGGGGTAGAGAAAGTCATGTGAATATAACACATCAGATTTTTTGTCGTATTTATACAAAGAGTATGGAATTTCAAAGCCATCGGTTTATAAAAACCTGACTATCGCTTTAGCCTTCTGTATTGCAGGGAAATGTGTTGAAAGTTGATAATGAAGTAGCTTTATTAAGAATAGTTTGTATAAGAGGAGGTTACGTGTATGTAACACAGGTATGTTATTGTAAATTTTAAGGTGATGAGAAGTGAACATTTACTAATTTGTGTACACCGTGGGTCAAACTAAACGTTATTTACCGTGATGCGTTTATCACCGGAACAATGGAAAGAAAAAAATGTATTATTGTAGCAGGGAAATGCTTGGCATGGGCTATTTGGAAGCGCTGACCGCCTCACCCCAGCTACACTTTACGTAAATAAGCCACGATTCAATGTTACCCGGTCCCTGTACCTCCCATCCCTGCGCTAAACCCTTTGATGATAATTAAATCGAACCCTACGGTTGTCAATTGTGATAGTCATTGTTAAAATTGCCCCCTCTCTCTTTATCCCCTCTACCACATTACATGGCAGACAGCGAAATTTAATACAAAAAGCCTATGTGTAAAATGTATATTCTCGAACCATTCAAAAAGGTACTACATTGTGTATGTGTGTGTTTCGGAGCCATTGTTTCGAACTGGAATCCCTGGAATGGCATCCATTATATGGGGTTTTGTTTCGCAGGGGTTATTGCTTTTACCATCCTAATTTTGTGTATAACTGATGAGCCATGCGTGTGTGTATGGTAGGTTGGTACACCGCTCTTTTCATTCCACTGTTTGTTACTCAACATAAATTTAATTTCAACTGCTAAAATCTTATTAACATCATAGCCGTTATTCACCATCATTATTATTCGTAATATCATGCAACACATTTTTTCACTATACACTCATAAATCAAAAGTCGCACAAAGGATGTAAACTTTTTTAAAGGGCTTCACGCTGAAATCATTATTTCAAAATTCAAATTACGAGGCGTGTTTTTAAAATAAGAACTGACAATTTTTAAAAAACATAATAGAACATTACTTTGCTAATAGTTTATTATCTTTCATTACCTTACACTATTTCTTTACTTAGTCCCGCCATTTGAAGTAGTTGTTTATATTGTTTACACCACGCTTTGGGAGCCAATTTGAAGAAGATGTATTATATTTCGACTGTTGGGGAGCCGAACTTGAAGTAGTAGCAACCGCACGTATGGTAAAATGTTTCCGGTAGCCTTCGCCCCAAGTTTAAAAATATTAACTTTGTAATTTGACTGTTTCCTTAAATATTATATATTTATGTTTGCCTTGGCTGCGTCAGTATTTATTTTTAGAGACATGAATGTCTTAGCAGGGAGTGGTGCGACTGAAGAATGTAGGCTTACACAAATTATAATTTTACTTCACTCCTTTTATTAATGCTTGATACGATTTAAATAACACTTCACTGATATAGAGAGCTGTGAGATTCTTTTGTTAATTACTTGCACTTTTTAACACGTAAACTATTTTCGTCTCACACTGAATAAGTATTAAATTTCTCGAGGACACATCTCCCGTCCGGTTAGGAACACTGTCTATAAGCAACTGAACTCTGAATTTGTAAATTTTGCTATATTTCAGTTTCTGATTGGCTAACCCTACTCCAATAGAATACTTTCATTTAACTTAAGCTTTTTTCTGGTTGTTGATTGCTGCTCCAAGAATTACCATTAGCATTATTAAACATTCTAATTCATTATTTGTCCCATCCTCCCTACAGTCCAGATCTGGTCCCAAGCGGCTTTTTTATATTCTACAAAATGAAAGAAAAACTTCGAGGTCAATTATTTGAGTCACCTGAAACCGCAGTAGCTGCTTAGAAAGAATGAATTTGCACTCTCTCCAAAGAAGAATAACATTCAGCATTTGAAAAATGGTTTGAAAGGATGAGACGATGCAATGGAGAATATTTTGAAGAGATGCAATGATCAGATATAAATTTTTAATATTTCATTGCGTCCATTCTCAAATTTTTTGGAGTAACTCCCAATTATTCTTTCATACTTGTGTATGGGCCAAAGTTGGAAAGGTAGAATCAGGCTGAGAAACTCAATACCATAGCCGGGTTTGAAACAACGATCTTGGGCTACCGTGCGCTGCTCTAACCAGCTGAGCCACCAAGCCTGCTCGCCATTAAATTTCACAAAAGACACACATTTTTACCTACATCTCTAGATGGCATTCATAAATTCATTTTGAGATAACATACCCTAACTTACAGTCTAAAGGCTCCATAGTTAACAGCTATTAGGTCAATTAATTTTTCTTTCACACTTACAATAAGCAGAAGTATAGAAAGTTAAAACTGTTCTAAACTAATATATCATCAATTAAGCATTTGAAAACGTTCTGATTATCTCTCTGTGCCAACGAGATGCCTCTACCGTTCGCTGGACGTACTGCTGAATTAACCTTTTATTAGAAGCGGGTTATACGTATTGCACGTGCATGCAATAACCGCGGCCATCTCACCCTTGCACCGCTGCACCAGTAATTTAAAACCGCTGTAATTTGGGTTTTATATATCCCGATACTGAATTGCAAAGAGAGAGATATATGAGACCTGTTAGCGATGAGAATCATTAGGTACGTACTGCAGGGGAGGTATGCCCGGCTTTTCCCTCCCTTATGACCAAGAATGTCTAAATAAGGGCCACATAGGTCTACAGCTCCATATACACTACTGGTTAACATAAAGGAAAATAAGCAAATTAAAAATGTTTACCTTCTTTGCTACTTGTCTACAGCAAGTAGGGAATATAAATGATAAAAGGTACTACCTCGGAGGAGGCCCTCAACCGAGGCAGATTACCGTACATAGGCCAATGCGCTGAATATTTTTAGAAAATCAAACAAGGATTAGTTTTAAAAAATGTAATGTGTTACGCTCACATGGCTTTCTCTACTCTTGTACAAACTATTTTTACAAACGCTTATTCTCCATATGCTTCATGTTAATCGAGATGTTAATCTTATTGCTAATTTTTTTGTAGATGCAAAGGGAATTGGTAGGCTTTAAGCGACAGTCAAATATTTTAAGAGCTGGTTGCTATGTGGAGCATTCCATTCTCTTTGCATTACCAGGACAAAAAAATGAGTAACGAATTTCAGAAAAAGTATCAGTATTGGAAAATTTAAGGAAATAACAAGCAATATCTCGAAAATGGTTCACTGAACTAAAAAAGTGTATATGACATAAATTGTGTATTTTAACGCGACCTACATTTTTTGTGTACTAAGATTTTGTCTGTCTCTTATGGTTTACCACTTATGCAAAAGACGTTCACAATGAAGAATACTTTTGGAGACATTCCCAAAAATTCAAGATATACATTTCGTTTGTCATGAAAATATCTTAAAATGTGATATTTTAATCAAAATCGTTAGAGCCATTTTTGAGAAAATTAAAATTTTCGAAAAATTTTCCATGTAAAGCGTAATCTGAGGTGGGGGGATTTTCTTGAAAACTTTCGTGTAGCATCTCTGGAAGATACTGAACCTAAATACCAAGTTTGGTGTTTATCTGACTGTTCGTTTCTGAGTTATGCTGTTCACACACAGAGACACACACACGGACAAGTTTCCAAAAATGTTTTTTTTTTTGGATTCAGGGGCCTCAAAACATATATATCCGGTGAAATCTCGGTATGGAATTTTTGGGTGGAATACAATACTTCCCCTACTTACTATACGTAGTAGAGAAAGTAAAAATTTAAATTAATCTATTGTTTTCCAAAAAAAGTCCCCTTTAACATCAATACATTTTTGTATTTGACGAAACCAGTCCTTCAAGTAATAATGCCACTCTTGCTGAGGCACTTCAGAAAACCAGGCTTTTATAATATTCCACTGCCTCATCTGATGACGAAAAGGTGACTTCGCGCATTATATCTTTAATTTGTGGAAACAAAAAGAAATTAGAAGGTGCTAGGTCAGGGCTGTACGGTGGAGGTCCAGATATTCAGTTGATAGTTTTTGCTGTATGCGACGATGCGTTGTCGTGATGATTTTTCGTTTTGGGCGTTTGTAGAGCACCTACCTGCTGTGCAAGCGGTCCGGGTTCGATTCCCGGCTGGGGCGGATTTTTCTGTAGCCACGATTACTCCCTATCCTTCCCCAGAGTCTGGAAGTTTGAATGAGTGTGTGAGTGTACATATGATCTAATGATAAGAAATACAATAAGTGCAAGAAACCCAACAACAAGAGAATATGATATCTTTGCTGCAATTGGGACAGTATTAACAGTGAAGTGTCAATTGATTAAAATTATGAGTCGAAAAAACATTAAAAGCCTTCACTTATACCATGATGGTCAAAGGATGGACGATCGTTTCAAGGTTGCTAATGCCCCATCATCAGCGATTTGAAAGTCGACTAGCTCACACTCCAAAACCCAGCATGTGTAGAACCCATGAAGTCGAATGGGAGGACCTCAGGTGGTAGCTTCAGTAACTGCCAAAGGTGAACCACAAGGCTGCTGTATTGCCCTCTTGGTATGTTGGAGAGCTTGAAGTAGGATGGACTCCATATATGTCTAATTTCTTTTGTGGTTGAACCAGAAAGCGAGTGACGTCATCCAACGGCGGAATTTCAAAACTCAAAACTTGTGGATTGTTTTTAATAATAAATATTTTTTCCCAAGCATCCAACAGGGATGAATTATGTATAGGTTTTAACAGTTCAATATCTTGACTATTTTCATGTTGTTTGTTCCAAAAGTGGACACCGCTGATTTGTTTAAGTTTTATATTTCTTTGGTGTTCTTTTAAACGGAGCCTTAGCAGCCTTGAAACGACCGGCCATCCCTTGACCATCATGATGTAAGTGAAGGCTGAGGAAGTATTTCAGTCTAATTATATAACATATAACTTCAATAACAGCCCGCCTTAAAGGAATATGTGTATAATATAATATATAAAATGTATGTAACAGTCACTGCAGTATATTTATATTATTACGTAGGTACATGTTTAATAATGTTATGTGAATGTATTAAGTAATTTAATACTGTAGAAGCTGTGAGAATAGAGGCAGAAAGTTGCTAACAATGAGGTAATAATGAGGTAACCTTGAGGCAATAATGAATTGGAAAGTTTAATAATGCTACTAGTAATTCTTGGAACAACAATAATGTAATTTTTAAAACAGTTTATAAATAGCCAATCAACAACCAGAAAAGCCCCCTTACACCTACAAGGAAATAGCAATAAGATAGTTTCTGTAAATGTTGTCGCAGTTCTCAATGGCTGATGTTATTTTATTTGATGAGCGCCTCTTGTTTAATTATTTTTAAATTTGGGTTCTTTGTCCTCCGGCTAGCTATTATAACTCAGTCGAGCAAGTGTCTCTAAGCAGGGCGTGTAAACGGAAAGGATTTGTTACTAAAAGCTAACACTGATAAAAAAATTGTATCTAGACTTTTATTGCCGTCACACTTAATTAATAATTCACATATTTAATCTTTATACACGCCTGACTGAAACTGTGATATTTCCGAATGTAACTACAGTCGTTATAGTTGCCGCGCACCAATTACTTCGCGTACTTTACATTTTTGTAACTAACTCTGCGACGTGCACCTCGTGAGAGATTCTTCGCAATTGTGCGACTCTTGCTTATGGCTCGAGAATATATACTCCTTTACCTCGAATTGCCTAAACATTATAATAGAGCTCCTATTGGTTACCAAATTGCGCCCACTTTAGCGTCTGTTTTGGTCGGCCAATCACTACTACTAACATGTATGCTCTAGGGAAGATATTCCCTCCATTTCTAACAAAAGGGCACGCTACCCTGACGTCATTTGTTTGTCTCTTCTTAGTGAGAAACAACTCACCCCCTCGGTTTATTGTTACCCACTTCTACTGTCAGTTTAAGTTAAGCCGTGTAAACTTATTTCCTAACAATACTTATGGCTAACAAACATCTAAAATCATGTATATACAATAATATTAATTTACACTACAATCACTCTGGCATTCACAGCATGTTATGATATAAAATACTGCCTCAATGTTTATCTCGATTAACATGAAGTAGGTAGAGAATAAGCGTTTGTAAAAATAGTTTGTACAAGGGTAGAGAAAATCATGTGAGTCAACACATCAGATTTTTCTGCTGCTTCTCCTTTTAATGTTAATTTGGCCTTTCTTTTGTTTTGTCTTTCTTGTGTTTTGTTAGTAGTTTTATGTGTGTTGGTTACTGAGGATAAAGAAGCTTATATTGCTGTCTTGCCAACTGAGATTTCCTCTACAAATAGGCAGCCTTAATGTGACAACGTGGAAGTTCATTCAGCTGCTTTCACGAGAAATCACCGCTACAAACTGTGATTGTTCGACAATACTTTTTTCTTGGTACTTTTATTTTGTTGTTTATAGTGTCCTGAGAGTTTTAATTGACTCTTTGTTTAAGTGTATTGTAGTTTTACGAAGAACGGGGTATCAGGTAAATGAAATTAATTATATCGTCATTTGAGGTTAAAAAGCTACGTGAACAAAGTCGCGTAAAGCACTAGTGGTTTGATAAAAGGAGATTGTTAGAATGCTGAACGAAGGAAGTGTGTCAGTCATGTATATGCAGTGGGCAGACTCTATTACTTGGTGGGAGAATTATCTTCGTATGCACTTCCGCCAAGGTTCCACTGCGCTCCCGCCCTGATTCCCACAATCTTGTATTCCAGCTGGTTATTTTTATTTTTTTTACTCCATACAGAAATATCCAAGCATCTTGAAGGGTTTCATGAACTTGATACATTGTCCCACACCACAACGACAAACCCGTCGACAGATGATGCTGGCTGACTTTCCCAGTAATGGAATATCTCGCTGTCCGAGTCTCATTATTGTGCACAATAAAGAGAGATAATACTAGCAGCAGTCGATGTAAATCAACACTGCAGCTCTATATCAAACCAAGCGTTGCAGCTTTGTCCAAGAGTATCGATGACAAACTTTGATAATGTTACCAGGTACACGGGATACCGCCGCGGCAATTGTCATCAATATCCGTGGTGGAGCTTGTGTGTCCATTCGGATCCATGTGCTCAAACAGACGAGCAATGAATTGTTGTTTGGGCTGCCTCATAAAATGCTACACCTGGCAGGAGAAACATTTAATGTTTTACATGCACATGTCTTCTTGTTTTTCGAGATAAGCTCTCATTACATATTTCGTTATAGATACAAAACCAACAGCGATTCTCAAATGTTTCGAAATAGCTGAAAATCGATGGAAACTAAATGACAAAGTATTGAACAACTGAACCGTTTAAAGTCTTGGAAATGACTGATGCCACAAAAAAGCTATTTGAAATACGAGAGCTGTCCAGAAAGTAACCTCCGTTCATGCATAGCACGAGAAGTAATGGGGTTCAGCCGCCATTTCAACAGTGGCCCAGTACGCTTCTAGCTGTGCAAGGTGGAGCATCGTACTGTTGCATGTTTGCTAGTTATAGACTAATGGGTATAACTATAAACAATCTGATGTGTTACACTCACATGACTTTCTATACTCTTGTACAAACGCTCATTCTCCATATGCTTCATGTTAATCGAGATGTTAATCTTATTGCTAATTTTCTTGTAGATGCAAGGGGAATTGCTAGGCTTTAAGCGATAGTCAAATATTTTAAGCGCTGGTTGCTTGTAGCATTCCATTCTCTTTGCATGTCCAGGACATAAAAAAAATGAATAACGAATTTGAGAAAAAGTATAAGTATTGGAACATTTAAGGGAATAACAAGCAATATCTCGAAAATGCTTCACTCAACAAAACAAATTATGACATAAGTTGTGTATTTTAACGCGATCTACATTTTTTGTGTAGTAAAATTTTGTCTATTTCTTATGGTTTACCAGTTATGCAAATGTCGCTCACAATGAAGAATACTTTTGGAGACATTCCCAGAAAATTCGAGATATACATTTCATTTCTCATGAAAATATCTTAAAGATATGATATTTTAATCAAAATCGTTTGAGCCATTTTTGAGAAACCTAAAATTTTCGAAGAGGGTAATCTGGGATGGGGGATTTTCTTGAAAATCTTCGTGTCGCATCCCTAAAAGATACTGAAGCTAAATACCAAGTTTGGTGTTTATCCGACTGTTAGTTTGTGAGTTATGCTGTTCACTCACACACACACACACACACACACACACACACGGACATGTTTGTCCAAAAATGCTTTTTTTTATTCAGGGGGTATCAAAACATATATTTCCGGTGAAATCTTGGTATCGAATTTTTGGGTGGAATACAATACTTCCCCTACTTACTATACGTAGTAGAGAAAGTAAAAATAGAATATATTGTTTTGATATTATTTGTTATTTTTACTTTTATTGGAGGAATATTAATTATATTTATATATGTTACTATATTAGCCTCAAACAAATTATTCTTCAATAAACTTCTTACATAAGGAATTAATATTCATAAAATTAAAGACAAAAATAGGGAAAATACTGGGGTTTGTTTTGTTTAGCTTAGATTAGTTATGAACGCTTAGGTAGACCAAGATTATAAACTAATAAATGTTTATTAAATTTAATACCAAGAATAACATCATGATGATTTTTTCAATTTTCTTCAGCTAATTTAAATATAGGTATTAAATTAAAATACCCAGGAGTCAGAAAAATGCCTTTGAAAATTGGTTTTATATATATATTGATTTAGGTTGAAGAGAGTATTTTGGAGCGCAAAATTTATATTATATTAACAAAATCTTAATTCCCAAAATTAATATTTTATCATAAACAAAAGAATAACATGCTGTTAAATCAGTAGAAAAAATATAAAATATACATAAAAATATTTAAATTTCTTATAGAAACTACTTCTAAAGTCATTTCTTTTGAATAAAATCCAGTAAAAAAAGGTATTCCTCATAAAGCAAAATTTGATACTATAAAACAAGATAAAGTAAAAGGCATAAAAATTGAAATTTAAGTGTTTTTACTTAAAGCCTAAATTCAAATAAATTGTTTTTTCAGAGCTGCTTATACTTTATATTTAAAATTATTAATTAAATCCTTCAAATTCAAGAACAAACATTTTCGCTATTTGTATTGCAACGATGATTATTCTCAAAAAATCATAAAAAATATTGGAACAGTATATTTTACTTTTGTAGTTGAAGCCAAATTAGAGATATATTAATATCATTATTAATATAAGTAAGAAGCAAATTAATCTATCATTCCAGTCTGCTATGGAAAGACTGCTGCACACGTTCTAGCATTTCAGCGGAAATTTAAAGCAGGCAGCAGTAATACGTCGTTTCATACCAGACTGAAGCGTGTATTGAAGCTGCCGGTGGTCATTTTGAACACAACCTTTAAACTGCTAAGTAGATATAACATGCCGATTTGAGCGCACAGAGAGATGCCGAAAAACTGATAAGCTTCTTTGATCTATGCCGCTAGCCCCGCCCCCTCCCTTTGTGCGCTACTATTTGCCGCCCGGTCGCGTGCCGCTAGCTCCGCCCCCTTCCCTTTGTGCGCTGATCTAATGCCGACAGTGTCTGTGCCGGCAGGTCCTCCCCCCTCCCCCTGTGGTCACGTGCCGGTGACCCGCCCCCCTCCCTCCCCCATACGCGTGTTCTCCCTCCCCTTTGTGTTCTGGTTGGTTCCCTGTGGATAGGTGGGAGAGTGTGTATTGTTCCTATACGGTGACTACATTCCCGCCCCCCTCATTGTGACTTGTCTAAATCCCTGCCGTGTGATTGGCTTGGGGTAGGGGATGTGCCGCTCGGGGTGAGGGGTTATATGTGAGGGTTCTCGGTGCGTGACGTTGGCGGTGTGGGAATGCGATTCTCGATGCCTGCCGCACATCGGCAAATCGTTTGAGTACATAATTGTGTCAATCAATTAGGTAATGTGTGTTATTGAAAAAAGAATCAATGTTTATATACCGCTATTGCAATTAAACGCTATTCTTCGAGCAATTAAGTATTTTTGATTGAATCGCACGCGCCTGATCCTAAACCCCCCCTTATATTACTACTATTGCAATGAAACGCGGCTAGTCGGTTGATGAATACATTTAAGTATTTTTTGAATGATTAATGTAATTGACTCGCGCGCAACTGTTCGTTATCGTATATGTGTGGTAGCATGTGTATAATTATTACGAGTAATAACATTTATTTAATTCTACTTTTGAGGGAAAATATATTTTGGATTTATAAGAATATTACAACACATAGATGAAAGGACAGACTTGACGTAACACTCGTTATCGCGTGATAATTGAGGTGGAACACCGACCGCAACCTTCCACAGCGAGACGTTTCACACGAATGACTGACTCTCGATATTTGGACTGGCAAGTCGACTTCCGCATCCCCTCCACTCCCGCTTCAGCTCGCAACATACACTAGCGCACCAAGTGGTAATATGAGTGAAACTCCAGCGAGTGTTTGCTCACAGCGCCCCTGGTGGTCATATCTGAAAGTTGTGAATTCACCATATTTAAACTCATTATAGATGCAAGACGGCCATCTTAACTCTATATAATTCTGCGAAATATGATTCCGGAAAAAAAATAAAGGCGAATTAACATGCGAGGTGCGTTCATGCTGGCTCCGGGGGAATTGATTATGAAATAAATAAAAAATAAATAAGACTCTCGCTGATCGATGAAAACAATTAAATATTTTTAATAATTAATGTAATTGACTCGCGCTCCTAGAGATATCTCACCCAATTATTCATCTACCATGAATATCTCACTTCTAATGAAACGGCGCAGTCTATCGATTAAAAACAATTAAGTTTTTTTTATTGATTAATGTAATTGAATCGAACGCAACTGTTCGTTATCGTATATGCGAGAATATTACGCGTATATAACTATTACGGCTAATAACGTGTGTTTAATTCTTCTTTTGAATTGCGGGTTTATAAAAAATATTACATTGCTTAGATGAATTAAAAAGCAACTTAAAGCGAAATTGCAAATAGCTTGTATGAGACGTTAACACGAGAACCCTTTACGAAAAAACAAGACGCAATGTGACAGCAATGCCCCGTCCATCATGAGAGGCGGTTAAACCAGGACGCGTGGGTTTTCCCCACTACCTGCTCTTAATGGCTAGGGGTATCCAGCACATAGGAGTACGCTTCAACAAAGCCCGCTATGTCTCTTCTCACACGAGAGAAGTAATAATTACAATTCAAAACAGGCGTACCTGTAAGTAACACGCACGAAGACTACAAATATAAATTTTATATTCGTTTTAAATGTTCTTTCTAAAGACGTAGCGAACTTTGAGAAATTCAACGAATTATTCACTGGCGTACACTGCCTGAAAGAAATATGGTGTACACCCCTGAAGAATGCATATGTAGACCCATTAGCAGACAACGGCAAACTCTTCCGCACCATTAATTTTCGTCAGAAGAATGTAAAAACAAGGTCTTGTATAGAGCTCTTAGTGAACAATAACACCCGTTTCCAATTCATTAAACAGCCTAAGTGCTCTGAAAAACCACAGACCATCAGGGTCTGTGCGACACAAAAGATTTTCTTAAGAGCTTCCTCTGTCCAGAAATTCCATCATACACAGCGGAAAACCCTGTCTAGACATGTTTTAAGCTTACCACAAAAAATGTTTTCCCGATAATTAATATAATTCTACATGAAGAATATTAATGATTTAAGTTTTCAATTAAACGTATACTGTATAGATTCTGTACTTAAACATTCGATTGTATCTTTGTCATTATTTAAATACTCGCGTACAAGAAATGCAAACATGATATCAAAAAATTAAACTGATTTTTTTTTCGGAATGTTAAACAAAGAAATATGATTTGGCGAGAGTAATATGAAGAATAAAAAGTATTCAGAATGATAGATATTACATACGTTATTAAAATAAATAAGACTCTCGCTGATCGATGAAAACAATTAAATATTTTTTATTAATTAATTGTATATGAATTGACTTGCGCATTTGCTTGCTGTCGTATGTGTATGATTATTACGACTAATAGCATTTGTTTAATTCTAAATAATGAAATATGGAGCCTTGCCTAAACAATCCTCGTTACTCTTAATTTATTCCATTTTAAAAAGATTGGGCTTAGTAAACATAGGACGAGTACGATTTTAAATACCCCGTCCATTCGAGAGATATTTTTTCGAATATTCCAGCATGTTAATATAAACTTAATACACACACACACAAAATTCATTTCAAGTAATATTTGTGCCACATTAAGTATTTGCGAATGAGTTTTACTTTCTATACTACGTATAGTAAGTAGAGGAAGTGATGTATTCCACCCAAAAAAAAAATCGATACAGAGATTTCATCGGAAATACATGTTTTGAGACCCTCTGAATCCGAAAAAAGCATCTCTGTCTGCGAGTGTGCCTGTGAAGCATAACTCAGAAACGAAGAGCCGGATAAAACACCAAACTTGGTATTTAGATTCAGTATCTTCCAGAGATGCGACACGAGGGTTTTAAAGAAAATGCCTCACAACAGACTATCCTTTACATGGAACATTTCTCGAAAATTATAATTTTCTCAAAAATGACTCTAACGATATTGAATAAAATATTATATGTTTAAGATATTGTAATGAGAAATGAAATGTATATCTCGAATTTTCAGGGAATGTCTCCAAAAGCATTCTTCATTCTGAACGACTTTTGCAAAATTGATAAACCATAAGAGATAGACAAAATTTTACTACACAAAAAAAATTGACATCGCGTTAAAATACATAATTTATAACATATACATTCTTGTTCTTGAGTAAATCGTTTTCGAGATATTGCTTGTTATTCCCTTAAAATTTTCCAATACTTATACTTTTTCTCAAATTCATTATTCTTGTTTTTATGTTCTGGACATGCAAAGAGAATGGAATGCACCACATAGCAATCAGCGTTAAAATAATTTGACTATCGCTTAAAACCCATCATATTCACCTTGTATCGACACGGAAATTACCAATAACATTGACATCTCGATATCTCGATTAACATGAAGCATATAGGGAATAAATGCTTGTAAAAATAGTTTGTACAAGAGTAGAGAAAGTCATGTGAGTGTAACACATCAGAATTTTGATATTGGTTTAAATTTTCAAATACTTTTAACTTTTCTCAAATGGTAACTTGCTATTCGTTTTCCAACGGTAATGCATAGAGAATAGAATTCTAAGCAATCACATAGCATCAGGCTTTTTAAACATCTGTGACGTGTCTATTCACAAACGAAAGGTCGCTGGTTCGAGGACAATTATATCTACAGAAATAATACATTATTTTCACTCTGTGATTATTTTTTGGTAATGTAACAATAATTAACAATGAATTTTAATGGTACATGTAAAAAATAAAATATATTTTTATTTCTAGCGTCATATGCAGAAACATTCCCCTTAAGGAACGCTGGCGTGATCGAAGGATTTCCCCCTTAACAGGTTTAGACGTGCTCACGAAATGCCCCTCTGCGAGGCTAGCATTTCCCTCTCCTTCTCGAATTTTCGGAGTAGCCAATCAAAATTGCTGTATTATATATCTTAAACTTTCACTCATACATTTTTTTATATCGCAAAAGAACACTATAAAAAGGCTGCTTCATCGGGAATTCTCACAGTTTCCCCGCTGAAATCAACGAGTTAAGGTCTCTGCAAACTTTTCTCATTCAAAGTGAAAGTTCAACGAACATCATGTCTGGTAAGTTGTAACAAAACACTTCATTTACTTTTAAAAGTTAAATTATTTCTCTCTACATTTAACTTATATTCGCGTTCTTGTTTTTAATGCATGGCATTTATATGCGAATAGCTGAGCATTCTAAAAAGTTAATAGCTAGACAAGTGAATTTTCTGAAATGTGAATAGTTAAGTATTCATTTTAGGCAAGTTTATTCTGCATTTAATAGCTAACTGCGCGAATTCTCAAAAATGTGATCAGTTTAGTTAAGTATTCACATTGTTGAGTAATTATTATTCCGGATATTTAAATACGTGTTTTCACCGGGTGAATTATATTCCTTTCTAGAGAAATACAATTACTTGAAAACCCTGCGAATCGAATAAAAAATGATCTGTATAAAAATTTCTTCCGGGGTAACCGACGGTAATCGATCCGAAGACTTCATGCTTGCATGCACTGGTCGAACATTCACTGTGAATGTTTCATTCCTCTCTCGCATTTATTTAGTAAAAACTTTCAGCCTGTTTCCATCATGTTAAAGAGATATTTTCCATGATTGTGTCGAGAAATACACGTGATTTATATCTGTAATAGAAATTTCTCAGGTGTTTAAAATACATCGACATTTTCCCTGTATAAGGTATTCGCAGTAAAGTAAATTAACTTAATAATATATCGTTTCTTTAATAAATAAAAATCTAACGCGTAAATTAATTGCGTTTTCAGCAATCAGTTCTGCTAACATGTCTGAAGCATACATCCAGCTCCAGCAGGGTACCCAACGCCGGCTGCAGGATCGCTCATCAAATGCCGTAATGATTCAGGCATCCGAACAGTCGAATGGTAAGCATTCTTCAGTGTTTTAAAAAGTAATGTAACAATTCATATTAACTTCTTTTACACATTCTATATTATTATTTCAGGAAATGGACTTTATTTTGGTATCGACCATCCATCGACCGCTGCACAGGCATCGCCAGGCTTCCAAACCTTCCTGGTTCCAAATCATTATGGAGGTGGCTCTGGCCCGTACATACAGCAACAATCGTACGGTAAGAATTTACAGACTGGTATTCGAGCATTTGTAACTAAAAAAAAATTACATGATAGTAGACATACAATGTCGATTCTGGCACACAAAGGCATGCCTCCGACAGCATAGAGTTCTGGATTGTATAAGGAGAAAAGGATATATTTAAGGGGAGTTTCTCACCCATATGCAGTCACATAACTCTATCGATCTCCCAGAATGCTATGTATTTTTCACACGGGTGTTTAAAACATGTATTTTTTTCGCGTATAGCGTGTAGATTCTTTAGAACTCTGTACTTAAACATGCTATACTATTATTATTATTTTTTTTCCAGGAAATGGACTTTATTTCGGAGGCGGTATCGCTCAACAGGCGACCGCTGCACCGGTACCTCCAGGCTTCGCGACCGTTGCACCAGTAGGCTTCGCGACCGCTGCACCGCCGCCTCCAGGCTTCCAGACCTACCTGGCTCCAAATCAGCATGGTTGGGTCCCTGCCCCATACATGCAGCAAGCATCGAATGGTAAGAATTTATCAGCATTTTACGAACTTCTTTTACACATTATATATTATTATTAATATTGTTACTATTATTTACAGGAAGCGGACTTTATTTCGGAGGCTGCATCGGTCAACATGCGAGCGCTGCACCGGTACCTCCAGGCTTCGCGACCGTTGCACCAGTAGGCTTCGCGACCGCTGCACCGCCACCTCCAGGCTTCCAGACCTACCTGGCACCAAATCACCATGGTTGGGTCCCTGCCCCATACATGCAGCAACCGCCGGCCGGTAAGAATTTATCATCATTTTACGAAGTTCTTTTACACATTCTATATTATTATTATTAATATTGTTACTATTATTTACAGGAAGTGGGCTTTATTTCGGAGGCGGTATTGTTCATTGCGCGCCATCTGCACCACACACATCCCCTGCATCAAATCAGCAGTGGAGGGACCCTGCCTATACATGCAGCAGCCACTGAACGGTAAGAATTTTTTCCACATTTTATGAACTTCTTGTTTTATACATTCTATATTATTATTATTATTAATATTATTATTATTCCAGGAAATGATCTGGGTGACCTTGGAAGCCAGCCCATGGATCTGGCAACACAGGAGTCAACATCACCAGAGATTGGTGAAGAATCGTCCGCTGCACCATCCGCCTCCTCATCATTCGACATTCTGGAGGAAGTTGTACCAGCTGCACCATCAACCGCCTCAGTCGCAGGCTGTGAAACCGCCGCACCCTCGACCTTCTCAGACGCAAACAATGAAGCCGCTGCACCGTCAACCTCCTCATCATCATCCAGTAATGCGACAACTTTGAATGGAAAGAGAGGGCCGGCATCGGACGGGAGCGAGCAGCTTACAATTAAAAAGGCCAAGGTTAGTGCTAGTAATTGCCAGGGGCTGGAATGCAATACCATCCAATCGGCATTCAAGGGACGTATTTTTAATAGTAGAATAGTAAATACATTAGAAATACTGGACCCCAGAGTCTTTTTAGATGAGTGCAAAGAGCTTATTATTAAAGAAGTGGAAAGCGTCTTGCAGAAAAGCAGGAGTGGATTAAAGATGCATTGTTCCCTGGAACTTGAATATTTAATCCGCAAACCTGATGAAGAGAAGTGTCTTTCCACTGGCTTTAATTCTAAGCCTGTATTGATTCTTCCGTCAAGCGATCTCAATCAGATCTTCTCTTCAATTGCGGGGGATATTTTGGAAAACATTTCTAAATTTGAGGGGGGAGCATCATCGAAGTCCTTGTCAAAGATACTCAGCCTGGTGATGGGCTTTACACACTATGACCCTTTACACGCGGGTTCATATATTGAACTACCACAGAAAATCAGGAATAAGTACGCTGTTATAAACATAAAGAATGAAGACAACTTCTGCTTCGCATGGTGTATGCTAGCCTCTAAATACCCTGTTAAACGCGACGGCCAGAGAACTACAAAATACCCCCAGGAACTGCTTTTCGAGACATTCAATTATGAAGGTATCGAATTTCCGACACCCCTCCATCAAATTGAATGCTTTGAAAAGCAGAACAATGGAGTATCCATTTCAGTGTTTGGTATAGAGGAGGAGAATGAGAACATTATTCCCCTATACCAAACAGCTGAAAAGAAGCAGCACCATACCAATCTGTTATATATTGAGCAGGGGGAAAAGTCCCACTACTGCATCATTAAAGACTTGTCCAGACTTGTATCCAGTCAAGCCACCAAACATGGGCATAGAATATGGGCATGTGAGGCCTGTCTAAAGAGATGCGCCAATGAAAAGGCCTTGGAAACGCACCGATTAAAATGTGGAAAATGCCAGCTGCTTAAAATGCCTCAACAGGATGAATACCTTGAATTTAAAGCATTCTCCAAGAGCGTTCCTGTACCATTTGTTATATACGCAGACATTGAATCTGTTCTGGCGAAGGTTCACTCTTGCGATCCCTCAAGCAGCTCGAGCTGGACCCGAGCCGTTCAAGAGCATGAAGCAATGTCTATTGCCTTGAAGGTGATATGTAGGCATGACGAGTCAATGTCAAAATTCTTTCTCTTTAGAGGTCCAAATGCCGTCGATGACTTTATCAAACAGTTGAAATCAATTGCTGATGACGTCATTGACGTGTATTCCAATCCTAAACCTATGGATTTAACCCTTGAAGAGCAACAGAATTTTGACAATGCCTCTGAGTGTCATATATGCCTTGCTGCTTTCACTGTGGGCGATTTGCGCGTGAGGGATCACGATCATGTGACAGGGGAATATCTGGGTGCTGCTCATAATAGATGCAATTTGAATAGAAAGGTCCCTGATTTCATACCGATCTTTTTTCATTGTCTATCTAATTATGACAGCCACTTCTTGATAAGACGCCTGGCATATGATAATAAGCCCGTATCGTGCATCGCTCAAAGTGGTGAGAGGTATATAGCGTTTAGCAAACGTTACAGGAACATCAGCTTCAGGTTTCTGGACAGCTTTAAGTTTCTTGACGACAAGCTGTCCAGCCTGGCTGACATGCTGGAGGAGAGTGATTTTAAAATAACAAGGGCAGAATATCCTGTTGAGGAGCATTTTAAGCTGGCAAAGAGCAAGGGAATATTCCCATATGATTATGTGTCAAGCCTTGCCGTACTCGAAGAAACTTCTCTACCACCGATGGAGGCCTTCTACAGTACTCTCACTGACAGCCACATTACCGAAGAGGAATACAGGCATGCTGTAAAAGTCTGGGAGGTCTTTAATATCCGGAATCTCGGAGAATACAGCGATCTATACCTGAAAACAGATATACTGCTCTTGGCGGATATTTTCGAAAAGTTTCGAGATCTCATCCTGGGAATGTATAAACTTGACCCAGCATGGTTTTATACATTACCAGGACTCGCCTTTGACGCTATGTTGAAGATAACAAAGGCGAAACTTTCCTTAATATCCGACAAGAGCATGCTGGAATTTTTCGAGTCGGGAATTAGAGGCGGACTGTGCACAGTGGTGAAGGGCTACACCAAAGCTAACCACAGGTACATGTCCAACTTTGACCAGCATGCTCCTGTTAAACACCTGTCCTATTGGGACATAAACAACTTATATGGAGCTTCTATGGTGTCTGCCCTACCATACAAAAATCTGAAATGGCTCACGAGAGAAGAAATTGAATGCATAAACTTCGCAGAAGTCAAAGAAAATTCAGAGACTGGATATGTGCTAGAGGTTGATATCGAATACCCCGACCATATCCACGACGCCCATAACGAACTTCCTTTCTGCCCACAGAGCGCAATACCACCGAACGGCCAATACAAGAAACTGCTTGCAACATTAGAACAGAAAAGCAAATATGTCTTGCACTACAGGGTGATGCAGCAGTGTATCGAGCAAGGTCTAACTGTGAGACATATTCACAGAGTGGTGTCCTACGACCAGTCTAACTGGTTGAAGACATATATCGACGTCAACACCGAGAAGAGAGCACAAGAAAAGTCAAAATTCGGCCAAAACCTGTGGAAAAAGATGAATAACGCCGTATATGGGAAATTTATAGAGAATGTTAGAAAGTACACGGATTTCAAAATAGTTGGAACCTGGAAACAGGCAAAGAAGTTAATAGCACGCAGCACTTACCTACGCACCATAATTTTTTAGGAAAATCTTGTGGGAATCGAACTGGGCAGAGAGGAAGTACATATGAACAAGCCAATTTACATAGGACAAGCAATTTTGGACATTTCAAAATTTATCATGTATGACTTCTTTTACAATATCATGAAACCGAATTTAAACGACTTGCTGCTGAATTACATGGATACAGACTCGTTTATTTTTGAAACGAGTTCTGATATCTATGAGTTCATCAGGGAGAACCCTCAATATTTCGACACTTCAAACTTCGAAAAGGATAATGTATATGGCATTAAGCAAGCCAATAGGAAAAAGATTGGGTTGTTCAAGGACGAATTGGGTGGCTTGATTATGGAGGAGTATGTCGGTATTAGAGCGAAGCTATACGCCTACAGATATGGAGGGCAGACAATTAAGAAAGCTAAGGGCATCACCAGGACAGGCATGGATAAAATAGATTTCGGCCATTATTTTGAATGTTTAAAAGACCATAGCCTAAAAATTTATTCGGTACAAAAAACATTTCGGAGTAAACACCACAAAATTAACACAATTGAGACAAATAAATTAGCGTTGAAGGGAGGTGACGATAAGAGGAAGTTGATGGAGGGAAGTTATAAGACTCTAGCGTGGGGCCATTATTCCCTTAGACCTGGTGATTGCTAGTGCCTAAACTTGTAAATATGTAAATATTTGAAGATATCTTGTTTTTTTCAATCTGGATTTTGTAAATATTCATTTAAATTGTGTATGAGGGTTTCTATATATTAATTTTTCCCTCTGATAATGTCATTGTATATATTCATTTAAAGTGTGTGTGAGGGTTTTTATATATTAATTTTTCCCTCTGATAATGTCATTGTATATATTCATTTAAAGTGTGTGTGAGGGTTTTTATATATTAATTTTTCCCTCTGATAATGTCATTGTATATATTCATTTAAAGTGTGTGTGAGGGTTTTTATATATTAATTTTTCCCTCTGATAATGTCATTGTATATATTCATTTAAAGTGTGTGTGAGGGTTTTTATATATTAATTTTTCCCTCTGATAATGTGTTGTATATATCCATTTAAAGTATGTGAGGGTTTTTATATATTAATTTTCCCTCAAAAAAAGAGAAAATATGAAGGATTTTTAAAATAAAAAAATACTCGTGATTTTACAATCATAACAACTGGTCTTTATTAAGTCTTCATACATTACACCAAATCCTTTATATCAATCCATTGAGTATCTGCAAAACCATACCACTTTACAAGAACTTTGTTTCCACGTTTACGTATAACCTTTTCTACTAAATATGTGTTAGGATAGCTAGTCTTTTTTAGTTCATGTCCATAAAAGCCACCTTTTATGATTTCACCATTCCTATCCTTTAGTATGTATGTTGTAGGCTTGGTGCGATTCACACGAAATACTTTGAAGATTTCAACGCTCCAGTTAGATTCATAACTCTTTTCAAAATGTCCTTTATGTTTAGATATCCTGACATAATCACCAACACTAAACTTCTTTGAAGCCTTCTTCTCTCTTCGGTCTTGATTATAATTATACACAGTCAGAAGAAGATCGTTGTTCTTCACTTCATTAGGTTTCATGCGGATAGTTGAATGAAAAGTATCATTGTACTTTACAAGGATTCTAGGTAAAAGATCTAGCCACTTGTATGAGCCTTGGACTAAAAACTCTCGGTACATCATATTCTTCAAGGTTCGAATTAAACGTTCAACAGCCGCAGCCTTCACATTGGTATAGGTGCTGTAGTGGTTAATATTATACTTAAACATTAATCGTTTAAAGAACTTGTTATAAAATTCTTTCCCGTTGTCACTTTGAATATTCCGGGGAGGGACGTCCATTTCTTGTAATATATCCTCCATAGCCTTTGCAACATTAACTCCGCCCTTATCCTTTAAGGGTTTTGCATATGCCATTTTAGAGTAAAAGTTGATTGCGATCAGAATGTATTTGAAATTTTTGTTCACTTTTGCATAGGGTATCATTTCAATCAAATCAATTTGTAATAAATCATTCATACCTTTGCTGATAATTTTCCGTCGTAAATAGTTCCTCCTCGCCGATCCGTGAAGTTCTCTGGCGATATTCTGTTTGGCGGTCATGCTATAATTTTAGATGCTTTCAATTCCCGGATAATTTCCTCAATCTCTCGAGTGTGGCTATTATTACCAGCGTCCCTCGAAGCAATAAGTAACCTCAGTCTATTCACTAATGTGTTAGGATTTCTCCAGAAAACGTAGTCAACCTCCTTATCAGGCTTATGCTCCTTCCATGCCAGTCCTAGACCTGAATGTGTATTGAGCAAGGGTCGTATTATATTCTTGTATTTATACGATTTACCAGATTTCAAGCGACCGTGTCTGCTGTAACCACTTCTATGAAGAAAAGTACTTTTCATAATCTTAGCGTATGTCTCCAAGTCTTCACTAGTGTATGCAGAAATCTGAGGCGTTCGCTTAAAGATGAGCTCCGTCAAACCGGCGGTAGACTCATACGTTTCATCACCTATCAATATTTGATTATTTATAAAATGAATATCTTTATTTCCAAGCATATAACTTCCATCCTGATATCTCACACCGAACAATGTATCAATACGATCCTTGTCTTTTGAGCGAACGTGTTGAAGGTAAGTAGAAATACTTGTAGAATCACCATCTTCATTCTTGACGTCTTCACCGGCAACCCTCGTTGAGTGTCCAAAATATCCTTGAGGGGGGTGGTTACAGGCTTCAAAGCTTCGGACATGACATGCTGAGTCTCAAACCTGAGACCCTTTAGAGCTCTCAGTTTTTCTTTTACAGCCCTGGTATGCTCGGCTACAGACTCTTTAAGTCTTATGCTTTCACTATCCATCTTACAAATGATGAGGAAATAGACGATTACCTTCAATTTATAGTCTGCGTTCAGCTTGAGTTCTCAACGTGTCGATAGCCTTAGCTAACATCTCTATCGAAATTCTCAGTTGCTCGGTTTCTTTCTTATGCTCCTGTGTATGTGTCTTGAACGCTTCAGCAAAGATTGCCGTATTAGCGTACTGGCTTCTGGCTGATTCTTCTAGAGTCGTCATTTGCTGCATATTAGTTTTGTAGGCGTCCATCATCATATTTACATTATCCTCCACTTTCTTAAGTTTATCATTGCAGCAATCAGTTTTGAGAGTATTCAAAACCTTTATCTTTAACTGTCTGACTGTAGACTCTAAATCTGAAACTCGCTTCATCGCTAACTTTTCTAAATTACTAATTTTCTGATTGCAAAGATTCTGAAGATTTGTTTTTTCTCTATCAAGCTCTGCGGTAATTTGTTTAATAGAGTCCATTACAGAATCCACTCTGTCTTTTGTAGAGGTTGTTAGAGTATCCACTTTACTCGTAGTTTTATTCAGATTTGCTGTAATGTCTAGCAGCTTCTTGCCTATTTGCATCTCGATTTCCTTTGGTAAGTACCTGTTTAACTGCTGTCGCGTCTCGTTCGATTTCCTAATGATCATAGCTCTAGCATATCTTTTATTTACAGCATCCGTATCTCCGAGAGGATCCGCTATATCAATGATTCTCTTATTGTCGAATATAATGTTACCATTACCATCTCTCGACTGCGTGCGTGAATTGACATATCCAATGATGAACTTTTTATTCACAACATCATTATCGTGAACAGGATCTAGCAATACCTTCAATCTAACTTTATCGATCACGATGTTATTTTCCTTATCTCTCTTGAGGATATATCTTGAAATCAATTCATCGATCAGGGTCTTAACCATAACCTCAACATTGTTAGCAGCTTGCTGAGAGAAATCTTGCATCCTAATTTCGAGAGCATCCACATAATTCTTATTGGAGGCGTCATGATTATCTTCAGGATCGTGAACATTGCACAATCTCTTATTCTTGAATTGATAGTTTCCTTTGACATCTCTGTTTATGATAAAACGATCAAACACTCTTCTAACTGGCCCAGTTCTCTGAGAACCGAACCTGTCGATACTCATGGTTAACTACAAATGATCATTTTCTTTTTTGTCGAGCTTAATATATACATCAAAACCATTCCTATATCGTCCCTCATTCATGTGAGATTCAGGAACTATCACAACAAAGGGTCTTCCTTCTGTGGAGCTCTCCCAAACGTTCTTACATAGATCTTTAAATTCATTGTAGGTCATGTCGGTATTTACATAATCTTCGTAAATGTGCTTTAAGTTTAAATTGTCTTGTCTGAAGAGTATTATCATGTTTGTATTATCGCGAATTAAATGTTTTGGAACTTTAGCATAGGACTGTGCTAGATATACAGAGTCGACATTTCGATGTCTACCCATACTGTAAAAGGATGCTATCTTTTCCTGCTTTTCAGTGATGACGTCATCAAATATAAAGATTGAATTTTCTTTGACTTCAGAAGGATGCAAAACATCATCCCCGTTGTCGAATGTGTTCACTTCTATACCTTCGATGTTTCCGAGCACTTTAATTAGGTATTGGTACTTTGGTTGATAGAGAGACTTTGAATAAATATACAAATTTTCAAAACGTAGTCCATTCTCATGGAGTAGCATATTGAGTAATATGTTTGTTTTCCCTGCACTGGAGCTCCCTAAAATAAGAGCTCTGACATTAGATGGAAATAACTTGCCATGACGATCACTTCTAAAGTCACTTTCAAAGTGTAATACCTGAATAGGTAGAGAGCAGTGCTGCTTAACAAGCTCCATGTTAACAACTAACTTGTAAACTGCGTGTGCGATGTTTATATATTACCGGATGTAAAGTAGTTAATGATTGATTGCAATGATATAAAAGGGCTAATGTATGCAATTACTCGCTTAGTATATCATGAGAGCTAAGAGAGGAAGGTCGTTGCAGTATAAGCGCGGCTCTGGAATTATTAATTCCATAATTAATTCGCTCCCCTTTGAAGCTCACTTACCTGGATATAGATATTGCGGGCCTGGTACTAAATTGGAAAAACGTCTAAAAAGAGGAGACCCAGGAATTAACCAATTAGACGAAGCTTGCAAACAGCACGACCTCGCGTACGCTGAGAATAAGGACACCGCTTCAAGACAAATAGCGGATAAAATTCTTGCAGAGAAGGCTTGGAAACGGGTGCAGTCATCAGATTCAACTTTTGGTGAAAGGTTAGCTGCAAGGCTAGTAACTGCAATCATGAAGGGAAAGGTTGCATTGGGAGCCGGAAAGAGGAAGAAGAAGAGAGGAGGGTTCTTGCCACTGATACCCATCATTGCTGCTTTAGGCGCTGCAGCAGGCGGCGCTGCTCAGATAGCCTCTGCAGTCAATAAAAAAAGGCTGCTGATAGGCACTTAGCAGAAGTTGCTAGGCATAACAAGGCAATGGAGACACGAGGAAAGGGGCTCCGAAAGAGAAGGTGTAAGAAGAGGAATAAAGGAGGATTCTTACCTGCAATGCCACTGATGTCGTCTTTAGCCGCTGCATCTAAAATAGCAAGGTCCTTGAAAAAAAGAGGATCTAAAGGCAGGGGTTTAAAGAAGAAGGCAAAAAACGGTGGAAGAGGATTGTACATATACCGGAGGAAGCCCTAAGTAACGTGGCCATCGAATATTATGCTAAACGTTTAAAAATTCCTTATTTTAGAGGAGTTTATATGATTGACAAACTTCCTTTAAAACCACACTTCAAAGAGAGACTTATTACCAATCTCGATACCTCCGATAATGAAGGAACACACTGGGTTGCTATAAGGAAAGAAGGTGATGTCGCATACTACTTTGATAGTTTCGGCGATTTGAAACCGCCTCCTGAGATTGAGAAATATCTACAAGGTGTTAAAATCTACTATAATACACGGAGATACCAGAATTTCGAATCAGTCATCTGCGGGCACTTGTGCTTGCAATTTCTTTTATCCTAGAAGCTGCTACATCGTCAAGATGAGTTATACAGTTACAGTGAGTGGGCCAGACACTGTTATTTCAACGTATTTAAACCCGCCTCTACAGCTAGATCCTCCAGGCCATTATGAGATTGCTCTCTTGAATTTTGAAACATTCTATTCAATACCAAATGTCGATGAAAGTAATAATAGATTTCATTATATTCATAATGGTAAACCTGAAACCATTGTCATCCCGCATGGAACCTACGAGATTGCCGATATCAATGCATTTCTAAAGGATAAACTAGGATTGAATGATGAAGTCTTCTTCATAAGGCCTAACAATAATACAATGAAGGCTGAGATTAAATGTCCTTATACAATAGACTTTTCTAAGGCTAGATCTATTGGTTCGCTTCTAGGATTCACAGACACTAAAATAATTCCTGCTGGAGAAGCGTTTGAATCTGACGATCTTGTGAATATATTTAAAGTGAGTATCATACGTGTGGAGTGCAGTATTGCAACAGGCTCTTTCATTGACGGTAAAAGCGGGCATTCGCTCTACGAGTTTTTCCCTTCTGTTCCACCAGGCTATCATATCTCTCAAGAACCCTCGAACCCGATATATTTACCGGTCATAGACACAAACTATATAGACCAGATCACTATTCGAGTGGTAGATCAACACGGAAAGGCTATCAACTTCAGGAACGAAGTTATCACTACAAGACTGCACATAAGACGCAATGGCAATACATTTTAAAAGACATCGCAAATACTATAATAGACGACGTACACCACGTTCGAAGCATACTACCTCTCCAGCTTCCGAGGAGTTAACACGTGCTAACCGCAAGTTCCTCGAGGGTTTAGGTTACAGAACGCTATAATGGATATCTTAAACGTGACAGAAGTTCCAGCCTTTGACGACAAGATCACCAAGGAGGAGGAGCATATTTTTCTTCCATACAACACGTCCGCTCTGGATGTAAACGATGAAATTAGAATACCATGCCAAGCTGAAGATTTGTATACGCTACCTAACAAGAGTTATCTCTACATCGAAGGTGCTCTCACCAAGGTAGATGGATCGCCTACTACAGCGAAGCTCGCTAATAATGCTATAGCCTTCATGTTTGATGAGATACGTCTAGATATGAATGCTACAACTATAGACAGAACAAGGAATCCTGGAATTACTACAACTATACGAAATTATGTGACTCTCAACCCTTATGGACTCGAATCGGCTGCTGAATGCTGGATGGGCCTATCCAGGTGAAGAAGTTGATATAGTACACGCAACGAATGGAGCTTTCAATGCTGTAGTCCCTCTCTCGATGCTCCTAGGATTTGCTGATGACCACAAGGAGCTTATACTCAACAGCAAGTTTGAATTGATTCTCATAAGATCCAAAGATTCTAGAAACTGTGTCCTGAGTTCGAATGGAGAGGAAGCTAATGTAAAGTTAACTAGAATCGAATGGAGGATGCCTGTAATTCGTCTTTCCGATGCTGAAAGACTTCACATTCTAAAAATTGTCAAGTCTGATAAACCTCTACACCTTGCCTTTCGATCTATGGATCTTCATACCCAGCCTGCTGTACCCCAGACAAGATCTTTCACTTGGAATGTAGCAACAACATCTAAGCTCGAGAAACCTCGCTTCATCATAGTGTGCGCGCAGACTGCAAGATTGGGTGATTATAGCAAGAACAGTTCCGAGTTTGATCACTGCAACATTACTAATTTGAGACTATTCCTCAACAGTGAATGCTACCCCTACCACGATTTGAACTTGGACTTTAAAAATTCAAAGTTTGCTTCACTATATGAAATGTACTGTAAATTTCAAAGTTCTTATTATGAAAGAGATAATTACCCCCTCTTGAAGAGAAAGGATTTTCTTCACCGTGCACCATTATTCGTAATAGACTGTTCTCACCAACCCGAGGAGGTTATAAATGGAGCTGTGAACATCAGAATCGAGATTCAAGCATCTGCAAATATACCAGCCCAGACGTCACTGTACTGCCTGGTTCTACATGACAAAGTATTTACCTACAAACCTCTTTCTCACTTGATGCAAGCACTTATATAATTATGTATATGTTTGGGTGAATGGTTTTGTAAAGGAATGTACTAGGATAAGTTTATGAATAATAAATTGAATTCATATACTAAAACACTCTTTTATTGACTTTAGCATACATTTCAAGCATTTTCCTTCTCCCCCTCCTACTCCCTGAAAAACTAGTTGCTCCTGACTTGCAGAAATCATTTAAAATATTCAAATGTCTTTCAATATAGGGCAATAGCCGTTTTAGGTTCCTTACACCCTCAATGTCTAAAGATATTACATTATTATTTAAACATGTATTTATGAAATGAATTGAATGGTCAAAAAATACAATAATATTGTATGCATAAATTACATTGTCACAATATTCATCACACGCAAACGTTTTTTCTTGGCGTAGGTAATCTTCAATCATTGGAATGTTTTTGGATATTATATCCCAGTCTGATTTTGTAATATAAACAAATGATTTATCACTTTCGCAGTTTATGTAGAGGGAGGGGGTGTCATAGTATAGTCCAATGTTCACGGAATGGGAGGGGGAGATGCTGACGTCATCAAGCGCATGTGATCGATTCTCCATGCTCCTCCGGGGTATCTTCAATGAATAAGAAGACCATAGGACCCTCGTTGAGAGTCCTCCTCTTACGCCGTCTCTTCTGCTTTTTCTCCCCGGTCTCGTTCCGTCTCTTCCTCCGCTCCCTCCTCACACCCCTGCAACATATGTTCAAAACAATGTTAGAAATAGGTTTAGTTAATGATTTCATACGTCTGAAAGAGAAAATACATATATTAGAAAAATCCTCTCCCCTTGTCACACAAAAAAGTACTATCAAAGAGTGTCATACTCACTTCACGGTCTTGCACGATTCTGTGTGTATCTCGGGCGAGCAATCTGGACTCGCCTGATTTATCCACTCTTGTACCCTCGGTGCTTTATCATCAGGGCTAGTAGTAATGGCGGGTAATGGAGCGGGATCCTCCTCCATAGGCTGTGTATGGCGCTCTGCGATTGGATATTCCACTATATCGACATCGCGTCTCTCAGGATCCAGCTCCTCTATTGGCACGGGTACCTTAGGCGCAGTCATTCGCAGTCTGTAATAATTTAATTTTTAGGTTAGACACAGAGTAGCATTAGAAGCAGTAAATGAATATGTAATTTAACATTTCTTCTACTTACTCGAGTTTTCTCTTCCTCCGCTGGTAGACCTCGCAGTTGTCGTTACATAGGAAGAAGGATGTCATGCGTTCATGCTGGGCCGGGTTAGTACAAAGTACAGAATGCATGTATCCGGTGCACGACTCTGTATCACATTTAGCTAGATGTTTCGAGACGAAGACATTGTCAACTTCATCGACATCGCTAAGATCCTCCACATCAACACCCATGCGATTTTCACTGAAAGAATGAAATAATTTCAAGTTAGATTTCATTTAACATGCGTACAATATATTACCGAGTTATAGAAATATGTATATTACTTACATGTTCGCTCCTCGATAAACAGGACAGCTCTCTGTACACACTTCCAGTGTAGTCATCTGATCATGATGCGACGGTTGAGTACACAACACTGAATGCATTAAACCATTGCATGTTTCGGTATGGAAGTATACGTAGTGAAAATATTCTTCCCCGCACTCGCTCCAGTAATCATTCACATCAGATGCACGATGATCACCAGCCATTTCGATTATCACTGAACGAACACTGAAAAAACAATAAATGATCGCTCCGGCTGCCTGCGTTCCTTATATACTGTAGACGGTGACGTCACTCGGCGGTGGAGGGGGGTGGAATGCAAGTTGAGACCTGTTATTCACCCTCCAGGCAGAAGCCACCCGTCTGTTTTTGAATACCAAGGAAAGTCCTTGGCGAGCGTGTTTTAACATGATTTACCGACGCCGACAGAGTGGAGCCGGGCTAGTCTACATGTCGAGGCTTGTTAGTGACGTCACGCACGCAGTCGCGGAGTGGGGCTGAAACTGGTTATTACCAGACAGAAGTCGGCTGGCGGGCTTTCCATTACATGTCGGGCTGTTGCCGGAGAGAGGTTAAGACCGTGAGCGTAGTTATACATATACGACGGCTGTCAGATGCGAGCGAGTCAATTAATCAATCAAAATACTTAATTGCTCGACGAACAGCGTTTAATTGCAATAGCGGTATATAAACGTTGATTCTTTTTTCAATAACACACATTACCTAATTGATTGACACAATTATGTACTCAAACGATTTGCCGATGTGCGGCAGGCATCGAGAATCGCATTCCCACACCGCCAACGTCACGCACCGAGATCCCTCACATATAACCCCTCACCCCGAGCGGCACATCCCCTACCCCAAGCCAATCACACGGCAGGGATTTAGACAAGTCACAATGAGGGGGGCGGGAATGTAGTCACCGTATAGGAACAATACACACTCTCCCACCTATCCACAGGGAACCAACCAGAACACAAAGGGGAGGGAGGACACGCGTATGGGGGAGGGAGGGGGGCGGGTCACCGGCACGTGACCACAGGGGGAGGGGGGAGGACCTGCCGGCACAGACACTGTCGGCATTAGATCAGCGCACAAAGGGAAGGGGGCGGAGCTAGCGGCACGCGACCGGGCGGCAAATAGTAGCGCACAAAGGGAGGGGGCGGGGCTAGCGGCATAGATCAAAGAAGCTTATCAGTTTTTCGGCATCTCTCTGTGCGCTCAAATCGGCATGTTATATCTACTCTGCTATGTTCTCTTTACTTGTAAGAATCCACAGAAGTATTGTAATTCCCTTTTGTTTTTCTTTAGTTTGTGCTACCACAGGTTGTAAAGTGTCGGTGCGTAAAAGTTTCGAAATATGACTTTTCGTAAACCACTTGCACTAGAATCTTGCAACAAACGCCACTGACATTCTAATTTACCCTACCTTTATTCTGTTGATGTAACTAGGCATTGTTCCATTTAAAAATTGTATGTTTGCTCAAAAAATACACTTTCTCAGTATTATTAAAATCCGTTTATAGGCTTAATGTACGAGCCCCGACTAGCAATTAATGCTGTGAAAATTGCACATCAATAGCGCTTTCCAGTTCCGAAATATTTGCGGTGCAAGTTTTAGGTGATTCACCCTGTATATACAAAATAAAATTAAATTAAATTACTTTTTTTTATCCTCCTTGTACCTACAACGAAATCTATACTGTAATATTTCTATACTATATTTATCTCGATTAAGGTTGAGAAGTGACTATGTTAAGAACGAAGAGAAACAATTGGTCTAATGCAATTTATTTCAGGTACTACATACCTATGTATACTAATATTATAACGAGAAAATATTTGTTGGTATGTTTGTTTGTGTATGTAGCGTAATCTCAAAATCCAGTCAACTGATTTTAATAATTCTTTCCCCCATCGAAAAGCCCAATTGTTTCTGACGAACATGAGGCTATAAAGGACCTTCTAGTTTCATTTCATAAATTACTAAAAGATTAAAACTTCTTTACAAAGTCCCTATTCTTGAATACAACACTTTGGAGTTATAAAAGAACATGCTTACAAAGAAGGCCTTGACTTTAGTTCAGAATGTCACGGAGTAGATAAAAAATCTGTTACTGCACAAAATATACAGGATGTTTCGGAAATACTTTTACAAACTTCGGGTATGGGTTCCTTACACCACAAGAAGGAAAAAAGTTCATATGAACATAATCTTTTGTTTTCTCGTTAGGTGTTCAACACAGTGGTACACTTATAACACACAAAACTCATAACAAATGCTCGAAATGTCCTCCTCTTGCTTCTATGCATGCCTGTACTCGTCGAATATTGGAATGTCGTACCCTGTCAAAAACTCCGGGATGGTGTCGAATGGTTTCGCAAGCTTCCATGACGTCGATGAAGCGTTTCTGCATCCGGGATGGCTGCTCCATAAACCAATGATTTAAGATGACCCCAGAGGTAAAAATCCACAGGATTGAGGTCGGGAGAACGTGCAGGCCATGGAACTGGTCCTCCTCTGCCTATCCATCGGTCATGGTAGATACCAGTCAGTGCATCTCGAACAATGCGACTAAAATGTGCCGGAGCCAGGCATTTATCACATTTATCAGCAAGGCGACGATAAACAGCGACAAAGGTTGGATGACTCGGTTGTCTTCGGCCTGGAAACTCCATCTGGTAGAGCCGTGTAGCCTCGCGTCCATTACCATTTGCACGACCATACATAAAAATCATGTCTGCCTGTTCACGAAATGAATATCCAGCCATGGTGGAACGAAACACGTGCATTTAACTCACTACATGTACACAATTGAAACGTTGAAGACAGACTAATGACAAATGAAAAACGTCAACAAGTCTCCATGGCAACACTTCGCCATCTACTGGATGTAGTACAATGGTTCAACGTCTTCTATGAATGCATAGAGAAATGAAGTTTTGAGGTTGGACTCCGAAGGCCGTTGAACTGACACTTTCATTGTGACAGGAATAACGCGAAAACCAAGGATTATGGGACATATCTTCATATGAACTGTTTTCCTTCTTTTGGTGTGAGGAACCCATACCCGAAGTTTGTAAAAGTATTTCTGAAACACCCGGTACACATAATTAGTTGCTGCACTCCACACAGTATAATAACAAAAGCCGGTTACATTTTGATGCAAAGGAACATACATAGATGGCCATGATTTAACACTTCAACACACAGAAGCCAAGAGTTTAAAAAGCGACGGTCGATCCTGCGTTATATTCGTTTCTTTAATTGCCATTTATCGAATACTACAGATGTGTATGTAATGAAACAGGTTAAAATCTTTGAATAACCTTTATTCTAATTCTATAGATGTATGCAGTAAAGTTTATGGATGCCAAAACCTTCTAATGACCCTCATTTAAGAAAGTTTTGCTTTAGTTTTCCTTTGTATTTATGTTGTAATCACGTTCGTTAGCAGGGCAAGCTAAATAATTGTATAAGCCGAGAAAACTGTTAACATTAGAAACCAGTGAACCGAAATTTTATAATTAACAACTGTATATATTAACGGTTTCTGCGTTGTGTGAAATTTGTGTAGCTTTAGCTATTAAATAACTATAAAAAGTTCTATGACAAGAAGGTACAAAGGTTTAAAATTTAATCTACTAATTATCCAACAGCTTACTCTACCATTCCGACCGAGGATTCTTCCACCATCAATGGCTATACAGCATTTATACTGGATGTAACAAAAATGTACGTCACAAATTGCACGACACATTCCTCACACGTAGACGAAGAAATTATGTTATATGAACATGGGCCTGGAAACGTTTTGTTTCCGTGTTACAACTCATTTTCTCCAACTCATTAATCATGGGAAACACGTAAGAACAAAACGTTACAATAATGGGGAACATGCACTCTTGGTTACGTCTGGTTACTTGTTATCGCAGGTGCACCGCCAGTGTGTTGTTTTACATGTCCCTGTTGCCATGCGACTTATGTCATTGCTTCTTCACGGGTAACATCAACTGTTCCAGTGAGCAGTATGACCTTGACAAGCACACGGATTACTAGTACTAGTAGAGTTGATCACAGACTTGGCTCGTGCAATGGCAGTGTACACAAATACAGAGATGGCAGATGCCATTTGATGTATGTATTAGCAGACGGCAATGCCGGTTGCGCTCAACATTTGTACCGCGAGAGATTTCCAGGACTAAGATGCCCCGAGAGGAAAACGTTTGAAGTCATTGATCGTCGTCTTAGGGAACATGGGATATTTCGGCCTGATACTCGCAACTGGGGGAGGCCTAGAGGGACGAGGACACCATAGTGTAAGTACAAGACAATTAGCTCCAATAATGAACGTTGACCACATGACTCTGGCGAGTGTTAAATGAGGTCTGGCTATTCAAGCACTATCAGCAGCTGATTTTCCTGCACGGGTACGCTTCTGCGAATGGTTTATGCAACAAAGTATCAACCCTAATTTTAGTGGAACGGTGCTGTACACAGATGAAGCGTCGTTTCAACGAGATCAGATTGTAAATTATCACAATCGAAATGTATGGGCTGACGTCAATCCTCACGCAACTGTTGAAGCAAGTCATCAACAAAGATTTCTATCAATGTTTGGGCGGCATTGTTGGTGAGTTTGGTTGAGTCTCACGTTCTTCCACCCAGGCTCAACGGACAAAATTACCATAATTTCGTGAAAAATTTTCTGCCTGATCTGTTAGCAGTTGTGCCTTTAGCTGTGCGACAAAACATGTACTTCATGCACGATGGAGCACCTCCTCATTTTAGTGTTAATGTCCATCGGCTTCTAAATAACTCCCCAGACCTAAATCTACTGGAGTTTTATTTGTGGGGGCATTTTAAAGAGCTTGTGTATCTAAACCCAGTACCAGATGTTCAGAGTCTCTGTGCCCGTATTATGGAAGCCTGTGAAATCATACACAATACTCCAGGGATACCTCAGCGCATCCGGGATGCACTACGATGGCGGGTTGATGCATGTATCAAGACTGACGGAGGGCATATTGAACATCTCTTATGGGAAAGAGTTACATGTGGTATGCTGGTACGTTTTAATCTCCTGAGTTTCCCATGATTAATGATTTGTGAGGCAGTATTTTTAATACTTGAATAATTTCAATTGTATTATATAATATGTAAATTCAATAACAGCCCGCCTTGAAGCAATATGTATATAATAATTTATAAAAATATATGTAACAGTCATTGCAAATGCTTATATTATTGTAAACATATTTAATAACGCTATGTGAATACATTATTTACTTTAATAATGCAAGAGCTGTGAGAATAATAAGTTTTAAAGTGGCTAACAATGAGGTAACCTTGAGGTAATGATGAGTTTGAGAACTTGAATGTTACTAGTAATGATTAGAGCAACGATAATGTAAATTTTGTGAAAGTTTCAAAATAGCCAATCAACAGCAAAGAATAAGCTTTAAGTAAAATTCAGGCATTCTATTGGACTAGAATTAGCCAATCAGAGACTTGAAATACAGAAGCTTACGGGTTTTGACGGTTGAAATATGTCCAGTTGCCTGCAGACCTTGGTAGTGACCGATGGAAGATGTGTTCTCTAAAGAAATATTACGTATTCGTGTGAATCCTAAAATATGTATACGCGTTAACTAAGTGTAAGTATTAAAGAATCTCACAGTTCTTAACATAAGTGTAGTGCTTTATTAATTTGTGCAAAGGATAAATAAAAAAGAAGTGAATTTGAAACTTAAAATCTGTGTAAGTCTACATTCTTGTCGCACCACACCCTGCCTAAGAGAAACGTGACTCTACAAACATTACTGAAGCAGCGGAGACAAATACAAATATAAATACTATTTATAGAAGCAGTTTGATAACAAAGTTAAAGTAATATTTTTTAATTTTGAGTGTAACAACAAAAATACATCTTCAAATCAGCTTCTCATATGTAGCAGCATATTACGTAACAACAGTAACTATTACGTAATCAATAACTTCAATTGGCTTACCAAAGCGTGGTGCAAACTCCTTAAACAACGTAAACTCCAAGAACAATACTTCCCAAGCGTGAGACTAATAAATTATGTAAATAAATTACGTAAACAAAATATCTACTTCAAGTTGGCACCTATACGTGGGGCAACCACACATCTACTTTATTTGGAGAAATAGAAATGTGCCGTACATGTGTGTTACACTCTGTATATGTTGTATGGCATATGCTATATACATATGCTATGCAGCATTTTCAGAACTTGGAAGAGTGTCGGAGGCGGGTTAAGGAAGTCAGACGTTTCACATCCTTTTGTGTCAATATCAGGGGATGTTTCATGCGTTATTTGAAATAGCCGGGGATGTACAAAATTACAGTTATAAAGTATAAAGGGGAGGATTCACCATAAAAATCTTATAGTTCATTATGCAATAATTTCATAAACGACAGGGGAAAGAGTTGAAATTAATTCGTCATTCGAGTTTAAAAATCTGCCCGCGCAACGACGGACAGCCAACTAGTTTTAAAATATGTTAACACGCTATACTTGTAAGGTCTGGACTTCTTTCACGATTTAGGCTTTCGTATGT
Organism: Deroplatys truncata; assembly: GCA_030765065.1. Classification (NCBI taxonomy): domain Eukaryota; kingdom Metazoa; phylum Arthropoda; class Insecta; order Mantodea; family Mantidae; genus Deroplatys; species Deroplatys truncata. Next base: position 237,326,851 of record CM060984.1, on the reverse strand, counting down.
TTAGGTCTCATATTATCTGCTGAACCTACTTTTGTTTACTGGAGGGGATGCGGCACCGATCCAGGAATGAGAATATCCTATCAACGCTCCACGAGGGGTGGTCCATGGGAGGGATGAAGTGAAAGGAGACACCGGTCGCCGGAACCAGGAGTGACGGCATAGTAATGACATGGTCATTGAGACGCCCCGGCTGACGTACAGGCAGACCGGGGACCCCGCCGCACGCAGGGCTCAATGTCCCCCAAGGGGCGCTCTTTACACCCCGACAACCAGCCGAAGGCCGAGGGACGGAGAAAATTCACAGCGAGCATTCATTATCCCCTACCACGCTGCACCGAAACACCATCCCGCTATTTTCAACACTGAAACAGACCAAACGGGGTGGAGGATGAATGAAATGATTAATGGAACGAAATGGAGGGACAGGAAATTGGGGAGGGAAACAAACCACTCTAGCATTCACCTGGCTACCAGGGAAAACCACGAAGAAAACCATGGTTCAGAATGGGTGGTCGCCGGAATTCGAACCCACGACCACCTAAGACCTGAGTAATACCCCTCGGTTGTTTTTGACTATAAAAATGATCAGTTTCTTAGTTTGTTATGTGGAACATTTTAGATATTCTCTCTTTTGGCACTCGTTATGGTTGACTAACCAATTTTATTGCTATGACTCTCTATTTATTTAAAAGTGGTTGTAGTTTCAATTCTTTTATAATTGCCTCTCTTCTTATACGGTCGTCTCTCCTCCAACTCTTGACTGAACGTAAAATCTCATTTCAGATGCTTGTATCCAACTTTTATTTTCCTCCTTCATGCTTCGCCTCTGTCCTATGTTACTGTACTGCCTGGCTGAGTAGAATCTTGCTTGTGTTTCATTTATTACCTTATTTTTAATGTTATGTTTAACTACTCCCAAACTGCCTGTTACCTTTTACTTTTTCTACAACTTACCTTGAATTCCACCCAAATATTCAATATCGATATACATGTTTTAAGGCCCCCCTGAATCCAAAATGGACATTTTTAAAATAAGATCTTTGTGTGTATGTCTGAGAACAGTATACATGACTCAAAATCGAAAAGCCTGATAAACACCAAACTTAGTATTTAAGTTTAGAATCCTCCAAGGATGCAATACAAAGATTTTAAACAAAATCCCCCCACACAAACTACCTTTTACATGAAAGGTTTTTTGAAACTTACAAGTTTCTCAAAAATGGCTCAAATGCTTTCGATTACCTAAAACCGTAAAATATTTACATAGCAAATTAAATATACATCTTGAATTTTCTGGCAATATCCCATTTAGTTCTCTTCATTGGGAAGAGATTTTATATAAATATGTGTAAATGGTAAACCTTAAAAAGATAGGCAAAAACAGACAATAAGAGGTCTTTAAAAGACAAACACCCAACTTTTTTTAGGAAAAGTTATTTCCAAGGGGCGGCGTCGTGGCCGAGTGGTTAGACCGCTCGCCTCCCACCGAGGCGGCCCGGGTTCAATCCCAGGGGCCTGCATGTGGGATTTGTGGTGGACGAAGCGGCGTCTGGGCGGGTTTTCTCCGGGTTCTTCGGTTTCCCCCGCCATTCATTCCACCAACTGCTCCACCATCACCTTTCCTTTCATCCATTTCACCAACATTTCGTTTCATCTACTTCCTTCATCCCATACCAGGCATCGGGCTGATCACCCATCCTGGATGTTCTGTCTGATCCATGAATGTCTGCTCCTCGACGGGCCTCTGACCCCAGGCATCCCCTTGTAAGTCCTACATTAGAGGAGGGTAAACAGATAATGAATGAATATTTCCAAGGCATTCCGTTGTTATTACCTTGAATATTTCAATACTTTTGTCGTTTTTAAAGCGCTGTCGCTATTCAGTTGTTTATGAGGCCAGTATATAGTGATCCAATTTTAAAACATTTGACTATTCCTATACCCTTTGACTTGTACTCTCGAACGAGATATGTAATGAAACCTATTTCTGACAAATATTTATCTCAAATAACATAAAGTTCGATATACAAAACAATTTTTAGGTATAGCTTGTACAATTTTTACTTTCTCTACTACGTATAGTAAGTAGGGGAAGTATTGCATTCCACCCAAAAATTCGATACCGAGATTTCGCCGGAAATACATGTTTTGAGACCTCCTGAAACCAAAAAAAGCATTTTTGGAAACATGTCCGTGTGTGTGTGTGTGTGTGTGTCTGTGTGTGTGTCTGTGAACAGCATAACTCAAAAACGAACTGTCGGATAAACACCAAACTTGGTATTTAGGTTCAGTATCTTCCAGAGATGCGACACGAAGGTTTTCAAGAAAATCTCCCCACCCCAGACTACCCTTTACATGGAAGATTTTTCGAAAATTTTAATTTTCTCAAAAATGGCTCTAACGATTTTGATGAACATATCATATGTTTAACATAATGTCATGAGAAATGAAATGTATATCTCGAATTTTCTGGGAATGTCTCCAAAAGTATTCTTCATTGTGAACGACTTTTGCATAACTGGTAAACCATAAGAGATAGACAAAATTTTACTACACAAATAATGTAGATCGCGTTAAAATACACAACTTATGTCATATACATTTCTTTTGTTGAGTGAACCGTTTTCGAGATATTGCTTGTTATTTCCTTAAATTTTCCAATACTTATACTTTTTCTCAAATGCGTTATTCATTTTTTTTTGTCCTGGACATGCAAAGAGAATGGAATGCGCCACATAGCAACCAGCGTTAAAATATTTGACTATCGCTTAAAAGCTACCATATTTCCCTTGCATCTACAAGAAAATTACCAATAAGATTAACATCTCGATATCTCGATTAACATGAAGCATATGGAGAATATGCGTTTGTAAAATTAGATTGTACAAGAGTAGAGAAAGTCATGTGAGTGTAACACATCAGATTTTTTTTTGTCCTGGTAATGCAAAGAGAATGGAATACTCTACATAGCAACCAGCTCTTAAAATATTTGACTATCGCTTAAAGCCTACCAATCCCCTTGCATCTACAAGAAAATTAGCAATAAGATTAACATCTCGATATCTCGATTAACATGAAGCATATGGGGAATAAGCGTTTGTAAAAATAGTTTGTACAAGAGTAGAGAAAGTCATGTGAGTGTAACACATCAGATTTTTATATAAATATGCGATGGTTGGTTGGATGGTGCTAATGTAAAAAATCTGATGTGTTACACTCACATAACTTTCTCTACTCTTGTACAATCTATTTTTACAAACGCCTATTCTCCATATGCTTCATATTAATCGAGATATCGAGATGTCAATCTTATTGCTAATTTTCTTGTAGATGCAAGGGGAATATGGTAGCTTTTAAGCGATGGTCAAATATTTTAACGCTGGTTGCTATGCGGTGCATTCCATTCTCTTTGCAAGTCCAGGACATAAAAAAATGAATAACGAATTTGAGAAAAAGTATAAGTATTGGAAAATTTAAGGGGAATACAAACAAGCAATATCTCGAAAACGGTTCACTCAGCAAAAGAAATGTATATGACATAAGTTGTGTATTTTAACGAGATCTACATTTTTTGTGCAGTAAAATTTTGTCTATCTCTTATGGTTTACCAGTTATGCAAAAGTCGTTCACAATGAAGAATACTTTTGGAGACATTCCCAGAAAATTCGAGATATACATTTTATTTCTCATGACATTATCTTAAACATATGATATTTTAATCAAAATCGTTAGAGCCATTTTTGAGAAAATTAAAATTTTCGAAAAATGTTCCATGTAAAGGGTAGTCTGGGGTGGGGGGATTTTCTTGAAAACCTTCGTGTCGCATCCCTGGAAGATACTGAACCTAAATACCAAGTTTGGTGTTTATCCGACTGTTCGTTTTTGAGTTATGCTGTTCACAGACACACACACACACAAACAGACACACACACACACACACACACACAGACACACACACACACAGACACACACACGGACATGTTTCCAAAAATGCTTTTTTTGGATTCAGGAGGTCTCAAAACATGTATTTCCGGTGAAATCTCGGTATCGAATTTTTGGGTGGAATGCAATACTTCCCCTACTTACTATACGTAGTAAAGAAAGTAAAAAATATGATATGTTTACTTCCGCTACTACGTATAGTAAGTAGGGGATGCATTGCACTCCACCCAAAAATTCCATACCGAGATTTTACCGGAAATACATGTTTTAAAGTGCCCTGAACGCAAATAAAAGCATTTGCAGAAACATGTCCGTGTGTGTCTGGCTGTGAACAGCATATATCAAAAAATCTGATGTGTTACACTCACATGACTTTCTCTACTCCTGTACAATCTAATTTTACAAACGCTTATTCTCCATATGCTTCATGTTAATCGAGATATCGAGATGTTAATCTTATTGGTAATTTTCTTGTAGATGCAAGGGAAATATGGTAGCTTTTAAGCGATAGTCAAATATTTTAACGCTGGTTGCTATGTGGCGCATTCCATTCTCTTTGCATGTCCAGGACAAAAAAAAATGAATAACGCATTTGAGAAAAAGTATAAGTATTGGAAAATTTAAGGAAATAACAAGCAATATCTCGAAAACGGTTCACTCAACAAAAGAAATGTATATGACATAAGTTGTGTATTTTAACGCGATCTACATTATTTGTGTAGTAAAATTTTGTCTATCTCTTATGGTTTACCAGTTATGCAAAAGTCGTTCACAATGAAGAATACTTTTGGAGACATTCCCAGAAAATTCGAGATATACATTTCATTTCTCATGACATTATGTTAAACATATGATATGTTCATCAAAATCGTTAGAGCCATTTTTGAGAAAATTAAAATTTTCGAAAAATCTTCCATGTAAAGGGTAGTCTGGGGTGGGGAGATTTTCTTGAAAACCTTCGTGTCGCATCTCTCGAAGATACTGAACCTAAATACCAAGTTTGGTGTTTATCCGACAGTTCGTTTTTGAGTTATGCTGTTCACAGACACACACACAGACACACACACACACACACACACACACGGACATGTTTCCAAAAATGCTTTTTTTGGTTTCAGGAGGTCTCAAAACATGTATTTCCGGCGAAATCTCGGTATCGAATTTTTGGGTGGAATGCAATACTTCCCCTACTTACTATACGTAGTAGAGAAAGTAAAAACAAATGTCGAATAAACACCAAACTTGGTATTTGAGTTTAGTATCTTCCAAGGATGCGACACGAGGATTTTCAAGAAAATCGCCCACCCCAAACCACCATTTAAATGGAACATTTTTTCGAAATTTTATATTCTCAAAGATGGCTCTAACGATTTTGATTAAAATATCATATCTTTAAGATATTGTCATGAGAAATGAAATGTATATCTCGAATTTTCTGGGAATGTCTCCAAAAGTATTCTTCATTGTGAATAACTTTCGCATAACTAGTAAGTGATAGACAAAATGTTACTACACGAAAAAGGTAGATCTCAGAATTTATGTTGTGCATACATTCTTTTTGTCGAGCCACACATTTCCGAGATATTCCTTGTTATTTGTTTGAAATTTCCAATAATTATACTTTTTCTCAAATGGGAATTCGTTATTGTTACTTTCTCTACGTATAGTAAGTAGGGGAAGTATTGTATTCCACCCAAAAATTCGATACCGAGATTTCACCGGAAATACATGTTTTCAGACCCCCTGAATCCAAAAAAAGCATTTTTGGAAACATGTCCGTGTGTGTGTGTGTGTATGTGTGTGTGTCTGTGAACAGCATAACTCAGAAACGAACAGTCGGATAAACACCAAACTTGGTATTCAGGTTCAGTATCTTTCAGAGATGCGACACGAAGGTTGCCAAGAAAATCCTCCCACCCCAGCCTACCCTTTACATGGAACATTTTTCGAAAATTTTAATTTTCTCAAAAATGGCTCTAACGATTTTGATTAAAATATCATATGTTTAAGATATTGTCATGAGAAATGAAATGTATGTCTCGAATTTTCTGGGAATGTCTCCAAAAGTATTCTTCATTGTGAACGACTTTTGTATAACTGGTAAACCATAGGCAAAAGTTTACTTCACAAAAAATGTAGATCGCATTAAAATACACAATTTATGTCATATACATTTCTTTTGTTGAGTGAACCGTTTTCGAGATATTGCTTGTTATTCCCTTAAATTTTGCAATACTTATACTTTTTCTCAAATTCGTTATTCATTTTTTTATGTCCTGGATATGCAAAGAAAATGCAATGCTCCACATAGCAACCAGCGTTAAAATATTTGACTATCGCTTAAAACCTACCATATTCCCCTTGCATCTACATGAAAATTACCAATAAGATTGACATCTCGATATCTCGATTAACATGAAGCATATGGAGAATAAGCGTTTGTAAAAATAGTTTGTACAAGAGTAGAGAAAGTCATGTGAGTGTAACACATCAGATTTTTTTTGTCCTGTACATACAAAGAGAATGGAATGCGCCACATAGTAACCAGCTCTTAAAATATTTGACTATCGCTTAAAGTCTACCATATTTCCCTTGCATCTACAAGAAAATTAGCAATAAAATAGTTTCTACAAATATTTATATCATTAACATGAAGTAGCTGGAGAATAAGCGTTTGTAAAAATACTTTGTACAAGAGTAGAGAAAGTCATGTGAGTGCAACACATCAGATTTTTATTTAAATGCTTTTGTTGCACCGTAATTTATATCAGCTATTCTCCCAAGCCATTTTTATCATAGTTATTTTTACTTTCTCTACTACATACTTATAGCGAGTAGAGGAAGTGTTTAGATTTCACGGGAAAGATATGTTTTGAGGCCACCTGAATAAAAAAATACTTTTAGAGAAACGTCCGTGTGGGAGTCTGTCTGTGAACAGCATAACTTAAAAACGATAAGTCGGTTAAATACCAAACTTGGTATTTTAAGCTCAGAAACTTCCAAGGATTCTATATAACATTTTGAAGAAAAAAATTCCGTATCTCAAGCTACTCTTTACGTGGAAACGTTTTCGTTATTTTTTATTTCCTCAAAAATGGCTCTAATGATTTTGATTAAAATACCATATTTTAAAGCTACGAGGGTAGTCCCAGAAGTACCCGACATGACGTATATATAGTGGTTGTTGTTTCAAGCAAATGACTATGGTAGAAAGTAGCCCTAATAAAGCTTAACTTTGAAGTTTGACGATGCTATGTTGTTTAGTAATTGTTTGGCAGCCATTAGTAGTGAACTCTCTCAGCAAATTTGTAAACATGGATAAAACTGGTCATTGTTATGTGATACTATACTTTCATTTGAAAGGTCTTAGTCCAACTAATATTAAAGCTGAGCTAGGTTCTACTCTGGGGGAGTCTGCTCCTTCGTTTACAACAGTAAAACATTGGATGGCAGAGTTTAAGCCAGCTGCCAAGACGAACATCGCAGTAGCCGACCAAATGAGGTGACCACGCCAGAAATTGTGAAGAAAATCCACAAAATGGTATTGGATGACCGTCGAATGAGTGCGCGAGCTAGCAGATATCGTAGGCATTTCAAAAAGTGCTGTACATAGCTTTATAACTGAAATTTAGACATGGAGAAGCTGTGCGCAAGATGGGTGCCGCGTTTACTCGCAATGGAACAAAAGCAGCGTCGTGAGGATGTTTCAGTCAAGTGTTTGGCGACGTTTCGCTGCAATAAAGCCAAGTTTTTGCGTTGATTCATAACCATGGATGAAACATGGGTCCATCACTTCACATCTGGGACGAATGAACAGTCAAAACAGTGGAGTGAAAGGGGAGAATCGGCTCCAAAGAAGGCGAAGACAGTTCCATCTGCAGGCAAGGTCATGGCGTCAGTTTTTTGGGATGCGCATGGAACAGTTTTCATTGATTATCTTTAAAAAGGAAAATCAGTGAATGGTGAGTATTATGCAAACTTATTGCAGCGTTTTAATGATGAAATCAAGCAAAAACGGCCGCATTCAGCGAAAAAGAAGGTTCTGTTTCATCAAGACAATGTACCAGTTCACACATCCATTATCACCGTAGCCAAAATCAATGAGTTAAAGTTCGAATTGCTTCCTCATGCACCTTATTCGCCAGACTTAGTCCCTTCTGATTATTTTGTTTCCAAAGTTCAAGAAATGGATTGGTGGTAAAAGATTTGATAACAATGAAGAGGTGGAGTTTGCAGTTGATGGCTATTTTGGAGAACTCGATGGTTCCTACTATAAACAGGGTATCGAAGCTATTGAACATCGCTGGGAAAAGTGTATCGAGCTGAAACGAGACTATGTAGAGAAATAAAGATGTTTTTGCCCAAAATTTTTGTGTTTTCTTTGTTAGGTCGGGTGCTTCTGAGACAGCCCTCGTATTTTATTGTACAAAAAATATCGATCTCGTTAATGCACGCAAAGTATGTCATTTGGTTTTGCGAGGTTGACCATTTCCTTGGCATTCTTTGTTATTAGTTGAATTTTCAAATATGTGATTATACCTTTTCTCTTGCAATTACAAAGCCATAAAATAGCGACACGTTCTTTAAAAACCTGAAAATCGTTTCACCCACTGTATTTTTCTTACACCTAAATCGACTGTGTAAGTGTATAATGAAGGTTTATTTGTGTGAAGTTATTAGAATATTGTGTTGATGTGCAGGAACACGCCCATATCAGCGTGCGGTAGAGGATGTTTCACACACACGCAGTCACACACTTATAAATCCCCTTCTGACGTGTACACCCTTCCCTACTCGCTCTCCCTGCGGCAATAATAGCCTCCTAACGAATCTAATCTTCTCACTTGAGAAAACCACGTGACCCGAGACGAAAGTACCAAGTTGTCATGCTGAATGTTGCCCCTGATATCATGCTGACTTCGATACCTCGCCACCAAAAGGTCAAAAAGTGTAAATTCTCAGAGTGCAAGGATAAACTGCACACAAATGTAAGAGGACTTATGGCTGGAGTAATGCTTGCCAAGGAAATTCAGCTCAAATAAGAGAACAGCAAGGCATTCTCGTTTGCTTTTCAAAGCTCACTTTAATTCGTAGCAAGAACCGGGTGTGTCGAAGATTTCTGAGCGTTCCAGCATGTGACAAATAAAAATCTGATGTAGTACGTTGAAGAAGGTTAATTTTATGGTGGTGGTGTATTGTATTTCGACTGTTGGGGAGGCGAACTTGAAGTAGTTGCTGAGGCAGTATTTTAATACCTGAATAACTTCAATTGTATTTTATAAGTAAATTCAATAACAGCCCACCTTGAAACAATACGTATGTAATAATTATTTAAATTGTATGTAACAGTCATTGCAAATGCTTGTTTTTATTGTAAACATGTTTTAATAATGTTATGTGAATACATTACATACTCTAATAATGCAATAGCTGTGAGAATAATAAGTTTTAAGTTGCTAACAATGAGGCAATAATGAGTTAGAGATTTTGAATGTTGCTAGTCATGATTAGAGCAACGATAATGTAAATTCAGTAAGAGTTTAAAATTAGCCAATCAACAGCAAAGAAAAGCTTTTGATTAAAATGCAGATATTCTATTCGACTAGAATTAGCCAATCAGAGACTTTAAATACCGAAGCTTACGGATTTAACGGTTGAAACATGTTCAGTTGCTGGCAAACCTTGGTAGTGACCAGATGGAAGATGTGTTCTCTACAGAAATATTACGTGTGAATCGTAAAATATGTCTACGCGCTAAGTGAAATTATTAAAGAATCTCACAGCTCTTAAAAAGTGTAGTACTTTATTAAATTGTGCAAATGATAAATAAAAGAAGTGACTTTTAAAAACTTAAAATTCTGTGTATGTCTACAATTATTGTCGTACCGCACCCTGCCTAAGAGATACATGACTCTTCAAACATTACTGACGCAGCCGAGGCAAATTCAAACATAAATAATATATAGAAACAGTTTTAATAACAAAGTTAAATTTATAATGTAAAACTTGGAGTGTAATAACATAAAATACATCTTAAAATCAGTTTCTCATACGTAGCAGCATACTGCTAACAACAGTAACTATTACGTAATCAACAACTTCAAACCGACGCCTAAAGTGTGTTGCAAATTTCTTAAGCAAAGTAATCTCCAAGAACAATACTTCTTCAAGTTGGCTTCCAATGTATTACGTAAACAAACCACCTTCTCATTGCAACCGCACGTATGGTAAAAATTTTCTGGAGGCCTTCGCCCCAAGTTTAAAAATATTAACTTTGTAATTTGAGTGTTTCTTTAAATATCATACACTTATGTTTGCCTCGGCTGCGTAAGTATTATTGTTAGAGACATGGATTTCTTTGCAAGGAGTAGTACGGCAAAGAATGTAGGCTTACACAGATTATAATTTGTACTTCATTCCATTTATTAATTCTTTAAACGATTAAAATAACACTTCACTGATATAGAGACCTGTGAGATTATTTATTAATTACTTGCACTTTTTAACACGTAAACTATTTTTGTCTCACACTGAATACGTATTAAACTTCTCGAGGACGCGTCTCGCGTCCGGTTAGGAACACTGTCTACAAGCAACTGACTTCTGAAGTTGTACAATTTGCCCTATTTCAGTTTCTGATTGACTAATCCTACTCCAATAAAATACTTTCATTTAAATTAAGCTTTTTTCTGGTTGTTGATTGACTATTTATACACTGTTTTAAAATATTACATTATTATTTTCAAGAATGACTAGTAGCATTATTAAACCTTATAATTCATTATTGCCTCAAGGTTACCTCATTGTTAGCAGTTTTTAACCTATTATTCTCAGAGCCCCTACATTATTAAATTACTTAATACATTCACATAACATTATTGAACTTGTACATAATAATATAAACATTAATACATGCTAACAGGAAGGGGTAATGCATCAAACAGCTTAACATTAAATAGTTGGTATAACGATCAGTGTAAAACAGCGAAGAAAGCAGCGGAATCTGCACTTATCAAATACAGAAGAGAGGGGGGTGAAGAACGTAGAATTTCTTTTGCAAATCTAAGAAAGTCATATAGGGAAGTCCTAAAGCAGAGCAAAACAGCTTGGCAGGACGCAAAGGCAGAAGAGGTACGTCAAGTAGTCGAAAATGGGGAAATTGGTGACATGTGGAAAGTTATTAGACAGATTCGAAGGCGAAGGTCCATTCAGGTAACTATCCCGGCTGGAGAATGGATAAAGCACTTTAAAACAGTCTATGAAGGAGGGGAGTTTAGAATACAATTAAATACTTTGGCCGCTGAAGGGATGACGGGGGCTCCAATTGTGCAAATGCTTGATTATGAAATTAGCACAGCAGAGGTTGTTCGTGCAATAAAATGTTTAAAAAACGGGAAGGCAGCTGGTATAGAGGGATTGTCAGCTGAGTTTTTCAAGATCTCGCTAGAAGTTAATAAAATGGTAGATTTCTATAGAAAAAGCTTCAATAAAATATTTGAAGGCGGAGAATATCCGGAAGCATGGAAAACCGCCATTATCCAACCTCTTTACAAGGGCAAAGGGAGTTACAGCATTCCAGGAAATTACAGGGGTATCTCGCTGCTCTCTATATTTGGAAAAATTTACAGTAGAATCTTATATGAAAGAATTAAGTGTTGGGCTAAGACACATCATAGGATTTCTAAATTTCAGGCAGGATTTAGGGAAGGTTTCTCGACTATTGACAATGTCTTTGTTCTGAAAACAATAATTGATGACAATTTGAGAAATAAAGGTGGTAAGATATATACTGTATTTGTAGATTTTAAAATGGCATTTGATACTGTTGAACGCAGTGCTCTCTGGGAGAAATTAACACGTAAAGGACTTTCGGGGAAAATGATTAGAGCACTTAGGGCAATGTATAAAGAAGTTAAGTTTGTTATCAAGACCGATCAGCACAATACATCAGAATGTAACATAGCGCAGAGAGGGGTTAAACAGGGTTGTATACTATCTCCGTTACTTTTTAATTTGTTTATTGATGATGTTGTTAGCGTGATGACGGAGGAAGACATAGATGCACCGACAATCGCAGACCAAAAAATACCAATTCTTTTGTACGCGGATGACATTGTAGTTCTTTCTAAAACGATAAAAGGTTTGCAGTCTGGTTTAAACGCTCTTCGACAATACTGTAGGCAATGGGGTATGGAGGTAAATATTCTTAAAACTAAAACAGTCACCTTTAAAAATGGATATGTGTACGGCCAACATGAAAAGTGGACCTATGGGGAGGAAGAAATTCAAAGTGTTAAACACTTCGATTACTTAGGAGTAAGGTTTGATATGGGCGGAAAATGGAACAAGAACATGGAGTTTATAAAACACAAAGGGATTGGACAACTTTCTGAAGTATTAAGGATATTGACACGGGTACCAGATATGCCAGTAAAAACATTACAGACCATGTATGAAGCAATGGTTAGGTCCTCATTACTATACGGCAGTGAAGTGTGGGGATGGGAGAGGGTGGATAATGTAAATAAAATACAATGCAATTTCTGGAAGCGCATTCTAGGGTTGGGGAGGGGTACTTCAAACTACGGAGTTCTTCGGGAGGTAGGATGCTGGGAAGATGCTGTATTTGCTAAACTAAATGTAGTTAGGTACTGGCTGCGAATAATTAAAGGCGATCAAACAACTCTGAGAGCAATATGTTATCGTCATCAAATAAACAACATAGGGCAACCAAAATGGTGGGCAGCGGGGTTGCAACGCGAATTATCAAAAATTGGCTTAAATGATATCTGGCAAAGGGGTAATGAAAATACACACAGTGCTGTAAGAAAGGTCAAAAGACGACTATGCGATATAAACAGGCAGAAAATCGAATCTGAATGTAGACAAAGATCAACATTGGAGCTACAAAATGAAATAAAAACTAGGTGGGGTAAGGAAACATATATTTTGGAATTGAGTATAAAACAGAGGACTGGAATAGCATGGCTTAGGTTGGGAGGGTGGAAAGCTCGCAAGATTGTTGATAACGATGGCAGGAGGATTTGCCCATTATGCGGGGAACAAGAAGACTGGACGCATATTTTGGCAGCATGCGTGCAGACGGAGGGTATTAGGAAAAAACTATTACCGGAAGTATTTTTGGCTTCCAACAGACGGAGGACAGCATGCTGGGACATGATTCTAAACAGCCAAAACTGGCCAAGCTTGGGCACATACTTAATGGAAGTACGTGTACTAAGAGATAAGGTGTTTATGTAATTTTTCTTTAAACATATGTGGTGCTTGAGTACATGTGCGCGACTGTGTGTGTGTGTGTGTGTGTGTGTGTGTTTGAGTGTGTGATTCAGTGTGTTTTTTTTTTCAATTTTATATGTATGTATGTATATAGTGCGGTGATTGTAAAAAAATAGTTGTTTTCTGGTTGATACTGCAAGTCACGTATACAGACAAGGTATTTATCTAGAGAGCATGTAGGGTCTTATGACCCATGCGACTGTGTTATGCAATTAATGTAATACTAAATACTTAATAAATACCACCACTACTACTACAATGACTGTTACATGCATTTTATATATTATATTATACACACATTGCTTTAAGGCGATCTGTTATTGTATTTTATATTATATAATTTGACTGAAATCATTTAAGTGTTAAAAATACTGCCTCAACGTTCACATGACTTTCTCTCTCCTCTAATTTTATTAAAGGGTATACATACCATTCTTACTAAACCTTATTTTTCTGATTGAAGAGGGAGAAAAAGTGGTATGTGGAAGGGGAAGAGTTGCAAATAGTAAACAAGTTTGATTATTTAGGAGTGAGAATAAGTAGTAATGGGAGATGAAATAATCACAAGATAAGTGCCTTAGGTAAAGGAAGATTTGGGTGGAATACAATACTTCCTCTACTTACTATACGTAGTAGAGAAAGTAAAAATACATCTTCAAAAATCGGCTTCTCATACGTAGCAGCATATTACGTAACAAACAATCCACTTCAAAATTGACGTTCATACATGGAGCTGATTAAATAAATAAACTCCAAGACAATAACTACTTCAAGTTGGCTTCCCAAGCGTGTGGCTAAACACAACAGTTGAAGACAATTACTTCTTCAACATTCTAAATATGCAATTTTTATTCCGGTGGCCTGAAAACATGTATTTCCACCCAAATCTCGGTATAAATTATTGTGGCAATAGTGGCTAAAGGAAGGTCGCTTGGCACTTGTAGTATCAGAAGTCGGGGTGCAATAATTATGAAGACCACCGCTGCCTTAATCTCGTCCGTCGCTGGGATGTAAAGTAATCTGGACCCCTCCCTTTCATTGTGCACGCATCAATGGGCACCAGAAAGCTGTCTCCACGGTAACCGGAGCTCAACATCGTGTCCCATCCAGGCAAGGCGCCTTCTTGTCTTTCAGTCCTACACCAACTGCCAACACCTTTTGCAGTACAAACCATGCTTTTGGTATTTACAATTAAGTAGCTGGAAGATCTGGATCTTGAAAACATTCGTATATTTTTGATCATTAATATCTACATTTTTTTACTTATGGATGCTCTTTAACTACTGTGGACCTTACCCTCCTATTCTATATTGGGCGTGAAAGACCGGTAATTTTTCTCAGAGATCTCTTTATCAGGCTTAAGATTCTTTTATGTGCCGTAAATTTACGGCACGGGACCATCGGCTTCTCTTCCCTTCCGAAGGAAGCCATAATAGGTTTTTTACACCCGAAAAAAATCCATCGCCCTCTACCAGGTTTGAACCCGCGACCTCGGGGACTAGAGTCTCTGGGACCTGGGTTTGATTCCTGGAGCCAACCACACTCTCAATTGGGTTTTCCCTGGTTCGCAAGGCGAATACTGGGGTGGCTTTACATCTACAACGAATTTCCTTTTATTTCATATAATTTCGCTTCCCCTTTGATGTTTCGGGTAGGCTTTAGGCTTGTATAAGGTAATGTCGGTCGGTGTCGAGCAGATGGTGGAGATGCTTCTTTTTCTTTAACAGATTACTCTCCCTTCTATAGGACATACACTAAGTGATCAAAAGTATTCGGACACCTGGCTGAAAATGACGTACAAGTTCGTGACGCCCTCCAACGGTAATGCTGGAAGTCAATATGGTGTTGCCCACCCTTAGCCTTGATGACAGCGTTCACTCTCGCAGGCGTACTTTCAATCAGGTGCTGGAAGGTTTCGGCGTTCCAAAACATCCCAAAGATGTTTTATGGGATCCAAGTCAGGACTCTGTGCAGGCCAGTCCATTACTGGGATGTTATTGCCGTATAACCACTCCGCCACAGCCCGTACAGTATGAACAGGTGCCCGATCGTGTTGAAAAATGCAATCGTCATCCCCAAATTGCTCTTCAACAGTGGGAAGCAAGAAGCTGCTTAAAATATCAATGTAGGTCTGCGCTGTGATTGTGCCACGCAAAACAACAAGGGGTGCAAGCACCCTCCAGGAAAAACACGACCGCACCATAGCACCACCGCCTCCGAATTTCACTGTTGGCACCACACACACACTGGCAGATGACGTTCACCGGGCATTCGCCATACCCACACCCTGCCATTGGATCGCCATTTTGTGTACCGTGATTCGTCACTTCACACAACGTTTTGCCACTGTTCAATCGTGTAATGTTGACGTTCCTTACACCAAGCGAGGCGTCGTTTGGCATTTTCCTGCGTGATGTGTGGCTTATAAGCAGCCACTCGACCATGGAATCCAAGATTTCTCACCTCACGCCTAACTGTCATAGTATTTGGAGTGTATCCTGATGCAGTTTGGAATTCCTGTGTGATGGTCTGGATAGATGTCTGCCTATTACTCTTTACGACCCTCTTCAAATGTCGGTGGTCTCTGTCGGTCAACAGACGAGGTCGGCCTGTATGCTTTTGTGCTGTACATGTCCCTTCACGTTTCCACTTCACTATCACATCGGAAACAGTGGACCTAGGGATGTTTAGAAGTGTGGAAATCTCGCGTGTAGACTTCTGACACAAGTAACATCCAATCAACTGACCACGTTCGAAGTCTGTGAGTTCGACGGAGCGTCCAATTCTGGTGTTTCACGATGTCTAATGACCACTGAGCTCGCGGATAATGAGTACCAGGCAGTAGATGGCAACACAATGCACCTAAGATGAAAAACGTATGTTTGTGGGGTGTCCGGATACTTTTGATCACATAGTGTACATCCCCAAGGACTTACAAGCCAATGCCTGTCGAGGAGCAAGCAAACTCTGGATCATAGCATATCCAGGACGGCTGATCAGCCCAACGCCTGGTACGGCTGTGAAGAAGAAGGAAATGAAAATGCAGTGAAGAAAGGGATGATAGAAAGGTTCGTGGACTAAATTATCCAACTCAGCATTCGCCTAGTGACGGAGGAAAAACGCGAAAAAACCTTCGGTCAGATTGTTCAGCCCCAGGGTTTCGAACCCGTTCGCTTCAAATGGCTAAAATGCTTGCGCTTTGGAGAGTTACCCTTGGTGCAGCCATATGGCACTCTTATCTGAGCCTTAGAGTTCTACATGGTTCTCAGCGTTCACTGAGCAGCCCGCCAGTGTGACCGGGTCAACAGGCTTAGAATCGTTAGGAACCTCTGTGAATCTCTGTCGGTCTGCCTGCAGTTCCATCACCTCATCCGTTCCTCCTGGGTATGGTAAGCACAAAAGAGGCGTGCTAGATCGAAATGCGAGGTATCCCCTCCGTTCCGTGGTCAAACTGATATACACTGGTCATAGTTACAAGGGAAGTACCCCAACTGAACATGCCCGATTTCTAAGTCGGTATTTAGGTAGATTTTTGGTTGATAAAAACATGGTAAAAGTTATTCAGCCAGCTGTCGCAAGATAATGTGATTCTAAACTTGAACTTATTCCAGTATTGCACCAACACGTAAGGCATAGAGAACAGGTGCGGGTCGTCTTGACTTTACATACGACACATTACTCGTTTTGGCTTCTTGGAGTGGACAGACTGATAATGTCATTGTAGCGGCACCCCGCCACAAAGATAGACAAGTTCACCATAGACTTGATGCATGCCACATAAGCACTAGTATACTGTTAATAGCAAATGGTATGTAAATAGTTCACACGCGCTCCACAGCGGCGCTGATGTACATTAAGTCAACCTCAATAAATTAGATGGCACCACGTGTAATTAGCGCAGGAGTTACGACCACGGTTCTTTGAGGAATAGACCAGGAGGCATGTCAGCCATTAGTCTTAACAGATCCTCACTATCTATCAAGGTGGCGTCTTTTAAACCGGAAGGATAGTTGACTCATTCGTCAGTGAAGTAAACCTTATACCCTGTCTGACATCTGTCGTCTCCTCTTATCCGTGGGGGACCTCGTAGAGACGATCCCGGGCAGTGTTTGAGCTCACTAGTCTTACCACTAATGTGCCTCACCTGCCAAGAGGAGCCTTGTCCGCCCTATCGGGACCTCCACATTCAGCCGCGCTGAGATGACGAGCCCGGCTTGATCGCCCACCTCGCCGAAGCAGGTGGTGCCTTTTCCAGTCGGCCGAACAAACTTCCTCAGATCTCGAACCTTTTGTAGTGACAATACGCATAATCATATTTAATGACAATGATGTTTCACAACAACAGGACTGTGACTTAAGTCATTCCTCAAAAAACAACAAGATTTGTACATCACCTTGATTTACCGAGCGGGTTGGCACAGGTGGCAACGTTTGTGGCCAGCATTCAGAAGGGCCCGGGTTCGATTCCCGGTGGTTTTCCTCTGGTCGCCTAGGCGAATGCTATTCTACCACAAATTTCCCTTTTCCTCATTTCCTATCATTTCGTCTCTCTCCCTTTCATCTTTCAGGAAGTGTCTTCGGGTGCCGTAGTGCGGCTCATCTCAGGCAGATGGCATGGTTGCTCCACTTTGTAAAGGATTTCTCCCGTAAAACAACGCCAGGTGCGTTGGCCCGCTTGCTAGGGTCGCTTCGTCACCCTCTCGCGGGATTCTTCGCCTCTGCTGGTGCCGGCGGGTGTTTCAAACTGCAAATATTAGAGACTTCCGTGACTCTCTGTGGATCTGTTTGTCTGCGCACCTGCGAATTTCTGCGGCTCGTTCGCTTCATC
This sequence comes from Deroplatys truncata, assembly GCA_030765065.1. NCBI lineage: Eukaryota > Metazoa > Arthropoda > Insecta > Mantodea > Mantidae > Deroplatys > Deroplatys truncata. Next base: position 237,308,784 of record CM060984.1, on the reverse strand, counting down.
CCTGACTCCTGGAGGGGTATAGTCACAATAGATCGAGTTGGCAGTAGTGGCGAGGTGACCCCTGTGTTGAATTACCTCCACCTCTAGCTCTCTACTCCTAGGTGCACATTTTTGACAGTGTCAAGTTGTAATCCGAAGCTAAGGTGGCAACAAAGAAAGTACATGATATGGGTTTTATAATGAAAGTGCATTCCGTTGAGTATCATGAGTTCGGTTCATCAATCTTGAGAGATATGCTGATATATGCTTGGCAAATGTATGGAGACATTACTGAAAAATCTGAAGTGTTACACTCACATGACTTTCTCTACTCTTATACAAACTATTTTTACAAACGCTTATTCTCCATATACTTCATGTTAACCGAGAAGTTAATCTTATTGCTAATTTTCTTTTAGATGCAAGGGGAATTGGTAGGTTCTCAGCGATAGTCAAATATTTTAAGAGCTGGTTGCTATGTGGAGTATTCCATTCTCTTTGCATTACCAGGACAAAAAAAATGAATTACGAATTCCCATTTGAGAAAAAATGTAAGTATTGGAAAATTTAAGGGAATAACAAGCAATATCTCGAAAATGGTTCACTCAACAAACAAAAATGTATATGACATAAACTGTGTATTTTAACGCGATCTACATCCCTGGAAGTTACTAAACCTAAATACCAAGTTTGGTGTTTATCCGACTGTTCGTTTGTGACTTATGCTGTTCACACACACACACACACACACACACACACACACACACACACACACACACACACGGATATGTTTCCAAAAATTTTTTTTTATTCAGGGGCCTTAAAACATATATTTCCGGTGAAATCTCGGTATCGAATTTTTGGGTGGAATACAATACTTCCCCTACTTACTATACGTAGTAGAGAAAGTAAACATGATTTCCTACGTTAATTCCCTAGATCCATGGATTTAAATTCCACCCGCTATAGTTTACCGAGGTTAATAAATATATAAACAAGTAAACATATATTAAAATTCTTAAAAATTAATAGATAAAAAAATTTTAACACATAGAATGGTAAAATTAAGATAAAACTTAGATGAAATGTTGTCTCTAAGCTTTATAGTTTGAGAAATGTGGAGTCTGTGTGTGTGTTTTGTTAGAAGAGAAGATGCAGTTAGGTCTGGCAGAAGATATTTTAAATTAGCAGGTTTATTGGTTTAACGCCCATTTCAACAATCTTAGACGCCGCTTGCTGGCTGAGAGGCCGGAAGCTGGAGATGAAACTTTTATAGTCTCTACTCTCTGTATCACGGGGAGTTGGGATTTATTGTATTTTTAAAGTAGTCCGAAATCCAAACAGTGTCCCTCCTCTTTGCTTAGACGTCTGCTTTCTTCACTACTTGATGCACAGCATCGTCTTTGTTTTTCGTTTCTTTCCTCCTCCTTAAAAATTTACAAGACTTCGTTTCTCTTGCAATCCTATACTGCTTTGTTGTTAACATTTACGTTTTCTTTGGCTCGTTTTCTAGTTCCTCATTACACTTTTAAAAACCTGATGTGTTACATTCACATAAATTTCTCTATCTTCTATCATTTATTAATGGGTAATGAAGTCATTCTTACTAAAGCTTATTTTTCTATCTACTTCATTTTGATCGAGATAAACCTTTGCAGAAATAGCAACATTACACATTTCGTTATAGCAAAGAGGACAGCGATAGTCAATTGTTTAACTGGTGAAGAAGATGGTTTGTTGTATTGTTATTTTCTCGCTTTGGGCATCAATTTGAAGTAGGTTGTATTGAAGGAGTTGTATTATTGTTCAACTGTTGGGGAGCCGAACTTGAAGTAGTTGCAACCGCACGTATGGTAAAAAGTTTCCGGTAGCCTTCGCCCCAAATGTTTAAAAATATTGACTTTGTAATTTGATTGTTTCTTTAAATATTATATATTTATGTTTGCCTCGGCTGCATCAGTATTATCTTTTTTTAGAGACATGAATTTCTTAACAGGGCGTGATGCGGCTGAAGAATGTAGGCTTACACAGATTATAATTTTTAATTCACTCCTTTTTTGATTATTTCTTGACACGATTTAATAACACTTCGCTGGTATAGAGAGCTGTGAGATTCTTTTGTTAATTACTTATTGTTACTCCAAGAATCACAAGTAGTGTTGTTAAACTTTCTTACTCATTATTGACTCAAGGTTACCTCATTGTTAGCAACTTTTAACCTACTATTCTCACAGCTCCTACTTTATTAAATTGTGCAATACATTCAGATAACATTATTAGATTATATAATGATATAAACATATACAATGACTGTAATATACATTTTTATATTCTTTTACGTACACATACTGCTTTAAGGTGGGCTGTTATTGAATTTATATTATATAATTTGACTGAAATCAAGTGTTAAAAATACTGCCTCACTGGACGCTATATGCTGGCCTTAAAATTCTATACTGTTTCCATGGCATCACGAGAAACAGCTGAATGTTGACAGGTTTTTAAAGAATGGCCAACAGTTGAACAGTTCAAACCATTATTATCGGATGTCACGGAAAATGTTGATGGCACAGAACATTTATTTGAAATAAATTGTTTGTTTTAAACTAATCTACGTTTTTTGTGTAGTACGTTTTCGTCTGTCGTTTACCGGTTATACAAGAATCCCTTCCGAATGAAGAGAACTTCAAAGGCCATTCCCAGAAAATTCGAGATATATATTTTATTTGCCACGTAAATGTCTTTAATATGGTATTTTAATAAAAATCCTTAGAGCAATTTTTTAGAAAATCAACATTTTTAATTAAAAGTTGCTTGACATTATGGGGGAAAGTAAATGCCATTAGTCGTATTTTATTTGGAGGACGTTATAATGGTCATTTTAGAATCAATTTGACACTAATTGTATGTTCCCATTTAAAAAATTAAATTGACCCTAAAATGACTATCGTAATCCTCCAAACGGAAGACGAGTAATGACATTTACTTTCTCTCATAATATCAAGCAGCTTTTTTTAGACATTTCTTTCCACAACGGTTAGTTTTGAGATATTGTACAGTATCAATTTAAATGGTTCACTCCGTGTGTGTGTGTGTGTGTGTGTGTGTGTGTGTGTGTGTGTACTTTTTTCGATAAAAATATAGCAACAGTCATAACCAGGTTCTCTTCTGTCGAGAGAAATCGCCATTCAAGATTTGAATTTATATATGCCGCTCTGTCGCGTGCCTCGTCCCTAGTTATAGGCTACATCCTTCATTCATACTGTCATACTAACACAGTAGAACATTTTGTTAGAACCACCCTTATCTCTGACCTCATCGATGATAATGTGGTCTTGACACAGCACCCTGGTAGAGTACAAAGACTTCACATTCATCTTCACCACATACGGAGCATTGTTTCACGACATTTGTTCGAAAAGTGCCCCTATGTTTACTTTCTCTACTACGTATAGTAAGTAGGGGAAGTATTGTATTCCACCCAAAAATTCGATACCGAGATTTCACCGGAAATACATGTTTTGAGGCCTCCTGAATCCAAAAAAAGCATTTTTGGAATCATGTCCGTGTGTGTGTGTGTATGTGTGTCTGTAAACGACTTTTGCATAACTGGTAAACCATAAGAGATAGACAACATTTTACAACACAAAAAAATGTGGATCGTGTTAAAGTACACAATTTATGTCATATACATTTTGTTGTTGTTGTTGTTGGGTGAACCATTTTCGATATTTCTTGTTTTGTCTTGGATATGCAAAGAGTATTAATCTGTGGCAAAGAGAATGGTGCTGCACCTAGCAACCAGCTAATAAGAGATATGTATATACTTAAAGGCTACTGTATTTCTATATTGCCCTTGCAAATACAAAACAAGGGGAACATAGTACGCCCTAAGCGATAGTCAAATATTTTTAGAACTGGTCGCTATGTGTAAAATGTAATTCTCTTTGCATGTCAAAAGATGGTTTCTGCAAATGTTTATCTCGATTAATATGAAATAGATGGAGAATAAGAGTTTGTAAAAATAATTTGTACAAGAGTAGAGAAAGTCATGTGAGTGTAACACATCAGATTTTTTTAAACAAACAATATTTTTGCCATTTTGGTACCAGAGTGTCACCTTAATAAAATATTGATATGTAAATTTATGGTTGCAGACATGCAGTATAATCATATTTAATAGTCAACTTTACAGTATTTAAGTCCATTTACTTGTTAACATTTACTGACGATTTAATTTATGCAGCATTCAAATACAACTCTTTTGGTGCAGACAGCCATCTCACCTTCAGTTGTTGACTGGCTTGGTCAATACTACCGGCATGACTAATCGATCACCAGTTCGCAGAGGCTAGTACTGGCATTTTCTCATAATTACTATTTCTGTTATTCACTATCGTTGAAAATATAATACACATTACACATCCGTTAAGTTGAAGAAGTTGTTTTATACTTCAACTGTTGGGGAGCCGAACTTGAAGTTGGTTGCAACCGCACGTATAGTAAACAGTTTCCGGTACCCTTTGCCCCAAATGTACTTTCAGGTGGCCTTTGTCCCAAGTTTAAAAAAATATTAACTTTGTAATTTGTTTGTTTCTTTAAGTATTAAATATTCATGTTTGTTTGAGACATGGAAGTCTTGGCAGGGTTGTGATACGACTAAGAATGTAGGCTTACACAGATTTTAAGTTTTAATTCACTCCTTTTTATTAATCCTTGACACAAATTAAATAGCACTTCACTGATATAGAGAGCTGTGAGATTCTTTTATTTAGTACTTGCTCTTTTTAACACGTATACTATTTTCGTCTCACACGAATACGTAATCAATTTCTCGAGGACACATCTCGCGTCTGGTTATGAGCACTGTCTAGAAGCAACGCGTCCGGTTATGAGCACTGTTTGGAGGGAACTGAATTGATTTCAACCGTCTGAACTTGTAAATTTTTTATCTCAAGTCTCTGATTGGCTAATCCTAGTCCAATAGATTACCTTCATTTAACTAAAGCTTTTTCTGAACGATTGGCTATTTTTAAACTGTCACTAAAATTACATTATTGTTGCTCCAAGAACCACAAGTAGTACTGTTAAACTTTCTTACTCATTGTTATTTCACTGTTACCTCTTTGTTAGCAACTTTTGACCTATTTCTCACAGCTCCTACATTATTAAATTACATAATGCATTCGCATAACATTATTACACATGTTTACAATAATATAACCATATGCAATGAGTGTTACATACATTTTACAAACTACCACATACACACATTGCTTCAAGGCGGGCCGTTATTGAATTTACACATTATATAACCAGACTGAAATCATTTAGGTGTTAAAAATACTGCCTCAAATTGTATCATTGGAGAGTATAGGAAGTGAAACTGCTCGTTCTGCATAATGCACTTACCGCATCTGTGTCGTAATATACTATTACACTGAGACTAAGAATACATACAAATATTAATCCTCTCCCTCCCTATGAGGCTCGCATTCGGGAGTTCCCGAGTTGGATTCCCAACGACCGCCCACTCTGAACCTTGTCATCTACCAGGATTTAATTTCCCTTTCTTTCCGTTTCCTTCTCAACTTCCAAGTTTCTTGTAGATTTCGTGGTGTGTGACGGCGCCGGACACATGGCGTGGATGCTTGCTTCAAGGAAAGAGTATTCCCGTGGACACTAGAGGGGTGCCGGGTAGTTCATCGCCCTCTCTGGGCAGCTGCAGTACTGGAATTTGTCTTCGAGCCTGGAACTGTTAGTGACTTTTGCGCGTCTCTTTGGCCTGTAGCCTCCCGTGGTTCTTTCACTTCAAACACTTCTTCCTGGGGGGTAGTAACAATAGATTTGACAGTGCGGGGTGTACCCCTCCACTTACCGAGTGACATGGCCGCGATAACGTGTTCAACTAACATTCGGGAGATCTTCGTTTCGATCTCCGGCGACCGCCCACCCTAACCTAGACTTTTCGTGGTTTCCCCCAGGTCGGCAGGCGAATGCTCGAGTGATTCGTCTTCTACCACAACTCTCCTGCTCCTTATTTCGTTACCCATCATCTGTTTCAGGTTGTAGGGCCAGGCGACGGTGTTCGACGGATTGCAGCTGGACGGTGGCTGTGGAGATTTCTTCCTGACGTGCAGGGACTGCTCGATTGTATACCCGCCTCTGGGTGCTTTCGGGCAGGCGCTCCTTCGAGACCTCCTGGAAGTCGTGCGGCGTCGGAGGCGTTCAATATGGAAACATTAGGGACCCCGTCCGTGCTTTTCCCCGTCATCATCCGGATCTGGTTGACCTTTGAATCTCTCCTTGCATCTCTCCCAGGGGTCACGGTAGAACCACAAGGGGCCGGACGGCCATCGTTGTTTTTCTTTGTTGAGTGTCTACTTAATTCTAACTATGCACACCTTCTGGGGGTATCAACAAACCTAAAACATTTTTTTCAAAAGGTATCATCTGTACCCCATTTTGGCTTTGCTGTCACGTTCTAAATGAGATATAAGTTTTCTTATAAATTGTAATACTGGCAGTGTTATTGTCAACATTCTGGTCCGTAATTTATGAAACACTCGGCCGACGACTTCCTGTTTACAATCACTGTCGAGAAAGTTTTAATGACGGGAAAACCGAGTAGCATGTAGCTCCATCCAGAGCTTCTTGTTTATGACTTTATTACCGAGGAAGTTGCCGTGCCTTGGGATCAAATAGTGGCACGCATCCTTTTATTGCTTCTTCGCTCCAAGGTATTTGGTCAAGACATGCAATACGTACAGTCAACAAAACAAGAGTGGGCCATAAAGGAAAAGTATGTAGTTTCAATATCCTGGACATTATTGGGACTTCTATTTTCCTTTCTCAATATTGAATTCTGAAGACTCTGCTAGTATTTCACGGTTTTCATAAATCCTTACTTTTGTTTTTTCAGCACCGTATATTCTTGGTAGCTTTTATTAATCTTCAACCTTTAACTCCAGTCTAAGCTCTCTAGGTTCAGCGCTCAAATTGAAAATAATGTGAAAATTATATTCACTTGAACATGGAAGCATTGGAACTCCACAGATTTCATAATGAACAGTGACAACTTTGATAATAAAATATTCCTTCTAACAAGCTGTGCAGGATAAGCCTGGAAATGTAGAGTCAGATTGAAAAATTCAATACCATAGTCTGGATTTCAACCACCGATCTTCTAGATTCCATCCGGGCGCTCTAACCAATTGAGCTACCACGTACTTTTCCCAGTAAACCACAAGGCGATCTCAAATTACTTTAAGATGACACCCCAATGGCGACTTACAGTATCGTAAGTACTTGAAGTCCCAGGCTCCATGGTATAACCAACTACTTGGCGTGTTTTTAAAGTACCGTTTTAATATTTTGCCGCTGTAGTCGCAATTTTGAGCATGCGCGATCATTTCCTCCGTTCATTGCGAACTGAGACGCAGCTGCGAGCGATCGTCGCTTTGTGTTTTTCTGTTGTTAGAGTGTTTCGACATGTTCAAAACAATCAAACGACCCGCCTACTGTGAAGCCAGAACAGTGGTTCGTTTTCTGAATGCGAGAAATGTTGCACCAGCAAACATTCATCGCCAATTCTGTGAGGTTTATGGGGAAACATAGTGTGTGATAATGCCCGGCCACACACAGCCAAAGAAACTCAAGATCTGATCGCATCATTTGGTTGGGAACAATTATAACAATGCAGTCCAGATTTGGCACAAAGCAATTTTTATCTGTGTCTTCGACTGAAGAAATTCCTTGGTGGAAAACATTAAACGGCAATGATTTTGTGAAACAAGAAGTACAGACCACGGTAATGTGTGCGACTTGCATTCGGGAGGTCACGGATTCAAACTCCCGGTGCGATCCATCTAACCGAAGGCTTTTTTCGCGGTTTTCTTCGGTCGCTAGATGAATGGGTTGTATAATTTGATCTGCACATTTTTCTATCATCCCTTTCATCACTACATATCATTTCCTTCTTCTTCACCACCATACCAGACATTGTATTGATCACCAATCCTGGATAAGCTATGATCCAGAGTTTGCTTCCTCCTCGATAGACTACTGACACAAGGCATTGGACTGATCACCCATCCTGGATATGCTATGACCCAGAGTTTGCTTGCTCCTCGACAGGCTAATGACCCAAGGCATTGGACTGATCACCTATCCTGGATATGCTATAATCCAGAGTTTGCTTGCTCCTCGACAGACTACTGACCCCAGACATTGGACTGTTCACCTATATTGGATATGTTATGATCTAGAGTTTGCTTACTCCTCGACAGGCTACTGACTCACGGCTTGAACCGATTTCCTGTCCTGGATATGTTATGATCTAGAGTTTGCTTGCTCCTCGACAGGTTACTGACTCAAGGCTTGAACTGATTTCCTGTCCTGGATATGCTATAATCCAGAGTTTGCTTGCTCCTCGACAGGCTACTGACCCAAGGCATTGGGCTGATCACCCATCCTGGATATGTTATGATCTAGAGTTTGCTTGCTCCTCGACAAGCTACTGACTCAAGGCTTGAAGTGATCACTCATCCCGAATATGCTATGATCCAGAGTTTGCTTGCTCCTCGACAAGCTACTGACTCAAGGCTTGAACCAATCACTCGCCCTGGATGTGTTATGATCCAGAGTTTGCTTGCTCCTCGACAGGCTACTGGCTCAAGGCTTGAACTGATCACCCGTCCTGGATATGTTATGATCCAGAGTTTACTTGCTCCTCGACAAGCTACTGACTCAAGGCTTGAACTGATCTCCCGTCCTGGATATGTTATCATCCAGAGTTTGCTTGCTGCTCGACAAGCTACTGACTCAAGGCTTGAACTGATCTCCCGTCCTGGATATGCTATGATCCAGAGTTTTCTTGCTCCTCAACAGGCTAATGACCCAAGACATTGGACTGATCACCCATCCTGGATATGCTATGACCCAGAGTTTGATTGCTCCTCGACAAGCTACTGACCCCAGACATTGGACTGATCACCCATCCTGGATATGCTATGACCCAGAGTTTGCTTGCTCCTCGACAAGCTACTGACTCAAGGCTTGAACTGATCTCCCGTCCTGGATATGTTATAATCGGGAGTTTACTTGCTCCTCGATAGGTTACTGATCCAAGGCTGGTAAGTCCTTGGAGATGTAAGTCCTACAAAGGGGAGGGCAATCCTTATAGAAGAGATGATGATTTTGTGTTTCTGTTTGTTTACCAAGTATACAAACGTCATTCAGAATAAAGATTTCATAGGCTATACAGAGAAAATTCAATTTTCTATGCAAATATCCTAAACAAATGGTATTTTAATGAAAGTTATTAGCGCAATTTTTTTAACAAAGTCAAGAATTTCGAAGAGTTTTCTATGTATTTAACCGAGTTTTCTGTTTTGACTTGTTCTGCTCAGCGACAGTCAAATACATCTATGGACTTTTTTCTAAAAATTGCTTTTTGTGGATTCAAGGAGTCTTAAAACCTGTATTTTTTATGAAATCTCGCTATTGAATTTTGGATGGAATACAATACTTTCTCTACTTACTATAGATAAGAAGCACAGAAAGTAAAAATAAAAAATATAATGCGTTCAAAAGGCCTTTGATGAACCGTGTTATAAATTATTGAAAAAATCATAAATGGATTTTGTGGGTGAACCGCTGGATAAAACGGCTTTGATGATGTATTTACAGTATTTTATTCATTTGTTTCCTTTTCATTGTGCTGCTATCCAAAGCTTAGTTCGTTAATTGCCGCCATTGTTATGTTGCCATCGCAAATTAAACTCGGGGATTTGTTATTTCACTTCCTTGTGATATTTATAAGAATGACGTTGTTATAAAATATTGTTGTACAACACAAAACACTCCCTGATTATGTGTACGCGCGCCATTATACATGTATTTGTTGACCCATAATAGCGGTTTTATAATTTTTGGCATTGTTTCTCTGTGTGTTTTACATCACAATTGTAACATCGAAAAGCTCTCTTGTTTTCTACGCAAGGTTTTCCTTTCATTAGCCTCCAGTTGCGGCTTTTGTGTTTTTGTGAAAAGGACTTAATCAGTGATTAATTATTCAGTTAGAAAACACGTTAAGGGTAGCCATTGTTAGAAAAATCACTGCAAGCTGAACGCTGTATGTCATGTTTGCTCTTAAACAGTGGCCTGCTTGTATGTTTCTCACAGGCGATACACGAACACAATGCTCTTTTCTTTTTTCCACGCGGAGAAAAACTAAGCAAGACCACGCCAAAACATAAATACAGCAGGCTTTTCTCTTCATTGTTTTTAAAGTATTTATTTAAGGCTGTAGAACTCAATGCAATCACAGTATTACAAGAATAAAATACATTAGCCACGCAAATCAATAATGAAACAATAAAGACAATTACTAGAACATACACAATATTACATAGCTATTTAACAGTGGCATCACAAATCATTAAGGAATACAAAGTAAACTGTTACAAATTAAATTATTAATAGGACGATACCACTATTTCTCGATACTCGATATCGATACTGATTTTCGAGCATCGATATCGCACTATGAAGGCGATAGCTTGTTCACCGAGTTATGTTCTGTTTAGTATTTTTCTATGTTGACAATTCTATATTGTATGCTAATTACATTGCATTCCATGCAAAAATTCTATATTGAGATTGCACCTAAAATACATGGTTTGAGGCCCTCTGAATCCAAAACAGTCTGAATGCGTTGCACTCACATGACTTTCTCTACTCTTGTACAAACTATTTTTACAAACACTTATTCTCCATCTACTTCATGTTAATCGAGATAAACACTTGCAGACTCTATCTTTATAGGTCATCTCTATAAGAGCTGGTTGCTATGTGGAGCATTCCATTCTCTTTGTATGTCTAGGACATAAAAAAAATAACGAATTCACATTTGAGAAAAAGTACAAGTATTGCAAAATTCAAACAAATAACAAGAAATATCTCAGAAATGGTCCACTCCACAACAAAGTTTTTATGACATAAATTGTATGGTTTAACGAGATCTATATTTTTTGTGTAGAAAACTTTTGTCTACCTCTGACAGTTTACCAGTTATGCAAAACTTATTCAGAATGAAGACGACTTATGGGGACATTTATATAGAGTTTAAGATGCACATTTCACTTGTCATGAAAACACCTTCAACGTATGATATTTTAATCAAAATGGTTAGTCATTTCTGAGAAAATCAAAACTTTCAGAACATTTTCCATGTAAAGGGTAGCCTGGGGTGAGGTGATTTTATTGAATATATTCGTGTCGCATCTTTGAGAGATACTGAACCTAAATACCAACTTTGGTGTTTATCCGACTTTTCGTTTTTGAGTTATGCTGTTCACAGACACACATAAAGGGAACTTTTTCTGCAAGTGCTTTTTACTTCCTCTACTACGTATAGTAGGTAGGCGAAGTATTGCATTTCATCCAAAAATTCGATACCGAGATTTCACCGGAAATACATGTTTTGAGACCCCCTGAATCCAAAAAAAGCATTTTTGGAAACATGTCCGTGTGTGTGTCTGTGTGTGTGTCTGTATGTGTGTGTGTCTGTGTGTCTGTGTGTCTGTGAACAGCATAACTCAGGAACGAACAGTAGGATAAACACCAAACTTGGTATTTAGGTTCAGTATCTTCCAGAGATGCGACACGAAGGTTTTCAAGAAAATCCCCCCACCCCAAACTACCTTTTACATGGAACATTTTTCGAAAAGTTTAATTTTCAAAAATGGCTCTAACGATTTTGATTAAAATATCATATGTTTAAGATATTTTCATAACAAATAAAATGTATATCTCGAGTTTATTTTCTGGGAATGTCGCCAAAAGTATTCTTCATTGTGAACGACTTTTGCATAACTGGTAAACCATAAGAGATAGACAAAAGTTTACTACACAAAAATGTAGATCGCGTTAAAATACACAATTTATGTCATATACATTTTTTTGTTGAGTGAACCGTTTTCGAGATATTGCTTGTTATTCCCTTAAATTTTCCAATACTTATACTTTTTCTCAAATTCATTATTCCTTTTTTTATATTGTATATGCAAAGAGTATTAATCTGCAGCAAAGGGAATGGTGCTGCACCTAGCAACCAGCTATTAAGAGATATGTATGTGCTTTAAGGCTACTGTATTTCTATATTGCCGTTGTAAAAATATATTCACCTTAAATATACAAGAAAATTAGCAATAAGAGTCTACAAATGTTTATCTCGATTAACGTGAAGTAGATGGAGAATAATCGTTTGTAAAAATAGTTTGTACAAGAGTAGAGAAAGTCATGTGAGTGTAAGACATCAGATTCTTTTGGATTCCGGAGGCCTCAAAACATGTATTTCCGGTGCAATATCTCTATGGAGTTTTTGGGTGGAATGTAATACTTCCCCTACTTACTATACGTAGTAGAGAAAGTAAAAAACCTTTTTAGAGAAGGTCTGTGTGAGGTCTGTATGGATGTAGGTCTGTGAACAGCGTAACTTAAAAGGTCGCATAAATACCAAACCTGGTTTTAGGTTCAGCATCTCTCAAAGATGCGACACGAAGAGTTTCAAGAAAATCCTCCCTCCTGCCTCAGATTACCCTTTACATTAAACATTTTTCGAAAATGGCATGCATTCATATAAAAGTCCACTGCCGCTTTCACTGCAGTATGTGATCCAAACCATCTTAATCTTCTTATTTATGAATGAAAGTAAATCACTGTGAGGAGTATGGATGTTTTGGATTAAGCAGGTTTTTAGGCTTTTCTTTGTTGCAAGGTCTGTCAGTTCATTGCCAGTTATGTTACAATGTGAAGGTATCCATTAAATGATAATGTCTTTTCCCTTTATTTTAAATGAATGCATCATTCCACTATTAGTACATCTGTCGTCCATGGGTCACTAATTGCTTGTATGGAACAGAGGGAGGTAGAAAAATAATCTGATATGTTACACTCACATGACTTTTTCTACTCTTGTACAAACTATTTTTACAAACGCTTATTCTCCATATGCTTCATGATAATCGAGATGTTAATCTTATTGCTAATTTTCTTGTAGATGCAAGGGGAATATGGTAGGCTTTAAGCGATAGTCAAATATTTTAAGAGCTGGTTACTATGTGGTTCTCTTTGCATTACCACGACAAAAAAAATGAATAACGAATTCCCATTTGAGAAAAACAATAAGTATTGGAAAATTCAAATAAATAACAAGCATTATCTCGAAAATGGTTCACCAAGAACAAAAACGTATATGACATGAATTGTGTATTTTACCGCGATCTACATTTTTTGTGTAGTAACATTTTGTCTATCTCTTATGGTTTAGGAACTATGCAAAATTCGTTCACAATGAAGAGTAATTTTGGAAACATTCCCATAAAATTCAAGATATACATTTTATTTGTCTTGAAAGTATCTTAAATATATGAGACTTTAATCAAAATAGTTAGAGTCATTTTTGAGAAAATTATAATTTTCTAAACATGTTCCATGTAAAGGGTAATCTGCAGTGGGGGAATTTTCTTAGAAACCTTCGTGTCGCATCTCTGGAAGATACTGAACCTAAATACGAAGTTTGGTGTTTATCCCACTGTTCGTTTCTGAGTTATGCTGTTCAGACACACACATAGACACAGACGGACATGTTTCCAAAAATGCTTTTTTTTGGATTCAGGGGGTCTCAAAACATGTATTTCCGGTGAAATCTCGGTATCGAATTTTTGGGTGGAATACAATACTTCCCCTACTTACTATACGTAGTAAAGAAAGTAACAATGAAATGTACGTTTTCAGTATCTTCAATGCCCCCATTGCCTGTTTATTTGAGTACAGTTCACATGTTAAGATGGAAAGTAAAGTAAGTACTTTAAATGACAGAAATTGTTATTTGAACAGCTCTGCACGCTCGATCCTTTCACTAGTTTTGGATCCATCTGTGTACATTGGTATGAAAATGGTGAATTTACTCCTAGTTTCGTTGTGCATGCATTCAAATACCACTTGATTAGTTTCTCCTTTGATGTGCTGCAGCAGACCTAATGTTGTTATAAGCTTAATGCTAAGCAAGGCAGCAATCTATTAATATCCCTTGTTTTCTCTGAGGTGATGGTAAAATTAAGATGTTTACAGCGTGGTGGCTCTACTTTCAGGATAGTTATCATAACATCTACTGTAAAATAAATATGTAAATGAAGATGGACTTCTATTTGATACTACATTATATGCATAACACAGGGTTAACTATTAATTAATTTTGAAGATTGAGAAGCTAGTATCAGTAATGTGTCGTAATTTAAAATAGAGAGAGTTGAAGGTTGTTACACTACATCACTAAAATGTTCTTGCTTGAACGGTTTGCTTCCATCGTCAGCATGTTTCCAACTGATTTTGCCGGTTACTGTCTGGGGAATATGTGTCTAGTGGTGTTCTCTGGTGCTGGGCTGATGAACCTCCAAAGGCTGCTGGGTGGCGGTAGTTCAAATTCATTAGTTGATTCCTGTGTTTGACGATATGTATTTTTTTCCAGATGTCCGATTCATTGCTGCTGTTGATCGGTTTTAAGAGTTTTGTTTGGAGTGATTTCATGGTTTGAAGACCAGAAACGATGTGCTACTGGGAGGCAACCGTTCCTTCTGATGTTTATAGGTATTTCGTGTGTTTCAAACTGAAGTTTCTTAATCGGACTGATACGGAATGCCTCAGCTGTTATTTTTAATTCAGAACTTTGATTAGCATTTAACACTTCATGTGCAGTTGAAGATACAGAGTTATAAACTATGGCTCAATAATCCAGTTTAGTTTGAACCAAGGTCTTGTATGTTTGCAACAGCACTGAATGGTCCGCACTTCAGCTGTTAGATGACAGAGCCTTCATTCCCTGTACACAGTTGCTTCTTATTATTTTCTCTACCACGTATATAGTAGGTAGAGAAGGTATTGCATTCCACCCAAAAATTTGATAAATGCCTGTTTTGGAACACTCTGAATCAAAAAAAAAAGCATTCTTAGAAAAACATCCCTGCGTGTATCTGTCTGTCTGTGAACAGCATAACTCAAAATCTTCGGTCGGACAAGCACCAAACTTGGTATTTAAGTCCAGTATGTTTCAAAGATGTGACACAAAGATTTTCAAGAAAATCCCCCACCACAGACTAAATTTTACATGGAACACTTTCCAAAAGTTTTGATTTTCTCAAAAATGGCCCTAACGATTTTTATTAAAACAGCATATGTATAAGATATTTTCATGGCAAATGAAATGTATATATTGGATTTTCTGGGAATGTCGTCAAAAGTCCTCATCATTCTGAATGACTTTTGCATAACTAATAAACCGTGAGAGATAGACAAAATTTTGCTACACAAAAAATTTAGATCTCGTTAAAATAAATATGTCATGTGCATTTTTACTTTCTCTACTACGTATAGTGAGTAGGGGAAGTATTGTATTCCACCAAAAAATTTGATACCGATATTTCACTGTTTTGAGACCCCCTGAATCCAAAAAAAAGCATTTTTGGAAACATGTCCGTCTGTGTGTCTGTGTGTCTGTGAACAGCATAACTCAGAAACGAACAGTCGGATAAACACCAAACTTGGTATTTAGGTTTAGTATCTTCCAGAGATGCGACACGAAGGTTTTCAGGAAAATCCCCCCACCCCAGATTACCCTTTACATGGAACATTTTTTGAAACCTTTAATATTCTCAAAAATGACTAACGATTTTGATTAAAATATCATATGTTTAACATATTTTTATGATAAATGAAACGTATATCTCGAATTTTCTGGGAATGTCTCCAAAAGTATTCTTCATTGTGAACGACTTTTGCATAACTGGTAAACCATAAGAGATAGACAAAATTTTACTACACAAAAAATGTAGATCGCGTTAAAATACACAATTTATGTCATATACACTTTTTTGTTGAGTGAACCGTTTTCGAGATATTACTTATTATTCCCTTAAATTTTTCAATACTTATTTTCTCAAATGGGAATTCGTTATTCGTTTTTTTTTTCTTGGATATGCAAAGAGTATTTATCTCTGGGAAAGGGAATGGTGCTGCACCTAGCAAACAGCTATTAAGAGATATGTATGTGCTTAAAGGCTACTGTATTTCTATATTGCCCTTGTAAATACAAAACAAAGGGAACATAGTAGGTCTTAAGCGATAGTCAAATATTTTTAGAACTGGTCGCTATGTGTAAAATGTAATTCTCTTTGTATGTCAAAAGATCGTTTCTGCAAAAGTTTATCTAGATTAATATGAAATATATGGAGCATAAGAGTTTGTAAAAATAGTTTGTACAAGATTAGAGAAAGTCATGTGAGTTTAACACATCAGAATTTATTTTACATGGAACGTGAAGATAATTAACACTATTTTTGTCATCTATATACCTTAGTATCCATATTTTTCCTTTAAATTGATGACAATTGTTAAATGACGTCAACCACGGATCAAGTTTTGTACATCCCCGCTGACAACAAACAAATACTTGAGAGTTGTAAGTATGATCTCCCAAAGAGAAGAAGGTTCCGTCATCGAGGAGTGCCCTGGAGGATAGTGAAGAGATTTGCGCGGAAGACAAAGGGAGAGGAGCGGGATGAAGGAAAAGTATCGCCAAACTAAGCTATATAACCTACTTAAACCGGGAACGATGGGCGGGGCATGTTGGCCAGCCTGTGTAGCGCACAGCATAAAGTAATGAATTCGCGGGTGTGGCAGTTATTTATACAGAAGAAGAGTGAGCGAGAGAGAGTTTAAATTAGAGGACGGTTGAGGGGGGACTGCAGCTGACGCGGCCAGTAAAGCCAGCAGTAGGAGAGTAGAAAGGCGCTTTTGGTGGTTGTTTGCTTAATTATCTGCCAGGTCTCAAGTGTAGCTTACACCCTACATACTCACACAAGCCATAATTACTGCCAGCCTATCTCCTTCTTCTTCTTCTTCTTCTTCTTGTTCTTCTCCTTCCTCATTATCGTTCTCTGTTTCTCCTACTCATTATCTATATGGGCCATGGTGCTTCATTTTCTATCATCAACACTAGCGCCGCCTTCGGGAGTCTTGTTACTTAGAATGCTTTTCCATGGCCTTCCGTGTTAATATTCCTCGCCCTTAGCCCTTGTAATCACGTCAATGAAAGAAGGCAAGCAATCGTAAGGTCGATGCATTCGTAGAAGACATCTGTTCCATATTACCATTCTGTTTACTGAAGTCTGCGCTAGCGTTTACTATTAAAACACTATTATCGCCGCGTTGAGTGCGTTAATCACCATTCACAATGTAAAGTAAGCGCAGATGCGACATTAACGCAAGACTTTGCACTTTTTTAAATTTTCTTGATTATTCTTATTAATTAATTAATTAATTAAGCCTTCGAACACAAATGAGCACGTGTACACGGAGGGGTTTGTTATATAGGGAAATTCGTTCGCCTTTCGTTACGTTTCAATCACTAAGAACGCCTGTGAACACACCTCACCCGCAGCACAGCTACGACAGCGTAGTTGCCGAACTTTCAGTTTACAAGCTTTAAACAGAAGGTCGTTCAAAAGATATATAACTACGGCAGTTAGGTTTTGTAAACAAACTATTTATTTCCTGCAGTATACATCATTATTGTCGACAATATATTGCCAAGTTCCTGGCTACTGTAGCACGAGCTAAATTGAGCTTCAATGCCAACACCCGAGTTGTAATTCGTGGATTGTTGACTATCGTTTCATGAATCCTTTCCACGTCCGTAACCATTGGCCGTCCAGACCGAGGTTTGTCTTTTAGGGAGAAATCTCCAGCTCGAAATTTACTAAACTACTTTTGACATGTTCGCTTCGTTACTGCATCTAACGATAGTAAAACAGCATAATATGTCGGAAATGTTCCTTTCCATAGTTTGTAAACACAAGTTCACGCTGTTCTATCCAACGTCATTCACAAATACACACTAACATATCCAATAGTGAGTCTGGTTGTTGTTCTCTAAGTCGAGGGTTGGTTAGGCAATTAGGATAACTTCAGTGTAAACGAACGAACCAATACCAGAGTTCGAACGGTGTCCCACTATCAGTCCATTTTGTATGGTACAACAAATGAGTTGGTGTATCATTTCCTGCTCGACGCCCAGTGTGACCAAACTCAAGATAAAGCCTCTTTTTGTAGTGACGGGAATAGGAAGGTGAACTTAGGGAGAGGACTTTACAGGAGAAATAAGGAAAGGTTTTGGGGTTCCGCCTTTGCACCCCCGTTAGTGCGCAAAAGGTAACTGCCAGCTTATTGCACTTTCAGTTGGTGAAGGTAATTTCCGGGTGACAACCATGGCCTTGCCAGGGTCCTGGCTGCCACCGCGGGTAGTGGATTGGGAATGGATAGGAATCCTATGCATTTCTTTACTGGTGCTTAAAAATATTTCTTGAGGCGCCTCTTGAGAGTGCCCTCAGTTGTGTCGTTAATATCTAGTGCCTTGCGTGTGCAGGTATGTAGTTCCGAAGCTGTTCCTGCCCATTCTTCAGGTCGGCCGTCTAGTCGCCCGTCGTCGTCAGCAGGGCCCGTATTAGGTCTGCAAGGACAGTCAACGTGCGCTTAATCTTCCCAAAAAATCTGTCGGAGCTGACGGAGGTGAGTTTTGTGGCAGGCAGGTGATGATATCGCCCAGGCAACGGATTGTGGTGTCGAGTCGCTGCAGGCAGCTGGTGGTGAAGATGTGGAAGGCATTTGAGAAGGCGGCGGTGATAGCGGATGCACAGTCTGAGTTCGCGTGGTATTCCAGTATGGAGTCGAAGGTTCTAAAAATCTTTAAAATTAAATAAAAACACTTAGAAAGTACAACCGGTAGAAGCGGGTATGGAAGAACTTAGGCATACTTGTTGAGAAAACATAATAATACAGTGGAACCGCATTTATACGTATGTTTCTCAGCTCTACGTTTTTCCCACTTGTACGTTGTACGTGGTGCATGCAGAAAGTAAGTTTCCCTATTTTTTTAAAACAAAGAAAACATATTTACATGAAAAGCCCTATTAGCAACAGATACAACAATGTGTGAGCTATTTTTTGACATATTCGCCACAAGAATTGAGACACTTGTCATATCGTGGGATCAACTTTTGTACTCTTGTGTCGTGGAAGTCTGCCGCCTGTGAATAGAACCAGCGTGTGACAGTCTTCTTCAGCTCTTTGTGTTTGTCGAAACGCTGACCGGAGGACAGGAATTTCTTGAGGAGCAAGAAAAGATGGAAACCGCTGAGATCAAGAGCAGGACTGTATGGTGGATGACCAAACAGCTCCCAGCGGAACTCCTGCAGAAAGTTTGATGTGCGCCGAGCCGCGTGTGGACGAGCATTGTCATGGAGCAACACATCTGCAGTAAGCATTCCAGGCCTCTTGTTTCGAATGACACATCGCAATTTCCGCAGTGTTTCACAGACGGTCAGCGTTCACTGTTTCTCCTCTGGGCAGGAAGTTAATGAGGAGAATGCCCTTCGTGTTCCAGAACACCGTGCACATCGCTTTCTGCACTGACACAGTCTGTTTGAATTTCGTAGACCACTGACGTAGATCCACTGTGACGACAATGCACTGACTGCTGCTTGGTTTCCATGGTAACGTGCGAAATCCACGTCTTATCGCCCGTGACTATCCTGTTGAGGAACTCGTCGCCGTCATCATGGTATCGTTGCAGAAATGTCAGTGCTGCACCTAAGCGTTTCGTTTTGTGTCAGGTTTTTCGCGACCCACCTGGCACACAAGCAGGTGCTTAGTGACAATTTCATGCAACAAGGATCTCGATATCTGTTGAAAATGTCTGCTGAGCTCAGTAATCGTGAAGCGACGGTTCTCCACGATGCGCTGCTGCGTCATTGATGAGGGACGGTCGCCCACTGCGCTCTTCATCATGGACACTTTGAAGACCTTCGGAAAACTGCCTACATCAGCGACGCACCAACGTTTTCTCATGATGTTCGGCCCGTTGACCTGGCAGAGCTGACGAGGAATTTCAATCGGCGCTATGTTTTGTGCAGTAAGGAACTTTATCACTGACCGAACCTCGTATACTGCTGCCGCGCTACTGGCACCATGCGGGAACTGATCGGCCGGCATATGATTGATACGTCAAACATCTGTTACGCATGCGCTATTTCTTCGACTAAATACATTTACTTTAAAGGAAACAAAATCGAGAAACTTACATTCTGAATGCGCCGCGTATATTGTGCACTTTTTTTGATTTTGCATGCAAAGTTACCCCACTTTCACGTTTTCCATTTATATGTTTTAGCATTTTTACTCCCCCACAGTCATTTTTGTCGCACTTATACATTATAAACATAAAAAAATCATCAGGAAACGTTTCGTATATGGTGTGGCCAGACAATTGTTGGTTTGCTGTCTGTGTGTAAACTGGGAGTCATTTTTGGGGGACGTGTTACACGGAAGCCAAAGAATCACATTGTAGGTTAGAATACTCTTTACATATAGCATTCTCTCTCATTTCCCTCTGAACATGGCTAAAAATTTTAGAATACATTATAAATTAAATTGAATACAGTACAGTACATAAGGGCTGCTTGGGTTCAGCTGAACCAAACACAATACTCAAGTGCTTTTGAAAAGCTGGCATCATAAAGGTTGAAACTGCAGCTGAACTCAAAAACGTTGAGGATGTTGATTTAGATGTACCAGAAGACAATAACGGGGAAATGGAATTGATTTTGATGAGAGTTTTATTTATGGAACTCTTTAACTGCTGTGGTCCTTAGCGTCCCATTCTATATTGGACGTGAAAGACCGGTAATTTTGCTCAGAGGCCTCTTTATCAGGCTTGAGGTTCTTTTACGTGCCGTAAAGCTACGACACGGGACCACTTACTTTACTTCCCTTCGGAAGGAAGCCATGCTAAGGATTTTTACGCCCGATTTTTATGCGGCCTCGGGAACTACTGTACATCCAAAGCAGAGTGCCTTTCACTGAAAACAAACACTTTGTATTATCCGCGCGAAAGTATTTCGTAATCCCCGCCCCTCCCACGTGCTTGTTGAACACTATTTAATCTATAAAAAGGAGTCCTGCGTGAGAATCATAGTTCAAAATGCAACCTGAGATAATCGATTTTATAAGTATGCGGCAATGAACATTTTACTTACGTTAATCACAATCCTCGGGCAAAAGTGCAACACCCAAATCCGATTCCTCCGAAGATGACTCAGCTGCCATATCGGAATCAGAACTACTCTCCAAAATAATGACAAGCTTATCCACAGCACTGTCGCACTTAAAACAAGTTCCCACATTTTATCCTCTTCTACGTTCTATTATGTGTGCTCGCTTTCGTTATTTTTCTCACTGAAACGCCTGTAAAATCCGATATTTGTTTCGTAATGTGCAATAATGCAAATGTCGGGTATTTTTCTAATAGTGAGTTGAATATATGAAGTATTGTTTGTTTTTCGCCACTTTTTAACTGTTTCCCGCTTCTATGTTTGAACAGTTTATTCGCACTACATGCACCTTCCTCTGCCATGTGAGCTGAAATACCAACTGACTAAATCACAAGATTTGACCTGAGCTGAGCATTTGTGTTTGTGTATTATGAATGACTATTCGCTTATCACATTTCCTGTGTTACGCAAAGTGTTTATTCGGTACTCAGATAGCACCTCTAGGAATTCATTGCTGCATTTCTTGTGTATGTAAGAGTGGCAGTCGTGCATACGGTTGGTATTAACAAGCAAGATGCTCTCGGCGTTAGCGCAATAGCAGACGAAAATCTAGTTTGTAATCTCTTAACAGCTATTATATATCCATTACCTTTAACGATGAGTTCTTATGATAACCGCAATAAAATGTGCAGTTCTATACCTTTCCTGCCCTAATATTTCATAATACAATACATGTATTAAGGAACTATTTACGTTCGCGTAAGAGTATATTCTTGGGTTCGTGACAAGCCGAAGCACGTGCTTCTGTTTACATCAGAGGGAACTCTGGTTTAGAATGGACAGTAGAGGCTGGCATGGTAACCACTACACCACGGAGGACGACTTCTTGATGAGTTTGTTGATTGTGATGCTGATTCTGCCGTGTGTTGTGTGCAAAATGATGATGAAATAATTAAAGAAGTTGTGCCACTGTCAGCTAAGAAAAAAGTAGTCCTTTGGAATCCGAAGAATCGGTTGGTGAATTTGTGGACTCTCCCAGTCTGTTAGAAGAACTTACTGCCTTGGGAGTAACACAACGTTACATAACATCAAGAAACTTCAGTGATGACAAGATGTGTGCAGTAATTCTAGATGAACACTTGGTCAGGTTTGCTTCCGAAAAACAAACCACAACTGGTTCATTCTGTGGGCCTAAGTAACTTAAATTGCCTATAATTTAGGCATAACTACCGCACCTACTACTGTACAGTGTATCTATGTTCTATTTGAATGCAATTAAAGTTAACACATATTAAGAAATTTCATTTTAACGTTAATCTCACTTGTGCATTTATTTTATCATCCCCTTCAAAAATGTATAAACGAGGTTCTACTGTAATAATAATGGTAACAGCTAAAAAACAGATTTAACTATTAAAATAAATTTCAGAGAAAATCGGTCTGCAGTTATCCTTCGAAAAAACTCAATACATTTCGTGTAATAAAGAAGCACCAAAATACATGGAAACAAATATGGTAATTTTAAATGAGTTTTTCAGTTTTAATACCTCGGTGAAATAATTCAGGAAAATGAAATCGAAACTAAATCTAATAAAAGTAGGTGCAAAAATGATGACAACATTTGGGCTTACTTAAAGCATCTATAATAAAAAGTGCATGTCTAAGCATACAAAATTAAGACGTTATAACATTGTAATTAAACCTAAGTGCCTCTACGGAGCAGAAACATTAATTTTGAACAGAAAAGCAGATATCGGAAACACTGTAAAACAAATCTGATGTGTTGCATTCACATGACTTCCTGTATTCTTGCCCTCTATGATCCGTGTCAAAGCTGCCATCTGCCCGTCACGTAAAGAAGCAGAGGCACAGTTGTCTAGCACTAAGGCCTCTATGATCCGTGCCAAAGCTGACATCTGCCCGTCACTTATAGAAACAGAGGCACAGTTGCCTAGCACTAAGGCCTCTATGGTCACGTGTTGAAGCTGCCATGTGCCCATCATAGAAGCACAGTTACATTTGCCTTGGCTACGTGACGAAGCAAGATGGTATGGTATAGGGATGAGACTTAGAAGGCTAACTGTCCGTCACACACCGAGCCACGCGGTATGTTATGACCACGTAGTTAAAGCGACGTAAAGTAAATAGAAACAGCAGGCCAAGCAGAAAACTTTTTACTACAAAGCAGTTGCATTGTTTTGAAAAAAAATTAATTTGATGCGTTGCACACATATGACTTTCTCTACTCCTATACAAATTATTCTTATAAACGCTTATTCTCCCTATTCATCACATTAATCGAGATATCAAGATGTTAATCTTATTGCTAATTTTCTTGTAGATGCAAGGGGAATATGGTAGACTTTAAACGATAGTCAAATTTAAGAGCTGGTTGCTATGTGGAGTATTCCATTCTCCTTGCATGTCGAGGACATAAAAAAACGAATAACGAATTCTCATTTGAGGAAAAGTAAGTATTGTAAAATTGAAACAAATAACAATAAATATCTCGGAAATGGTTCACTCCACACAAAAAAGTAAAAAGGTGTATGACATAAATTCTGTGTTTTAACGAGATCTACATCTTCTTTGTGTGCAAAAATTTTATCTATCTCTTACAGTTTACCATTACTCAAACGCTATTCGCAATGAAGAGGACTTTTGGGTACATTTCCAGAAAGTTCAAGATATGCATTTCATATGTCTTAAACATATGATATTTTAATCAAAATCGTTAGAGTCATTTTTGAGAAAAACAAAGTTTTCGAAAAACATTTCCCATGTAATGGTAGTCTGGGGTTAGGGGATTTTCTTAAAATCTTCGTGTCGCATCCTTGGAAGATACTAAACTTTGGTATTTATCCGACTTTTCGTTTTTGAGTTACCCTGTTCACAGAGTGACACACACAATACGTAGTAGAGAAAGTAAAACTGTACACATTAAAAATTATATTCCTAATCTGGGTATTACTGGTTCATACTGCTGTTCGTACATTGTTCATTAAGTGATATTTTGGCTGAAAACCAGTAAAATAGAAGAGACACGATCATTTTAACTGATCTACGAGCGCTCCAGGAATTTACTACCGCTAATGCGAAAGCTACAACCTCTGCTGAAGCTAAAACTCTACAACTAATGGCTTCTTGCTTATCACTTGCTGTCTTATTTGTATCACATGGTTACGCGATAAACACAACTGAGGTGGACAGGCAGGCGTTTTGAAAGCTTTTGTTCACAGCAGCACCCCTTCTAAAAGATGGAGTTCAAATGTACATTATTATCTCATCAAGCAGTTAACGTAGGAAGCTCGCTTTATAACTGTAAATTTCAAAATAAAATGCTCTCATAAACAGATTATTTACTTTCTTAGAGCGACACTAAATTTAATGGACACAAATGCTGTATACAGTCAAACACCGCTTTAACTAACGCCACTTTAACGAATATTTCCGGCTGAATGAAAAAAAAACTGAAATCCCCTTCTATTTCTCCATAAACGTCTATGTTAAATTATTTCAATTGTTCGAACGTCGGTACAACAAAATTTTAGTAAATTCTCCTTAATGAATATATACCGCCGTTTGTGAAAATTGCAACACCAGAAGGTAACGCATGAATTCAATAGCACAGGTTATGTACATGACAAGAAACAAATGATAAACATTTCAAATCTATACATGACCATTGAGCCCTAATATTCAGTATTTAGTGTGGCCTCCATGCGCTGTAATTAGAGCTGCTATACGCCGTGGCATTGAATCAAAAGGGTTCTGAATAACTTCCTAAGGGATTTCCCTCCATGCAGTTTGTATTCGAACCCACAAATCCGTGACACTGGTTTTTGGAGGACCGTGATGCACCAGATGCCGACCAACCATATCCCAGACATGTTCGATGGGCGACATGTCAGGTGAACGTGCAGGTCAGGGAAGCAATGGTACCCGTCGCTCTTCGAAGAAGGCTTGTACATTCCTCGCAATATGTGGCCGGGCATTGTCCTGTTGAAATGTGGCCTGTGGAAATGCCTGAAGCAGGGGAGTACCTCAGACTACAACCACCGTTAGGTACCGGTTGCTGTTCAAAGTGCCCTCAATTCGTAGGAGACAAGATCGGTTGTTGTAACCAATTTCACCAGAAAAATCCATCACACCTGGTGTTCGTCCGCTACGCCACTCAACAATGCAGCCATCCAGGTTGCGCTCAAGACGGTACCGCCGGACACGTATGCGCCCATCACTGTAAGACACGTTGAAGCAGACTACATTTTGCCACTCAGCACCCCAGCGACGGTGTTCACGTGCCAATTGCAGTCGGAGGAGCTTGTGGTTTCTGGACAATGGAATCCGACGTAATGGCATGCATGCAATCAGTCCAACCAGCAGACGGCGACGAACCGTTGATGCAGACAAGTTCACCCCTGTTGCAGTGCTCCAGCGTCGAGCCAATACTGTGGATGAAGCTGTATGGTCCGTTATGGCCATGCGGATAAAATGACGGTCATCCCGTGCTGTGGTCATGTTCCGTGTTTCAGTACCCGCTCTCCGCTGCGTATGACCTTCATCTATCCACTGCTTCCACACACGCATCACTGTCGTAGCAGCAAGCCCTGTACGAGCCGAAATGTTACGGTATGACAAACCCGTTTCCCGGAGACCGATCATTCTGTCCCGTTCGAACTCACTCACATGCCGATATGGCTCCCTTTGACGTCGACGAGGCATATTGCCCCCAAGTTTATTGTTTCCATCTTGTTTCACAGCTCTGCACTGACTACACTGGGTGCAACACTGACCTTGTCGGACCGACACGAGAGGGCTCTGCTCGGCCTACGTGTACCCCATCTCTCTGCAAATCTAATCACACTGCTTGCATACTCTTCTACACTTCCTCCAAGTTTGGAGTTATTCGGGAAATTCTTTCTTGGTGTTGCAATTTTCACAAATGGCAGTGTATATCCAATTGAGCGAATTTTATAGACGTTTTCTTCACTTATTGAACAATTTACAGAATCGTTGCCTGATTATTTAGAGAGTGGTTGGTTCATCCTTGACCTTACAATGTTTTGCTTCAGATTTTATCATAAAAGGTCTCTTTTGTCTAATCGAACTTCATATTCCGGCAGTATGTTTAAAAGCTACCGTTAAATAAACTTTTATTTCGTCTGCTAAAAGAAAGCAGTTTTCTCTGTAAAAAAAATGTTTAAAATCTTAGAAGTTGACAATGTGACAAAAAGTGCAGAGTGGCAGTGTAAACTACTTGGAAGAATCAATTCTAAAGTCTCCTGTCCATAAAAAATAGTGATTTTTTCTCAAAATGAAAATATTTATATGGTATTTGCGCAGTATATAAGCATTCTACATATTAATCATATAATGTTACCAAGTTTAATGTATTAAACGTTAAATTACCTTAGTAAGGAATTGGAGCTGTATTGTTTTCTTTTTTCCCATATCAATTCCGAATATATATAAATTACATTTTAAAAAATAGTATTATATTAGATTTAAAAGTTGAAATTTTGGCCCTTTGAGGATAAAAAATATTAAATAACTGATTTAATGAAATTTCAGTACAACAAAATAAATTTCAAAGTCCCCGGAAATTCGTATGACATTTGACTGCACCCACTACTTCAAAGAGTGCAGGAAATATAACTCTTTTTAATGAAGTTGTGCAGAATTAAGAATAAAAAATGGCAAATGCAGTGTCCATTCCTAAGCATACATTTTTAGGCAGTTGGAACTAAAAGAATAGCTTGGCAATGGATCTGTATTTCAAGGTGAAATTTACTCACTTGTAACATTCATCAGAGAGTATCTAAAAAGGCCTACAAACTAACATTTGGATTTTCTCTAACAGTCAGACTGCGCAAAAATCAATTGCAAGTTATCAGATAACATATAAGTTAATCTGGAACTGCCTAACAAACCTTATGCATTTCGTAAAACACAGCAAGGTTAATCTTGGGTGGGTGCCTGGACACATGGGAATTTTAAACAATGAAAAATCAGATATCCTGATTTGCTCAAACATTTACTGGACATTAACCAGTTTTTGGCATATCCTTAACATCTGTTCGAAAAACCATTGCTGAGTACCGAGCGGGACGGTTCAGGTGACCACGTCATTCGGGAGGTACCGGGACCGATCCCCGATGACCTGCCACTCTGAGCTATGGATTTTTCGTGGGCTGATTCGTCATCTATGACGACTCTCCTTTCTGTTATTCCCTGTACACATCATCTTCCTTATCGTGCGTTTCAGGGTTGTGGGGCCAGGCATCGGTGTTCGGTGGGTTGCGGCTGGGCGGTGGCTTGCGCTCTGTGAAAGCTTCTTCCCTGACGTCACTGTGGCACCGCTCAGTTAGGTCTTTCCTCAGCTCCGGATGTCCCTGGAGGTTGATGGTTTGTGGGTAGGGACGTGCGGCGTCGGATGCGTTCTATCTAGAAACGTTAGGAACACCATCCATGCTTTCGCTTGTCGGCATCCGGATCTGGTCACCCTTCGGATATCTCCCCTCATCTTCCCCTGCCAGGTATCACATTGGTAGCACATTGGGCCGACTGACCTGTGTGTGGTGCTCTGCCCCTGTTCCTGGGTCCTCTCCGTGATACGTGCTTTTACCTTTACCATTGCTGAGTGGATTAATCATAACCACCAATTGCGATGGGTGCAAACAAAGGGATGCAAGCTCAGTAAGAGAATGATGAGCAGTATATCCTCCACACTCGCTGAAGATGTACTTGATTTCGATAGATCTGAAATAAACCTGATAACCAAACTCTTGGTGGGACGTTGTACATTACGGAAACACCTACATACAATGGCTATCTTTAGAGAGGAACCAGTATGCAGGCAATGTAACAAAGACGAAGCAGTGTGGTAGCAGTGGATAGATGAAGGTCGTACGCATCGGAGAGCGGGTGCTGGACCACGGAACATGACTACAGCACGGGATGACCGTCATCTTATCGCATCACCATAACGGACCATCCACAGTATTGGCTCGACGCTGGGGCACTGCAACAGGTGTGAACTTGTCTGCATAAACGGTTCGTCGCCGTCTGCTGCAGGTTGGACTGGTTGCATGCATGCCATTACGTCGGCTTCCATTGATATGAACTTTTGAAACGACAATCCCAAATAAGATTTTCCTAAAGAAAGCTTGCTTTATAAACTACTATCCCTAATTAAAGGGACAGGACTATTTAACTAAAGCAATAGTGATACTGATAATACAACAAGTCCTTAGGCTTCAGTGTTAAGAGCAATTATAACCTGACTTCACCACTCCGATAGTCAAAATAACTTTTAACACGTGCCATTCATACTAGAAATTGAACATTATAACGCTGGATGCAATCACCCTTGTATATGGATAGGAGGCCTTGTATCGATTAATGCAATGTCGGATTATGTGGACGACTTGGGCGTAAAAATCTTTAGCATGCCTTCCTTCGGAAGGGAAGTAAAGCCAATGGTCCTGTGTCGTAGATTTATGGCACGTAAAAGAACCTCAAGCCTGATGAAAAGGCCTCTGAGCAAAATTACGAGGAGCACTATTTATATTTTGAGATTTGGCAACCCTGGATGTCGTAGGTGCCATTTGACGTTTCCAATTGAAAGTTTGACATTGTTTACCATAATCTACTTCAAACATTTTGCCAATAGAGCGTCATTTGTTTTGTTTACACTAACTTGAAAATTGTGTGTCAACAAAAACATGGAATCAACTCGTGAAAAAGTTCGTACAATGATTTATTACGACTTTCGACGTGGATTCTCAAGACAAGAGTGCATCGATCAACTAACTTCCACATTTGGCGACGAAGCTCCATCCTTTGCCACTGTGAAACGCTAGTATAACGAATTTAATCGTGGCCGCCGTTCGCTCAATGATGAAGTTCGTGAAGGTCGTCCAAAATCAGTTGTGCCAGAAAACATTGATGCTGTGCAAAAACTAATAATGAAAGATCATGCGACATATTGTGAGATTGAGGCAACCCTAGCCATTAGTTCCAACAGCATATATATATAATATTGCATGATTATTTAACCGTGAAAAAGGTTTGCTCTCGTTGGATCCCACATAATTTGTCGCAATCTCAAAAAGGTGCTCGTGTCGATTGGTGTACAAAAATGCTCAAGAAATACAATGGCGGTGCCTCAAAAGACGTATATAAGATTGTAACAGGTGACGAATCATGGAACTATGCGTATGAGTCGGAACGTAAACAGCAGTCGACTGTATGGGTGTTTCAAGATGAAGCAAATCCAACAAAAGTTGTTCGCACTCGAAGCACTTGGAAGCAAATGGTCGCCTGCTGTTTCAGCAAAACTGGCCATGTGGCAACAGTGCCTTTAGAGGAACGTAAAACGGTCAATGCCGAATGGTACACAACCATTTTTTGCCGGAGGTCTTCGGTGAAGTAAGAAAAACCAACAAGAACCGTAGGATCGTTCTTCATCAAGACAGTGCGGGCACACACACATACACACACACACACACACACACATCTCGTCTAACAACAGAGTATTTGAAGGCTCAAAAAGTCAAATTGATGGGTCATCCGCCATACAGTTCTGATTTGGCACCCAATGACTTCTTTTTGTTCCCGAACATCAAGAATAAATTGTGTGGATAACGATTTTCGTTGGTAGAAGCAGCCGTTGATGCCTTCAAAAACCATGTTTTGGAGGTGTCTCAAGAAGACTGGGATAAATGCTTTGACAAATGGTTCAAACGGATGCAAAAGTGTATTGATCATAAAGGAGAATATTTTTAAAAACAATAAAGCAGTTTTTCAATCATAAATTACTTTGTTTTAATTATTTGGCTCATAGTATAAATAGTGCCCCTCGTACCGGTCTTTGACGCCCAATATTGAACGGAACGCTAAGGACCACAGCAGTTAAAGAGCGTCCACAAACAAAACTCAATTTCATATAATTTTGTCCTGCATGTGCTATGATTCAGGGTTTCCTTGATCCTCGACAGGCTACTGACCCTGGGCATTGACTTGTAAGTTCTTAATCAGTTAAATAAGAACAAGATGATGTAGAAACACGCCAATATGCTAGTGTTGCCGAGCGAGACGACCGCCTACTCTCACCTTGGGTTCGTGTTTCGGTAGGCGAATGCTGAGGTGGGTTCTCATCTACCAGTATTTCGTTTCCATAATTTCCCCTTCATCCGTTTCCCTCTCATCTTTCAGGCAGTATTTTTAACACTTGAATAATTTAAATTAAATTACATAATATGTAAATTCAATAACAGCCCGCCTTGAAGCAATATGTATGTAATAATTTATAAAAATGTATGTAACAGTGTTTGCAAATGCTTATTTTACTGTAAACATGTTCAATAATGTTATGTGAATACATTAGGAATTCAATAATGTAAGAGCTGTGAGAATAATAAGTTTAAAGTTGCTAACAATGAGGTAACAATGAGGTAACCTTAAGGCAATAATGAGTTTGAGAGTTTAAATGTTACTAGTCATGATTAGAGCAACGATAATGTAAATTTTGTGACAGTTTAAAATTAACCAATCAACAACCAGAAAAAGCTTTAATTAAATGCAGGTATTCTATTGGTCTAGGATTAGCCAATCAGAGACTTGAAATACAGAAGTTAACGGGTTTGGACGGTTGAAATATTTTCAGTTGCCTGTAGACCTTGGTAGTGACCGGATGGAAGATGTGTTCTCTAAAGAAATATTACGTATTCGTGTGAAACGAAAATTAAGTATACGCGTTAACAAAGTGCAAGTATTAAATAAAAGAATCTGACAGCTCTTAATATCAGTGTAGTGCTATTTAATTTGTGTCAAGGATTAATAAAAAGAAGTGAATTTAAACTTAAAATCTGTGTAAGCCTACATTCTTAATTAAGAGAAACGTGTCTCTAAAGTAAGACTGACGCAGCCGAGGCACACATAACAAAGTTAATATAATATTTTTTAAACTTGGAGTGTAACAACAAATATACATCATCTTCAAAATCGTGTCATATGTAGCAGCACATTACGTAACAAACAATCTTCTTCAAATTAACGCCCAAAGCGTGGTGCAAACTAACTTCAACAACAGAACACTTTCTCAAATTGGTTTTACAAGTGTGGAAATAAATAAACTGCAACAGTTGAAGAACAAACATTACTTCAAATTGTCACCCATACGTGGGGCATATATTTACTTCATCTTTCAGGCGTGCTTCAGGTCTCGTGGCGTATGTTTGCTCAAAAGAAACAGTACTCCCCTGGACACTAAGGACTGCTAGGGACTAAGGGTTGTTGATCATCCTCTCTACGTAGGTCCATCACTGAGATGGGTCTTCGAGCCTGGAGTTGTTAGGGACTTCCGCGCGTCTCTGTGACCTGTAGCCTCCTTGTGGATCCTTCACTTCACCACTTCCTCCTGAGGGGTGGTAGCTACAATGCATCTATGTAGGTGCTAGTGTTAGTGTCCAAAAATAGACGTTCATTGCTATTTCTTAGTAAGTGAGGCATCATGTGCTAAACTAGTAATTAACAGCAACGTAATGACTTTCATTCTTCTTGTTTCTCTCTGCCCCTCTCTCGCTGCTATGACTGCTGCCGTACTGTGTATAAAGCGATGAATATGATGAATACGATGATGACGACAGCAGGGATGATGTTTTAGTAAATTAACACAAAGTGAGCCGCACCCAGAAGTGGTGGTGTAGACAGGTGGAGAGATGATATAAACAACTCCACTGCAGGTTTAACATATTTAGCAGAAATTACATTAACCTTAATTTGCTAGCGAAAAGAGAAAGAGAATGGAAAATGGATGGAGGAACGAAATAAAAAACAAAAAGGGGGAAATGAAAATAAAAGTAAAGGGAGAAGAACATAGATGCTCTTTGTGGCATATGAGTGTTTGTAACGTTGTAAAAAGCTTGGTTGTTGAGCGACAAGGACAACCGCTATTGAGCTAACGTAAATGTTGGAGATTACCACTGGAAACATGGTTCACAGTTTTCGCTTTTAGTCTCCCAACTTTTGAGAATGGTGCATATGTCACAGCAAACAGGATGGAAACAAAAACTATGAAACAATAGAGTATATACTCCTAGAAAGATGGGAAAATGTAACAGGCAAGTTATAACCTCACTCTTGCTGTAGAAATAAAGTCAGTTCACTGCAAAATACAGACCGCATTTAAAATCTGATTTTACATTTCGGATCATATTTGTGAATCACCGTCGCTATCCACAATACAAAGAGTAACTTCAGGCAACCAGTTCGTGGCACACCACCACTAACAACCGTGTATTACAGGTTTATATGGACCCAAATACACAAATTGATTTCAGGCAAACAGCACATGGCACACCACCACTAACAACCGTGTATTACAGGTTTATGTGGACCCAAATTACAAAGACTGATTTGAGACAATCAGCATGAAGCACACCATGCTAACAACGGTGTATTACAGGTTTATATGGACCCAAATACACAGATTGATTTCAGGCAAGCAGCATCGGGCACACCACCACTAACAACCGTGTATTAGAGGTTTATGTGGACCCAAATACACAGATTGAGTTCAGGCAAGCAGCACATGGCACACCACCACTAACAACCGTGTATTACAGGTTTATATGGACCCAAATACACAGATTGATTTCAGGCAAACAGCACATGGCACACCACCACTAACAACCGTGTATTACAGCTTTATGTGGACTCAAATTACAAAGACTGATTTGAGACAATCACCATGATGCACACCATGCTAACAAGCGGTATATTACAGCTTTATGTGGACTCAAATTACAAAGACTCATTTGAGACAATCAGCATGATGCACACCATGCTAACAACCGGTGTATTACAGGTTTATGTGGACTCAAATTACAAAGACTGATTTGAGACAATCAGCATGAGGCACACCATGCTAACAACCTGTGTATTACAGGTTTATGTGGACTCAAATTACAAAGACTGATTTGAGACAATCAGCATGATGCACACCATGCTAACAACCGGTATATTACAGCTTTATGTGGACTCAAATTACAAAGACTCCTTTGAGACAATCACCATGAGGCACACCATGCTAACAAGCGGTATATTACAGCTTTATGTGGACTCAAATTACAAAGACTGATTTGAGACAATCAGCATGATGCACACCATGCTAACAACCGGTGTATTACAGGTTTATGTGGACTCAAATTACAAAGACTGATTTGAGACAATCAGCATGATGCACACCATGCTAACAACCAGTGTATTACAGGTTTATGTGGACTCAAATTACAAAGACTGATTTGAGACAATCAGCATGATGCACACCATGCTAACAACCGGTATATTACAGCTTTATGTGGACTCAAATTACAAAGACTCATTTGAGACAATCACCATGAGGCACACCATGCTAACAAGCGGTGTATTACAGGTTTATGTGGACTCAAATTACAAAGACTGATTTGAGACAATCAGCATGATGCACACCATGCTAACAACCGGTGTATTACAGGTTTATGTGGACTCAAATTACAAAGACTGATTTGAGACAATCAGCATGAAGCACACAATGCTAACAAGCGTGTATTACAGATTTATGTGGACCCAAATTACAAAGACTGATTTGAGATAATCAGCATGAGGCACACCATGCTAACAACCAGTATATTACAGGTTTATGTGAACTCAAATTACAAAGACTGATTTGAGACAATCAGCATGAGGCACACCATGCTAACAAGCGTGTATTACAGGTTTATGTGGACCCAAATTACAAAGACTGATTTGAGATAATCAGCATGAGGCACACCATGCTAACAACCGGTGTATTACAGGTTTATGTGGACTCAAATTACAAAGACTGATTTGAGACAATCAGCATGAAGCACACCATGCTAACAAGCGTGTATTACAGGTTTATGTGGACCCAAATTACAAAGACTGATTTGAGACAATCAGCATGAAGCACACAATGCTAACAAGCGTGTATTACAGGTTTATGTGGACCCAAATTACAAAGACTGATTTGAGATAATCAGCATGAGGCACACCATGCTAACAACCAGCATATTATAGGTTTATGTGAACTCAAATTACAAAGACTGATTTGAGACAATCAGCATGAGGCACACCATGCTAACAACCGGTATATTACAGGTTTATGTGGACCCAAATTACAAAGACTGATTTGAGATAATCAGCATGAGGCACACCATGCTAACAACCGGTATATTACAGGTTTATGTGGACCCAAATTACAAAGACTAATTTGAGACAATCAGCACGAAGCACACCATGCTCACAACCCGTATATTACAGGTTTATGTGGACCCAAATTACAAAGACTGATTTGAGACAATCACCAGGATGCACACCATGCTAACAACCAGTGTATTACAGGTTTATGTGGACCCAAATTACAAAGACTGATTTGAGACAATCAGCATGAGGCACACCATGCTAACAAGCGTGTATTACAGGTTTATGTGGACCCAAATTACAAAGACTGATTAGAGTCAATCAGCATGAGACACACCATGCTAACAACCAGTATATTACAGGTTTATGTGGACCCAAATTACAAAGACTGATTTAAGACAATCAGCATGAAGCACACCATGCTAACAACGGTGTATTACAGGTTTATGTGGACCCAAATTACAAAGACTGATTTGAGACAATCAGCATGAAGCACACCATGCTAACAAGCGTGTATTACAGGTTTATGTGAACCCAAATTACAAAGACTGATTAGAGTCAATCAGCATGAGGCACACCATGCTAACATCCGAAACACTTATTGCATCTAAGTCACACTACTTGTAACCTATATTTGGGCGTTTACAAGGTGTGATTTGCATGCTGTTGTAAAAATCTATGGGGCACAGTATTCTTCATAGTACTATCCCAGGCAATCATCTGTAAACTTTGGAGAGGTTTCACACCTGTCTGACGTTCGCTTTTTTAGAAACGTTCAGAATGTTCAGAAATTCACCGAGGACAAGTAAGGGCTTCAGGTTTATATTTGGAAATGATAGAAATATATCCGGTATTAGTGGTTTGAATTGTTTCAATACTTTGACATTCTTTTAAAGTTCTGTAGATTTTCAGTTGTTTCTCGCGATGCCATGGAAAGAGTACGGAATTTTTTAGGCCAGCTCTTACCGTCCTGTCATAAACATTCGAGTATCGCTGTTCCCTTTGTATTTATGATGAAATGTGTAATGCAGAGCTATTTTTGCAAAGGCTCATCTCGATCAAAATGAAGTAGATAAGAGAATAAGCTATCGTAAGAGTATACTTTGCACAGCCACTAATAAACGATAAAAGGGTGAGTTATGGAATGGTGACCCATCATATTTTTACTTTCTCTACTACGTATAGTAAGTAGGGGAAGTGTTGCATTCCACCCAAAAATTCGATACCGAAAGTTTACCGGAAATACATGTTTTGAGGCCTCCTGAATCCAAAAGTATTTTTGGAAACATGTCCGTGTGTGTGTCTGTGTGTCTGTGTGTGTGTCTGTCTGTGAACAGCACAACTCAGAAACGAACAGTCGGCTAAACACCAAACTTGGTATTTGGGTTCAGTATCTTCCAGAGATGCGACAGGAAGGTTTTCAAGAAAATCCCCCCACCCCTGAGTACCTTTTACATGGAACATTTTTCGAAAATTTTAATTTTCTCAAAAATGGCTCTAACGATTTTGATTAAAATATCATATGTTTAAGATATTTTTATGAGAAATAAAATGTATATCTTGAATTTTCTGGGAATGTCTCCAAAAGTATTCTTCATTGTGAACGACTTTTGCATAACTGGTAAACCATAAGAGATAGACAAAATTTTACTACACAAAAATTGTAGATCGCGTTAAAATACACAATTTATGTCATATACATTTTTTTGTTGAGTGAACTATTTTCAAGATATTGCTTGTTGTTCCCTTAAATTTTCCAATACTTATATACTTTTTCTCAAATGGAAATTCGTTATTCATTTTTGTCCTGGTAATACAAACAGAATGGAATGCTCCACATAGCAACCAGCTCTTAAAACATTTGACAATCAATAATAACAGCGGTAGTAGCTAAAGAAGACAAATTTGTTGGCTCTACGACTGCAGTACTTACTTTCCAATTGAAGTGCTGCCGCCAGGTGCAGAAGTACGAAGTCATTTCCCACTCCTAGCCACGAGAACTGTAATGAGGAGCGCGTCATATCACGCATGATTAGAATTGCGTGGGACGCCTCTTCCTTCCAATCTGCCAGTGTCAACATTAAATCCTTTCAGTAATTACTACTCCATTTCCTTGTATGTGGCTGGGAAACTCTAATTACAAATGACGCGTGGTCGAGCTTTATCACGGTAATGGCCGTGTCTCCCGATAGTCCCCCACCGCTCACCTACCCCAAGGAGGAAGGGGGTGCAATAATTAGCAACCCCTACATGAATAATGGCTGGAAGCAGTTGTGCGAGGAAACTCGCCTAGTTAAACTGGGACTGACTTCGCCACAGCCTTCCAAATGGGGACCACATCTTGTAGAAGGCACTTACTCCTTCTAGCGTATACTCCTTTCAATACAAAAGGGGGATGTGTATCGCCTTCGCTGTTTGCCTTGTCTATTAACGTGAAAATTACAAAGCATTCATATGACGATAAGAAAAGTTACTTTTAGACTGCTGACACTCGTACTAGAAGTTGAAGATTACAACATTCAGTGGAGCAAAATCGTATAACATTTGGTACTATAATTATTTACGGAAAAGTTGAGTTGAAGGATTTGTCCAAAGAAAACTCTGATCTGTTACACTCACATGACTTTCTCTACTCTTGTACAAACTATTTTTACAAACGCTTATTATCCATATGCTTCATGTTAATCGAGATAAACATTTGCAGAGTCTATCTTATTGCTAATTTTCTTGTAGATGTAAGGGGAATGTATATTTACAAGGGCAATATGGAAATACAGTAGCCTTTAAGCACATACATATCTCTTAATAGCTGGTTGCTAGGTGCAGGACCATTCCCTTTGCCACAGATTAATACTCTTTGCATATCCAAGACAAAAAATATGAATAACGAATTCCCATTTGAGAAAATAAGTATTGAAAAATTTAAGGGAATAACAAGCAATACCTCGAAAATGGTTTACTCAAAAAAAATGTATATGACATAAATTGTGTATTGTAACGTGATCTACAGTTTTGTGTAGTAAAATTTTGTCTATCTCTTATGGTTTACCACTTATGCAAAAGTCGTTCACAATGAAGAATACTTTTGGAGACATTCCCAGAAAATTCAAGATATACATTTTATTTGTCATGAAAGCATCTTAAACATATGATATTTTAATCAAAATCGTTAGTGCCATTTTTGAGAAAATTAAAATTTTCGAAAAATGTTCCATGTAAAGGGTAATCTAGGGTGGGGGATTTTCTTGAAAACCTTCGTGTCGCATCTCTGGAAGATGCTAAACCTAAACACCAAGTTTGGTGTTTATCCGACTGTTCGTTTCTGAATTATGCTGTTCACAGACACACACACACACGGACATGTTTCCAAAAATGCTTTTTTTGGATTCAGGGGGTCTCAAAACATATCTTTCCGGTGAAATCTGGGTAACGAATTTTTGGGTGGAATACAATACTTCCCCTACTTACTATACGATAGAGAATGTAAAAAGGTAATTAGCGAGTCATGTTAAGCAAAGTCATTAGTGACCACACGAGGAAGAAAGCATTAGTTTAAATATCCCTGGAAGGCAGTTTAGAGTTACGTTCAGCGCGTTTTAACAGTCATGTACGCAGAAATTCTGAAAAAGAGAAGTGAAGGGTATTTCTGAGAGTTTAGCCAGGCCTCCATAGTAACAAGGTATAAAGGGATGTGATCAGACACACAGACGCCCGGCTTCTCACCATTTCGAAAACGGTGTTCCAGAAGTATTTCCAACAATGGCGGGAGCGCTGGCAGAAGTGTGTGCATCACCAAAGAGACTGCTTTGAAGGGGATTAGTGTTTTGGACCTGCAAAACAATAAATGTATTTTTTCTGACCAAGGTTTGATACTTTCTGAACAAACCTCGTATTCCACGCTCAAACTTCCTAAATGCAGTGTCACCATCTTGCTAATGCATTTAAAAACGCAAATTAATGCTTAATTAACGAATGCAGAAATAATACACCAAAATATCCTCTTATATGGGGTGATTGACAATGACAGAGATTTTCGGATTTTCTGTTACGTTTTATTTCTATGTACATATATACTGGCACAAGATGACTAAAGTGACCACGTTACTCTCTTTTGTGAAATCGTATACAAGCGCTTCCTATCACGCTCTCCAGGAAGTATTATATCAAACACTTACTCTGCCCTTTGCACCTGTGTATAAGAAGAACGCCGCTGTAATAAATGTTTATTTCTGTTCCCCTAACATTTTGTTTCATACATTATATTATGAAATGTGTAAATTATTGACAAGATTACCTAATATATTCGATGCCAGTGCACGAAGTTGGTAAGCACATTATATTTAA
The DNA here is from genome assembly GCA_030765065.1 of Deroplatys truncata. Classification (NCBI taxonomy): domain Eukaryota; kingdom Metazoa; phylum Arthropoda; class Insecta; order Mantodea; family Mantidae; genus Deroplatys; species Deroplatys truncata. The sequence continues at coordinate 237,270,091 of CM060984.1, read as the reverse complement.
GGGATTTGTTTTCCTTTTTGGGGAGAAGGGGCATCGTCAGTAGAATGTCTCAGCGGGACCACTGCCGCTTTCTCCACTAAGGATTGCAGACGGTTTGGAACAAGTATTAAGAAAAGCACATTAAGAACCTCAGGTCACAGGGTTTAGTGACAAATTTATGAATTCATCATTTTCTCACTTATCGCAATAAAACCGAATTAAAGCAACTTTCCAAACGTTCATCTGTCAACAGATACAGCCACTGTCCTATCCACCGTGACGGTTTAAATATGTTTTTGTAGCACACTAACTTACATAAATTTCCATAGTATGCTTGTGTCTGTCGCGTAAATGACCGGGGTTCGCTACCGTGGATAGAGTTTTTCCCTCTTCCTTATTAAACCGTGAGTTTTAATCCTATACTGGTTCCTTTGCAATTTTATCACTACGAAACAGGAGGGGGATGGCACAGGCGGTAACATCTGTGGTCGTGGGTTCAATTCCTATGGCCGACCTTCCTGACCCATGGGTTTTCTCGGGGTTTCTCCGGGTCGCTAGGTGAATGCTGGGAAGGATCATTACATCCCCCGAATTTCTCGTCCCTCCATTTCATCTCCATTCTCATTTCACTTCACCTTTCATCGGCTTAATTTCTTTCAGGGTTGCAAGTGTCGGCGGGAGGTCTCGGCGTGTGCATGACAGGGGAAAAGGATGCTCTGAGTAAACCTTCCTCCCCCAGACTGCGAGCGGGGCAGAGGAGTCGGCTGCACCAGTCACCATCTGCGGAGTTCAAATCTGTAAATGGTGGGAATCCTACCCTCTGCCTGTCGTAACTCCTGGTCCGGCCGCCCTCTGCCTCCTCTCACCTCATTCCTCCCGGATACCAAGGTACAGAAGATCTGCGTACTTACAGATTTCATTATTTGGAACATATGTGGTATCTTTTAGTTTTTTCTGTGACGATTTTCTGCGGAGATATTTTAGGTTGTTCAAGAGCATAAAACGCACACGTTGGCAACGTCGCAGCGTGTAGCTGATAGAGGGGTGAGACTCTTCCTTTCAAACTAGAAGTAGGTCAGCGCGTAAACAGGCTTCACTTTCGCTGTATGGCGTGAAATTCATGAGTGTATATAAACATTATCAAGGTACACACGATTTGAACAGGCTGGCACCTTGTAAACCTTATGCTATACGAATGATTATCCACTAAACACCTCGGGTTCTTTTATTACTAAATCTGTGAGTTTCAATGAGTAGTACGATGTTATACTATGACATAAATGTGGTGTGCTATTCAGTTAGCAACCGCGAAAACCTTATTGGAGTGTAGGGCAATAGCTATCAAGTTGTACTTGTCATTTCGCCAAAACATGACCCTCTCTTTCATCGCGGAGGTCGCGGGTTCACCCTGCGGAGGTTAACCTACGGGTTTTTTCGGGCGTAAAGATCCTCAACATGGCTTCCGTTTCAAGCCTCGTGTCGTACATTTACGGCACGTAAAAAAACCTGAAGCCTGATAAATAGGCCTCTAGGCAAAATTTTCCTTCAAACCTTTTGCAGAAACATCCAAAATCATGAGTATAAGAACGTTGAGAGTGATTTTTCTTTATCGGTTATTATTGAAGCAATATTAAGTAGAATATATGCATAATTAACACACTAAAATTATTGAAAAATAATGTTTCTCACAAGTTTATAACTTTTTCTCAAAAACTAGATCATCAATAAAGAATCATTTTCCAACATTTTGTTCTTAAACATTTTTTAGAGTCAAAATATGCATTTACGTTAATAAAATTTTAATGTTTTCTCGTATGATTTATTTTTACATTTAAAATAATTTGCTAAACAATTAATAAGTTGAAAACTATTAGAGATATTGCAATTAAACTTTGTATACTGATTTTATGTTACTTTCGGTATAAATTTAAAAAAAGCATATGTTCATAAACGCAACATTTTGACATTTCACAACATGTAGCGTTAAAATACCATTTCAATATTGCCATCAGTGTTTAATGCACGTAATTCATATCAATACGTTGTCCTGTTCATTGCTAATCTTTTTTTAAACAAGCGTTTTTACTTCATATACTCCGTATAGTAAGTAGGGGAAATATTGCATTCCACCCAAAAATTTGATATCGGGATTTCACCAGAAATACATGTTTTGAGGCCCCCTGAATAAAAATATCATTTTAGAAAAAGGTCCGTGTATGTCTGTGAACAGCATAACTCAAAAACAAAAAACTTGGATAAATACCAAATTTTCTATTTAGGTTCAGTATCTTTCAAAGCTGCGACACGAAGATTTTCAAGAAACTACACCTACCCGAGGCTACTCATATCGAACAATTTTGGTTAAAATATCATACATTTAAGATGTTTTCATGAGAAATAAGATCTATATCGTCAATTTTCTCGGAATGACCCCAAAACCCCTCTTCACTCTGAATGGATTTTCCATAACTGGTAATTCGCAAGAGATAGACAAAAATTTTCTACACAATAAATACAGATCTCGTTAAAGCAATAGTTAATGATATATAGATTTTTTGTGTAGTGAACCATTTCCAAGATGTTCCTTGTTATTTGTTTGAATTTTCCAATACTTACACTTTTTACTTTCTCTACTATGTATAGTAAGTAGGGGAAGTATTGTATTCCACCCAAAAATTCGATACCGAGATTTCACCGGAAATGTATACTTTGAGACACTCTGAATCCAAAACAAATTACATTTTTGAAAACATGTCCGTGTGTGTGTGTCTGTGAACAGCATAATTCAGAAACGAACAGTCGGATAAACACCAAACTTGGTATTTAGGTTCAGTATCTTCCAGAGATGCGACACGAAGGTTTTCAAGAAAATCTCCCCACCCCAGATTACCCTTTACATGGAACATTTTTCGAAAATTTTAATTTTCTCAAAAATGGCTCTAACGATTTTGATTAAAGTATCATATGTTTAAGATATTTTCATGACAAATGAAATGTATATTCTCGAATTTTATGGGAAAGTCTCCAAAAGTATTCTTCATTGTGAACGACTTTTGCATAACTGGTAAACCATAAAAGATAGACAAAATGTTACTACACAAAAATGTAGATCGCGTTAAAATACATAATTTATGTATATACATTTTTTTGTTGTTGAGTGAACCATTTTCGAGATATTGCTTGTTATTCCCTTAAATTTTCCAATACTTATACTTTTGCTCAAATGAAAATTCGTTATTAATTTTTTTGTCCTGGTAATACAAAGAGAATGGAATACTCCACATATCAACCAGCTCTTAAAATATTTGACTATCGCTTAAAGCCTACAAATTCCCCTTGCATCTACAAGAAAATTAGCAATAAGATTAACATCTCGATTAACATGAAGCATATGGAGAATAAGCGTTTGTAAAAATAGTTTGTACAAGAGTAGAGAAAGTCATGTGAGTGTAACACATAAGATTTTTTCTCAAAGGGAATTCGTTATTCTTTTTTCTTATGTCCTGGACATACAAAGAGAATGGAATGCGCCACATAGCAACCAGCGCTTAAAATATTTTACTATCGGTTAAAGCCTACCATATTCCCCTTGCATCTACAAGAAAATTAGCAATAATTTTTTGCAAGTGTCTTCGATCAGGGATAAGTTTTGGGAGGTCCATGGTCGTGCAGCACAGTGTACTTTTGAAAGGTGAAAACGCATACGTCAATCCATAATTGTGTAACCTACGAATTCTTGATTACTTGATTCAATGTCTTTTACAGCGTGTTTCATTGCGATTTCATTTGGGAGAGAACTTACCATTATTGAAAACACAGAAACACGTAAATTAAAGCACACATACTAATAATAACTCTTAAAAGTAAACCCTCCAAAGTAAGCAGTGACAGTGTCGCCAATAAACTTAGTAGAAAGGAACTATAAGCGATGAAGATAATTCGTTTCAGCTCAATACAGCCGATAGCTACATATTATCCTTTTCAGTCTGTGCTCTGTGTGTCTTGGTGAATTCCTATGGAGACTGGCATAAACAAAAAACGACCAAAATACAGTTGGTTCCTTTCTGCGCCGTCAGGTTCAAACACTTTGGCTGCTTTTTGAGCCTACAGAAATTCATATGTGGAAAGTGTTCTCATAATAAACCTGCAACCTTCAACAGCCTACAGATCGTGAATTTCTTACTACTTATCTTGTTTCTATCATTAATGGAGTGATGATGGAAACGTAATGTAAATGATATGGAGGTGGAATGTGTGTGGTAAGAGAGCCTTAATAGTGAGGCGGCCATTCTCCCTCTTTCTGCACCACTCTGGCCTCCCTCGCCTTATAGTGTAAAGTATAAAGAAGACTGTTCACATTGCCTCTGCTAATAGAGGTTACAACCAGGGTTAATGGAAAAATTATCGAAGTGAAAATTTCTCATTAAAGGGCCTAGTCGAGGAGGCATGGTTGGCATTATGCGGCTGCTGAGGTGCGGAGTGAGGGGGGGGTTCTAATATCGGGCGGCGACGTTGACGGCGACGACGTTGCGACCTATTGTGTGAGGAAGAGAGGTAGATGCAACCACTTTTCTTCTCCAGTCAACTGAACCAAGAGTTTCGCAACTCGTGGTGCGCGCACCAGGCATGGACCTCTTCACTACCTGTCTAAGGAAAGATATAAGAAAATTTTGTCAAAAATTTTTTTTATGCATTAGACATTTGGACACATATTCCAAGGCCATTTTGCTTGTTTTCTGCCTCTAATTTTAAATACGTTAGCAGTGCAATTGTGACACGCCCCCTTTTTACTTTCTCTTCCACGTACATAGTAGCTAGAGAAGGTATTGCATTCTACCAAAAAATTCGAGATTTCACCGAAAATGCATGTTTCGAGTTCCCTGAATAACAAAATTTAAAAATCCCCATATGTAAGTCTCACTATGGCTGTAAACAGAATAACTCAAAAACTCGGATAAATACCAAACTTGGTATTTGAGTTCAGTATTTTCCACCCCCAACCACGCTTTACATGAAACATTTTTAGAACTTTTTTATTTTATAAAAAGATGGGTCTAACGATTTGGAAAATGCCACATCTGATATATATTTACATGGCAAATAAAATATATATCTTGTGTTTTCTGGGAATACCCTAGAAGTCCTCTTCATTCGGAATAAATTTTGTATAGTGTTGTATAACTGGTAAACGTTAAGTGAAAGACGAAAAGTACTACACAAGAAATATAGAAATCTTCAACACACACAATTTATTTCAAGCAAGTTTTTTTTGGTTACACCATTTCTGAGATATCCGTTATTAATGGTTCGAATTGTCCATTACCCTGTCAACATTCAGTTGTTTTCTTTTTATTTTTACTTTCTCTACCAAGTACGTAGTAGGTAGAGAAGGAATTGCATTCTACCAAAAATTCGATATGGGGTTTTCACCGGAAATAAAAATTTTGGGGCCCCCAAATCCAAAAACGAAATATTGAATAAATATCAAACTACCCTTTATATGCAACATTTTTTCGAATTTTTTTTAAATAGCTCCAACGATTTTGATTAAAGCACCATAGATTAAAGATATTTACATGACAAATAAAATGTATATCTTGAATTCTCTGGGAATAGCCTGTGAAGCCCTCTTCACTCGGAAGGAATTTTGTATAATCTTGCATAACTGGTAAACGTTAAGCGATAGACGAAAGCGCGCTACATGGAAAATGAAGATCTCTTTAAAGCACACAATTGCTTTTAAATAAATTTTTATAGCATCAGTCATTTCCGAGACAACTGTTATTAATTTTTCGATTTATTCAATACTTTGTGATTCTTTTTAAGTCCCATCAATTTTCATTTGGTTCTCGCGATGTCATGGAAACGGTTTGAAATTTTAAGGCCAGCATATAGCGTCCAGTTCTTAAACAGTTGACCATCGCTGTTCCCTTTGTATCTATAACAAAGTGTTTAATGTAGCTATTTCTGTAAAGGTTTATCTGAATTAAAGTGAAGTAGATAGCAAAAATAAAATTTCGTAAGAATAAACTGTATATCCACTAATAAACGAAACAGGGTATAAAATGTCATGTGAATGTAACACATCAGTGTTGTTTTACAATATAGTGCACTTTAATATGTGGTAAGGCATACATTCAAACGGTAATCGAGTTCGTGCCTCTTTCTGGCCAGCATATTTGGGGGATGGTTGCCGCAGAAGCGGTGATACATTTAGGTGATTTACGTCTTGAATCTTCTCCGTGTAAGCAAGGTTCTATACATGTACAAAAGAAGTAGTCTAAGGGAGTGGGATTCGAACTACAAGGAGGCCAAGAAATAGGTCCTGCTTTTCCAATCCATCGGTTATTGAGTGCTTCCCGCACATGCAAGCTATAGTGGGGTGGAGCTCCATTCTGCTGAAAGTACCCCTTTTCAGCCTCAGTATCAATCAATTTAAGGAAAACATAACAAATCTAACATGTCGCGGTATACATGATTATTGATATTATTTTCGGCAAAAATAAAAGCACCAATTTCAGACCGGCGTGCATAAAACTTTTTGATTTAATTGCTAGATCTAATCTGAGTTAACTTATCCCCATAGTAGTTTTATGGATACCTGTACAAGGCTAAATAAACTAGGTTCTTGCTCAATAAAGACCTATCCTTAACGGAAATAAACACATCACGAAGGTTTTTGGGACTCTTTAGCAGATGATGACTGCTATAAAGCTCAGAAATCGAATTTATGCTTCTTTACTAGTTATTTAGTACCTCCAATTACTACAAAAGGAATTTAATTAAGTTTATAAACTTTAGATGAGACTTCACAGTTATGTTTGATCAAGCTTCGGATTCTAATACTATATCAGCATAGAATTCTGCAGCATTGTCGCTGGGAGCGTAGTAACTGTTTACGAAAAGGCGTCCTAAGTAATTCATTCTTGTACATTATTTTAGAAAATAAATGTGTAACCATTAGCAGTTAGAAGTTTATACTTGTTTTGTGGCGATCAAAATGGTTTATTACTTATCGGTGATGGTGTTTCGGTGCAGCGTGGCATATAAAAAGACTCCTATAAAGTATATACTGGTCATTGAAATGCATTCATTCCTTATGTTTGATTAAAGGTAAATATATTGGAGTTGATAAAGATTATAGAAAGGGGTATGACATAAAAACATAATTAATAAAGGTAGGGGAACAATAGTCATGTTAAGTGGTATTTTATGGGACAGAAATACAAGCAAGGAAACTAAATTGCAAGTACACAAATCAAAAGTAAGAAGTTCCGTCATATATGGGGCTGAAATTTGGAAACTCAATCAAAATTTAACATCGAAGTAGAAATTGACTTTTTAAGAAGCTCAGCAAAGTATTCAAAATAAGAAAAAATTAGGAACACTGTTATAAGTAAGGAAGAAATTAAGGTGTAGAATATGTAAAATATAAACAACTAAACTTGTATGGATACATGAGAGGAAAGAATACCAAGAAAAGTTTGGGAATAGTGTCCACCTGGGAGAAGAGGAAGGGGATATCCAGAAACACTTGGATACAGGTAATAAAGACAGGGATGAAAGCAAAAGGACTGGAGGAGCAGAGCAACGACAGGGATGTAATAGAAAGATCCGTAAACATTATAATTCTGTATATAAATAAATAATTATTTGGATAAGCAGCTGTCTGGAAAAAATGTGACGTGTCACACTTACATGACTTTCTCTACTCTTGTACAAACTATTTTTACAAACCCTTATTCTCCATCTACTTTATGTTAATCGAGATATCGAGATGTTAATTTTATTGCTAATTTTCTTATAGGCGCAAGGGGAATTGGTAGGCATTAAGCTATAGTCAAATCAAGAGCTGCTTGCTATGTGGAGCGTTCTATTCTCTTTGCATGTCCAGGACATAAAAAAACGAATTGGAAACTTCAAATAAATAACAAGGAATATCTCGGAAATGGTTCACTCGACAACAAAAATGTGTATGACATAAATTGTATTATTTAACGAGGTCTACATTTTTATGTAGTGAAATGTTGTCTATCTCTTACAGTTTACCAGTAACGTAAAAGCCATTCAGAATGAAGAGGACTTTGGGGACATTTTAAGAAAATTTAAGATATACATTTCATTTGTTATAAAAATATCCTAAACACATGATATTTTAATCAAAAATATTACAGGCATTTTTTATAAAATCAAAATTTTCGAAAAAGTTCCATGTAAAGGGTAGTCTTGGGTGGGAGGATTTTCATGAAAATGTTTGTGTCGCATCTCTGGAAGATACTAAACTCAAGTACCAAGTTTGGTATTTATCTGACTTTTCGTTTTTTACTTATGCTGTTCACGGACTAAAACACACACGGACATGATTCCAAAAATGCGGTCGTCCTCTGTGGTGTAGTGGTTACCATGCTAGCCTCAAGTTCCCGAGGTCGCGGGTTCAAACCAGGCGGACGGCGATGAATTTTTTTTTCGGGCGTAAAAATCCTTAGCATGGCTCCCTTCGGAAGGGAAGTAAAGCCGGTGGTCCCGTGTCGTAGATTTACGGCACGTAAAAAAACCTCAAGCCTGTTAAAGAGGCCTCTGAGCAAAATTACCGGTCTTTCACGCCCAATATAGAATGGGACGCTAAGAACTACAGCAGTTAAAGAGCGTCCATAAATAAAACTCAATTTTCTCCAAAAATGTTCTATTTGAATTTAGGGCATAACATGTATTTGCGGTGAAATCCCGATATCGAGTTTTTGTGTGGAATGCAAACCTTCCCCTGCTTACTATACGTAGTAGATGAAGTAAAAATAGGATGGTAGGTCATATAATGTCTGCCGAATACATGTACACGGATCAATTGTAATTGTTGAGAAGTTGACAATGTTTCAACATTCTTGAAGCATTGTTGCGAAAAGTTGAAGTGGAATATATTTTTTTGTAGTGGGAAGATGCTTCATGTTTATATGCACCACGTATGGGAGCCAATTTGTCGCGGTCACTTCGTGTTATCTTATTTCTGAGCGCCTGTTATTGTTTTACTACTTTGAATGTTGGGTTCATTGTCCTCCGGCTAGCTATTATTTCTCGGTCGAGCAAATCTCTTGATCAAGGTGTGTAAACGGAAAGGATTTGTTACTCTAAGATAACACTGATAAAAGAATTTGTTTTTACACTTTTATTACCGTCACAATTAATTAAGTTTACATATTGACTCTTGATACACGCCAAACTGAAACTGTTATATTTTCTAATATCACTATTATCACTTATTTACTGCACATTATTAATTCGCGTATTTCACATTTATAACAAACTTTACGACGCGAGAGATTCTGTAGAATTGCGTAACGTGTACTTGATGAATGCTTCCGTTGAACTACGCGACGTATAACTTACGAATACTTATGTTGAACTGATCGACGTATTACACGCGAATGCTTCTGTTGGGCTGTGCGACGTGTAATACACAAATGTTTTTGTTGGATTGGACAATAGTTGCCTCTGGCTTTAGCTTTTTATACTCCCACACCCTAATATGCCTAAAGATTATAACCGAGCTGCTATTGGTTAATAAAACGCGCCAACATTAGCGTCTATATTATTATCCAATCACAATTACGAACACAAATGCTTTAGGGAAGAAATTCCCGCCATTTCTAAGAAAAGCGCGCCAATCTGACGTCATTTGCTTGTCTCTAATAATTGATAAACAACTCACCCCCTCGCTCATTGTTACCCGCTCTTATTGTCAGTTTCAGTGAGGCCGTGTAAACTTATTTCCTAACAATGCTTATAATTAACAAACATCTCAAATCAATGTCATACAATAATGCTTATTTACACTACACTCACTCTGGCATTTACATTATTGTGATACAAATTACTGCCACAAACTAAACTTGAGAAAACGGGCGTTCCTCTTAGGGATAAGAGTGTAATCACTAGGGCCCGGATTTTTAGTTGGGAATAAACCTTCATTTTAGGTTTCTTACATATTTAAAATAGGTTTTTTAGATTTTTCTTGATTAATTTTTTTTTCTTCGTGGATCAATATAGGTATAAATAATTTTGCTTTTCTAGTACTTAGTTGTAAGGTTTATATTTTGGCATCTTTTAACGGAACATGATGTCATTGGAGCATAGAACATAGATGGCATTGCAGCAGGTTCTAGGGGTAGTTTTCCCGTATACTTTTCTCCTTACAATACTGCATTGATTATTTTCATATTTTCAAAACCAGGATTTCGTTGAGGATACTTCTACAACTCCGAAGAACGTGCAGCTCCCACTGGTCCAGGTATTTCTTAACTGGAAACCTTGCCAATGATATCTGGAGCATCTTTCAGTGGCAAAGTTGTACTTTCACCCGGAGAATAGCTTCTGGTATAAAACAAAGATGTGTCTTAATGTATGCAAGAGAAGCGGGCAAGAGTGGGGCACTCGAGTGATTTCTTAGCCTTGGCAATGTAGGAAGCTTCTGTTTCATTCAATTCATTGACGACATTTTTAACGCCTTTTAATTGCTCGGCATAGTAAATGACAGCAGACAGCCAAATTCCCCAGCGGGTAAGTATCAGCCCAGTGGAATAGGTTGCCGGTACTCTTTCTTTCTCTTTGAACAATTGTATACGTGTTGGGACTTTTAAGAAAACCTTCTTGACCGACCGAAACGCTGTTCACGTCAGCGAAGTGGCTTCTAATATCCTCTGCAAGGCGGTGCAGGCCGTGGGCCAAGCACGTAACGTGTAGCATGGCCGGGTGGAAGGACTGTAAAGCCCCCCTCCGGCCCTGTCTGTCACTAACAAAGTGAAGTGTGGATCTGCAGCAATCCATTTTTTCAATAAACGTGATTTAGGCATTGTCTCACTATACAACAATTGCATTAGAAAAATACTTTCGGTGTACTCTGTTGTACCCTTGGTGAAGGATTGAAAGCGATCCCGTTACGCAGGTTACGCTCCTCTTGACCTTGTATCAGTTGCACCCAGGTGTCACCAGGTCACATGCGCTGTGTAAAAGAAATAACTACTATTATAACTAATATGATTTTCCGGGCTGTTATGCCGTGGTCTGCTGAAGAAAGATTTCCCAGACGTTTCGTCCACAACTGCGGTGGACATCTTCAGTGGCGCGGACGAAGTCTTCTCGGTGAAAGTATCGCAGCGTCTGATGCGTTGGCCGTTAGTGCCGCTCTCTTTATAGTGTAGGCGCTCTCTGCTGATTGGCCCGCTGGTATGAGGGGGCTGGCGCCGGCTGTGTTGTTGCTCTCTTCTGATTGGCTCGCAGTGTTTTTCGGTTTTGTATGACCTTTCTTGTTTTTGATGACTAGATGCCAGTTACTGTTGAGTTTCAATGCTTCTTCTTTCCTATTGAAATTATTGGGATGTTTATAAATCTCTATTGCTTCGCGTTGTAGCCGGGTATGGTAATGCTTTATGGAGGAAAGAATGTTGGTGTCCTGAAATCTAATAATGTGTTCGCCCTCGGCTTCAATGGCATGTTCGGCGACTGCCGATTTTTCTGTATGGCCCAGGCGGCAGTTTCTTTTGTGTTCGCTCAGTCTGGTGTTAGCGCTCCGCTGTGTGGTACCAATGTACACTGAACCACACGAACAAGGAATACGGTAAACACCGGCCGATGACAGGGGGTCTCGGGGGTCTTTGGAAGAGCGCAGTAGGCTGTTTAATTGTCTTGTAGGTTTGAATACTGTTTTGACGTTATGACGTTGAAGTATATGTTCAATACGGTCAGTCACATTTCTGAAATATGGCAGAAAGACGATGGACTTGCTTTTGGGTTGGTCCTGAGTAGCCGGTCGGGGCTTGGCCGGACGGCAGGCTCTTCTCACCTCTTGGACTGAATAACCATTTGATTGTAGAGCTGTTTCTAGGTGTCGGATTTCTTGTGGAAGTAAGTGTGGTTCACAAATACGGGAAGCACGGTTTGCGAGTGTCTTAATCATAGCACGTTTTTGTCTAGGATGGTGGTTGGAGTTCTTGTTAAGGTAACGGTCTGTGTGTGTGGGTTTGCGGTAGACAGTATGACCCAGCGTGCCGTCAGCCTTCCTGCTAACGAGTACATCTAGAAAGGCTAGTTGGCCATCCTTTTCTTGTTCCATTGTGAACTGTATACGCTGATTGATGCTATTTAGATGTAACAAAAAATCTTGAAGAGCTTGTTCACCATGGGGCCAGATGACGAAGGTGTCATCCACATAGCGGAACCAGGCTGTTGGTTTGAGTGGAGCTGAGTTTAGTGCCTTTGACTCAAATGCCTCCATGAAGAAATTGGCCACAACAGGGCTAAGGGGGCTGCCCATGGCAACACCGTCTATTTGCTCGTAGAATGACCGGTTCCACTGGAAATAAGTCGTAGTCAGGACATGGTGAAAAAGTGTAATGATATCATCAGAGAAGATGGGTTGTAACAACTTCAGAGTTTCTTGTACTGGAACCATGGTGAATAGAGACACAACGTCAAAACTAATTAGTAAATCCTTAGGTAGCAATTTGAGGTTGCGGAGAATTTGAATGAAATGAGTAGAGTCTTTGATGAAAGAGTCGGACAAGCCGACATGGGGTTGTAGAAGACCGGTTAGGTATTTAGCTATGTCGTATGTGGGAGAACCAATACCACTAACAATGGGCCTGAGCGGAACCTCTGGTTTATGGATCTTGGGTAGCCCGTAAAGTCTAGGCGGCTGAGCTTCGGACTTGGTAAGGCGGCGTTTGTCTTCCTTCGAAAGCGAGGAGTTCTTGATCAAAAGATTGGTTTTCCGTAGAATACGGGCTGTCGGATCACGTTTAATCTTATGGTAGGTTGCTGGTTGCAGGAGTTCAGAGATTTTCTGTTGATAGTCTTGTTGGTTAAGAATAACTGTGGCATTACCCTTGTCCGCTGAGCAAACAATGATGTCTCGGTTGGAGTTCAGCTTCTTTAATGCAGTTCTCTCTTGATTGGTTAAATTACTGGTAGGAGGTTTGGCCTTCTCGAGAACCCTGGCAGATTCCCGGCGAATTTCATCAGCTGCAAGCTTTGGCAGAACTCGTATTCCTGCTTCAATGTGAGAAATGATGTCTTCAACTGGCAACGTTGGAGTGACAACAGCGTAGTTACCTCCTTTAGCAAGGAGTGACGTTTCAGCAGGTGACAGCTGGTGATCAGATAAGTTTACTACCGTGCGGCAGTGGTTGAGAGTAGTCGGCGGTTTGATGGAGGCAGTAAGGCCATCAAACTTCTTCTTGTGACGAGTGGTCATGCTGTTGTGATTGTGTGTCATAGAGCTGTAGGTGATTCTGTCAGTGTTGTCCCAATCAAAACTGTGTAGTGAGTTACTTACTTGAAGATGTAAGATGAGTAGTTGACTATTGTTGGCAGAGAGTTGTCGTCTGGTCTGATGGATGCGTTCTCGGAGCAAGGCCCGTTCAGAGCGATTGTAAATGCGGTTGGCGGCAGCGGTGGTGAAATGTCGTTTCTGTCGTAGGAATTTAGGAATAATTCCCGAGTCTCGGCAGCGTAGAAGAAAGGCAAGTGAACACAGCAAAGAAGATTTTTGTTTGCGTAGCACTTCTAGTCGACGGATCAGACGGTATGCCTCCTCCCCGTAGAGGCGAGTCATGTAAGAACGTAGGTTTTCACGGCCGGTGTCACAATTATAACTAATATGATTTTCCGGGCTGTTATGCCGTGGTCTGCTGAAGAAAGATTTCCCAGACGTTTTCCCGCGCCACTGAAGATGTCCACCGCAGTTGTGGACGAAACGTCTGGGAAATCTTTCTTCAGCAGACCACGGCATAACAGCCCGGAAAATCATATTAGTTATAATTGTGACACCGGCCGTGAAAACCTACGTTCTTACAAGAAATAACTACTGTTTATAAATGGTGGAAATAATTTTACAATAAGTTTGAATTCAAAAATAACATTCTTCATTTCGAAAAAGGAAAAACAGTTATTTAGGTTTTTCTAGGTGTAATGAAATTCGAATATTCTGCTCCAGGAAGTGTGAAACGAGTATACATCTTGAAATGTCTTAATTAAATGGCGAGGAAAAATATAGGTTAAAACCTAAACATCCGGGCCTTAGTAATCACCGACAATGAATAGAACGATTCAAATCCATACTTCCAATCTATTTTTGCACTTGAATGAAATTAGCTTCAACGGAAATGTTTTCCTTGGAAAACAATTGTTTGAGCTTATGCCTAAATTCTGCTCTTTTAACACTTAAGGTTTGCGTCAGAAGATGGCGCGATGGATGGAGATAAAAGTTTACTGTATGCGTGAGCGAGGGAAGAGGAGGGGGAGGTTTTGTGACGTCACATGCTGGCGTATGTGGTATCTTCATTAACGTAGAACAAGAGGAACATCCCCTGTAGCTGCTGGTAGCGTCGCCTGAGGAGCAATATTCGGAACTTTGCTCATTATAGTCCATGCACGATAATTAGCATTAAAATATGTTTTGTATGCCTTTAGTCCTCCGTTTCATTATCTACCACACAAGGAAATGAAATCCTGGTCTACATGCAAGTGAAACATGCGAACTGCTTACACTTTGGGTGCGATCGCTGAAGTGGTGTCAAAACTGGGGCGTGTGACGCATCACAGGTGCCATCTATATTATAAAGAGAGAAAATGTGTATGTATGTGGAGGGTAATCTCAAAAAGCACTCAACCGATGTTGATAATTCTTTTACCATTGGAAACTCCAAACCTTTTTCACACACATGTGGCTATAAAACACATAATTTCATTTTATAAGTTGCTAACATACGAGGGCTGTCCCAGAAGTACCCGACCTAACAAAGAAAACACAAACATTTTAGGAAAAAACATCTTTATTTCTCTACATAGTCTCCTTTCAGCTCGATACACTTTTCTCAGAAACGTTCAATAACTTCGATACCCTGTTTATAGTGAGAACCGTCGAGTTCTGCAAAATTGCCATCAACTGCAAACTCCACCTCTTCATTGTTGGCAAGTCTTTTACCACCAAGCCATTTCTTCAACTTTGGAAACAGAAAATAATCAGGCGAATAGGGTGCATGAGGAAGCAATTCGAACTTTAACTCATTTATTATGGCCATAGCGATAATGGATGTCTGAACTGGTGCATTGTCTTGATGAAACAGAACTTTCTTTTTCGCTAAATGCAGCCGTTTTTTCTTGATTTCATTATTCAATAAGTTTGCATAATACTCGCCATTGATTGCTTTTCCTTTTTGAAGATAATCAATGAAAATTATTCCACGTGCATCCCAAAAACCTGCCGCCATGACCTTGCCTGCAGATGGAACTGTATTCGCCTTCTTTGGAGCCGATTCTCCCCTGTTTTGACTGTTCCTTCGTCTCAGGTGTGAAGTGATGGACCCATGTTTCATCCATGGTTATGAATCGCCGCAAAAAATCGGCTTTATTGAAGCGAAACATCGCCAAACACTCCACTGATACATCATCACGATGCTGCGTTTGTTTCATTGTGGTTAAACGCGGCACCCTTCTTGCGCACAACTTTCTCATGTCTAAGTTTTCAGTCAGTTTGCGATGTACAGCACTTTTTGAAATGCCTACGATGTCTGCTAGCTCGCGCACTCAGTCGACGGTCATCCAATACCATTTTGTGGATTTTCTTCACAATTTCTGGCGTGGTCACGTCATTTGGTCGACCACTGCGATGTTCGTCTTGGCAGCTCCTGCGGCCTTGCTTAAACTCTGCCACCCAATATGTTACTGTTGTAGACGAAGGAGCAGTCTCCCCTAGAATAGAATCTAGCTCAGCTTTAATATTAGTTGCACTAAGACCTTTCAAATGAAAGTATTGTATCACATAATGATGGCCAGTTTTATCCATGTTTACAAATTCGCTGAGAGCGTTCACTATTGATAGCTGCCAAACAATTACTAAACAACGTAGCATCGTCAAACTTTAAACCTAAGCTTTATAAGGGTGGTACTTTCTACCATAGTCATTTGTTTGAAACAACAACCGCTAACTATACGTCAGGTCGGGTACTTCTGCGACGGCCCTCGTATTAAAAAGGGATCACAAAGCCCTTATACTTGAATACCATCATATTGATGTTATACAACTTGGTTGCGAAGAAGGCCTTGGCTTTTAGTTGAGAATACCATGGAATAGAAAATAGTTGTTCTTACTCTACAGGATATGCAAGTAAAATAAGACAAATTCCACAAGAATTTCATTATACAGGGCTGAATGTGCATATATTCACGTTTCCACATAATCACCAGACAACTGGATACACTGCTGCCAACAATGAACAAGGTTTCTGAAATCTTCAAAGAAGAAGACAACACACTGTTTCCGCAAGCATCCCCTCACAGTTCTCTCAACTTCATCAGATGATTTCCCCGCATATCTTCTTTCATTATCGGGAAAAGATGGCAGCCAGACGGCTCGAAATCTGGTCTGTATGGAGGATGCTGTACGGTAGTGGGCTACAGTCTCTGAAGTTTGTTGTGGTGGCATGTGAAGTGTGTAGTCTGGCATTCTCATGCTATAGGAAAACATTTCCCTTTACATTTTGGACTCCTATAAGTCGTCGTTTTTAAAGTTCGCAGCTTTGTGATGTAACGCTCTAAATTGAGTGTTGACATTCCACGTTCAAGGAAATAAACATGGATAAACCATTTGCGTCCCAAAAAAAGTTGCCATTGGCTGGGACTGTCTTGAAATTCTTTTTCTGGGGCGAGTCTTTGTGCCGTATACCATAGACTGATATTCCATCTCTGGGTCATAATGGCATACCTACTTTTGTCTCCTGACACAATTGCATGCAGAAAGACGTCACCTTCATTTTCATAACGCGAGAGAAGTTCTTGTCGTCCTCCGTGGTGTAGTGGTTACCATGCTAGCCTCTAGTTCCTTAGGTGGCGGGTTCAAATCTGGCGGAGGGCGATGCATTCTTTCGGGCGTAAATATCCTTGGCATGGCTTCATTCGGAAGGGAAGTAAAGCCCGTGGTCCCGTGTCGTAGATTTACGGCACGTAAAAGAACCTCAAGCCTGATAAAGAGGTCTCTGAGCAAAATTAACAGTCTCTCACGCCCAATATACAATGGGACGCTAAGTACCACAGCAGTTATAGAGCGTCCATGAATAAAACCTAAAGAGGAGTTTATGGCAAGTTTCAAGTCTATGCGCTTTCATTTCAGGCGTCAGCATCCGAGGTACCCATGGTGCACCACAGATCTTCTGATAACCAAGCAAAGCAATAACGTTACCTACACGTGCTTGTGATATGACGATTATGCTTGCAGTTTCTCTCTGAGTGATACGGCGATTGTCCTGAATCAAACTGCCAAATTTTTGATTGTGAAATTCAGTGATTCCTGGCACAGGACGTCCAACCTTCTCTTTTTCAAGCAAGTTAGATGTCCCTGCCACATCATCCTTAAACCTAATGGCCCAACGACGCACAATCGGCTTGCATTCTCTAATGAATTTACTTTGGGATGACACGTTCTGCTGTCATGAATTTAATGACAGCACGTTGACCGTTCTTTATGCTGTAACAACACAATCGTTCATTGCTAAGACTTTCCACCAACAGGAGCTGTAGAGGAGAGTCTACTCAACAGTCCAGTATCTGTCACATATCTGTGCTGCCATCTGCTGAGGAGTTACAAAGGTGCAGGCATTACTTTTTACTCAAGTCTCGTAACATATGTAGATGGTCACGATTTAGCAACGAAGACACAGCAAAACAAAACAGAATCCAATCTGCTTGCAAGGATATGATACAAATGTGATATCAATGAAAAGAACATTTTAATGTAAGAAAGTTTTGCTTTGTTTCACTTTCACTTAGTGTAATCAACGTCGTTAGCAGGACATGCTAAATACTTGTATAAAGAGAGAAAACTGCTAAAATTAGAAATCAGTGAACTGATATTTTTACTTTCTTTACCGCGACCTAATAGGTAGAGAAGGTATTGCATCCACCCAAAAATACGATACCGAGTTTTCACCGGAAATACATATTTTGAGGCCTCTTCACTCCAAATAAAGCAATTTTATAAATATGCCCGTGTGTGTATGTGTGTGGATACGAAATATGGAATAATTGGTATTTAGGTTCAGTATCTTCCAGAGATGCGGCACAAATATTTTCAAGAAAATCCCCCCACCTCAAATTATCCTTTACGTGGAACGGTTTTCGAAATCTTTGATTTTCTAAAAAAATGCCTTGAGCCTAAGCTACAAAAAGTCCGACGAACTCGCAGCGCTGTTAAGTTTTTCTTTCTAAAACGGCCCATATTGCTACTGTAGCATTAGAAGTTAGACGTACTGCTGGTTGGTACACAAATGCCTGTTTTCCGCAAATGTTTGGAAAAATGAACACCCGAAAGGAAAAATAATGTTACATCATGACAACCCATCGTCGCATGTAACAAAATCAAATGAGTATATGGATGCCTTAAAGTTCAGCTCCATGGACCATCCTCTGTACAGCCCTGACGTAGCAGCTTGTGATTTATTTTTGTTTCCAAATGTGTGGAATCACTTTGTCGTCATGAGATGAAGAAGTGGTTTCCGAAGTGCTTCAGGAAGATTGGCATCACTGCTTAAAGCCTGGTTTCTTCGAATGCAAGGATATATTGATTTTAAAGGGGAATATTTTAAAAACCAACTAATCCTTGTTTGATTTTCTAATGATGTTCAGTGTCGCCCTGGAGGTAAGAACCACAAATGTGCCGTTATAAGAGAGGCTGCTAAAGCTGCAATTTCATCATTATATTCCAGTTGAAGCAAAAGAAGAAAAAGAAGCCTACATCAAAGGTCGAGTCACGCAAGCCTTACGGAATTGGTTTACAGATACTGAACCAAGAACGGAAAAGCAATGTAGATACCCATCACTGCTCGACAAGGTTGGTAGATATACCCTCCTTCCTCCTCCTCGTCTGCCAACTCCTGAACAAAAAAGTAGCTAAAATGGAACATGTATTCAGGCCCGCCTGCCGCCACGCTGGATCGCTTGCTAGCTGCTATCTTAATTAGATCACAGTGCTGCCCTTCTCATCCCCATAACCACGCCGCGGGAATGAAGAGATATATATTTTTCCATATTTTCGATTTAATTTGCACTAATTTACATCCCTCAGTGTATGTCGTGTCGCTAGGGAGGAAAACAAGACAGTTGGAGGAAGGGTAGAGCAGGAAGATTATTAAAACACACACAAGAGGAAGTGAAGGGGTGGTAGACATAATGCGAAAACCAGCCGGAACGAAGTAAATGGGTTTGGTGCAACCAGAAATAGCGCTGCCTCAACTGTGGGTATTACACTTATAAAGCTAGCGCAGATTGATAAATAATACTTAACAGCAGTGACGTAGCTTGGTACTGTGTTCTGGGTATACTAGATTTCAAAAATTTAATTTAGAACTTTTTAAACGGTGCACAAATTCATATACATCAGTGTTTCATAAAATATTGTGAATTCTCTATTACGATTCGATTATTATTAGCATCACTACTAATTGCCGAAATTCACTGAAAATACATTTTAAACTGCACCACATTATAAAAAATTCTGATGTGTTACACTCACATGACTGTCTCTACTCTTGTACAAACTATTTTTACAAACGCTTATTCTTCATCTACTTCATGTTAATCTTATTGCTAATTTTCTTGTAGATGCAAGGGGAATATGGTAGGTTTTAAGCGACAGTCAAATATTTTAAGAGCTGGTTGCTATGTGGAGTATTCCATTCTCTTTGCATTACCAGGACAAAAAAAATGAATAACGAATTCCCATTTGAGAAAAAGTACAATTATTGGAAAATTTAAGGGAATAACAAGCAATATCTCGAAAACGGTTCACTCAACAAAAAATGTATATGACATAAATTGTGTATTTTAACGCGATCTACATATTTTGTGTAATAAAATTTTGTCTATCTCTTAATGATTTACCAGTTATGCAAAAGTCTTCACAATGAAGAATACTTTTGCAGACATTCCCAAAAAATTCAAGAAATATATTTTATTTGTCATGAAAGTATCTTAAATATATAATATTTTAATCAACATCGTTAGAGCCGATTTTGAGAAAATAAAAATTTTTGAAAAATGTTCCATGTTATGCTGTTAACAGATACGCACACACAGACGTACACACGGACATGTTTCCAAAAATGCTTTATATGCATTCAGTGCACCTCAAAACATGTATTTCCGGTGAAATCTCTGCATGAAATTTTTGGGTGGAATGCAATACTTACCCAACTTACTATTCGTAGTAGAGAAAGTAAAAATTGAATTTAAATTGTTTTAAATGATGCCCAAGTTTCCGTACATTAGTGTTTCGTAAAATATTGTGAATTCTCCATTATGATTCGATTATTATCATTATTATTTGGTGTTGTTTTAGCATCACTACTAATTGCTGAAATTGATTGAACATACATTTTAAACTGCACTACATTATAAAAAAATTTGATGTGTTACACTCACATGACTTTCTCTACTCTTGTACAAACTATTCTTACAAACGCTTATTCTCCATATGCTTCATGTTAATCGAGATGTTAATCTTATTGCTAATTTTCTTATAGGTACAAGTGGAATTGGTAGGTTTTAAGCGATAGTCAAATATTTTAAGAGCTGGTTGCTATGTGCAGTATTTCATTCTTTTTGTATGTCCAGGACAAAAAAATGAATAACGAATTCCCATTTGAGAAAAAGTATAAGTATTGCTAAATTTAACCGAATAACAAGCAATATCTCGAAAATGGTTCACTCAACAAAAAAACGTATATGACATAAATTGTGTATTTTAACGCAATCTACAGGTTTTGTGTAGTAAAGTTTTGTCTATCTCTTATGGTTTACCAGTTATGCAAAAGTCGATCACAATAAAGAATACTTTTGGAGACATTCCCAGAAAATTCAAGATATACATTTCATTTGTCATGCATATATCTTAAACATATGATATTTTAATCAAAATCGTTAGAGCCATTTTTGAGAAAATCAAAATTTTGAAAAATGTTCCGTGTAAAGGGTAATCTGGGGTGGGGGATTTCTTGAAAACCTTCGTGTCGCACCTCTTGAAGATACTGAAGCTAAATACTAAGTTTGGTGTTTATCCGACTGTTCGTTTCTGAGTTATGCTGTTCACAGACACACATACGGACATGTTCCAAAAATGCTTTATATGCATTCAGTGCACCTTAAAGCATGCATTTCCGGTGATCTCGGTAACGAATTTAGATACCGAGATTTCACCGGAAATACATGTTTTGAGACCCCCTGAATCCAATAAAAGCATTTTTGGAAACATGTCCGTGTGTGTGTCTGTCTGTGTGTCTGTGTGTCTGTCTGTGTGTCTGTGTGTCTGTGAACAGCATAACTCACAAACGAACAGTCGGATAAACACCAAACTTGGTATTTACCTTGAGTATCTTCCAGAGATGCGACAGGAAGGTTTTCAAGAAAATCCCACCACCCCAGATTACCCTTTACATGGAACATTTTTCGAAAATTTTAATTTTCTCAAAAATGGCTCTAACGATTTTAATTAAAATATCATATATTTAAGATACTTTCATGACAAATAAAATGTATATCTTGAATTTTCTGGGAATGTCTCCAAAAGTATTCTTCATTGTGAACGACTTTTGCATAATTGGTAAACCATAAGAGATAGACAAAAGTTTACTACACAAAAAATGTAGCTCGCGTTCAAATACACAATTTATGTCATATACATTTTTTTCGCTGAGTGAACCATTTTCGAGATATTGCTTGTTATTTCCTTAAATTTTCCAATATACTTTTTCTCAAATGGGAATTCGTTATTCTTTTTTTTTGTCTTGGATATGCAAAGAGTATTAAGCTGTGGCAAAGAGAATGGTGTTCCACATAGCAACCAGATATTAAGAGATATGTCAATTCTTAAAGGCTTCTGTATTTTTACTTTCTCTACTACGTATAGTAAGTAGGGGAAGTATCACATTCCACCCAAAAATTCGATACCGAGATTTCGCCGGAAATAAATGTCTTGAGACCTCCTGAATCCAAAAAAAGCATTTTTGGAAACATATCCGTGTGTGTGTCTGTGTGTGTGTGTGTGTCTGTGTGTGTGTGTGTGTGTGTCTGTGTGTGTGTGTGTCTGTGAACCGCATAACTCAAAAACTAACAGTCGGATAAACACCAAACTTGGTATTTACGTTCAGTATCTGCCAGAGATGCGACACGCAGATTTTCAAGAAAATCCCCCCACCCCAGACTACCCTTTACATGGAACATGTTTCGAAAATTTTAATTTTCTCAAAAATGGCTGTAACGATTTTGATGAAAATATCATATGTTTAAGATAATGTCATGAGAAATGAAATGTATATCTCTAAATTTCTGGGAATGTCTCCAAAAGTATTCTTCATTGTGAACGACTTTTGCATAACTGGTAAACCATAAGAGATAGACAAAATTGTACTACACAAAAAATGTAGATCGCGTTAAAATACACAATTTATGTCATATACATTTTTTTTGTTGAGTGAACCGTTTTCGAGATATTGCTTGTTATTTCCTTAAATTTTCCAATACTTATACTTTTTCTCATATTCGTTATTCATTTTTTTATGTCCTGGACATGCAAAGAGAATGGAATGCGCCACATAGCAACCAGTGATAAAATATTTGACTATCGCTTAAAAGCTACCATATTCCCCTTGCATCTACAAGAAAATTACAAATAAGATTGGTATCTCGATATCTCGATTAATATGAAGCATATGGAGAATAGGCGTTTGTAAAAATAGATTGTACAAGAGTAGAGAAAGTCATGTGAGTGTAACACATCAGATTTTTTGTTGTTGTTTTAGTAATCATTAGCATCACTACTAATTATACCGAGATTTCACCAGAAATACATGTCTTGAGGCCTCTGAATCCACTAATGAACACTAATGACTCAAAAACGAAAAGTTAAATAAGTACCAAACTTGGTATTTAGGTTCAATATCTTCCAAAGATGCGACACGAAGATTTTTAACAAAACTCCACCACACCAAACTACCCTTTGCATGAAACATTTTTCGAATATTTTTATTTTCTAAACATGGCTTTAACGATTTTGATTAATGTACCATCTATTAAAGATTTTACATGGAAAATAAAAAATTATATCCTGGGTTTATGGGGAATAGCCTACGAAGTCCTGTATAACTGGCAAACGTTAAGCGATAGACGAAAACGTACTACACAAAAACATGTAGATCTCTTTAAAACACACAAGTTACTTTCAATAAGTTTTTCGTAGCACAAGCCGTTTCTGAGATACCCGTTATTAAAGGTTCGAATTCTTCGTATCTTCCATTCTCTTAAAAGTCCTGTCAGCAAGACTTTGTATCTATAACGAAACGTGTAATGTAGTTGTTTCTGTCAAGGTGTATTTGGATTAAAATTTTTTTCTTAAAATGCTTTTTTTTTTATTCAGTGGGTCTTAAAACACGTATTTCCGGTGAAATCTCGGTAACGAGTGTACCTACCATGTACTGCTAGGGAGAGTAACACATATTCCCATAATAATGGCAAGCATGACTTAGGGTATGAAATTTCACATTTTGCATGTCTCTTTTCAAGAGAGGATTCGTTAACGAACTGGGTTAAAACTCCTGTATAGCGACACTCTTGTAATTTCAAACTAAAGCGTTAATTAGGTGCGCTTTTGAAAGTTTCAAAGAAGAAAAAAAATTGAACCCTCAAAAATATGCTACAGAGTTTATTACGTCGATACTCCAAAATCAACCTTAAATATGCCATTATTATGTGAAAAAATGTTATGCCTTTATTGAGCCCCAGATTTCAAAGTGGGAATTTTTTACACCGTTAGAACTTAATAAAGTTAACCATCAAATTAAATAATGGAGACATCAAAGTGATATCACAGATTACTTTTTCCAATATTATGAATGCATATCGGGAAATCTGATAAAAAATAATAATAAACCGTGAGGTATGTGACGTAATTGAAACAGGTAGCAGGTGTAATGAATGTAAGTGAGCATGCGCGAGAAACAGAATTGGCCAATAATTTAATAACACCAAAATCAATCGGGCCTTTATACACGGTTTTTGAAAGCAAGAGTATATCCACTATACCCAGGCCAGCAATATTTAATTAGTGCCAAGCATGTTAATATTTTAATGGGTTAATACATATAAGAGGCAATTGATTGATAAATATCGGTAAATAGTTTTTTATGGTGATGAAAAATTCCACCACCAGCCCTCTTTTCATCCCTTCTGATTTAAAAAAGAGTAATGGAACAAAATATTGGAGCATGTATCGGTTTATTGGCTATTGATAATAATTCCTGTAATGTTTAATAAGTTTTTTATATCGCGAGAGTAAGGTACAAAAATGTTGGAATTCCTGCCATATGTTCGCAACCAACCCCTACTGCAACTCATTTCACACTGCCAATATCCTTATCAATAAAACTGAAGATGAGAGCTTTAGTATTTTGTGAGGGCTATTTGATTTGTTGCATTGGCTGTCTATAGTCCAACACACATATTGCTTCACAGAATGATTCTTGAATCGAGCATTACTAAATAATCCTAACTTACGTTTTGTGTAATGCCATGTCCGTAGAAATAAGACGCAAGTACCAATTATAAGTTTGCATAGCCGAGCGGGGTGGCTCAGGCGGTAAAGTCTGTGGCCCGCATTCGAGAGTTCCTGGGTTCAAATCCCGTGTGCAGACCAATCTGTCCGAGGTTTTTCGTAGTTTTACTCAGGTAAATACCGGTTTGGATATTTAATACCACGACCCAAAGTTCCGACTTAAGTCTAAAACAATAGTAAAATTAAAAATAAGTGGTAATAGCGAATGCCATGACATCTATCCACAGACAATGTAAGCAGTTAGACTGGACGGCACCCTAAGACCATCTGCACGGCACGGCTGGGGGTCTCTGTGGGCACGTGAAGAAGCAAGATGGCATTTCCAGGGATGAGACTTAGAAGGTTAACTGTCCGTCTTTCTGTGTGGGGACGGCGGTTGGACTGGACGGCACCCTAATGCCATCTGCACAGCATGAAGCAGGTGGTTACAGGGGTGAGACCTAGAAGGCTAACTGTTCACCTTTCTGTGTGAGGGCGGCGGTTAGACTGGACGGCACTCTAATGCCATCTGCACGGCATGAAGCAGGGTTACAGGGATGAGACCTAGAAGGCTAACTGTCCGCCTTTCTGTGCGAGGGCGGCAGTTAGACTGGACGGCAACCTAATGCCATCTGCACGGCATTAAGCAGGGATTACAGGGAGAGACCTACAAGGCTAACTGTCCGCCTTTATATGGGGGCGGCGGTTGGACTGGATGCCACCCTAATGCCGTGTGCACGGCACGAAAGCAGAAGATTGGTAGCTATGCGCTAGGGCCTCTATGACACGTGACGGAGCGGATGGTTACAGGGATGAGACCTAGAAGGCTAACTGTCCATCACATATCGTTCTAAGAGTTATCCACCAACAGATCCGTCGCAATATGAACCAAGGAGTTAAAGCGACGTAAAATAAAATAGAATTAAAAAAAAGTTTGTATAATTCCTTCCAAAAACAAATGAAAATTAAAAAATAGCATAGAAGTAATTATTTATACAAGCTTTACTTTAGTATGTTCCGTATACAAATCTTGTGTTACACTTAAATGACTTTCTCTACTCACTCTTCTGCAACTGTTGTTACAAAACAGGAACACCTCAGTTCTTATTTTATATACTGACAAAACCTCCCCACCATTTATATTCCGCCTTTAACATCTAAGGTCATATCAGCGGCTTTCCCTTTGGAACATTTGCTCATAGTGATGTTACCTCGCTTATTATTTTGTATCCTTGGGTTTGTTTACGGTGATTTTTCGTTTTACCCTCTCTACCACGCACATAGTAGGTGGAGAAAATATTGCATTCCACCCCAAAATTCCATACCGAGATTTCACCGGAAATACATGCTTTGAGGCCCTGAATCCAAAAGAAAGCTTTTTAGAAAAACGGTTGTGTGTGTATGCCTGTGTGAAAATTTGTATTTTCTAAAATAGTTTCTCTAAATATTTTGATTAAAATGCCATATATTAAAGGTATTTACATGACAAATAAACTATATATCTTGAATTTTATGGGAGTGTGAAGTCCTCTTCATTCTGAAGGAATGTTTTATAACCTTGTATAACTGGTAAACGTAAAGTATAGACGAAAACGTACTACATAATAAATGTAAACCTTTTTAAAAGACACAATTTATTTTAAATAAGTTTTTTGTAGCATAAGCCATTTCTAAGATATCCGTTATTAATTGTTCATTTCTTGGTTATAATCTTCAAGTCCTTTCAACATTCAGTTGTTTCTCGGGATGTCATGGAAACAGTATGGAATTTTAAGGCCAGCATATAGCGTCCAGTTCTTAAATATTTGACTATCGCTGTTCTCTTTGTATCTATAACGACATGTGTAATGTAGCTATTTCTGCAAAGGTTTATTTAAATTAAAACATAGTAGACGGTAAAATAAGCTTTAGTATGAATAGTTTGTATACCCACTAATAAAGATAGAGGCTACAGAAAGTTATGTGAGTGTATAACATCAGATTTGTAAACATTAATTTCTCAAACACATTTACATATTTCGTTGTAGATAGAAGAAGAATACAGTAGGCTTAGGCATACTTGGCAATGTGATTGCTTTGAAATTCCTTACTCTTTATGCGATAACGAGAAAAAAAATTAATTTGTTGCATTCGCATGACCTTCTTTACTCACTCTTCTACAACCTATTCTTACAAAAGCATATTCTTGTATCTACTTCTTGTTAACCAAGATAAACCTACATTCCACATTTCTTTATAGTTATAAGAAGGATACAATAAGATAAAGCGTTATTCAGATTTTTAAAAAGTACCTGGCTACGTGATATCTTTAAAATTCAATGCAATGCCACGAGAAAAAACAACAGCGACTTACCACTGGAAAAACGTACAGGTTTTTGAAAATTCAAACTACTAACAAACAGGTATCTCGGAAATGGTATACCCAACAGAAAGTTTCATTTGACATAGACTGTATGTTTCGAAGAGATCTATATTTTTACTTTCTCTACTACGTATAGTAAGTAGGGGAAGTATTGTATTCCACCCAAAAATTCGATACCGAGATTTCACCGGAAATACATGTTTTGAGATCTCCTGAATCCAAAAAAAGCATTTTTGCAAACATGTCCGTGTACGTGTCTGTGTGTCTGTGTTTTTGTCTGTGAACAGCATAACTCAGAAACGAACAGTCGGATAAACACCAAACTTGGTATTTGGGTTCAGTATCTTCCAAGGATGCGACACGAAGGTTTTCAAGAAAATACCCCCACCCCAGATTACCCTTTACATGGAACATTTTTCGAAAATTTTAATTTTCTTAAAAATGGCTCTAACGATTTTGATTAAAATATCATATGTTTCAGATATTTTCATGACAAATGAAATGTATATCTCGAATTTTCTGGGAATGTCTCCAAAAGTATTCTTCATTGTGAACGACTTTTGCATAACTACACAAAAAATGTAGATCGTGTTAAAATACACAATTTATGTCATATACATTTTTTTTGTTGAGTGAATCATTTTCAAGATATTGCTTGTTATTCCCTTAAATTTTCCAATGCTTATACTTTTTCTCAAATTCGTTATTCACTTTTTTTATGTCCTGGACATGAAAGAGAATGGAATACTCCACATAGCAACCAGCGTTAAAATATTTGACTATCGCTTAAAACCTACCATATTCCCCTTGCATCTACATGAAAATTAGCAACAAGATTAACATCTCGATTAACATGAAGCACATGGAGAATAAGCGTTTGTAAAAATAGTTTGTACAAGAGTAGAGAAAGTCATGTGAGTGTAACACATCAGATTTTTTTGTATAGTAAGATGTTGCCTATCTCTTACGGTTTACCAGTTATACAAACCATAAACAGGACTTCAGAGAATCCAGAAAATTCAAGATATACGTTTTATTTGTGATGTAAATAGCTTTAAAAAGCTGATGTCATTCACATAACTTTCTGTACTCTCTGTCGTTTATTGGTGGATACATAAATTATTCTTACTCAAGCCTATATTTTAATCCAAATATACCTTTGCAGAAACAGCTACATTACACATTTCGTTATAGATACAAAGAGAACAGAGATAGTCAAATGTTTAACAACTGAACGCTATGTGTTTGCCTTAAAATTCCATACTGTTTCCATGACATCGCGAGAAACAACTGAATGTTGAAAGGACTTGAAGAGAATGACCAAGAAATGAACCATTCGAACCTTTAACGACGGATATCTCAGAAAAGGCTTATGCCACAAAAAGTTTATTTTGAATAAATTGTTTTTATTTTAAAGAAATCTACATTCTTTTGTGTAGTATGGTTTCGTATATCACTTAACGTTTACCAGTTATAGAAGATTATACAAAATTCCCTCCGAATGAAGAGGACTTCATAGGCTATTCCCCGAAAATTCAGGTTATACACTTTATTTTCATGTAAATATATTTAATATCTTATGGTATTTTAATGTAAAATTTTAGTCATTTTTTATAAAATACACAATTTCGAAAACGTTTCCATGTAAAGAGTAGTATAGGGTCGGGGGGGATTTCTTTTTGTTTTTATCTTTGTGTCGCATCTTTGGAAGATGCTGAACTTAAATACCAAGTTATGCCTGTTCACAAACATACAGGAATGTTGTTCTATTTTCGTTTTTAACCCAGGGAGCCCCAAAACGTATATTTCCGGTTTGGAACTTTTGGTTGTAATGCAATTCCTCCTATTTATACTATATGTAAGTAGAAAAGAAAGTAAAAACCTAGAATTCAGATTAGGTTACAAATAGCTACTGACAGTAACCCAGCAAGCAGATAATTTCTATTGTTGATATTTAAATAGAGATTTCAAGATATCCTCGGTACCAATTTTCATGAATGGCACAACATAGATTATATACGCACGAGCTACATACACTTTTTATGCAATTTTAACATTATAAACACAAATTTATATATAACATGCCCTTCAAATGTACACCATTATCCAGCAGACGCGCTTGACGCTGTTCCTAAGATACACTATGTGAGCAAAATTATCCGGACACCCACAAAAACATAAGTTTTTTCATCTTAGGTGCATTGTGCTGCCACGTACTGCCTGGTACTCATTATCCGCGACCTCAGTAGTCATTAGACATCGTGAAACAGCAGAATGGGACGCTCAGTCGAACTCACGGACTTCGAACGTAGTGATGGGTGTCATTTGTATCAGAAGTCTGTACGCGAGATTTCCACACTCTCAAAGATCCCTAGGTCCGCTGTTTCTGATGTGATAGTGAAGTGGAAACGTGAAGGGACATGTACAGCAGAAAAGCGTACAGGCCGACCTCGTCTGTTGACTGACAGAGACCGCCGACATTTGAAGAGGGTTGTAAAGAGTAATAGGCAGACAACTATCCAGACCATCACACAGGAATTCCAACTGCATCATCAAGATCCACTCCAAGTACTATGACAGTTAGGTGTGAGTTGAGAAACCTTGGATTCCATGGTCGAACGGCTCCTCATAAGCCACACATCACGCAGGAAAATGCCAAATGACGCCTCGCTTGGTGTAAGGAGCGTCAACATTACACGATTGAACAGTGGCAAAACGTTGTGTGGAGTGACGAATCACGGTACACAATATGGCAGGGTGTGGGTATGGCAAATGCCCGGTGAACGTCATCTGCCAGCGTGTGTAGTGCCAACAGTGAAATTCGGAGGTGGTGGTGTTATGATGTGGTCGTGCTTTTCCTGGAGGGGGCTTGCACCCCTTGTTGTTTTGCATGGCACGATCACATCCCAGAGCTACATTGATATTTTAAGCACCTTCTTGCTTCCCACTGTTGAAGAGCAATTCGGGGATGGCGATTGCACCTTTCAACACGATCGAGCACCTGTCCATACTGCACGGGCTGTGGCGGAGTGGTTACGTGACAATAACATCGCTGTAATGGACTGGCCTGCACAGAGTCCTGACTTGTATCCTATAGAACACCTTTGGTATGTTTTGGAACGCCGACTTCGTGCCAGGCCTCACCGACCTACATCGATACCTCTCCTCAGTTCCGCACTCCGTGAAGAATGGGCTGACATTCCCCAAGAAACCTTCCAGCACCTGATTGAAAATATGCCTGCGAGAGTGAACGCTGACATCAAGGCTAAGGGTGTCCAACACCATATTGACTTCCAGCATTACCGATGGAGGGCGCCACGAACTTGTACGTCATTTTAGCCTGGTGTCCGGATACTTTTGATCACGTAGTGTAGCTGTTTAACGGTTACTATGAATATAAATTGGAGATATTTTAATAGATGTGAAATTTTATTTACACTTCTAGTTTTAAGCGTGTTCCATTACTCTTCAGCAAAATAGAAAGGAGACCTGTAAGTAAGCCGAGGAAACCCTTCTACTGCACAATACTGCATCGGCACGGTTTCCTTATTTACCTTCGCCTCGTGTCTTCTGGGGCACAGTAGTTAACATATTACTGATAAACGAGGGGAAACGTCAATTTTTACTTCTCTAGTGCGTTCTTACAGTACGGTACTGTATTCCACTCCAGCTTCACAATTTATTGGGCCAGGGCCGACTCTTGGAGCACCTCAATGTTTAGTAAGAGAGGCTATTAAGAACTGGTCCAAAGTAGAACATCATAAAAGCGGGCTAAACTCCAGAAAAAAAAACATGGTAAACTGTTTCTTACAAAACCATGTAAGAAAAGAGCTGAAAGCTTACATAGATGTAACAGACTTCGGCTGAGAAGCATTACTGCATTCCTCACAGGACATGCTCCTGAGAAAAAGCGTCTTAACACGATGGGGGTGTTTCAGGGTAACTTAGATTGCAGATTGTGCAAGAAAGAAACTGAAACAGCCCAGTACATTATATGATCCTGTGAGGCCTTGGCTTACAGGAGATATATTGCTTTTGGGAAAATGTTTTTGGAACCAGAAGAATTTGAAATCATATGTGTTATGAGGCTGTATTCCATGGTAAAAGCTGCAGGCATAATCTGATGTGTTACACTCGCATGACTTTCTCTACTCTTGTACAAACTATTTTTACAAATGTTTATTCTCCATATGCTTCATGTTAATCGAGATTTTAATCTTATTGCTAATTTTCTTGTAGATGCAAGGAGAATATGATAGGCTTTAAGCGATAGTCAAATATTTTAAGAGCTGGTTGCTATGTGGCGCATTCGATTCTCTGTGCATGCCCAGAACATAAAAAAACGAATAACGAATTCCCATTTGAGAAAAAGTACCAGTATTGGAAAATTTAAGGGAATAACAAGCAATATCTCGAAAATGGTTCACTCAACAAAAAAATGAATAGGACATAAATTGTGTATTTTAAGACGATCTACATTTTTTGTGTAGTAAAATTTTGTCTATCTCTTATGGTTTACCAGTTATGCAAAAGTTGTTCACAATGAAGAATACTTTTGGAGACATTCCCAGAAAATTTAATATATACATTTCATTTGTCATGAAAATATCTGAATCAAATATTTTAATCAAAATCGATAGAGCCATTTTTAAGAACATTAAAATTTTCGAAAGATGTTCCATGTAAAGGGCAATCTGGGGTAGGGGGATTTTCTTGAAAACCTTCGTGCCGCATCTCTGGAAGATACTGAATCTAAATACCAAGTTTGGTGTTTATCCGACTGTTAGTTCCTGATTTATGCTGTTCACAGACACACACACGGACATGTTTCCAAAAATGCTTTTTTTGGATTCAGAGGGTCTCAAAACATGTATTTCCAGTGAAATCTCGTTATCGAATTTTTGGTTGGAATACAATACTTCCCCTACTTACTATACGTAGTAGAGAAAGTAAAAAAGCATTTTTAGAAAAAGGTCCGTTTATATGTGTCTCGGAACAGCAAAACTCTAAAACGCAAAATCTGATAATCGTCAAACTTGCTATTTAAGTTCATTATCTTTCTAAGATATGACAGCAAGATTTTCAAAATCCTCACACCAACTTACCCCTTAAACGGAAAAAGTCCGATACCTTTGATGTTCCCAAAAATGCCTCTAAAGATTTTGATTAAATACCATACACGTGCAAGATATTTACATGACAAATGAAATGTATATCTTAAATTTTCTGGGTATAGCCTGAAGCCCTTTAAATTCGGAAGTATATTGTATAATTTTGTACAACTGGTAAACTATAAGAAATAGACAAAGAGGTGCTACACGAAAAATGTAGAATATTTAAAACACAACATAACTTTTTCTGCGGCATAAGTATCATTTCCAAAATCCGCTATTATTCGTTTAATTTTTACTTTCTCTACAACATATAGTCAGTAAGGAAAGTAAATGCATTTCACCCAAAAATTCGATACCGAGATTTCGCTGGAAATGCATCTTTTGAGGCGCTCTAAATCCAAATAACGCATATTTTTAAAACATGTCCGTGTGTGTGTCTGTATGTCTGCCTGTGAACAGAATAACTCAAAAACGAAAAGACGGATAAATAGCAGACTTGGTTTAGAATCTGCTACACGAAGATTTTCAAAAAATCCCCCACCCCAGATTACCTTTTACATGAAACATTTTTCGAAAATTTTTATTTTTTCAAAACTGGCTCTAACGATTTTGATTAAAAATCATATGTTTAAGACATTTTTATGACAAATTAAATGTGTATCTTGAACTTTCTAGGAATGTCCCCAAAGTCCTCTTCGTTTTGAACGACTTTCACATAACTGGTAAACCATAAGAGATAGCCAAAATTTCACTACACAAAAAATGTATATCGTGTTAAAATACACAGTTTGTATCATATACATTTTTTGGTGAGTGAACCATTTCCGAGATATGTGTTTGAATTTTTCAATACCTTTTCTCAAATGGGAATTCGTTATTCTTTTTTTATGTCCTGAACATACACAGAGAATGGAATGCTCCACGTAGCAACCAGCTCTTAAAATAGTTGACCATCGCTTAAAGCCTACCAATTCCCCTTGCACCTACAAGAAAATTAGCAATAAGTTTAACATCTCGATTAACATAAGCTCATGGAGAATAAGCGTTTGTAAACATTGGTTGTAGAAGAGTAGAGAAAGTCATGTGAGTGCAACACATCAGATTTCCATTTATACCCCGCCTCATTCATACTTCCAGATTCTGGGGAGTGTGGAGAAAAATTCCCCTCTCAGTCGAGAATCAAACCAAGATCCCTCGCATAGCAGGTAGATGTTTTATCGACCGAGCTACGAGGCCAGCTGTTTGATTTTTCTACACTTTCGTAAATTTCTTGAAGTGCTACCACTGTTCATTTGTTTCTCGCAATGTCATGGGAAGAGTGTGTATCTACCGACTAGCTTTAAAACATCTGATATCGATTCGGTTTCCTCTGTCTCCTGTACCTAGAACGAAATGTGAAACAAAAAAAAATCTGATGTGTTGCACTCACATGACTTTCTCTACTCTTGTACAAACTATTTTTACAAACTCTTATTCTCCATCTATTTCATATTAATCGAGATAAACATTTGCAGAAACGATCTTTTGACGTGCAAAGAGAATTACATTTTACACATAGCGACCAGTTCTAAAAATATTTGACTGTCGCTTAAGGTGTACTATGTTCCCCTTGTTTTGTATTTGCAAGGGCAATATAGAAATACAGTAACCTTTAAGCATAGACATATCTCTTAATAGCTGGTTGCTAGGTGCAGCACCATTCTCTTAGCCACAGATTAATACTCTTTGCATATCCAAGACAAAAAAATGAATAACGAATTCCCATTTGAGAAAAAGTATAAATATTGGAAAATTTAAGGGAATAACAAGCAATAATTCGAAAATGGTTCACTCACCAACAAAAAAAAATGTATATGACATAAACTGTATATTTTAACGCAATCTACATTTTTTGTGTAGTAAAATTTTGTCTATCACTTATGGTTTTCCAGTTATGCAAAAGTCGTTCACAATGAAGAA
The DNA here is from genome assembly GCA_030765065.1 of Deroplatys truncata. Lineage (NCBI taxonomy): Eukaryota > Metazoa > Arthropoda > Insecta > Mantodea > Mantidae > Deroplatys > Deroplatys truncata. The sequence continues at coordinate 237,236,052 of CM060984.1, read as the reverse complement.
TACTTTTGGAGACATTCACAGGAAATTTGAGATATACCTTTCATTTGTCATGAAAATATCTTAAACATATGATATTTTAATCAAAATCGTTATAGCCATTTTTGAGAAAATTTAAATTTTTGAAAAACGTTCCATGTAAAGGGTAATCAGGGGTGGGGGGATTTTCTTAAAGTCTTCGTGTCGCATCTCTGGAAGATACTGAACCTAAATACCAAGTTTGGTGTTTATCCGACTGTTCGTTTCTGAGTTATGCTGTTCACAGTCAGACACACACACACACACACACACGGACATGTTTCCAAAAATGTTTTTTTTTATTCAGGGGGTCTCAAAACATATATTTCCGTTGAAATCTCGGTATCGAATTTTTGGGTGGAATACAATACTTCCCCTATTTACTGTACGTAGTAGAGAAAGTAACAAAGGAGATAAAGAATAAACCTTTGTAAGAATGGTCTGTAAAAGTCATAAAAATGAACAACAGTGTAGAGAAAGTCATGTGAATGGAACACAAGCAGTTTTGGGAGGAGGGCTTTAAGTGTAGCGTCCTTTAACTTGGTAGGTCGTATCGGACGATGAATGAATGAAGATGGTGAAATTATGTTCAAAGGAGACCGGGGTCCTTAGAGCTTAGAGTAACCGAACACTCGTCTTCTCAGGAGAAGGGAAAACATCGGAAAAAGCTAACCCTAACGGAAACTCGAACTCGGGACCTCTTGAATGCGAGGCAGACACGCTCACCACGGAGATGGGCCATTAGTTATTTCCTGATTTAGAATTTTGGCACTAAAGTGTGCGTGAATCTATGGGTAATTTAGAAGCGCATATCTTATTCAGAGATTCCATCTGGAAGTACCACTATTTTGCTCTCGCATTTATTCAAAGCTTGCACTACTTGCGAACTTAAATTTTGGGCGTGGTACTGAAATTAATATCGTGTAGCAGTTTTCTTATTCATTTTCTGAATGTATGGTCATAAATATTTAATACTCTCCCTAATGATCTTAAGAGAAAAGTTGACAATTTCAATGTCTTTAAAACTGCTGTTAAAGAGTACCTATGCTCAAAAGCATATTATTCTGTACAAGATTATCTGAATGACAAATTATCCTGATGATAATACTTATATAGCTCTGTAAGTAGTATTAGTAAATATTAATGACAATTGTCAGTATTATTTGATGCCTGCTCTAGAATTAATGACGCTATTTAAAATGTATGTATATTAAGAACTGACAGTAAATGCTATGCATTACAAATCAAATAGAACAAAATGATGAGACGAACAAAGGTAAAATCCTAGTGAATGTTAAAATAACTGTTCTTGCCTATACGTATGTTAACCTTATAACGGTAAGGAGGTACTCGACTCTGTACAAAATTACACTTGATTTGTTTCATTTTGTGTATAATATGCCTTTATTTTATTTTAAATGTTCTGTATACTATGTAATATATAGATGTAACTTTATTGTACATTTCCTTGACACGCATATAGTATGTGTCTATTTTATTTCAAATGTTCTATATTCTGTATAATATTTATGTTTATATGTAATTTTTGTACATTTCCTTGACATGTTCTATGTTCACAAGCCTTTATGGCTGCTAGTGAACTCACAGAATACACTCCAATCTAATATAATCTAAATCTTTGTTGTTGATTATCCAGGGTTTTAACGCATATAATTATCATAGCTATCCGACTGTTACCAGGCCTACCAACACATTCCAAGGCAGTTGTAAACACACACTATTGTCGGTACTTTTCAAATTTCTGCATTTTTTGTTCGTGATTAGAATCCATATTTCTTTATTTACATTGTGGCTAGTTGTAAAATTAGGCAATACTCCGTATATGTGAATGTCTCGCAGTCACTATACTCATATAACACACGCATATCCACTATTATTTTATTCTATAACACGGAAATATATATTTCAATACATTTTCTAACACAAATTAACATTCTAACACATTTAGAAGATTTCCTCACAATTATTTAAATCTCTGTTTATTATAACCAATAAACACGTAATACACATCCCACCCGAGGCATTGTGGGAACATTTCCGCTGCCAACATTGACATAGCGGAAGGTGAAACCAACATTTGAAACGGAAAACACAGATTAAAAGTCCCGGCGGAGGGCGATGAATTTTTTTCGGGCATAAACGATGTCGTAAATTTACGGCACGTAAGAGAACCTCAAGCCTCTGAGAAAAATTTGCTGTCCTTCACGCCCAATATAGAATGAGACCCTAAGGACCGTAGTAGTTAAAGGGCATCCATAAATAAAACTCAATTTAATATTTTTAACAGATTAAAAGCAAGGAAATGGGTTGTTACCACTGATTTAGGGTCCTAAGCTGCAAAGCGCAGCCGAAGGATGTCTATTATAAGAAGAGAAGCAAATCACATGCGGCCTACAGGGCGTAGCCGTAGGATCTGTGAGCCTAAACCCCAATTATACAGGATAGCGTATACTCTTACCTTTAGTATAGCTTTCGCTGCGTTTTAAAGTGTTGGTGAAATTGATTTAGCGACTTTTTGCCGATTCTTTTAGCGCCTTCCATCTCAAAATGGCGCCGGTTTCACCTATACAGAATGTTAAAGGAAAAGAATTCCATATGGACCAAAACAAGAAAAAATATTTCCAAAAACATGGGTTCTAAAATGACTACCTTAAGAGCTATGAGCGCTTCTTCAACTTCACTACTGTGAAACACCTCTTCTACTGCAAGCTCTTTGCTATTACGTATGACCTACAGAATGCACTAAACAAATGATGACAGATTATTGTGTTACTATGAAACAGCATAGCTTCTAATGTAATCTGCTTGCGATTACATATGGCCTGCACTTGTGAACTATCACTAAAGGAGATGATCAATATGGTGCCCCTGTCGCGGGTTCAAACCCGGTGGAGGATGATGAATTTTTTCGGGCGTAAAATTCCTTAGCATGGCTTCCTTTGGAAGGGAAAATAAAGCAGGTGGTCCCGTATCGTAGATTTACGGCTCGTAAAAGAACCTCAAGCCTGATAAAGAGGGCTCTGAGCAAAATTACCGGTGTGTTACGCTCAGTATAGAATGGGACGCTAAAGACCACAGCAGTTAAAGAGCGTCCATAGATAAAACTCAATTTAATTGTTTACTCATAGTAAGGTATGCTTCTGTCCATCGTCTTGGGGAATAGCGCACTCTCACCACTCCAGGCTGGAGTGGATGCTCTCATTTTGATTAAAATATCATATGTTTAAGATATTTTATGACAAATAAAATGTATATCTCGAATTTTCTGGGAATGTCTCCAAAAGTATTCTTCATTGTGAACGACTTTTGCATAATTGGTAAACCATAAGAGATAAACTAAATTTTACTACACAAAAATGTAGATCGCGTTGTACACAATTTATGTCATATACATTATTTTTGTTGAGTGAACCATTTTCGAGATATTGCTTGTTATTCCCTTAAATTTTCCAACACTTATACTTTTTCTCAAATTCGTTATTCATTTTTTTGTCTGGTAATGCAAAGAGAATGGAATAGTCCACATAGCAACCAGCTCTTAAAATGTTTGACTATCGCTTAAATTCCCCTTGCATCTACAAGAAAATTAGCAATAAGATTAACATCTCGATTAACATGAAGCATATGGAGAATAAGCGTTTGTAAAAATAGTTTGTGCAAGAGTAGAGAAAGTCATGTGAGTGTAACACATCGGATTTTTAAGTATGAGACGTTACAGCCTAAATAATTAAACTGTTTGCTCTAATGTTTGCTCTTGTTTTACAACTTTTGCTCTTAATATTTCGGGTCCTCTGAAAGGCAATGTTTTACTACATTTACTATTTTTGTAAATATAAACGTTAGAATTAATAAATATAATAAAATAATATGTTGAGGATAGGGCTAACAGAAACAACGGGTAGTATATATACATTGCCAAATCTGTATGAAGAAAAACAAGAGAAGAACTAGCTAATGTGAACAAAGATGGAAAACAACACAAGACTTGGCAGGTGTAATATGATCCACTGCATCAGCACAACCAAGTGAGTCATCTTCTGGTTTGTCAGGTGCATGCAGCAGTCAGAATGCATTACAACTTCATTGCTTCAGGCAACCGCGATCATCTATCGGGTACTAAAAATACAGAAGTGGAGTGAAGCTGGTAAATCTAAGAGATGAAGATAATAGACTGCAACGGTTGGAGGATTGTAGGTTAGTATTCCCATACTTGCCTTCTGATAAATTTTGGTTAAAAAATAGGCCACCACTCTGTGGCGGATGGGTTTGTACTGTGAGTGACTGACGAGATTGGCTTTGTCCTTGAACTGCAAGCGTACAGTGGTCTAGAGAGCTTCTTGCCTGCGATGCAAATAGCTTAATACCAGCCGTTCAAAACGATTGTCAACAGGTGCAGTCCAAATAATGTTTCACATGTATATGGTCATAAATATAGTGGTTTACGTGTATGCAGGTTTTACAGGTTTACTTATTGGAAGTATGATCATAATTGTATTGCTTGATACAGTAATATAATGTACCACTGATGCTACTTCGCGTAATATTTATTGTTCCGGGAAAAAAGGATATAAGTACCTTTGGAACAGGGTGTGAAACAATAGAGCGAGAGGGAAGAACAATACATCGCTGGCTCAGGTTCGCTTACGTCAACCACAAGGACAGAACTAAACTCCTGAGTCGCTGACAGTAGGTTATTTTTTCAGGTGTGGTCATGCAGGTGGATGAATGGACACTGGTTATTAACACTTAACTTTGTGAATTATTGACACGACGTCATTGCCACTCGTCGACCCCTTAACATGCCTCATTCTTTTCTATTTCTCATTCTTCCTTCTTCACGAAACAAGCAGATTGTTAATCTTGAAAATGCGCCCAGTTCCATCCTTAGACATCCTTTTATAGAACACTAACTATAACGCTTGCAGACGCTACCTTTCCTGGGCGTTTAGATTCAATAAATCTCATTCGCTCATTCATATATTTTAAATCTGTTTCATTTACACTTATTGGCCCACATCTTTGGAAACCTCTGGTGTCTCGTATGCCCCATCTCAACGAATTTTCGAAATCATCTGGCAAGTGTCATGTCTCTCACCTCACTTGCTTCGTTCACCCTTGTGTACTTTTGAAGGAGGCATGTCCAGGAAGTCAGCCTAGCGGCGCCACCAGATTTACATTCAGTTTCTTATAGCTAAAACATCTAAACAATTTTTATAACTAAAGCAATCGCACATATAAATCACTATGTATACAATATGCATATAATGTGTTCCCTCTCAACTCCGGTATATGAGAATGAAAGCTTTACGTAAAAATACTTACGAAATCGAGGGCAGAGCGCATCCACAATAGTCCAAAATGAGAAAAAAAGGAATAAGCACTAGATATTGCCCGAGCGAATCATCTAAGCCACCCGCCCAGCCAGCCATCCAGCAAAAAACAATCGGGAGCAGGTCGCCCAGATTCACCTGGGCAGGATGTAGTTCGCCACAGTACCTAGCCGCTAATACGGTTTTACCTGTGCGATATAGAAGATAACAGAGGTTTTGCGCAAGCCTTTATGTAGTTGTTCAATAGGCGGAGTATATCTTCGTGCACTAACATTGGCTGGGTCTCGGCGAGTCACTTGGGCGATCACGAGTCCAAGTGATGACCGAGCCCATGCTGCTTAACTTGGGTGGCCGCTTCCAAGGCCGGCAGGTTGGGAAATAGTATGGAGCTGAAGGGTGTCCAAGTTAGCAGCCGGGCGAGACACAACTGAAGGGTCACTCATCCAGTCAGTGACCAAGACCGATGCTGCTTAACTTCAAGGGCGTGTGATGGATTGGAGTGGTGACCCTTAAGCCCGAGGTTCTAAGGCGTATTTGGGTAACCGTTAGCTCTTTCTTGTTTTGGGTGCCCTGTGGGCATAGTGATCCAGCTGATTGGTATGAAAGGTCATTTTTGCGTTATAGGATGTGTGACGGGAATCTACGAGCGTTTCTAGCGACGAAACTTATATAGCAGAAACTGTCGCCAGAGATGGAAGCTAGTAAAAGGACGCTAAAATAATCGAAAAAGGTTGCTGTATCAATGTCGCCAACCAACGAAAACGCATGTATTCTATGTTCATCAAAAGGTCAAAGTAAGCATAAACAAAACCTCATGCGTTTTGATCGCTGCGCGCCTTCTTCACGGTTTGCTGGATGCTTCCGTCCTCTAAATAGTTCCTTGAAAAGTGTTACTAAATACTAAGGTTTGAAGCTCACTTAATTTCATAAACCACAAACTATTTAGTACTAAGCATAGTTCAACTCAATATGTTAAATGATAAATAAATTAATTTGTAACTAGCGTTACTCAATTTGTAACGACGCTGATTGGTTGCTGGAACTGGTTGGGGAAGGAGGAAAAAGCAAAACACTCAGTATGTATCAACATGGCGGAAATAACCGGTGTTGTTAAACATAAGCGCGGAAAGCCTTTACATAGTGGTGAGAAGACAATAGTTTTGAACGTGTACAACAAGTTCTGCGAGAAATATCCAGAACTTGCTATCGATGATGTGGTGAAATTAACATCTGAGTTTACTGGCGTGTCAATTTCAAGTGTTTACAGCGCACGCAAAGAAAAATCCACAGTTGGTGAGGTTAGAACTCCTGCCAAGAAGAGACCACATGCGAGACGAGTGCTGGATGTTGTTTGTGAGATCAGCAATCTGCAGATAAGTTCACCAGTTCTTTATTAACAATGAACCCCCCACCTTAAACAAAGTGCTGTTTGCAGTTAACTCTGATCCGGACCTCCCAAACTTAAAACGAACCTCCCTCCACAAGTTGCTCCTGGAGATAGGTTTCGAGTTTGTCAGCAGGAAAAGAAGAAGTATTATTGTGGACAGAGATGACATTATTTTATGGCGTAGAGATTTTCTCCGTAGAATAAAAGAACACAGAGACGTCCGACCTGGAGGGCATTCAACCAATGTCAAGCTCAGATTAGACGAATAGAGATTACGTAAGTAAATAGCAATTTCTGTTACTAGCGTGCTGTATGTTATTTAGAGTGAATAAATATTCCTTGTAGTGAAAAACTCATATAACAGTTACCGTATGGGTAAATGTGTTCAATAAACTGAACATAATTAACTACTGATACCTGATGGAGGGTGGGCGTAACCTCATTTGGAGCGCACATGGCCGCGGAGTGATACAACCGGTGATTTGTTTATGCCTACTTTATTCTTCTGGTGTACATAGTTTATGGGGTTTAGCTTCACAAATCCTACGTCAACGCCATGTCGTTGTTCTCAGCCGCAACTGTTACTCCTCTACTTATAAAAAACATACCTCGGCTACCCTGGACTGTGTTGGCAGCAGAAGCGATGTTCCCCTAATGTCTAGGGTAGGATACATGTACATATGTAACCTCGGTTATAATCAACAGAAGTGTAAATAATTGCGATAAATGCTTTAAAACACGTTATCTATAGTGTTAATTTGTGTTATAAAAACATTAAACTGTATGTATTTGTGGTATACAATAAAATAATTATGGATATACGTGTATGTTATGTGTAAGTCCAAGTGATTCTCATATACGAGAGTATTGCCAAAAATACCAACTTGGGAAAGGATAAACTTATATAATTGTGGCTTTAAGAGGAGATGTAAATACTTCAGAAATATTTAACCCTTGCGATTTTAAGAGCCTTTCATAAACAGCAAAAGCATCGTGGCATGCCAATGAATTATCCCTTTTGTTAATATTGCACATGCCTGGGGTGAAGCTGCCAACCCAACCATGTTAGTGTAGTCCGCAAGAATACCATCTCAGACGCTGAAAATGCCCAGTTACTGATATCATAGTCATTATTTGAATGCAATTCATATACACAGTAGCCTTAACATTTATTCCTGTAAATCTCGAAACCACAGCTACTCGCTACGGCCTGGCGGACTACACTTGACTCATTGTCTTTGTATAGGTACGTTATTTCCACCTTCGCGGTATTGATGGCTCTAACGTTGGCGGCCATACTAAATCAATGAAGGTAAGTATGAAAGTAAACCGTATTTTAGTATCCCATCAGGTACAGTAACCATTATTTCATCCCATAACTAAGTTAAATTATCCGGTGATGCAGTAATTTGTATCACAAATTACTTAAATTAAATAATGATTGTAATATGAATATGCATTTTTATGTGACATTGATTTGAGATGTTTATTGATTGTAATTATTGTTGAAAAGAAGTTTATACCGCCTTACTGAAACTGACAATAATAGCGAGCAATAATGCAGCGAGGGGGTGAGCTGTTTATCATTATTGGAAACGAGGAAGTTACGTAATGTTGGCGCGTTTTTCCTTGAGAATCTTCTGGAATGTTTCCCTAGAGCATATGTATTCATAATTTTCATTGGATATAAAAATAGACGCTAATGTTGGCGCGTTTTATTAGCCAATTGCAGCTCAGTTATAATCTTTAGGCATATCGGTGTGTAGGAGTATAAATAGAGGCTAGGTTAGAGGTAAAGTCATTCGGTCCGTCAGTTCATCAAAATTCTTTGTACACTACACGTCGCATTCCCGTCAGTTCATCGAAAGTATTCGTACGGCACACTTCGGATATCAATTTGCAGGTTACGCGTAACAGAGTTATGAAAAATCTCAAGTGTTATAAAGTTAATTATACAAAAAGTTGAAGTACGCGAATTAAGAATTATCAGTAATGAATTTGTTATAACAGTTTCAGTTTGGCGAGTGTCTAGATCAATGTGTAAATGTGATAGTGACAGTGTTCGACAATAAAAGTATAAAAGAAATTCTTTCATCAGTGTTATCTTTGGATAAAAGATTCCTTTCCGTTTACACAACCTGTATAAAGATAAGTGCTCGAGCCAAAAGGATAAAAGCTAGCCGGAGGACAGTAAACCAAAATTGAATAAAATTACAGTCGCATTCTTTCAAACAAAAACTAATACTGCCGCAAATTGCTAACACCAGATGGAGCTACGAACCTAACAAAGAATGACGTCACAAGATGGCTTCACATGAAGTAAACACACATACACAAACATCACAAGTAATAACATTTACAAGTAATACACTCGCACCGGTAAACTTTTTTTTAACTTTTGTCGCGGTATCGTTCGTGTTATCTTATTTGCTGAGCGCCTGTTATTGTTTTATTATTTTGAATTTTGAGTTCTTTGTCCTCCGGCTAGCTATTATTACCCAGTCGAGCAAATCTCTTAAACAGGGTGTGTAAACGGAAAGGAGTTGTTACTAAAAGATAACACTGATAAAAGAATTTATTTTTACACTTTTATTGCCGTCACACTTTATTCATTTCACATAATCCCTCTTGATACACGCCCTACTGAAACTGTTGTATTTTCGAATGTAACTATTATCACTTATTTGCCGCACATTATTAATTCGCGTATTTCACATCTTTTAACTAACTTTACGACGCGAGAGATTCTGTAGAACTGCGCGACGTTTGCCTTGTGAATGATTCTGTAAAACTGCGCGACATTTAACCTGTGAATGATTCTGTTGAACTGTGCGACGTGTAACGCGTGAATGATTCTGTTGAACTGGGCGATGCCTATCTCTGGCTTCAGCATTTATACTCCCTCACCCCGATATGCCTAAACATTATAACAGAGCTACTATTGGTTAATAAACGCGCCAACATTAGCGTCCATTTTTTTATCAAATCAAAATTATGAACGCATATGCTCTAGGGAAGTTATTCCCTCCATTTCTACAGAAAAGCACGCTACTCTAACGTCATTTGCTTGTTTCTTCTAATTAATAAACAACTCACCCCCTCGCTACATTGTTACCCGCTCCTATTGTCAGTTTCAGTGAGGCCGTGTAAACTTATTTCCTAACAATGCTTATAATTAACAAACATCTCAAATCATTGTCATACAATAATGCTAATTTACACTACGATCACTCTGGCATTCACAGTGTTGTGATATAAAACACTGCCTCACTTTCTCTACCACGTACATAGCAGATAGAGAAGGTACCTATAGCATTCCGACCAAAAATTTGATACCAAGATTTTACCAGAAATGTTTTGAGGAACCTGGATCCAAAAAAAGGCATTTTTGAAAAGGTGTGTGTGTCTGTGAACAGCTAACTTAAAAACAAGAAGTCGCATAAACACTAAACTTGGTATTTAGGTTCAGTACTTTTCTAAAGATGCGACACGAAGATTTTAAAGAAACCCCCCACCACAAACTACCCATTACATGGAACATTTTTTGAAATTATTTTCTAAAAAATGGCTCTAACGATTTTGATTAAAATACCATATATTGATGATATTTACATGATAAATAAAGTGTACAGGGGTAAGTCAACAAACATCCGCACACTATTTTTAATTTTTTGTATGTTGGCTGTATTGGTTTGTGCGCGCACACTCCGCATGTCGTTCCCTTGTATCCGCTTGTGGAATGTTTGACCGTTATCACTGCAGTTAGTGTTGCATTGTTACATAATAAGCATGGCTGCATCCCTCACCGTTTGCACCAAAAAAGAACAGCGTGCGGTTATGCGTTTTTTTGGTCGTCTGAAGGTGTACCAGAAGCCGAAATCCATCGAAGGCTTTCCGCACAATGTGGGGGCAATGTTTACCCCGGCGAAATGTGTACGAGTGGATTGAAAAGTTCAAAAACGGTCGGACAATTGTGAAGGACGAGGAAAGAGCAGGACGCCCATCCATATCCACTAGTGACGCCCACATTGAGCAAGTCAGTATCCTGATTCAGAGAACCGAAGATTGACTGTTGATGAAGTGGCAAACCATATATTTTATGGTCCACTTAAAAATGCCTTAAGGCGCCGTCGCTTCACCACAGATCAAGAAGTGAAGGAAGCGGTGCATACATGGCTTGCTGCTCAGCAGAAAAACCTTTTTCTGAGAGCATCAGAAGGCTAGTGCAACGATAGGCCATGTGAATTGAGAAGTAAGGGGACTACGTTAAAAAATGCTGTAAGTTTAAGTTTATATTATTGTTATAATAAATTAAAATAATTATGTGAGGATATTTATTGACTTACCCCTCGTATATCTTGAATTTTCTGGGACTATCCTTCATTCGGAAGGAATTGTGTATAACTAGTAAACGTCAAGCAATAATCGAAAACGTGCTACACAATAAACGTAGATCCCTTTAAAGCACACTTTATTTAAAATAACTTTTTTGTGACATAACCCATTTCCGAGATATCCGTTATTAATAGTTAAATTGTTCATTACTTTGCCATTCTTTCAAGTCCTGTCAACATTCAGTTGTTTCTCGCGATGTCATGGAAACAGTATGGAATTTTAAGGCCAGCATATAGCGTCCAGTTCTTAAACATTTGATCATAGCTGTATATATAACAAAATGTGTAATATAGTTATTTCTGCAAAGGTTTATTTGGATTAAAATGAAATAGATAGGAAAAATAAGCTTTAATAAGTATAGTGAAAAGAGAATAGAGAAAGTCATATGAATATTAAATAATTTTTTTTCTTACTTCGTATTTTCAAGTACTCTAAACTCATTTTTCTCTATTACGTATAATAAGTAGGGGAAGTATTGTATTCCACCCAAAAATTCGATATCGAGATTTCACCGGAAATACATGTTTTGGGACCCCCTGAATTAAAAAATCTGATGTATTACACTCACATGACTTTCTCTACTCTTGTACAATCTAATTTTACACCCGCCTATTCTCTATATGATTCATGTTAATCGAGATATCGAGATGTCAATCTTATTGCTAATTTTCTTGTAGATGCAAGGGGAACATGGTAGGTTATAAGCGATAGTCAAATATTGTAAGCGCTGGTTGCTATGTGGCGCATTATATTCTGTTTGCATATCCAGGACATAAAAAATTGAATAACGAATTTGAGAAAAAGTATAAGTAATGGAAAATTTAAGGAAATAACAAGCAATATCTCGAAGATGGTTCACTCAACTAAAAAAATGTATATGACATAAATTGTGTATTTTAACGCGATCTACATTTTTTGTGTAGTAACCTTTTGTCTATCTCTTATGGTTTACCAGTTATGCAAAAGTCGTTCACAATAAAGAATACTTTTGGAGACATTCCCAGGAAATTCAAGATATACATTTTATTTGTCATAAAAATATCTTAAACATATGATATTTTAATCAAAATCGTTAGAGCCATTTTAAGGAAAATTAAAATTTTCGAAAAATCTTCCATGTAAAGGGTACTCTGGGGTGGGGAGATTTTCTTGAAAACCTTCGTGTCGCATCCTTGGAAGATACTGAACCCAAATACCAAGTTTGGTGTTTATCCGACTGTTCGTTTCTGAGTTATGCTGTTCACAGACACACAGACAGACACACACACACACACAGACACACAGACACACACACGGACATGTTTCCAAAAATACTTTTTTTGGCTTCAGGGGGTCTCAAAACATGTATTTCCGGTGAAATCTCGGTATCGAATTTTTGGGTGGAATACAATACTTCCCCTACTTACTATACGTAGTAGAGAAAGTAAAACACATTTTTGGAAACATGTCCGTGTGTCTGTCTGTGAACAGCATAACTCAGAAACGATCAGTCGGATAAACACCAAACTTGGTATTTAGGTTCAGTATATTCCAGAGATGCGACACGAAGGTTTTCAAGAAAATCCCCTCACCCCAGAGTACCCTTTACATGGAAGAATTTTCGAAAATTTTAATTTTCTCAAAAATGGCTCTAACGATTTTGATTACAATATCATATGCTTAAGATATTTTTATGGCAAATAAAATGTATATCTTGAATTTCTTGGGAATGTCTCCAAAAGTATTCTTTATTGTGAACGACTTTGGCATAACTGGTAAACCATAAGAGATAGACAAAATTTTACCACACAAAAAATGTAGATCGCGTTAAAATACACAATTTATGTCATATACATTTTTTTGTTGAATGAACCATTTCGGGATATTGCTTGTTGTTCCCTTAAATTTTTCAATACTTACTTTCTCAAATGGGAATTCGTTATTCATTTTTTTCTCTTGGATATGCAGTGTTAATCTGTGGCAAAGGGAATGGTGCTGCACCTAGCAACCAGCTCTTAAGGTATAGTACTGAATAATGACGTTATGGTATCACAAACTTCTTCAAGTACGTTGTCAATAATGATTCTTTGGCTCAGAGCTCGAAATATTAATTGAAATAGTAAGGTTAAGATCCATTAATAAGTAGTATTAAAAAACAACTGTCAATAACAAAAGTAATAAAATTATGAAAGGCAACAACCTTGATAAAAGTTCGCATTACAAAAAAAACCTCATAGTAACCCTTAAGCTACGAAAATAGGCAATTAAACGCACTATATAATTAATTTATTTTACTCTGGTAAATATGAAACATGTTTAATAAACATATCCTACAACTCTAAACAAAGGAACGAAATATATGGATGCCGAGCTCTTGTTGTAACAGTTCTTGGACACCTAAGTTACAAAGTTTGTAAAGCATAACCTTCCTGTCGCTAGGCGCTGCACAGCCAGCCCTTCGGCTCTGTTTGGCAAAATATCAATTAAGATGGTGTCATAGTGAGAATCTAGAAGGCGTCAAAGAAATTTCATCAAGTCTGTGAGCGAGGGTGTTAGCGTTATTGAACCCATACTTTGTCTGGCAGCCACTGGGGGGGGGGGGGGGTGCCAGTCTCATATTACTCTTTTTCATTCCGAACAGTGGCGTGAGGAGCGGACCGTTACTGCCCTTAATGAGCTGGGGTTCTTACGCTTTTCAACAAACTACTATGGCTGCCTCGCGTTTTTCTTTTTCTTCTTCCTTGAAGTAGTGCATTTATTTGTTGTGATATTTGACCGTTATTTCGCCTCTACTGGTTACTTTTTGTACTACTTGGATACCTATAGCAAGTAGAGGAAATATTTTATTCCACTCAAAAATTCTATACAGAGAATTTACCAGAAATACACGTTTTGATACTCCCCTGAATGCGAAAAAAGCAACACATTTTTAGAACATGTGTGCGTGTGTGTGTGTGTGTGTGTGTGTGTGTGTGTGTGTGTGAACAGAATAACTCAAAAACGAAAAGTCAGTTAAATACCAGCTACTTCTAAGAATTAAGACAGTACATATTACGAGGTGTGGCAACAAAGCAATCGAAAAACACTTTGGTAGCCAACTTTATTGAAAACACTTACAGAACTGAAGTATTGTCCCCTTCAACGTAGTCCCCCTCCCCAATCCCCGCACAGCTCCATGCGAATTTTCCACTGTTGGTAGCAGTGCTGCAAGTCTTTTTCCGTTATGCTGTTGAGGAGTCTCGTCGCTTTTTCCTTCACTGCATCCACAGACTCGAACCTGGTTGCTTTGAGCGCAGAGTTCACTTTTGGGAAGAGAAAAGTCGCATAGTGCTAGATCAGGCGAATGCGGTGGATTGTTCATCACTGGAATGTTGTTTTTCGTCAAAATCCTCTTCAAAGACATCGCGTGATGGGTTGGAGCGTTATCGTGATGAAGAATCCAAGAGCGATTCTTCCACAGATTTGGTCTCCTTCGTCGCACATGTTCACGGAGGGTCTTCAGAGCAGTTGTATAATAAACTTGACCTTCAGGCACCCTTCAAGCGGTCTTCTTGAACAATTCTACCGACCTTCTCCACATTCTCTGATTTCGGATCGTCTTCGACGTCTTCCCTACCGTCCTTGAACCTCTTAACCCATTCGAAAACTTGCGTACGAGATAGACACTCATCGTCATAAACTTGTTACAACAAATCCTAAGTTTCTGTGCCGGGTTTTCCAAGTTTCGTGAGGAATTTTGCAAACGTGTCAGGGAGAGTCCCAAGGCCAATTCCCCACTCCTCTCTTTGTCATCGACGAAGCCGAAATGCGCACAACATCACTCCGGTTTCTTAATTGTCACACCTTGTATATGCATATTCTATACATAGTGATGTATAAACGTTTAGTTATAAAAATTGCTTTTATGTTTTAGCTATAAGAAACTGAATATAAGTATAAAATTGAAATCTAGTGGCGCCGCTAGGCTGACTTCCTGGACATGTTCCTTAAACAGGACACAAGGGTGGACGAAGTAAGTGGAGTGAGCGACATGACACTTGCCAGATGAGTCGAAAATTTGTTGACATGAGGGTGCGAGATTTCAGAGGTTTCCAAAGATGTTTGCTGACGTAAGCCAATAACGATAGATAAAACAGATTTAAAATATATGAATGAGCGAACGAGATTTAATGTAAGAGGGCAGTCCCAAAAGTACCCGATCTGATGTATAGATAGCGGCTGTTGTTTCAAACAAATGACTGTGGTAGAAAGTACCAGCGTATTAAAGCTTAAGTTTGAAGCCTGGCGATGCTACGTTGTTTAGTAATTGCTTGGCAGCCATTAATAGTAAACTCTCTCAGCAAATTTGTAAACATGGATAAAACTGGCCATCGTTATGTGATACAATACTTCCATTTGAAAGGTATTGGTCCAGTTAATATTAAAGCTGAGTTAGGTTCTACCCTGGGGGAATCTGCTCCTTCGTTTACAACAGTAAAATATTGGGTGGCAGAGTTAAAGCTGCCAAGACGAACATCGCAATGGTGGACCAAATGAGGTGACCACGCCAGAAATTGTGAAGAAAATCCACAAAATGGTATTGGATATCCGAACCAGCAGACATCGTAAGCATTTCAAAAGGTGCTGTACATCGCATACTGACTGAAAATTTAGACATGCGAAAGCTGCGCACAAGATGGGTGCCGCGTTTACTCACAATGGAACAAAAGCAGCATCGTGAAGATGTTACAGTCGAGTGTTTGGCGATGTTTCGCTGCAATGAAGCCGAGGTTTTGCGTCGAATCATAACCATGGATGAAACATGGGTCCATCACTTCACAACTGAGATGAAGGAACGGTCAAAGTAGTGGATTGAAAGGGGAGAATCGGCTCCAAAGAAGGCGAAGACAGTTCCATCTGTAGGTAGGATCATGGCGTCATTTTTTTGGGATGCGCCTGGGATAATTTTCATTGATTAACTTCAAAAAGGAAACGCAATCAATGGCGAGTATTATGCAAAATTATTGTAGCATTTGAATGATGAAATCCAGCCAAAACGGCCGCATTTAACGAAAAAGAAGTTTTTGTTTCATCAAGACAATGCACCAGTTCACACTCCATTATCGCCATGGCCAAAATCAATGAGTTAAAGTTCGAATTGCTTCCTCATGCACCCTATTTCCCAGATTTAGCCCAATCTGATTATTTTCTATTAACAAAATTGAAGAAATGGCTTGGTGATAAAATATTTACCAACAATGAAGAGGAGGAGTTTGTAGTTGATGGCTATTTTGCAGAACTCGATGGTTCTCACTATAATCAGGGTATAGAAGCTAATGAACATCGCTGGGAAAAGTGTATCGAGCTGAAAGAAGACTATATAGAGAAACAAACATGTTTTTTTTCCAAAATGTTTGTGTATTCTTTGTTAGGTCGGGCACTTCTGGGACAGCACTCGTATCTAAATACCCGGGAAAAACAGCGTCTGTAAGCGTTATAGCTAGTGTTCTATAAAAGAAAGTGTGTGGATTGAACTGGACGCATTTTTACTTTCTCTAATAAGTATAGTAAGTAGGGGAAGTATTGTATTCCACCCAAAAATTCGATACCGAGATTTCACCGGAAATATATGTTTTGAGACCCCCTGAATCCAAAAAAGCAGTTTTGGAAACATGTCCGTGTGTGTGTCTGTGTCTGTGAACAGCATAACTCAGAAACGAAAAATCGGATAAACACCAAACTTGGTATTTAGGTTCAGTATCTTCCAGAGATGCGACACGAAGGTTTTCAAGAAAATCCCCCCAACCCAGATTACCCTTTACATGGAACATTTACGAAAATTTTAATTTTCTTAAAAATGGCTTTAACAATTTTGATTACAATGTCATATGTTTAAGATATTTTCATGACAAATAAAATGTATATCTTGAATTTTCTGGGAATGTCTCGAAAAGTATTCTTTATTGTGAACGACTTTTGCATAACTGGTAAACCATAAGAGATAAACAAAATTTTACTACACAACAAATGTAGATCGCGTTAAAATACACAATTTATGTCATATACATTTTTTGTTGAGTGAATCATTTTTGAGATATTGGGTGTTATTCCCTTAAATGTTTCAATACTTATTTTCTCAAATGGGAATTCGTTATTCATTTTTTTTGTCTTGGATATGCAAAGAGTATTAATCTGTGGCAAAGGGAATGGTGCTGCACCTAGCAACCAGCTATTAAGAGATATGTCTATGCTTAAAGGCTACTATATTTCTATATTGCCCTTGTAAATATATATTCCCCTTACATCTACAAGGAAATTAGCAATAAGATAGTTTCTGCAAATGTTTATGTCGCTTAACATGAAGTAGATGGAGAATAAGGTTTTTAAAAATAGTTTGTACAAGAGTAGGGAAAGTCATGTGAGTGTAACACGTCAGATTTTTAAGATTAACATTCTGCTTGCTTCTGCTAAATCATCTGCTTATAAGAGGATGTGTATAGAAAAGAATGAGGCGTGTTAAGGGGTTGATGAGTAGCAATGACGTCATTTAAATAATTAGTAAGGTGTCAACAGTTACTAAAGCCAAGTGTAAATAATTAGAGAAGTCAAGTGTCAACAGTTAATAAATCAAGTGCCATTCAATAAAGTCAAGTATAAATAATTAATGCCTATTCATTTACCTGCACGACCACACCTGAGATAAGAGCTTATAGCCGAGAGCAACGGAACCTACATCTTGGCAGCTAATAACCCACCCACACATACTTACCGCCTGAGAAGACAATCCTGCAAGAAAATTCCCTACCAAGAACTAAGCTTTGCACCTATACTCTTTCGAGAATTTTGATTTTCTCAAAAGTGGATCTAAAAATTTTAATTAATATATATGTACTTAAGATATTTACTTAATAAATAAAATGTACTTCCTGAATTTTCTAGGAATAGCCTGTGAGGTTTTCCTCATTTATAGAATTTTTGTATTGTTGGTAAACGTAACAGATAATATCCTACTATACTCCATTCAGCCAAAGAAAGACTCCTGATGTAAACAATTGTGGCGCTTAGAACAATAACGGCATATCCCAACCGACATCGAATTTTGAGATAGAAGTATGACCATGCACAGCTGCCATCTACCTTTCATGTGATGAAGTATCAAACAAATTTCTCATTTTCCATCTTTAAAATTTGTCCGTAGTGAAAACAGCGTAAAAATGACATATCCCAACTAAGAGTGCTTCACTTCATGGCCGCTACACGTTCATGCGTTGTAGTGAACGATAGTGAATATGGTGCCGTCTGCAGATGTTATTCCTGAATGTCCAAAAAAAAGGAAAGAAACGAGTGAGAAAGGCATCTGAGTGGGTAATAAACAGAAGAATGTTGTGCAGAAATGGTAGTAATTCGTATGTAACAAAAAAATCCATAGATGTTGATGGTGCTCCTTTGTTTTTACATCCATTATTGTGGATCATGATAATCCTGAGATTGTTAAATTTGGTTTATGTTTTTCTAAATCTAAAGTGTATCAAAAAGATAATTTTAGGAAAAGTGGTAAAAATTCAGATGTTTAATTGTTTAAGTTACTTTCCCTATGCTTGTACAAACTATCTTCACAAACGCTTATTCTCCATATGCTTCATGTTAATCGAGATATGGAGATGTTAATCTTAATGCTAATTTTCTTGTAAATACAAGGGGAATTGCTAGGCTTTAAGCGATAGTCAAATATTTTAAGAGCTGGTTGCTATGTGAAGTATTCCATTCTCTTTGTATTACCAGGACAAAAAAAATGAATAACGAATTTGAGAAAAAGTATAAGTATTGGAAAATTTAAGGGAATAACAAGCAATATCTCGAAAATGGTTCACTTAAAAAAAATGTATATGACATAAATTGTGTATTTTAACGCGATCTACATTTTTTGTGTAGTAAAATTTTGTCTATCTCTTATGGTTTACCAGTTATGCAAAAGTAGTTCAATATAAGGAATACTTTTGGAGACATTCCCAGAAAATTAGAGATATACATTTCATTTGTCGTGACAATATCTTAAACATATGATATTTTAATCAAAATCGTTTGAGCCGTTTTTGAGAAAATTAAAATCTTCGAAAAATGTTCTATGTAAAGGGTAATCTGGGGTGGGGAATTTTCTTGAAAACTTTCGTGTCGCATCTCTGGAAAATACTGAATCTAAATACCAAGTTTGGTGTTTATCCGACTGTTCGTTTCTGAGTTATGCTGTTCACAGACACACAGACAGACGCACACACGGACATGTTTCCAAAAATGCTTTTTTTTATTCAGGGGGTCTCAAAACATGTATTTCCGGTGAAATCTCGGTATCGAATTTTTGGGTGGAATACAATACTTCCCCTACTTACTATACGTAGTAGAGAAAGTAAAAAATCAACCATATCCGAGATAGCAGTTATTATTGGTATGAATTTTTCAGTATTTTCCATACCTTTAAAATGTTGCGCTATTCAGTTATTTCTCCCGAAGTCCTGGAAAAGGTACAAAATTAAAATTAATTTGAATTTTATGGACGCTCTTTAACTGCTGTGGTCCTTAGCGTCCCATTCTATATTGGGCGTGAAAGACCGGTAATTTTGCTTAGAGGCCTCTTTATCAGGCTTGAGTTTCTTTTACGTGCCGTGAATCTACGACACGGGACCACCGGCTTTACTTCCCTTCCAAAGGAAGCCATACTAACGATTTGTACGCCCGAAAAAATTTATCGCCCTCCGCCGGGTTTTAATCCGCGACCTCGGGAACATGGTAAGCACTACACCACGGAGAAGTCATGGAAAAAGTACGGAAATGCATGTACAACATATAGATGATTCTGCTTTCTGTGTACCCCACGTATCTACAACGAATTAGTAACTTACAGCTGCAGCTAACACACGCCTTTATTGATATAGCCTAACTATCCATGATCCTTTGGACTTATGTTTTAGCACATTCCAGAACTCTAACACGCCTCCGTCTTCCTTCCTATAACATTCGGACCTGGTGCAAAGGGGTGCAGCACCATCAATTACGGTTTGTGGGAGGAACAGTGGTACAATATATGGTTCTATATGGTAGAATAGGGGACATTAAAATTTTTGGAAAAACTCTTTTTACTACATTGCATTTTGATGTAAAGGTGCAGTAAAAAGAAATCCATTATTTTTGCACGAAATTTAAGGCTTATTTACCATAGTTAGAATGATCCGATTTAGGTTAAATATGCGCCGTTTTATTCGATAATTTTTGCCATTTTGAAGGTAATTTCATTATGCCTCTATCATAGAAGCCCCCGTCCCTATTGCCAAAAATTGTGGCAGTCGATTTTCACAAGCCTCTCTTGAAGCGCTTTTTTCACCAGAAAAGCGTTCGCCATGGAACAGATGGTAATCACTTGGTGCCAGGTATGGACTATAAGGTGGATGCATAAGAACTTCCCAACGAAGCTCCCGTAGCTTCTGTCGAGTCACTATCGATATGTGTGGCCTGGCGTTGTCCTAATGGAACACAACCCCTCTCCTACTGGCCAAAGCTGGCCGTTTCTGGGCGATTGCTTCCTTCAGACGGTCCAATTGTTGACAGTACAGTTCCGAGTTAAGAGTTTTGCCGTAGGGGAGCAACTAATAGTAGATTATTCCCTGCCAATCCCACCAAACACACAGCAAAACCTTCCTGGACGTCAATCCTGGCTTGGCCAACGTTTTAGCCGGCTCACCACGATTCGACCACGATCGCTTTCACTTGATGTTGTAAGTGATCCACGTTTCATCACCAGTCACTAACCGCTTCAGAAATGGTCCATTTTGTTGCGATTTGCAAATGAAAATTCGGTCCAAGAGGTGGCACCCATACATCGAGCTTGTTTTTGTATCGAGCCTTATTCAAATGGTTCCAAACTATTTTTTGTGCAGTGCTTACATGACGCTCGGACTCGACAATTTCCATGGTTTTATCGACATTTGGCCTTCTAGTACGTGGTGCATCTTTGACATCGAAATTACCGGAACGGAATCAACGAAACCAAAACTGCGCGTGATTGGATGTTACAGTATCAGAACCATAAACACTATTAACATTTTCAGCCGCCTGGCTTGCGTTTCCGCCTTTATCAAACAAAAACTGTAAATTGTGGCGTATTTTCTCTTTGCTAGTGTCCATCTTTGACGCCTGCTCACACAAAACTGAGTCAACCAATTACCAAACTGCCGCATACGTTTGTTTTAGTACAAAATCTCATCTTTCTAATGCCATCTAGTGTAACCCGATCGGACTTATACAACGCGAGATACAGATAACTAAAACCATCTTTAGGGGAAGAAATCTGATGTGTTACACTCACATGACTTTCTCTACTCTTGTACAAACTATTTTTACAAACGCTTATTCTCCATATGCTTCATATTAATCGAGATGTTAATCTTATTGCTAATTTTCTTGTAGATGCAAGTGGAATATGGTAGGCTTTAAGCGATAGTCAAATATTTTAAGAGCTGGTTGCTATGTGCCGCATTCCATTCCCTTTGTATTACCAGGACAAAAAAATGAATAACGAATTCCCATTTGAGAAAAAGTGTAAGTATTGGAAAATTTAAGGGAATAACAAGCAATATCTCGAAAACGGTTCACTCAACAAAAAAAATGCATATGACATAAATTGCGCATTTTAACGCGATCTACATTTTGTGTGCAGTAAAATTTTGTCTATCTCTTATGGTTTACCAGTTATGCAAAAGTCGTTCACAATGAAGAATACTTTTGGAAACATTCCCAGAAAATTCGAGATATACATTTCATTTGTCATGAAAATTTCTTAAACATATGATATTTTAATCAAAATCGTTAGAGCCATTTTTGAGAAAATTAAAATTTTCGAAAAATGTTCCATGTAAAGGGTAATCTGGGATGGGGGTATTTTCTTGAAAACCTTCGTGTCGCATTTCTGGAAGATGCTGAACCTAAATATCAAGTTTGGTGTTTATGCCACTGTTCGTTTCTGAGTTATGCTGTTCATAGACACACGCACAAGGACATGTTTCCAAAACTGCTTTTTTTATTCAGGGGGTCTCAAAACATGTATTTCCGGTGAAATCTCGGTATCGAATTTTTGGGTGGAATACAATACTTCCCCTACTTACTATACATAATAAAGAAAGTAAGAAGGATTTCTTTTTACTACACCTTTTATTATTCGATGAAGCAAAAGTGCTGTTAAAATTGTGTGGCAGGAAGGTCATGAGGAAGATCGGCCCCACTCGCCACACCGCGGTAAGGCATACGAGCCTTTAACGCAGCAGGATATCGACGGCAGAAAGGGAAGGATGCGTCCCCCTCTTACTGCAACCTGTGGCTTCCCTCCCACTCCCCACATGATTCTGCTATAGCAACATCCATTTGCGTAAGCGATGAGCTCTTAGTTCATCCGTTTCACACCGTTTTGCGCTCATTTACCGAATTCCTAGCACCGCCAATGAAAGGTCAGCATTTACATTTAATTCTATATTCAACGTGCTTACTTTCCACAACCAGGAAACTGTATATTACGACACAAGTGCGGTAAGTACATCATAGGAGAACGAGGAAGAGTTTGAAAACGCGAGGCTACTTCCGAGATTCTCTATTGCACTTAACGCATGTGTATTACGTCTATTTTATCAATGATGGTCAATACTCTACCTCTGAGTAGGTGCTGCTTCACCATATGCCATAATTTTGCCTAACCCGTGTTTTATTTTATTCTCACAAAATCGTTTATCACACCACTATTGTAACTATCCAACTGTAGAGGCAGCACTAAAGACACAAGGGTATTGCAACAAAAATGCTGTGTTTGTAGATTTCTGTGACAGGTCACGCAAAGAGCAATGTGTAGCGGGTGTGAAACAAATGTTTGCATATAACTAGCGATAGCATACACACATACGGTATATCATGGGATATCTCCCAAAAGTTAATTCACGCTTTTTAGGGTATTTCATAGCTTACACTCCCCATCTATGTCTTCAAGGAAAAAATTCCTCGCTGATTTATTTTCATAATACAAATTATTTCAATGGAAGCATTACAAAGAAAACTACCGCTTTAATTCCTTTACAGAGAGACAAATCACACATCATCATAATCTCGAAACTGTGATATTTAACATACCTCTTACAGAACTGGAATAAGGATTTTAGTTTTTGAGTTATCACGATGTAAACAAGATCCTGTTAAATTTTTCAACACAATAAAATTGTCATGTTCACAACAGTGATTTGACATTTGTTTCCCAAGTATCAGCCCACTTCCTGTTTAAGACACCTCATTGGATAACTTAGTAGCTAAAGACAAAACACAAGTAGAGTGTGGGCGATTTATCCCATCTGAATACTCGCGCGGTCTTTAGACTGAGGGATTTTACTAAGTTTACTATAATACCTGACAATTGATTATTCACGTCAAGTTGTTGACCTTTAAAAAATCAATAATTTGCAACTCATACTTAACTCCTGTATGAATAAAATCGTAAGTAAATATTTAAACAAAAAGGAAGTAAAGACCCAGGTAGCATCTAAATCGTAAAATTCAAATATCAAATATGGTTATATCCCATGTCTGCAGTAATAAATCTATAAAACGTTCGAGGATTTAATATAGTTCATGCACATACTGGCACTAAAATGGACAAAACATGCATGTAGATCAGGTTATTCGCACTGAATACAAGAAATTCAACTTTTCACTACGACAACATAACGGAAAGTGGATCAAAAACCACTATCTTCGAAAAAGAGTAACTTTCCTCTCCGTGAGGCTTTTCTTAGGCCAATACCTGGAGTCTAAATAGCCCCCCTACCCCGTATATGCACAGACAGATTTTGGATACATCACTTACGTGCGTCAACCCCGAAATGATAGGTTACCAACAACTCACGCCGTCTCCCAGCTCTCCAGGATGGTGCCGGAGGACACTGGTGTGTCGCACAGCCCCGTCTGGATATCACTTCCCAGACTAACACAATCTCCCATGGGTTTCGGGAAACACTGTACCGCCGAGACCAACCCAATCCGAACTGCTCCTTTCCAGGAGGGACTCAAATGTTCGACCCGACGTACTTCTAGTAACGTCAGAAGTAACAGTGGGGATATTCACAACTTACCACACGAGGAGCGTGGAAGTGAATTGATTCCCCCCCCCGTTTTTATTCCATGAGTTACTCAGAAGTGCAAACTGAATACAAGAAATCCACATCACACTATTCGAAAATGTGTTACCAGAAATGTTCCTCGTCTTTATTAGTGCTTTGGCATATAATTTTAATATGATTAAGCGCTTAAGGAATGTTGATAACCTGAATAAGACTTGAAAAATTCAATAACATGATCGGGTCTCTTTCTCACCTAGCCTAAATTAACGCTAACAGAAGTTAAAACCCGGAAATGAAGAAATAAAACAAATTAGGTTTTATATAGGACGCTGTTTAAACTACCATGGTTCTCAGTATCCCATTCTATATTACCGGAAATTCTTCTCAGAGGTCTCTTTAACAGGCTTGAGGTTCTTTTATGTGTCGTGAATCTACGACTCGGGACCACCGGATTTACTTCCCTTCCGAAGGAAGCCATGCTAAGGATTTTTACGGCCGAAAAATCCATTGCCCTCCGCCGGATTTGAAATCGTGACATTGGAAACCAGAGGCTAGCCTGGTACCCCTAGACAACTGAGGACGACGAACGGAAATGAATAGGTGAAGCATAAAAACGAAACATAATTATAGGTATTGTTAGGAACGAAGACTATGTAACCCAGCAACAAGACAAATGAGGAACAATGTAAGGGTAGGAATATGACCAGAAGTATGAACAAGACGTGAGTTGACCACCAACGAGTGCAGACGTACCAGGACGGATAGTGGAAGGGACGTGCTAGAAAATCCGAGCCATCGCGAGTCGACTGTTAAGATTTTCTCCGTGTAAGCAAAGGTTTAAGTCGAGGGGATTCTACCGTAGAAGATCAAGGAATTCATCCTTCACCAGCGAGGAGTAGAGTAGATAGGAATTATCCTACTAACAAGGATTAGTACCCACCTCTCTTAGATGCGATGAAATATTGATATTTCTAATGTCCGCGCAGAAAAGTAAAATAAAACAATATGAAACAAGGTGAAGTAATATAAAGCAAGTAAAATCGTTGGGAAGACAAATCTTAGATCCGGCCAGAGAGTAAATTGTTTGTGAAAAGAGCCACAACGAACGTTAAGCCAGCAACAGTATTTAATTGTTGTCTAAATATATTTAAATATCTCATGCTCTAAAATCTACCGACTGAGAAAAATCTCTCGAAATAAATTTTGACTTCAATTCACAAAAACGCCTTATCATTTCGACAACTTAAGTAACACCTCTTCATCATCTCCGCCAACTCCCAGACTTCTAGAGTTCCTGAAATCCAAAGCTACCTATCTTCTATAATCCATAATATTTATTTAGCAGTTTATCTACTCAGTATAAATGTAGGTTCGAAGGTAATGAGTTTAATGACGAGTGCGAACAGCAAAAATCTAATGTGTTGCACCCACGTGACTTTCTCTATTCTTGTACAAACTATCTTTACAAACGCTTATTCTCCATCTACTTCATGTTAATTGAGATATCAAGATGTTAATCTTATTGCTAATTTTCTTGTAGATGCAAGTGGAATATGGTAGGCTTTAAGCGATAGTCGAATATTTTAAGAGCTGGTTGCTATGTGAAGCATTGCATTCTCTTTGCATGTCGAGGACATAAAAAAATCTGATGTGTTACGCTCACATGACTGTCTCTACTCTTGTACAAACTATTTTTACAAACGCTTATTCTCTATCTACTTCGTGTTAATCTAGATAAACATTTGCAGTCTCTATCTTATTGCTAATTTTCTTGTAAGGGGAATATATATTTACAAGGGCAATATAGAAATACAGTAGCCTTTAAGCACATACATATCTCTTAATAGCTGGTTGCTAGGTGCAGCACTATTCCCTTTCCCACAGATTAATACTCTTTGCATATCCAGCACAAAAAAATTATTAACGAATTTCTATTTGAGAAAATAAGTATTGAAAAATTTAAAAGAATAACAAACAATTTCTCAAAAATGGTTCACTCAACAAAAAAATGTATATGACATAAATTATGTATTTTAACGCGATCTACATTTCTTGTGTGGTAAAATTTTGTCTATCTCTTATAGTTTACCAGTTATACAAAAGTCGTTCACAATGAACAATACTTTTGCAGACATTCCCAGAAAATTCAAGATATACATTTTATTTGTCATGAAAATATCTTAAAAATATGATATTTTAATCAAAATCGTTAGAGACATTTTTGAGAAAATTAAAATTTTCGAAAAATGTTCCATGTAAAGTGTAATCTGTGCGTGGGGGGATTTTCTTGAAAACCTTCGTGTCGCATCTCTGGAAGATACTGAACCCAAATACCAAGTTTGGTGTTTATCCGACTGTTCGTTTCTGAGTTATGCTGTCCACAGACAGACACACACGGACATGTTTCCAAAAATGCTTTTTTTGGATTCAGGGGGTCTCAAAACATGTATTTCCGGTGAAATCTCGGTATCGAATTTGTGGCTGGAATACAATACTTCCCCTACTTACTATATGTAGTAGAGAAAGTAAAAACGAATAACGAATTCCCATTTTAGAAAAAGTATAAGTATTGAAAAATTCAAACAAATAACAAGGAATATCTCTTGAAATGCTTCACTTGAGAAAGAAAATATATGACATAAACTGTGTGTTTTAACGAGATCTACATTTTTTGTGTAGTAAAATGTTGTCTATTTCTTACGGTCGATTATGCGAAAGTCATTCAGAATGAAGAGGGCTTTTGGGAATACTCAGAAAATTCAAGATATACATTTCATTTGGCATAAAAATATCTTGAATATATTAACTTTTAATCAAAGTCGTTAGAGCCATTTTTGAGAAAATCAAAATTTTCGAAAAATGTTTCATGTAAAATATAGTCTAGGGTGGGGGATTTTGTTGAGAATCTTCGTGAAGCATCTTTGAAACATACTGAATCTAAATACCCAGTTGGGTATTTATCCCACGTTTCATTTTTGAGTTATGCTGTTTACAGACTGATAGATAAGACACACGTATGGACATGTTTCTAAAAATGCTTTATTTGCATTCAGGACACCTCAAAACATGTATTTCCGGGGAAATTTAGGTATCGAATTTTTTGGGTGGAATGCAATACTTCCCTACTTACTATACGTAATAGAGGAAGTAATAATGTGGTCATTAAGGGTTATGTTAAAAGGTGGCTTCCCAATTGGGCATATATAACTCATGAATGCTAAACGGCTAAGAAATGCGAGTACGAGGGCGGTAGTGAAATTTTTTAGAATGCCATGTTTCTAAAAACAAACGAAATTTGATTATATTTGAAAACTGCTTTCGAATGTTTTGCGAGTTGATTGCTGTGTAGTTTGTTCGATTTGTTAATTGTTAATAGTTTGTTAATTATCATAATTAACGCCTAAACAAATTGAAGACGGCTTAGAAAGCATTTGACAAAGAAGCCCCATCTAAGGCAACAATTTATAACTGCAACAGCGTATTCAAAAGAGATCGTTTTTTTCTTAGTGATGAATTTCGTGAAGGACGCCCAAGAACTGCTGTTACTGATGAAAATATTGCCGCTGTTAGAGCAATGCTTGAGGAAAATCGACGGAAATCTTATGAATTTATTCGGGTGACATTGGGCATTGGTGTGAGTCAAATCCAAAACATTGTTGTTGATGGATTCCACAAAACTGACTCCCGATCAAAAACAACAAAGCATTGATTGGTGCAGAAAAACTCTGGAAAAATTCCAAGGCGGCACTTCAAATTTGGTTTGGAACATTGTTACTGGTGCTGAATCTTGGGTTTAGTTTTACGATCCTGAAAAGAAAAGTCAGTCGGCTCAAATGAGTCTTTCGAGCAGAACCTAAGCCTACAAAAATTGGCTTAGAAATGCATTTGGCAAAGAAGCCCCATCTAAGGCAACAATTTATAATTGCTACAGCGTATTCAAAAGAGATTGGTTTTTTCGTAGTGATGAATTTCGTGAAGGATGCCCAAGAACTGCTGTTACTGATGAAAATATTGCCGCTGTTCGAGAAATTCTTGAGGAAAATCGACGGACATCTTATGAATTTATTTTTGTGACATTGGGTATTGGTGTGAGTCAAATCCAAAACATTTTATATCAACAGAGAACTTTGTTGACGATGAATTCCACATAACTGACTCCCGATCAAAAACAACAAAGTATTGATTGGCGCAGAAAAATTCCAAGGCGGCATTTCAAATTTGGTTTGGAATATCGTTACTGGTGCTGAATCTTGGGTTTATTTTTGAATTCTTGAAAAGAAAAGTCAGTTCGACTAATTCGCAGTGGTGGTGAGAAGGTGGTTGTTACTTGTTTTCTTTTCTAAAACGTGCCATATTGCTGCAACAGTATTAGAAGATAGACTTGTAGTTACTGCCGATAGGTGCACAAACGTCTGTTTACCGTAAATGTTTGAAAAAGTTCGTGAAAAACGTCGAAAAGCAAAAATGTTACATCATGACAACGCATCGTCGCATACAGCAAAACTAACAACTGAGAATCTGGATGCCCTAAAGGTTACCACATGGACCCTCTACCATAAAGCCCTGACCTAACACCTTTTGATTTGTTTTTATTTCCAAAAATTAAAAATAAAATGTGCAGAATCACATTTTTGTCATCAGATGAAGCAGTGGAACATTATAAACACCTGGTTACTGAAGTACCTCAGCAACAGTGGCATCATAGCTTTAAGGACTGGTTTCATCAAGTGCAAAAATGTATTGATGTTTAAAGGGTATATTTTCAAAAACAATAAAATCATTTACATTTTTTAAAACTAATCCTTCTTTAATTTTCTAAAGCTTTTCGGTGTCGCCCTCGTAGATGCCTGCGTAGCATAAAGCTCATACCCATCACTTATCACGTGGTGCAGGTAACAACAAACACTGGTGTCGGGAAGCTTTCACATTGTTATCCTAACAGAGAAACAGCCGTTTTTGTTTCTTTTCAGCTCCGACTGTGTTGATACTGCGCACTCAGTGAGAAGTGATTCATCGCTAAACTGGGATTATATGCAGATCCATGCCAGGAAACTCTTAAAGCAGGTGTTGCAACCTCTTTCTGTGTCTCCACTTGACACCATGGGCAAAAGGTATTTCATTAGTTGCGCACATGAGAAACTTTTAACCTGATTTATGTGCATCACTTGCGCGCGGTCAGAGTATATCCCTTCTCATTTCATAGAGGCTTAGGATGTATGACAGTACGTTTCTGGCACTTAGTGTAGTTGCTAGTGCCACCCGTAAACCAGTTCCTTCGTTTTATTTTCCAGGACGAATGAACGTCGAAGTGTTTGGACTGTTTCCACAATTACCTATAAACGTTCCAATACCAATATATACAACAAAAACCATTGAAATCAGTCGATATTACAGCTACAGCAACGATATGATTACTGTAGCCAAAATATTCATTAAAAAGTTCCAGACTGCTCAATGACCACCCAAATGTAACTAATTCGACTTCTCAAATTAGTCAATATTACTGCTCCAGTTCAACATGATCAGTCTAACCAACACATTCAGGGAAAAATTCCAAACGTGCAGTGTTACCACCCAACTGTAACTGATTCAACCTCTCAGACTAGCCGATATTACTGCTCCAGGATCGATATGATCAGTCACCCAACATACTCAGTGAAAACTTCCAAACTGTTCAATGTTACCATCCAACTGTAACTGACACAACATCTTAAACTAGTATATATTACTGCTCCAGTATGGATATGACCAGTCAGCCAACATACTCAGTGAAAACTTCCAAACAGCGCAATGTTGCCATCCAACTGTAACTGACACAACGTCTCAAACTAGTCGATATTACTGTTCCAGTATCGATATTATCAGTCAGCCAACATACTCAGTGAAACCTTCCAAACATCTCATGTTGCCATCCAACTGTAGCTGACTAACGTCTAAAACTAGTCGATATTACTGTTCCAGGATCGATATGATCAGTCAACCAACATACTCAGTGAAAACTTCCAAACTGTTCAATGTTGCCATCCAACTGTAACTGACACAACGTCTCAAACTAGTCGATATTACTGTTCCAGTATCGATATTATCAGTGTAGCTAATATATTCATTGAAGACTTTCAAATTGTTCAATGTTATCACTCAAATGTATCTCGCTCCTAACTAATATATATCCGGACAAAAACCAATGTTGCTGAGAGCAACTACTTTCAGCTAGTATCTCCTCGATTGGTTCTCTAGGATTTATGGTACGATTTAACTCTTGGCCAACGTGAGGTTTCTCATCCTGAAGAAACAAATGTTAGCTACCGCATCATCAGAAGGGGTCCAGCAGGCACCTACCTTTCGCCAAATGAGTTACGTTGCTGGCATGTCCTTCACCAAGGAAATGTTCCATATATTTGAGTATGACAAGCAGTGTTGCCAACCCTACTGATATACTGCTTTATTTAACGAGAGCGAGCAAATCTTGTGATATTTAAATTGGAGTAATTGCTAAAGCCAATAACCAAATTCCTGCATTATAAATCTGAGATCACATTCATGTTAGACAATATTAGGTAGCTTCCTTGTGGTAGTCGTGATAATTATAAATCATAGGCTAATTGGTTATTAAATAACCGGAGCACACAAACACATTCACATTCATGCGCCAGACTCTGGACATGCCTAAGAATCTTCTTTAGTAAATAAGTAAATAAAGGTAATTCTCTAGCCCAGTCTGGAATGGAACTCAGTACCCAGGAATGCTTCTATGAACCATGTAGCCAGGCTGTTATAATATAACTTTTAATATACCTACTCAAATCTTGGCTGCTAGGGTTGGCAACACTGACGACCAAGTAACAGAAGGGACACATCAAACTTCCGAATTAACAGGGATCCTTTGTGCTTACCACTCCCAGGAGGAAGGGATGAGGTGAAGGAACCGCGGGAGGCTATGGGCCGCCCGACAGAGACGAGTAGCCGCCCCTAACTATTCCAAGCTTGACGACACGGTCACATCGTCGGTTGCTCAGAGAAGGC
Source organism: Deroplatys truncata (assembly GCA_030765065.1). Taxonomy (NCBI): domain Eukaryota; kingdom Metazoa; phylum Arthropoda; class Insecta; order Mantodea; family Mantidae; genus Deroplatys; species Deroplatys truncata. Next base: position 237,204,781 of record CM060984.1, on the reverse strand, counting down.
TTCCCTCTGGGAGAACCGGGGAGAGCTCGACTCACCCGTAAGGCCGAGAAGAACTTTACAACGAGCAAGCATATACGTCATCTGTCCAACACCGACCGACATTGCACACTCCCTAAGGCTCCTGAAAAATGAAAGGGGAAGCGAAATGATAGGGAATGGTGGAAAGTGAATCCTTGATAGAAAATATACCACCCCAGCATTCGTCTTGCCAATCAGGGAAAACTACAAAGAAACCTTGGTCAGAGTGACCGGTCCCAGGAATTGAATCCAGGACTCCGGAATGCAAGTCTAATTTATATGGAAATTTCAGTATGTCTCCAAAACATCTGATGTGATACATTCACATGACTTTCTCTACCCTCTATCATTTATTAGTGGGTATAAAAACTATTCCTACTAAAGCTTATTTTTCTATCTACTACATTTTAATCCAAATAAACCTTTGAAGAAATAGCTACATTACGCATTTGTTATAGATACAAAGAGAACAGCGATAGTCAAATGTTTAAGAACTGGACGATATATGCTGGCCTTAAAATTCCATACTGTTTCCAGGCATTCACGAGAAACAACTGAATGTTGACAGGAATTAAAAGAATGATGGAGAAATGAATTCAAACCATTAATAACGGGTATCTCAGAAATGGCTTATGCCACAAAAAAACGTATTTGAAATAAATTGAGTGTTTTAAAAAATCTACATGTTTTGTGTAGAATATTTTCGTCTATTCCTTAACGTTCACCAGTTATACAAGATTATACAAAATTTCTTCCAAATGAAGTGGACTTAGAGATTATTCCCAGAAAGTTCAGGATATACATTGTAATTGCCTTGTAAATGTCTTTAATATAAGATGCTTTAATGAAAATCGTTAGCCATTTTTATAAAATTAAAACAATTTCGAAAAATCTTCCATGTAACGTGGGTCTGGGGTGGGGAACTTTCTTGAAAATCTTCGTGTCACATCTTTATAAAGTACTGAACCTAAATACCAAGTTTGGTATTCATTTGAATTTTTATTTCTGAGTTACGTTGGTGTTCACAGACAGATAGATACATGAAGTTTTTTTAAAATACTTTCTTTTGGATTCATGGTAACTCAAAACATGTATTTTCGGTGAAATCTGAAATGGAATTTTTGGGTGGGATACATTATTTTCTGTAGTAGAGAAAGTAAAAATGCCTGCTTAGAAGCGTTAGGCAACGGTCATTATCTTTCCAGCTTCTTGATTTGTTCAGCAGAGAGAAAGAGGACGCGCGTTAGTTAGGGTTGACTGACACTTTGGTACATTTATCTCTGACAGCGACTGCAGTTTCCTACTTTCATTAAAGTATCCTGACATGTCCTAATTATGATGGGAAGGAGTCCAAGTGCTGGTTGTACAGTCTCTAAATTAACAAGTTTCAGAAATAGTGCCCAGTGCTAGGGCATAATGTGCACTACTGACTGTATAAATTCTCTAGTTGATGGAGATCATTCTGCAACACCTCTTCTAAATGAACATTGGATCTTTGTTCCACCAAATGTGAACATGGTGTACAAACTAGTCTTAATTAACTCGCGATAGTTGTCATTCCTGGTAAATATAGCTCTTGAACGACAACAGCGCCTCTGTGAGGCGAGTGAAAACTGGCAATTAGCTCTGGGAAGCCCTGTGTTTCCCTCTCCTTGGAATAAACCAAAATATTTAAACAGGACTTACTGTTAAAAGAACAGAATGTATAACACTGTCCCAAACCTAGGTACTTATTTAAGAAATGTATTATGCTGGAGGCAAATGTGTTGAGAATTTGGGTAACATAGGGTATAACCATAAAGAAGAATCTGATTAAAAATCTGATGTGTTACATTCACATGACTTTCTCTGCTCTCTATCGCTTATTAGGGTAGGTTAGGACAAGAAGCGGAGGGGATGCACCTCGACCTACGCAGATGTTTTGTCTGCATGACAGGCAGAGAGCAGGGTCCATACCGGTGGCTGGTGCAGCCGGCTGCCCACCCCCTGTGGGCTTACGTATCCCCTGAGGGACCCGGAGATCGCTCGCAGTTCTGGGGACGAAGGTTTACTCAGAGCGTCAATTTCCCCTGCTATGCATACGCCGAGACCTCCCGCCGACACTTGCAACCTGAAAGAGGCCAAGCAGATGAAGGGTGAAGCGAAATAAGAATAGAGATGAGTTGGAGGGACAGGAAATTCGGGGGGATGTAATGGTCCTTTCCAGCATTCGCCTAGCAACACCGGGAAACCCTCGAAAAAAGCCATGGGTCAGGAAGGTTGCCCACGAGAATCGAACCCACGACCTCTGCCATCTGAGCCACCCTGCTCCGTTCTATCGCTTATTGGTGGGTATAGATTTTATTCCTACGAAATTTATTTTCCTATCTATTTCATTTTAATCCACACAAACCTTTACAGAAATAGCTACATTTCGCATTTCTTTATATATACAAAGAGAACAACGATAGTTAAATGTTTAAGAACCAGAGACTATAGGCTGACCTTAAAATTTCATAACCTTTCCATTAATAAGTATATCTCGGAAATGGCTTATGCCACAAAAAAGCTTATTTAAAATAAATTGTGTGTGTTTTAAAGAGATCTACCTCTTTGTGTAGTACGTTTTCGTTTATGGCATATATACAAGATTATAGAAAATTCCTTCCGAACGAAGAGTATTTCACAGGCTATTCCCAGAAAGTTCAAGATGTACATTTTATTTGCCATGTACATATCTTTAATATAGGGTATTTTAATAAAAATCGTTAATAATACATATTGAAAAAATTTGAATGTAAAGGGCAGTTTGGTGTGGGGGATTTTTACCTTCGTGCTCATCTTTGAAGACATTGAACTTAAATACCAAGTTTGAGGCAGTGTTTTTAACACTTAATGATTTCAGTCTAATTATATAATATGTAAATTCAATAACAGCCCGCCTTGAAGCAATATGTGTATGTAATAATTTGTAAAACGTATGTAACATTCATTGCATATGCTTATGTTATTGTATCCATGGGTAATAATGTTATGTGAATGTATTACGTAATTTAATAATGTAGGAGCTGTGAGAATAAGCTAAACGTTGCTAACAATTAGGTAACCTTGAGGCATTAATGAGTTTGAGAGTTTAAATGTTATTTGTGATGCTTGGAAGCAATAATGTAACTTTATGACAGTTTATAAAAAATAGCCAATCAACAACCAGAAAAAGCTTTAGTTAAATGAAGGTATTCCATTGGAGTAGGATTAGCCAATCAGAGATAAACTTAAAATCTGTGTAAGCCTACATTCTTGTCGCACCACGCCCTGATTAAGAGAAACGTGTCTCTAAAGTAAGACTGACGCAGCAGAGGCAAACATAAACATAAATACTATCTATAGAAGCAGTTTAATAACAAAGTTAAAATATATTTTTTAAAACTTGGAGCGTAATAACAAAAATACATCTTCAAAAAATCGACTTTTACATACGTAACAGCATATTACGTAACAAACAATTTTCTCCGAATTAACGCCCAAAGCGTGGTGCAAATACTACAAACTATTCCAACAACAATAAACAAACTCCTAAAGACAACAACTACTTCAAGTTGGCTTCCCAAGCGTGAGGCTAATAAATTACGTAAACAAAATACTTTTCTTCTGGTGAATACTCGTGTGTTATTTTAAGCGCCTGGTGACGCGATTGTGTGAGTAAGATTTAGCGGCCATCGCGAGGGGTTTCGCCGGTAAGCAATTTAGCCACTCACGGCAAGTTATGCATCATTTATTTTGCTGCGGAAAGAGTTATTTCAAACTGTAAAATTGATACTTCAAGGTAGCAGGTATTATTAATTTAGTTGTTATAGTTTCGAGTGTTAAGATTCATAATCAGCTTCATTCTTTAGCTTCAAACGGTCGGCAACTCGCTTCAATAACTCAAGTATCAGATCACATAAATTTCTCAGTCAATTTAGACTTGTGTTATCCTTTCACACTCACACATACCCTGAGAAAGTACTCACAGCTCTACCACAGGAGCAGCTGGCGAACGAGCTACGAGATAATGAGAACATCAGAAGCAGGTTAAGTATACGGTTCAAAATTGTCGCACCATCGTTTATACTGCTTCACTACATACGTATATGATTCTTTTGGAGTACTCGTATAAACAATGTAATTTCGTACTGGTGCTATCAATTTCGTTTTAGATGTTTTATTTCAGGAGAAATAAATGCTGCTGTTTAATTGAAACCTTTTCCTAATTTTTCAATTATGTTTATTTAATGCTAGTCTTTAATCTTAATAAAATCTAGACATAATAGCATCAGCATCAGTAACAATACAACATAAATAAATCCAGGTTCTAGCTTCTACAGAGTCTCAAAGTGATGTGTACACTCTTTATAACACTATTTGAAACGAGGCAGAAATACAATTTTTGTTGTGTTGTACTACTTAAACCTCTAGATGTTCAAACTGTCCCATTTCTGCCACAGCACGAGGGCGGATTGATAAGTCCATGACTTTGACGAGAGATAGCGTTGTAATCACAGCTTTCTTGTTTGCACCTAAGTCTTACATCTATTCTGGGTATAATCGCAGAAATTTGTCGTCATTTGTTTCTTAGAACATTGTTAAGAGTGTCTAAAATAAGCAGATGTGTGTTGCTTTGTAGAAAATGGAGAAAAGAAAAGCTGAACAAGTATTATGGGGATCCGCTCCATCACATGGCATCATTCACAGAATTTCGATGTCACCATTCGAACACAAGAGCTGCCATGCGCACAGGACGGCCGGTTGAGTTTACAACAGAATAAATGGTGAACAAAGTTCATGATATTGTATTGGAAGACCGCCGAGAGAAAATCTGTGAGATAGCCAAGACCGTAAACATCTTGAGTGATCTGGTGTATAACATTCTTCACGAATTTTTGGTATGAGAAAGCTGACAGCAAGATGGGTGCCGCGACTGCTCACAGTTAGAACAAGCGGAATCGTGTAACTTCACAGGGATGTTTGAACATGTTCCAGTGCAACCCAAATGAGTTTTTACGGCGTTGTATCTGGGTTGATGAAACTGGATTCATTACTATCAACCTGAAACCAAACAACAATCAAAGCATGGATTTCCTTCAGCGGACCTGCTCCAATGAAAGCGAAAAACATTCCGTCGGCAGGAAAAACCATGGCAGCTGTCTTTTGGATTCACAAGGAGCGACAGACATCCACTACCTGGAAAAGGATAAAATGATCACAAGTTCATATTATGCCGCAATGCTGGATCAGTTTCACAAGGAATTGTTAAAGAAGCGACCCCATTTGCTGAAGAAAAAGGTTCTCTTTCACCAGGATAATGCACACGCACACAAATCAGCCATTTCCATCACCAAATTTGTGGAATTGGGCTACGAACTGCTACCTCACCCACCATATTCTCCAGATTTGGCTCCAAGCGACTTCGTCTTCACAAACCTGTAAAATTGGCTCGCTGGGAAGAAATTCACCTCCAATGAGTAAACATTGGACAACGTGTATTGAATTGAAGGAGACTATGTTGAGAAATAAAATTGATTTTTTGGAAACAAATTGTTATTTTCTTTAAAAACCTCGCTGACTTATTAATCTGCCCTCGTACACTCCCATCAACGACGTTTTTCATGCGAAAGCCTGCATGATCACATCAACACTCTCGTTATTGTTGGAACTCCTATTCCTTCTCCACATCTTGCACCGTTTCATCCACTTCAAACTTGTTTCGGATTCTTCTCATCGTTAACCTTGTGGTCTACCGAATTCAACCCAACATCGTTGAACCTCAGAAACATTCTCTACTTTCTAATAATACTCCCAGTAGCGGTTAGTGAGTATTTATATTGGATTTCACAAAAGCTTTCAAAATATGAAATTGCACTGCATAATACTTCTGATTATCAACAAATTGATAAAACAGAAGTCGCTCCCAACAACAAAAACAATAATGATAATGCATAACTGATCTACCAAAAAAGGGCTCTTTTTGTGGATGTTTGTTCTTGTAGACATAATTACGTACATACGTAAAATGTGACTTAAATTGTAGTTGAAATTATGGATGGTATGGAGTAACCGGGAGAAGTTTCCGCTCTCGAGCACGTTACCTACTTCAGCTACAGTGACTGACTTATGCCGTAATGTGCTACCACCTAGTGGCATTGAGGTAAAACTGTAGTGATAGTAGTGCACGCCTTCAAGCATCACAATAGTTGCGCATGCGTAGAAGCTCCCTAAAACTGCACGAGTTAAGATGTGCTACCGACCCTGTTGTCATGTTTCATTGAGTTTAGCGAAATATACGCAACTTTAACCAATAAATCAGCAAAGTATCAAAAGTTAGGGTGTTCACGTGTACGTGTGCTCTTTTACAGGAGCCGCCACTGAACATTTCTGTACAGCCATGTTTGTTTATAAACAGATGAATATGTTTCTCTGCTTTCCGTTGTCTTCTCAATCATAAACAACAAAAATTGTGTTTCTGTCTTATTTCGTTGCTGAGAAATAGTGTTTTAAGGAGTGTATATAACAATTTGAGACACACTGCGTGCTAAATACGACGGCAGTCCCAGAAGTACCCGACCTGATGTATAGATAGTGGTTGTTGTTTCATACAAATGACTGTGGTAGAAACTACCAACCTTATAAATTTTAATTTTGAAGTTACGATGCTATGTTGTTTTAGCAATTGTTTGGCAGCCATCAATAGTGAAATCCCTCAGCGAATTTGTAAACATGAATAAAACTGGCCATCGTTATGTGATACAATACTTTCATTTGAAAGGTCTTAGTCCAACTAATATTAAAGCTGAGCTAGATTCTACTCTGGGGGAGTCTGCTCCTTCGTTTACAACAGTAAAATATTGGGTGGCAGAGTTTAGGCAAGGTCGTACGAGCTGCCAAGACGAACATCGCAGTGGTCAACCAAAAGAGGTGACCACGCCAGAAATTGTGAGGAAAATCCACAAAAGGTATTTGATGACCGTCGACTGAAAGTGCGAGAGCTATCAGACATCGTAGGCATTTCAAAAAGTGCTGTACATTGCATACTGACTGAAAATTTGGACATGAGAAAGCTGTGCACAAGATGGGTGACGCGTTTAATCACAATGGAACAAATGCAGCATCGTGAGGATGTTTAAGTCGAGTGTTTAGCGATGTTTTGCAGCAATAAAACCGAGTTTTTGTGTCGATTCATAACCATGGATGAAACATGGGTCCATCACTTCACACCTGAGACGAACGAACAGTCAAAACAGTGGGCTCAAAGGGGATAATCGGCTCCAAAGAAGGTGAGACAGTTTCATTTGCAGGCAAGGTATTGGCGTTAGTTTTGTTTGGAATGTGTGTGGAATAATTTTCATTGATTATCTTCAAAAAGGAAAAACAATCAATGGCGAGTATTATGCAAACTTATTGCAGCGTTTGAATGATGAAATCAAGCAAAAACGGCCGCCTTTAGCGAAAAAGAAAGTTCTGTTTCATCAAGACAATGCACCAGTTCACACATCCATTAGCGCCGTAGCCAAAAGCAATGCGTTAGACATCGAATTGCTTCCTAATGCACCCTATTTGCCAGACTTAGCCCCCTCTGATTATTTTCTGTTTCCAAAGTTGAAGAAACGGCTTGGTGGTAAAAGATTTGCCAACAATGAAGAGGTGGAGTCTGCAGTTGATGGTTATTTGCAGAACTCGACGGTTCTCACTATAAACAGGGTATCGAAGCTATTGAACATCGCTGGGAAAAGTGTATCGAGCTGAAAGGAGACTATGTAGAGAAATAAATATGTTTTTCCCAAATTTTTTGTGTTTTCTTTGTTAGGTCGGGTACTTCTGGGACAGCCCTCGTAGAACCCGAGGAAATGTTATTTAGATAGAAACTTATGGGAATAGTCTTCGAAGTTTTGAAACTTAATGTATACCTGCTCCATAGCAGTTAAACCATCACGATGCAGAAAATGCATGTACAGCATTTTATTGTAAATTAAAAATAGGTCACGTACAGTTATAATAACTATGCAATTCATGAATTGTTTTAAAAACGAGATTTCAAAGCACTAGAAAGTGTAGTGGGCCACCATATACCAGTGGCCCACACAAGCCGTCCTTAGCTGAAGGTAGTTTATACCGGATAGCAGGATGCTAAAAGGTTTACTTAAGCAGAACTGCAAAGGGGACTCCATACCGACAGAGAATGATCCATCATTTCTTTATATTAGTTCTCTACGTCAAAAAACAAATGCGCAGAAGACAGATGCCGCGTCTGAAAATCTTCAGAACACAGCCTGCGAGCCTCAGCTGCATTTTGGAGCGCCTCCGCACACATCGTAGCCATGTCTGTGTGTTCTTTATTGGTGAACGTTACCTTTTTGTCTGAATGACCTGGATCAAACTGCAAGCAGGCGACCACGCGACGCTTATCAGTACGAAACCATCACGTAAACACTTGCAGACATCAGCACTACCTCAGTGACATTTTGCTTTGTACGTGCACTGCCCCTTTGAACAACAGTGATGCGGCAACTTCTGTTGCACTTATGTATGAAAGATAAAACTGCAAAGGATGGAACAGATTTTAAATATTTATTTTTAATGAACGGCAATAGATAGCGACAAGTACGACACATCATTGAATAGACAAAATGCATAGTTTCAAGCCCCCAACTATTAGTTCCATTCAGTGCCTACAGCGGCGCTGAGTTTGTTAACGAGAAAATGGCAACACCACAGGAGAAGTCGTTTTGTGTGCTGCATTATGCAAATAATGAATCCACTGTTTCATTACAGCGTGCATTTCGTTTTAAGTTCAACAAAAAGCCGCCTCGTCATAAGCAATTTACAATTGATAAATAAATTCGTAGAAGATGGTTGCGTATGCAAACGGAAAAGCACTGGTCATCCTCGCATAACAAATGGTGCTCATTTTGAATTCAGAAAATAAAATTTTAAACTTTCCTCTATTCAGTGATGTATAGCATGTGTCGCCATCTATTGTCGTTCATTAGAAATAAATATTTAAAGTCTGTTCCTTATTTTTGAATAACAGTAGGGTATATAGGACAGACCTGGGCCACTTTTTTGCGTTTATATGGGAAAGGATAGGGAAAACGGGGGTATATGCGGAGGTTCACGGAGGAAAATGCGTTTATATGGCGAAGATAGGGACTACGAGGATCGATGCTAGGCTAGATAGAGGTTGAAGGAATGAGGATGTGCTTTATATGAGAGATTCGTGGAATACGAGGAGAAGTGTTGGACTAGATAGAGGTTGAGATATGGAATATGCATTTATATGGGAAAGATAGGGAAAACGTGAACAGAGGCTAGGATAGACAGATGCTGAAGATTTATCACTAAATCGGTTTATTTTTTTAGTATTAATGTTTGTATTGTCCATAATGTTTTTAATTATTAGTCCAAATTTGATTAGAATTTTAATATGAACATATTTACAGGAGAGATAGGGGATACGTGGAGAGGTACTAGACTATTCAGGGTTTGAAGGGTAGAGTATGACTTTTTATATGAAGAGACGAGGAAAACGAGGGTATATGCTAGGTTGAGAGAACCTTCAAGGAGGAAACAATGCGTTTATATGGGAGAGATAGGGAAAACGAGGAGAGTTCTGAGGTAAGGCAGGGACTGAAGGAGGGAGAGATATGCTTTATACGACAGAGATAGGGCATGCGAGGGGAGGTGCTAGTGCAGACAGAGGTTAAGGAGTATGGTATACGTTTATATGAGGAATATATGGAAAACGTGAACAGAGGCTAGGATAGACAGGTGCTGAAGCAGGGGGAATATGAACATATTTACAGGAGAGATAGGGGATACGTGGAGAGGTACTAGACTATTCAGGGTTTGAAGGGTAGAGTATGACTTTTTATATGAAGAGACGAGGAAAACGAGGGTATATGCGACAGTTCAAGGAGGAAAATGCGTTTATAGGGGAGAGATAGGGAATACGAGGGCTGATGCTAGGCTAGTCAGATGCTAAAGGAGGGAGGGATACGCTTTATACGAGAGAGATAGGGAATACAAGGAAAGATGTTATACTAAACAGGACTTGAAGGGTAGAATATGGTGTTTTATATGAGCGAGATAGTGAACCGAGGAGAGGTATTAGGCTAGGAGTTTTGAATGATAGAGTAGGCGTTTATATGCGAGAGATAGGGAATACGAGGGTCGATGCTAGGCTAGACAGGGTTGAAGTAGGGAATGCGTCTTATATGAGAGAGGTAGGGGAATATGAGGAGAGGTCCTAGTCTAGACGTGTCGAGGAGCAGAGTATACGTTTATAGGGGAGAAATATGGAAAACGGTAGAGATACAAGGATAAGCAGGGGTTGAAGGAGGAGGAATGTAGGTTTATACGGTAATATAGGAGTAATTCGATTATAAAACTTTTATCGTCCAACGTTACAACACTTTTATATACTTTTTCTAAACCTTACAAACTTTTTATATGTTAAACATTAGCGCGCGAGGCGGCGAGGGACAAACTGAATATCGGTTTACAGTGAAGTATACGTCCTAGCCTATGCTCACCTTGTATGTTCTACATCTTCTCATTGTCTATTCATTCCTAACAGACGTAACCAACAAACGTAACCACGTAACAAGACGTAACATAACGGTACGACAAGACGTCATACTAAGCAACATAAGCACGTAACCACGCAACATCACGTGACATCTCGTAACCAGAAACGTTACACGACGTAACAACACGTAGCAACTATGTAACCAAGTAACAAAACGTAAGAACAACACGTAACCAATTCATTGCTAAGGCGATCTAAACTAATTCATCCTTCATAACTTAGACAATAAGTACGAGAACCTAGCCTAGATTAACCCGGCCAATCCTAAACGTTCCTCTCATCATCCTTTCTAGTCAGGCATCGACTAACCTAATCTGGCTAACCAAAGATAACCTCAACTTTCTTTTAGGGAAATTGCAATGTTTTATTCAGGTTTTATTATTCGAGAGTTTTAATTGAAAAGTTTACGCCAACATACCTTTATTTTAGTTCCTTGTAGATGTCTCTCCCCTTTTATCTAGGCTTGAGACTAGAACTAGGATTACTCCTAATGGCAGGGTTACCACCTTCCCTTCCATCTTCTTCTTTCTTCATCAGGCGTCAGCTATCTGCATATACAGCACACAGATAACCTTCTTTTAAGAATGTAGACTCACGAGAAACTCTTTATCTTTAACTTACATTCTTTTAAGCACTGTTTGTAATGGCGTAATGTCCATATGCATATGTCGTTATCCCATCCTCAGCAATAATTCTTTTATCATCAAACGGAGTCAATGCAATTTTATTCACTTGCACTGTAGCAAGAGCATGCTTTCGTGATAGGATCAGATTCATAGGTGTTCTGATGATTTCACAGGTTTTAAGACAGTCTGTATAGCTGTCAAACGAAATATGGTGCTTAATGGCGCTACGTTTTATACCTTTAATCTTTTTTATCATTGACCCTTGAATATCTAAGGCATACATCTTAGGACGTAGTCCAACAAAGCGTAGGATGATTTTGCTATTAGCCTCATCTTTAAATTTTCCCAATACCTTCTTGTTCTGGGTAGAGTAACATATATGGTTGACAGGGTAATCAGCTGTATCGAGATGCTCAAGAAAACGTAGCTTGTCCTGGTACACATCTTCAGTTGTAACACGATGAATGAACGAATCAGTGTCCATATACATAAGCTTCAGGTTTTCAGCTCCATAATAAGGCAACAAAACGTCGTAATGATAGTTATACATTAATGTCTTGGAGATGTCCAACACACTCATACCAATGTATATAGGCTTGTTGAATACAATCTGACGAGAGGCCATATGTACAGCAGCTAGATTATCAGCATATATCGTCCTGTCGATAAACGTAGGCTTGGCGATCAGCTTCTCTAGAGTTTTTTCATTGGTCACCAGTCGTATATCCATACGGTTACGCAGGTTCTCCATAGTTTTTCCAAACATAGCGTTGTTAAAGAGCTTGTAGAGATCCTTCTCGAAATCATTTGCAGCTTGTTGTCGTAACCTGTTGTTAAATTCCACATACGGTTTTAACCATCGAGACTGTCGGAATTGTAGCACACGATGGATTTTTGTTAACCGTAGCCCATGACTAAGAGCTTGCTTCAAAGCCATGTAATGTACTACATACTTCTTTCGAGGTCCAAGATGAGGTATCAGTTTCTTTGTAGATGATTCCAATGGTTTCATACACTCTGGCAGGAAAGGTAGATCGTTGTGTAGATCGTGAAGTTCTGCAGGATACTCGATGTCGACTTCTAATATGTAGCCGTAAGGATCATCTTCTTGTAGCGTTTCTAAGCTGATTTCTTCAGGCGACACCCACTGAAATCCACCATAAGGGAGAGCGTGACACATTGCCCACCCATATTGGTTATTAGCGTCGTCATATGTGATAAATTGGGTTGGTCTCGACGGATCAAACTTCTCCATATATGTGTTATTAGCCTCTGCATACCGATGGGAAACTTGACATAAACCTCCTCTTATACCAGATTCCACCATGAGTAATTGATCATAATCCTGTAACAGTTCCAGCTTAATTCCAGTGTACAGTAACATAGCGTCCCATGTAAGACCTGGAGAGGTAAAATAATGTGCAGGATCAACTTTGTGTGTTTTGAGGGTTTGCTCTCTGAACGTCTCAAAGACATCAGCTAGGAGAAGTACATCCGAAGTTAAGTAGAGATCGCTGTACTCTCCCAGGTTTCTCACATTAAATAGCTCCCATACATTTTTAGCATGATCGTAGTCAGCATCACTAATTTCTTCTTCATTTAATCTATTGTAGAAGGAGTCCTTAGGAGGTAAGCAGGTTTCGTTCAGGGCATCCCATGATGTAACAAAATCATATGGAAATACACCCTTACGGGTCATCAACTTCAATTTGTCTTCTCCAAAGTACTTTAGCGTTTCAGGATACGAGGTTAGATTTTTTACCAACTTATCCAAGCTTGTACTGAGGAATCGGAAGCTATCCACAAATCGAAGCTTTATATCTCCTACATACTTGGTGAATGAGATATAGCTTTCTTCGGAGTTAGGAATTACCTCCACACGTTCACTTGTGCAACCCAGCTCCTTAACAATGAAATGAGAGTCATATCCGCTAAGGTTATGCATGAAGACTGGTACATATTTAGGTGTTTTACAGGCTAAATTACATTCATTATGAAGACTTCCACGATATTCACCGCTGATGTGATCATGGTCGCGTACTTTATAGTTCTCTTCTGTAAAGGGTTTTCCACACAAGTAGCATGCTGAAGAAGACTCAAAATCCAACTGCTCTTGATCCGTAAGTTTCAGAGGCTTAGCAGATTTGTATATGTCCTCAATCATTTTTGCAAGAGATGTCAGGTACAGCATAAACTTCTGAGCAGCATCAGCACCACGATACACATAGGGTTGCTTAGGAAGACCAGTTTCGAGATGTTCAACACAAGATGTAGGCTTCACGTAAACACAGAAGCTCATTGGTGTGTGCTCTTGATAAGGGATTGTATAGGAAGTTTCAGGATTGGGTATACACGTATGGCATGGAGTGAGAATACTCTCAAAATCAGCATAGATGACATAAGGTACTTTCAGCATCCTCTCAACATTTTTAAACCGTACAATTGCTTTCTCCTTTGTAGGCATAACTACCCTTGCAACACCATGCTGATTACAGATGGTTGCATGTTCTTGTAGTTTTTCCAGTCCACTTCGTCCATTTCGATTATCAAAATGTGTAAAGCAACGCTTGCAGGTATATATCACTCCATCATGCTTAGTTTTCTGGCGTCGAACGAGCTTCTCAAAATTCTTTATATACACGTAGTGATGTTTTCCACTACTGTCATTCAATAGTAGCAGGTCGCGATGTTCAGGTAGTTCAATATCAACAACCTTTATCGGGTACACTTCATGCTTCTCATCCAACCCGAAAACGTTAATAGATATCTTGTTAAGCTTCTCAAATTTAGGTATTTGAGAAAGTGGAGTAGGGTAAGAAACACAGCTGAAGTCGTACTTATCTTGAAGTTGTTTGTATTTGCTGACGCGTTGAGGCTTGGTGCTCACGAATTTGGCCAATACAGAGTACATGAAACATAGCTCATCAGTTAAGTTCTGGATGTTAATGCAGGCTTTTCTTGCTTCAACAGAGGGAGGTAGGGGTATGTAGCTACTTCCTCGCAACGGGTTGTACTTGTTAATACGAAGGCGTACCCCTTCCACAGTAAGCAAGGCCCAGCTGCTACCCTTAAGCTGAGACTCATCCATTTCAGTCACCAATTTCTTGAATTTCACTTCCAGCATAGAGTCCAGATCTGTTTCTAGGAAAACAGCTTGATTTCTGGTTTTAAATGTCTTGTCACAGGTTTCTCCGATACTGTTAACAAATCTACACTCAGCTAACAGATTAATTTTAACACTCTTATGAACGCTAAGCTCTTTATGCACAGCCTGGATTATACGTTGTTTTGCCTCTTGCAGATACATATTTAGGTCCTTAGCTGATTCGCATCGTATAAAATACGATTTCAATCGTCCTTCGAATGAAGTTTCGTATTCCTTCATATCACAGTCCTCCATTGTTGACAGTAACTGATGTTTAGTTGGCTCCAATCTTCTTTTCTTCTGAGGGCTGCTTATTTCACATATATCTTCGTGTCGCCGCCCCTTATAACCATCTTTGAAGGTTACATTACAATGTTTACATTTGAAGAGCTTCTTGCAGCTCATCTCGTGTCTTCTCTTGTCATAACCTCGGAGGAACTTCTTCCCACATTTTCCGCATGCATATCCAGTAGCGCTTGGAATAATATCCTTATACGCTGAGTTATTCATCTTTATTCTTGATGTAATAACGTATTAATCACTGATCAATGAAATGTACGCCTTGATACCACTTTAGAAAGCTGATTATTCTTGGAGAGAACACGATGTTAACACCTCAGAGATGATCAACAGAATGAATTTCAATACTCAAGTTCGCTCTATTTATAGAGAAAGCACGAACCTTTTAATCAATTATATCCTGATTATTAATACTAAAAACGGTGATGAAGCGTGTAAGCTCTTATATATTTCAATTCGTGTTACACTGTTGTTCGAGCGTCTCCGTATAGCTTCGTATGTTTAGAGAGAAAGTGTAAAGTATTGTGAAGATGTTATGTATTGTTCGGCTATAATCGTACAGATTCGGAGAGCTTGACTGGTGAAGGTGATGAACGATCCGTCAACCGAGCAGGAGGCAAGCAGCCCCAGTCTAGAGACAGGATGTTTATGACGTCACACCCAGAGACAGGATGTCTGCCAGTATCAAACACGTTTAAACTCGTCTCGTAACTACCTGTATATGCTGTCACATCAACAAGAGAAGTATTCCCACACGCTCATTCAGTCAGATGTTACATTCAAAGCCTACCACCACCCATTACACCGAAGCTAGCACAATCTCAAAAGCTTAAAAGGTCACGTAGAAGATTTTCCCCCTTACTTACTTAAATGTGTGTATATACTACATTATTTCATGTTTTCATTCCCTTTTCAATTCTTCCTTTCCATCTTGTTCTAGAAAGACCATTACATTTCACTACAATCATGAGAAAAGCAATTTTTCCAGAGTTACAGAGATTCTAAGCTTCTAGAATCGAACTCGGTAATACTTTTAATAAATGGGTTTTAGTAATTTAGCTTCCCCGCATCAGCATCTACCATTTAATCTTTACTCGAACCTGATAGGATTCATAGGCTTGAAGATATATGAAATCACCCCTTCGGGATTCGATCTGAGTACTTTAAAGTAGTTATCGTCATAATAACGATATTTAGGAACTAGGTACTCTGTTTACGTTTACCTTGACATGTCTATCTAAATTAAATTACGAGTTATTAAATGTTTACAAGTAAATTTCATTAAATCGGTATTCGAACCCAGAACACCAGGAACAAAATAATTTATAATATTAGCTTGACATGTTAAACAAAGCTGTATGCAGTTACATCATCGATCTAAGCGATATATTCTAGTGTACAGAGGAAAATTAAGGAAGTCATTAAAAAATCGGGATTCGAACTAGAGACAACTGATACAGTAAAAACAGACCTCATTAGTACTCATCATGCTTAAGCATGTTAACTTTCACCATATGACGTCACAGTCGGGGACAGTTTGACTATCGCAGCCATGTCAGGAAATGCATATTTTAGTCATCTCATATTTTAGTCATATACAGAAACCAGGCAAAACCATGAAAAATATGTCAGAGTGAACAACCATCGACAATCGAACGAGGGAAACCATCAGATTACTCTAGGAGCATAAAGTGCAACTGAAAGAAAATCGTGATAGCTGAGAAACCACTCCAGCATTCGCGTGCAGACCAGGGGAAACTATGAAAAAATCAAAGGGCCGAGCGAGTGGCTGATAGAGTGTGCGACCAACAGGAAATCAAGCAAAAGGTCTCTAGAGACAAAAAAGATGCAATTGAAATGGAATCATGATAGCAAATACCTCTACAGCATTAGGTAGCAGACCGGCGAAAATCATGAGAAACGTAAGGTCAGAGTAAACAATTGATTGAAATCTAACCCCTGAACCCTAGAAATTCACGACAACTGAAAAACGAAACCCAGATGTAGAGGAAATTTTGTACACCCTTGACGAAAAAACCCCGTCCGCTGGGGAAGTAACCTTTAAGTATACAATTGACGTCTGTCATTCCGATAAGGGACGGTTTGAAAGGCTTCCTAATTGCTCTACGCAAGTCACCTGAGCAAACACAGGAAATTCCTAAACCAGACAATTACAAGCCTGCTAAAACATTTTTTCCTACAATAAGTAATTTAAATTCTACATGAAGATTATTCCAAAAGTTTCATATCTCTTATTTCCTTCAATAAAATATCGAATATGACTCTAGCACCAGGGAAAAAAATTAAACGGAGGGAAGCGATATTTTCTTTTTACGCTGAAATTATAATTAAATGCATAGCATTCTTGCATGAAAACACTGTCCATATAGATTATAGGAATGGACTCTGTTTAAAACATGTATTTTTTCACGCGTGGTGTATAGATTGTCTCAGTAAGCATTCGTGACTATTACAATTATCGCCAAGTATTATTTTACAAAAAGATTGGCTTATTCTCTTAGTAAACATAGGACGAAATCGTTTTTTAAACAACTCTCCATTCGAGAGATATTGTTTGATTATTCCAGCAGAGAGAGAGAGAGAGAGAGAGAGGGAGGGAGAGAGAGAGAGAGAGATCGAGCCATATTTGTTTAAAAGCTTTTTTTTCATTCACAGGAAATCTTCGAGAAAATTCGAGGAATTATTCAGTTGGACACCATTGCTAAAATAGTTTGTACACCCTTTGAAGAATGTTTACCTGACTGGCGGAGTCTCGGAAATACCTCTCTCGACAGGCTGTCGCCTGTACAGCTTCTTGGACATTTATACATTAGGAAGGCTATTGTGCTTTAAAATGGGATAGCTATGTTTTAAGCTTTCCACAACAAATGTTTTCCTGATAATTAATATAATTCTACATGAAGAATATTAATGATTACGTTTCAATTAAACGTATACTGTATAGATTCTGTACTTAAGCATTCGATTGTATCTTTGTCATTATTTAAATACTCGATTACGAGAATTGCTAGCATATCAAAAATTGTAGAAGTTTTTCCACCCTTATTTAATTAAATTCATGTATATACTCTATTATTTAGTGATTTTTTCAATAATTTCTCTCATGTCCATCATTCGTCAAAAAATCAGTGTACAATACGCATTTTTATACGTTTTAATGTTCGTTTATTTTTAAAACCGCTACATTTGCCCGTAATTACGAACAATTAGATTTCAGATTTACTCAGATGTGTAGCTTGTAGAATAGAAATGTTTTAATAAATGTATTCTATTTTTAGACGAAAAACAACGATCTGCTTCTGACTGTGTATAATTATAATCAAGACCGATTTGTATTTAGTATAAAGTTTGTTTATTTTCATTTTTAAGACTTCCTTTGTTAAAGATATCTTGCAATCTATTTTTAAATTTCTTTTAAAACCAGAGCGAACATTATCAAATATAACGCCTGCCTTCACGTGTCGGGAAGCTAACATGGCCGCAGTCATCTTTTAGTAGCTTGCCTTTCATGTCGGCCTCGGGCGGAGGCGAGCACCTGGCGGGGAGGAGAAGCCTTGCGAAAGGCGGCTGAGGGGTGGCACCTGGAGGGAGAAAGACCGGTATCACGGGTCGCTGAGAGTCCAGCCCTCAGTACGGTCCTGCATGCCGTAAGGTCCGGTCCTATTCGTAGCAGCATGCTATACCACCGCAGCTCGCGCCAGCGTCTTACGTAATCTAGTTTTTTACGCTCACTATACCATTTAAATATACATTCATCTAAGAGATATAATATTCGTCAGGATGACAGATGTCCAAATATACATAACAAAGAAATTAGTTACTGATATAAATGTAATATCGTACGTTCACCATTTTATTTTATTCGGGGGATGAAATTTGTATTCATGTCACGGGATTCAATCCTAGTCCTCCAACCCTACTTGGAACGACAATCAATAACGAGCTACAATCCAAGGATATAATCGATAATAATACAAATATTTTGATAAAGAATATCAAATGTAGATCTCTATAAACGTATGTATTTCCCCTCACTTCCCCTCTTCCCCCACCAGACAGTAGAAATATAAAGCCGATTCTGGCGCACAGAGGATTTGCCGCCATCTGATAAGCTTCTTTGATCTATGCCGCTAGCCCCGCCCCCTCCCTTTGTGCGCTACTATTTGCCGCCCGGTCTCGTGCCGCTAGCTCCGCCCCCTTCCCTTTGTGCGCTTACCTAATGCCGACAGTGTCTGTGCCGGCAGGTCCTCCCCCCTCCCCCTGCGGTCACGTGCCGGTGACCCGCCCCCTCCCCTTCCCTTGTGACCTCACCTTAAAAGCTACTGGACACCCGATCCCCCTACCCCATCCTTTCTAATCCTATCCCGTACACTGGGCACGCCCTCTCTTTGTGCTCTACTCCCACGCTGGCCTCGGTATTGGAGAACAATGGGGTATTGTTCAAATCGTCTAAGCCTGCGTTGGAGTAGAGCAGAGAGGAGGGGTATCATGCTCCAGTAGCTTTTAAGGGTGAAACCACAAAGGTTAACTGTTTTCACGTATGCTATTCTTTCACCGCAAATCAGAGACACAGGACAATGCATTATTGTTCTCATCGTAAATGGCGGTGTCGGAATAGCAAAAAGCGGGGGTGGGAGTCGGCGGCATAGAAGAAAGGACCTTATCAGTGGTTGCATCACTCTGTTTTTCAGAAACGCCATTATATTTCTACTGTCTGGTGGGGGAAGAGGGGAAGTGAGGGGAAATACATACGTTTATAGAGATCTACATTTGATATTCTTTATCAAAATATTTGTATTATTATCGATTATATCCTTGGATTGTAGCTCGTTATTGATTGTCGTTCCAAGTAGGGTTGGAGGACTAGGATTGAATCCCGTGACATGAATACAAATTTCATCCCCCGAATAAAATAAAATGGTGAACGTACGATATTACATTTATATCAGTAACTAATTTCTTTGTTATGTATATTTGGACATCTGTCATCCTGACGAATATTATATCTCTTAGATGAATGTATATTTAAATGGTATAGTGAGCGTAAAAAACTAGATTACGTAAGACGCTGGCGCGAGCTGCGGTGGTATAGCATGCTGCTACGAATAGGACCGGACCTTACGGCATGCAGGACCGTACTGAGGGCTGGACTCTCAGCGACCCGTGATACCGGTCTTTCTCCCTCCAGGTGCCACCCCTCAGCCGCCTTTCGCAAGGCTTCTCCTCCCCGCCAGGTGCTCGCCTCCGCCCGAGGCCGACATGAAAGGCAAGCTACTAAAAGATGACTGCGGCCATGTTAGCTTCCCGACACGTGAAGGCAGGCGTTATATTTGATAATGTTCGCTCTGGTTTTAAAAGAAATTTAAAAATAGATTGCAAGATATCTTTAACAAAGGAAGTCTTAAAAATGAAAATAAACAAACTTTATACTAAATACAAATCGGTCTTGATTATAATTATACACAGTCAGAAGCAGATCGTTGTTTTTCGTCTAAAAATAGAATACATTTATTAAAACATTTCTATTCTACAAGCTACACATCTGAGTAAATCTGAAATCTAATTGTTCGTAATTACGGGCAAATGTAGCGGTTTTAAAAATAAACGAACATTAAAACGTATAAAAATGCGTATTGTACACTGATTTTTTGACGAATGATGGACATGAGAGAAATTATTGAAAAAATCACTAAATAATAGAGTATATACATGAATTTAATTAAATAAGGGTGGAAAAACTTCTACAATTTTTGATATGCTAGCAATTCTCGTAATCGAGTATTTAAATAATGACAAAGATACAATCGAATGCTTAAGTACAGAATCTATACAGTATACGTTTAATTGAAACGTAATCATTAATATTCTTCATGTAGAATTATATTAATTATCAGGAAAACATTTGTTGTGGAAAGCTTAAAACATAGCTATCCCATTTTAAAGCACAATAGCCTTCCTAATGTATAAATGTCCAAGAAGCTGTACAGGCGACAGCCTGTCGAGAGAGGTATTTCCGAGACTCCGCCAGTCAGGTAAACATTCTTCAAAGGGTGTACAAACTGTTTTAGCAATGGTGTCCAACTGAATAATTCCTCGAATTTTCTCGAAGATTTCCTGTGAATGAAAAAAAAGCTTTTAAACAAATATGGCTCGATCTCTCTCTCTCTCTCTCCCTCTCTCTCTCTCTCTCTCTCTCTGCTGGAATAATCAAACAATATCTCTCGAATGGAGAGTTGTTTAAAAAACGATTTCGTCCTATGTTTACTAAGAGAATAAGCCAATCTTTTTGTAAAATAATACTTGGCGATAATTGTAATAGTCACGAATGCTTACTGAGACAATCTATACACCACGCGTGAAAAAATACATGTTTTAAACAGAGTCCATTCCTATAATCTATATGGACAGTGTTTTCATGCAAGAATGCTATGCATTTAATTATAATTTCAGCGTAAAAAGAAAATATCGCTTCCCTCCGTTTAATTTTTTTCCCTGGTGCTAGAGTCATATTCGATATTTTATTGAAGGAAATAAGAGGTATGAAACTTTTGGAATAATCTTCATGTAGAATTTAAATTACTTATTGTAGGAAAAAATGTTTTAGCAGGCTTGTAATTGTCTGGTTTAGGAATTTCCTGTGTTTGCTCAGGTGACTTGCGTAGAGCAATTAGGAAGCCTTTCAAACCGTCCCTTATCGGAATGACAGACGTCAATTGTATACTTAAAGGTTACTTCCCCAGCGGACGGGGTTTTTTCGTCAAGGGTGTACAAAATTTCCTCTACATCTGGGTTTCGTTTTTCAGTTGTCGTGAATTTCTAGGGTTCAGGGGTTAGATTTCAATCAATTGTTTACTCTGACCTTACGTTTCTCATGATTTTCGCCGGTCTGCTACCTAATGCTGTAGAGGTATTTGCTATCATGATTCCATTTCAATTGCATCTTTTTTGTCTCTAGAGACCTTTTGCTTGATTTCCTGTTGGTCGCACACTCTATCAGCCACTCGCTCGGCCCTTTGATTTTTTCATAGTTTCCCCTGGTCTGCACGCGAATGCTGGAGTGGTTTCTCAGCTATCACGATTTTCTTTCAGTTGCACTTTATGCTCCTAGAGTAATCTGATGGTTTCCCTCGTTCGATTGTCGATGGTTGTTCACTCTGACATATTTTTCATGGTTTTGCCTGGTTTCTGTATATGACTAAAATATGAGATGACTAAAATATGCATTTCCTGACATGGCTGCGATAGTCAAACTGTCCCCGACTGTGACGTCATATGGTGAAAGTTAACATGCTTAAGCATGATGAGTACTAATGAGGTCTGTTTTTACTGTATCAGTTGTCTCTAGTTCGAATCCCGATTTTTTAATGACTTCCTTAATTTTCCTCTGTACACTAGAATATATCGCTTAGATCGATGATGTAACTGCATACAGCTTTGTTTAACATGTCAAGCTAATATTATAAATTATTTTGTTCCTGGTGTTCTGGGTTCGAATACCGATTTAATGAAATTTACTTGTAAACATTTAATAACTCGTAATTTAATTTAGATAGACATGTCAAGGTAAACGTAAACAGAGTACCTAGTTCCTAAATATCGTTATTATGACGATAACTACTTTAAAGTACTCAGATCGAATCCCGAAGGGGTGATTTCATATATCTTCAAGCCTATGAATCCTATCAGGTTCGAGTAAAGATTAAATGGTAGATGCTGATGCGGGGAAGCTAAATTACTAAAACCCATTTATTAAAAGTATTACCGAGTTCGATTCTAGAAGCTTAGAATCTCTGTAACTCTGGAAAAATTGCTTTTCTCATGATTGTAGTGAAATGTAATGGTCTTTCTAGAACAAGATGGAAAGGAAGAATTGAAAAGGGAATGAAAACATGAAATAATGTAGTATATACACACATTTAAGTAAGTAAGGGGGAAAATCTTCTACGTGACCTTTTAAGCTTTTGAGATTGTGCTAGCTTCGGTGTAATGGGTGGTGGTAGGCTTTGAATGTAACATCTGACTGAATGAGCGTGTGGGAATACTTCTCTTGTTGATGTGACAGCATATACAGGTAGTTACGAGACGAGTTTAAACGTGTTTGATACTGGCAGACATCCTGTATCTGGGTGTGACGTCATAAACATCCTGTCTCTAGACTGGGGCTGCTTGCCTCCTGCTCGGTTGACGGATCGTTCATCACCTTCACCAGTCAAGCTCTCCGAATCTGTACGATTATAGCCGAACAATACATAACATCTTCACAATACTTTACACTTTCTCTCTAAACATACGAAGCTATACGGAGACGCTCGAACAACAGTGTAACACGAATTGAAATATATAAGAGCTTACACGCTTCATCACCGTTTTTAGTATTAATAATCAGGATATAATTGATTAAAAGGTTCGTGCTTTCTCTATAAATAGAGCGAACTTGAGTATTGAAATTCATTCTGTTGATCATCTCTGAGGTGTTAACATCGTGTTCTCTCCAAGAATAATCAGCTTTCTAAAGTGGTATCAAGGCGTACATTTCATTGATCAGTGATTAATACGTTATTACATCAAGAATAAAGATGAATAACTCAGCGTATAAGGATATTATTCCAAGCGCTACTGGATATGCATGCGGAAAATGTGGGAAGAAGTTCCTCCGAGGTTATGACAAGAGAAGACACGAGATGAGCTGCAAGAAGCTCTTCAAATGTAAACATTGTAATGTAACCTTCAAAGATGGTTATAAGGGGCGGCGACACGAAGATATATGTGAAATAAGCAGCCCTCAGAAGAAAAGAAGATTGGAGCCAACTAAACATCAGTTACTGTCAACAATGGAGGACTGTGATATGAAGGAATACGAAACTTCATTCGAAGGACGATTGAAATCGTATTTTATACGATGCGAATCAGCTAAGGACCTAAATATGTATCTGCAAGAGGCAAAACAACGTATAATCCAGGCTGTGCATAAAGAGCTTAGCGTTCATAAGAGTGTTAAAATTAATCTGTTAGCTGAGTGTAGATTTGTTAACAGTATCGGAGAAACCTGTGACAAGACATTTAAAACCAGAAATCAAGCTGTTTTCCTAGAAACAGATCTGGACTCTATGCTGGAAGTGAAATTCAAGAAATTGGTGACTGAAATGGATGAGTCTCAGCTTAAGGGTAGCAGCTGGGCCTTGCTTACTGTGGAAGGGGTACGCCTTCGTATTAACAAGTACAACCCGTTGCGAGGAAGTAGCTACATACCCCTACCTCCCTCTGTTGAAGCAAGAAAAGCCTGCATTAACATCCAGAACTTAACTGATGAGCTATGTTTCATGTACTCTGTATTGGCCAAATTCGTGAGCACCAAGCCTCAACGCGTCAGCAAATACAAACAACTTCAAGATAAGTACGACTTCAGCTGTGTTTCTTACCCTACTCCACTTTCTCAAATACCTAAATTTGAGAAGCTTAACAAGATATCTATTAACGTTTTCGGGTTGGATGAGAAGCATGAAGTGTACCCGATAAAGGTTGTTGATATTGAACTACCTGAACATCGCGACCTGCTACTATTGAATGACAGTAGTGGAAAACATCACTACGTGTATATAAAGAATTTTGAGAAGCTCGTTCGACGCCAGAAAACTAAGCATGATGGAGTGATATATACCTGCAAGCGTTGCTTTACACATTTTGATAATCGAAATGGACGAAGTGGACTGGAAAAACTACAAGAACATGCAACCATCTGTAATCAGCATGGTGTTGCAAGGGTAGTTATGCCTACAAAGGAGAAAGCAATTGTACGGTTTAAAAATGTTGAGAGGATGCTGAAAGTACCTTATGTCATCTATGCTGATTTTGAGAGTATTCTCACTCCATGCCATACGTGTATACCCAATCCTGAAACTTCCTATACAATCCCTTATCAAGAGCACACACCAATGAGCTTCTGTGTTTACGTGAAGCCTACATCTTGTGTTGAACATCTCGAAACTGGTCTTCCTAAGCAACCCTATGTGTATCGTGGTGCTGATGCTGCTCAGAAGTTTATGCTGTACCTGACATCTCTTGCAAAAATGATTGAGGACATATACAAATCTGCTAAGCCTCTGAAACTTACGGATCAAGAGCAGTTGGATTTTGAGTCTTCTTCAGCATGCTACTTGTGTGGAAAACCCTTTACAGAAGAGAACTATAAAGTACGCGACCATGATCACATCAGCGGTGAATATCGTGGAAGTCTTCATAATGAATGTAATTTAGCCTGTAAAACACCTAAATATGTACCAGTCTTCATGCATAACCTTAGCGGATATGACTCTCATTTCATTGTTAAGGAGCTGGGTTGCACAAGTGAACGTGTGGAGGTAATTCCTAACTCCGAAGAAAGCTATATCTCATTCACCAAGTATGTAGGAGATATAAAGCTTCGATTTGTGGATAGCTTCCGATTCCTCAGTA
Source organism: Deroplatys truncata (assembly GCA_030765065.1). Classification (NCBI taxonomy): domain Eukaryota; kingdom Metazoa; phylum Arthropoda; class Insecta; order Mantodea; family Mantidae; genus Deroplatys; species Deroplatys truncata. The sequence continues at coordinate 237,179,619 of CM060984.1, read as the reverse complement.
CAAGCTTGGATAAGTTGGTAAAAAATCTAACCTCGTATCCTGAAACGCTAAAGTACTTTGGAGAAGACAAATTGAAGTTGATGACCCGTAAGGGTGTATTTCCATATGATTTTGTTACATCATGGGATGCCCTGAACGAAACCTGCTTACCTCCTAAGGACTCCTTCTACAATAGATTAAATGAAGAAGAAATTAGTGATGCTGACTACGATCATGCTAAAAATGTATGGGAGCTGTTTAATGTGAGAAACCTGGGAGAGTACAGCGATCTCTACTTAACTTCGGATGTACTTCTCCTAGCTGATGTCTTTGAGACGTTCAGAGAGCAAACCCTCAAAACACACAAAGTTGATCCTGCACATTATTTTACCTCTCCAGGTCTTACATGGGACGCTATGTTACTGTACACTGGAATTAAGCTGGAACTGTTACAGGATTATGATCAATTACTCATGGTGGAATCTGGTATAAGAGGAGGTTTATGTCAAGTTTCCCATCGGTATGCAGAGGCTAATAACACATATATGGAGAAGTTTGATCCGTCGAGACCAACCCAATTTATCACATATGACGACGCTAATAACCAATATGGGTGGGCAATGTGTCACGCTCTCCCTTATGGTGGATTTCAGTGGGTGTCGCCTGAAGAAATCAGCTTAGAAACGCTACAAGAAGATGATCCTTACGGCTACATATTAGAAGTCGACATCGAGTATCCTGCAGAACTTCACGATCTACACAACGATCTACCTTTCCTGCCAGAGTGTATGAAACCATTGGAATCATCTACAAAGAAACTGATACCTCATCTTGGACCTCGAAAGAAGTATGTAGTACATTACATGGCTTTGAAGCAAGCTCTTAGTCATGGGCTACGGTTAACAAAAATCCATCGTGTGCTACAATTCCGACAGTCTCGATGGTTAAAACCGTATGTGGAATTTAACAACAGGTTACGACAACAAGCTGCAAATGATTTCGAGAAGGATCTCTACAAGCTCTTTAACAACGCTATGTTTGGAAAAACTATGGAGAACCTGCGTAACCGTATGGATATACGACTGGTGACCAATGAAAAAACTCTAGAGAAGCTGATCGCCAAGCCTACGTTTATCGACAGGACGATATATGCTGATAATCTAGCTGCTGTACATATGGCCTCTCGTCAGATTGTATTCAACAAGCCTATATACATTGGTATGAGTGTGTTGGACATCTCCAAGACATTAATGTATAACTATCATTACGACGTTTTGTTGCCTTATTATGGAGCTGAAAACCTGAAGCTTATGTATATGGACACTGATTCGTTCATTCATCGTGTTACAACTGAAGATGTGTACCAGGACAAGCTACGTTTTCTTGAGCATCTCGATACAGCTGATTACCCTGTCAACCATATATGTTACTCTACCCAGAACAAGAAGGTATTGGGAAAATTTAAAGATGAGGCTAATAGCAAAATCATCCTACGCTTTGTTGGACTACGTCCTAAGATGTATGCCTTAGATATTCAAGGGTCAATGATAAAAAAGATTAAAGGTATAAAACGTAGCGCCATTAAGCACCATATTTCGTTTGACAGCTATACAGACTGTCTTAAAACCTGTGAAATCATCAGAACACCTATGAATCTGATCCTATCACGAAAGCATGCTCTTGCTACAGTGCAAGTGAATAAAATTGCATTGACTCCGTTTGATGATAAAAGAATTATTGCTGAGGATGGGATAACGACATATGCATATGGACATTACGCCATTACAAACAGTGCTTAAAAGAATGTAAGTTAAAGATAAAGAGTTTCTCGTGAGTCTACATTCTTAAAAGAAGGTTATCTGTGTGCTGTATATGCAGATAGCTGACGCCTGATGAAGAAAGAAGAAGATGGAAGGGAAGGTGGTAACCCTGCCATTAGGAGTAATCCTAGTGCTAGTCTCAAGCCTAGATAAAAGGGGAGAGACATCTACAAGGAACTAAAATAAAGGTATGTTGGCGTAAACTTTTCAATTAAAACTCTCGAATAATAAAACCTGAATAAAACATTGCAATTTCCCTAAAAGAAAGTTGAGGTTATCTTTGGTTAGCCAGATTAGGTTAGTCGATGCCTGACTAGAAAGGATGATGAGAGGAACGTTTAGGATTGGCCGGGTTAATCTAGGCTAGGTTCTCGTACTTATTGTCTAAGTTATGAAGGATGAATTAGTTTAGATCGCCTTAGCAATGAATTGGTTACGTGTTGTTCTTACGTTTTGTTACTTGGTTACATAGTTGCTACGTGTTGTTACGTCGTGTAACGTTTCTGGTTACGAGATGTCACGTGATGTTGCGTGGTTACGTGCTTATGTTGCTTAGTATGACGTCTTGTCGTACCGTTATGTTACGTCTTGTTACGTGGTTACGTTTGTTGGTTACGTCTGTTAGGAATGAATAGACAATGAGAAGATGTAGAACATACAAGGTGAGCATAGGCTAGGACGTATACTTCACTGTAAACCGATATTCAGTTTGTCCCTCGCCGCCTCGCGCGCTAATGTTTAACATATAAAAAGTTTGTAAGGTTTAGAAAAAGTATATAAAAGTGTTGTAACGTTGGACGATAAAAGTTTTATAATCGAATTACTCCTATATTACCGTATAAACCTACATTCCTCCTCCTTCAACCCCTGCTTATCCTTGTATCTCTACCGTTTTCCATATTTCTCCCCTATAAACGTATACTCTGCTCCTCGACACGTCTAGACTAGGACCTCTCCTCATATTCCCCTACCTCTCTCATATAAGACGCATTCCCTACTTCAACCCTGTCTAGCCTAGCATCGACCCTCGTATTCCCTATCTCTCGCATATAAACGCCTACTCTATCATTCAAAACTCCTAGCCTAATACCTCTCCTCGGTTCACTATCTCGCTCATATAAAACACCATATTCTACCCTTCAAGTCCTGTTTAGTATAACATCTTTCCTTGTATTCCCTATCTCTCTCGTATAAAGCGTATCCCTCCCTCCTTTAGCATCTGACTAGCCTAGCATCAGCCCTCGTATTCCCTATCTCTCCCCTATAAACGCATTTTCCTCCTTGAACTGTCGCATATACCCTCGTTTTCCTCGTCTCTTCATATAAAAAGTCATACTCTACCCTTCAAACCCTGAATAGTCTAGTACCTCTCCACGTATCCCCTATCTCTCCTGTAAATATGTTCATATTCCCCCTGCTTCAGCACCTGTCTATCCTAGCCTCTGTTCACGTTTTCCATATATTCCTCATATAAACGTATACCATACTCCTTAACCTCTGTCTGCACTAGCACCTCCCCTCGCATGCCCTATCTCTGTCGTATAAAGCATATCTCTCCCTCCTTCAGTCCCTGCCTTACCTCAGAACTCTCCTCGTTTTCCCTATCTCTCCCATATAAACGCATTGTTTCCTCCTTGAAGGTTCTCTCAACCTAGCATATACCCTCGTTTTCCTCGTCTCTTCATATAAAAAGTCATACTCTACCCTTCAAACCCTGAATAGTCTAGTACCTCTCCACGTATCCCCTATCTCTCCTGTAAATATGTTCATATTAAAATTCTAATCAAATTTGGACTAATAATTAAAAACATTATGGACAATACAAACATTAATACTAAAAAAATAAACCGATTTAGTGATAAATCTTCAGCATCTGTCTATCCTAGCCTCTGTTCACGTTTTCCCTATCTTTCCCATATAAATGCATATTCCATATCTCAACCTCTATCTAGTCCAACACTTCTCCTCGTATTCCACGAATCTCTCATATAAAGCACATCCTCATTCCTTCAACCTCTATCTAGCCTAGCATCGATCCTCGTAGTCCCTATCTTCGCCATATAAACGCATTTTCCTCCGTGAACCTCCGCATATACCCCCGTTTTCCCTATCCTTTCCCATATAAACGCAAAAAAGTGGCCCAGGTCTGTCCTATATACCCTACTAATAACCCTTTATATCTTTCTCTACCACGTACCTATTAGGTAGGAAAGTTATCGTATTCCACACAAAGATACCAATATTTCATCGAAAATACATATTTTGTGACCCCTTGAATCCAAAAAAAGGTAGTTTAGTAAAGTGTATGTTTGTGAGTATGTGAACAGCATAACTCAAGAACTAAAAGCTGGATAAACACCAAACTTGGTATTTAAGTTTAGCATCTTCTAAAGGTGCGACACGAACGTTTTCAACAAACTATCCTTTACAAGGAAAATTTTTCGAATTTTATATTTTCTAAGAAATAGCTCTAACCATTTTTATTTAAATGCATTTATTAAACGTTATTTACATAAAAAATGCATATATCGAATTTTGAAGTCCTCCTCATTTGGAAGGAAATATGTACAATCTTGTATAACTGGTAAACTTTAAGCCATAGACGAAAATACACTACACAAAAATGTAGGTCTCTCTAAAACGCACAATTTATTTCAAATAACTTTTTTGTTGCATCGCCATTTATGAGATATCCATTATTAATGGTTCGAATTATTGAACACATTATTTTAAGGGCCTGTCGATTTTCAATTGTTTCTCACGATGTCATGGAAGCAGTATGGAATTTTATGGCCAGCATACAGCGTCCAGTTCTTAAACATTTGACTATCGCTGTTCTCTTTATATCTGTAGCGAAATTAAATTAAATTGAGTTTTATTTATGGACGCTATTTAACTCCTGTGGTCCTTAGCGTCCCATTCTATATTGGGTGTGAAAGATCGGTAATTTTGCTCAGAGGCCTCTTTATCAGGCTTGAGGTTCTTTTATGTGCCATAAATCTACGACACGGAACCACCGGCTTTACTTCCGTTCCAAAGGAAGCCATGTTAAGGATTTTTACGCCCGAAAGAATCCATCGCCCTCCGCCTGGTTTGAACCCGCGACCTTAAAAATTAGAGGCTAACATGGTAACCACTACACCACGGAGGAGGACATCATTAGCGAAGTGTGTAATGTAGCTATTTCTGCAAATGTTTATAACCGAGCGGGATGGCTCAGGCGGTAAAGTGGCCCACATTCGGAAGGTCCCGGGTTCAAATCCCGTGGGCCGACCAATCTGTCTGAGCTTTTTTCGTGGTTTTTCTCAGTCGCCAAGGTAAATACGGGATTGGATATTTAATACCACGACCAAAAGCTCCACCTTAAGTCTAAAACATTAGTAAAATGACAAATAAGTGGTAATAGCGAATGTAACAATGACAATGTACGAAGTTAGACTGGACGGCACAAAGCAGAAGATCTGACTGCCATGCACTGCGACGAAGCAAGATGGCATTTCTGTGTGGGGACGACGGTTGGACTGCACGGCACGAAGCAGAAGATTCGGTAGCTATGCGCTAGTGTCTCTGTGACACATGACGGAGCGGGTGGTTACAGGGATGAGACCTAGAAGGCTAACTGTCCATCACACATCGTTCTAAGAGTTATCCACCAACAGACCCGTCGCGATATGACCAAGAAGTTAAAGCGACGTAACATAAACTAGGGAGAAATTAAAAAAAAATATTTATCTCGATTAAAATGAATTAGGAAAACAAACTTTCGCAAGAATAATTAGAGGGTAGAGAAAGGCAATGTAACACAGATTTGTTTTTAAAAAAATCCATTATTTCAGCCCTAAAGCCGTTCCGTATAGCCGCTTCAATGTGGGTAGAGTATGACATACTTGCAGAATGTTGTTGGTGAAAAAGGTGGTGCCTAGCGACATCACCCTCTTGACTGGTGGTCCCCCTCCAGTCTCTTGCTCCGTGTAAAGGGGGCTTAAGCCACTTCCTGCATCACACCAAGGAAAGGGATCTACATAACCGTGACGGGGTGGGTGCTGATGACTTTGAAATGTCAACACCACACCGACTGAGGGAGGGGCGGGTGGCTTCCTCCACCTCCAGCCCGAGTTTATGCATAGTTTAGTTATTACGGTATCGTGTATTAATTGCGAAAGATGTCTGTTGACGGGAATTTCCTGAATCCTAAGTACACAATACTAGCGCCTAAGCTTAATTGGAGACTGGAGGGTGCTTTCAGAATTTAGAGTGATGTGAGAGCTCGGCAGGGCGGGACAAGATGTGAGCAGGGAGGATGAGGAAATTGTTCAAGACCTCGCCATTCCTAGCCCCCCCACCCCGCCTCTTGCACCCCCCAGGAAATTGAACTCTGAGAACCTCCTGAATAAGACACCGTAATGAAGCACCTACACGCCCTCCCAAATTCTATACCTCATCTTCTTGTTGACTCTAATCAAGGGAGCGTACAAATAGACGAGAAAAAGAGAAAGAAACGGAAGATAGGAAACGAAAGTAAAGATTGAGAATAAGAGGAGATGAAGAAGGAAGTGTAATCTCTGAATATCCGCAGGGATTTTTTTTCCTTCTGAGAATGGGTGTAAACATGTACAGTTCGTTACAAGTTTTTAAATTTTTCAACTCTTCCTTGTGTAGCCGGGAAACGCAACCATCATGACAAGGTTTCGGCCAGTTGTTAACATGAGCATATGCGAGGGCGGATCGAAAAGTAACGCACGATAATTGTTTTACAAAAAAGTTTAATAGTTAAAACAACAACAAAAATCACAAATGAACTTACACCTTTTACCTACTTTTCGACATAGTCACTACGTTTCTCAACACATTTCTCCCATCGTGATACCAGTTTCAATATGCCCTGTTCATAGAAGACCGTTTCTTTGGAGTACAGCAATCTGCGGACTGCAGATGAAAGTCCGAAGGTGCAAGGTCCAGACTGTATGGTGGATGCTGGAGCACATCCCAACCAAATTTGCTGATATTCTGACTAACAGCAGCAGCAACATGGGGGCGAGCATTGACATGAAGAATTTTGACATCGTCAGCATTCATGCCACAAGCATTTGTCACGAAGAGCACGACGCACTTCACCAAAGTTTTCATGTAGGCTGCAGCATTCACAGTGGCCCCGTGTTCAACAAAGTCTCCACTTATACAACACCACGCATAACCAAGAACACCGCCACAAGCACTTTTCTAGCAGATTGAGTCACTTGGAATTTTTTCTTCACTGAGGAACCAGCATGTTTTTCCACTCCATACTTGCCTGCTTGGTTTCGGGGGTGTAGTATTATACCCCGACTCATCACCAGTGACGATTTCTTTCGAAAAGTAATGCCATTCTGAGGTGTACCGCGTTAGGTGATACAAGCTCGTCATCATTCGCTGGCCCTTGTGGTTGTCTGTCAGGTTCTTAGGTACCCAGCGACCATTAACTTTACGAAATGTCAACTTGTCATGAACAATATCGCACGCTTCACTATAGGAAATGTTGAACTGTTGCGATAAGGTTCGCAGTTGCACATGCCGGTCGTTCAAAATTGCCGCCTCAATGCCTCTGACATTCTGCGGGGTTGCAGCTGTTACCGGCCTCCAGGAGCGTGGCGAAGCACTAAGGTTCACATGGCCCTCTAGGAAAAATTCACACCACCTGGAGACATTGCTACGCTCCATACAATCATCCCCATACAAGCCACGCATGTCCCTGTATCACTCTGTTTATGCCCTTTGGCCCACAAATATCGAACCACACCTCTCTGCTCTTCACACGTGGACGATAGTAACATGCGTACCGCCTTTTTTGTGAGTTCATGCTTCTCTCGCTAGAGCTGCACATGAAACAAAAAATACACTGTGTAGTGAAAACTTCAAACTATATCTGTGTGAAATTGCAGCATTCCAGCTGCAATACCAAGACAGAAAAAAATTACTGTGTGTTGCTTTTCGATCCGCCCTCGTACATTAAGGAATCACTGGTACCACAACACAGGCGTTACAGCTCTACAAGCTGTCTCAGGTTCGATTCCCGGATGGGATTGAGAAAGTTTTCTTAAAATAAGGTTTCTCGGTATGCCCAGAATCTATTATGTTAATGTGTGTATAATAGAGGTCTGCACGGGCTCGGGCCGGGTTCGAAGAAAAAGTAATACATCACATTCAATATAACATTTTATTTTTCATGTAAATGTCTTTAATATATGGTACTTTAATCACAATCGTTAGTCATTTTTTTATAAATTAAAACAAAATTCGACAAATTTTCCTTGTAATGGACAGTTTGGGGTGGAGGGATTTTCTTGGAAATCTTCGTATCGTATCTTTGGAAAGTATTGACTTAATTGCCGAGTTTAGTATTTGTCCGCCTTTTCGTTTTTGAGTTATGCTGCTCACACACACAAAACGGAGCTTTTTCTAAAAATGTCCTTTCTTTGATTCAGCGACTCAAAACATGTATATCATTACACATTTTTGGATGAATGCAATATCTCTATACAATATCCTACTCTTTTCAGTGCGGTCAATCTAATAGCTATACATTTTCATTGTTACTTTCTCTACTACGTATAGTAAGTAGGGGAAGTATTGTATTCCACCCAAAAATTCGATACCGAGATTTCACCGGAAATGCATGTTTTAAGACCCCCTGAATCCAAGAAAAGCATTTTTGGAAACATGTTCGTGTGTGTGTGTGTGTCTGTGAACAGCATAACTCAGAAACGAACAGTCGGGTAAACACGAAACTTGGTATTTAGGTTCAGTATCTTCCAGAGATACGACACGAAGGTTTTCAAGAAAACAACCCCACCCCAGATTACCCTTTACATGGAACATTTTTCGAAAATTTCAATTTCCTCAAAAACAGCTCTAACGAATTTGATTAATATATCATATGTTTAAGATATTTTTATGACAAATGAAATGTATATCTTGAATTTTCTGGGAATGTCTCCAAAGTATTCTTCATTGTGAACGACTTTTGCACAACTGTAAACCATAAGAGATAGACAAAATTTTACTGCACAAAAAATGTAGATCGCGTTCAAATATACAATTTATGTCATATACATTTCTTTTGTTGAGTGAACCATTTTCGAGATATTGCTTGTTTTTTTAATGTAGAGGCTCCATTTCCCTGATATATTTACACAAGCCGTGCAATTCTTTCAAATAAGAAAACACACCTTCAATGCCAAACCTTACATTTAAGTACATCTTTAAGTGGACTAACCTGTGAGAGGTGTCGAACATTCTGAAAAATAGAGGTTTTCTGCAGTGATATATTTATCTTTTAGTGATCCCTAAAGAATCCAAGTCTGATGACCCGGTCACACCTGCGAGATGCTCAGTGAAGGCTTCCCTCTGGCGGAAAAGGGGAGGACCTGATCCACCTGAGACGACTCAGAAAAGCCTGCCATCTGGCAGGGTCGAAAATAACTATCCAACGTGCAAGCATCTACGCCGTCTGTCTGACACCGACCGATACTGTACAGCCCGTAAGCCTGTCTGAAACGTTAAAGGGGACACGAGAAAAAGGAGGTTCGTGGTGGAAAAGAAGCCACCCCAGCATTCGGTTGCCAACCAGGGAAAACCAAGAGAAACCCATGGTCAGAGTAGCCGGCCTCAGAAATCAAATCTAGAATCTTCCGAATTTGAGCCTCGCATGTTATCGCGGAGACATCGCGTTTGCTTACTTTAGTAAGTAGTGTGAGCATTGCTTTCCATCCAAAAATTCTATACTGAGATGTCACCGGAAATAAACGTTTGGGGCCTGTGTGTGTCTGAACAGCATAACTCAAAAACGAAAAAGTCGTTTTAGCAATTTCCAAAGATGCGACAGAAAGATTTTGAAGAAAAATCCTCACCCCAAACTGCGGTTTACATCGGAAAATGTTTGGTTATGCTTTATTTTCCAAAAATGGCTGAAAATATCTTCTTAAAATGCCGTATATTAAACATATTTACATAACAAATAAAATACATATCTTGATTTTCTTTAGAAATAACCTTTGAAGTCCTCTTCATTCGGAAAAAATTTTATCTTCTTTAACTGGTAAACGTTAAGCGATAGACGAAAGTCTACTACACAAGAAATGTAGATCTGTTTAAAACACACAACTACGTGGGTAGTCCCAGAAGTACCCGACCTGACAGTGGTTCTTGTTTCAAACAAATGACTGTAGTAGAAATCACCACCCTTATAAAGGTTAACTTTGAAGTTTGACGATGCTACGTTGCTTAGTAATTGTTTGGCGCCATTAATAGTGGATTCTATGAGCGAATTTGTAACCCTGGATAAAACTGGCCATCGTTATGTGATACAATACTTTCATTTGAAAGGTCTTAGTCCAACTAATATTAAAGCTGAGCTAGATTCTACTCTGGGGGAGTCTGCCCCTTCGTTTACAACAGCAAAATATTGGGTGGCAGAGTTTAAGCGAGGCCGTACGACCTGCCATATACAAACACAGCAGTGGTCGAACAAATGAGATGAGCATGCCAGAAATTGAGAAGAAAATCCACAAAATGGTATTAGATGACCGTCGACCGGAAGTGCGTGAGCTAGCAGATGTCCTAGGCATTTTAAAAAGCACTGTACTTTGCACACTAACTGAAAATTTAGACATGAGAAAGCTGTGCGCAAGATGGTTGCCGCGTTTACTCACAGGGGAACAAAAGCAGCGTCGTGAGGATGTTTCAGTCGAGTGCCTGGCGATGTTTCGCTGCAGTAAAGCCGATTTTTACGTCGATTCATAACCATGGATGAAACATGGATCCATCACTTCACAACTGAGACGAAGGAACAGTCAAAACAGTGGATTTATGGGGGAGAATCGGCTCCAAAGAAGGCGAAGACAGTTTCATCTGCAGGCAAGTTTTTTGGGATGCGCGTGCGACAATTTTCATTGATTGTCTTCAAAAAGAAAAAGCAACCAATGCCAGTATTATGCAAACTTATTGCAGAGTATGAATGATGAAATTAAGACAAAACTGCCGCATTTAGCGATAAAGAAGGTTCTGTTTCATCAAGACAATGCACCAGTTCACACATCCATTATCACCATGGCCAAAATCAATGAGTTAAAGTTCGAATTGTTTCCTCATGCACCCTATTCGCCAGAAGACTTGGCCCCCTCTGAATATTTTCTGTTTCAAAGTTGAAGAAATGGTTGGTGGTAAAAGATTTACCCAACAATGAAGAGGTAGAGTTTGCAGATGATGGCTATTTTGAAGATCTCGATGGTTCTCAATATAAACAGGGTATCGAAGCTATTGAACCGCTGGGAAAAGTGTATCGAGCTGAAAGGAGACTATTTAGAGAAATAAAGATGCTTTTTCCCCAAATTTTTGTGTTTTCTTTGTTATGTCGGGTACCTTTGGGACAGCCCTAGTCATTTCATGGAAACAGTATGGCCAGCATATAGCGTCCAGTTCCTAAACATCTGGCTATCACTGTTCTCTTTGTATCTATAACTAAATGTGTAATGTAGCTATTTCCGGAAATTCGATTAAAATGAAGAAGATAGGTAAAATAAACTTTGGTAAGAATAATTTGTATATCCACCACTAAGCGCTAGAGGGTAGAGAAAGTCATATGAATATAACACATCAGATATTTCTTTTCAGTATTACTTTAGGGAAACGGTATAATATTCTGTCTCGAAACATAAAATACGACCGTAGCTTGTATTCAGCTTCAGTAAGATGAAACACCTGCAGAAGCCTAGTAACAACGGCACAGTATACAAGCCTGCATACCATATGATCCAAGGTCTGTCACCAGATATTATTTATTGATAGTAGCTCGTTGTGTCAATTTACATGTCTGGCTCCCTGCGTGGTATAGACCAGACACACACACACATGTTGAGGTCATGCCAGGCATTTAGTTCACGCGGCCTTCGTGCCTATAACAACTAGCCTGGCCTTAATATATAACTACTCTCTGGTTATTACTTCCTCTACTACGTACTTACAATAAGTAGAAGTAGACACCGTATTCCACCCAAGAATTCCACGTCGAGATTTCAAAAAAAATAAACTGCCGCTTGTGAAAATTGCATCACCAAGAAGGAAACACATGAATTCAATGAATTTAATACCACAGATTAAGTACATGACAAGTAACATATGATAAACTTTTCAAATATATACATGACCTTTGAGCCCTAATATTCAGTATTTGGTATGACCTACGTGCGCTGCAATTAGAGCTGCTATACGCCTAGCATTGAATCAAAAAGGTTCCGAATAAGTTCCTGAGGGATTTCCCTCCACGCAGTTTGTATTCAAGCCCACAAATCCATGGCACTGGTTACTAGAGGACTGAGACGCACCAGGTGCCGACCAACCATAACCCAGACATGTTCGATGGGCGACATGTCTCGCGAACGTGCAGGCCAGGGGAGCAATGGTACTCACCGCTCTTCGAAGAAGGCTTGTACATGCCTCGCAATATGTGGCCGAGCATTGTCCTGTTGAAATGTGGCCTGTGGAGATGCCTGAAGCAGGGGAGTACAACCACCGTTAGGTACCGGTTGCTGTTCAAAGTGCCCTCAATTCGTAGGAGGCGAATTCGGTTGTTGTAACCAATGGCGTCCCAAACTATCACATCTGGTGTTTGCCCGCTATGTCGCTCAACAATGCAGCCCTTCAGGTTGGCTCACCACGGTACACTATGCGGCCATCACTGTAGGACACGTTGAAGTGGGACTCGCCCGAAAAGACTACATTTTGCTACTCAGCACCGCAGTGACGGTGTTCACGTGCCCATTGCAGTCGGAGGAGCTTGTGGTTTCTGGACAATGGAAGCCGGCGTAATGCCATGCATGCAACCAGTCCAACCTACAGCAGACGGCGACGAACCGTTGATGCAGACATGTTCACGCCTGTTGCAGTGCTCCAGCGTCGAGCCAACACTGTGGATGAAGCTTTACGGTCCGTTATGGCCATGCGGACAAGATGAAGGTCATCTCGTGCTGTGGTTATGTTCCGTGGTCCAGTACCCGCTCTTCGCTGCGTACGACCTTCATCTATCCACTGCTTCCACACACGCATCACTGTCGTAGCAGCATGCCCTGTACGAGCCGAAATGTCACGGTATGACAAATCCGCTTCCCGGAGACCGATCATTCTGCCCCGTTCGAACTCACTCACATACCGATATGGCTCGCTTTGACGTCGACGAGGCATACTGGCACTCACTTTATTGTTTCCACCTTGTTTGACAGCTCTGCATTGACTATACTGGGCGCAACACTTACCTTGTCAGACCGACACGAGAGGGCTCTGCTCGGCCTACGTGTTCCCCATCTCTCTGCAAACCTAATCACTTATTGCTTGCACACTCCTCTACACTTCCACCAAGTTTGGAGTTTTCGGGAAATTCTTTCTTGGTGTTGCAATTTTTACAAAGTAAGTTAAACAGAAGGAATAAAACAGAAATGCTGGTTCCAGTTTTAACTGATAAACATTTAAGTAACGGCAACAGCGTTATAGATATTTCAGATTATAAAACCCAAAACAAATAATACAGACAGAAGCATTTAAGATATAGCTGATCAGAAACAATTTATAAGCAAGTATAGCAATCGTAGAATAAAATAAAATCAAGTTCCAATTGGATTTAAATGTTTTTTTTTTGTTAAGTTTTTCCTTGATCAGCCTATGAATATTTGGAGTAATATTTTGTGCTGCCTTGATTCTGAGAATCTTAATCTCAAACTGGAGAAGAGCTACTCACATGTGTAATTGTACCGAACATGCATTTTAGGTAAGAAAATCGTAGACAAGGAAATATTGGTAAAAATTAACCAAATCAAACTTATTAAACTTGTCTTTCAATTCTTTGTAGGTCAATAATTTCTAACTGTAAATTTACAGGAACTGAATCAACATGGGTGGCTTAGGTGGTAACGTCTGCGGTCCGCATTTGGGAGGACCCGGGTTCAAATCCCGTGGGCCGACCCATCTGACTGAGGTGTTTTCGTGGTTTTCCTCAGCCACTAAGGGAAATACCAGATTGGATATTTAATACCACGAACCAAAGTTCCACCTTAAGTCTAAAACAATACTAAAAATTAAAAATAGGTGGTAATAGCAAATGCTGTGCCATCTATCCACAGACAATGTAAGCAGGTGGTTACAGGCATGATACCTAGAAGGCTAACTGTTCGCCACACCTCGATCTAGGAGTTATCCACTAACACATCCGTCGCGTTATGACGTAAAATAAATAGAATGAATCAACATTTGCTGGGAGCGGGCTGGGAAATATATGAAGTGCTGGAATTGTATTTCAATTGCTCCTGTAATTCAGTAGGAATTTTGTATACTCTTAATAGTCAAGCTGAAGATGACTTGAAGAAGAGAGGCAAACTTTGGAAAGTGGGAAGTATTGCTATCTGCAAATTTATGCTCCTACTATTGAAGTTTCATTTTTAAGGCATTTATTTTATCTCACATTTGAGATATAGCCTGTCACAGATACATTAGGTGGGTTCAAATTAGCAAGGACTGCAAAATCACTTATCCACTTTGAATCCTTGAAACCCCACCGCATCGGCAAGGTGCCCTAACCTGTGACGTCATCTATCGCTGCCCTTGGCTTTACCTGCTGCCATTTGCTCAAAAGTAGTGTACCTGCTGTTTCCTACCTTAAGCGATAGACGGGAACCACTGCATAAAAAATCTGATATGTTACACTCACATGACTTTCTCTACTCTTGTACAAACTATTTGTACAAACTCTTATTCTCCATCTATTGCATATTAATCGAGATAAACATTTGCAGAAACGATCTTTCGGCATGTAAAGAGAATCACATTTTACACATACCGACCAGTTCTAAAAATATTTGACTATCGCTTAGGCCTACTATGTTCCCCTTGTTTTGTATTTACAAGGGCAATATAGAAGTACAGTAGCCTTTAAGCATTGACATATCTCTTAATAGCTGGTTGCTAGGTGCAGCACTATTCTCTTTGACACAGATTAATACTCTTTGGATATCCAAGACAAAAAATGAATAACGAATTCCCATTTGAGAAAATAAGTATTGAAAAATTTAAGGGAATAGCAAGCAATATCTCGAAAATGGTTCACTCAACAACAACAAATGTATATGACATAAATTGTGTATTTTAACGCGATCTACATTTTTTGTGTTGTAAAATTTTGTCTATCTCTTATGGTTTACCAGTTATGCAAAAGTCGTTCACAATGAAGAATACTTTTGGAGACATTCCTAGAAAATTCTAGATATACATTTTATTTGTCATGAAAATATCTTAAACATATGATATTTTAATCAAAATCGTAGGAGCCATTTTTTGAGAAAATCAACATTTTCGAAAACTTTTCCATGTAAAGGGTAATCTGGGGTGGGGGGATTTTCTTGAAAACCTTCGTGTCGCATCTCTGGAAGATATTAAACTTAATACCAAGTTTGGTGTTTATCCGACTGTTCCTTTCTGAGTTATACTGTTCACAGACAGACGCACACACGAACATGTTTCCAAAAATGCTTTTTTTGGATTCAGGAGGTCTCAAAACATATATTTCCGGTGAAATCTCGGTATCGAATTTTTGGATGGAATACAATAGTTCCCCTATTTACTATACGTAGTAGAGAAATTAAAAATTTAGATCTCTTTAAAACACAATTTATGTCTAAATTTTTTGTGGCATCAGCCATTTCCGAGATATCCGTTATTAATAGTTCAAACGTTCATTACTTGGTCATTCTTTCAAGTCCTGTCAACATTCAGTTGTTTCTCGCGATGTCATGGAAACAGTATGGAGTTTTAAGGCCAGCATATAGCGTCCAGTTGTTAAACATCTGACTATCGCTGTTCTCTGTGTATCTATATCGAAATGTGTAATGTAGCTATTTCTGCACAGGTTTAATAGGATTAAAATGTAGTAGATAGAAAAATAAGCTTTAGTAAGAATAGTTGTATAGGCAGTAATAAACGATAGCGGTGGTATCAGAATGATGTTAAAACTTTGCAGCAACACAAGCTACAAACCTTACTTCATACTGTTAAATATCTCGACTGTTCCTTCGATATTTTTGAAGCTCTGGTAACAATGTATAAGCAGCAAAATAGTTTTAACACAAATGCTGATATTCATGCTATAATACAAGAAACAAATATAAACTGCACATTACAGGTCATAAAAGAACCCTATATGAAAAAAGTTTATATTATAATGGCATTGAATTGCTTAATAAACTCCTCAAATATTTAAAAAAAATTAAACACCTAACAGTCTTCAAAAAGGATTTGAAAAAATTCTTAATACAGGTTTTTTTTTTATTCAGTGGAAGAATATCTATAAACGAATTAGTTTATAACCTTTCTTATGGAATATACTATGTTTACAATTCCAAAATTTAGTGTAGGTGCCTACTCTGAGAAACGTTAATTTTAGGAGTATTGTATTTCGACTGTTGGGAGCCGAACTTGAAGTAGTAGCAACCGCACGTATGGTAAAACGTTTCCGGTAGCCTTCGCCCCAAAATGTACTTTCCTGTTGCTTTTGCCCCAAGTTTAAAAATATTAACTTTGTAATTTGACTGTTTCTTTAAATATTATATATTTATGTTTGCCTCGGCTGCGTCAGTATTTATTTTTAGAGACATGAATGTCTTAGCAGATTATAATTTTACTGCACTCCTTTTATTAATGTTTGACACAATTTAAATAACACTTCACTGATATAGAGAGCTGTGAGATTCTTTTGTTAATTACTTGCACTTTTTAACACGTAAACTATTTTTGTCTTACACGAATACGTATTACATTTCTCCAGGATACATCTCGCGTCTGATTAGTAACATTGTCTGCAACCAACGCGTCCAGTTATGAGCACTGTCTGCAAGCAACTGACTTGATTTCAACCGCTAAAATTTGTAAATTTCTGTATTTCAAGTCTCTGATTGGCTATTCATAATCAATTAGAATACTCATATTTAACTTAAGCTTTTTGCTGGTTGTTGATTGGCTATTTTATAAACTGTCAAAAATTACATTGTTGTTGCTCCAAGAATGACTAGTAGCATTATTACACTTACTCATTATTGCCTCAAGGTTACGTCATTGTTACCTCATTCTTACCAACGTTTAACCTATTATTCTCACAGCTCCTACATTATTAAATTACGTAATACATTCACATAACATTGTTACACATGTATACAATAATATAAACATATACAATGACTGTAATATACACTTTTTATATATTGTTACATACACATATTGCTTTAAGGCGGGCTGTTACTATATTTTATATTACATAATTTGACTGAAATCATTTAAGTCTTAAAACATACTGCCTCAACTCATGTAATAAATTAGTATTTCTGCATTTGCGTATTACATCTAATTAGACCTGTTTTTGTATTAATAATTGTATGTTTGATGAAGCCAATATTTGTGTATTGAAATCAAATTTTAATAAAAAGTTTCATAAATTTAGAGAAGGTAATGTAAATGTAATGCATTAGAAATTTTTCCCAACTCATTCGGTTAACCGGGCGGGACTCGTATAATGATACAGTTGGCTACTGCATGATATATGTTAAGTTGAAACGAAATAGAAAGCTTACAGGCTTGTTATTAGGGAGTAAATCCGAGGCTGACCTTTATTCATTTCGGGAAGACGGGAAACTGTTACTTCTGAGCATGATCCGATGGAGAGCACGAATATTTCAATACCATGATTTCCATCTGGAAGTATTAAAAAGAGCTGTTACTGTTGACCGTTACTTTCGTTTCCTTTTTTTCTCTCCTCTTTCTTGCTGTTCTACGATTTGCTCCTTCCCTTCATCCCTTCTTGGCTTGTTTCCCGTTTATCGTGCCGACTCCCGACAGCACACACACACACATACACGTACTTCATCACATTTTAATGAGTGTTGGTGCAACCGCGGTTCTGACGAGTTGGCAGTTAATCAGGGCCTTGTTAACGTTAACGAGCTCCCTATTGTTGGGAGTGTGGAAGGAAGGGCGGGGGGGGGTGGTGTTTGTCACGAGGCTACTGCGCCGGGGACTTCCTAACACACACACATAGCGAAGCTCTGATATTTTGTTGCCTGCCGTGTGATTGGGCCTTAACGAAGCTTGCATGGTGAATAATTCACATTGAATCAGCTCCTAATGAGAGCGAGCGAGACAGAGCTAGTTCTCATCGTTCACATGAATGGGCTTCGAGTGAACCAAAGCAAATATCACTGGACGGGTTACATATCGTAACAAACCAGCCAGAACTGAAAACTAAGTAATGCGCAATTTCTAAACAATTTTCCTGTCAATTCGTTTCCAACTCTGCTGTGGCAAACCAAAACCTATAGCCTCTTACCACTTAATGGGTATTCTACCTCTCGGTTTATTACTTTCACCACCACGTACATAGTAGGCAGAGAAGGTATTGCATTTCACCTAAAAATTTGATACCCAGATCTCACAGTAAATACATGTTTTGAGGCCCCCTGAATCCCAAAAAGGCATTTTAGGAAACAGGTCCGGTGTGTACGTGTCTGTAAACAGCATAACTCAAAATCAAAAGTGTTATAAACACCAAACTTGGTATTTAGGTTCAGTACTATCTGTATATGCGTCACGAAGATTTTCAAGAAAATCCCTCTACCCCAAACTACCCTTCACATGGAACATTTTTCGAAAACGTTGACTTTCTAACCATTTTGATTAAAATACCACACATTAAGGATATTTACATGATAAATAAAAATATCTTTGAAGTCTTCTTCATTGAGAAGAAATTTTGTGTAATCATGTATAACTCGTACATAGAAAACATAGATATCTTTAAAACAATCTTTTTTGCGGCATTAGCTGTTTCTGAGATATCCGTTGTTAATGGTTTGAGTTTTTTTGTTGCATTTATACCCCGCCTTTAACTACATTGGTCTTATCGGCGTCCTTTCCTTTGGAACTTATTGCCTATTGGCTATGGTGTTAACTCGCATTCTCTTGTGCACTTTGATTTTTAATCATTAGATTAGAATAATCTTGGCTAGAGAAAAATTCCCACCTTCCCTGCCGGGAATCGAATCGACTTCTAGCACAACAAGCAGGTGTTCTACCGACTGAGCTACGGGGCCAGCCTGGTGAGTTATTCATTACTTTCTCATTCTTTGAAGTCCTTTCAACATTCAGTTGTTTCTCGCGATGTCATGGAAACAGTATGGAATTTTAAGGCCAGCAGATAGCGTCCAGTTGTTAAACATTTGACTATCGCTGTTCTCTTTGTTTCGATAACGAAATGTGTAATGCAGCTATTTCTGTAAAGGTTTATTTGGATTAAAATGTAGCAGATATAAAAATAAGCTTTAGTAAGAATAGGTTGTATACTCACTAATAAATAATAGAAGGTAGAGAAAGACATGTGAATGTAACACATCAGATTTTCTTCTCTACTACTTACCTATAGTAGTAGAGGAGATACTGTATTCCACCCAAAATTTTGATGTAGAAATTTCAACGGAAATACACATTTTCAGGCCCCCTGATCCCAACATAAAAAATTCTTAGAAAAAAGTCCGTGTGACTGTGAACAGCATAAATCTCGAAAACGAAAAGTACTTTAAATACTAAACTTGATACTACAGTGCCTTTCTATCACACTGTGATCGCTGCGCCGGCCCCTACAGCTCGGTCTCCCGCCGAAACATTTATAATATCCGCGCAACCATAATTCTCATAGTTACAGTTAACTGTTCCCTTTGTATCTATAACGAAAACCAGGCGGGATTGTTCAGACGCTAACGTCAGTGGGGAGGTTCGATTCCCATGGCCGACCTTCCTGACACATGGGTTTTGGGGGGTTTCCCCGGGTCGCTAGGCTAATACTGGGAAGGATCATTAGGCCCCCGAATTCCCTGTCCCTCCATTTCACCTCCATTCTCATTTCACTTCACCTTTCATCTGCTCGGTCTCTCTCAGGGTTGTAAGTGTCGGTGGGAGGTCTCGGCGTGTGCATGGCAGGTGAAAAGTATGCTCTGTGGAAACCTTTGTCCCCCAGGTTCCGGTCTCCTAGGTAGGTCTCCAGGTTCCGGTCCCCTAGGGGATGTGTATGCTCACAGGTAGGAGGGGAGCCAGCTGCCTAATGCCCATCTGGGGAGTTTAAATCTGCAAATGGTAGGGACCCTGTGATTTGCCTGTCTGGCCCCTGGTCCGGCCGCCCTCTGTCTCCTCTCATCCTTCCCTCCCGGGAGCGCCCCATCCTGGAGATCTATGTAAGCCGAAGTGAAAAGTCCCCCCAGCTATTTCCGGAAAGATTTATCTGAATTAACACGAAGAAGAATAATTGGTTTACCCACTAATAAGCGCTAGAGGGTAGAGAAAGGTATGTGAATGTAACACATCCGATTTTGTTCTATGAAGTGATGCAGAAATCACAACACAAAATGGTAGATATGGTGTCATTTTAAAACTAGATTTAAAGTATAAGTACTGTGCCTACGTTGATCAAATGTATATAAACTTACAGAAGAAATTCCAATATATAAGATTACACAGAAAGTAAAAATGCTATTTTTGACAGTTTTAGCCATTTATTCTATCCCCTTAAATATTACATGTTTTGAGGTCCCCTAAAATAACATTTATAAAAAGTTCTATGTGTGTGACCGTGAAGGTGTCTGTGAACAGCCAACTCTGAAGTAGTATTGTTGTTTACGTTGTTTGCTGCTAAGTATGAAAAGCCGATTTGAAGTAGTTTGTATTGAAGGAGTTCTATCGTATTTCAACTGTTGGGGAGCCGAACTTGAAAATTCTTTGCAACTGCACGTATAGTAAACAGTTTCCGGTAGCCTTCGCCCCAAATTGTATTTTCTGGTGGCCTTTGCCCCAAGTTTAAAAAAATATATTTGCTTTGTTATTAAACTGTTTTTTAAATATTTAATATTTATGTTTGCCTCGGCTGCGTCAGTATTATTGTTAGACATGGAAGTCTTGG
The DNA here is from genome assembly GCA_030765065.1 of Deroplatys truncata. Classification (NCBI taxonomy): domain Eukaryota; kingdom Metazoa; phylum Arthropoda; class Insecta; order Mantodea; family Mantidae; genus Deroplatys; species Deroplatys truncata. The sequence goes on along the minus strand of CM060984.1, from coordinate 237,158,811 downwards.
CAGGGTGTGATGCGACAAGAATGTAGGCTTACACAGAGTTTTAAGTTTTAATTCACTCCGTTTTATTAATCCTTGACACAAATTAAATAACACTTCACTGATATTGAGAGCTATGAGGTTCTTTTATTTAATTACTTGTAGTTTTTAACACGCATACTTATTTTTCGTCTCACACAAATACGTATTATATTTCTCTAGAGGACGCATCACGCATCCAGTTACTATCACGGTCTGCAGGCAACTGAATAGATTTCAACCGTCTAAACTTGTAAATTTCTGTATTTCAAGTCTCTGATTGGCTAATCCTACTCCGATAGAATACCTGCATTTAAATAAAGCTTTTTCTGGCTGTTAATTGGCTATTTTTAAACTGTCTTAAAATTTACATTATTGCTGCTCTAATAATGACTTGTCGCATTTAAACTCTCAAACTCATTATTGCCTCAAGGTTACCTCATTGTTAGCAACTTTTAAAATCTATTTTTCTCACTGCTCCTTGACGCAGTAATTTGTATCACAAATTATGTAAATGTCAAGAGTGATTATAGTGTGAATATGCATTATTGTGTGACATTGATTTGAGATGTTTGTTGATTGTAAGCATTGTCGAGAAGTGGGTTTATACGGCCTTACTGAAACTGACAATAATAGCGTGCAATAATGTAGCGAGGGGGCGAGCTGTTTATCATTATTAGAGACGAGCAAATGACGTAATATTGGCGCGTTTTCTTAGAATTTGCTGGAACATTTTTCCATAGAGCATATGTTTTCCTCATTTTCATTGGATATAAATATAGACGCTAATGTTGGCGCGTTTTATTAACCAATAGCAGCTCGGTTATAATCTTTAGGCATATCGGGGTGTAGGAGTATAAAAAGAGCTAAGTCTGAGGTAGATTCCTCCAGTCCATCGGAAACATTTATACATTACACGTCGTCTCCAGTCCATCGGAAACATTTGTACATTACACGTCGTCTGCAGTCCATCGGAAACATTTGTGCATTACACCTCGCTGAGTTCAACAGAAACAGTCATGGTGAATACATAGCATAGTTTATCGATTCGCAGGTTACGCGTAGCAAAGTTATGAAAAATCTCAAGTGTCGTAAAGTTAATTACACAAAAAGTTGAAGTACGCGAAATAATAATGTGCAGTAAATAAGTTATTATAACAGTTTCAGTTTGGCGAGTGTCAAGATTAATATGTGAAAGTGAATAATGTGTTAAGACAATAAAAGTATAAAACAAATTCTTTTATCAGTGTTAGCTTTGTATAAAAACTCCTTTCCGTTTACACACCTGTATAAGATAAGAGCTTGACCGAGAGATCATAGCTAGCCGGAGGACAGTGAACCCAAAATTAAATACAATATCAGGCGCTCAGTAAAAGATAACACGAAGTGACCGCGACAAATTGTCTTTTATACGTGCGGCAAATAAACAGTAGCATTCTTTCAAACAAACACTAATATCGTCGCATAATTGGCTCACCAACGTGGGGCTAATAAACAAAAAAATGTAACTGTCGCATATTTGGCTCCCAAACGTGGGGCAAAACAATACTGCCTCAACTAAAAAGCGAAAAATGTAGAAACAATTTAAACTTGATGTTTTTAGGTATCCTCTAAAGATGTGACAAAAGGATCTTCAAGAAAGTGCCCTTACTCCAAAACTAACATTTACGTGGAAAGGCTTTTGTTAGTTTTGTTAGTTTAGTGTTAGTTTGTTAGAGCTTTTAGTTAGTTTGTTAGTTAGTTTTATGCGGTAATTCTTGAAGCCGGAATTATAAAGGCAATAATTATTATAATATTCTAAGAAGGATAGCGATATAAAATAAGTAATAATATATTTAAAATCAGTGTATGTATAAAAAGGAGAAGCATTGTGAAAATTGTTGACTGTAAAAGCGACAGAAAGACCAGACAGGCACAGTTTTCTTAATTAGGGACCAGCCTCAGGTAGAAAGGGTAAATACCATTGAAGCAAGTTTTTTCTGGTAAACAGCCGAGTACAGCTGCACTTAGCCTGGTGAAGGCCACTCTAAGTATCATGACGCTAAGTTTGAGGAAAGCGTTTGAGGGGAGAGAGGGGAAGTCGAGGCGTTTGTTTTCCTTGTAGTAGCGTGGGTAGATCAGTCTGTCCTGAGTGCCTGGCGAGGTCGGGACGACGTTCTCGTCGAGTTGTGAACATTGGTGGCAAACATGCTAGAGGGTAGAACGCTTAGCTGTAGTTAATATTCTTTGGTCTTGGTAAAGACAAAGTATCATCGTATGCGTTTAATAGTGATCGGCAAACCTAAAGTATTATTTTAAATAGTGAATAAAAGTGTTCCAAGACAGCGTTTGTGTGTTTCTCTGTGCACACCCACGCATACCCGGAGGTTAAGGTTTCATGCTGGAGCAGCCGTGGCAAAAGAAGAACCATCTAAGAGGAGACAAGCAGCAACCGTGAGGCAAAAGTATTGCTTTTGAGGTTGGAGGACGTAGCGTGGAATTACCTGCGTCATTCTAATACATACGGTTGGCAACTGTGCAGCCACCCGCCACTTACAGCGCTAGTTGTAGGTAAACACAAATGGCGACTCATTTGGAAAACTGGTCTCGCGAAGAAAATCCGCTCCGTTATTCGATTTCTGTGGGCGAAATTCATTGACAGCTGGCAGAGGTTTACGGAGAGACTGTTATGTCTCGTCAGCATGTCTGCAGAATAGTGTCAAAAGTTTGCGGCCGGTAGAGAAAACATCACCGACGAGGATCGCAGTGGCCGACCCAGCACAGCATCAACAGATTTGAACACAGCTCGCGTGGAGGAACTGATTCAGGACAAGAGGAGGACGTTACGGTGACGGTATGACGGTAGAATTGGGAATATCGAAAGCGTTTGTCACATTCTTCACAATATTCTACAGTACCGGAAAGTTTGTTCCCGATGGGTTCCACGAAATCTGTCCAGCCAACACAAGAAGTGTCTACAACTTTTGAAACAATTCTCCACTGAAGGAAACAATTTTCTTTACCACATTGTCACGGGTGACGGAACATTGATCCACCACTACAGTCCCAGCAGTAAGCGGTCGTCAATGGAGTGGAAGCAACCCTCCTCTCCAAAATCAAAGAAGTTTAAGGTGACGTCATCTGGCGGAAGGGACAGCGCCGGTGTTATACCGTGGAGTTTTCGGAAAGAGGGCCACAGTGACCGCTGACCGAAGCAATCTGGAGAAAACGGCCACGACTTCTCAGCGAGGGCGTCATGTTCCTTCACGACAACACACAGCCCAGAGGACCACTGTTGAAGCAGTTTGAAGTAGATATTGTTGTAGGAGTTATTTGCCCCACGTATGGAAACCAATTTGAAGAAGGTTATTATTGAAGGAGTTGTAACCGCACGTATAGTACCCGGTTTCCGGTAGCCTTCGCCCCAAATGTACTTTCAGGTGGCCTTTGCCCCAAGTTTAAAAAATATATTAACTTTGTAATTTAATTGTTTCTTTAAATATTATATATTTATGTTTGCCTGGGCTGCGTCAGTATTTATTTTAGAGACATGGATGTCTTGGCAGGGTTGTGGTGCGACTACGAATGTAGGCTTACACAGATTATTATTTTACTTCACTCCTTTTATTAATGTTTGATACGATTTAAATAACACTTCACTGATATAGAGGGCTGTGAGATTCTATTATGTATTACTTGCACTTTTTTAACACGTAAACTATTTTCGTCTCACACTGAAAACGTATTAAATTTCTCGAGGACACTTTTTGCGTCTGGTCAGTAACGCTGTCTGCAGGCAACTGACTTCTGAATTTGTAAATGTTTCTGCTTTTCAGTTTCTGATTGGCTAATCCTACTCCAATAGAACAGAATACCTTCATTTTACTAAAGCTTTTTCTGGTTGTTTATTGGCTATTTTATAAACTATCACTAAAATTACATTATTGCTTCCAAGAATCACACGTAGTATTGTTAAACTCTGAAACTCATTATTGCCTCAAGGTTACCTGATTGTTACCTCATTGTTAGCAACGTTTAACTTATTATTCTCACAGCTCCTACATTATTAAATGCAATAATATAAACATATACAATGACTGTAATATACACTCCTTATATATTGTTACATACACATATTGCTTTAAGGCGGCCTGTTATTGAATTTACATATTATATAATTAGACTGAAATTATTTAAGTGTTAAAAATACTATCTCAAGTTTCGGTGGGACATCTTGACCACCCTCCCTACAGCACAGACCTCACTCCAAGCGACTTTCACCTTTTTCCTCACCTGAAGGAGTACCTAGAGGCCGATGATTCCTTGCAGATGAGGTGAAACACACAAGGATAGGATTCTTACAGGAGGGAATATTCAAACTCAACCCACGAAGCGACAAGCAACTAAACCGATATGGAGACTATGTCGAAAAATAACCTAATGTGTGTATTATCAGTTGGCTCTATTGGTTGTATGGAATAAAATGTACAGTTGGTATAATTTTGTATAACTGGTAAACCATAAGAGATAGAGAACAAAGTACAGCATAAAATATGTAGATCTCTTTAAAATAAAGAATTTATTTGAAATGACTGCTTTGTGGCAACAGCCATTTCTGAGCTATCTGTTGAAATTGGTTTGAATTTTTTAATACTTTCGTAAATTTTTGAAGTGTTTTCATTATTCAGTTTCTCTCGATGTCATGGAAAGAGTAAGGAACTTTAAGATCCAGTAGATAGCTACGTGCTTTTAAATATTTTATTATTCTTTCAGTCTGTTCTACCTTCAACGAATTGTGTAGAGGGAACAATTCCTGCAAACTTCTATCTCAGTTACCAATAAGTAAATGGAAAAATAAGATTTTCTAAGAGCAGTTTTATATAAAAATATATATGTAACATTCACATGGCTTTCTGTACCCTCTATCATTTATTAGTAAGTGTGCAAATCATTCTTATGGAATTTTATTTTCCTGTCTTATTTTGTACCATATTTTAACCGAGATAAGATTCTGGATTCACATTTCGTTATAAATACAAAGGGAATGGTGATCGTCAAATGCTTAAGAACCGACGCCGTATGCCGGCTTTAAAATTCCATACTGTTTCCATGATATCGCGAGAAACAATTGAAAATTAAGGCTAAGTATTGAACGATTCGAACCATTAATGAGGATATCTCAGAAACGCTTATGCCACAAAAAAAGTATTTGAAATAAATTGTGTGCTTTAAAAAAATCTATATTTTTTGTGTAGATTCCTTCCGAATGAAGAGGACTTCAAAGGCAGTTCCCAGAAAATTCAATATATACATTTTATTTGACATGTAAATATCTTTAATATCGGGCATTTTAATCAAAATCGTTAGCCAATTTTAGAAAATATAGAATTTCAAAAAATCGTCAACGTAAACCGAAGTTTGGGATGGGGGATTTTCTAGAAAATCATTGTGTCTTTGAAAGGCACTGAACTTAAATGCCAAGTTTTGTGTTTATGCCATATTTAGTTTTGGAATTCAGCTGTTCACACACACACACAGAGGGTAGAGAAAGTCATGTGAATGTATAGCATTCGATTTTTTTTCTCGCAGTTATGCAAAGAGCATTGGATTTCGCATAGCGTTTCGCTGTTTAAAATTTTGAAAATCGCTTTAGGGCTACTGTATTTTTCCTATGCCCACAACGACATGTGTACTGTATGTTCAGGGCCATTTTAGTTAGTGGGTGGGGAAGTCCTGACAAGCAGGTAGGATATTTTCTACTGAAAGAAAACAGTTTTTACTTGGTACGAGGCAAGTGAGGGGAAAGACGCGCGATAGAGAAAGACTTTTGCCACGTAACGCGCGGCAAGAGTTCAGCATACTGTGTACCCTCCCACCAACTAAAGCTTTGCCTGAGAGATAAGCCACCCCATAACTAAAATATCACTGGACAGTCACTAAAGTGTAATGAATGTTTATTTCAATTAACAAGAAGTAGTGTGGCGGTAGTGTGTTAAGAGGTCCCGAGTTCGAATCTCGGTTGGGGTAAGTTACACGGATAAGGTTTTTTCCGTGATTTTCCTTATCCAGAGAAGACTAATGTCTGGAAACTTTAAGCTCCATGGACCCTGGGCTCATTGGAGTATATCATCACCCTTTTCTTTCATCATTCGATACACCCTACAAGGATAAAGGACGTTAAACTTAAAAAATGTGATTTGTTGCACTCACATGACTTTCTCTATTTCTTAGACAAACTATTTTTACAAACGCTTATTCTCTATCTACTTCATGTCCATCCAGATACCGAGATGTTAATCTTATTGCTGATTTTCTTATAGGCGCTAGGGGAATATGGTAGGCTTTAAGCGAGAGTCTTAAAGAGCTGGTTGCTATGTGGAGCATTCCATTCTCTTTGCGTGTCCAGGACATAAAAAAACGAATAACGAATTCCCATTTGAGAAAAAGTATAACTATTGGAAAGTTCAACAAATAACAAGGAATATCTCGGAAGTGGTTCACTCCACAAAAAGTATATGTGACATAAATTGTGTATTTTAGAGAATCTACATTTTCTATGTATAAAACTTTTAAAAATTTTGTTTACCCGTTATGCAAAAGCCATTCAGATTGATGACGACTTTTGGGGACATTCCCAGGAAAATTCAAGATATAGATACATTTTATTTGTCATGAAAATATTTTAATATCTTTAGTGCCATTTTAGAGAAAATTAAAATTTTCGAAAAATGTTCCGTGTGAAGGGTGTCGCATCTTTGAAAGATACTGAACCTAGCTTTTCACAAACAAACACATGGACCTTTTTCTAGAAATGCTTTCTTTGGATTCAGAGGGCCTTCAAAACATGTATTTCCGGTGAAATCTCGAAATAGAATTTTTGGGTGGGATACAATACCTCCCCTACTTACTATACGTAATAGAGAAAGTAAAAAAAATACAGGTGAGCAAGGTTTCATATGAAAGCTTTGGAAGACAGAGTAGAGAAATCATGTGAATGCAGTACATAAGATTTTGTTTTAATCCATAACTTCTATAAGTTAGAGTTGCGATGGCCTTGTTGCAAATCAGAAATTGCATAATTAGTCAATTTTAAACCAGCTACAATGCACGAATTTTTTATGCCGTCTATCCTTTCCTGTGTTAGTTATCTCTGTACAAAATTAATGAATAATGACATAAATGTATGCATACAAAGTCGTTAAAAAATCTCAATATACCAAATACTAAAAACAGAATTCATTAAAAATAAATTGTTTTCATTAAAGTGATCGGCGTCATTTGCTCTTCATGTTAATGATGTTCCTTTGCCAAAGAACTTTAAACAAATTCGTTAAATGATTGCAGAGATAATGATGTATAATGTTGCCTCCGAGCTATGGTCGCCCTGACACTGCAGGCTGGCATATAAAAAAAAATACATTAATTTTATTTCAGACCATTACATATATTTTTAAAATATATAACCCATATTTTAATGCACGTATACTGCAAAAAGAAGCTCCCGCTTCCCACCCCACCAGCCCTTTATGACTTTCGCATTGCGTCATTTTAGCAATTCGCCACGCAGCGGAAAAAAAACGCAGTACATCACAATACATGCGGTTATGTCAACCGCTGCAGCGACCCTTTGAACCTTAGTTCCTTGGAAAAGCTAGCCCATTGGCTTTATTTACATAAAACATCCCACCCATGGGGGTTTATTGCCCTCCGTTGTACCAAGTTTACACACAAAACAAAACCAAAAGTGCTGTACTGTTGGTTCAAAACCCTATTATGCTTTAAGCTATTAATGTTTTTATTTGTTTCTGTGTTAAAACAGAAATGCAGGGCGGTTGGAATGAAACGCCGCAGTAAAAATATAAAACAATTTTCTGGTGATGGAATTGTGCTGTAGTAATTCAGTTCCTGGTGGTAATTTCAAAGTTTTAGGCATATTTTCATTACCTGCAGCCCCTCTCAATCGCTGCTACAAACTGCCAACCTGTGTCTTATACAATTCTTTCCACAATGCCAGAAAACGTTTTTTGAGATATGATTTTGGGAAGGACATTTTTATACAATCCAGGAATACCTTCACATTCTCTTACGCATTTCACACGATGTATTACACACTAATGTTTGCAGGATTGGGTGCTTTATTATTTTCAACGATTTACGAGGCATAATCCAAAACTAAGCTCCGTTTGGTCATAACAACATCGCTTATGAGGCAAGGTTTTTATTGGCAGTAATACGAGGTGTGATCAAAAAGTTTCCGGAATGACGTCATAACTACTACACAACAGTTTTTTTGTCTAATCTGCACTGTCATCCTCGAAGCAGTCTCCTTGGGAGTTGATACACTTGTCCCAGCGCTTCTGGCACTGCTAGAAGCACCTCTGTAAGTCCTCTTCTTTCAACATGTTCAGAGCCTTCTGCGATTCGCAATGCATGACATCAATGTCCTCAAAACGGTGTCCTCGGAGCCGCATTTTAAGTCACGGGAAAAGAAAAAAGTCCGCTGGCGCCAAATCTGGAGAATAGGCGGGATAGGGAACAGTATTCATCATATTTTTATCCAAAAATTGGCGAACAGAAAGTGCTTTGTGCGCGGGCGCATTGTCATGATGCAGGAACATGTTCAAATTGTCTTTCAAAATGCTTTGAACACTTCCAAAAGAGAGTCATAATGACTCAGAAGGTTCTTGTTTTGTAATGCGCCTATCATTTAAGATCATTTCCCTCACCTGATTGATATTTTCATCAGTTTTGCTGGAACAGGGTCGCCCCGAACGATCTGCATCTTTAACTGATGTCACAACTTTTAAATTTCGAAAACCACTCAAATTCTTGTGTTTTGCCCATACCTTCCTCTCCATAAGCTGTTCTTAACATCACATAGGCTTCTGTTGCAGTTTTACTGAGTTTAAAGCAAAATTTGATGTTCGTTCTTTGTTTTTCGTAATCTGACATTTTTGCTACGCGGAAAAATCGCAGCACTTGTAAAACACGTGTTCACTTCAGAGCGTCTACCTCTTCACTGCATGGTCACAGGAAACGTGACCTCTCATTTTAATTGAGAAGGAACGCTGCATGTATAGTCTGGGTAAGAATTAAAGAAATCTCAGCGTTAGCATTGTTGTGAAGCCATTCCGGAAACTTTTTGATCACACCTCGTATGTGCCTACATATATTCTTTACTTTTCCACATAATCGCCGTTCACATCTATACACCTGCTGTAACGCTGCACCAGCTTCTTTAATCCCTCGGCATAGAAGTCTGCCGCCTTGGGCTTCATCCAGTTGGTAACGCTCGTCTTGAGTTCCTCCTCGGTTTGAAATCGTTGTCCACCCAGCCACTGTTTCAAATGCAAGAAGACGAAATAGTCGCTTGGTGCCACGTCGGGACTGTACGGAGAGTGATCAAAGAGTTCCCAATGAAACTCTTGTATCTTCTCTTTGGTTTTGGCAGCGGTGTGCGAGCGTGTGTTGTCGTGCAGGAGGATGATGCCAATTATGTGAGGAATGTGGGCAAACAATAATGAGTGATGGAATGGCGAGGAAGTGGTTTAGACAGTTTAACAGAGGTCGTGAAGATGTGCATGTTGAGCCCACCGTCTGTGATCACGGATGATTTGGTGCAAGCTGTGGAAGAAAACATTCGTGAGGACAGACGTTTCACCATATCGGTGTTGTCTTCGCAATTTTCCACAAATTTAAGTCAGCCCTCTACAACATTGTGACAGAATCCTTAAGATTTCGGTAAGTCTACTCAAGGTGGGTGCCCAAAAACCTACTGATGAACATAGGAACAAGCGATCTGCCGCTGCACTGACTTTTCTCACGCGATATGCTGAGGAAGGCGATGATTTGCTAAGCACATCGTTACAGTGATGAGACGTGGATGTCTCACATCACTCCTGAATCAAAGCAAAAATCCGTGAAGTGGAGACATATCCCGCGTGAAGAAAAAATTTAAACAGATGATATCCATTCGCAAGATCGTGTGCACGGTTTTCTGGGACAGACAAGGTGCTTTGCTGGTTGAATCCTTACCCAGGAATGCGACAAGCTCTCTCGTGCAATACAGAACAAAAAGCGTGAAATCTTTTTGGTTCATGACAATGACCGGCCACACAAAGCCAAACAAACTCAAGATCTGATGGCATCAATTCTTTGGGAATAATTCGACCAGTCTCCCTACAGTCCGGTATGGCACCGAGCGATTTTCATCTGTTTCTTCGTGTGCAGAAATTCCTTGGTGGAAAACATTTCGACGACGATGATGTGAAATAAGAGGTGCACAATTGACTTTCATCACAGGCGGCATCATTCTTTGACGAAGGTATACAAAAACTGATTGCGCGTCACGACAAATGCCTGAATAACGGCGATGTGGAGAAGTGGTGTAAGGTTTAAGATAATGAACTATAATAAAGTATTTGGGAAATAATGTTCCATTATTTTTAAAAAAATTCTCGACACCTTTTTTAAAAACGCGCCTCGTATAAACATGAATTTTCTTGCAAACGAGTTATGTGTTGGAATTCTAAATTTCCTTCTGTGTAAACATCATTCTGCACAAACAGTTTACTTATTTATTTATCTGGCTTTTCGGTATAATATCATAGGATAGGTAGATTTCAATGACAGCACTAACATATGTTTTGATGCGATCTATAAGAGATAAATGGTGAGTGCGTTGCATTATAACTCAGAGAATTTTTTTTATTCTTGCGTCTCTATAGTATAATCTTTTGAGTAATACAGGTCAAAATATTCGTTTGCCGTTGGTCAGGAAACATTACATGATCAAATGGTTTTAACCCACTTTTTTACTTTCCCTACTACGTATAGTAAGTTGGGGAAGTATTGCATTCCACCCAAAAATTCGATACCGAGATTTCACCGCAAATATATGTTTTGAGACCCCCTGAATCAAAAAGAAAGCATTTTTGGAAACATGTCCGTGTGTGTGTGTGTCTTTCTGTGTGTCTGTGAACAGCATAACTCAGAAACAAACAGTCGGATAAACACCAAACTTGGTATTTAGGTTCAGTATCTTCCAGAGATGCGACACGAAGGTTTTCAAGAAAATAACCCCACCCCAGATTAACTTTTACATGGAACATTTTTCGAAAATTTTAATTTTCTCAAAAATGACTAACGATTTTGATTAAAATATTATATGTTTTAGACATTTTCATGACAAATAAAATGTATATCTCGAATTTTCTGGGAATGTCTACAAAAGTATTCTTCATTGTGAACGACTTTTGCATAACTGGTAAACCATAAGAGATAGACAAAATGTTACTACACAAAACTGTAGATCGCGTTAAAATATACAATTTATGTCATATACTTTTTTTTTGTTGAGTGAACCATTTTCGAGATACTGCTTGTTATTCCCTTAAATTTCCCAATACTTTTTCTCAAACGGGAAGTTGTTATTAATTTTGTTTATGCCCTGGACATACAAAGAGAATGGAATGCTCCACATAGCAACCAGCTGTTAAAATATTTGACTATCGCTTAAAGTCTACCAATTCCCCTTGCACCTACAAGAAAATTAGCAATAAGATTAACATCTCGATTAACATGAGGCATATGGAGAATAAGCGTTTGTAAAAATACTTTGTACAAGAGTAGAGAAAGTCATGTGAGTGTAACACATCAGATTTTTTTCTTTTAGTTAGCTTTATCGTTTGATTTCGACCTTAGGTTACATAATAACTACTTCGGGGGTGCCTTATGTATCTCGATAAAGTACTTTCATGGACTCTCCCCCAAATGTATTTATCCGATATATTGCATGGGAGTTGCATGATTTCTTCCTTTTTACTTTCTATTACTTACCTATACAGAGGGTTGTTTACGATCTATGGTACAATATCAGACGAGCCCAATAGCTCCGCGCTGAAACATAAGGAACCGAATGAGAGTTCAGCAGTATGAGTGTATCACTATGTTTGTTCAGTTGTGTGTTCTTGTTCTTGCTGCATCAAACGGTGTCAAAAATAGAACCATTCTGATAAAGGTGCATTATTGCAGTTTCCGATGCAAAATACTTGTATTCTAAGATTATTAAGCGATGCAAGAGGCGTGGTTTTACCATAACCAAGGACGTAATCTCATGTGCACTCAACAAAAAAGGTAGGGTACATCAGGACTTATTCCAAAGGACAAGAAACAGGGAAATCCACGACCGGCCACCAGTCAAGCCCCGGAAATAATTCTGAAGGTGAAGGCCCATGCCTCTGGACCAAATCGTGCAACTCTAAGGCCCATTGCACTGTAATTAGGGACCTCTGTTACTACTGTGAGCACAATAATCAACTAGGATTTGAATCTAGAAAAGTACCAGAAGCGCCAGGGATATTAGCTGTTGCCTAACATTGCAGAACGTGCCACTAACAGCATAAAGCTGTGTGAACGATACCTAGCTGCTGAAAAGTGGATGTTTGTTGTCTTTTTAGGTGAGGCATATGTTTATTTAACTGACTGCAGCAAACCCTAGGCTATATATTACCGACCAAGGGGAGAAACAAAATTTGAAAGTGGTATAAGGAAACTAATAAAACTTTTCCCAATGGTTTTATGGTAATAACAAGGTACAATTACATTGGCAAATTAACCATTCGTCATGTACATAAAAACGTGAAAATCAACTCTGTATAATATCAGACTAACGACCTGATACCAATTTTCCATACAGTAATCCCAACTCTCTATGATGCAGATGTGAATAAAGTCTGGTTGCATCAGGATAAGGCATGAAGCCATACGTCTGCTTCAACTACAATTTTTTGGAGAACATAGAGAGAGAAATAGGAATACATTCCACATCGTGTAAATTCATCTAATACATCACTGATGGAGTTTTGTGTATTTGGGTTACTGTAAAGCAGACGGCCGCGAACTTTGGATGGTCTATGGAAAGCTGCCAGAAGAATGGACTAAACTGGGCATCCCTGTATTTTGTAACAGTTTGCTCCAGTGGAAGCTGTGCTGCAGATTGATAGCTCAAGCTAAAAGCTACCATAAAGAACGTCACTGCTGGTGGAGGCGTGGTTTTTCATAAGATAAGGGTTCTTAAGTTTGTTACTATAGATTGCGAACAACCCTCTGTAGTACTTACAAATTAGTCATTATTTGGCCGGTCCTGTGAACATTCAGTTGTTTCTCGCGATTGCATGGAAACAATATGGAATTTTAAGGCCAGCATATAGCGTCCAGTTGTTAAACATTTGACTATCGCTGTTCTCTTTGTATCTATAACGAAATGTGTAACGTAGCTGTTTCTGCAAAAGCTTATTCGGATTAAAATGAAGTAGATAGAAAAAAACTTTGTTAAGAATAGTTTGTATACGCACTAATAAACGATAGAGGAAGTAATGCCAATGTATCACATCATATGTTGTGTCTCTCTTTTAATTTTTGAACTAGAGCACACAAAATTAGAGAAATAATTAAAAAAACACTGTTTTGGGGGGAATGATATTTTTATTAGATACAATTCGTTTCAGGAGAGGTTTGCTGTTTTTCAAGTAATTATATAATATCCATGCATGTCATATCTTTAAAGTTGTATTGAACAGGTAGTATTCCCGTCAAAGGAGAAGGCAAAAATATATTTCTTTTATTTGACCACTGATTACTTATCACAAAGCAAACTCTTTCAACACTTGAGTTTGAGCCAGGCAATCAAATATAGTGCTATTTTTAAAAGTTCATTTTCTCATAAAAGAAACAATACGCGTTTTTGTGAAGGTTCAGCATCCAGTAGTCATATAATTTGAAATGTTGGACATTTTGATATATTTTCAAATGCCTGGAATACAGGAGGACATGTCCAAAGACGGACCTGGTCACACTGGGCAGAGGCATTATTTATTAATTTACACTTAAAACATGTTGACATGATAGAACAGTATAAAGATATCAGATATATCAAATTCCACCATTCTCTTAATGGAGTGTAAACTGTGAACACTGTTCCATTAAATTTACACTCTTCAGTTACTATGCATTTTTATGGAAAAATCTATATCAGTTTATTAAGTAATTCCTCTCTTAAATACGTATTACACTCCCATGCTGGTTTGTAAATTATAGAGCCTATTATGTAGTAATGTTAAACAGGCTATTATTACGTTTTCAGTTAAGAAAGTCTAATCTTTTTAGGTCAGTACTGTTTTTCATCCACGTGGAAAGTAGAAAACAATAAATAAATATAACATTCGTATGAATGAACAAAGCGATGAGTTAATACTAAAATGATCGATTTCCCAGTCGTAAACCAATAGCATTTTGTAACTGACCGTTTACCGCACGCTTCATTGCGCTAAATACCTACTATTTTATTATAAGAATGAAACAATGCAACGTTAAGAAAGGAATGCCGGTACTACAAACTTCCTCGGGCACGTTGTCAAAAACTGCTCATTCCCTCAAAGCACGAAATATTAATTGCAATACTAAGGTTAACATTATATTAATAAATAATATTAACAAAGTACCGCCAATAACAAAAATAATGAAATTATGATAGGCAAAAACCTGGATAAAAGTTCTCATTACTACAAAATAAGGCAGTATTTTCAACACTTAAGTGGTCTCAGACTAATTATATAATATAAAATTCATAACAGCCCGCCTTAAAGCAATATGTGTGTAAATAAAAATATAAAATGTATGTAACAGTCATTGTATTAATGTTTATATTATTGAGTACATGTTTAATAATGTTATGTGAGTGTATTACGTAATTTAATGATGTAGGAGCTGTGAGAATATAGGTCAAAAGTTGCTAACAATGAGCTAACCTTGAGGCAATAATGAATTGGAAAGTTTAAATAATTCTACTAGTAATTCTTGGAGCAACAATGTGTAATTTTTTAGAGTTTATAAATAGCCAATCAACAACCATAAAAAAGCTTAAGTTAAATGAAGGTATTCTATTGGAGTAGGACTAGCCAATCAGAGAGTTGAAATACAGAAATTTACAAATTCAGGCGGTGGAAATCAGTTCAGTTGCTGGTAGACAGTGTTCCTAACTGGACGCGAGACGCGTCCTCGAGAAGTTTAATACGTATCCAGTGTGCGACGAAAATTCATTATAAAGTTTACGTGTTAAAAAAAGTGCAAGTAATTAATAAATAATCTCACAGCTCTCTATATCAGTGAAGTGTTATTTAATCGTATCAAGGATTAATAAAAGGAGTGAAGTAAAAATTATAAACCATGTAAGCCACATTCTTCAGCCGTACCACCCCCTGCAAAGAGACACATGTTTCTACAAATTAATACCGATGCTGCCGAGGCTAACCTAAATATATGTAATATTTAAAGAAATAAAATATACAAAGTTGAAAGTAAGTTTGGGGCGAAGGCCACCGGAAAGTAAAGTTGGGGCGAAGACCACCGGAAAGTCAACATTGGGGCGAAGACCACCGAAACCTTGTACCATACCTGAGACATTCAATCAACTTTGGTTTCCCAACAGTGAGGCAAATCACTTTTCTCAAAAAACTAAAGTCATAATGGGCCCTTAAGCTATGAAATGGCGTAGACTATGAAGACGGGTAATTATAGGTTACTATAAAATCAGCATATTTAATCCAGTAAGTATAAAACATTAAAGCCTACATTTCTGAACTTCCTTTTTCTCTGTTTACCCTGTAGAGGACTTAGAAGCGAGCGCCTAGGGTCAGATGCCTGTCGGGGGGCACAGACTATGGATCATGGAGAACAGCTAGGATGGGTGAAGCCAGAAGCCTGATATGAAAGCGAGGAAGGATATGATATGAAATGACGGTGAGATGAATGAAAGGAAAGGTTAAGATAGAGCAATTGGTGGAATGAATGGCGGAGGAAACCGGAGAATCCGGAGGAAATCCGCACAGACTCCGCTTTGTTCACCAGAAATCCCACATGCGGTTGAATCTGGGACGCCTTGGTGAGAGGTGAGTGGTCTAACCACTCAGCCGCGGCGACGCCCCGATTCCGAAAAGGAACAAGATAGACAGAGGCAAATGCCGAGCTCTACTGATAAGCAATATTGCTAACTAGTTTTCGTTAGCATAATAATTGACCTAGGTCGTGCGTCACGTATCGCCTCCAAGGAAAGTAGGTACACTATTAATTTAACTAGCAAAAACAAGCAACAATTTCCTATTTGCGACTTGGCGCAGTTTTTATGTCAATTCCTTCAGTTCTCACTGTCACTGTTTAGTTTTATCTAGTTCAACTTCACTGGAAGTTCACTTCATTCTGTTACTTCACTATGGTGAACGAGTTCAATTCCCCGCCACTTCACTTTCTTCGTGACGCAGGCTCTTTACGCCAAATCGTTCACTTCACTTGGGAGTCAACACAAGACCTGCACAACCCGTCCCTCCGCGGTAGCAGCCACTGCACGTCACAGCAGCCGTCACTAACTAGCTCGGAGAGTCTAGGGGTACCATGCTAGAGCTCCCGAGGTCGCAGGTTCAAACCTGGTAAGGGCGTAAAATACTTGGCAAGGCTTCCTTAGGAACGGAAGTAAAGCTCGTGGTCCTGAGTCATAGATTTATGGCACGCAAAAGAACCCAAGTCTCAACTCCTACTGCCTCGCCCACTTACACTCTGCTCTCGCGAGAACGTTCGCTTATACAGCCAATGGAATCTTTCCACAAGGTTCTCGAACTATTTCGACGCACTTTCTCTATGAGAAGAAGCTTCCAGAAGGTTTTGTTTATCTGCCGTAGCACGCCTGGTATTTACGCTGGTAAGCGGCAGTTATCGTTGTTTACTCCGACCGCCCGGCGTGAGCTCCCAATAAATTTGTATCATAGCCGCTGCGTCACGGTATATTCGGGTCCATTCACTACTAAAATTAAGGATTAACATAACGATACAAAACTTGAAGCATAAACTTAACGCGTGTGTTGTCATTCACAACGACAAACAGAAACATAAACAACAGTCAATCACAAGAGAGAGTGAAACAGCTGAATTAATTGAAGTTTAAAACCCCTATAATCATTTGTGTACATACTGGACACATTTTCTTCTTCTGATCAAATACACCCTCTTGTGAGTGGTTTTATAACTTAAAGACACCAACCCTCCTGGTTTCACCTCCTCTACTACAGTGTCTTCGTTTTATGTCAAGGCCACAACCACCTTATATGCGTATCGGCCGAGACAACAGTGACCTCAGAACTATGCCACTGCCCAGCAGCGGCGTGTCAAGGATACGTTTATCAGCTATGAGCTGTCGCAGTCGTTGCTTTGTCTTCGTGTTGTGAAGTGTGAAAACTGAATCATATAGACAGGTATGCAGACAATTTCAGCAGCAATTTCCTGGTTATCCACTTCCGGGTAGAGATGCTGTGAGATGTCAATAAATTTAGAACAACGGGATCGCTAAACATTAAAAAACGAAGTTTATAGGAGTAATCCCCACACCATACACAAACTTAAGGACATTATAAAAGCAGAAATTATGAAGAATACGCAAGAAGAACTTATGCGTGTGAATAATAATTTCATTCGATGGTGTCAGGAATGTCTTCGCATAGATGGACACCACTTTCAACAATACTTATAACAAGGTTAGTACTCATACGTACATGCTACTATAACTCGCGCAAAACTTCTGGAATCGTGACCTTGTTTGCCACCCCAGCTGCCGAGCCTAGGAATGGTTTATGTTTAGCTTTATCAACGAAAGCGATATAATACCTTTGCTTACTCATAGTGCGTAACACATACAGTCTGCATAGAAAGTGTCTGCATCTGGTTGTAATTTTAAAGAGAGCAGTATCTAAATAGTACTTACTTTATATTTGTTATATTTATAACCATGGCTCCTATGTTTTCAAAGTTAAGTGGTAAGGTGTTACGTAGTCAAAGTAGGGAAATAATTGCAAATGTCCTCGACTTCATGAAGCAAGAAGCAGAGATGAAGGAAGAAAATATATGTTCGTCCGAGTTCAACAAAAACCTTAAGAGAGTGAAAGAAAGAGTAGTCAAGCAACTGGTGTTTCACTGAGTTCCGTTTCCAGAGTTCTCAAAGATAAGAGAAAAAAAAACATATGGATGAAAGAATGCCATTTGACACGCCTGGGAAGAAACATAAGGTCCCTAAACGTATTACAGAGATAGATGATTTCGAATGCATCATTCGGCGCACGATTCACAATTCCTATGTGGAAGAAAAAACTGTGCTAACAATAAGCAGATTGCTCATCAAGCTGAAAGACAGCAGAAACTTTCAAGGTGGTGCTACAAATCTCAGAAAAATTATTAAAGATTTAGGGTTCAAATGGAAGAAACTGAAATCAAATAGAAGAGTTCTAACAGAAAAGCAAAATAAATAAATAAAATAAAAAATAATAATAAAATAAAAAAATAAAAATAAAAAGTAAATGTTGCCATGATAGCTTAGTCGGTTAGAGCAACGGCACGGAAAGCCTAATATCTGTGGTTCAAATCCCGGCTATGGCGTTGAATTTTTCAGTCTGATTCTACCTTTCCAAATGAACTATAATTTTATATGTACTTATATCAGCATCAATTTTCAAGGTGGTGCTACAAATTTCAGAAAAATACTATAATGTATGAAGATGAATCATACATACACAGCATTCAAACAGCATCTAAAAGTTGGGAGTGACGATAGCGAATTAGGTTTGCAGGCACCTGTTGCCAAAGGGCAAATACTTATTATCGTTCATGCTGTTGGAAAGATCGGCTTCGTTCCAAATGGCCTTCTTTTACAAGTTGCAAAAACAACAGGAGATTTTCATCAAGAAATGAATACAGAAAAGTACATGAAGTGAATCAACGCCATGTTGATACCTAATATGCCTGCTGGGTCTGTTCTGGTCATCGACAATGCTTCACAATGCGTCAACACTCAAATTCACAAACCACCTACCTCAACTTCCTTGAAAGAAGAAATGAGAGCTTGGTTACTTAGACATAATAAAGCTTTAGATGAAAGCATGAGTAAAACAAAGCTATATAACTTAATTAAAGCCAACAAACAGCTTCAGAAGTCATACATACTTGACCACATAGTAATACAACATCGCCATAATGTACTTAGACTGTCATCGTATCGCCCAGATCTAAACCCAATCGAATTAATCTGGGCTGATATCAAAAAATGGGTGGCATGCAGAAATATCGCTTTTAAATTAAAATATGTGGAGCAGTTATAACGCCAGCAATTTGCTGAAATTGGAAGGCCAGAATGGGAAAATGTATGGCGACATGCTGAATAAATTAAGAATCATTATTCCGCAAAATACGGAATTGCAGAAAATCAAATAGAAATAATTCTCATCCAGGATAATGGTGCAGAAAGTAGTGACAGCAGTGATGACGGCAATAATGTGAGTGATTCCGCAGAAGAGGAAGGGTTGTTAGATATGGAAGAATTGGAGGCAATGATTGACAGTGTTTTTTACTTTCTCTACTACGTATAGTAAGTAGGGGAAGTATTGTATTCCACCCAAAATTTCGATACCGAGATTTCACCGGAAATACATGTTTTGAGACCCCCTGAATTCAAAAAAAGCATTTTTGGAAACATGTCCGTGTGTGTGTCTGTGTGTGTGTGTGTGTGTGTGTGTGTGTGTGTGTGTGTGTGTGTGTGTGAACAGCATAACTCAGAAACGAACAGTCGGATAAACACCAAACTTGGTATTTGGGTTCAGTATCTTCCAAAGATACGACACGAAGGTTTTCAAGAAAATCCCCCCACCCCAGAGTACCCTTTACATGGAAGATTTTTCGAAAATGTTAATTTTCTCAAAAATGGCTCTAACGATTTTGATTAAAATATCATATGTTTAAGATATTTTTATGGTAAATAAAATGTATATCTTGAATTTTCTGGGAATGTATCCAAAAGTATTCTTTATTGTGAACGACTTTTGCATAACTGGTAAACCATAAGAGATAGACAAAATGTTACTACACAAAAAATGTAGATCGCGTTAAAATACACAATTTATGTCATATACATTTTTCTTGTTGAGTGAACCATTTTCGAGATATTGCTTGTTATTCCCTTAAATTTTTCAATACTTATTTTCTCAATTGGGAATTCGTTATTCATTTTTACTTTCTCTACTACGTATAGTAAGTGGGGGAAGTATTGCATTCCACCCAAAAATTCGATACCGAGATTTCACCGGAAATACACGTTTTGAGACCTCCTGAATCCAAAAAAAGCATTTTTGGAAACATGTCCGTGTGTGTGTCTGTGTGTGTGTGTGTGTCTGTGTGTGTGTGTGTGTGTCTGTGTGTGTGTGTGTGTGTGTCTGTGAACAGCATAACTCAAAAACGAACAATCAGATAAGCACCAAACTTGGTATTTAGGTTCAGTATCTTCCAGAGATGCGACACGAAGGTTTTCAAGAAAATCCCCCCACCCCAGACTACCCTTTACATGGAAGATTTTTCGAAAATTTTAATTTTCTCAAAAATGGCTCTAACGATTTTGATGAAAATATCATATGTTTAGGGTAATGTCATGGGAAATGAAATGTATATCTCGAATTTTCTGGGAATGTCTCCAAAAGTATTCTTCATTGTGAACGACTTTTGCATAACTGGTAAACCATAAGAGATAGACAAAATTTTACTACACAAAAAATGTAGATCGCGTTAAAATACACAACTTATGTCATATGCATTTCTTTTGTTGAGTGAACCGTTTTCGAGATATTGCTTGTTATTTCCTTAAATTTTCCAATACTTATACTTTTTCTCAAATGCGTTATTCATTTTTTTTATGTCCTGGACATGCAAAGAGAATGGAATGTGTCACATAGCAACCAGCGTTAAAATATTTGACTATCGCTTAAAAGCTACCATATTTTCCTTGCATCTACAAGAAAATTACCAATAAGATTGACATCTCGATATCTCGATTAACATGAAGTATATGGAGAATAGGCGTTTGTAAAATTAGGTTGTACAAGAGTAGAAAAAGTTATGTGAGTGTAACACATCAGATTTTTTTATGTCCTGGACATGCAAAGAGAATGGAATGCGCCACATAGCAACCAGCGATAAAATATTTGACTATCGCTTAAAAGCTACCATATTCCCCTTGCATCTACAAGAAAATTACAAATAAGATTGACATCTCGATATCTCGATTAATATGAAGCATATGGAGAACAGACGTTTGTAAAAATAGATTGTACAAGAGTAGAGAAAGTCATGTGAGTGTAACACATCAGATTTTTTTGTCTTGGATATGCAAAGAGTATTAATCTGTGGCAAAGGGAATGGTGCTGCACCGAGCAACCAGCTATTAAGAGATATGTATGTGCTTAAAGGCTACTGTTTTTCTATATTGCCCTTGTAAATATATTTTCCCCTACATCTACAAGAAAATTAGCAATAAGATAGGGTCTGCAAATGTTTATCTCGATTAACATGAACTAGATGGAGAATAAGCGTTTGTGAAAATACTTTGTACAAGAGTAGAGAAAGTCATGTGAGTGTAACACATCAGATTTTTATACTAAGCGTAGATTTTAATATACGGTATATAACTAAGTTTATCAGCGCAATGCAGTGCATAACGGTGTGCGTATATTTGACAATGACTGTTCCACGCATGCAGACGACCGCTCACCACCTGATCTGGTAAGCAACTCGCATCATAGCTCTCATTAAGATTTTCACGTGTCTAGAACTGTTGCGCCGATTATAACACTCGTAAGTAATGTGGGAGTTACGGAACGGTAAACCCCGCAGTGTAGTGAAGTGTGTGCGCAGCACGCATTCGGAGATCCGCGGCCTTGGCATAAAACGAAGGCACTGTACGCACGTACTTACAGAAAGTACCTGTTGTATTTCGATACCGAGATTTCATTGGAAATACATGTTTAGAGCTTCCTGAATAAAACAGCATTTTTAGAGAAAGGTCCGTATTTGTGTCTGTGAACAGCATAACTCAAAAACGAAGAGTCCAATTAATACCAAACTTGATATTTAAGTTCTATATCTTCCAAAGATGCCACATGAAGATTATCAAGAACATCCCCCAAACCCAAACTTCCCTTTACATGGAAATTTTTTCTTTATTTTTGATTTTCTCAAAAATGGTTCTAACGACTTTGATTAAAATACCACATGTTTAAAATATCTTCATGATAAATAAAATGTATATCTCGAATTTTCTTGGCATAACCTGTGAGGTCTTCTACATTCTGAATTATTTTTATATAACTGATGAACCGCTAAGACATAGACAAAAAAACCTGCTGATCTGTAGATCTCGTTAAAGCACACAATTTATGCAAATAACTTTTTCCTTTCTCATGCTCATGCAAACAGAAGGAATTTCAAAGCCACCACATAGCTACCCGCTCTTAAAACATCTGACTATTCCCTAAGCCTGGGGCGGCTCCGGGTGTAGTGCCATGGCACTACTTTAATAAAATGAATAAATACATATTTGAAATTATTTGTATACTCCACATTACATCAATAATACGAACATGATTATTATTTTTAAAGGCGCAATGAAATGGCTTGTCTGACATCCGACACCAGGAGCTGTACTACCTACGTGACCCAGTGGGGAGAGCGTCAACCGAGTGACTCTCCCGTCCCCGATAGCTTCTCCTGTGGGCCTGTACCTGAAAATTTTAAATCGCACCCCCCCCCCATTACAGGGTGGAACTGAATACGCCACTTACGCGCGCCAACCTCGGTAGGGTCAACAGCATTCTAGCGGACTGTCTACCGGCTCTCTAGGGCGGTACCGGAGGACCTTGAGGCGTCTCACAACTCCGCCTGTCCGTTGAATGCCCAGACGTACCCAATCTCCCGTGAGTATCGGGAACCACTGCCCCGCCGAGGCTAACCCAATCCCAACTACTCCCTAACAGGAGGGGCTCGGATGTTTGACCCAGCGTACTTCTAGTAACGTTAGAGGTACCACGAGTCCTCAGGAGCCGCAGCGGCCGCACCAGGGTAGATGGAGCGGTCAGAACCCCCTGCATTATGGGATGTTTGTGTGACAATAGAAAACCATACAAGCTAAAGGAAGCGACTGCAGATGGCGAGTTTGCAACCTTATTATATTATTATTCTATGCACCAGTGCCACTTCTGTCCAGGCACGGATTCGTAGTACTCTGGGCTTTCAGTCTAGACTCTAGAGGAGCTTGGAGGCGCAAGAGAATAGCCCATATTACTTTTCACGCCTTATCTTGGCAGCATATGCGAATCATAAGTACCAACTTTATCGTACACCTTCGACAAAGTGTGCTATTCTGAGAAGTGAGAAATAAGGTACCAATTACTTGCAGTGTAAAAGTTAACATAAAATCGTCCTTTGTTGTCATTAATTTTCCATTGTTTATACTTAAAATTAAATTAATACTTTTATAATGCTCTGTGCACTGCCAGCAGTCCACAAGACGATTGGAAAAGAAGTAAAGCTCTAAAGACAGCACCTGCAGCCGACCAGCTATGAGTTTGAGGGGTGATTTGAACGGGAACCGTGATGTTCGGCTTAGTATCATTAATGCGTGTACTTGCGCTCTGTAATAGTGTCTCTACCATTAAGGTCCTGTATTATGGCTAAGTTTCCGGTTAGGTATTAATTGGTAGTCAGGGCAAATTGTTGTATTACGACCTTCGGTTAGCAGCTAACCTGGAGGTATTCTTAGCGATGAACTAGCCGCCCCCTCGGGTAGCGGTTAGAGTACTAACTTAGAGGTAGCCATATAAAAATGGCGTGTGGTGGTAAACTTATTGCATCGTATAAGAATTTCGGGGAGGTATTCACTGCATTCATGCTTGAGCCTACAAGCGGTAGAGATCAATGGTGGTGTCAGACAAGGGTGTCCATTGTTTAATATATATCTTAGCGATGTCATAAAATCCTGGCTGAGTGTTTTAAAAACTAATTTTAAGATTAATAATGCTCCTTTGAATTGCCTACTCTTTGCGGATGACTAAGTGATTATGGCTAGTACAGAGAAAGTAAAAAAACTACGAACCGACTGGTGGTTTTTTTCCTGTCCGCGTCCTCGGCGCTCTTTGTCGTCTGCCGCTATCATAGAAAGGTGCGGTTGAAACCACACAACATTTTAAAACTACTTTTAAAGGTTTTACTTAGCAACTTTATGAAACGAAATGCTGAAATTGGCCACCGTCATTGTCCATACATTTTTGGCACCTCTTTAGGAAATTACCATCACTCGCCGTTACTGTCTCTTCGGTAAGAACCGAACGCCGTCTTTTAGATTTCTTAGCCTGAACACTTCCTGTGGTCTGAAACTTATTGTAAAGTTCATGGATTGATGTACCGCCTCGAACATTTACACCTGGAAACATTTCTGCAAATCTACTTTCGCTTGGCGTGCTGACTGAGTTAATACATAAGAATCATAAATAAATACACGCTGTGCAGTAGAAAACATATACTTGCCATAACACACTCTGTTACTAAGTACAGGACAAAGTAACAAATAATTCGTAATAACTGAACTACATCACATCACCGTCAACTCAATACTGCACTTCACACTGCAGAGAAAAACCACGTCAACAGCGTGATCTTACAGCAGCAGTGCGTTATCGTTTCCACGCGCCCATTGGAAAAACATCGCGCAACTGGTTCGTAGTTTCTTGGCTCTCCCGTTACATAGGATAGACTTCAGATATCTGTTCACTAATTATATAATAATTAAAGAGTACAACTTAAGTATTTGAAGTTCAGAAAGAAAACGTATGTATTAATAGAAAAAAATTACAAAATAACAAATCATTGAACAGGTGACCAACTTTAAATATTTGGAATGCAGGATATCTTATCGAAGACAATAGAAGGGAATAGTACCCTTAAGAAAACACAATTAAAATCTTATAAATGTGTAGCAATTCCACGCCTTCTTTATGGAGCAGAAACATGGGCCCTAACACAGAATGATAAAAAAGTCTGGAAGCTTCGGAAATGAAATTTCTAAGATCGCTGCTAGCTATAAAACTGACGGAACATATAAAAACTAAGATATTTGATATAAACTCCATAACAGAAAAAAATTCAGGATCGTCAAAACAACTGATTGGAACATCTGGGAAGAATGGACGATTCCCGCATCCCAAAAAGAACTCAACTATTCCCCAAGAGAGAGAAGAAATATTGGTCGTTGGTGCCGTAATTATTGACGGGCAGATATAAATAATTAAATAAAGATATAATAGTCAGATAAAGAAATAATTGCAATTAATCATTTCCGTATATTAAACCAAAGTATAATATAATAAGCTTGAGTTGAAATATTTGTCCGAAGAAAAAGATAATTAGCGAGTCATGTTAAGCAAAGTCATTAGTAACAGCGTGAGGAGCGAAAGCATTAGCTTAAATATTATTGGAATGCAGTTGCGTTATAAGTTCAGTTCTTTTGAACAGTACCGAGCGGGATGGCTTAGTAGCCCGCATTCGGAAGGCCCGGGATCGATCCCCGGCGACCGCTCACTCTGGCCTATGGGTTTTTCGTGGTTTCTCCGAATGTTGGGATGGTTCATCCTCTACCTCGACTCTCCTTCCTCTCATTTCCTGCATCCATCATCTTCATGTCAACTGTTTCAGGTTGTAGGACCAGGCGACGGTGTTCGGCGGGTTGCGGCTTACGCTCTGTAAAGGTTTCTTCCCTAGAGTCGCTGCGGTACCGCTCAGTTGGGTCTCTCTTCAGCCTGGAACTCCGCTTCGGGGGACCCTGGAGGTTGGTGACTTGTAGGTAGGGATGTGCGGCGGAAGATGCGTTCTTTCTGGAAACGTTAGGGACCCCGTCCATGCTTGCGCCCGTCGGCATCCGGATCTGGTAGCCCTTCTGGTCTCTCCCCTCATCCTTCTCTTCCAGGAGTCATGTTGGAAGCATAAAAGGCCGACTGGCCTGCGTACGGTGCTCTGCCCCATTTCCAGGGGCCTCTCCGTGATACGTTTGAACAGTCACATAGGCAAGAATTCTCAAAAAGAGAACGGTAATGAAATACTGAGAGTCGGGGTGGTACCGCCTAGTAACAGTGTCATATACGCATACGTAGGGGTTTTGACTCTGGAGCGCATAAGAAGTAATATTGGTGGGGGAGCAATGTGTAGGCGGAGCTTTAGTTAATATAAGGGCGTGCATTCTTATCAGAGACACATTCATTCGTGACACTTTCTTGAGAATTAATTACTTAAACTGGTGATTACTCGTGTGTTATTTTAAGCGCTCAGTGACGCGCTGTGTAAGGTTTAGCAGCCATTGCGAGGGGTTTTGCTAGTATGCTTTTTAGCGACTCAGGGCAAGTTACGCTTCTAGTTTCGAAAACAGTTTTTAATTGTTATAGTTTCGAGTGCTCTGGTTCCTAATCAATTTCATTCTTTATCTTCAAACGGTCGGCAATACTCGCTTCAATAGCTCAAGTATTAGATTACATTAAACTTCTCACTCAATTTAAACTGGTGTTATCCTTTCAAAATATTCTCACGCATACCTGAGAGAAAGATCTCATAGCCAACCACTGTAGCAGCCGGCAGAGGAATCAACAGCAGATATTAAAACAATGGGTACGGCTTCAAAAAGTGACGACCAACGCCCGGCTTCAAAATTGTTGCCTCGCCGTGGTGCAATCCGGGTTCATCGTTCTATATTACGTTGGCACCAGCAATTCTGAGGAAACCGGAACGGGTTTATAGGCCCAAACGGTGCTCTGTTGATGATGATTAAGCGTTTGTACCTATAAGGAAATATGCAATAAAACCTTTTCTGCAAATGTTTAATCTCGATTACCGTTGAAGCAGATGTAAACTAATATGAGCTGCATTCACATGACTTTTCCACTCGCTCTTGTACAAACTATTCTTACAAACGCATATTCTTCTATCTGCTTAATGTTAATCGAGATAAACATTTGCAGAAATTTTCTTCTCACATATCTCGTCAAATGTTTTAAAAGCGGGTGGCTATGTGGGTAATGGCTTTGAAATTCCGTTCTCTTTGAACGGCCAAGAGAGAGAGAAGAATAACGACTTCTATTTGAGAAAGGTATAATCTTTTTAAAAATGCAAGCCAATAACAAGGACTATCTCGAAAACGGTTAACGGTACAGAAAAATGTATTTGGTATAAGTTGTGTACTTTAATGAGATCTACATTTTTTGTGCAGTAAGATTTTGTCTATATCTTACGGTTTATCAGTTATGCAAAAGTCAGTCAGAATGAAGAGGACCTCTGAGGCTATACGCAGAAAATTCAAGATATACATTTCATTTGTCACGAAAATATGTTAAACATATCGTATTTTAATCAAAATCGTTAGAGCTATTTTTGATAAAATCAAAATTTTCGAAACATTTTCCATGTAAAGGGTAGTTAGGCGTGGGAGATTTTCTTGAAAATCTTCTTGTCGCATCTTTACGTTTTTGAGTTATGCTGTTTACAGACACACGCACACGGACCTTTTTCTAAAAATGCTGTGAAATCTCGACATAAATTATGTAATAATAGTTTGTTGAAGAATGAGTAGGAAAAGTCATGTGAATGTAGCACATAATCCTTGTTTCCTAATGCCTTTCTGCTGCAGTTGTTGCCTT
The DNA here is from genome assembly GCA_030765065.1 of Deroplatys truncata. Lineage (NCBI taxonomy): Eukaryota > Metazoa > Arthropoda > Insecta > Mantodea > Mantidae > Deroplatys > Deroplatys truncata. The sequence continues at coordinate 237,131,227 of CM060984.1, read as the reverse complement.
TTTGCTGCCGATGCTGAGTTTGGGGAGCAGCGTGATCGTGAATCAGGAAGGAGCTGTTATAGCAGATCTGGACCACGATGAACATCTCTGTTACATGGGCGGAGATTCGGATCCCAAGCTATCATGTGTTGAGGAGAAGTTTTGCAGGAGATTGGAAGAATTAAAATTTTGCCGCTGACTCTTTGAAGGGAGGGTGCGCGCTCTAAATGAACAAGGTTCTGGAGCTGGCCGGTAGGGGCGCTGTTGCAGCACTTATCTGTTAATGAGCTTCGCCCCTCTGGTGAAGCCGGCAGCCTTCCTCATTAGTGTAACAAGTAACTACTATCGGCTCGTTAAAGAAGGGACAGGCCCAGCAGGGGTGTTCAATCTCCTTCTGCAGTGGAGCTGGACTTCTTTTCGCATTGACGACTTCCCTGACGTCTGAACAGACCACGAACCAATTCTGATAAACTCGATGTTAATGTTATCTGATATTCATCGTTCCAGGGCAGGAGAAAACTCTGAAGAAAACGTTTTGAAGGAAACTTAGCCTTTGGCAGGCTTCTAAGTCGGAACCTGTAGATCATTAGGAAAGCATACTCAGCCCTAGACAGCAGAGAGTGAATAGCTGCGCTAATGAACAACGTGCAAGTTTTCTATACCTCTGCCTCCCCAGCAAAAACATGCCCTTCAAAATTAAACACCTACTTCTACACTGGATGTGCCTACAGATAAACATGTACTGCTGAGGGAAGATAATCCAACGAATAAGGATTACTTGCACCGATAAAAGCAGATGTTTCAATAATTTAGCGCAAATAATACATATTAATAATATTAGCACTGTAAAATTAAAAACTGCCTTCGAGAACTAGACATTTCTTCATGAAACAACAACTAGCCATATGTTTTCACTCATTTCAACCTAATGTGAAAAATGATCACATATTTTCCTCAAACATTTACATTATGACAACCGAATTTTCTCTGTCACTTCACTTTTTTTCACGCGCTGCGGAGTCGAACACAGCACGTCTCTAATCTCTCTCGGAAGCAGCACTCACTGCCACACTGGTCAGCTCCTTGCGTGCAGCATTCAATCAAAGTATCATATATTTTTGTAAGACTTTCCATACAAAATGACCTGAAATTCCATCAATATCAGCCAAATATAGAATCCCAATGATGAATAAAATGAAATAAATTGAACATTTATCTGAGTGAAACTGCTACAGAAGAGCATACAAAATGAACAGCCACAGCCAAATTAAGAACTGGACGCTTAAAATTCCACACTTTCCATGACATCCCAAGAAACAACTGAAAATCGACAGGACATTCAAAGAATGACTACTAGGTTAACACTACTAACCACTACTAACAGTTCTCGGAAGTGGCTAATGCCACAAAAAAGTTATTTGGAATAAATTGTGTTTTAAAGATATCTACATTTATTTTTTTGTAATACGTTTTCGTCTGTCTCTTAACGTTTATCAGTTACACAAGGGTATACAAAATTCCTTCCAAATAAAGAGCGCTTCATAGGCTATTCGCAGAAACTTCAAGATGTACATTTTATTTGTCATGTAAATATGTTTAATATATGGTATTTTAATCAAAATCGTTAGCCATTTTCAGAAAATAAAGAAATTCGAAAAATGCTCCAAGGATAGTTTGGGGTGGGGGGATTTTCTTGCAAATCGTCGTGTAGCATCTTTGAAAGGAACTAAACTTAAATACCAAGTTTGGTATTTATCCAACATTTCGTTTTTGAGCCATGATGTTCACATACACACACATTTTTCTAAAAAGTATTTTGATTCAGGGGTCTTCAAAACATGTATTTGCGGTGAAATTTGATACCGATTTTGTGTGGAATACAGCTCCTTTACTATTTACTGTGTATGTGGTAGATAGAGCAAAAATTAAAAAATAAAAGTGCATTAGCACAACTGAACCTCAAAATACATAATTTCGTTCAAAATTATCTCGGTACGTAATCGTGCACAAACTATAATATTGTGTTTATTATATAGACACTGATTATGGCGCATTATGCTGATCTAATTATAATAGGTAATCATCCCACGAGAGGTTACGAGTTTATCTGCTGAAATTATTATGGAATTTATGAAGACCATTCCACGAAGAAGATGTAAGATTATACAGGAATGTTTCAGAAATACTTTTACAAACTTCGGGTATGGTTCCTTACACCACAAGAAGGAAAAAAGTTCATATGAACATAATCCTTTGTTTTCTCGTTAGGAGGTGTTCAACACAGTGGTACACTTATAACACACAAAACTCATAATAAATGTTCGAAATGTCCTCCTCTTGCTTCTATGCATGCCTGTACTCGTCGAATCATGGAATGTCGCACCCTGTCAAAACCTCCGGGATGGTGTCGAATGGTTTCGCAGGCTTCCAAGACACGTCGATGAAGTGTTTCTGCATCCGGGATGATGGCTGCTGCATAAACCAATGATTTAAGATGCCCCCAGAGGTAAACATCCATAGGATTGAGGTCGGGAGAATGTGCAGGCCATGGAACTGGTCCTCCTCTGTCTATCCATCGGTCATGGTAGATACCAGTCAGTGTATCTCGAACAATGAATCTCGAACAATTGGCAGGCGAAAGGCCCTGCACACGTTGAATATGATATGGATACAGGAGCTGCTCGTGAAGTACCCTCCATGCTGTCATGTGTGATGTACCAGATGCCACAGCCAATTGTCTTGTACTGATACCTGGATCGTCTTCGACACACTTTAACATCTGTTCTTCGCGTTCCGACGTACGAACAACTCTTGGCCTTCCTCGATCAATAGTCCGTGGTGCAACGGTTCCTGTCTCAGCAAGGCGACGATAAACAGCGACAAAGGTTGGATGACTCGGTTGTCTTCGGTCTGGAAACTCCATCTGATAGAGCCGTGCAGCCTCGCGTCCATTACCATTCGCGCGACCATACATAAAAATTATGTCTGCCTGTTCACGAAATGAATATCCAGCAATGGTGGAACGAAACACGTGCAGTTAACTCACTGCATGTACACAATTGAAACGTTGAAGACAGACTAATGACAAATAACAAACGTAAACAAGTCTCCATGGCAACACTTCGCCATCTACCGTATGTAGTACAATGGGTCAACGCCTTCTATGAATACATAGAGAAATGAAGTTCTGAGGTTGGACCCCGAAGGCCGTTGAACTCACACTTTCATTGTGACAGGAATAACGCGAAAACCAAGGATTATGGGGCACATGTTCATATGAACTTTTTTCCTTCTTTTGGTGTGAGGAACCCATACCCAAGTTTGTAAAAGTATTTCTGAAACACCCGGTATAAATAATAATTACTTTATTTTGTTTAAAATAAAATCATTATTGTGTCAGCAATCAGATCTTGGCATACTAAGTAAATGCACAATTGTGTTACGGAATAGTAACCAATGCTACCAACAGTGGGAATGATAAAATAATTAACCTCAAATTTACCGAGTAGGATGGCTGAGGCGGTAACGTCCGTGGCCCGCATTCGGGAGGTCTTGGGTTCGATTCCCACAGTCGACCTTACTGACACATAGGTTTTCTCGGGATTTCCCCGGGTCGCCAGGCGAATTCTGAGAAGTTCATTACATTTCCCGAATTTCCGGTCTCTCCATTTCATCTCCATTCTTATTTCACTTCACCTTTTGTCTGCTTGGATGTTTCAGGGTTGCAAGTGTCGGCAGGAGTCTCGGTATTGCATGGCAGACGAAAAGGATGCTCTATGTAATACTTCGTACCCCGGAATGATGGACCCTGCCCTGTCGTGCCTCCTACTTCGACCGCCCTCTGTCTCTCCTCACCTCACCCCTCTCTCCCGGGGACGACCCGTCAGGGGCTTAGGCGCCAAAGATCTTGGTAGGTAAATGTGTTAATCCCCCTCCGCTCCTAGTCCTAGTCGTTACCTCAAATTTAAGATAAGCTGAAATAAGAACACAGTAGACACTTTATATATAATTTATTTGAAAATTCTTACTATTTTGAATGTGCATAGAATAATAACACAATTTTCAAAGTTGAAGGAATCTGCTGCTAAAAGCTGAAGCGGAAACTGATACTGTAAGATAAACGACCGTAATTGGTAGATATCCTAGGCATTGCTAAACGTTATTGGTCAATATCAAATACGCAGCGTATGAATGCCATAGTCGTGATAATGGAACTAGGTGTGTCCTATATCTTATCCATAATAATCGAATAAGGATTATTGGGTTTGTTTTTCCTATGACCGAGGGAAGAGGTGCCGATAACGTGCGCGAATCGCATTAGGACGGTCCTGGGGCCGACCACCCTGGCTTTTTCACGGTTTTCTCGGTCGCTAGGCGAATGCTTTGTTGGATAATTTGATCCACGAATTTTCATTCCTCACTACATTTAATTTCCTTCTCCTTCAACGCCATGGGCTGAACAGCCATCCTCGATCTGCTATGATCAAGAGTGTGTTTGCTTCTCGACAGGCTACTGACACAAGGCATTGGCTTGTAAATCATTGGGGGTATAAGTGCTACAAATATGAGGGTGACTCGTAGAAGAGGAAGAAGTTTTTCCTGTGTACAGTGCGGACCATTTCAAACCTACCGGCGCTCTAGCGGGCTGTACGCCCGGCATTTACTGGGGAGATGCACGTGCGCTCCCGCACGATACGATAACCCATGTACGGTGAATGACCGAGATTAGGCCTACCGTCCCGTACATATAATGCGCCAGTAGGAGGTAATAAGAAAACATAACGTTAATCTTACCTTATATAAAAGCAATGTTGGAAATTATGTCCATCTTTCTAATCTGAGAAACCTTCTGCAACTCTCTGTCTATAATTTTACTGAGAACTCGCCCGATTTCATTCTAAGTTCTTAAAAGAGTGTGTGGGTTTTTTGCATACACTTTCTCTTTTAAATCCCTCTCCCACCGTGAGGCAGTATTTTTAACACTTAAATGATTTCAGTCTGGTTATATAATGTGTAAATTCAATAAGCAGTGCCTTGAAGCAGTGTGTGTCTGTAATAATTTGTAAAATGTATGTAACAGTCATAGCATAGGCTTATATTATTGTATACATCTTCAATAATGTTATGTGAATGCATTACGTAATTTAATAATGTAGGAGCTGTGAGAATAATAGGCCAAAAGTTGCTAACAATTAGATAATCTTTAGGCAATAATGCGTTAGGAAGTTTAAATGCTACTAGTCATTATTGGAGCAGCAATAATGTAAATTATGAGACAGTTTATAAAAAATAGCCAATCAACAACCAGAAAAAGCTTTAGTTAAATGCAGGTATTCTATTGGAGTAGGATTAGCCAATCAGAGACTTGAAATACAGAAATTACAAGTTTAGACGGTTGAAATCTATTCAGTTGCCTCCAAACAGTGCTCATAACCAGACGTGTTGCCTGCAGACAGCGTTACTAATAAGACGCAAAAAGTGTGCTCAAGAAATATATGTATTTGTGTGAGACGAAAATAGTATACGTGTTAAAAAGTGCAAGTATTAAATAAAAGAAGCTCACAGCTCTCGATATCAGTGAAGTTCTATTTAGTTTGTGTCAAGGATTAATAAAAACGAGTGAATTAAAACTTAAAATCTGCGTAATTCTACATTCTTGTCGCATCACGCCCTGCCAAGATAGCCATGTCTCTAAAATCATACTGACGCAGCCGAGGCAAACACAAATATTAAATATGTAAAGAAACAGTTTATTTACAAAGTTAATATTTTTTTAAAACTAGGGGCAAAGGCCAGCAGAAAGTACATTTGGGGCGAAGGCTACCGGAAAGACCATACGTGCGGTTGCAACTACTACAAGTTCGGCTCCCCAACAGTTGAAATATATTACAACTCCTATAACAAACAGCTTCAACCGCACACATAAAAATCACATTATTAACTGCTTCACATGTATCGCACTTGTAAACAAGGGATTTACTGTAACTCGCTTGTTCTCAACAAGATATTAAAATGACACTGAGCGGTTGCCGGTACAGCGTGCGTAGCGATTGATTTTTCTTCCCGTGGGGAAGCAGTCGGTTCTCCCCAGTAAGCGTGTGTTGTACGGCCCATCAAGTTCCAAAAGTAATTCTCTGATCGTAGACAGTATTACAATGCAACAGTTACATGTATACACCTACATATATGCAAGACTTTGGAACCGGATCCGCCTACGTGATCCAATAGAGAGCAACGCCCACTAAAAATTTTCATACCAATGATATTTAATTATCCCATTGAGCTTTTTCGAGAATATTCGATAGGTAATCAATCACTCAAATAGCGTTTGTGAACATGTTTATAATAATTAGTGTCATGGGAACTGATACGATGATGATGATGATGATGATGATGATGATGATGATGATGATATGATAGAGGTGAATTCCTTTAACATGATTTAAATGAGCAGTTAGTAAGTTTCTCTATTTTTTTAAAATAAAGAAATCATAGTTACATAAAAAATCTGATGTGTTACACTCACATGACTTTCTCCACTCTTGTACAAACTATTATTACAAACTCTTATTCTATTTCATATTAATCGAGATAAACATTTGCAGAAACGATCTTTTGACATGCAAAGAGAACTACATTTTACACATAGCGATCAGTTCTAAAAATATTTGACTATCGCTTAAGGCGTACTACCCTTGTTTTGTATTTGCAAGGGCAATATAGAAATACAGTAGCCTTTAAGCACATACATATCTCTTAATAGCTGGTTGCTATGTGCAGCACCATTCTCTTTGCCACAGATTAATACTCTTTGCATATCCAAGACAAAAAAAATGAATAACGAATTCCCATTTGAGAAAATAAGTATTGAAAAATTTAAGGGAATAACAAGCATTATCTCGAAAATGGTTCACTCAACAAAAAACGTTATATGACATAAATTGTGTATTTTAACGCAATCTACATTTTTATGTAATAAAATTTTGTCTATCTCTTATGGTTTACCAGTTATGCAAAAGTCGTTCACTATGAAGAATACTTTTGGAGACATTCCCAGAAAATTCAAGATATACATTTTATTTGTCATGAAAATATCTTAAACATACGATACTTTAATCAAAATCGTTATAGCCATTTTGAGAATATTAAAGTTTTCGAAAAATGTTCGACGTAAGGGCAATCTGGGGTGGGGGGATTTTCTTGAAAACCTTCGTGTCGCATCCTTGGAAGATACTGAACCTAAATACCAAGTTTGGTGTTTATCCGACTGCTCGTTTCTGAGTTATGCTGTTCACAGACACACACACGGACATGTTCAGGGAGTCTCAAAACATATATTTTCGGTGAAATGTCGGTATCGAATTTTTGGGTGGAATACAATACTTCCCCTATCTACTATACGTAGTAGAGAAAGTAAAAGCTTCATTGGCAACAGGTACAACAATGTTGAACCATTTTTCGACATAGTCGCCACAAGATTTGAGACACTTGTCATATCGTGGGATCAACTTTTGTATCCCTGTGTTGTAGAAGTTTGCCGCCTGTGAATGGAACCAGCGTGTGACAGTCGTCTTCAGCTCTTTGTGTTTCTTGAGGTGCAAGAAAAGATGGAAATCGCTGGGAGCATGATCAGGACTGTATGGTGGATGATCAAACAGCTCCCAGTCGAACTCCTGCAGAACAGTTGCTGTGCGCCGAGCCGTATGTGAACGAGCATTGTCTTGGAGCAGACAATACCTACATTAAGCATTCCATGACTCTTGCTTTGAATGGCACGTCGCAGTTTCTACAGTGTTTCACAGTAACGGTCAGCGTTCACTGTTTCATCTCAGGGCAGGAAGTCAATGTTCCTGTCCCACATCAGTTTCTGCACCGACACAGTCTGTTTAAATTTCGTCTTGACCAGAGATCCACTGTCACGCCAATGCACATTTGGTTTCCGGGGTAAAGTGCGAAATCCATGTCACATCGCCCGTGACGATCCTGTCAAGTAACTCGTCGCCTCATCATGATACAGCTGCAGGTTTTTCGGCACCCACCTGGGCACACAATTTCCTGAACTGCAGGTGCTTAGTGATAATTTCATGCAACAAGGATCGCGATATCTGCGGAAAATGGCTGCTGAGCTCCGTAATCGTGGTTCTCCAAGAGCGCTGCTGCACCAGCTCATTAACGTCATCATTGATGAGGGACGGTCGCCCACTGCGCTCTTCATCTTGGATATTTTGACGTCCTTAGGAAAACTGCCTACACCAGCGATGCACCATCTGTTTGCTCATGATGTTCGGCCCATAGACCTGGCAGAGCTGACCATGAACTTCGATCAGCGCTATGTTTTGTGCAGTAAGGAACCTTATCACTGACCGAACCTCGCTGGCGGCGGGAGAACGAATAAGAGCCGTCATTTCGGACCTCTGCTGCCGCGCTACTGGCACCACGCGGGACCTGTCCGGCCGGCATATGATTGATACGTCATTGATCTGTTACGCATGCGCTATTTTCCCGCATATATACGTTTACCTTAAAGGAAACAAAATTGGGAAACACACTTTCTGGATGCGCCTAGTAGAGAGAGAAGAAAGGAGGGGAGCATCGTCTTACCGCTTAGCATTATTTGTAGTAGACAAAGAGCCGCGACTTTATGCGAAAGAACCCGAGCCAGTCAAGTACTAGTTGGGTACGATATGAGGACGTCACTGTTTCTGTTGACAATCTGTAATGTAGTCAAGGTTATGGATAAGAGGAGAGTGAGGGGCAAGGCGATAGGGAAATGTACTGTTGCACAATAAAAACAGTAGTGGCCGACTAGTAATAGTGGAGCAAGAGTGTCTTTTATTTACTGTAATGGTGCATACTTCTGAACGTACTTGACTTTTATTTAAAACTTATTATGTTTTACTTTCACTACTGCTTGTCTGTAGTGAGTAAAGCATTGTATTACCCAAAAATTCGATGCCGAGATTTAACCGGAAATACTTGTTTTGAGACTCTTGGATAGGATTCGGTGCGGAGAGGAATTAACACCTCGACCTACGCAGATCTTTTGTGCCTAGTCCCCTGACAGGGCGCCCCCTGAGGTAGGGATGAAGTGAGAGGAGAGACGACAGGCAGAAGGCAGAGTCCCTACCATTTGCATATTTGAAGTCTGCGTGTGCTGGCTGTTACAGCCGGCCCCCTCTCCCTTTGGGCTTATACATCCCCTGGGGGAGCCGGAGACCGCTCGCAGTGAAGGTTTCCTCAGAGCATCATTTTCCCCTGCCGAGACCTCCGCCGACACTTGCAACCCTGAAAGACACCAAGCTGATGAAGTGAAATAAGAATGGAGATGGAATTGAGGGACAAGACTCTTGAATAAATAATAAGACGCATTCTTAGAATAAAAAAATGTGTTTGTGTGTGTGTGTGTGTGTGTGTGTGTGTGTGTGTGTGACTGACTGTCTGTCTCTGAACACCATAATTAAAAAATGTAAAGTCAGTAAAATACCAAACTTGGTACTTAAGTTCAGCGTCTTCCAAGGATGTGACATGATTAAAAACAAAATCCCCCCACCTTAAACTACCTTTACATGAAAAAAATGTTCGTTATTTCCGATTTTCTCAAAAATGGCCTTAACGATTTTCATTAAAGTACCGTATGTTTAAGATATTTGGATGCCAGTCTCTTCATTCTGAATGACTTTTGATAAACGTACAGCGTACAAAAAATATACAAAAAATGTATATCACGTTAAAGCGCGCAGTTCATGCCAAAAAAAATTGTTTTTAGCGTTAGCCTTTTCCTAGATATACTTTATTGTTTGTTTGAATTTTTAAATGCCTACACGTTTCTGCAATAGTAAGTCAGAGGTTTGGAATCAATCTGACTGAAGGTTACTTCGCGGTAGTTCTCGATTGCCAAGCAAGTTTTCCTAGTCATCTACCACGTGATTCATTTATAGCCAGGCCATAGATCGCGTATATGCGTAGCTCGTTAGCACTGCAATGACCCCGGCATGTTGCATTTGCGCACTAGCAGCGAATGACACGCTCAAGGCTACATTTACCAACTGTGATATATTGCGCCAATTGCTCCCTTCTGTTGAACTGTAAAGACATGAGTTTGTTCATTGTGCATCTCAATAGTAAAAGTTTATCCAAGACATCTGTGTTACGTGTGGATTACATTTGGTTATTCTTAATGGTCCACTGAAATGCCAACCGAAAAATTCGCCTTGTATAAGGAATCTTTATCTACGATACACTTTACAGAAAACTGTAAAGGTTATTCATTGTTCAGCTTATTCGCTGAATTATATTGTTATTAGTAGTTTTCTGTGCATAAACGTATATAACAATTGTGTATTATATGCATTCCGAAATTGTTCCTGTTTGACATTCTCGAATTAGCAGAATTTTTATCTTGATAATTCCACAGGTTATATATTCCCTGTTGTTGGTTTAAGGCTAATAATAATAACAATAATAATTCCTTCACTTTCCTTTTATGTAAGTATATTTATGCTGAAAACTTTGTTTTAAAGCACTTTCTATCCATATTATGGAAATCATACTGCGGTATCCGACACCTTTCCCACCTCCGAGAGCTTTTCCTATAGGCCGGTACCTGAAAATTTTAATCCAGCCCCCTGTTACAGAGTGGAAGTGGATACGTCTCTTACGCGCGTCAACCCCCGAAGAAGAAGACTACCGAACTACGTCGGTGGGGCCGGCAGCATTCTAGCGGACTAAGAGCTATCCAGGACGGTATCGGAGGACCTCGAGGCGTCCTCCCATAGGTATCGGGAACCACTGCCCCGCCGAGTCCAAACCAATCCAAAAAAACTCCCTAATAGGAGGTGCTCGGGTGTTTGGCCCAATGTACTTCTAATAACGTCAGAAGTACGACAAGTGCTCAGGTTTCGCAGCGCCCACGCCAAGGCAGGTGAAGGGGTCGGACTCCGTCCTTATGGGGAGAAGTACGGTATATCTATAAGCTACGCTCGTGACTCAAGTTTGACTTGCGTAAATAAAACCAGCAGATGGAAGGAAAGAACAGATATTCCCATGCGTTGTATTATCTCACGTCTTAAGTTCTTTGTTTCTGCTGAATTCACAGATTATAGTCCCCAGTAGATAAATGTAACGGCTGAGAGTGAGTCACCAAGCCAGGCTATTGCAGAAACTTGATTTACTGCGTCAGCTAAATCAGCTTCATTCATAACTCAGTTAACGCTGCATCTTACATGAGTACTTCTACTGCTTCTCCCACGTTTTGTATGTTTTCACTTATACACAAGAGCCTATGGAATGTTGCATTGATTCACCAACAGGAAACGCAATCAAGGTCTATCAAGAACTATAGCCCAGCAACACTTTGGAAACAGGTGCGAGGCAATAACGTGAAGTCTCGGCTACTTTCATTCCTTGGCTAGCATAAAGTTAAGCGCAAGAACTTTGAATAATGCAAAGCTTAAAACTTTAAAATTATCGAAGGTTTATCTCAAAGTATCACACATACTTCGATACCACCGAGTATCGAGATATCGAGGTATCGACAGTATCGAGGTACCATCCCTAGTAAAAATGACAATTTCAAGAGAAATTCCGTGGTATTCCACTTCCAGGTAGAGAAACTGTTGGACGTCTGGTTAATAAGTTTAGGACAACTGGATTGCTAAACCTAAGAAGTGAAAAAGAAATGTTCTAACAGAAGAAAAAATTGACGAAATTGGTGCATCATTGAAACGCTCTCTAAAGAAGTGTCTAAGGCATGTTGCACAGCAAAAGAACGTTTCAAAATCCTCAGTACATAGAGCTGCTAAACTTTTAAAACTGAAACCCTATAGACTGACTATTGTTCATTATGTAGAATGTTTCAGTGCAGATGGAAACTACTAATAATGTCAGTACTATGTATGTTACTATCACTCGTGAGTAAGTAAGTGAGGTTTTGGAACGAAAAAACCCGAGAGTGCAACAGATAGTCCGCATACGTGCGATCCCCGGCCCGGCAACATAAGGAACGCAATGTATTTCCTCATTTAATTTCCTTCTTTACCGTCGTCCCTGTGTCGGGCTGGTCACAGAAACAGGGATTCTATTATTTCTCGCGATGTCTCGAAAGAGTCTGGAACTTGAAGGCCAGATCATAACATCTGCTTATCGATCCCTCTTATACCCACAACGAAATGTATAATGAAAGTATTTCTGAAAAAGAGGCTTATCTCTAATAACATGAGATGGATACACAAATTATTCTTACGAAACTTGATGCGGTAATTTGTATCACAAATTACTTAAGTGTAAATAATGATTGTAATATGAATATGCATTTTTATGTGACAGTGATTTCAGATGTTTATTAATTGTAATTATTATTGGTAAATAAGTTTATACGGCCTTACTGAAACTGTCAATAATAGCGCAATAATGCAGAGAGGGGGGTGAGCTGTTTATCATTATTGGGAACAAGGAAGTTACGTAATGTTCGCGCGTTTTCGGTAGAACCTTCTGGAATGTTTCCCTAAAAGCAATATGTATTCGTGGTTTTCATTGGATATTAAAATAGACGCTAATGTTGGCGCGTTTTATTAGCCAATAGCAGTTCATTTATAATCTTTAGGCATGTCGAGGAGTGGGAGTATATAAAGCCAGGTCCGAGGTAGATCGCCCCCAGTTCAACAAAATTCTCAATACATTACACGTCGGTCGCTCAGTTCATAAGAATTACTAGCACATTACACGTCGTCAGTCAGTCCTTAAGTTCGCCGAAAGCATTCATATACTACACGTCGTCTTCAGTCAGTCAGTTCGTCAAGTTACGCGCAGCAAAAATTATTAAAGATCTAAAGTATTATACAGTTAAATATACACAAAGTTGAAGTACGTGAGTTAAAAGTGAGAAGTTATTACAAACAGTTTCAGTTTGGCGAGTATCTAGATCAATATGTAAAAGTGTTAGTGAACGTGTTCGGCAATAAAAATTATAAAATAAATTTTCTTCATCAGTTTAATTTTTGGATAAAGGATTCCTTTCCGTTTCACAACCTGCATAGAGATACATGTTCTACCAAGATAAGATGATAGCTAGCCGGAGGACAATATACAAAACTTTAAATTCTTTCGAACACTAATTGATGCAAATTGCTAACGCCAGATGGAGCTACAAACCAAACAAATGAATGATGTCATAAGATGGCTTCCACTCACATGAAGTAAACACAAACATAAATACAAGTTCTAATAATTTACGTAAAAACATATTACGTAAGCACCAACTCTCGCAAAATTGGCTCCCAAACGTGGGGCTACAATTAATGTTAAATAAATACAACATTAATACTACCGCAAACTTTATTGTTATACTTACTTCACGTTTGCAGAAATAGCTGCAATACTGTAAGGTATTAATAATTTGGGGGACTACATTATTGTTCTACGTTGTCGTTACCAGATACATTGTTGTTTACGTCACTCTTGGCTGGTACTTTTGCTAGCCACGAGTGGTGGGGGATAGCGTCAGTCTCAGTTAGGATTCCGTGAGGAACGGACCGCGTGTGTAAGCCGGGCTTTGGATATCTCCTCCCACCTTCAATTTATAATGATGTAGGAATCCCAAACGGTTTGGAAATAAATCTAGGAATGTGGAGTAGATTTGTGTTATGAATTTTGTACAGTAAAAACCCACGCCTTCCTCTTAACCTCCACACCACGTTTCGGACCTCCGCAGCCCAGTAAGTATACGCCCCCTCAATGTATGTGCTGGGTACTCAAAATTAATTTAATTTTCATGTGAACTTTTAGGCCATCTACCCAGCATGTAACAATACATACTTTGTTTAGATACAAAGGGAACATACTGTTTCTATGACATCGTCAGACAATTCGAATCATTAAGAACGAATATCTTGGAAGTGGCTGATGTAGCAAATAAAGTTATTTGAAATAAATTGTGTGTTTTATCTACATTTTTTGTGTATTACGTTTTTGTCTATAGTTTAACATTTACCAGTTATACACGCTTATACAAAATTCCTTAGGAATGAAAAGGACTTCACAGGTTATTCACAGAAAATTCAAGATATATATATTATTTGCCATGTAAATATTTTAATATATGACATTTTAATCAAAATTGTTACAGCCATTTTTTAGAAAATTAAAAAATTAAAAAATGTTTTATGTAAAGGCTAACTTTTAGTGGGGAATTTTCCTGAAAAACTTTGTGTCAAATCTTTGGGAGGTGCTGAACCTAAATACCAGTTTGATATTTGTCCGTATTTTCGTTCTGAGCTCTGCTATTCACAGACACACAGACATTTTTCTGAAAATGCTTTTTCTATTCAGGGGGTCTCAAAACATGCATTTCCGGTGAAATTTCGGTATCGAAGTTTGTGCGGAATGTAGTAAGAATTATTTTACTATCGCTTTAACCTTATTTATGCTACATACGCTTACAACGAAATGTGTAATGAAAGTTTATCTCAATTAACAATAAGGAGATAGAACAATAACCTTTTGTAAGAATAGATTGTGTTTTTTTCCCCGTGGTCATGCTAGGAGCATGGAAATTCAAAACCATCTCATAGCGATCCGCTTTATCAAAATCTGAATATCGCTATAGCCTACTGCATCCTTCTTAAACTCGTGATACAGTAATTATTGAAAGAAATGTATAAAAAATTAAATAAAGAAATAACACTAAGATAGAGGAATAATTCCAATAAATAATTTCCGTATCGATTTATAATGTAAAAATTCTGAGTGACAAGATTTGTATGGAGGAAAAGGTCAGCGTGTCATGTTAAGGGATGTCATTAGTAACAGCCGAGTAGCGAACACGTTAGCTCAAAGGTTCCTGGAATGCAGTTAGAGATAAGTTCAGTACGTTATTAAAAAGTGGAATGACCACTGATCTCTCACCAAGACGGCCCTAGTTGAATCCCAGGAAACCGCGTATGGGATTTGTGGTGGACGAAGCGACGTGTGGACGGGTTTTCTCCGGTTTATCCCGCCATTCATTCCACCAATTGCTCCATCATCACCTTCCCTTTCATCTCACTGTCACTTCCTCGCTCTCATACCAGGATTCGGGTTGATCACTCGCTCTCTACCAAAGGGGAGGATAAACAGAGAAAGAAGAAGAAATGAGAATGAAATTCTGAGATTCAAACAAGGTACCACCTAGAAACAGTGGAAATATGCATATGTAGAGTTTTAGGATTGGATTGCATAAGTAGGAATATTGGTAGGGGTAGTGATAGCGGAGCCTACTATGTTAGGAAAAGAGCGTGCATTCTAAATCAGACTTACATAATCCTATGATTTCCTTGTATGAGTTTTAGTTTCATTTTAAGTGGTGTAGTACCCAGTGATACGCTATTATTATTATTATTATTATTATTATTATTATTATTATTATTATTATTATTTAATTCAACAGTCTGCGACTCGTATCAAACAGAACAGTTTAATCAACCTTATAATTGGAAAGGTATAATCAGATGACTGAAAAATTCAATGCCATAGCCGGGAAGAATTGATCAGCTAACCAAACTGGGTTATCCTTTCAGACCACACTTACGCATACCCTGAGACAAAGAACTCATAGCTATATCCTGAAGAAGCAGCTGGAGAAACACACAACGCAGAACGAGCGAGGGGATGACGACATCGTAGAACTCAACAATAAAGCAGGTAATACAGGGAGAACCAAAGAACTACGAACCGGTTGCGCGGTGTTTTTCCTGTCCGCGTTCTCGGCACTCGTTGCCGTCTGCCGCTATCATTGAAAGGCGCAAATGAAAACATATATTTTTAAAACTACTTTTAAGGTGTTTACATACCAGAGTTTACTTACTAAGAGTTATAGGGCCAATTTTTTTCGAGTCAACAGTTGACGACCGTACATATGTGAATACAATTAAGGCCCCCCTTTTTTACTTTCTCTACTATGGATAGTAAGTAGGGGAAGTATTGTATTCCACCCAAAAATTCAATACCGAGATTTCACCGGAAATATATGTTTTGAGACCCCCTGAATCCAAAAAAAGCTTTTTTTGGACACATGTCCGTGTGTGTGTCTGTGAACAGCATAACTCAGAAACGAACAGTCGGATAAACACCAAACTTGATATTTAGGTTCAGTATCTTCCAGAGATGCGACACAAAGGTTTTCAAGAAAATCTCCCGATCCCAGATTACCCTTTACATGGAACATTTTTCGAAAATTTTCTCAAAAATGGCTCTAACGATGTTGATTAAAATATCATATTTTTAAGATATGTTTATGACAAATGAAATGTATATCTCGAATTTTCTGGGAATGTCTCCAAAAGTATTCTTCATTGTGAACGACTTTTGCATAACTGGTAAACCATAAGAGATAGACAAAATTTTACTACACAAAAAAAATGTAGATCGCATTAAAATACACAATTTATGTTACATACATTTTTTTTTGTTGAGTGAACCATTTTCGAGATATTGCTTGTTATTCCCTTAAATTTTCCAATACTTATACTTTTCTCAAATTTTTTATTCATGTTTTTATGTTCTGGACATGCAAAGAGAATGGAATGCGCCACATAGCAACCAGCGCTTAAAAGATTTGACTATCGCTTAAAACCTACCATATTCCCCTTGTATCTACAAGAAAATTAGCAATAAGATTAACATCTCGATTAACATGAAGCATATGGAGAATAAGCGTTTGTAAAAATAGTTTGTACAAGAGTAGAGAAAGTCATGTGAGTGTAACACATCAGATTTTTTAGAGAATTAACAGCCAGGGAGCGTGATTTTGCCTTTTTGAACAAGACTGTGCAACAGTTTATACGGCCAATATTTCGATGAGAGCAATTGAAAGTGAGTTTGAGGACAGAATTATTAGTAGAGGTTTGTGGCCCCCCTTAGTCCCCCGGCCTAACCCCCTACGATTTCTGTCTCTAGGATAACTTAAAAAAAAGTGTGCAAGACAAACCCACACGCCCTGGAAGAATTAAAGCTAAATATCTGCTAGGAAATTGCCAGCATTTCTCAACGTGAACTACGGCGAGTCATGGATAGTTTCCTAAAGAGGTGCCAAAAATGTATGGTCAACGACGCTGGCCAGTTTCAGCATCTCATTTCATAAAGTTGGTAAGTAAAGCCTTTAAAATTAGTTTTAAAAATGTTGTATGGTTTCATTCGCGCCTTTCTATGATAGCGGCAGACTGCAATGAGCATGGAGGACGCGGACAGGAAAAACATCGCGCAGCCGGTTCGTAGTTTTTGGCCCTCTCTGTATTAAACACATTCAAAAGCGCCCCAAAGTGAATGGCTTCACCTGCAACGTAATGTGTAATGAAAGCTGATCTCAATTAACAAGAAGTATACGAGGGGCACTATTTATATTTTGAGCCTTGGCAACCCTGAATGCTGTAGGTGCCATCTGACGTTTCCAATGGAAATTTTGACATTTCCTACCACAATCTACTTCAAACATTTTGTCAATAGAGCGTCCTTTGTTTTGTTTACACTTGAAAATTGTGTGTCAACAAAAACATGGAATTAACTCGTGAAAATGTTCGATCAATGATTTATTACGACTTTCGACGTGGATTATCAAGACAAAAGTGCATCGATCAACTAACTTCTACATTTGGCGACGAAGCTCCATCCTTTGCACTGTGAAACCCTGGTATAACGAATTTAATCGTGGTCGCCGTTCGCTCAATGATGAAGTTCATGAAGGTCGTCCAAAATCAGTTGTTGTACCAGAAAACATTGATGCTGTGCAAAACCTAACAATGAAAGATCTTTATGCGACATGTTGTGAGATTGAGGCAAACCTAGGTATTAGTTCCACCAGCATATATAAAATATTGCTTGATTATTTAGCCGTGAAAAAGGTTTGGTCTCGTTGAATCCCACATAATTTGACGCAAAGATGATCGTGTCGATTGGTGTACAAAAATGCTCAAGAAATACAATGGCGGTGCCTCAAAAGACGCATATAAGATTGATAAAGGTGACGAATCATGGATCTATGCGTATGAGCCGGAACATAAACAGCAGTCGACTGTATGGGTGTTTCAAGATGAAGCAAATCCAACAAAAGTTGTTCGCACTCGAAGCACTTCGAAGCAAATGGTCGCCTGCTTTTTAAGCAAAACTGACCATGTGGCAACAGTGCCTTTAGAGGAACGTAAAACGGTCAATGCCGAATGCTACACAACCATTTGTTTGCCAGAAGTCTTCGGTGAAGTAAGGAAAACCAACAAGAACCGTAGGATCGTTCTTCATCAAGACAATGCGAGCGGGCACACATCTCATCTAACAACAGAGTAAATCGAATTGATGTGTCATCCGCCATACAGTCCTGATTTGGCACCCAATGACTTCTTTTTATTCACGAACAAGACGAGAATAAATTGCGTGGACAACGATTTTCGTTGGCAGAAGAAGCCGTTGATGCCTTCAAAAACCATGTTTTGGAGGTGTCTCAAGAAGACTGGAATAAATGCTTTGACAAATGGTTCAAACGGATGCAGAAGTGTATTGATCATAAAGGAAAATATTTTGAAAAGCAATAAAGCAGTTTTCAATCAGAAATTACTTTGTTTTAATTATTAGGCTCAAAATATAAGTAGTGTCCCTCGTATAGAATAACAAGTCTTTGTAAGAGTAGCTTGTGGAAGATTAATGGAGAAGGTCAGAGTTTTTATGAGCCCTGCCAACAAAAATGCCAGTGAGTGTGACACCCCTGTTTTGGCGTGTGTCCGTGTTGCTTATTACGAGAAGGAAAGCTACCAGGTCCCTGACTAACGAGAGCCACAATGAGACTTTTATTGGTCCGGCATTAGTCCTGGAGAAATATATAGCGACAGAGAGGTCCACAGTGCCAGGAAGAGAGATGGAAGCAGTGGTGTGAAGATTGTGTATGTGTGTGGACGGATCGGCGAGAATCAAGAGGGGGGAATAGCCTTACACGCTTTAATGCGGAAGAACCGTTAATAAAATCAACCTATTGGAAATTCGCTTCGCCTAGGTGCCCTGCAAACGAAATGTGTTACGTTTAAGTTCCGCGAATACGGTCGAATCTTAACGATGCATGGTGGTTCAGAATTAACACAAAACACTGACTCCACTACTGCGTTTATATATGACTATGTACATAACAAGTGATTATTCCACAAATGAAATTAAAACATCTTATGTGTTTCTCTACCCACTATCGTTTATTACTCCCTCTACACGTGCTTTGTAGTTAGAGAAGGTATTGCATTCCACCCAAAAATTCGATACCGAGATTTCACCGGAAATACATGTTTTGAAGATCCCTGAATCAAAAAATAAACTTTTTGGAAACATGCCCGTGCATGTGAGCGTGTCTATGTGCCTGTGAACAGTATAACTCAAAAACGAAAAGTTGGATGAATACCTAACCTGGCATTTAGGTTCAGTACCTTCCAAAGATCCGACACAGGAACACTCCCCACCCCAACTACCCTTTACATGGATTATGTTTTGAAAGTTCAGATTTTTTAAAAAATGGCTGTAACGATTTTGATTAAAACACCACATATTAGATATTCACATGAGAAATAAACTGTAGATATACCTTGAATATCGCTTGTGAAGTACTCGGAAGGAATTTTGTCTAGTCTTGTATAACTGGTAAACGTTAAGTGATAGACTATAACGTACTACACAACAAACAAATTTAACAGACAATTTATGTCCAATAACCTTTTTTGTGCAATTAGCCATTTCTGAGATATTCATTATCAATGCTTCGATTTTTTTTCAATAGTTTGTCAGCCAGTCCCGTGGTTTTTTCAATTGTTTCTCGCGATTGCATGGTAACAGTACGGAATTTTAAGGTAGCATATAGTGCCCAGGTCTTAAACATTTGACTATCGCTGTTCCCTTTGTACCTGTAACAAAATGTGTAATATAGGTATTTTTGCTCATTTAAAATGAAGTAGATAGAAAAATAAATTTTCGTAAGAATAAGTTGTATACCACTAATAGACGATGGAGGGTAGGGAAAGTTATGTGAATGTAACAAGTCAGATTATTCTCTATCTCTTATGGTATACCAGCTGTACAAATCATACAGAATTTTGTTTTGTCATATAAACATTTTTAACATATGGTATTTTTAATCAAAATTGTTAGAGCCATTTATGAGAAAATCAAAAACCTCGAAAATATTTTCATCTTAAAGGTGATTTGGGGTGACAAGAGAAGTCTTCGTGCTGTAACTTTCGAAAATACTTAACTTAAATATCAGGTTTGGCAATAATCCCCTTTTGTGCTTTTGAGTTAGCTGTTTACAGACACACACGAACGTATTTTTACTTTCTCTATTACGTATAGTAAGTAGCGGAAGTATTGTATTCCACCCAAAAATTCGATACCGAGATTTCACCGGAAATATATGTTTTGAGGTCCCCTAAATACAAAAAAAACATTTTTTGGAAACATGTCCGTGTGTGTGTCAGAAACGAACAGTCGGATAAACACCAAACTTAGTATTTAGGTTCAGTATCTTCCAAGGATGCGACACGAAGGTTTTCAAGAAAATCCCCTCACCGCAAACTACCCTTTAGCTACATGGAAGATTTTTCCAAAATTTTAATTTTCTCAAAAATGGCTCTCACGATTTAGATTAAAATATCATATATTTAAGATATTTTCATGACAAAATGTATATTTTGAATTTTCTGGAATGTCTCCAAAAGTGTCCTTCATTGTGAACGACGTTTGCATAACTGGTAAACCATAAGAGATAGACAAAATTTTACTACACAAAAAATGTAGATCGCGTTAAAATACACAATTTATGTCATATACATTTTGTTTTGTTGAGTGAACCATTTTCGAGATATTGCTTGTTATTCCCTTAAATTTTCCAATACTTATACTTTTTCTCAAATTCATTATTCATTTTTTTTTTGCCCTGGATATAGAAAGAGAATGGAATACTCCACATAGCAACCAGTTCTTAAAATATTTGACTATCGCTTAAAGCCTACCAATTTCCCTTGCATCTACAAGAAAATTAGCAATAAGATTACCATCTCGATATCTCGATTAATATGAAGCATATGGAGAATAAGCGTTTGTAAAATAGTTCGTACAAGAGTAGAGAAAGTCATGTGAGTGTAACACATCAGAATTTTTTTATTTCAGGGACCTCAAAACATTTATTGCGGTGAAATCTTGTTATCGAATCTTTTGTGGAATTCAAAATGTTTGGAAATTCCTTTTGGGAGCTCGTAGAAGAGCAACAGGCCCTCAAAATAGATGTCCTAACTTAATTTAACATTTTTACTAAAATAAACCACTCGAATAATGGATTTCCGTTATCTAAAGTTTGTCTGATGCATTAAAACTGTTGTAACCCCGTTTCTGGGCTGTTAATTTGAAACCTTCTGTATAAATGTATTCAGCTGGGCTGGAAACACCCGGCCGGCATTAGGGAACCAAATTCGTTATCGGAAACGTCGTTTAAACCCGCTGATAAGAAATTCAAATGAAGTAAACAAGTAGATTAACCTGGAAACTAATGAAAGAACGTTTATTGGAGCAAACATTACGGGTAATTACGCTCTATTAACTGCAGTCACTTCCATTAGCATGCAAAATAAACCTGCTTCCATTGAGAGGCGCTATTTTTGTTGACACCATAATGCTTAATGCGTTGCGTCACTCTCGTAGTTCACTAGAGGGCGTTTTCAAATTACTGTCGTTAAATGTATTCGGAGACAAGTCCTAAATGCGGTGTAATTAAGATAGGTGACTCAAATGACGCACTTTACCATGATGAAGAGTAAACAAGCGTGGTGAGGCTACAATGCACTAGGAAAGTTAGACATTGCTAACATTTTCTAAATGCAAAACATTCACTTGCCAACTTCTTAAAATAAAAAGCTTTAAAATTTAGAATATGTAGAATGTTCCGTGTAGTAATTGCACAAAAATCGTGTATGTTGCATTCACACGACTTTCTCTATTCAGTCGTCTTACAACGGCATAATATTTTAGTTACCCCTTTTACTTTACTTTTGGATACAGAGATTTCGCCGGAAATATATGTTTTCAGGCCCCCTGAATCCAAAAAAAAGCATTTTTGGAAACATATCCATGTGTGTGTGTTTGTGTGTGTGTGTGTGTGTGTGTGTGTGTGTGTGTGTGTGCCGGTGAACAGCATAACTCAGAAACGAACAGTCGGATAAACACCAAACTTGGTATTTAGGTTCAGTATCTTCCAGAGATGCGACACGAAGCTTTTCAAGAAAAGCCCCCATCCCAGATTACCCTTAAATGGAACATTATTCGAAAAATTTAATTTTCTCAAAAATGGCTAACGATTTTTATTAAAATATCATATCTTCATTGTGAACGACGTTTGCATAACTGGTAAACCATCAGAGATAGACAAACTTTTACTGCACACAAAATGTAGATCGCGTTAAAATACACAATTTATGTCATATACATTTTTTTGTTGAGTGGACCATTTTCGAGATATTGCTTGTTATTCCCTTAAATTTTCCAATACTTATACTTTTTCTCAAATGGGAATTTGTTATTCATTTTGTTTGTCCTGTACATACAAAGAGAATGGAATGCGCCACATAGCACCAGCTATTAAAACATTTGACTATCGCTTAAAGCCTAGCATATTCCCCTTGCATCTACAAGAAAATTAGCAATAAGATTAACATCTCGATTAACATGAAGCAAATGGAGAATAAGCGTTTGTAAAAATAGCTTGTACAAGAGTAGAGAAAGTCATGTGAGTGTAACACATCGGATTTTTTACTCTCTCTAACACGTACATAGTAGGTAGAGAAGGTATTGCATTACTTAAAAATTCGATACCGAGATTTCACCGAAAATGCATGTTTTGAGGTCCCCAGAAAAAAAAATAATTTTAAAAAAATATCCCGCGTGTGTGAAAATCATAACTCAAAAGCGAAATGATCGATAAATACCAAACTTGGTATTTAAATTCAGTGTTTTCCAAAAATGCGACACGAAGATTTTCAAGAATATCCCGGCACCCGAAACACGGAAAAATATTCAATGGTTAGACTTTTCCAAAAAATGGCTTAACGATTTTGATTCAAACGCCATAGCTACAAGACAAATAAAATGCATATCTTGAATTTTCTGGGAATAGCATGTTAAGCCCTTCTCATGCCGAAAGACTTGTAAAACTGGTAAACCATAAGAGATAGACAAAATTTTACTACACATTAAACTAAACAACGTTATGTCAAAATTTGTTGTAGCGTTAATCCTTTCTGAGACATACTTTGGTATTGGTTTGAATGCTCAAATACTTATGCTGTTTTAGTAGGCAAGGTATTGCATTCCACCCAAAAATTCCATATCGATATTTCACTAGAAATACATGTTTCAAGGCCCCTGAGTCCAAATAAAGGATCTCTAGAAAAATGTCCGTGTGTTTGTCCGTGAACAGCATAACTCAAAAACGAAAAGTCGGAAAAGTACCACACTTAGTATTTAGGTTCAGAAGATACCTTCCAAAAATGCGAGACGAGGATTTTCAACAAAATCCCCCACCCCAGCTACCCTTTACATAGAACATTTTTCGAAAATGTTGATTTTTTAAAAGATGGCTCTAACGATTTTGATTAAAATACCGTATGTTAAAAGTATTTACATGGCAAATAAAATGTATATCTTGAATTTTCCGGAAATAGCTCATGAAGTCCACTTCATTAGGAAGGATTTTGTATAATCCTGTATAACTTTTAAACGTTAAGCGATAGACGAAAACGTACTACACAAGAAATGTAGATCTGTTTAAAACACACAATTTATTTACAATTAGTTTTTCTGTGGCATAAGCCGCTTCTGAGATATCCGTTATTAAAGGCTCGATTTGTTCATTTCTTGGCCATTCTCTTAAAGTTCTTTCAACATTCAATTGTTTCTCGCGATGTCATGGAAACAGTATGGAATTTTAAGGCAGCGTATAGCGTCCAGTTGTTAAACATTTGACTGTCGCTGTTTTCTTTGTATATATAACGAAATGTGTAATGCAGCTGTTTCTGCAAAGGTTTATTTGGATTAAAATTTAGTGGGAGAGCCATAAGCTTTAGTAAGAATAGTTTGTAAAGCCAATAATATAGTGGGCAGAGAAAGTCATGCAAATGTATCACAGATTTTTTTTATACATAGTTCTTATTTCGGCTAATTATATAGGTATACTAGACTTAGTTTGTATTCAGGCATTTATCATAAACTGGGAGGAAGTATTTTTCAGAACCAGATGCCTAACATCTGAATGAATACGTAGTGAAACAGTCACAAGTCCTATATGAACGTTAACGGTGATGAATAGTCAGTTATAGCGAATTTAAAATATACCAACTGCTTCTCTTTACGGTGATTAAATGAACAGTCCGCGGAATTCTAAGAAAGCGGACTACAAGATATTACCGCATCTTACAGTGCATACTTAAATAGCTACGGAAACAATGTAACAAAACTAGTTTAGTGTATTTTGGATACGCAACCACACGCATCCTAAAAGCATGATTCTATTCCTCTCTCATCTACAATATTTAATCTAATGTACCATGATTCACTTTTTCTCTGTAATTTTTACGTTTTATTTCCTCGACCTATAGGTAAAGGGAAGCATTGTATTCGATGTCAAGATTTCTCCGTACATTTATACTTTAAGGCCTCCTGTGTGTCTGTACACATCATCAAAGGAAATGTTCGATAAACACCAAACATCGCTTCTAAAGACGCGACAAGTAGATTCTCTTCCCACCTTAAAATACCCTTTTTCTGCAGCGATTTTGATTACAATAACATACCTGTAGGATATTTTCGTGACAAATGAAACGCATATCTTGAACTTTCTATGAAGTCGTCTTCATTCTGAATGAATTTTCTCTAACTGGTAAACCGTAAAAAATAGACCAAATTTTACTGCACAAAATTGTAATCTCATTTAAAGCACTCAATTCACGTCAAATAAAAACTTTTGTTGCGTTAACCATTTCCGAGATATTCTTTGTTATTGGTTTGCATTGCCAAATACGTTTTTCAAGTGGTATGTCGCTCTTCCTTTTTTTCTCGTCATTGTTACTTTCTCTACTAGTACTTGATACCAAGATTACACCAGAAATACATATTTTGAGGTGCCCTGAATGCAAATAAAGCATTTTTGGAAGCATGTCCGTGTGTGTGTGTGTGTCTGTGAACAGCATATCTAAAAAACGAAAAGTCGAATAAATACCAAACTTGGTATTTGAGTTTAGTATCTTCCAAGAATGCGACACGAAGATTTTCAAGAAAATCCCCCCCACCGCAGACTACCGTTTACATGGAACATTTTTCGAACATTTTTATTTTATCAAAAATGGCGTAACGATTTTTATTAAAATATCATAGTTTAAGATATGTGTATCTTGAATTTTCTGGGAATGTCCCCAAAAGACCTCTTCATCCTGAATGACTTTTGCCTAACTGGTAAACCGTAAGAGATAGACAAAATCTTACTAGACAAAAATTGTAGATCTCGTTAAAACACGCAATTTATGTCATATACATTTTTTTGTCGAGTGAACCATTTCCGAGATATTCCTTGTTATTTGTTTGAGTTTTCCAATACTTATACCTTTTCTTAAATGGGAATTCGTTATTCGTTTTTTTATGTCCTGGACATGCAAAGAGAATGGAATGCTTCACATAGCAACCAGCTCTTAAAATATTTGACTATCGCTTAAAGCCTACCATACAAGAAAATTAGCAATAAGATCTCGATTAACATGAAGTAGATGGAGAATAAGTGTTTGTAAAAAGTATAGAGAAAGTCATGTGAGTGGAACATGTATGATTTTTTTAAAGATCTGACTATCGCTTTAGGCTACGAAATGTGTAATTCTGTGATGAAAGTTTATCCGTAGAACTAGATAGAATACATAAGCTTTATAAGAACGAGTAGAGAAGAGTTTATTTACACGTTAACTGCAGACAAGATTGGTGTTTGTTTCAAAATTAGTTTCTGGGTAATGTGTAAATGGATTACGATACGAACAAGAAACTTCTGACATTAGGCGTGCGATCTCGCGTGCTTTCGGTATCGAACACGTGTAGAAGGCCACTCCTCCAAATGTTTCTCTCACTTTGTGGATATTCCAGTTAAGTATACGTTGTAAATGGAAATTTAAACTGCCCTAGCTCGTTTAACTGAGTGCCCTTTTCCAGGAAAACAGCAAGTATTCCTTGTCAGCTATTAATTTAACGTAGCGTTTATGTGTCTGTATTCAAACACAGTTACCCAACCTTTCACAAACTCTTAACCTATTCAGCAATACCAATACATGCGTAAATGCGAAGCAAACTTTGACTTTAACTGGAGTTTACACTACTTACAGAATTATTCCCGATCTTGAAGCAGAGTATCACTAGCACTTCACAAAAAAACAATCACACATCTCAAGAACAGTCCTATAGTCCTTTAAAGACCAAGTGTTTGAGTTCCGCAACAAGAAAATAAGGCTTCTTGGTCTAAGAATCGGCGTCAAGTAACGTTTTTGTTTTATTTTTAAAAGAGAATTAACTTTTTCTCCCGCTGCTTATAGGGTTAGCGTTCTAATTAAATAGTTGACGAACGAGACGATCTTATCGTCACGCTGCAGCTAAAACAAAACACAAACACACATGTTCACTATTAGCCAATCTCTGTTTTTTTTCTCTCTCTCTCGTTTGTTTTTATTTTCCTGTGTAATTAAACAAGTTTTAAAGTCGTCAAATCACTTCTCTCCACACACGAAATTACAAACTGAAATAAAAACAAAACATAGTCGGTCTTCTGGAAGATAATTAGAAGCCACTGGTGAAGTCAGCGTGGTGTTTGTCACTCAGAAAGAAACAAAAAATTATAATTAAGGCGGCGCGAGTGTCAACTGTTCGCTTACGTCAATCTGCACTGACTGCGGCCGGGCTACTACCACCACCAAACGTTACGTGCAAGCGCGACGGCGCGAATGAATCTCGCTGGGGAACGTGTGCCACCGACCAAGTGCATCATCCCCACCATCGGGCCCCGCACTTGCGCTACAGGCGCAATCGCTCGCGGTGTCCGTCACACATCTGCATTCGAACACCGCGCTCTATGCATTACCAACATCGCTCCAACAAAAGTCACTAGATGACATATCAAATGCTCAAAGTAGCTTTAGATTATTACACTTTCTTTTTGTTTGTATTTTTACTTCCCCTTCACGTACCTACAAGATAGAGGAAGTATTGCATTCCACTAATATTTCGATATCAAGATTTCATCAGAAATAAATGTTTTGCAACCCCCTGAATCAAAAATAAATCATTTTACAAGGTCAGTGTGTGTTAACTAACTCAGAAACGAAAAGTCGATTCAATACCAAACTTGAGCTCTTTTTAGGCAATGGGCTAATTTTTGAAAAATAAAAAATACCCCTCCCCAAAAAACGTCCATGTAAAGGTAGTTTGGGGTGGAGAATTTTCTTGAAAATTTTCATATCGCATCTTTGGAAGATACTGAATTCAAATCCCAACCCTGGTGTGTGACTCGGTTTTAGCTCACGAGTTATACTGCCCACAGACACACAAATACAAGCTTTTTCTATAAATGCTTTCCATGGGTTCAGCAGGCCTCAAAACGTGCATTTCCGGTGATTCCTCGATATCGAATTTTTGGGTGAAATACAATACTTCTATTTACTGTAAGTACATTGAATACACAACATGAGATAAGTTCTAATTAGGACGATTAAAAATTTACCAGTAAGCATCTTATTTCATCGCAATGTTTCTATTTTTGTCATACTTCAGTTTATCGCCATTGGTTGTGCAGTTAACCTATACGTTACACTTCCAGCCTTGTGCTTTCCTAGATCTAAAACGTTATTCTTTTATCCAGCATAACCTACCTAAAGATTAAATGGCGGCAATTATGAATTCAGAAGTAGCTGAAATGGAATGGTCAGGTGAAATTACAGAAGCAGTAGAAAGAATAACACTAGAATTACTAACCCAAAGAATCCAGAAAGCAATATGATACATCATTTAATCGCTTCATTGCCTCGTGTAAGGCAAAGCGTGTTGAAAGTAATTTCACTGAAAATGATTGCTAGTGAATTATCAGAAAGATATGACATCTCACTATGCACGTGAGTTGATCTCGTTCTAAACGTGATTTCTCATAGTTTTAGGAATCTATATAAAATTATTTTATTGATGTTTTACTAATTCGAGCGCTGTCTATAAAATAATATATGGCACAAGTGTTAAAAGTGCTCGTAGGATTGCGAAACGAAGGTCTAACCTACGGCATTTCGCAAACATTCCCACTCACAAAATAAAACCTTACTTTTAACACTTGTAACATAATCCACTATTTTAGTACACGCTCTCTAAAACAGCTGCTTGTCAGAGTGTTTTAACACGCTGAAAAATAGTACTTCAGTGGCCTAAACAAATAAACAAAATCCAGACGGCAGTGACCAGTCATACCAACTTTAATAAGGTTTTAAACAAAATACTTAATCATAAAACGGAAAATATAAGCCAAAATTGTGTTTTTATATCAATCAACTTTTGCAGCAGTCTTTAAAGGCAATATGCTCAATATGCAATAATTCTGCCTCGGGTTAAAATTTCCTAAGTATTTTCACTCTGCTCGTTGTTTAGAAATGAGCGATCAGAGTAAGCACTGACATTTACATCCGCATCTCGTAGTGTTACTCACAACTTCCTAAGAGGCGTTGGTACGGTTCATGTCGTTGGATTCAGGCGGCAGTGGGAATATGTCAACAAATAATTGACTATAGTACTTATATTACATGTATTTACTTTATTTTATATAATATAGAGAGCTTTCACTAAAAATTACACCTCACCTGACGTTTATATAGCGGTTATTGTTTCAAACAAATAACTATGGTAGAAAGTACCAACCTTAGAAAAGCTTAAGTCTGGAGTTTGAGGATGCTATGTTGTTTTGTAATTGTTTGGCAGCCATCAACAGTGAACTCTCTCAGCGAATTTGTAAACATGGATAAAACTGGCCATCGTTATGTGATACAATACTTCATTTGAAAGGTCTTAGTCCAACTAATATAAAAACTGAGCTAGATTCTAATCTGGGGGAGTCTATTCCTTCGTTTGCAACAGTAAAATATTGGGTGGCAGAGTTTAAGTGAGGCCGTACAAGCTGCCAAGAGGAACATCGCAGTGGTCGACCAAATGAGGTGACCACGCCAGAAATTGTGAAGAAAATCCACAAAATGGTATTGGATGACCGTCGACTGAGTGCGCGAGCTAGCAGACATTGTAGGCATTTCAAAAAGTGTTGTACATCGCATAATGACTCAAAATTTGGACATGAGAAAGCTGTACACAATATGGGTGCCGCGTTTACTCACAATGGAACAAAAAGAGCGTCGTGAGGATGTTTCAATCGAGTGTTTGGCGATGTTTCCTGCAATAAAGTCGAGTTTCATCACCTCAAACCTGAGACGAAGGAACAGTCAAAACAGTGGATTGAAAGGGGAGAATCGGCTCGAAATAATACGAAGGCAGTTCCATCTGCAGGCAAGGGTATGTCGTCAGTTTTATGGGATGCGCGTGGGATAATTTTCATTATGTTCAAAAAGGAAAAGCAATCATTGGCGAGTATTGTGCAAACTTATTGCAGCGTTTGAATGATGAAATCAAGCAATAACGGTCGCATTTAGCCAAAAAGTAAGTTCTGTTTCATCAAGATAATGCACATGCATTATCGCCATAGCCAAAATCAATGAGTTAAAGTTCGAATTGCTTCCTCATGCACCCTATTCGCCAGACTTAGCCCCCTCTGATTATTTTCTGTTTCCAAAGTTGAAGAAATGGCTTGGTGGCAAAAGATTTGCCAGCAGTGAAGAGGTGGAGTTTGCAGTTGATGGCTATTTTGTAGAACTCGACGGTTCTCAGTATAAACAGGGTCTCGAAGCTATTGAAAAGCTGGGAAAAGTGTATCGAGCTGAAAGGAGACTATGTAGAGAAATAAAGATTTTTTTGTGTTTTCTTTGTTAGGTCGGGTACTTCTGGGACAGACCTCGTAACCAGCTATAAAATGGCTCTTCCCAGTTCCAAAAAATAAACATTTTTCTGTATTACTAAAAAAGGCAGCTGTATGAATGTTAATTGACTGAATCATACGTCACACAAGACACGCTTTGTTGTTAACAGCTTAGAAATATGCATTTAGAGAGGATAAAACACTCACAGCGGTCATTGTCAGTAATGTCGATTTGGTACGAACACGAACGCGCATGACTGGATCCAAACGAAGCATTTACTCCTCGTTTAGATTAATGGAATTTTGGTTGGATAATAAAGATCAACAGCAATCTTTCTGCAAAGGAAAAGAAGGCATTCTTTTCAGCAATCTATGCAAGACAGAGTAATATTTGTTCAAAGCCACCAAACTCACTGCCGTTTTGTGTCTTTCAATAACTCTGCTTGTTTATTCAGAATAAAAACCGAAAAGAAGAGAAAGAAAAGCAAAAAAGGGCACATACAAAGAGGCAGTCGTGAATAGGAACGTTGTTTCACTAAACATATTTCAAAGGACCATTTTCAGATGTTTATATGCTGCTTAATGTACTCTGCAGTGTGTACTGGTTGTTTAACAGCGTCTGGTTCTGAGAGTTTAATCCTTCACTAATTATTGTAGTTATAATCAGAATTTAATCCACAAATTACTACAGGTATTTGAGAGAAATTGTTAATTATGCATTGTCTACACAAAGACAATCCCGGAAATAATGCTCACTGCGCAACCATTTCTAATTCAATGGAAAAGAGTGATTGTTGCCTAATAGGTACACTGCCGCTCAAAAGTTTTTGAACACGCCTCATTTTTAGGATTTATTGAAACAATGGAATAAAAAAGACATAATTTGTAGTCACAACAGTATATTTAATGAAAATCAGCAATCCCCTTGCTTTAATTACAGCTTCGCAAACTCTGGACATTTTTACTTTCTCTACTACGTATAGTAAGTAGGGGAAGTATTGCATTCCACCCAAAAATTCGATACCGAGATTTCGCCGGAAATACATGTTTTGAGACCTCCTGAATCCAAAAAAAGCATTTTTGGAAACATGTCCGTGTGTGTGTCTGTGTGTGTGTGTGTGTGTGTGTGTGTGTGTGTGTGTGTGTGTCTGTGTGTCTGTGAACAGCATAACTCAAAAACGAACAGTCGGATAAGCACCAAACTTGGTATTTAAGTTCAGTATCTTCCAGAGATATGACACGAAGGTTTTCAAGAAAATCCCCCCACCCCAGACTACCCTTTACATGGAAGATTTTTCGAAAATTTTAATTTTCTCAAAAATGGCTCTAACGATTTTGATGAAAATATCATATGTTTAAGATAATGTCATGAGAAATGAAATGTATATCTCGAATTTTCTGGGAATGTCTCCAAAAGTATTCTTCATTGTGAACGACTTTTGCATAACTGGTAAACCATAAGAGATAGACAAAATTTTACTACACAAAAAATGTAGATCGCGTTAAAATACACAACTTATGTCATATACATTTCTTTTGTTGAGTGAACCGTTTTCGAGATATTGCTTGGTATTTCCTTAAATTTTCCAATACTTATACTTTTTCTCAAATGCGTTATTCATTTTTACTTTCTCTACTACGTATAGTAAGTAGGGGAAGTATTGCATTCCACCCAAAAATTCGATACCGAGATTTCACCGGAAATACATGTTTTGAGACCTCCTGAATCCAAAAAAAGCATTTTTGGAAACATGTCCGTGTGTGTGTCTGTGTGTCTGTGTGTGTGTGTCTGTGTGTGTGTCTGTGTGTGTGAACAGCATAACTCAAAAACGAACAGTCGGATAAGCACCAAACTTGGTATTTAGGTTCAGTATCTTCCAGAGATGCGACACGAAGGTTTTCAAGAAAATCCCCCCACCCCAAACTACCCTTTACATGGAAGATTTTTCGAAAAGTTTAATTTTCTCAAAAATGGCTCTAACGATTTTGATGAAAATATCATATGTTTAAGATAATGTCATGGGAAATGAAATGTATATCTCGAATTTTCTGGGAATGTCTCCAAAAGTATTCTTTATTGTGAACAACTTTTGCATAACTGGTAAACCATAAGAGATACACAAAATGTTACTACACAAAAAGTGTAGATCGCGTTAAAATACACAACTTATGTCATATACATTTCTTTTGTTGAGTGAACCGTTTTGGAGATATTGCTTGTTATTTCCTTAAATTTTCCAATACTTATACTTTTTCTCAAATTCGTTATTCATTTTTTTTATGTCCTGGACATGCAAAGAGAATGGAATGCACCACATAGCAACCAGCGTTAAAATATTTGACTATCGCTTAAAAGCTACCATATTCCCCTTGCATCTACAAGAAAATTACCAATAAGATTGACATCTCGATATCTCGATTAACATGAAGCATATGGAGAATAGGCGTTTGTAAAAATAGATTGTACAATAGTAGAGAAAGTCATGTGAGTGTAACACATCAGATTTTTTTATGTCCTGGACATGCAAAGAGAATGGAATGCGCCACATAGCAACCAGCGTTAAAATATTTGACTATCGCTTAAAAGCTACCATATTTCCCTTGCATCTACAAGAAAATTACCAATAAGATTGACATCTCGATATCTCGATTAACATGAAGCATATGGAGAATAGGCGGGTGTAAAATTAGATTGTACAAGAGTAGAGAAAGTCATGTGAGTGTAACACATCAGACTTTTTCTATTAAGTGCGCCAGTGTATCTTCATAAATATCCCTCCATATGTTTTGCACATGACTGCTGAATACACTTACGTTAGTGGGTTGTTTCTTTCTTACCTCTCTGTCCACATGATCCCAAAGTAGTTCAATAAGATTGCAGTCAGGACTTTGAGGGGGCCAAACCATGTTCTTCAAGACTTGTGTCTCTTCCAATCGTTCAACGTATCTTCTACAGAGTATAGATGTATGCTTGGGATCACTGTCCTGCTGCAGAATGAACCCCTTGCCTATTAACCGCATCCCAGATGGTTTGGCATGGCGTTGGAGAATATTGTAATAATGCTTCTTCTTCATAATTCCTTCTATTTTCACAATATCGCCTGTCCTATTGCCACCAAAACAACCCCAAACCACCACCAAAGTACCCCCATGCTTGCCTGTAGGGGATATGCAGTGAGGTGCCATGCGTTCACCTTTTGCACGTCGAACAAACTGGCGACGTTTTGAGCCAAATAGCTCAAATACCTTTTTCCACTGATCAACAGTCCAGCTTACATGTCGCTTGGCCCATTGTAATCTTCCCCGTTTATTGACAGCACTCAATAAGGGTTTCTTTGCCGCAATGCAACGTTTCATATGTGCATCCTGAAGTCGTCTCTTCACTGTAGAAACACTCACCCTCCACTGGTTCAGTTCTGCTGTCAGCGTGGGTGCTGTTTTGAAACGAGCACGTTTGCTGGTCACTATTAAATGTTTATCCTCACTTTTCGAAGTCACCCTAGGGCTCCCCTTTCGATAACGATCCTTATTGCTATTTGTAGTTACATACCTCTTTACAGTGTAATGGACACTTCCCAAGGAAACGTGTTCTTGTGTGGCCTTCTTTATGTAAGCTGACTATTGCAGCATGTTTTTCTGCTGAAAGCTCCCTTCTTTTACCCATTTCAGACTTTTCAACTGCACAATAACAATGTGTACCATTCACCTGCTTATGAAGCACTGAAGCGCTGTTCGCAGACAATACCTATGTACAGATGTCTGTGAACGACATCTAGGGAATCACAGACATACTATGACATCCAAAACAACATTAAGGTAATTGTTCCTATAAGGGCCAACAAAGGCTACATTTTCAAAATGCACGTAATTGACAAACAAAAGGTAGCATAGTAAATTACATTTATGTCTCCATGAATTTCTACCATTTGTAATATGACAGTGGCTTTGTTTGGCGTTATACACTTGTTAATTGTAGCAAAACAGGCTGTTCAAAAACGTTTGAGCGGTAGTGTATATTATTATTATTATTATTATTGTTATTATCCATGTCGTTCTAATTAGGCCTATGCCTGTGCATAGATTACCAGCTGTTTAAAACTTTATTTCCTCACCAGATGGCTTCTCGACGTTGCGTGGTTGTGTTTTAAAACTAGAATGATGAATTATGGTATAACAACTTAGTAAAATCCCTCGGTCTATGGACTGCGCAAGCATTTAGGAGGGCTAAATCGCCCCCACTCTACTTGTCTTTTGCCTTTAGCTACTGAGTTATCCAAGGAGATGTCTTAAAGAGGAAGTGGGCTGATACGCGGGTAACAAGTGCCACATCACTGTTGTGAACACAGCAATTTAATAGGATCTTGTTTACATCGTGATTACTGAAAAACTAAACTCCTTATTTCAGTTATGTAAGAGGCATGTTAAAGAGCACACTTTAGAGATGATGATGGTGTATGATTGGTCTCCGTGTAAGAAAATTAAAGCCGCTAGCTTTCTTTGTAACAATTCAATTGAAAGAATTTGTATTATGAAAACCAATCAGCGAGGAGCTGTTTTCCTTGAAGAGATAGATGGGGGAGTGAAGGCTATGAAATACCCTGTAAAGTGTGAATTAACTTTTGGAAGATATTGCATGATAATACCGCATATATGTAAAGTGCTATCGCTAGTTATATGCAAACATTTGTTTTGACACCCACTGCACCTTCCTCCCTGTCACAGTAACCTACAAACATAGAGTTTTCGTTGCAATGCCCTTGTGTCTTTAGTCCTGCCTCTACAGCCTGGATAATTACAACAGTGGTGTGATTAAGTGATAAACGATTCTATGACAATAAAATAAATAAAATAAAACACGGGCTAGGCGAAATTATGGCGTGTGGTGTTTAAGCATCGACACAAAGGCATGCCTGCCCAAGGTAGTTAGGAAGGGGGAATACATGACCAGATGAGTTACCCCTCCCAAGGGTGTTTACTAAGTTACTGAACTATAATTAATTTCATTTACCTTCCTGCGTTTTTTATGAAATTATTGTTCAATGAACTAAAGAATCCTTATTGTCAACCCTCCCCTGTACCCCTTATAGTTATAATTTCGTACAACCCTAAAACAGATGACAAGGAAGATGAACCACTCCAGAATTCGCCTGACGATCCGGAGAAACCGCCAAAAACTCATGGACAAGAGTGGGCGGTCGCCGAGAATCGATCCCGGGCCTCCTGAATGTGGCCACAGACGTAACCGTCTGAGCTATTCCGCTCGATCTGTTTACGTGGTAGTTTCGTACCGATAAGCGACGCATAGTCGCCTGCTTGCAGTCCGAGCCAGTCACCAATAACGTACTCACGGGTATGGTTACGATCTGTGCGGAGACGTATCAAATTACAGCTGAGGCTCGAAGGCTGTGTTCTGATGTGGCATCTGTCTTCTGGCACTTCTTTTCTTTCTTTCTTTTACGTACGGAAATAATATTAAGAAATAATGAATCATTCCAGGTAGAATGTGGCCCTGAGAGCCCATACATATATCCGTTCACCAAGGCGAGCATGTTTTGGCACATGCTTATTGTGAATAATGCACTAATGGAAAATAATTTAATTCTAACGCACCTCTAAGGGTACATAAATACAATAAAAATAGAATTTTGTTTAACCTTGTTGACTTTGCGGCACCAGTTGGTACCATATAGTTGTACTGATTGTAGATTAACTGTCGTGGAACTAAATGACTTAACACCTGTACTCAGGTATGCTCAAGCGACAATCCTGAATTCTTGTTAATGAGTGAATTGCTTTTTAAATAACCGATATCACCCACACACACACACACACACACACACACACACACACAGGTATTCTCACATTCAATCAAGAGAGACTGGGCATACCGTGAAATGTTTTTGTTTAAAGACAACTTTCTGGAACTCAGCCGGGAATGAACCCAGAACACCTTATATGGCAAGCAGCTACGACAGTGATGCGTGTGTGGAAGCAGTGGGTAGATGAAGGTTGTACGCAGCGAAGAACGGGTACTGGACCACAGCACGGGATGACCGTCATCTTTTCCGCATGGCCATAACGGACCGTACAGCTTCATCCACAGCGTGGAGCACTGCAACAGGTGTGAACTTGTCTGCACCAACGGTTCGTCGCCGTCTGCTGCAGGTTGTACTGGTTGCATGCATGCCATTACGTCGGCTTCCATTGGCCAGAAACCACAAGCTCCTCCGATTGCAATTGGCACGTGAACACCGTCACTGGGGCGCTGAGTGGCAAAATGTAGTCTTTTCGAACGAGTCCCGCTTCAACGTGTCCTACTGTGATGTCCGGCGGTACCGTGGTGAGCGCAACCTGGAGGGCTGCATTGTTAAGCGGCATAGCGGACAAACAGCAGGTGTGATGGTTTGGGGCGCCATTGGTTACAACAACCGATCTCGCCTCCTACTAATTGAGGGACCTTGAACAGCAACCGGTACTTACGGTGGCTGTAGAGCCTGAGGTACTCCCCCTGCTTCAGGCCAAATTTCAACAGGACAATGCCCGGCCACATATTGCGAGGAACGTACAAGCTTTCTTCGAAGAGCGACGGGTACCATTGCTTCCCTGGACTGCGCGTTTGCCTGACATGTCGCCCATCGAACATGTCTGGGGTATGGTTGGTCGGCACCTGGTGCGTCACGGTCCTCCAGAAACCAGTGTCACGGATTTGTGGGCTCGAATATAAACTGCTGGAGGGAAATCCTTCAGGAACTTATTCAAAACCTTTTTGATTCAATGCCACGGCGTATAGCAGCTCTAATTGCAGCGCATGGAGGCCACGCCAAATGCTGAATATTAGGGTTCAAAGGTCATTATAGATTTGAAAAGTTTATTATTTGTTACTTGTCATGTACCTAACGTGTGGTATTAAATTCATGCGTTTTCTTCTTAGTGTTGCAATTTTCACAAACGGTAGTGTATTTCCGGTGAAATCTGGACATCGGATTTTTTTAGTGGAATACAATACTTTCTCTTACTTGTATGGCAGAGAAAGTAAAAACTGTCGTTCTTGAAATATGCTCAGCCGCCGAAGTTCGTGTTACTTCTCTCCTTGCCTCTGTGTTCATTAGAAGCTCACCGATGACCCGTGGACTGTCCAAAAGCAGCAACAAGGGGCAAGAACGGCTCCGATTCTCTCATTAGTAGGTTTTTGCCTTCCCTGCATCGTCCTTGTCCTCGTTTTACCCCGGAGTCTTTCTTCCGCGAGGCTTTAATCCAGATTTAATGAAAAATAAAACCTCATTAGCTGCATCATCAATATATAAAAGCCTTTCGGGACACGTCATTATCCGAGCAGAGCCGCAATGTGTCTCTGAGTTGACGAGACAGTCCTCGCCCTTCACGAGATGAGCAGCACAAAAAAAGGAACAGGGAAATGAGCATCGTATTGCGCAATGATTTTCAACGTCCTTCAAGCATAAAACCGAGGAGGGTACTCCTGCATCCTAATTGCTTGACGTGTTTAAATTAATACTATTCTGTCTAATTGTAATATTTCACAAGAGAGAGAAAACTTGCTTTTCCCCACCTTCACTTTAATACCTGCTCTTTCTAGAATACCTAGAATGTATTTCCACTACGCTACACAAAATAAACAGAATAAAACAGCGTTATTCAAGAAATAACGTATACACTTAAGCCCTTCGAGAAGCGGAGAAGAAAATGCTACGAGTCATGGATTACTAAGGAATAACAAGAAGAGCTCTACAGTGAACACCACAGAAACACCAAGTAGATAAGGCAAACATGAATGAATAAAATCTCATGTGTTGCATTCACATTACTTTCTCTAACCTCTACTGCTACACAAACAATCCTACAAAAGTTTATTTTCCTGTCATAAAATGAATCATTCCGGAAACAGCTGCATTACAGAAACAAGGAGAACAGCGATAGTCAAATGTTTAAGAACTGGACGCTATATGCTGGCCTTAAAATTCCTTACTGTTTCCATGACATCGCGAGAAACAACTGAAAGTTGTAAGAACTTATAAAGAATGTCAAAGTATTGAGCAATGCGAACCATTAATAACGGATATCTCGGAAATGGCTGATGCCACGAAAAAGTTATTTGAAATAAATTGTGTATTTTAAAGAGATCTACATGTTTTATGCAGTACGTTTTTATTCTATCGCTTAACATTTGCCAGTTATATAAGATTATACAAAATTCCTACCGAATGAAGAGGACTTCATACCTATTCCCAGAAAATTTAAGATATACTTTTTATTTTTATTTGTCATGAAAATATCTGTAATATATGGTATTTTAATCAAAATCGTTAGAGCCATTTTTAGAAAATAAAACGTTTCGAAAAATATTCCATATAAAGGGTAATTTAGGGTGGGGATTTTTTTTTAGAATCTTCTGTTGCATCTTTGGAAGGTAGTAAACCTAAATACCAAGTTTGGTATTTATCCGACTTTTCGTTTTTGAGTTATGCTGTTCACAGACACATACACGCAGAGCTTTTTTTTTAAAATGCTTTTTCATTAATTCAAGGTGGTTCAAAACATGTATTTGTTGAAATCTCGTCATCGAATTTTTGGTGCAATACAATACCCTCTACCTACTATGTACCTGGTGCAGAAAGTAATAACGGCGTTTCAAGAATTCGACTAGGTACAAATACTGTTTTATGTTTAATATTAAAAACCCTGATTCTGCCTTCTGGCTCTGCATCCTGCAGCAATAGGCACTAATATACTTAAAATAGGTAGACAAATAGGCACTACAACATATTCAAAATAGGCATAAACAATGAGATAGGCACAATCATTTATTCATTTGCCACTTAAAAACACATTTTTACACCACAGAACAGTATAGAAATATGAAGTAGCCAAATACTATATATTAAATTTACTAAATTCCACTATTCTCTTAATGGAGTGTAAAGTGCTGAAGGGGGATATACCATATACACTATGTGATCAAAAGTATCCGGACACCCCCACAAACATACGTTTTCCATCTTAGGTGCATTGTGCTGCCACCTACTGCCTGGTACTCATTATCCGGACCTCAGTAGTCATTAGACATCATGAAACAGCAGAATGGGACGCTCCGTGGAACTCACGGACTTCGAACGTGGTCAGGTGATTGGGTGTCACTTGTGTCAGAAGTCTGTACGCGAGATTTCCACACTCCTAAACATCCCTAGGTCCACTGTTTCTGTTGTGATAGTGAAGTGAAATCGTGAAGGGACATGTACAGCACAAAAGCGTACAGGCCGACCTCGTCTGTTGACTGACAGAGACCGCCGACATTTTAAGAGGGTCGTAAAAAGTAATATCCAGACCATCACATAGGAATTCCAAATTGCATCAGGATCCACCCCAAGTACTATGGCAGTTAGGTGTGAGGTGAGAAACCTTGGATTCCATGGTCGAGCGGCTGCTCATAAGCCACACATCACTCAGGGAAATGCCAAACGACGCCTCACCTGGTGTAAGGAGCGTCAATATTAAAACATTGAACAGTGGCAAAACGTTGTGGGGAGTGACGAATCACGGTACACAATGTGGCGATCCGATGGCAGGGTGTGGGTATGGCGAATGCCCGGTGAACGTCATCTGCCAGCGTGTGTAGTGCCAGCAGTGAAATTCGGAGGTGGTGGTGTTATGGTGTGGTCGTGTTTTTCCTGGAGGGGGCTTGCACCCCTTGTTGTTTTGCGTTGCACGATCACAGCGCAGACCTACATTGATATTTTAAGCACCTTCTTGCTTCCCACTGTTGAAGAGCAATTCGGGGATGGCAATTGCATCTTTCAACACGGTCGAGCACCCGTTCATACTGCACGGGCTATGGGGGTGTGGTTACACGACGATAACATCCCTGTAATGGACTGGCCTGTACAGAGTCCTGACTTGAATCCTATAGAACACCTTTGGGATGTTTTGGAACGCCGACTTCGTGCCAGGCCTCACCGACCTACATAGATACCTCTCCTCAGAAGAATGGGCTGCCATTCCCCAAAAAACCTTCCAGCACCTGATTGAAAGTATGCCTGCGGGAGTGAACGCTGTCATCAAGGCTAAGGGTGGGCCAACACCATATTGACTTCCAGAATTACCGATGGAGGGCGCCACGAACTTGTACGTCATTTTTAGCCAGGTGTCCGGATACTTTTGATCACGTAGTATATATACAACAATTGTACATAGTAATAATATAATTCACCAAGAAACATGTTAAAATATTTAACAACCAAGAATTGTACATAGCAGATTATAAGAAACGGGCGAGCTAGCAAATTTCAGGTAAAAGATTATTCTAAGTAGAGCCCACCTTTCACCAAGCTAATGAACAGGGAGCCGGTAGCGATAAGGAGAAATAGAAAGAGACAGATAGAGAAAAGAAAGAAACGGAGATATTGAACTTGCTTCTCAACGCGTCACGGTGACGCGTAAGCGCAAGACTTTGAAGAAGTCTCATACATGTTAAGGTAATGCTGTATGAGGACCAATTAGAAATGTCGTTATACTTTGAGGCGCAGAGGTAAGCGTCACTTGGCCCCGGTATATAAGGGGAAACAAGACCCCAGATTTTCACTCTCTTCCAGAATTTCGTCGACGCAAAGTGCTACTCTTTGGACGATAGGTGTGAACACGTGTGCAGTTAGTTTAGGATCCTAATTTATTCAAATTGTGGTATTGGTATAATGGGAAAAGCTAGCCGCCCATAAATGTTTAAATTGACAATAAACCACATTTATTGAGGGAAATGCAGTATATTCTTAATTTGCCTCACCCACGATAACCCTGAGAACCAATAATTAGATACATAGGTATAGATTAGGAATGGAAAACACAGCAGCCGACGAGCATCCATAGCCGAGGATAAGTACACTGCAGCAGATAGCATCAACCAGAGGAACGACGCTTTCCAGATGCTGCTGACCAACGATTTACCGCTACAAATGTCGCCCAGTAACCTTTTCCCGCTACAGTGTAAATATTATTGCTTTAAATTTACACTCTTCAGTTACTATGTATTTTAAAGCAAAACCTTTTATTAGTTTTAAAGTAATTTATTTATTTATATATTATATCTTTTACATTCCCACCCTAGCTTGTTATGCATTATTATTATACCGGCTATTTTTATTTTCTCTACTACGTATAGTAAGTAGGGGAAGTGTTGCATTCTACCCAAAAATTCATACAGAGATTTCACCGAAAATACATGTTTTGAGGTACCATTAATCCAAATAAAGCATTTTTGGAAACATGTCTGTGTGTGTCTGTGAACAGCATAACTCGAAAACGAAAAGTCTGATAAATACCAAACTGAGTAGTATCTTCCAAGGATGCAACACGAAGAAGTACACGAAAATTCCCTCACCCCAGACTACGCTTTATATTGAACATTTCTCGAAAAATTTTATTTTCTCAAAAATGGATCTAACGATTTTGATCATACGTTTAAGATATTTTCATAGCAAATGAAATTTATACATTGAATTATCTGGGAATTTACCCAAAATTTATCTTAATTCTGAATGGCTTTTGCATAACTGGTAAACCGTAAGAGATAGACAACATTTTACTGCACAAAAATGTAGATCTCGTTAAAACACACAATTTATGCCACGTACTTTTTTGTTGTCCAGTGAACTATTTCCGAGATATTTCTTGTTATTTGTTTGAATTTTCCAATACTTACACTTTTTCTCAAATTGGAATTTTATACTTTTTTATGTCCTGGACATACAAAGAGAATGGAATGCGCCACATAGCAACCAGCTCTTAAAATATTTGACTATCCCTTAAAGTCTACAAATTCCCCTTGCACCCACAAGAAAATTAGCAATAAGACAGTTTCTGCAAATATTTATCTTGATTAACATGAAGTAGATGAAGAATAAGCGTTTGTAAAAATAGTTTGTACAAGAGTAGAGAAGGTCATCAGATTTTTTTAAATAATAGCAGTTGACATTTTAAACCTTTGCACGTTGT
Source organism: Deroplatys truncata (assembly GCA_030765065.1). Taxonomy (NCBI): domain Eukaryota; kingdom Metazoa; phylum Arthropoda; class Insecta; order Mantodea; family Mantidae; genus Deroplatys; species Deroplatys truncata. Next base: position 237,089,187 of record CM060984.1, on the reverse strand, counting down.
CTTTTGTGGCGTAGTTGTTTAATAATATAATAATAAAGAAGAAGGTGCGCCCGACTGGACATTATATATTTTCCTTCAATCTTTGCTAAGGACACTCAGCGAGATTGAACCTTTAGATTAGAGCACTTTGATTAATGGTAGCAATCACAAGGCTTGTCACGTATCACACATACGTATGTTTGTCCTGGCTCATGGAATTTCTTACTTTTACATACCTTGTGATGAAATCCATGTATAACAAATCTTGTAACTTCATGCCGTAAATCCTGGTTTTCTTTATTGCAGTTTCTGTCAATCACTGCGCCTGTTGTGTAGAACTCCTTTTCTATGAATCTTTGCTTCTGTCTTTTCTTCAATGCTCTATTGTGTGGATCTGTAAATGATAGAAGGTTCTTTGTTCCTAGGTCTCCAGATAAAAGCTTTCCTTTTCCAGTTCATAGGTCAACCCTGAGGGAACTGCTTTTTCTATTTTCATCGCAAATTTTAAGAATTGGGCTTTTACCTTTTCTATCCTCTCAAGGCCAGGGATAGTTAATTTCTCCCATATAAATTCTATTCCATAGGTGATGATAGGTGATATTGTGGTCTCAAATAATAGCAGAGCTGTATGCACTGACAGTCTAGCTAGATTCTTGATGTTATATACTGCTCCAGTGGCTGCCGCTGTTCTTTCTTGTATTTGCTGTCTGAACGATAAGGTTGTCTGCATGGTTAAACCTAGATATTTAACTTTGTTTACCACCTTTAGAGGTGTATCAGCAATTTTCAGGGGTTCTTCTACTGGTTATTTTTGTTCTCTTAGGAATGCCAAGACAAAAAGAGGAAGGAAGGGAAGGAAGAACAAAAAAGATAGATGGACGGGTGGATGGATGGATGGATGGAGGACGGACAAATAGATAAAAAGGAGAAAGTGAGAACGAACGAAAGAAACAAATACTGATAGAAAGAAAGAAGCAAGGAAAGAAGTAAAGAAAGCAAGAGGGAAGCAAGGAAGGAATGGAGTAAAGGCAGAAGGAAGGGAAGAAAGAAAGAAAGAAAGAAAGAAAGAAAGAAAGAAAGAAAGAAAGAAAGAAAGAAAGAAAGAAAAAGGGAAGGAATGGAAAGGAGGGACAAAAATAAATGAGGAAAGAAAGTATGGAGGAAGGAAACAAAGAAGGAAGAGGGGGAAAATAGGGAAGGAATGCAGGAAGGAAAGAAAGAGGGAAGGAATATGGAAGGAACAGTTTATTTTCTGTAACCCATTTCTTCAGCTTTTGTAGCGTCTCCTGCGGTTCTTTTCTTCACTGTTCTGGCCTCGTATCACCATATCATTAGCATACATGATGAGAGTTGTGCGTGGGCCATCCTTTAATATAAATTATTTAATAATATAGAAGCTACATAGTTCATCTAATACAGAAACCCTTGATATATACAACGAAATAGAGGTGAAGCTGGTGAATATGTAGATTCCGCACTCCGAGACCACCAAGTTAACCTCTTTAGAAAATACATAATCTGCTACCATCGAAAAAAGTAATCTTCCCAGTTGTTAAATATCGGTTGACTGCTTACTAATGTTAGCTGGATACCATTGTCTCTCAATTATTTAGCATACCCCGTTAACGAATTTGATTACAATATACAAAGGAAACAAAAAACGTTCTTACATTGGTTATTAAAATATTTTGGCTTTGTTGTCGCATGCATATCATACAGTTATAAGCATATTCGCCTCTCTTTTGTTTTCTTAGTTGCTAAATCGTGAAATGGAATTTCGGTAGCATTTGTTGTACTTTACTTGCATTTTCTGTGGATTAACAACAATTATTTTCTACCTCATAGCAACCTCAACTACAAGTCAAGGCTTTCTTCGCAAGTATGTTGTTTTATACACTCCAATGTGTTCGTATTCCAAAGTATAGGGTTTGTAAATCCTTTTCAAACTTTTAGTAATTCTTTCCGAATGAACAGGACTTGACGTGCTGCTCCCAGAAAATGAAAGATAATATCTTGTCTAATGTATATTATACATTTCATCGGTGACGTAAATATCTTAAATGTCAAATCTTCGTGTCACATCCTTGGAAGATACTGAACTTACACCCCAAGTGGTATTTACCGGACTTTTCGGTTTAGAGTTATGCTCTTCATACACACACACGCGGACTTTTTTTTCCTAAGAATGCTTTTCTACGCCTCAGGAGGCCTCAAAGTATGCATTTCTGGTGAAATCTCAACATCCATGGCTTGTGCAGCATCCCTCGCTGGACGGGGTGAAGAGCAGTTAGAAGAGTGGCTTGTAAGATTCTTCTCTCACTCCCGGAGATTATGTTCTCTGCTGCTGCTGCAACCATTACTAATGTCACTACTATAAATATTGATTCTGTTACTACTACTATTTTAATTAGTATTAATATTAATACTAGAGAGAATGAAAAAAATGAAGGAAGGAAAATGGACAGATTGATGGACAGACGGATAGATAAAAGGAGAAGCAGGAAAATAAATAAAGAAGGAACGAAAGAAACAAATATTGATTGAAAGAAAGAACGAAGTAAAGAAGGAAGGGAATAAGAAAGAAATAAAGAAAGAAGGATTAGAGAAACAAACAAGGAAGCAAGTAACGAAAGAAAGGGAGTGAAAGAAGAGAAAAGGAAAGTAGGAAGAAAGGAAACAAATAATAAAGAAAGGAAGAAATGTAAGAGGGGGAAAAGAGGGAAGGAAAGAAAGAGGGAAGGAATACGGAAGGAAAGAAAGAAGCAAGGAAGGAAGGAAAAAAGAAAGAGGGAAGCATGAAAGAAGGAAATAATGAAAGAGCGAAGGAAATATAGAAGCAAAGAAAGAAGCAAGAAAGGAAGAAAAAGGGGCAAATAAACAGGGAAGGATAGAAGGAAAGAACAGTGAAGGGAATATGCAAGAAAAGAAGGAAAAAAGAAGCAAGGAAGGATGAAAATAAAGAGGGAAAGAACAAAGGAAAACAAGAGGGAAGGAAGTATGGAAAGAAAGAAAAAAGCAAGGAAGGAAGAAAAGAAAGAGGGAAAGAATGAAGGAAGAAGAGAAAGAGAAAACGAAGCATGGAAGGAAACAAATAAGCAAGGAAGGAAGAAAAGAAAGAGAAAAAGAAGGAAAGAAAGAGGGAAGTATGGAAGGAAACAAATAAGCAAGGAAAGAAGAAAAGAAAGAGGGAAAGAATGAAGGAAGGAATGAAAGAGGGAAGGAAGAATGGAAGGAAACAAATAAGCAAGGAAGGAAGAAAGAAAAGAAAGAGGGAAAGAATGAACGAAGAAAAGAAAGAGAAAAGGAAGCATGGAAGGAAGAAAAGAAAGAGGGAAAGAATGAACGAAGAAAAGAAAGAGAAAAGGAAGCATGGAAGGAAACAAATAAGCAAGTAAAGAAGAAAAGAAAGAGAAAAAGAAGGAAGTAAAGAAAAAAGGAAGCATAGAAGGAAACAAATAAGCAAGGAAGAAAGGAAGAAAGAAAAGAAAGAGAAAAAGAATGAACGAAGAAAAGAAAGAGAAAAGGAAGCATGGAAGGAAACAAATAAGCAAGTAAAGAAGAAAAGAAAGAGAAAAAGAAGGAAGTAAAGAAAAAAGGAAGCATAGAAGGAAACGAATAAGCAAGGAAGGAAGAAAAGAAAGAAGGAAAAGAATGAACGAAGAAAAGAAAGAGAAAAGGAAGCATGGAAGGAAACAGATAAGCAAGCAAAGAAGAAAAGAAAGAGAAAAAGAAGGAAATAAAGAGAAAAGGAAGTATGGAAGCAAACAATTAAGCAAGAAAGGAAGAAAAGAAAGAGGGAAGGAATGAAGGAAGGAAAGAAAGAGAAAAGGAAGCATGGAAGGAAGCAGATAAGCAAGCAAAGAAGAAAAGAAAGAGAAAAAGAAGGAAATAAAGAGAAAAGGAAGTATGGAAGGAAACAATTAAGCAAGAAAGGAAGAAAAGAAAGAGGGAAGGAATGAAGGAAGGAAAGAAAAAAGGGAAGGAAGAATGGAAGGAAGAAAAGAAAGAAGGAAAGAATGAGCGAAGAAAAGAAAGAGAAAAGGAAGCAAGGAAGGAAGGAAAGAAAGAGGGAAGGATATATTGAAGGAAAGAGCAGGATACACACGTTAGATGCAAGCCAGGAACCTAGTAACTTTGTGAAAGAGTTGGCAACAGCACTGGGATGATTAAGTGCTAGAGTGAGGTACGAGGAGAGAGTGAAGTGGCTGAGCACGCGAGATTGGTGGGGGAAGGTGGGGCAGTAGGGGAGTGGAAATATAATTGGAAAGCGAGGAAGAGAGATGGTGGGGGAGAAGGACAGGGCTTTTGATTGAAGCCACACTTGCTAATTAGTCGAGGAGGAGAACATGGGACACACTTGCCTGTTAGCTGCTGCTGGTGCTGGCGCCGTCGTCTTTATTGCTTAGCAAGAGTGGCTTATAGCACATTGCCCGCCATTAACATGTAACCTTCTTCTTATTGATCTCATCTTATTACCTAACTTCTTCTATAACACTTTTCTGCTAAACCCATCCAAACGGCTCTTCTCATTTCGTCTTGCGGAGGAACGTACCTACATTGCAAATACAGTACATTGAATATTACTTTAAAAGTCCATCTGTTACCTTCATATGAATTTCTCTCTTTTAAGATTATTACTCTCTCTAACACGTACGTAGAATATAGAGATGGTATTGAAGTGTGTTATTTGTTGTTAGTTGGAAGATGCTTCGTGTTTATATGCACCACGTATGGGTTACAATTTGTCGCGGTCACTTCGTGTTATCTTGTTTCTGAGCGCCTGTTATTGTATTACTACTTTGAATGTTGGGTTCATTGTCCTCCGGCTAGCTATTATTATTACTACTCAGTCGAGCATATCTCTTGATCAAGGTGTGTAAACAGAAAGGAGTTTTTACTGAAAGATAACACTGATAAAAGAATTTGTTTTTACACTTTTATTACCGTCACACTTTATTCATTTCACATATTTACTCTTGATACACGCCCGACTGAATGTTTTCTAATGTTACTATAATCACTTTTTTGTTGCAACTTATTAAATTCGCGTATTTCACATTTATAACTAGCTTTACGACGCGAGAGATTCTGTAGAATTGCGTAACGTGTACTTTTTGTATGCTTCCGTTGAACTACGCGACGTATAACTCACGAATACTTCTGTTGAACTGATCGACGTATTACACGTGAATGCTTCTTCTGGACTGAGCCGACGTGTAATGCACAAATGTTTCTGTTGGACTGAGCAATACTTGCCTCTGGCTTAGGTTTTTATACTCCCACACCCCGATATGCCTAAAGATTATAACCGAGCTGCTATTGGTTAATAAAACGCGCCAACATTAGCGTCTATTTTTATATCCAATCAAAAATTACGAAAACATATGCTCTAGGGAAGAAATTCCCGTCATTTCTAAGAAAAGCGCACCAATCTGACGTCATTTGCTTGTCTCTTCTAATTAATAAACAACTCACCCGCTCACTCATTGTTATCCGCTCCTATTGTCAGTTTCAGTGAGGCCGTGTAAACTTATTTCCTAACAATGCTTATAATTAACAAACATCTGAAATCGATGTCATACAATAATGCTTATTTACACTACAATCACTCTGGCATTTACATTGTTGTGATGTAAATTACTGCCACAGTATTACATGTTTTGAGGCCCTCTGACTCCATAAAAAGCATTTTTGGAAACATGTCCTGTTTCTGTGAACAGCATAACTCAAAACAAAAAGTTGGGTAAGTACTAAACTTGGTATTTAAGTTCTGTATCTTCCAAGGATGCGACACGAAGATTTTCAAGAAAATCCCCCACCCTATGCTACCCTTTACATGAAACATATTTCGAAATGTTTGTTTTTCTAAAAAATGACTGTACCAATTTTGATTAGAATACGACATATTAAAGTTATTTGCATGACAAATAAAATGTATATCTTGAATTTTCTGAGAATAGCTGATGAAGTCATCTTCATTCGGAAGGAGTTTTGAATAATCTTGTATAACTGGTAAACGTTAAGCGATGGATGAAAACGTACCACACAAAAAAACGTAGATCTCTTTAAAACACACAATGTATTTAAAATAATTTTTCGTGGCATAAGCCATTTCTGAGATATACGTTATTAAAGCGATTTTTTTGTAGTTTCATCTAACTACATTGGTCTTATCGGCAGCCTTTCCTTTTGAACTGATTGCCTATTGACAATGGTGTTAACTCGAATTCTCTTGTTGGGTTTCTTGCACTTTGGGTATTTTAATCATTAGATCCACACATATTCACACTCTCATGCATACTTCCAGAATCCGGGAACGATAGGGAATAGTCTTGGTTAGAGAAAAATTCCAACTGCCAGCTCGGAATCGAACCCGGGGACCCTCGCTAAGCAAGCAAGTGCTTTACCGACTGAGCTACGGGGCTAGCCAGGTTCGAATTGATCATTTGTTTGTCATTCTTTAAAGTCCTTTCAACATTGAGTTGTTTCTCGCGATGTCATGGAAACAGTATGTAATTTTAAGGCCAACATATAGCGTCCAGTCCTTAAACATTTGAAAATCACTGTTCACTTTGTATCTATAACTAAATGTGTAATGTAGCTGTTTCTACAAAGGTTTATTACCTTCTCTACTACGTATAGTAAGTAGGTGAAGTATTGTATTCCACCCAAAAATTCGATACCGAGATTTCACCGGAAATATATGTTTTAACACCCCCTGAATCCAAAAAAAGGCATTTTTGGAAACATGTCCGTGTGTGTCTGTGTGTGTGTCTGTGAACAGCATAACTCAGAAACGAACAGTTGGATAAACACCAAACTTGGTATTTAGGTTCAGTATCTTCCAGAGATGCGACTCGAAGGTTCTCAAGAAAATCCCCCCACCTCAGATTACCCTTTACATTGAACATTTTGCGAAAATTTTAATTTTCTGAAACATAGCTCTAACGATTTTGATTAAAATATCATATGTTTAAGATATTTTTATGACAAATAAAATGTATATCTCGAATTTTCTGGGAATGTCTCCAAAAGCATTCTTCATTGTGAATGACTTTTGCATAACTGGTAAACCATAAGAGATAGAGAAACTTTTACTGCACAAAAATGTAGATCGCGTTAAAATACAAAATTTATGTCATATACATTGTTTTTGTTTAGTGAACCATTTTCGAGATATTGCTTGTTATTTCCTTAAGTTTTCAAAACCTATACCTTTTCTCAAATGGAAATTCGTTATTCATTTTTTTTGTCCTGGTAATGCAAAGAGAATGGAATACTCCACATAGCAACCAGGTCTTAAAATATTTGACTATCGCTTAGAGCCTACCATATTCCCCTTGCATCTACATGAAAATTAGCAATAAGATTAATATCTCGATTAACATGAAGCATGTGGAGAACAAGCGTTTGTAAAAATAGTTTGTACAAGAGTAGAGAAAGTCATGTGAGTATAACACATGAGATTTATTTTTATAAAAATGTAGTAGAAAGGAACAAATCTGATGTGTTACACTCACATGACTTTCTCTGCTCTTGTACGAACTATATTTACAAACGCTTATTCTCCATATGCTTCATGATAATTGAGGTATCGAGATGTTAATCTTATTGCTAATTTTCTTGTAGATGCAAGGGGAATTGCTAGGCTTTTAAGCGATAGTCAAATATTTTAAGAGCTGGTTGCTATGTGGCGCATTCCATTCTCTTTGCATGTCCAGGATATTAGAAAAATAAAGCATTTTTGGAAACAGGTCCGTGTTTATGTCTTGTGTGTCTGTCTGTCTTTGAACAGTATATCTCAAAAACGAAAAGTCGGTTAAACACCAAACTGGGTATTTAGGTTCAATATGTTCCAGGGATGCGACATGAAAGTTTTCAAAAAAATTCCCCCACCCCAAACCACCCCTTACATGGAAGATTTTTCGAAAATTGTTATTTTCTCAAAAACTTCTCTAAGGATTTTGATTAAAGTATCATATCTTTAAGACGTTTTTATGGCAAATAAAATGTATATCTTGAATTTTCTGGGGATGTCCCCAAAAGTCCTCTTCATTCTGAACGACTGTTGCATAACTGGTAATCCGCAAGAGATAGACAAAATTTTACTACATAAAAGTGTAGATCTCGTTAAAACACAAATATGTTGTAAACATTTGTTTTGGAAAGTGAACCATTTTCGAGATATTTCTTGTTATTTCTTTGAATTTTCCAATACTTACACTTTTTCTCAACTGAGAATTCTTGTTCTTTTTTATGTTCTTGACATTCAAAGAGAATTACATTTTACACATAGCGACCAGTTCTAAAAATATTTGACTATCGCTTAAGGCCTACTATGTTCCCCTTGTTTTGTATTTGCAAGGGCAATGTAGAAATACAGTAGCCTTTAAGCATAGCCGTTACACTTAATAGCTGGTTGTTATGTGCAGCACCATTCTCTTCGCCACAGATTAATACTCTTTGCATATCCAAGATAACAAAAATGAATAACGAATTCCCATTTGAGAAAAACTATAAGTTTTGGAAAATTTAAGGGAATAACCAGCAATATCTCTAAAATGGTTCATTCAACAAAAACAATTATTTCATAAATAGTGTATTTTAATGCGCTCTACATTTTGTACGTAGTAAAATTTTGTCTATCTCTTATGGTTTACCAGTTATGCAAAAGTCGTTCACAATGAAGAATACTTTTGGAGACATTCCCAGAAAATTCAAGATATACGTTTTATTTGCCTTAAAAATGTCTTAAACTTATGGTATTTTCGAAAAATGTTCCATGTAAAGTTTAATCTGGGGTGAGGAATTTTCTTGAAAACCTTCGTGGAAGATACTGAACCTAAATACCAAGTTTGATGTTTATCCAACTGTTCGTTTCTGAGTTATGCTGTTCACAGACAGACACAGACACAGACACAGACACACGGACATGTTTCCAAAAATGCTTTATATGCATTCAGTGCATCTCAAAACATGTGTTTCCTGTGAAATCACGGTATGGAATTTTTGGGTGGAATACAATACTTCCCCTACTTACTATACGTAGTAGAGAAAGTGAAAAGCATTTTTGGAAACAGGTCCACATGTGTGTCTGTGAACAGCATAACTTAAAAATGAAAAGTCCGATAAATACCAAACTTGTCATTTATGTTCAGTATCATCCAAAGGTGCGACACGAAGATTTTCAACAAAGTCCTCCATCCCAAACTACCTTTTACATGAAACATTTTTCACTATCTCTGATTTCCCCAAAAATGACTCTAACGATATTTATTAAAGTAGCACATATTTAATATATTTATATGAAAAATAAAATGTATATCTTGAATTTTCAAGGAATAGCTTGTAAAATCCCCTTATATCATTCAATTTAGTATAAATTTGTATAACTAAAAACTATAACGGATAGACAATAATTTACTTTGGAAGAATTGTAGAGCTCATTAAAACATATTTTGTGTTCAAAAAATTTTTTCATAGCGTTAGCCGTTTCAGAAATATTCCATGTTTTAGTTTTAAACTTTTCCTAGTTGCACCATCTAACAGGAATGCATGAACTTGTGCGATCCTCCTTTGTTTCTTTCTTTTCATCGCAAGCCCTTGTTACTACAGATGAAACATTTGAATGTTTACATTGAGAAATCAATTTACTGCTGTGATTATTGTGTAGGTAGGTATACTTACTTATACTTACTATAGCTAAGCAGTAGAGAAAATAAAATGTGAACTACTGTATACATATGACTTTCTCTACCCTCTAACGGTTATAGTGAGTTTAGAAATTATTCTTACGAAAGTTTATTATCCAATCTACTTTACTTTAAGCGAGATAAACTTTTCCGGAAATAGTTACATTACACATTTCGTTATAAATACAAACTGAATAGCGACAGTCAAATGTTTTAGAACTGGACTCTATATGTTGGCCTTAAAATTCCATGACATTGCGAGAAACAATTGAAAATCGATAGGGCTTTAAAAGAATGGCGAAGCATTGAACAATTCAAACATCTAATAACGAATAGCTCGTTGGCTGATGCCACAAAGGAGTTATTTGAAATAAATTGTGTGTTTTGAAGAGATCTACATTTTTACTTTCTCTACTACGTATAGTAAGTAGGGGAAGTATTGCATTCCACCCAAAAATTCGATACCGAGATTTCACCGGAAATACATGTTTTGAGACCCCCTGAATCCAGAAAAAGCATTTTTGGAAACATGTCCGTGTGTGTGTGTGTGTGTGTGTGTGTGTGTGTGTCTGTGTGTCTGTGAACAGCATAACTCAAAAACGAACAGTCGGTTAAACACCAAACTTAGTATTTAGATTCAGTATCTTCCAGAGATGCGACACGAAGGTTTTCAAGAAAATCCCCCCACCCCAGACTACCCTTTACATGGAAGATTTTTCGAATATTTTAATTTTCCCAAAAATGGCTCTAACGATTTTGATTAAAATATCATATGTTTAAGATAATGTCATGAGAAATGAAATGTATATCTTGAATTTTCTGGGAATGTCTCCAAAAGTATTCTTCATTGTGAACGACTTTTGCATAACTGGTAAACCATAAGACATAGACAAAATTTTACTACACAAAAAATGTAGATCGCGTTAAAATACACAATTTATGTCATATACATTTCTTTTGTTGAGTGAACCGTTTTCGAGATATTGCTTGTTATTCCCTTAAATTTTCCAATACTTATACTTTTTCTCAAATTCGTTATTCATTTGTTTTATGTCCTGGACATGCAAAGAGAATGGAATGCGCCACATAGCAATCAGCGTTAAAATATTTGACTATCGCTTAAAACCTACCATATTCCCCTTGCATCTACAAGAAAATTAGCAATAAGATTGACATCTCGATATCTCGATTAACATGAAGCATATGGAGAATAAGCGTTTGTAAAAATAGATTGTACAAGAGTAGAGAAAGACATGTGAGTGTAACACATCAGATTTTTTGTGTAGTGCTTTTTCGTCTAATGCTTAACGTTTACCGGTTATACAAGATTACATAAAATCCTTTCGAATGAAGAGGACTTCATAAGCTTTTCCAGACAATTCAAAATATACATTTTATTGTTCATGTAAATATTTATACATGCCGGCCCTCGTAGCTGTGGTCGCTGAAGTGTATAGCTCCGCTCCGCGGTTCGAGTCCCGCAATGGGCATGGGTGTTTGTGTACTGCGTTGTGTAATTGCGGTTATAAGCGGTGACTAAAAGAGTAAAAACACAGTATCATAAACTGGGTAAAACAAGGGAACTTTAAAAAAATACATCGTATTTCAATCAAAATCGTTATAGCTATTTTTTAATATCGAAAATTTCGGAAAAAATATTTCATGTAATGGTTTTTGGGGGGGGCTGAGTGATTTTCTTGAAAATATTCGTGTAGCATCTTTGGAAGGTACTCAACCTAAATACCAATTTTGCTATTTTGCTGTCTTTTCGTTTTTGAGTTATGCTGTTCACAGAGAGACACAAGGACCTTTTTAAAATTGCTTTTTTGGATTTATTGGGGCCTCAAAACATGTATTTCCGGTAAAATCTCGGTATCGAATTCGTGAAAGCAATAGCCTATATACCTACTAGGTACTGACACAGAAAGTAAAAATAATAATAGCAATAATAACATTCATAATAGTAACTGAAAAAGTGAAACACTGCGTGTTCTCATGTTGTTTGCTTATAGTTTCTAATTTAGACAAGAACAGCCTAAACACAATTTAAAAAAATAGCTATGGGCGGTTACGGATAGTCAAATAAGGGCATTTCAATTATTGCTCAGTCTATAAAGTGACTTTTTATCCTCGAAAATAAAGCTTGCGTAACTGAAGTGGAAAATGTTATAAGACCTTTTCTGTTTATTTTTGCGTATCATCACGGACAGTACACTCTAGTGCAAATTTCTGTTTTTGTCTATCATCACGGATTGTACACTCCATTGCAAGCCTGAGAAATGTCTCTCGGTGAGCGTGATCCGCTTATCGTCTTTGATAATAAGCAAGAGGAGGTTAACGAAGTTCGGCTGGTTCTGTAACTCACCTGGTAGAGCACGTGCCTACTGTGCGAGAGGTCCCAAGTTCGATTCCCGACTGAGGCGTTTTTCTCTAGCCAAGATTATTCCCTGTCCTCTCCAGAGTCTTAAAGTACGAATGAGAGTGTGAATGTATGTGTGTGATCTAATTATTAAACCCCAAAGTTTACTAGAAAAGACAAGCGGATACGAGTAAACACCATTGCCTGTAGGCAATAATATGTTCAAAAGGAAAGGCCGCCGATAAGACCATAGCAGTTAAAGGCAGCGTTGAAATGCAACTTTAAAAAAATCTGATGTGTTACACTCACATGACTTTCTCTGCTCTTGTACAAACTATTTTTACAAACGCTTATTCTCCAAATGCTTCATGGTAATCGAGATGTTAATCTTATTGCTAATTTTCTTGTAGATGCAATTGGTAGGCTTTAAGCGATAGTCAAATATTTTGAGAGCTTGTTGCTATGTGGAGTATTCCATTCTCTTTGCATGTCCAGAACACAAAAAAATGAATAACGAATTCCCATTTGAGAGAAAGTATAAGTATTGGAAAATTTAAGGGAATAACAAGCAATGTCTCGAAAATGGTTCACTCAACAACAAAAAATGTATATGACATAAATTGTGTATTTTAACGCGATCTACATTTTTGTGTAGTAAAGTTTTGTCTATCTCTTATGGTTTACCATTTATGCAAAATTCGTTCACATTGAAGAATAGTTTTGGAGAAATTCCCAGAAAATTCGAGATATACAATTGATTTGCCATTAAAATGTCTTAAACTTATGGTATTTTAATCAAAATCGTTAGAACCATTTTTGAAAAAATTAAAATTTTCGAAAAATTTTCCATGTGAAGGGTAATCTGGGGTGGGGGATTTTCTTGAAAACCTTCGTGTCGCATCTCTGGAGGATACTGAAGCTAAATACCAAGTTTGGTGTTTATCTGACTGTTCGTTTCTGAGTTATGCTGTTCACAGACACACTCACGGACCTATTTCCAAAAATCTTTATATGCATTCAGTGCACCTCAAAACATGTATTTCCTGTGAAATCTTGGTATAGAATTTGTGGGTGTAAGGCAATAGCTTCTCTGTCTACTATGTACATGGCACAGAAAGTAAGAATTAAACATGAATAATTTACTGCAATGCTAAATTTTGCCTATGTGTAGTTCTATCGCATCCAATACTCCTGAAAAATCATAAACTTTATTGAAACTTTTCATCACTGGTTGACTTTTCCTCCACCAACTGAAGCACTGTGTTGCTGTATTTAGATTCCAAAGGTAAAAACGTTACTGACAATCTTGGAGTGGTTAAACCTTGTAATTCCACCATCGCCACTGTCCTTCTAGCGAAAAGCGCCAGTACATATCTGATCCTTGCAGAAATAGCACAGTTTAGACATATATTTGTGTTTGGAGTGTTCTCTCTCGTATACTTCATCCGTAACCTCGCTAATTACTGTTATTGAATTAATTACCTCTATTCCTGTTTATTTGCCAAAAGGACCTCTAGAAGCCGCAAATGCGGTAATTCCTTACCTGCAGCACAGTTTACAGAGTTTATGCATTAACTTAACACAGGTATATGATCCTAGCTTAACATGAAATTGAATATGTCAGTTTAAATTTTAAACCACTGTAATATATTGTTAAGTTTGCAGGAGACTTTATGGAGCCATCCCTCTGCTTTAATAAGTCTTTCATTGTTATAACTGAACACCTATCAGAGGACATTGTATGGTTCTCTGACGATCCAAAACAAAAGATGGAACAGGAGCTCGTATACGACAGCTGTCCAGAAGTATCCGACGTAACAAAGAAAAAACAAACATTTTGGGGAAAAACATCTTTATTTTTCTACATAGTCTCCTTTCAGCTCGATACACTTTTCCCAGCGATGTTCAATAGCTTCGATACCCTGTTTATAGTGAAAACCGTCGAGTTCTGCAAAATAGCCATCAACTGCAAACTCCATCTCTTCATTGTTGGCAAATCTTTTACCACCAAGCCGATTCTTCAACTTTGGATACAGAAACAATCAGAGGGGGCTAATTCTGGCGAATAGGGTGCACGAGGAAGCTATTCCAACTTTAACTATTGATTTTGGCCATGGCGATAATGGATGTGTGAACTGGTGCATTGTCTTGGTGAAACAGAACTTTCTTCTTTGCTAAATGCGGCCATTTTGCTTTATTTCATCATTCAAATGCTTCAATAAGTTTGCATAATACTCGCCATTGATCGCTTTTCCTTTAGGAAGATAATCGATGAAAATTATCCCACGCACATCCCAAAAAACTGACACCATGACGTTGCCTGCAGATGGAACTGTCTTTGCCCTCTTTGGAGCCGATTCTCCCCTTTCAATCCACTGTTTTGACTGTTCCTTCGTCTCAGGTGTGAAGTGATGGACCCATGTTTCATCCATTATTATCAAACGACGCAAAAACTCGGCTTTATTGCAGCGAAACATCGCCAAACACTCGACTGAAACATCCTCAGGACGCTACTTTTGTCCCATTGTGAATAAACGCGGCACCCATCTTGCGCACAGCTTTCTCATGTCTAAATTTTCAGTCAGTATGTGATGCACAGCAGTTTTTGAAATGCCTACGATGTCTGCTAGCTGGCGCACTTTCAGTCGACGGTCATCCAATGCTATTTTCTGGATTTTCTTCACAATTTCTGGAGTGCTCACCTCATTAGTTCGACCACTGCGATTTTCAACTTAGCAGCTCGTACGGCCTCGCTTAAAGTCTGCCACCCAATATTTTACTGTTGTAAACGAAGGAGCAGACTCTCCCAGAGTAGAATCTAGCTCAGCTTTAATATTAGTTGGACTAAGACCTTTCGAATGAAAGTATTGTATCACATAACGATGGCCAGTTTTATCCATGTTTACAAATTCGCTGAGAGAGTTCAGTATTAATGGCTGCCGAACAATTACTAAACAACGTAGCATCGTCAAACTTCAAACTTAAGCTTTATAAGGGTGGTACTTTTTACCATAGTCATTTTTTTGAAACAACAACCGCTATATATACGTCAGGTCTGGCACTTGTGGGACTGCCCTCGTATATGGAAGACAGCCCAAACTGGAGAATTGATATGCTTTAGGACCTTTGACCACAGTATTCCAAGAAGAATTATATGCCATCAGGGCTTGTTTGGAGGAGATTAACGACAGATGCTACAGGAATTGTAGTATCTGGATATACACACCAGATGGCCAAACCACGTGTATAGATATCCCTTCGTGCGTTAGAAGAGTTGCAGAATTCAACGGGGCAAATCCAAGCAAACGTATGTCAGTGGGGAACTGGCGCAATAACATGAGCGATCTTCGACCTACTCTTATCAGTGAAGACCATCAGCGAATCGCGATTATTCATTGGCAGTTCCAAGTATGGCACTAGAATGTACAGACAGTGATGATAAACAAGAACAGTATAAACAGACCGAAAAGCTCTCAGAATGCCTTCCACTTCAGTTGCAGAGACTTTATTTTCGAGGGAATGTATTCACTTTTTAGATTAACAAATAATTAAAATCTCTTTATTCAACCTACCAGTATCCTCCCATAGTTATTTTGTAAACAGTGTTGTATTGTGTTGTAAATTTACAAAGTTTCTACAAATGTTTATCTCGATTAATATGAAGTAGATGGAGAATAATCCATTGTAAAAATAGTTTGCACAGGAGTAGAGAAAGCACTGTAAGCGCAACACATAAGATTTTTTATGCAACAATCCATTTTCGTCATTAATGTTTACAATTCTTCCATACTTTTCTATTAACGCCCTCTCGATTTTCAGTTGTTTCTCGTGATTGCATGGAAACAGTATTGAATTTTAAGGCAACATATGGCGTCCAGTTCTAAAACATTTGACAATCGCTGTTTCCTTTGTGTCTATAAAGAAATGTGTAATTAGCTATTTCTGCAAATGTTTATCTCGATTAAAATGAAGTAGATAGGAAAACAAACTATTATAAGAAAAATTGATATACGAGAGCGGTTCGAAAAGTAACGCACAATAATTTTTTCTGCCTTGGTATTGCAGCTGGAATGTTGCAATTTCTCACAGATATAGTTTGAAGTTTTCACTACAGAGTGTATTTTTTTATGTGCAGCTCTAGCGAGAGAAGCGTGAACTACGCAACAAAGATGGCGCGTATGTTAATGTCGTCCACGTGTGAAGAGCAGAGAGGTGTGGTTCGATATTTGTGGGCCAAAGGGCATAAACCGAGTGATATTCATAGAGACATGCATGGCGTGTATGGGGATGGTTGTATGGACCGTATTAATATCTCTAGATGGTGCGCATTCTTCCTAGAGGGCCGTGTGAACCTTGGTGATTCGACACGCTCCGGGAGGCTGCAACCCCGTAGAATGTCAGAGGTATTGAGGTAGCATTTTTAACGACTGGCGTGTGCAACTGCGAACCTTATCGCAACAGTTCAACATTCCCTATGGTGCACTGTACGATATTGTTCAGGACACGTTGAAATTTCGTAAAGTTAGTACTCGCTGGGTGCCTAAGAAACTGACAGAAAACGACAAGAGCCAGCGAATGATGACGAGCTTAGATCCCTAACGCGGTACACCGCAGAAATGGCATGACTTTCTGAAAAGAATCGTCACTGGTAATGAGTCGTGGGCATCCCACTACACGCCCGTAACCAAGCAGGCAAGTATGGAGTGTAAACATGCTGGTTCCTAGTGAAGAAAAAATTCAAAGTGACTCAATCTGCTAGGAAAGTGCTTGTGACGGTGTTCTGGGATATGCATGATGTTGTAGTGGTGGACTTTGCCGAGCACGGGACCACTGTGAATGCTGCAGCCTACAAGAAAACTTTGGTGCAGTTGCGTCGTGCCCTTCGTGACAAACCCTACAACATGAATGCTGACGATGTCAAAATTCTTCATGGCAATGCTCGCCCCCATGTTGCTGCTACAGTATATTTGGTTGGGAGTTGCTCCAGCATCTACCATACAGTCCGCACCTTGCACCGTCGAACTCTCATCTGTTTGATCCCAAGAAAAAAATCCTGGCCGTTCAAGTCTTTGCGACAGATGCGGAAGTGAAATCAGCAGTCCGCAGATGGCTATACTCCAAGGAAGGGGACTTCTACGAACAGGGCATATTGAAACTGGTATCACGATGGGAGGAATGTGTTGAGAAACTTGGTAATTATGTCGAAAAGTAGGTAAAATATGTAAGTTCATTTTTCATTTTTGTTGTTGTTTTAACTATTAAACTTTTTTGTAAAATAATTATTGTGCGATGCTTTTCGTACATACTAATAAACGATAGAGGATAGAGAAAATCATGTGAGTGTAATGTCATAACATTATTACACACGACACCACACGTGGTGAAATTGGTGATAGATGAAATGAAATGAAATGATAATTGGGTAAGGAAATTTGGAACGGAAATGTTCCCAACCTAAGTTTAGGGTACCTCCACGGCATTTACCAATTTTTCTGAGCAAAACCTGGAGAATGTCTATTAAGAGAGGACTAGGACGAGTCATGGCCTGAAGAACCTCGGCTACCCGTCTCACGAGCTTGGGTGAGAATTCATATTTGTAATTGTATTGTTGAACATTCATTCATTATCTGTTTACCCTCCTCTTATGTAGGACTTACACCCCCAGGACTTACAAGCGGGTGCCTGGGGTCAGAGGCCCGTCGAGGAGCAGACACTCATGGATCGGACAGAGCATCTAGGATGGGTGAAGGAAGTAGATGAAACGAAATGTGGGTGAAATGGATGAAAGGAAAGGTGATGATGGAGCAGTTGGTGGAATGAATGGCGGGGGAAACCGGAGAAAACCCGCCCAGACGCCGCTTCGTCCACCACAAATCCCACATGCAGGTCCCTGGGATTGAACCCGGTCCGCCTCGGTGGGAGGCGAGCGGTCTAACCACTCGGCCACGGCGCCGCCCTTGTATTGTTGAACAGCATTTGAAAAAGAAGGAAAGGCCTAGGCACCTTATTGGAAGACGGTCAATGAAAGTATAAGTTTCTTTACTTTACTCTTTGCCGTTTTGTATGCCTTCTTTACAAACACTTGTGTAACTGTGGGCCAGTGTTCGCCTTTGTGATGTCTTGCTAGTTAAATCTTCAAGTCGATTATTTCTCGTTTATCACTGTTACAGCAAAGTTATACAACAGAACTTTGTATTCCGAAGGTCCTTTTCAACCTTTTAATTAGTTCTTCCTAGCTTGGGGAGTTGTTCTTGAGAGGAAGGAAATGGAAAAGGTGAGAATAAAACATATATTAAACTTAACTATTATTTTTGTAATAAAAATGTCAAAATTTCTAGGAATGTATTACAACATATAAAAGTATGCACATTGAAAATTCTGATGTGATACATTCACATGAGTTTCTCTACCCTCTATTATTTATTAGTAGGTATTCAAACTATTCTTACTAAAGCTTATTTTTCTATCCACCACATTTTAACCAAATTGAACCTTTGCATAAATAGCTACATTATACATTTCTTTATATATATATATATATATATATATATATATATATATATATATATATATAGAACAGCGATAGTCAAATGTTTAAGAACTAGACGCTATATGCTGGCCTTAAAATTTCATACTGTTTCCATGCAATCGCGAGAAACAACTGAATGTTGATAGAGCTTTAAGAAAATGACCAAGAAATGAACAATTCGATCCAAAATAAACTGCGTGTTTCAAAGAGATCTACATTTTTGTGTAGTACGTTCTCGTCTATCACTTAAGGTTTACCAGTTATACAAGATTATACATTTCTTTCGAATGAAGAGGACTTCATACGCTGTTCCCAGAAAATTCAAGATATACATTTTATTTGTCATATAAATATCCTTATTATATGGTATTTTAATCAAAAGCGTTAAAGCCATTTTTTTAGAAAATCAAACATTTCGAAAAATGTTTCATGTAAAGGGTAGTTTGGTTGGGGGATTTTATTAAAAATCTTCGTGTCGCATCTTTGGAAGGTATTAAAACTAAATACTAAATTAGGTATTTACCCGATTTTTGATTTTGAGTTACCGTGCTGCAGTCACACAGCACACACAGACAGACAAATACATGGGTCGTTTTCTAAAAATGATTTTTATTGAAGGGGCCACAAAACATGTATTTCCGGTGAAATCTCGGTATCAAATATTTGGGTGGAATACAATACTTCCCATGCATACTATACGTAGCAGAGAAAGTAAATATTGTTTATATAACATGTATCGCAAATGAAAGAGTGGCACTTCTAATGGGTAACATAAATATATAGTAGGATCTACGAGAAAACGTTTGCGTGGTATTCTGATCTCCGGAAGAGTGAGGGGGGAAAGTACCACGTGGCAGCTCACAATGACGTCATAAATACATCTACTACCTACATTAAAAACATCACGTAATGTTAGTATCCCAACGTGTTCACTTGGAGCAGCGTGTAAATGTTTTCTGTTGATAAAGTTATTTACAATGCCTAGTAAGAAAGGAAGAACTTTACACAGTCAAACCCGAGAAATAGTTGCTAATGTTGTTAAAATCTGTGACAGAAGGAAAACAAAAGCAACTAGTCATTCTGCATTTCTAGTAGAAGAGCCTATGTTTTCTAAGAGGCTGATATGTTGAAAGTATAGCCGTAATCTTTCTCAGATGGCGGTAGAATTGTTGATGTCAACACATTCCTTACAGACACATTCTCGTGAAAGGAACATAGTACCTATGAGATTGTATATTGCATACTAACGTATATCATATGTCAATAATTTTATAAATAATAAATAACTATTAAATCATACCAGTACCAATAGTATACGAAGTTAAGACAGTGATTTCCCTTCATATCGCATGGCTGCTCGCAGCTCGAACTTCCGTCGAAACAGTTATAATATCTCCACAACCGCCTCACGTTCTCATAGTTACAATTACAAATATAATAAGCACGTACCTTATCATAAGAGATGTTGGAAATGTTGTTCCTCTTTATCTACACATTCCTGGCATCTTCTCTGGAAATTTCCATTCACACTCGAGAGTTAAATATCCGAAATTGTGTGAATTAATATTCTTCTCTGAGAAGCGTGGTACTATTTATACGGCTATGCTTCGTTGCAAAATAACAGATATTGGAGTACAGAGAAACCCCATTTTACAGTCGAGATTCCCTTGCATGACGCGAAAATTGGCGTGTAGTAAACGCATACGGAATAATAGGACCCATATTTTTTTAAACAAACAATAAAGTAGAGAGAGACAGGAATGGCATATTCACACCATTTTTGAACAGCTGACCGGCGTTCATTGTCAGTCTGTATTTTTCCAACAAAGCTCTGCTACCACGCATACTTTGGTTAAATTTGATTCAGGAAAATTTTAAGATAGGGCAATTAGTAAAGGATTACGGTCTTCACGATCCTCTGATTTAACTGAATGTACATTTTTATTGGGGAACTTGAAAAAATATTGGTGGTGGTGGCGGCGATTGTTTTGGTGATGGTGAAGGTGTTGGTGGTGGTGATGGTGGTGCTGGTGTTGGTGGTGGTGATGGCGGTGGCGGCAGTGGTGGTGATGGCGGTGGCGGCAGTGGTGGTGCTGTTGGTGGTGGCGACGGTGGTGATGTAGTTGGTAGTGGCGGTGGTGGTGGTGCTAGTGGTGGCGGCCGTGGTGGTGATGGTGGCGGTGGTGGTCAGTCTACTCTTGTAAAATACAACAGTCGAATTGGCCTCATTGCCATACATGCTGTTCTTGTCCCTATAATCTAACAAGGTGTGTATAATACTAAATATATTCTTAATATATATATATATATATATATATATGTTGTGTGTATGTGTGTGTGAATTATAATTATATTACAAATATATACAGTCCCCCAACCCTTAGAAACTCGCTCTTCCGTTCTCCAGGGTAATTAACCTTCTTTGCCAAATCTTAGACAATAAAGAACCCATTTTATGACACTCCGCGTCCAACATTACATCCAAGTAGGCCTCCATTCCCTGTTGGACTCCAGAAACTGTGGTGGTAAATATTGCTTTCTTAGCAATTCCGTCTCCCTGCAGTCAGCCAGAATATGATTCTATGTTTCACCACAGAGGACACGTTGTCTCTCCGATGTCATCAGTTAATTTGTTGCCTTTCCAGGCGCCCAATCTTAGCCACGTCAGACCCATCTTTCCTCTCACGTACAGTTAACTAAATAGGCCTCCCTCCCCCAGCCCCGCGTTATTTGACACTGTAAGTTAAGTGAAAGTTTAGCCCTACATTGTGATTCTAAATTCTGTCTATCAATGTTACGTAGTCGTCTCTGAGTTATCTTCCATCCGCTACGTCCCATGTCTCTGCCCTGTAGCCAAATGTATTCCATTGCAATTTCTTCTAAGCCCCTACGCAGTTTCGTTGCCCAATACAAAAATAAAGTGTATGCAACAAACCCCCATACATTGGAAGAACTAAAAGGAAACATCCGGCGAGAAACTAACCCATTTTCGGATTTTGCACACAAATTTCTTGAGAGAATGGCTGAAATATATGGATACAAGGACAACATTTCCAAAATCTCCTATAATAAGGTATGTGCTTATTATCATTGTAATTGTAACTATGGGAACGTGAGGTGGTTGCGGGGATATTACACCTCTTTCAGCGTTCGACCGAGCCGAGGCGTCCGGCACGCGAGCCGCCGAGCAGTGGTCGCAGTCTGAAAGAAAAACACTATAGAATGCTTGGATAACATTTAATATTGAAGGAATAGTGTCAGTTTTAAGTATGAAGAAGCATTGTAATACAAGATGTAAAGGAAATATTTATAACAGACATCGTGTTTCTTCAACCTCTGAGCACATTTTCAAAGCCTTTTGTTAGTAAGATCTCGACACATTCCTGATAAATAGTAAAGAAGTTGCAAATATATTCCTAAAGACGATAGGGGTGAACGTAACAACAGTTTTGCTTTAAAGAGAATGAAAACTTAAATCTGAAAGCTTTTGGTAAAAGAACCAAGTAGTAGTAAATTTGGGGATCTATAAGAGCTCAGTGGCTCTCGCACCTGGACCGAAAGATCTTTCGTACGTCCCTTTTCCTTTCAAGGAATTCGAGTTCCTCGGAGCTCATTAGATCCAAGATTCCCTTTCCTGAAATACGAAACGAACCAAACTACGTTATTGTGCTGTCGAGGGGAAACGTGATCACGTGACTTTCCAGAGTGTGGGTAATATAGAACACGGGAATACACGGATTTCTTAACAAGAAAAGACAGTCTCCGAAGACACCTCCACACAACTTGTTGTGGATAGCCAAGACATAATTGTAACGTGAGGGAGTGGAATGGTGGCGAGCATGTTGGCTAAATAGTGAACAACAAGCAACATTTAAATAATAATTTAAACAGACAGTGAACCAAGTTTATTTAATTGGAATTGTCCATATCAACACAGCTCCATGCTCCCACTGAGTCCCAGAGAGTAATCACTGCATAGAGACACCATCTCACCATGGATAAGAAGAAGCAAAACCGCTGCCTGGCAGTAGTGGCCACAGCTTGGTCATCTGCGGTGTTCTCTGGGACCTGCGCAGCAACGGTGGTCTTCTGCAATGTCTTGTACACTGGAGCTGGCCAGCAGCCTTGGCTTGGAGCCTAACCTTGTTAGGTCGCTACCTTCAGATCCAGACTAGCCTACAGGAACGGCCAGCTCCTCGCCGCAGAGATGCCACTACCCACCTGCGGTTCTCGCTTCACCGGTCAGGCCCAGTGCCCCTCTACCCGAAGAGCAGCTAATCTCAGCAGTCAACACATACACAACAGCAAAACATCACCTCACCACCGGAGCGGCGACATGCAGGTTCTGAATATCTTTGTCCGTTTAAGCGCCCTTAAGTAGACACTCGCCGCCACCTCAGCCACAGGCCCAGGACCTGCAAGCAACCATCACCAAATCATCATCCACCGCAGGCCCTAAAATACGATATCAGGAGCACTCCACACACACACACAAAACCGACAGCTCATTACCCCAGTCCATCAGACCATGCGTAATTCCACCGAAGACACAGCGTTTCCTAGAGAAATATGCCGGGCCTACAACCAGGAAACAAAATGACAATGAAACTTTCCAACGTTACCTTTACTTTTCCTTTATTGTCACCCTCAAACTCAGGGCAGTTCCACCCGCTCCCATCCATTCGACGGCAGCTCTCCATCTATCGACCAATTAACACGAGTGTTCTGCGAGACCGCGCTACCTTGATTTCCTTTCTTTATCCTTCTTCCTTTCAGGTGGAGGGATTTTAGTGGGTATGACCATGCTGGCGAGTCCCATACTCCCAGCTTCTCTGTACTACGTAAATATATTCCCCCTTTTCTAAAAAACCGCTTGGTGACCCATACCCATCAACCAAGAGTTCCTCTTTCCAAACAACTCTCCCCCCTAACCGACCCATGGCACCTACTTGCTTACAGAATAGTAAAGTACCTTCTTCTTATTTCTCTGTTTAACCTCCTCTTATGTAGGACTTACACCCCCCAGGACTTACAGGCGGGAGCCTGGGGTCAGAGGCCCGTCGAGAAGCAGACACTCGTGGATCAGACAGAATATCCAGGATGGGTGATGAGCCAGCCCAATGCCTGTTACAGTAGGAAGGAAGTAGATGAAAGGAAATGAATGAAAGGAAAGGCGATGATGGAGCAGTTGATGGAATGAATGGCGGGGGAAACCGGAGAACCCGGAGAAAACCCGCCCAGACGCCGCTTTGACCACCACAAATTGAACCCAGGCCACTTCGGTGAGAGGCGAGCGGTCTAACCACTCGGCCACGGTGCCGCCTAATACCTATGTTTTCTAACACAGTATGAGCTGTAAAAATACGGATTTTCAGGAAAACCTCCTTATGTGTAGGCAACTTTTTCGCTTTAACTGTAATACGAGTTACCTATTGTGAAGGCGAACGTTGCATTAACATTGTATTAAGGTAATGCACAGCTTATAACATATCTTGTTGAAATTAAGGCAGTTATTATACAATGTCAGTAATACTTTTACAACGTTTCAGAATTCTAGCTTGCTGGTCGTTTAAATGTTACTTTTCATTATGTAAATTTATTCTTATAATAAGAGTGCTCCATATCGCGCATTTTTTAAAATATTCACATAAAAAATTCACGTTTTGCAGTAAATAATTTTAAAAAACGACCTATCACGTAAGATTTTTTACATTAATCCCTTATTATTATAGAAAAATTATTACTTTTTGCAATCTGTAGATTGTTTCATTTTTCAAAAGTTAATAATTTGTTTCTCAAAATTGAAATTGGAACATTATTTTAAAAATTTGATGTGTTACACTCACATGACTTTCTCTACTCGTGTACAAACTATGTTTACAAACTTTTATTCTCCATCTATTTCATATTAATCGAGATAAACAATTGCAGAAACGCTCTTTTGACATGCAAAGAGAATTAAATTTACACATAGCGACCAGTTCTAAAAATATTTGACTATCGCTTAAAGCATACTATGTTCCCCTTGTTTTGTATTTGCAAGGGTAATATAGAAATACAGTAGCCTTTAAGCCTAGACATATCTCTTAATAGGTGGTTGCTAGGTGCAGCACCATTCTCTTTGCTACAGATTAATACTCTTTGCATACCCAAGACAAAAAATGAATAACGAATTCCCATTTGAGAAAATAAGTATTGAAAAATTTAAGGGAATAACAAGCAATATCTCGAAAATGGTTCACTCAACAAAAAAATGTATAGGACATAAATTGTGTATTTTAAAGCGATCTACATTTTTGTAGTAAAATTTTGTCTATCTCTTATGGTTTACCAGTTATGCAAAAGTCGTTCACAATGAAGAATACTTTTGGAGACATTCCCAGAAAATTCGAGATATACATTTCATTTGTCATGAAAATATCTTAAACATATGATATTTTAATCAAAACCGTTAGAGCCATGTTGTTCCGTGTACAAAGTAATCTGGGGTGGGTGGATATTCTTGAAAACCTTCGTGTCGCATCTATGGAAGATACTGAACCTAAATACTAAGTTTGGTGTTTATCCGACTGTTCGTTTCTGAGTTATGCTGTTCACAGACACACAGACACACGGACATGTTTCCAAAAATGCTTTATTTGGATTCAGGGGGTCTCAAAACATATATTTCCGGTGAAATCTCGGTATAGAATTTTTGGGTGGAATACAATACTTCCCCTACTTACTATACGTAGTAGGGAAAGTAAAAAAGCGTATATGATCATTTTTAGTGTACTTTTAATAGGAGGCACACAATTTTGAAGCTGATTAGTAAAACATTGCATCTGTTGGAGCATTTTGAGTATGAAAAATGGCGTACAAGAGTTTGCGAGAAAACAAGGTTCGAAGTCGGGCGTGCCTATTAATAAGCATGCGCCTAATGGTTTATAGCTCAGATAATTTGTGGTTTAAATACGCCATATGAAAAAAACGATGGGTTTTCTTGAATTTATAATTCATATTGAGATATTATGTATTACCAGGAGCGGAGGGGGACTTAGTACTTTACCCAGGCCCCTAATTGGGAGCCCCCGGGAGGGAGAAGTGAGGTGACAGATGGCGGTATGATAGGAGGCACGACAGAGCAGAGGGTAGGGTCCCTATATTTTTCAGGCTCAAACCCACCGGTGGCAGCTGGTACAACCGACTCCTCTTCAGGTTAACACATCCCACAGGAAACCCAGAACTCGGAGACCGCCCCCACTCCGGGAACGAAGTTTTACAGACAGCACCCTGTTTCCCCGCATTGCAACACTGAAAGGTGAAGTGCAATTGGGAGGTAAAATGGAGGGACAGAAAATTCGGGGGATGTGATTAACCTCCCCTGCATTCGCCTAGTGACCCAGGGAAACCCCGAAAAAACTATATATTGGCCGCGGAAAATCGAGTCCACAGTCTGTGATTGCGAGTCACACGCACTACCGCCTGCGCATCTTCCTCAATTAGAATTCATATTCGTCGCTAAGTATTCTTAGCTCGTATTCTTCGGAAAAGCAACCAACTGATTAATTCGCCATCCAGTGATCAACAGAAACTGAAGAGGAGCGAAGCTTTACCTCCCAGACTTTATACACTTCCAAAGATTCACAAACCTGGCATGCCTCTAAGGCCCATCCTCAGTGTTATTAGCTCAGCAACATACACGGTCGCCAAATATCTCTCAAATCACATCGGCAATATGGACACATACATTACAGAATCCTCCCACTTCTTTCAAAAACTCAAGACCATCAGCCTACAACCCAACGACATACTCATCAGTTTCGACGTCACATCATTGTTTACCATGGTCCCAGACAGCGAAACTATAACGCAGCTTAAGGAGATTTTTTCAGATGACATTGCGGCCCTCTTACACCATGCTCTGATCACTAGTACTTCCAGTGGAATCACGAATTCCATGAACAGACAGATGGTGTCACAATGGGAAGTCCACTCAGCCTATTGCTAATTTCTATATGGAATTCTTCTAGACTGGATGCAGCATCACCCAAACCTTCGTGCTGGTGGCGCTATGTGGCCGGATCGTTCGTTTTTGGAATCACAGAGAACCAACCCTGGAAGAATTTCTCAACCATCTGAACAGTAGCAATCATCACGTTCATTTCACCATGGAAAAAAATCTGATGTGTTACACTCACATGACTTTCTCTACTCTTGTACAATCTATTTTTTACAAACGCCTATTCTCCATATGCTTCATGTTAATCGAGATATCGAGATGTCAATCTTATTGGTAATTTTCTTGTAGATGCAAGAGGAATATGGTAGCTTTTAAGCGATAGTCAAATATTTTAACGCTGGTTGCTATGTGGCGCATTCCATTCTCTTTGCATGTCCAGGACATAAAAAAGTTGAATAACGAATTTGAGAAAAAGTATAAGTATTGGAAAATTTAAGGAAATAACAAGCAATATCTCGAAAACGGTTCACTCAACAAAAGAAATGTATATGACATAAGTTGTGTATTTTAACGCCAACTACATTTTTTGTGTAGTAAAATTTTGTCTATCACTTATGGTTCACCAGTTATGCAAAAGTCGTTCACAATGAAGAATGCTTTTGGAGACATTCCCAGAAAATTCGAGATATAAATTTTATTTGTCATGACATTATCTTAAACATATGATATTTTAATCAAAATCGTTAGAGCGCTTTTTGAGAAAATTAAAATTTTCGAAAAATGTTCCATGTAAAGGGTAGTCTGGGGTGGGGGGATTTTCTTGAAAACCTTCGTGTTGCATCTCTGGAAGATACTAAACCTAAATACCAAGTTTGGTGTTTAACCGACTGTTCGTTTTTGAGTTATGCTGTTCACAGACACACAGACACACAGACTCACAGACACACTCACACACACACAGACACACACACGGACATGTTTCCAAAAATGCTTTTTTTGGATTCAGGAGGTCTCAAAACATGTATTTCCGGTGTAATCTCGGTATCGAATTTTTGGGTGGAATGCAATACTTCCCCTACTTACTATACGTAGTAGAGAAAGTAAAAACAGGATGATAAATTGTCATTTTTGGACGTCATGGTGTACAGTAAGGAGGATGGCCACAAAGTACACCGGAAACCGACTTCACTGAGATTCACAAGAATTCCAACTACCATCCGAGACAAAAGCGTTCCATGATTAAAACACTAGTGGACCGAGCTACACGCATTTGTGAACCGCAGTACCTACACCATCAGCATTTAGACAAAGCACTCCAAGAGAAGTTCCGCCAATACACAAACAGCTGCAAGTGGTAGGAAAGTCAAGACTTTTCTCTCGTACATTAAATAAGTCACTGACCGCTTCGGGAAATTACTCAGAAGCCACAACATTGATACCGTTTTCAAGTCCAGTAAACAGATCTGCAATACACTCCATTCAGCCAATTATTCTAGACATCCACTGCACACAGTAGGAGTATACAGAATACCGTGTTCATGCGGTAAAGTATATATTAGAAGCTGAATAAGATAATGTTCTGTTGAAGTTTTTGGAGTTGATGGAGTTTGTTTGCACCACGCTTTGGGCGTCAATTTGAAGAAGAATTTTTGTTACGTATGAGAAGCCGATTTGAAGATGTATTTTTGTTGTTACGCTCCAAGTTTAAAAAAAATTACTTTGCTATTAAACTGCTTCTGTAGATATTATTTATGTTTAATATTTTTGCCTCGGCTGCGTCAGTATTGTTTTAGAGACACGTATCTCTTAGACAGGGCGTGGTGAGACAAGAATGTAGGCTTACACAGATTTTAAGTTTAAATTCACTTCTTTTTATTAATCCTTGCCACAAATTAAATAGCACTACACTGATATTAAGAACTGTGAGATTCTTTTATTTAATACTTGCACTTTGTTAACGCGTATACTTAATTTTCGTTTCACGCGGATACATAATATTTCTTTAGAGAACATATCTTCCATCCGGTCACTACCAAGGTATGCATGCAATTGAACATATTTCAACCGTCCAAACCCATAAACTTCTGTATCTCAAGTCTCTGATTGGCTAACCCTAGTCCAATAGAATACCTGCATTTAATTAAAGATTTTTCTGGCTGTTGATTGGCTATTTTTAAAAAACTGTCACAAAATTTACATTACTGCTGCCCTAATCACGACTAGTATTATTCAAACTCTCAAACTCATTATTGCCTCAAGGTTACTTCATTGTTAGCTCATTGTAAGCAACTTTAAACTTATTGTTCTCACAGCTCTTATATTATTAAATTACGTAATATATTCACATAACATTATTAAACATGTTTATAATAATATAAGCATTTACAATGACTTACATACATTTTTACAAATTATGACATACTTATTACTTCAAGGCGGGCTGTTATTGAATTTACATATTATATAATTTAATTAAAATTATTCAAGTGTTAAAAATACTGCGTCAAAATTTACTTAATTAAATTACTTAACACCAGCGGTACTTAATGACGGGCAACCGTAGAGGAGCAAAATTGCTACCCGCCTTCACTCCCCTACTTAAATTTCACCAGGCACCTTATGAACCAGACATCCCGTCACTACGTAGTTAAGCCCTAATTAGGGCAGATACACGCGTAACACACCTTCGGGTCGCCCTCAGTCCGCCTTATGTCGTCGTGAAGATTTTTTCCGCTTCAAGCTCTCAAGCAGTCAACATGGTAAAGAAGAAGACTACCAGCTCCGCAGCCGCCAAGCTTCCTTCCCGAGAGGGAAAGTATGACACCGTGCAGCCGAAGATCTTCCCGCCACTTCGCCGCGGGATTCTCACTAACCAACTCAGCCAACCACATAGCGCAGAGCCGCCTGTGCAACGCTTCTCCGCCGTTGTACGGGGCAACCCTGCTCTTCAACGCCGCACAGCGCTTCTGGCCGTCTGCGGCCAGGACGAGGATTAATAAAGATCGAGGTCTAATACCGCTGGTCAGACCGAAATTCTTGGAAGAAAGCGAGTACTCGGCTGACTTGGGCGCAGGACGGCCCTTGTTACGGCACATCCTGCCGCTTGAGGCCAGCCGCAGTCCCCGCCCAACGCCATCCCGCCACATCTGCCTGTATGGGCACACCGCCGACTCATATGACGACGTATCCAGTTGCCACTATTGCGTTAACGGAACACTAACCGCTGACTCCCGGGCACACGACTTGACTCAACGCCGTCGCTTTTGCACCTCATTTGGGGACAACCGGCACTGCCCACTCTACCCACGTAGAACATCGCCGAACAACCACATCATCACGAAACCGCAGAACAACGCACCACCACCGCATCACATCTCATCTAGAACACCAACAGCCTGTTTGAACAGAACACAGTCAGCAACAACAGCATCCTTGAAGCAATTCAAGACCTACACGCCGATTTGCTCGACTTATCCAGCCGTCTCGCCACTCTACAAGAGCAGTTCAGCACACAGATCACCTGTATCACTGCTACCATTGAAAGACAGCACGAGAACATCATCGCGAAAATGGACCATCCCAATCCTACCACCTTTAGACTGGGAAACGATTACCTTCCTGAGAAGATCGCAGACCATGCGAACAGAGAGATTCGGACTCTCCAGCCTTATCTACCGTCACCACCAAGAGAGACACCACATCACCACACACGACAATACACTTTAAAATTCTCTGTCTACACAACACCCAAGACAAACGCCCAGAGGTAACAGGCCCGGTACGGAGCTTCAACAACAACTAGCGACACCATGGCTTCGGCCATGACAATTGCCTAACCACCACTGCTGAGAACTCCGCCACACTTTAGTAACCGCCCACAAACAGCGGATTTGCTTCAGCGGCACCCAGCCACCATGCTACCAATTATGTCCCCATTAAATAGTATCACAACAGAACAAGATCCTTTCTTTTCCTCTTCCTTTTTCCTTCCCAAAGACCTTTATAGTTCTTGTTTTTCCTTAAACCTTTATTCCCGCCCCCCAAAGCACCAAACACAGTCACTGTCGAAACTTCTGCCAGAACATTTTGACCTCGCCACCGCCACCGATGTTGTCTGCCGAAGTCGCAGACGAAACGTCTGGGAGGAAGAAGTAGAAGGAGCCCAGTAGACTACGACCCACAAGCCCGGATAATACTTTATTTAATAATGATATCTTTTCTGTTAAGCCAAATTTTGTTTCTCTCTCGTATCTTCAAATGTTTATCTTGCCTCTTTCCAAAACCCTTTAGTATTTGTTTCTCTACTTCTCCAAAAATCACTAGGTCACTGTGCATTCCCATATATCTCGATTATGCTATTTATGTATCAAGTACGCAAAATAAGGCTTTTGTGTACGTGGTGCATACAATAGTTTTTAGTGAAAGTTCTCTAAATTATATTAAATTAAATAAATGTAGTATGAGTACTTTATTAATATAAAAGATATAGCGAGGCATTTGTTGACATATCTCACAGCCGACTGAATCCTAAGCCACAAACCTCCCAGGAAACGTTGACCGTAACAATACAAGATACGCTAGAAGGCAGTGCTTATTCTGAGCACTCGTTTCTAAACAACAAGCTTGTGCGGAAAATATGGGTGAAAATTCCGAGGAAATTTCAATCCGGCAGCAGTATGAGAAGGAATATGTTCCATTTAAAGACTGCTGCAAAGTAAGCAGTGTTTCCCTTGTGAACGTAAATGTGATCACTGCCATTTGGATTTAGTTTATTACGCCACTAAAGGTTTCCATGACAACTTTAGCTCCCTAGGCCGGTAAGTACTAATTTTCGACGTGTTAAAAATCTGACAAGCAGCTGTTATAAAGAGCGAGTATTAAGAATATATTTTTATAGAGGTGTCACTAAAGGTAGGGCTTTTAACATGAGCCTCTCAAACTAGAAACTGAAGACTATAACACTCAGTGGAATAAAAGTTTTATAACAATGTATTGTTGCCGCCCTTGTTTCTTACGATGCAAATTGTGTATCTTCTAATCGGAGGCCTTGTACCATTTAATGACTAGAAAGTGCATTCTTCCAATGATTTCAACTGTTTCTAATCCAATTAATGTAATCATAGATGTTATCAATACCAATTCTACTTCCTCTGCGCGAAGAATATTACAAATTGTAATAATTGCACTTTTAACATCACAGTTACGTCAAAGGAATAATAATAATAATAATAATAATAATAATAATAATAATAACAGGCATAGGTTATACAACGGAAGGGGACATCTCGCGACCTACATAGATCTATTGTGACTGACATGCGCAGCGTGAAGGAACAGCAGGAAGCTATAGGCCGTAGGAAACAGACAGGCCACACAAACGCGCGGAAATCCCTGTTCCAGGCCTGCAGAGAGCGATAAATGTCCCGTCGACCAAGCAGCCCTCTAGTGGCCACGAGGAGTACTCTTTCCTTTGAGAAAAAATTCCGCACCGACAATGCCATACGTCACGGAAGATAAAAGCACATACGAAAGATGAGGGGGGACGTAATTAAAGGAAAATTATAGAAAAGAAATCGTGGTAGATGAGAAACAACTGCAGCATTCGCCTACCAGGGAAAACCACGAAAAACCCCAGTTCAGAGTGGGAATCGAACCGGGACCTTCGAATGCGAATCTCAAACGTTCCTCGGAGCCATCTCGTTTGGTATAATAATGTTAAATAAAACATACGTTTGTTAATAAAATTATTGTTACACTTATTCCCTTGGTTTATTTTTGCCACAGCCTTCTATTTATTACAGGATTTCATGGTTGTGCAAGTGATCATGTTGTCAGCACTGATTCGGGGCTGTGTATAAAATAGTATATATGACAACATACATACCAGGCGTATTCCAAAACTACGGTCCGTTTGGTCATAATAACACCTTGGCTCATGAGCGATGTTATTGACAGTAATATGTGCCTACATATCTACTTTACTTTTCCACATAATCGCCCTTCACATCTATACACTTGCTGTAACACTGCACCAGCTTCTTTAACCCCTCGGCATAGAACTCTGCTGCCTGGGACTTGAACCAGTTATTAACGCTCGTCTTGAGTTCATCGTCGGTTTGAAATCGTTGTCCACCTAGCCACCGTTTCAAACGCAAGAAGAAGAAATAGTCGCTTGGTGCAGGTCGGAGCTGTACACACGGTGGTCAAAGAGTTCCCAACAAACTCTTGAATCTTCTCTTTGGTTTTAGCAGCGGTGCGCGGGCGTGCGTTGTCGTGCAGGAGGATGATGCCAGACGACAGTTTCCCCCGGCGACGGTTTTGGATCGTACGTCTCAGTTTGGTAAGCGTTGCATAGTACACGTCAGCTGTAATTTTTGACCCATAATCCATGAAATCAATTAAAAGCACGCCTTTTTCGTCTCAAAACACGGTAGCCATCATTTTGCGATTCATGTACGGCGATTGCTTACACATTTTTGGTTTGGGTGAACCGGAACGACGCCACTGTATTGACTGTTGTTTCGGTTCTGCGTTGGTGTACGCTATCCATGTTTCGTCGCCCGTAACAATGTTGGAAAACAAACCATCTCCATCTTGTCTACAGCGCTGCAAAAACTGTCGTGCACGGCGCATTCGTTGCTTTTTGTGCTGACCGGTGAGCAGTTTTTGGCACCCACCTCGCACAAAGTTTCCGATACCCAAGCTGTTCAGTGACAATCCTGTAATGTGAGGTTCGAGCAACATTTGGGGATTCATCACCTAGACCACTAATCGTCAAACGCCGAAAACTGGGCCTACCACTCCTCTGTTCATCGTGCACATTTGTGCGGTCGTTTCGAAATTCTCTACACCAGTGTCGAACGTGTCTGTCACTCATTATGTCCGATCCATACACGAGGCATAATTCACGATGGATGTCGACCCTTTTGCCAGCAGAAATCTAATCACACCACGCACTTCACAACTGGCGGGATCTACACTGTCGCATCCATTGCGATCTGCTCTCACCGACTGGCAAACGTCTACTGCGTCACACCAACACTACGGTAGGTTCCTCAGGAGTTGGTAGACAGCGCTGCAAGGCGTAAAACGTTTTATAGGGTCTACCATCCGTTAAATATTGTTCACCGGAGCTTATTTTTGGAATACGCCTGTTATATTAAAAGCTGTTTTATTTTTCCCATAGGGTTGTTAGATTGTTGTTCTTCCACACTTAGCTTTCAACCTTCCGCAAACATTTGCACTCGCAAAATAAACCCCACTTTTGAAGCTTATATCATAAATAGCGACAGGATTTTAATGCAAATGTATATTTCTTCTCTACTGGCAGAAAGAGCTCACTTGGTACGTGAATTAATTATTAAATTTCTAACAATTTAACCGTATTTTATTTTGCATATAATGCATATATTCCCTGTTTTGTTAATAAGCACAATATTTCAGAACTTTGTGAATTATGCTTTATATTTGCTTGTTTAACATCTATATTTTATAAATATATTTTACTTTAACTTAATATTTTACATACAAATAATATATTTCTAAGTAATACTTAACGCACTCAACATTCATTTCAATTTCGGAGTCAACATTTATAAAAATCTGATGTGTTACACTCACATGACTTTCTCTACTCTTCTACAAACTATTTTTACAAACGCTTATTCTCCATATGCTTCATGTTAATGGAGATATCGAGATGTCAATCTTATTGACAATTTTCTTGTAGATGAAAGGGGAATATGGTAGCTTTTAAGCGATAGTCAAATATTTTAACGCTGGTTGCTATGTGGCGCATTCCATTCTCTTCGCATGTCCAGGACATAAAAAAAATGAATAACGAATTTGAGAAAAAGTATAAGTATTGGAAAATTTAAGGGAATAACAAGCAATATCTCGCAAACGGTGCACTCAACAAAAGAAATGTATATGACATAAATTGTGTATTTTAACGCGATCTACATTTTTCGTGTAGTAAAATTTTGTCTATCTCTTATGGTTTACCAGTTATGAAAAAGTCGTTCATAACGAAGAATACTTTTGGAGACATTCCCAGAAAATTCGAGATATACATTTTATTTGTCATGACAATATCTTAAACATATGATATTTTAATCAAAATCGTTAGAGCCGCTTTTGAGAAAATTAAAATTTTCGAAAAATGTTCCATGTAAAGGGTAGTCTGGGGTGGGGGGATTTTCTTGAAAACCTTCGTGTCGCATCTCTGAAAGATACTGAACCTAAATACCAAGTTTGGTGTTTATCCGACTCTTCGTTTTTGAGTTATGCTGTTCACAGACACACAGACAGACACACAGACACACAGACACACACACGGACATGTTTCCAAAAATGCTTTTTTTGGATTCAGTGAGTCTCAAAACATGTATTTCCGGTGAAATCTCGGTATCGAAATTTTGGGTGGAATACAATACTTCCCCTACTTACTATACGTAGTAGAGAAAGTAAAAATGTAACCTACAAAGGAAAAACATTTCAAAATATTCAACCTTTAATAGATTTAGAAGTTAATTTCCAAAACTATTCCTGCAGTTTCCCAATCCTACGTTTTATATGGGCATTTTATATGCATATTACGAAAGTTTTCCATGCATAAATGCATACATATTAATAATATTTTATGTTTCAATACATATACCTTAAAGTTTTATTTCAGAGACCTAAAAAGTCGATCTAACACCTCAGAAAAAGCCATTAGTATATACATAGTTTGGAATAAATCATTTATGAAACTGTGATAATGAATCTCGGCCTCCGCTATTAATGCATTCGTATTCCATTGTTCTATTCTTTGAAAAAGAGAAGTGATGTTTAGCTCAC
The DNA here is from genome assembly GCA_030765065.1 of Deroplatys truncata. Classification (NCBI taxonomy): domain Eukaryota; kingdom Metazoa; phylum Arthropoda; class Insecta; order Mantodea; family Mantidae; genus Deroplatys; species Deroplatys truncata. The sequence goes on along the minus strand of CM060984.1, from coordinate 237,053,845 downwards.
TTTTACTTTAAAGAAACATAGTTGGCAGCCTGAATTCTCCCATTATAACATATGACACCGAACTAGCTCACTGCTCGAGATGGCATGAGAGGATCAATTGACAGTTCCACTTGTGCTAATGATTTCTGCTGCCGCCGTAACGCGAGACAGATGACAGAAGCTCTCTTCAACACGGAGACGGCGAGAAATTTCATTACACATGACTTTCTCCACCCATTATTGTTCACTTTTATATAGCTTCCACTAACTACTCTTACGAAAGTCTATATTCCTATGTACTTCAGTTTAATTTAAATAAAGCTTTCTGGAAATAGCTACATTACACATTTCGTTATACATACAAAAGGAAGTGCGAGAGCCGAATATCTAAGAATTCAAATTATTGAACAATTTGGACCATTAATAACGGATATATCGGAAATTTCGGATGCCACAAAAAATTATTTGAAATAAACTGTGTGTTTTAAAGAGATCTACAATTTTGTGTAGTATTTTTTCGTCTATCCCTTAACGTTTACTACTTATACAATATTATGCAAAATACTTTCCGAATAAACAGGAATTCACAGGATATTCCCAGAAAATTCAAGATATACATTTTATTTGTCATGTTAATATCTTAAATATATGGTATTTTAATCAAAATCGATAGAGCCATTTTTTAGAAAATCAAAAATTTCTAAAAATATTTCATATAAAGGGTAGTTTGGTGGGAGGGGCATTCTTATAAACTTGTGATGCATCTTTTGAAGGTACTGAATCTAAATATCAAGTTTAGTACTTATTCGACTTTTCGTTTTGAGTTATGCTGTTCTCTCAAAAATGACTAACGATTTTGATTAAAATATATGTTTAAGATATTTTCATGACAAATAAAATGTATATCTTGAATTTTCTGGGAATGTCTCCAAAAGTATTCTTCATTGTGAATGACTTTTGCATAACTGGTAAACCATAAGAGATAGACAAAATTTTACTACACACAAAATGTAGACCGCGGTAAAATACAAAATTTATGTCATATACTGTTTTTTGTTGATTGAACCATTTTCGAGATATTGCTTGTTATTCCCTTAAACATTTCAATACTTATTTTCTCAAATGGGAATTCGTTATTCATTTTTACTTTCTCTACTACGTATAGTAAGTAGGGAAGTACTGTATTCCACCCAAAAATTCGATACAGAGATTTCACCGGAAATACATGTTTTGAGACCCCCTGAATCCAAAAAAAGCATTTTTCGAAACATGTCCGTGTCTGTGTGTGTCTGTGTGTCTTTTTGTGAACAGCATAACTCAGAAACGAACAGTCGGATAATCACCAAACTTGGTATTTAGGCTCAGTATCTTCCAGAGATGCGACACGAAGGTTTTCAAGAAAATCCTCCCACCCCAGAGTACCCTTTACATGGAAGATTTTTCGAAAATTTTAATTTTCTCAAAAATGGCTCTAACGGTTATGATTAAAATATCATATGTTTAAGATGTTTTCATGACAAATAAAATGTATATCTTGAATTTCCTGGAAAAGTCTCCAAACGTATTCTTCATTGTGAACGACTTTTGCATAACTGGTAAACCATAAGAGATAGACAAACTTTTACTACACAAAAAATGTAGATCGCGTTAAAATACACAATTTATGTCATATACATTTTTTTGCTGAGTGAACCATTTTGGAGATATTGCTTGTTATTCCCTTAAATTTTGCAATACTTATTTTCTCAAATGGGAATTCGTTATTCATTTTTTTTTGTCTTGGATATGCAAAGAGTATTAATCTGTGCAAAGGGAATGGTGGTGCACCTAGCAACCAGCTATTAAGAGATATGTATGTGCTTAAAGGCTACTGTAATTCCAAATTGCCCTTGTAAATATATATTCCACTTGCATCTACAAGAAAATTAGCAATAAGATAGACTCTGCAAATGTCTATCTCGATTAACATGAAGTAGATGGAGAATAAGCGTTTGTATAAATAGTTTGTACAAGAGTAGAGAAAGTCATGTGAGTGTAACGCATCAGATTTTTTTGTCTTGGAGATGCAAAGAGTATTAATCTGTGGCAAATAGAATGGTGCTGCTCCTAGCAACCAGCTATTAAGAGATATGTGTATGCTTAAATGCTACTGTATTTCTATATTGCCCTTGCAAATACAAAACAAGGGGAACATAGTAGGCTTTAAGCGATAGTCAAATATTTTTAGAACTGGTCGCTATGTGTAAAATGTATTTCTCTTTGCATGTCAAAAGATCGTTTCTGCAAATGTTTATCTCGATTGATATGAAATAGATGGAGAATAAGAGTTTATAAAAATAGTTTGTACAAGAGTAGAAAAAGTCATGTGAGTGCAACACATCAGATTTTTACTTTCTCTACTACGTATAGTAAATAGGGGAACTATTATATTCCACCCAAAAATTCGATACGGAGATTTCACCGAAAATATATGTTTGAGGCCCCCTGAATCCAAAAAAACATTTTTGGAAACATGCCCGTGTGTGTGTCTCTGTGTGTGTGTGTGTGTGTGTGTGTGTGTGTGTGTGTGTGTGTGTGTGTATGTGAACAGCATAACTCAGAAACGAACAGTCGGATAAACACCAAACTTGGTATTTAGGTTCAGTATCTTCCAGAGATCCGACACAAAGGTTTTCAAGAAAACCCCCCACTCCAGATTACCCTTTACATGCAACATTTTTCGAAAATTTTAATTTTCTCAAAAATGACTCTAACAATTTTGAATAAAATATTGTTTAAGATATTTTCATGACAAATGAAATGTTTATCTCGAATTTTCTGGGAATTTTTCAAAAAGTATTCTTTATTGTGAACGACTTTTGCAAAACTGGCAAACCATAAGAGATAGACAAAATTTTATTACACAAAAATGTAGATCGCGTTAAAATGCACAATTTATGCGATATACATTTTTTGTTGAGTGAATCATTTTCGAGATATTGCTTGTTATTCCCTTAAATTTTCCAATGCTTTTGCTCAAATGGGAATTCGTTATTCATTTTTTATGTCCTGGACGTACAAAGAGAATGGAATACTCCACACAGCAACCAGCTCTTAAAATCTTTGACTATCGCTTAAAGCCTAGCAATTCCCCTTGCACCTGCAAGAAAATTAGCAATAAGATTAACATCTCGATATCTCGATTAACATGAAGCATATGGAGAATAAGCGTTTGTAAAAATAGTTTGTACAAGAGTAGAGAAAGTCATGTGAGGTAACACATCAGAATTTTTGTCATAAATGTCGTAAACATATGATTTTTTAATCCATATCATTAGTCAGATTTGAGAAAAAATTAAAAATATAACAAACTTTTTCATATTAAGGGTAGTTTTCGATGGAGAGATTTTCTTGAAGGCCTTCGTGTCGCATCTTTGGAAGATGCTAAACTTAAATACAAAATTTGGTATCTATCCGGCTTTTCATTTTTGAGTTATGCTGTTCACAGACACACATGCGAACTTTTTTCCATAAATATTTGGGTTTTTTTGGACCCATGGGGTATTTTTTCGAGTGGTGGGGAAATACTTTTTGCATACTTACCCCCAGAGAAGCTGAGAGTGTAGAACTCGCTATCCAAGGATGGCCCTACCCACTAAAACCCCTCCACCGGAGTAGTAAAGAGGTTTTTTGCGTTACCGCCTTAAGCACCCGCGCATTCCATGGTGAAAGTGAGAATTGGCCCGCACTGCGGAAACCAGTGGAGTAACAGACAGGTCCAGCCTGTCCTCTAGCGGAGTGCAGGAGAGGATAGAGGGAGTTTTAGGTGTTGCTGTTGTTTGGAATATTGCTGGTGTGTTTGCTCTTATCAATATATTATTATAGGTCTTATTAATATACATAAAAATGTAATTATGTTATGCTATGCTAATTTGAGGATGGTTTCTGATTAATATACAGATGTCCGGCCTGTACATTTAACATTACAAACTTCCAGATAAAAAGCATATGACACGTGATTACTAGGTCTCTTACCATTTATGACCGCAACAAAGGCAATGACAACAATGATTACATTATTAGGTTATATTAGAATGCGCAAAAATGGCGACGTGGACACCGCAACAGAAGGTTTTCTGTGTTCGTGGACTGACTGAAACAAAATGTGTGAAGCGTGTACAACATTTTCGCCGTTTAACCTTGGCCGTCACGACGATGTCCCCTCCTATGTAAGCATTATGAAATGGGACAGGCAGTTTTTATTAGTGCTCGCCACACATTTAATTTTGGTGAATCTCTTTCGACCTCACGAGGATTTTCACTGCCCCAGGTACGACAATTATGTCTGTTAGCTTTTCCAATTCACATGGAAAATTGCTGTATCAGAGAAGCCACACTTTATGCAGGAAAGCACCACCCTCTTCAATTTTATCCAAAATGTTTGCGGCGAATGTCTTCCGTTTGGTTTTATCCCAGGGATAGATTCGCTGGTGTAACTGAATCTTATAGGCCCGTAGACGTAATCTTTTGCGGAGTACATCATGAACCGTAGACCGAAGAGTGCCACGTTCTACACTGGCGCGTCGAATTCACTTCTTCGGACTTCTTATGAAGGTCATACCTATCCCTTCCACATTTTCTGCAGACACATTCCGTATGCTATGCTTTCCACGAAAAACTACCAGTTTCTCGTAACTGTCTGTACCATTTCATATTTCTTACATAGGAGGGGGCATCTCATGACGGTCAAGGTTAAACTCACGGCGAAAATGTCGTTGTAAAGGCTGGTTCACAACCGCCCGAGAACGGAAACGAGAACGGGAAGCAATACACCATACAAGATATTGGTTCACAATAGCCCGGTAACGAGAACGGGAATGCATATCGATCACAAAGTGAAAGTCGATTTTGCGCATTGGGATTTCATTTGTTTTTAACTGACCAATGATATTTTTTTCACCTACTTCCAATTTAGCCAAGCCAACGTCAAAATTCGATAGAGTAAACATTATCTAAATGCATATCCATTGCATTTCTGATCCCTCTAGTTGTGCCAAGCTTTCATTCCTTTATTTAATGGCATACATTAAAGTTGTTTATTGTTCTTTGTTTAATTTCTACCGGTTGTTTGCTCTTCTTTGTAGCTTTCGCCATTATTTTTTAGGTAATTGTCAGTTTTGAGTTGCATATACACAAACTACAAATGATCCTTTCACCAGAGGAACCAACGCTCATTGGATTTGCGGGTGTCTGGATGAGGTTAGGAAGCACATTTACTGCTAATTTCTTCCAGTTTCATGTTTCCAGCTTGCTACTATAGCGAACAAAACTAAATTAAATTGAGTTTTATTTATGGACGCTCTTTAACTATTATGGTCCTTAGCGTCCCATTCCATATTGGTCGTGAAACACCGGTAATTTTGCTCAGAGGCCTCTTTATCAGGCTTGAGGTTCTTTTACGTGCCGTAAATCTACGACACGGGACAACCGGCTTTACTTCCCTTCCGAAGGAAGCCGTGCTAAGGATTTTTACGCCCGAAAAAATTCATCGTCCTCCGCCGGGTTCGAATCCGCGGCCTAGAGAACTAGAGGCTAGCACTTTACCACTAGTCCACGGAGGACGACATATAGCGAGCACTAGCGGCTGTTCCATATAACGGCCGCCTAGAGTAATCTCTAAAGTGAAGAGTCTAATTGCACAACATGGATCTCATTGTCGATTGTGAGCGCTCCCATTTGGATACATGTATTTCAACTTTCTCGTTCTGGTCACCGTTCTCGTTGGTTGTGAACCAGCCTTAACGCTTCACAGATTTTGTATTAGCCAGTCCAAGAACACAGAGAACCTTCTGTTGTGATTGCCACGTTGCCATATTTGCACATTCTAATCTAACCTAATAGTGTAATCATTGTTTTCGCTGCCATTTTTGCAATCTACATGGCAAGAGACCTACTAATCAGTCTGAAATGTTTTTTGTCTGGATCTGATACAACTAAAGGTATAAACTTTGTAATTTTATAAACGTATAGGCCGGACACTCGTATAATTAAAGTTCAATATGAGAACTTATTTATAGCATTTGGCTTCTGCCCTGGGGTGTCATTGTTAGTGATAACGTTCTTTCATGTTGGTTAGTTATAATTAACATAACGACCTTTACAAGTCAGCGTTGATCAACAAAGACTGAGACTTATTTTATTTTAGCAGATGTATATTACTCCATTTGAGTGTTTATATCACTACTTTCTGTACTACGTATTCGACATCGAGATTTCAACGGAAATACATGTTTTGAGGCACCTTGAACCTACAAAAAAAACGTTTTAGAAAAAGCTCCGTGTGTGTGTATCTGTGTGTCTGTGAACAGCATAACTCAAAAACACAAAAGTTGGACAAATACCAAACTTGGTATTTAGGTTCAATTCCAGGTATCTCCCTACCCCAGATACCCTTTACATGGAACATTTTTCGAAAGTTTTTATTTTCTAAAGAATGGCTCTAACGGCTTTGATTAAAATGCCACATATTAAAGATACTTATATGCAAATAAAAAATTTATATCTTGAATTTTCTGGGAATAACTATTTCACTTGGAAGAAATTTTGTATAACCTTGTATAACTGGTAAACGTTAAGCGACAAACGAAAACGTGCTACCCAAGAAATGTAGATCTCTTTAAAACACAATTTATTTAAAATAAGATTTTTTGTGGTATAAGCCGTTTCTGAGATATCCGGTATTAAAGGTTAGAATTGTTAATTTCTTGGTCACTCTCAAAGTCCTTCCAACATTCAGTTGTTTCTCGCGATTGTAGGGAAACAGCATGGTATTTTAAGGTCAGCATATAGTGTCAAGGTTTTAAACATTTGACTATCACTGTTCTCTTTGTATCTATAACGAAATGTGTAATGTAGCTTTTTCTGCAAATGTTTATTTGAATTAAAATGTAGTAGGTAGAGAAATAATTTGTAATATACAATAGAGGATAGAGAAAGTAATATGAATATATGATATCATATTTTATTTTTCAAATTAATACCCCCACTTCAATGCACTTTTCAAGGCTTGTCTGCCAGTCCTCGAACACATGGTGCACGCAATTTTTTGTGAGGTCCTTGAGAATCGCCTCACCTTTCTTGAGCACTGCTTCTCAAATCGAATGCCCCGTAGCGTTGCCTTTAATGATGGGAATAAAACAATCACAGGGTGTAAGAATGGGTTTATAAGGCGGATGGGTACATAGATAATATTCAATCTAACCAAAAACTGCATGCCTTGATTTGCGACCTAAAGCAGCGAGTTGTCATGATGAAGTCTCCACTCAGTCCAATGAGGTTTTGGTCGTTTCCTTGCAATGTGCTTCCTCAGTTTAACCAATACTGCTGTAACATAGTGTGAGAGGGAATTGCATGCTGGTAAATCACTTTGTGGTATGCGAAATGCAAACAGGGTCTGCAAAACAGAGCATGTTCCTATAGACATGCAAAAAACCCCGCTGTTTTCAAATATTCGTGGCACAGACAGAAAACCATCAAGGGAGCTACAGGAAATAATCAGCCTTCGTAATTACTCCGCCGCATGGCATCATCGTATGAAGTAAAATGCTGTATTTAAGTTGTGATTACTTTTTCCCATAAATGTTTTGTCTTTGGATTCAGGGGGTCTGAAAATATGTTAATCTTGTATCGAAATTTTGGGTGGAATACAATACTTTATATATTATGTGGGTGATAGAGAAAGTAAAAGCTATGAAAGTGCGTCACAAACGCAGGCCTAAGCCGCCAGAGTTCTGTTCGCTAGGCAGTTGGAGGAACCTCGGCCGCACAAATCCCAGCGCCGTAATGATGCGCTCGGAATTAACTCTGTTTGTTCCTTTCAAAGAGAAACACGTTTATTTGGACTTCAATAATTGAACGAGCCGGCTGAAGATATACGTATCTTGAATCAGTGATGCTAACGAGATACATTAGAGGCATACCTCCAGCAGAAGCCAAGCCCCAGACCACCGCCATTAATAACTCAAGCATCTAAAGGGAAGTTTTTAATGCCCTCAATTAGCTCTAATGAGGGTTGGTAGCTGGGCGAGGCTAATCCAATTGCTAGCAGTAACGCAATGTCGAATTTCGGTTCCTAATTGTGGAGATTAACGTCCTCTGAGCAACTTCCTTTGGGGCTGGGCCCATTTCACATATATATGGAGGGTGAAGGCATTTTCTGGTGCTTTGGTTAAAGAGAGATAAACCCACCTATCGAAATATGCTAACTGCTGGTTATTCTGTTCCATAGTTCACCCTCAGCTGAAGAGCTACCTTTTGGGCAAGCTTTGAGCGTGAACACCACCCAAATCCTCCGAGAGGCAACTTTATGCTTATGGCTTACTCGACGCACTGGCAGCCTTTCAAACTCGAGTGACCAATTAATTTGAAGAAGGTTTATTTTAGGAGTTGTATTGTAGTTCGACTGTTGGGGAGCCAAACTTGATGAAGTAACTGCCCCACGTATGACACAAAGTTTCCCGTGGCCTTCGCCCCAACGTTTAGGAGTCAACATTGTATTTTTATGTTTCTTTAAATATTATATATATTTATGTTTGCCTCGGCTGCGTCAGTATTAATTTGATGTAATGTATCTCTTTGCAGGGGGTGATGCGGCTAAAGAATGTAGGCTTACACAAATAATAATTTTTACTTCGCTCCTTTTATTAATCCTTGACACGATTAAATAACACTTCACTGATAGAGAGCTGTGAGATTATTTATTAATTGCTCTTTTAAGCACGTAAACTTCATAATATTATCGCTGTAGTGAATTTTCGTCTCACACTGAATACGTACCGAGCGAACGAACTGCTCAGGTACGTTGCCTTCTAGCGACTGGCGTTTACCGCTTAAACTTGTAAATTTCTCTAATTCAAGTCTCTGATTGGCTAATCCTACTCCAATAGAATACTTTTATTTAACTTTCAGCTTTTCTGGTTGCTGATTAGCTTTTTATAAACTTTTAAAATATTACACTATTGTTTCCAAGAATTACTAGTAGCATTATTAAACTTTCCAATTCATTATTGCCTCAAGGTTACCTCATTGTTAGCAACTTTCGGCTTCTATTCTCACAGTTCCAACATTATTAAATTACTTAATACATTCACATAACATTATTATACATGTACATAGTAATATAAACATAATACAATGACTGTTAGTTACACTTTATATATTACATTATACACACATTGCTTTATGGCGGGCTCTTATTTTTTTAAATTATATAATTAGACTGATATTATTTAAGTGTTAAAAATACTGCCTCAAATTAATTGCATTTATCTTTCCCGTTTTTTATGAAATTATTGCACTATCATCTAATGAATTTTTATACTTAAGGGGACAAGCTATTCTGAACGCATGGAAATTACACCTTAAGTTTGTTAAATTACCACTGCTCTTAAAGTTCCCAATGGTTTTTCTGAATTTTTATTAATCAGTTTATAAATCATTACAATTATTTGAAGTGGTTGTTTGCATTGATAGCTTATGTAGTTGAGTCCGTAAAAATTATTTCATTCAACAGAAAAATAATAAAATTTACTCTTAAAACATGTGAATTCATGTACCTTTTTCTCTGATACTAGTTTCAATACAGAATCACACTTTTGCATGCTTGTTCTTGGTATAATCAGCTATCTTTTGAACCTTAATTACTTGGTTATGTATATCAGTTCATTAGAAATTGAAACAAAATTATTTGCAAAGTCAAAAAATTAAAATGTGGAAAATTTGCAACGTTGTTGCTTTCTTAATATCACTAATATAATTATAAAATTATGATTGTGGTTCAGAAAGTTTACTATGTGTTGTATACACGTACTGAAAATTTAATCTACCTTCCATGCTTTCTGAGAAAAAGGTACATAAGTATCTAAGAATGTTGTTTTGAGAAAACTGAGTTTAAAGTTTGAGCATTAAAATTCTGACACACTTCAGTACATTCCAGGGTCATAATTATCTGCACCTTCAGCTTTTCTGAATGCGTTCTCTTGCTCCTAGCCTCTTTTGTTAATTGCTGAACTGCTCGCTGGGCATGATATAGTCGTTCGTTGTTTAAAGATACAAAAATGTTCTAAAAAGGGACGTTGCATGACAGCTTTAAAGGAATGCAGACTGGCATTTAAATGGTATTTAAATGTCTTAAAACTTCTTAACCCCCAAAAAGTATATATTTTATGAAACTTGAGATAATAGAGATTTTATTAGTGCAAGCAGTGTATAGGACAGGGTTAGAAAGCTAGAATAAGACTGAAAAACTGAATGTCATAGCCGGTATTTAAACCACAGACCTTCCAGCTCCCGTCCGGTTTCTCTTAACAACTGAGTTACCATGGCAACTTGCAGAAGCGACATCAAATCCCGGTTATGGCATTCAATTTTTCAATCTGATTCTTCATTTCCAGCCTTGTCGTGGATACGGCTTGTGTGAAAGAATAATTTATTACCATTGATTGAACTAATTGTATGACGCAGTATTTAAATGAGATTAAGGCAATATTGGAATTACAAATTCAAACAGATGGGCAATACTTGACACGTATATCATTGTGAATACATTGTGTAAAAATTATAAATGACTCTATAATAAAAACTTGCCAGGACCAGGCTAAGGTCTCTAAAAATTATAATTAATTTAAATTAATTATATACATAATAATTTTAAAAAAACTTCTTAAGAAACCCAAAAGCACCCAGTACCAAAGTACTTAAGATGGCAGGTCACCATTGAGGTTGTCGTCCCTTGTGAGATGCCTTAGTGGTCTCTCTGGGAAATAACTTGCTAAATTCAATGTCCCACCGGCATGTCGTCGCAGTAGTTCAATAGTTAGATCAACCGCACAGAGAGCGGGAGAACCGTGTACAAATCCCGGCTCTGGCCTTGAATTTTTCAGTTGATTCTGTAATAAAAACTTGTGTAGTAGGTGTTTTTCTGCTGTTGTTATCCCCACGTTTGGGAACCAACTTGAAGTAGTATTATTCTTTACGTTGTTTATTTATTTATTTAGCTCCACGTATGGACGTCAATTTTAAGAAGATTGTTTGTTATGTAACATGTTGCTACGTATATAAAACCAATTTCAAGATGTATTTTTGTTATTACACTCCAAGTTTAAAAATAATAATATTAACTTTGTTATTAAACTGATTCTATAGACATTATGTATGTTTGTTTTTGCCTCGGCTGCGTCAGTATTGTTTTAAAGACACGTTTCTCTTATGCAGGATGTGGTGCGACAATAATGTAGACTTACACAGATCTTAAGTTTTAAATTCACCTCTTTTTATTTATCCTTGTCACAAATTAAATAGCACTACACTGATATCAAGAACTGTGAGATTCCTTAATTTAATACTTGCAATCTATTAACGCGTGTACTTAATTTTCGTTTCACACAAATACGTAATATTTCTTTAGAGAACACATCTTCCATCCGGTCACTACCAAGGCCTGCAGGCAACTGAACATATTTCAACCGTCCAAACCCGTAAGCTTCTGTATTTCAAGTCTCTGATTGGCTAATCCTAGTCCAATAGAATGCCTGCATTTAATTAAAGCTTTTTCTGGCTGTTTATTGACTATTTTTTAAACTCTCACAAAATTTACGTTATTGCTGCCCTAATAAAGACTAGTAGCATTCAAACTCTCAAACTCATCATTGCCTCAAGGTTAGCAACTTTAAACTTATTATTCTCACAGCTCTTACATTATTAAAGTATGCAATGTATTCACATAACATTATTAAACATGTTTACAATAATATAAGCATATGTAATGGCTGTTATATACATTTTACAAATTATTACATACATATATTGCTTCAAGACGGGCTGTTATTAAATTTACATATTATATAATTTAATTGAAATTATTCAAGTATTAAAAATACTGCCTCACTTGCCAAGACCAGGCTAAGGTCTCCAAAAACTATAATTAATTTCAATTAATTATATACATATCAGTTAAAAAAAATTATAAATTAAGATTGTTGCAAAAAATATATAAAAATTAATTTTTACAAAGAATGTTTATATTATGAAAATCAATTAAAATTGTACCACATAAAAATAACAAAAGAAAACCAAATAACGTTAAAAAGGAAAATACCTTAACAAGAATTAACGAAAAACATTGCATTATGAATATTTTAAACGTAATATTAAATAAAAATGGTAGCAATAGAAAATATTATAATACATATATGTTAAAGAATGAATTGGAATTGTAAATATGTTATTTATATCAAAATGTGTTTTGTTTAACTTACAGAATTTGGATATCATTTATTCTTTCGTTATGCTTAGCAAACAGGCAAGCAAGTATACAACGTTCAATTGTTACTTTCTGTACTGCGTATAGTAAGTAGGCGAAGTATTGTATTCCAACCAAAAATTTCGGTACCGAGATTTCACCGGAAATACACGTTTTCATGTGCCCTGATTGCAAATAAAGCATTTTTGGAAACATGTCCGTGTGTGCCTGTATGAAGAGCATAACTCAAAAACTAAAAGCCGGATAAATACCAAACTTTGTTATTTGAGTTTAGTATCTTCCAAGGATGCGATGCGAAGATTTTCAAGAAAATACCCTCACCCTAAACTATCCTTTACATGGAACATTTTTCGAAAATTTTGATTTCTTCAAAAATGGCTCTAATTATTTTGATTAAAATATCATACGTTTAGGAGATTTTCATGACAAATGAAATGTATATCTCGAATTTTCTGGGAATGTCTCCAAAAGTATTCTTCATTGTGAACGACTTTTGCATAACTGGTAAACCGTAAGAGATAGACAAAATTTTACTACACAAAAAAATGTAGATCGCGTTAAAATACACAATTTATGTCGTATACATTGTTTTTGTTAAGTAAAACATTTCCGAGGTATTCCTTGTTATCACTTTGAATTTTCCAATACTTATACTTTTCTCCAATGAGAATTCGATATTCGTTTTTTTTTTATGTACTGGACATACAAAGAGAATGGAATGCACCACATAGCAACCAGCTCTTAAAATATTTGACTATCGCTTAAAGCCTACCATATTCCCCTTGCACCTATAAGAAAATTAGCAATAAGAGAATAAACGTTTGTAAAAATAGTTTGTACAAGATTAGAGAACGTCATGTGAGTGCGACACAGCAGAACTTTTTATTGCCTTGAGAGATTTTTGTAAAAGAAGCTGACATCTTGAACAATGCTCAATAGAAATATTAAATTGTAAAGCAAATTATATAACATATGTTCAAAGGAAATTATGAGTAATGAATTGTGAATCAATAGAAAGAATCAACAAACAAAATTAGAAAATTGTAACTTAAGATTGAAATAAAAAGGTAATAAAATTTATTTCTCAAATTTCCTGAAAGAGAATCAATTACTTTTCAGTAAACATAATTTTTACTACTATTATGGTTTAAATTGTCTTAGCTTGCTCAAACACGTAACAAAGCCCTGAATAAGAGTAGATTGCTATTAACTGAGCTATACTTACGAGTATTTTAAAATCACTTAAATACACAGGATAAACCTAGAAAATTAAAATACAGCCTTAAAAGAAATTCTAAAGCGTAACACAGGCTACCACAGTCCAACAATCCCTAAGAGGAGCTAATATTCCGCCAAGAATCACTTCTGCCACCCCAAGCAGACACGTAATACCAACTGATTTATTCTAGCTGTAGCTCCAAATCGGGCAATTACAGGTCACAGCGTACGGGACGACCAGATGAAAGAAGAGCTTCTAGATCCAGAGCCACAACCGAGATCAGAACACCACACCAATAAACCCTGTACCAAGTTTTTTAAACTATGAAGCCCAGGACTTAAGGGAGGATGTATGCGAATTGTGTCAAAAAACTGAATTTTTGTAACATTTTTATTTTGAGGATTATATATTTGAGAACATGCTCCCGGGGTATTTTGTTTCTTTTCCATCTCTAAGTTCATTTAAAAAAATTTAAATACCTTGGCGGTGGAGATCAGGCATCATCCGCTTTTTTATTATTTTAACTATTGCAATTAACTTATTACAAGTAACCCTAAGCATAATGATGAATAATCATTTAAAAAGTGAGTATAATAATATGTTTCGAACATTTACAAAACAGGTGCCACATGGGTGCTTCCACCTGCCCCGTCGTCATTCAGGGATGACGTACCACCGATCATTTAACCTGGGCCCGCGCCATTCTAATCCACAAGCGAGATAGAGCACCCAACGAGTCTAACCACACTCCACAACAACATATTTCCGGCCGTGAAATAGAGGCTGTTGTAGCTGGAAAACGTTGTTCCTCTGGTTGATGCCCCCTGCTGCAGTGTTCTTGCCTCCGGCTATTGCTGCTCGTCGGCTGCTGTTTACTCCATTCCTAATCAATTACCTATCTAGCTAATTCCATGGGTCTCAGGGTTTTCGTAGGTGAGGAAAATTAAAATACACTGCATTTTCTTTAAAAAGTGTGGTTTATTATCCAACAAATACTTATGGGCGGCTAACTTTTCCCATTGTAACAATTCCCACCATAATAATAAATTAGGAGCCTAGTCTAACTGCACACGTCTTCCCACCCATATGCACACACGTACATTTGTCGTCCAGAAAGTAGCACTTTGTGTCGATGAGATTCTATAAGAGGGAGAAAATCTGTGGCTTTCTTCCCCTTTTTATACCTAAGCCTAGTGACGCTTACCTCCGCGCCTCGAAATGTAACGGCGTTTCTAATTGGTTCTCAGACAGCACTACCTTATTATGTACGAGAATATTCTGCTCCAAAAGATTTCGCATACGCGTCCCCGTGACACGTCCGGGAGCGGATTCAATATCTCTGTCTCTTTCCTTTCTCTATCTGTCTCTTTCTATTTCTCCTTACTGCTACCAGTTCCCTGCTCATTAGCTTGGTGAAAGGTGGGCTCTACCTGGAATTAGCTAGCTCGCCCGTTCCTTACTTATCTAAGTTACAATCTGCTTTTGTATAATTCTTGGTTGTTAAATATTCTAACATATTTCTTAGTGAATTATATTATTATATACAATTCTTCTTTAATATTGATTTATATGTCTATTTGTACATGTATATATGTGTGGTAGATCCCCTTTCACTGTCTTAATGGCCGAGAGCAGTTCGACTTGTAACAAATTACTTGCAGTTTTCTGCCGCTATATAATTTGCTCAGCCGGAGCAAAATCAGTCCGTGAACCACGGATCTTCCGGTTTCCATCCAGTTGCTCTTACCAACTGGGCTACCATGGCAACATGCCGTGTCTGATTCTAGCTTTCCAATTCCCTGATATTTACGCAAAAGGATGTGAAACATTAGGGGTTGTCTGACTTCCTTAACCTCCCTCAGAGAGTCCTCCATGTTCTGGAAATTCTGCGTTACCTATAAGTACAAATTTGGCGGTTGAACAATCATCAGTTGGAATGGTCGAGTAATCTTTATACAATTAAGGCCGTTTGTGTAAAAAGGATCCACCTAGGTAATTTTTTTTGTTTGAAAAATCACTTTTTTTCATTTCTTCTACTTCATGTAGAGGAGCATCCCGTCAGTGAAACAAGGGCCCAATCATGTTATTAATTTATGGTGAAAACATGCATTCAAACCCAAGGTTCGTAGAAGGACCCAGTTATTCCACCTGGGACTTGTTGAAACTCAACTATGTATACCTTGTAAAAGAAGGGCCCAAGAACGTTTAGTTACATCCTTGTTCTGCCATCTGGTTTCAATGATACTATATTATTTACAGAAGAATCTGACTTATTTTAATACTAGAGGTATTTATGTATATAGCTCATACTTTAATCTATTCCCATAGATGTGAGGTTAGAATGTTGATTAATTGGTAGATGACGGTCAATGAAAAAACAAGGAAAGATTAGATATAATCTCACACAACCTCTTTCAGCTAGTGTTTTATTTACTATTATTCTTTTTTGTGGTATTTATCTTCTTAGCATAATAATCTTAAATGTATGAATTGATTAATTTCACATGTTTTGAACTGTGTTGGAAGAGTGCGTAAAGTTTACTTTATAGTTTAGAAAGGTTGGATTGTAGAATAAGGCTCAATTCCTCAATTTAAAAGCTGTAATAAATAACTATATAATATTACACTTAAAGTTTATAGGCTATACAACATGCGGGAGTATAATTGCAGCGCTTGCAACACGTATGGACGCCAAACTTGCGGGTGAATGTTTCTAGAAGTGTTCGCCCCACGCCTTGGGTATAAACATTCCGGTGGTGTTTGCCCCACGTTTAAGAATCAACTTTTGCGGCGATGTCGTGTGTTAATTTTTATGTGTAATAATTATTGTAATGTTTATTTATTTTTTATTCATTTCTTCAGCTGCGTCAGTAATGTTTTGCAGAACAAGTATCTCTAACTAGGACTGGTACGGCTAAAGAATAAAGTTTACACAAATAATTATTGTATTTTACTTTTTATTAATCCTTCACACGGTTAAATAACACTTCACTGATGTATCCTACTATAGAGCTGTGAGATTATTGTTAATTACTTTTAACAGGTAAACATTTATATATTATCCTCACCGCAATGAATTTTCATGTCTCACATACAATCACTGAATCGTACCGAAACGAACTGCCTGGTTACGCTATCTTCTAGCGTCGACCGTTTGAATTTGTACATTTCTCTATTTCTAGTTTTTGATTGGCTAAGCCTACTCCAACAGAATACTTTATTTTTACCTTGGTTTTTTCACATCCAAGTGACCATTTATGAACTATTTTAAATATTACATTAGTATTGTTCCAAGAACTATTAGTAGCCTTTTTTAACTTCCTAATTTATTGTTGTCTCAAGGTTACCTCATTGTTAGCAACCTTCGGCTTCTACTTTGTAATTCTGTTTACAACGGAAAGCAGTTTGCTTCTATTCTCACAGCTCCTACATTGTTAAACTACGTAATACATTCACATAACATTATTATACATGTACATAATAAAATAAACATAATACAATGACTGTAATATATACTTTATATATTATAACATACGCACATTGCTTTAGGCGAGCTTTTATTTTTTATAGTATATAATTAGACTGATTTCATTTCAGTGTTAAAAATACTGCCTGAAACATTATAATAAATTTCTTCTAAATGAAGTTGACTTCACAGGTTATTTGGCAGTAAATTCAAGATATACATTTTATTTGTAATGCAAATATCTTTAATATATAGTGTCTTAATCAAGGTATTTAGAGACATTTTTTAGAAAATCTAAAATTTTGAAAACTGTTCTGTGTAAAGGTTAGTTTTGGATGTCGCATCTTTGCAAGATACTGAACCTAAAAGCCAAGTTTTGTATTTATCTGACTTTGCGATTTTGAGTTATGCTGTTCATAGATACACACACACATATGGACCTTTTTTCTAAAACCGTTTTTTTTTAATTCGGCGGCCTCAAAACATGATTTCCGGTGAAATATTGGTACCTACTATGTACTGGTAGAGAAAATAAGAAAGTTATTAGTTTTTGAGCACTATACTTAAGAACTATGGATTAATTTCGATTCTAATTGGTGAATAAGGCCTCAATGAGACGGTACATTGACTGAAAGGCGCTCGCGTGCAGTTTTGCTGCTGTAAATGCTAACGTTTCACTAAAGAAAACGCCAAATACATAACTGCTACGTTTTTCTTGTTATATTATGGACTAAGTGGTGCGGTCACTTTCAAATTGCAATGACGGTTCATTGTAGGCAAAGCTTCTGTTACGACTGAGGCGTGGTCTGGTATGTGTTAACCTCCAACCCTTCTTCCTAATGAAGGAGTATGTGGTGGTACTTCTCTCTCTTTTTTTTAATCCCCTTGTCCTACGCAGTCGTAGTAATTATAAAAAGGGGAAAGTTAGGGTCGAAGGAAGGTAGCGATCCTTTTCTGTAAAAGCAAGAGCACCACGTGAAGTTTCTGGCAGCGGCGTACGTTCTGAAACCTGCCACAGGATCTGAACTAGGGCGTTTTCTAACAATTAACAGCGTAACCAAACTCCAAGTCAAAAATCAGGGTCTTTATATGGTGAACATAGTTTGCCCGTATATTATCAAGGGCAGGGTCGTTTTCTTTCTACATCGTGTAGCAATATTTCCGCCTTATTGCACAACACAAAAAAGAACTTTGTAATAATTATAATCTAGGAATTATCGATAATTAATTAACATGCAATTTGATAATTTCCATAATTTTAAAGTAATCTGATTTAAATCTGCATCAATCGAAAGCCCTTCTGAAGTTGTAAATATGTTTTAAGTTTCAACACTATTGTTAAATAAATAAATGCGTAATTGCCTAAGAAAAACTGCAAGATTGAGACAAAAATAAGAGAAGCTTCGTTTCTGACTGTCCATTATACGAGGGCGAATCGAAAAGTAATGCACAATATTGTTTTTTTTTTCAAAAAGGTTAGTAGTTAAAACAACAACAAAATCACAAATGAACTTACATCTTTTATCTACTTTTCGACACAGTCACCAGGTTTCTCAACACATTTCTCCCATCGTGATACCAGTTTCAATAAGCCCTGTTCGTAGAAGTCCGTTTCCTTGGAGTATAGCCATCTGCAGATTGCTGATTTCACTTCCGCATCTGTCGCAAAGCGTTGGCCGGCCAGGAATTTCTTCATGGGTCCAAACAGATGACAGTCCGACGGTGAAAGGTCCGAACTGTATGGTGGATGTTGGAGTATCTCCATATCAAATTTGGTGATTTTCCGAAGAACAGCAGCAGCAACATGGGGGCGAGCATTATCACGAAGAATTTTGATATCGTCAGCAGTCATGTTGTGGCGTTTGTCACTAAGGGCACGACGCAACTTCACCAAAGTTTTCATGTACGCTGCAACATTCACAGTGGTCCCGTGTTCAGCTAAGTCCACCAATACAACACCATGCATATCCCAGAACACCGGCACAAGCACTTTCCTAGCAGACTGAGTCACTTTGAATTTTTTCTACACCTGGGGAACCAGCATGTTTCCACTCCATACTTGCTTGCTTGGTTTCGGGCGTGTGATGGTAAGTCCACGACTCATCACCAGTGACGATTCCTTTCAGAAAGTCATGCCCTTCTACGGTGTATCGCGTTAGGTGATCCAGGCTCGTCATTATTCGCTGGCCGTTGTGGTTGTCTGTCAGGTTCTTAGGCACCCAGCGAGCACTAACTTTACGAAATTTCAGCGTGTCATGAACAGTATCGTACACTGCACCAGAGGAAATGTTGAAGTTTTGCGATAAGGTTCGCAGTTGCACACGCCAGTCGTTCAAATTGCCGCCTCAGTGCTCTGAGGTTCTGCAGGGTTGCAGCTGTTACCGGCCTCACGAAGCGTGGCGAATCACTAAGGTTCACACGGCCCTCTAGGAAGAATACACACCACCTGAAGACATTGATACGGTCCATACAATCATCCCCATAAGCATGTCCCTGTGAATATCACTCGGTTTTGCCCTTTGGCCCACAAATATCGAACCACATCTCGCGGCTCTTCACACGTGGACAACAGTAATATGCGCGCCATCTTTGTTGCGTAGTTCACGCTTCTCTCACTAGAGGTGCACATGAAACATAAAATACCCTCGTAAGTGAAAACTTTAATATATATTTGTGTGAAATTGCAACATTCCAACAGCAATACCAGGGCAGAAAAAAATTATTGTGCGTTACTTTTCGATCCGCCCTCGTATTTTCCGAGCGTGGGGCCATAAAAATCGAAGGCTTCTTTTGTACTTCGAGGAGATGAGGCAAGTTTTAAGAGTAAACAGACGCTATGAGGCAACGGACTTTTCTTACAGTTAGGCTTTGAATTTTCAACTAGGGAACGAATAAACATAGACGATATGTATTAGAACTAATGAAAAGATAGGAAGACGTAGTGACATGTACAAAATTTGGAGGCGATCAGGGATTGTTACATATGAACGCGAGCTTAAATTTCTGACTGTCTGCCATGATTCTCCGTTAAGGAAAAACGCATCACGTTGAGTAAAAGGAAAAAGGACGATATGTTCCGAAATTTACGAAGTGTCGCACCACAGTGCAATCTAAAGTAATGCGTGTGAAATAATTATACAGCGTGTCAGATTGTTCGTTGAGCTTATTTTATCCAATATAATAAATAACTTAAAACACCGCAAGTAATTATTTCAAGTTCGTGGGAATCAAAAGAACGGTGATAGAGCGCCTTAGATAACAAATAACACAAGTCTACAAATAAAAATTGTTTGTGATCTGTTTTACATTTGAAACGCGTTTCGTGATATCTCAGTATCGCTGATTTCAAAACTGACTTCCGTTTTTCTCCATCACATCAGGTTTATTACAAATCAAAAATGAAGTATTAAGATAGGTTGTATTGAAGGAGTTGTATTATATTTCAACTGTTGGGGAGCCGAACACTTGAAGTTTGTTTGCAACCGCACGTATGGTACCCGGTTTCCGGTAGCCTTCGCCCCAAGTTTAAAAAACAAATATTAACTTTGTAATTTGACTGTATCCTTAAATATTATATATTTATGTTTGCCTCGGCTGCGTCAGTATTTATTTTAGAGACATGTTTCTCTTAGCAGGGTTGTGGTGTGACCAAGACTGTAGGCTTACACAGATTATAATTTTACTTCACTGCTTTTATTAATGCTTGACACGATTTATATAATACTTCACTGATATAGAGAGCTGTGAGATTCTTTTGATTAATTACTTGTACTTTTTAACACGTAAACTATTTTTTCTCTCACACGAATACGTATTAAATCTCGCGTCGTGTCTCGCGTCCGGTTAGGAACACTGTTTACAGGCAACTGAACTGATTTCAACCGCCTAAACTTGTAAATTTCTGTATTCCAAGTCTTTGATTCGTTATTCGGGCGGCGCCGTGGCCGAGTGGTTAGACCGCTCGCCCCCCACCGAGGCGGCCCGGGTTCAATCCCAGGGACCTGCATGTGGGATTTGTGGTGGACGAAGCGGCGTCTGGGCGGGTTTTCTCCGGGTTCTCCGGTTTCCCCCGCCATTCATTCCACCAACTGCTCCATCATCACCTTTCCTTTCATCCATTTCACCAACATTTCGTTTCATCTACTTCCTTCATCCCAGGCATCGGGCTGATCACCCATCCTGGATGCTCTGTCTGATCCATGAGTGTCTGCTCCTCGACGGGCCTCTGACCCCGGGCACCCGCCTGTAAGTCCTGGGGGGGGGGGTGTAAGTCCTACATAAGAGGAGGGTAAACAGATAATGAATGAATGAATGAATGATTCGTTATTCCTAATTCAATGGAATACCTTCATTTAACTAAAGCTTTTTCTGGTTGTTGATTGGCTATTTTTATAAACTATCATTAAAATTACATTATTGCTTCCAAGAATCACAAGTGGCATTTAAACTTTCTAATTCATTATTGGCTCATTATTACCTCATTGTTAGCAAGTTGTAACCTATTATTCTCCCAGCTCCTACATTATTAAATTACGTAATATATTCACATAAAATTATTACACACAGATACAATAATACAAACATATACAATGACTGTTACGTAATTTTATATATTGTTACATACACATATTGCTTTAAGGTGGGTTTTTATTGAATTTATATATGATATAATTTGACTGAAATCTTTTAAGTGTTAAAAACACTGCCTCGGTATTCACATATTTTCTTCGGAAATTGTACTTACTCATGAATTGTATAAGAGCTACAAATGAATTTGTGAGGGTTATTATTGCCAAATATCACATTTAAATTCATTTTATAAACAGCAGGTCAATAAGATTTTGTTCGTTTGGTATCGAGTGTTTTGTGTCTTGGATTTTCTCTTGTGTGTTTCCGAGAAATCCCTACACAGCATCCAGCAGTAATCTGCAATCATTGAAGAATTCCATCATCCTTGGCAACTCCTCTGCATTTCTCGAATATCCTGATGGAACCTTTCCTCTTGTTTCTCACTGACTTCCCCCAGGTTGCCAGGAAAGACGTCCAAATGTGAAAACAGGAACTGAAATTTGAGACTCACGTTGCATCCTAAAGTTCTGAACTTTTGTAGTTCTGAAATAAGTTCACTACTGTCTCTAGGTGGCTTAGGTATAGGAATACCAGGGCCATGGGCCACTGGTCTCATAGCAGATGGCAAGTTTGGGTATACAATTCCTGTTTTGTTCTTTGCATTAAAACCCTTCACATTGCATGTACAAAGGTAACAGTCGGTACTGTGATTATGAGGTTCACGCCACACCACTTCCAAAATGGAAGTGATTGTTTCTTCCCCTTTGTCCAATTTCGTATGTCTTCAACACAAACACTGCAAACATTATGACGAGCCCAAGACCTCGATTGATCTCCTATTTCAATTCCGAAGTAAGCTTTGTACGCTTTTCTTACAAATGAGGTTATGTTTATTTTCTGCTTCTACACAATAAAATCACACAAATATAACAAAATTAATTTGGATTATTTACACACCACCTTCTTTCCATTATGCTGCAATGAGTTACATATGATAAAGATAACAAAATGGTATTATTTTAAGGCAGTATTTTTAACACTTAAATAATTTCATTCTAATTATATAGTATGTAAATTCAATAACAGCCCACCTTGAAGCAATATGTGTATGTAATAATATATAAAAAGTGTATATTACAGTCATTGTATATGTTTATATTATTGTACACGTGTTCAATAATGTTATGTGAATGTATTACGTAATTTAATAATGTAGGAGCTGTGAGAATAATAGGTTAAAAGTTGCTAACAATGAGGTAACCTTGAGGCAATAATGAACTTCAAAGTTTAACAATACTACTTGTGATTCTTGAAAGCAATAATGTAATTTTATGACAGTTTATAAAGTAGCCAATCAACAACCAGAAAAAGCTTTAGTTAAATGAAGGTATTCTATTGGACTAGGATTAGCCAATAAAAAACTAAAATGAAGCAAAATTTCAGAAGTCAGTTGCTTGTAGACAGTGTTCCTAACCGGACGCGAGACGCCTCCTCGAGAAATTTAATACGTATTCATGTGAGACGAAAATATTTTACGTGTTAAAAAGTGCAGGTAATTAATAAAAGAATCTCACAGCTCTCTATATCAGTGAAGTGTTATTTAAATCGTATCAAGGATTAATAAATGTAATGAAGTAAAAATTATAA
Organism: Deroplatys truncata; assembly: GCA_030765065.1. Classification (NCBI taxonomy): domain Eukaryota; kingdom Metazoa; phylum Arthropoda; class Insecta; order Mantodea; family Mantidae; genus Deroplatys; species Deroplatys truncata. Next base: position 237,030,667 of record CM060984.1, on the reverse strand, counting down.
TCTGTGTAAGCCTCATTCTTCAGTTGCACCACTCCCTGTTAAGACATTCATGTCTCTAAACAATACTGGCGCAGTATAATATAATATTTAAAGAAACAGTAAAAAATTACAAAGTTAATATCTTTTAAACAATTGGGGCAAAGGCCACCGGAAAGTACATTTAGGGCGAAGGCTACAGGAAACTTTTTACCATACGTGTGATTGCAACTACTTCAAGTTCGGCTCCCCAACAGTCCAAATATAATACATCATCTTCAAACTGACTTTCCATACGTGAAGCAACAACCTACTTCAATTTAAATGCTAATCTCTTGCTTTATGTAACAACTATTTAGCCCTATAGCAGATGAATACTAAACACAAAATGGTGTCAGCAGCATAGAATGTGCTGCCACCTACCATAAAACCGTCAATTATTTCTTTTAGTAGCTTTATTCCAATACATGGCATTGTTGTAGTAGTGTAATGGTTCATGATCACATAAAAGATACACAAATAAATTAAAATGGAAGATATGAATTTTGAAAGAATTGGTATGTGATACGACAGTATGGACTTCATTTTTGGAATCAGGATATACAAATTTCTATAAAAAGACCTGAATATCTAAAACAGTTAGACCTTTGTAATTAGCCGGAACAAAACATTAGTGGACCAAAGTGTGAAGATATTCTTATATGAGAACCATACGGGGTAGAAAAAGAACAAGAATCTTGCAGGTTTTCTGGCAGGAATACGCGTTTTAGTGAGGAAGCGAAAAGGTGTTTTCTTGAAGAATAATATCCCAGTGTCACCACTCCCACAATCCTACCCTGACCATAACGTTAGGGAATTTCAAACCGATTCGCCGACAGTTGACCGTGAGATGCGACGACAGGTGCTTCCTGACTGACATCGGCGATCCCAAGTCCTGAAGACTACACCTACAACGACGCAGGCAAGTTACCCACAAAGAAGTAGCGGGGTAAAACACCACAATCGGTATAGAGGTAGATTTCTGTTCTATAAAAAAAATCTGATGTGTTACACTCACATGACTTTCTCTATTCTTGTACAAACTATTTTTACAAACGCTTATTCTCCATCTACTTCATGTTAATCGAGATAAACATTTGCAGACTCTATCTTATTGCTAATTTTCTTGTAGATGCAAGGGCAATATAGAAATACAGTAGCCTTTAAGCACATACATATCTCTTAATAGCTGGTTGCTAGGTGCAGCACCATTCCCTTTGTACAGATTAATACTCTTTGCATATCCAAGACAAAAAAAATGAATAACGAATTCCCATTTGAGAAAATAAGTATTGAAAAATTTAAGGGAATAACAAGCAATATCTCAAAAATGGTTCGATCAACAAAAAAATGTATATGACATAAATTGTGTATTTTAACGCGATCTACATTTTTGTATAGTAAAATTGTGTCTATCTCTTATGGTTAACCAGTTATGCAAAAGTCGTTCACAATGAAGAATACTTTTGGAGACATTCACAGAAAATTCAAAATATACATTTTATTTGTCATAAAAATATCTTAAACATACGATATTTTAATCAAAATCGTTAGAGCCATTTTTGAGAAAATTAAAATTTTCGAAAAATCTTCCACGTAAAGGGTAATCTGGGGTGGGGGATTTTCTTGAAAACCTTTGTGTCGCATCTCTGGAAGATACTGAATCTAGGTACCAAGTTTGGTGTTTATCCGACTGTTCGTTTTTGAGTTATGCTGTTCACAGACACACACACAGACACACACGGACATGTTTCCAAAAATGCTTTTTTGGGTTCGGGGGGTGTCAAAACATGTATTTGCGATGAAATCTCGATAACGAATTTTTGGGTAGAATACAATACTTCCCCTACTTACTATACGTAGTAGAGAAAGTAACTAGTAAAAGTCATTCCGCTATCTTTCCGCCTGTCGCGAGATATCGTGACTCTAAACTTGCATTTATTCCAGTATTGTGCTAACACGTGAAGCGTGCAGATTAGGTATGGATCATCTGATGTTACAAACGACAGATTGCCCCTTTTGGTTTCCTGGAGTGGACGGACTAAACTGTATTCACTCTTAAGTTGATGCTGATGATGTCGCCCTACGTGGACTAGTGGTACCGTGTTAGGGCGATGGATTTTTTCGGGCGTACAAATCCTTGGCATGGCTTCCTTCGGAAGAGAAGTAAAGCCGGTGGTCCCGTATCGTAGACTTACGGCACGTAGAAGAACCTCAAGCCTGATAAAGAGGCCTCTGAGCAAAATTACCGGTCTTTCACGCCCAATATAGAATGGGACGCTAAGGACCATAGTAGTTAAAGCGCTTCCATAAATAAAACTCAACTTAATTTAATTTATTAGGTTCATCCGCGCCAAAACAAAACCCAAGGGACTAGTGCACCGTTATAATGTATCCCTTTGTCATTCGTGCCAGAAATACTGTCGTGCTTTCGCGATAATGTGGCTAGTACACGCGGAAGATAATGCAAGAAGAACAGGGCCCTTATTCCGACAACTTAAATGATGACTAGCATATTTTGTTAGGAGTTAAAGGAGATAAGATTGACAGTTCCAACAAAATAAAGTTTGCATATATAATAATAGTTAATTCTAAAAGAAACAGCGAAAAGGAAAGTAACAGGTATGCGATAACTTATATTTATTCGCTCTCCGGAAGCGCACTTTAGCAACTGCTGGTGGCTTATTTTTAGAAAACGAAATTGTGCACTGTTACGCAAATTGATTCTTCACAAATTTCATTTTGCAACGCGTATTTCACACGCTTTCTTTTTTCCTGGGTGTAACACTTTTCCTGTTTCATATTTTTCTGCTCGGCCATGCCAAAATGTAGTATTTATACGACTGGTAGCAGTACTTTAATGGGCCTCATTAAAGTACACCTGTTCATTAAAGTATTGTAATTCGACCAATAAGAAGTGGCCACGTAACATTGTGAAAGCGCAAGTATCGATTACTCTCATTTTGATCGACAACGGTACTAGCGCGAGTTTAGAAAAAAGTCAAAATGTCTGACACTAGTAACAGTGACATTCAACTTACACCCCCAGAAATTACAACAAAAGCACTCAATCTTACCAATAACTTGTTGATACAAAAGTCAAGAAAGATGTACGAGAAATTCGTACACGAGATTTCCTCACTCCTAAATATCCCTAGGTCCACTGTTTCTGGTGTGATAGTCAAGGTACATGTACAGCACAAAAGCGTACAGGCCGACCTCGTCTGTTGACTGACAGAGACCACCGACATTTGAAGAGGGTCGTAAAGAGTAATAGGCAGACATCTATCCAGACCATTACACAGGAATTCCAAACTGCCTCAGGATCTACTCCAAGTACTATGACAGTTAGGCCTGAGGTGGAAATCTTGGATTCCATGGTCGAGCGGCTGCTCATAAGCCACATATCATGCAGGAAAATGCCAAACGACGCCTCGGTTGGTGTAAGGAGCGTCAACGTTGCACCATTGAACAGTGGAAAAACGTTGTGGAGTGACGAATCACGGTACACAATGTGGCGATCCGATGGCAGGGTGTGGGTATGGCGCATGGCCGGTGAACGTCATCTGCCAGCGTGTGTAGTGTCAACAGTGAAATTCGGAGGTAGTGGTGTTATGGTGTGGTCGTGTTTTTCCTGGAGGGGGCTTGCACCCCTTGTTGTTTTGCGTGGCACGATTACAGCGCAGACCTACATTGATATTTTAAGCACCTTCTTGCTTCCCACTGTTGAAGAGCAATTCGGAGATGGCGATTGTATCTTTCAACACGATCGAGCACCTGTTCATACTGCACGGGCTGTGGTTACACGACAATAACATCCCTATAATGGGCTGTGTGGGGCGGGGTCCTCGGTCTGCCTGTCCGAAGGCCGGGGCGTCTCAATCTGAAAACTGTAAGGACCCTGTCATTTCTGTGCCGTCACTCCTGGTTCCGGCCGCCCGGTATATCCTCTCATCCCATCCTTCCCTCCCGGGGCTGCTCCCTCGAAGGACTTAAACACAATATCCTCATTCACTGGATCTGTGTCGAGTCCCATCCCCCCAGGTGGAGCCAACACGCTGCGTATATACAATATTACAAAAATAGCTTGCTACACTTATGTTCCAAATGTTGAACTTTCTAGTTTTATACATAATATGTTCTAGCGATTTCCTTGACCCTTCAACCACGAACGCCATTTGTTTTTAACTGTGTACAATAACTCTCCTTAGAGTTTTATGTGCTGCTTGTTGTGATTTGCTTTGTTACTTCTGCATTTCCAATTGCACTCCATTTTCTCAAAATATACCCTTTTCTCCAATTCTCTTTTTCTTACCTCTTAGCTCACACATGGGACAGATTCCTTGCCCAACTGCCTTCCTAAAATCTTTCATCCTCCAAACTCATATTCTGAGCTATCCCTTCCCTCTCCATCGATGTGCACTTCTCTCCGATAGAGAGCTCTTGTCTCACTTAGGCCCACACCTCCTATCTACAGGCGCGGCCGTGAATCGGGCAATTTTAAGAACGTTATCATGGGTGCATGACTAGGTTTATTCACTTTATTTGTCACAGTTCTCTGGCTCGTGTTTTATTATTTTTTAATTTTGGGTTCATTGTCCTCCGGCTAGCTATTATAACTCAGTCGAGCAATTATCTCTAAGCAGGGTGTGTAAACGGAAAGGAATTGTTGCTAAAAGATAACACTGATAAAATAATTTGTTTCTACACTTTTATTCCGTCACACTTAATTAATAATTCACATATTTAATCTTTATACAGCCTGACTGAAACTGAGATATTTCTGAATGTAACTACAGTCGTTATACTTGCCGCGCACCAATTACTTCGCGTACTTCACATTTTGTAAGTAACTTTGCGACACGTACCTCGCGAGAGATTCTTCAGAACTGTGTGACGTGCACCTCATGAGAGATTCTTCCGAACTGCGCGATACTTGCTTATGGCTCGAGAATATATACTCCTTCACCTCGAATTGCCTAAACATTATAATAGAGCTGCTATTGGTTACCAAATCGCGGCCACTTTAGCGTCTGTTTTGTCAGCCAGTCACTACTACTAACATATATACTCTAGGGAAGATATTCCCTCCATTTATAAAAAAGGCACGCTACCCTGACGTCATTTGTTTGTCTCTTCTTGGTGATAAACAAATCCCCTCTCGGTTTATTGTTACCCACTTTATTGTCAGTTTCAGTGAGGCCGTGTAAACTTATTTCCTTATGGCTAACAAACATCTAAAATCCTGTACATACAATAATATTAATTTACACTACAATCACTCTGGCATTCACAGCATGTTATGGTATAAAATATTGCCTCATATGCCCCACTAGAAACATAATTATAAATATTTACAACCTTTTTTAGAAATTTTATAATTGGGTTTTTAGTCTCCTGAATATTGTAACACGCAGTATCTTGCACGAAACACTGCACACGCATTTTACACACGTTATACTTCTTGCCTTTTTCTCGCCACTATTCACTGGCTCGGGTCTAATGTGCTACATAAATGTTTGGCTTTAATTATCCTTACCCTTTTTTATTGTTTTGTACTTTATATTCACAATACTCTTTGAATTATATCTACATAGCTTTACTTTCATATGACATTAATTTATCCTTTTTTTCTTCTTTTTTGGCGGTCATTGCTATTCCCTCTCGTGGATCAAATTGTCCATTGCTAAGCATTGCTCGTATTCTATGCTGTATCGTAACGTTCCAAAATCTGTTCATGAATAGCCTCTTAAAGGATTCATATGAAATTTCGCCCCCTGATACCATTTGTAGCCAAGCTAAAGTCTTTTGGTCCAAACATCTTTAACAACTATCATTTTCAATTCTTCCGGTATCTTTTTAATTTGAAAGTACTCTGACAAGTCTGCAATAAACTGTCCTGGATTGGAGTTTTCATTAAATTTTGGAAGTGGCAAATCAGTTAAGATATAATTATAATTTTGTGTGTCCCTTATTCCCATATTTAAATTATCTACCGTTACTTGTGCACTCTGAATTTCGACGTGGGCTGTGGATGAACCCGCCGCGTCACTCACATTATTAGTCATACCTGAGGAAATACCTCTATCATTATTCTATGCATCAGATACATTGACATCGCATATATTGTTATGATATAAAATATTGTCTCATATTACATTGGAACATAAAGTACACACACAAGCAATTAAGTTACAATCAATGTAACTCAATGAAACATTCTATTTTCAAACACTAACGTCCTTCAAATGACCACCATTATTCTGTACACACTCGTTAAATCTACTAACAGCACCCATTACTCTTTGCAGCATTTCTACACAAATTCATTTAATTTCTTCCTAAATTTGGTTTTTTGAACTCCTGTATCCTGTGCGATGCTAGAGCAGTAAAAGATTTAGACTTTAAGCTCCGACTCTACTATTCTACAAGCCATCGAAGACCTTCGGGCCGCTATCGCCACACACAAAAGAGGGTTGTTTGCAATCTATGGTAATAAACTTAAGACCCCCTTACATTATGAAAAACCACGCCTCCACCAGCAGTGATGTTCTATCTGGTCGCTTCTAGCTTGAGTTATCAATCTGCAACACACCTTACTGCTACGGAATACAGGAATGTCCAGTTTATTCCATTCCTCCTGGCAGCTTTCCAGAAACCATCCAAAGTTCTCGGCCGTCTGCTTCCAAGGGCTCTTTTCAGTAACGCAAATGCACAAAACTCCATCAGTGCTGCATCAAATGACTTAACACGGATGTCGCTGAAAAGTAAGGAATGTATTCCCATGTTCTCCAAAAATTTGTATGTTGAAGCTGACTATGGCTTTGTAGCGGGAAATGGCGGTCGACTCTTGCAGCGTGCTGTTGTAGTATTCTTCTTCCTGGCTAGTGATGCTCGTCGGTAGTTGAGTATTCCATTCCTACCTAATTGCTAAATCTCTTTTATCTCAGGTTCTAGTGGGTGAGACAAGTTAAAAAATACACTGCAAGTTTTCCCTTTATTATTTTTGTTTATTTCATTGTTTAAATAAATATGGGCGGCTAGCTTTTCCCATTTACTTTATCCCACCACTTGAATATTTATCGGGAGCCTATCTTCACACGCATCCCCCACCCTTATATGCACCGACGTGCATCTGTAGCATCTTGCGTCGGCGTACCTTCTTGTCGCGCTGACCTGGTAATAACGGCAAAATCTGGTCTTATATAGGGTGGCTTACCCACGCTGTCCTGTACGTTTGAAAATGTAACGATGCTTCCCATTGGCCCTCAGGCCGCGTTACCCAAGCATGTATGAAAATATTAGGTTTCAGAACCTTGCGCTTCAGCGCCATCATGTAGCGTCATACCACTCTGTGCTAGGCACGGTCGTTATGAGTTCCAGGAATTCCCATTCAATTAGCTAGCGCCCGTTACTTACAAATAGCTCTGTACAAAGTTACATGTTGAATGTTTTAACATTCAGTGAATTAAACTATTGCTATACAATTCTTATGTGTAGTTCTCCTTTCATATGTACAATGTATAATATGTATGATATATCCCCTTTCAAATGTACAATGTATAATATGTATGATATATTCCCTTTCAGCTTGATGCCTTATCCTGATGCAACCAGACTATCTACACCACAGAGAGCAGGGATTTCTGTAGACAAAATTGGTATCAGGACGTTAGTCTGATAATATGCCGAGTTGGTTTTCACATTTTTATGTACACGACGAATGGCTAATTTGCCATTGTAACTGTACCTTGCTATTACCATGAAACCACTGATGAAAGTTTCATTAGTTTCTTTACACCAACTTTCAAATTTATTCTCCCCTTGGTCGGTAATATATACCCCAGAGTTTGTTGCAGTTAGCTATATAAACATGTGCCTCATCTAAAAAGACAACAATCACCCACTTTTCGCCAGCTAGGTACTGTCCATACACCTTTCTGCTGTTAAGGGGCACGTTCTGCAATGTGTTTAGGTAACAGCTTATATCCCCGTCTCTTATGGCACTCTTCTGGATTCAAATCCTGGTTGATTATGGTGCTCACAGTAGTAACAGAGATCCCTAATTACAGTGTAATAACCCTCTGAGTTGCAGGATTTGGTCCAGAGGTATAGACCTTCACCTTCCAAATTATCTCCGGGGTGCGACAGATTTCCCTGTTTCTTGCCCTTCGGAATAAGTCCTGATGTGGCCTTGTCTTTTGTGTTGAGTGCACATGAGATCACGCCTCTTGCTCTGCTTAATAATCTTAGAATACAAGTATTTTACATCGGAAACTGCAATAATGCAGCTTTATCAGAAGGGTTCTATATTTGACACCATTTGATACAGCAAGAACAAGAGCACACAACTGAGCAAACACAGTGATACACTAACACTGCTGAACTCTCATTCGGTTCCATATGTTTCAGCGCGGAGCTATTGGGCTCGTCTGATATTGTAGCATAGATCGTGAACAACCCTCTGTAGCCCAGGCTAGCGTCCAGGACTTAGACACTGAAGAATAACAATTGATAATTTATTTATTATAAAGACACTAGCAGACAAATGTTTAAAAGAAAAAGGGGTAAATTGTATATGGCTTTTGTAGACTTAGAGAAAGCTTATGACCGAATTGAGCTACAACTTCTGTGGCATAAATTAGTGTGTAAGGAAGTAAGTCAGCAATTGGTGAATATTCTTAAAGCACTGTATTTTGAGAACACCTTCTGTGTAAGGGTGGAGACAGGCTGTGTAACAAGAGAAATTCAACAAAAGAAAGGCCTCAGGCAAGGATTTAAGTTAAGCCCAGTTTTATTTAATTTATACATAGATGATGTCTTACTAGAAATTGGAAGGAATAATAACTGTGCACCAGTAATTAACAGCATCCAAATCCCAGGACTTCTTTTTGCAGATGACCTAGTGGTAGGATCTATTACAGTAAGTGGTTTAAAACAATCATTACAAGCAATTGATGTATATTGTAAAGAATGGATGTTAAAAGTGAATCAAGAGAAAACACAGATTGTGGTATTCAAAAAGGGGAGGGTGGAAATTAAGCAAATATGAAAATTGGAAGGGAGAGAATAAAGATTACAGGGTGGTGCGTGACTGTATTTATTTAGGAGTAAAAATAGATGGAGATAATAAATGGGAGAAACAAAAGAAGTTTGCATTGGCAAAAGGTAAAGGGGTGATGGCAGCAATTAGAAGCTGCAAATATAAAGTACCTAATATAAATGTTAAATGGCTGGAAAAAGTTTATGAGATGGTTGTGGAGGCAAAAATGATGTATGGTATAGAAATATGGGGATTAGATAGAGGATGGGAATGTACAGATGTGGTGCACAGGATGTTTTGTAGAGAAATACTAGGGCTACCGAAGTCAATTGTAAGACAGGTAGCACAATTATAGATGGGCAGGGTGCCAACTAAGGGGAAGATAATGGAAAGAACTTTGAAATTTTGGTTCAGAACTTTAAATCTAGGAAAAAGTAATGTGTTAAGACAATGTATTGAATACCAAGAGAATAGCTTAATGAATGATGGATGGGTAAGTAAATTACGGAATATTTTGGAGAAAAATGGGTTAGGAGACATGTGGAGAAGGAGAGAAAATAACGTGAAATTTTTTTGGAAAAAGACGAGGAAAAGACTGGAAGATATAGAAATACAAATAATGTTCACCGAGATTGCAGAAAAGAGCTCATTAGTTTGTTATATGCCAATGAAAAATACATGATGTAGGGAAAAATATATAGACATAGTAAATAAAGAAGAGAGAGAATCTATTGCATGGGTAAGAACCGGAGCATGGAGGCTAAAAGGGTTAAGACTGGGTATTCCTCAGAACCAATGTCCGATATGTGGTGGTAATGATGACATTGAACACATAGTATTTAAGTGCCAAGGAACAGAAAATTGGAGAAAAGAATTTTTTAATAAGAAGTGGTTGAAGGGGGATAGAAATACACTTATAATTGAAATGATATGCAAGGACGCTAGAAGCATTGGGCAGTTTTTGTGTAATGTAAAAAATAAATGGCTTTGGACAGTGGATAGAGAAAAGTAAGAAATAGCGTATCTTAATTTGAATTGAAAACTATAGTGAATGTGTGATGGTTAAGTAATGAATAAGTGAAAAGTGAAAAACAAGTGGAAATGGAACATGAAAAAACTGAAAAAACAAGATAATTAAGAAATTGTAAAATGTAAATAAACTGTAGTGATTGTCTACTGAATGAGTGACCAGGTCAAAGTGCAGTAGACAATCAAATTGTAAAACTCTTAGCACAATAAAATGACAATATTTGGTACAGTATAGAACAGAGAAGTACTTTGAGGATTCAGAACCGCAGAACGTCACCGTCATCAGCGACTACGATGACTGACCCAGTAGGCTGGACAGCCTCGAGGACTCAAGTCACGGTATGTCATCAGTAGATACTACAATCACAGACCGACCTCTTCAAGAAGCTCGAGAGGCTACTGAACCAACTCGACATCCTTGAAAATCACACCGTTCGGATCCTCCACAGCCTTGAACAGTATTATTAGAACCCTGCAAGACACAGCATTGACCCAACGTCAACTATCCCAACAATACAATTAACTAATTGATGATTCCATAGCAACTGTAAATAAAGAAATTGCAAAGGCACTCCTTGCCTTTCTCCTCATACACCATGGTTGTTCTCCCAGCCTTCACACTTTACCCGCTCCCGGTCATGAATATCCAACAACCGAAATACTAACGAAGGTGCTAACGCGGTACTCCACCATCCTTTCCTTCTAGGGGCACCATGCTAGCCACTAATTCCGGAGGTCGCGGGTTCAAACCCGGCAGAGAGCAATGGATTTTTTTGGACGTAAAAATCCTTAGCATGGTTTTCTTCAAAAGGGAAGTAAAGCCGGTGGTTTTGTGTCGTAGATTTACGGCACGTAAAAGAACTTCAAGCCTATAAAGAGGCCTCTCAGCAAAATTTCCAAGTCATTCGCGCCCAAATGGGACGCTAAGAACCACAGTAGTTAAAGATTAATTCATTCATTATCTGTTTACCCTCCTCTCAATGTAGGACTTACACCCCCCAGGACTTACAGGCGGGTGCCTGGGGTCAGAGGCCCGTCGAGGAGCAGACACAACATCCAGGATGGGTGATCAGCCCGATGCCTGGTATGGGATGAAGGAAATGGTGGTGAAATGGATGAAAGGAAAGGTGATGATGGAGCAGTTGGTGGAATGAATGGCGGGGCAAACCGAAGAATCCGGAGAAAACCCGCCCAGACGCCGCTTCGTCCACCACAAATCCCACATGCAGGTCCCTGGGATTGAACCCGGGCCGCCTCGGTAGGAGGCGAGCGGTCTAACCACTCGGCCACGGCGCTGCCCACAGTAGTTAAAGAGCATTTATAAATTTAAAAAAGGTCCTTTCCCTCACCTTTATCATCTTTCTGAATTTCTTACCCTACCACCCCCCAAAAAACCCTAGAGAAAGCAGTCACGGGCTGAAACGTCAGAGTACTTGGCCGGCCATCCGGTATTCCCTTATCTGGAGATAACAGTTGCGAAATAAATCCACAGCTGTCATAGAAATTCGTGCAGTGTACATAGTCGCAGACTTGTTATGCATTTGGGGGAGGGGGTGTAAAATTGTACGATAAAGTCGGATATAAAAAAAATATTTAGTGCAATTACTAAAGAAGAAGATATTTATCATAATATAGTACAGATTGTTTTAACTGTCTGAAAATTAAACAAATGATTCATTAAATTAAATTTGAAGAAAAATAATGCTAGATCTGTCGAGTCTTTTCTTAATGTTTTCCTGCAAAAATTGCATCTCAGTTCATTCCCGCTTATAAACTGTCTGTCTCTGAATGAAGGTCGAAGTTCATGGCTTCCTCACGACGACATTGGATGACAAAAACAGAGTTTAGGCGAATACAATAAATTTCAATCCGTGGCCACACCAATGACAAAGGTAATTTTAAAAGCCTGCTACTGCTTAGGTGTGAGAATAGCCACGAACTCTAAAAATCTGATATATTCAACATTTTATTCTCCATATACTTCGTGTTAATTGAGATAAACAAGGGGAATATGGTAGGCTTTAAGCGATAGTCAAATCTTTTAGGACCTGGTTGCTATGTGGAGCATTTCATTCTGTTTGCATGTCCAGCATGTGTTACACTCACATGACGTTCTCTACTCTTGTACAAACTATTTTTACAAACTCTTATTCTCCATCTATTTCATATTAAACCAGATAAACGTTTGCAGAAACGATCCTTTGACATGCAAAGAGAATTACATTTTACACATAGCGACCAGTTCTAAAAATATTTGACTATCGCTTAAGGCCTACTATGTTCCCCTTGTTTAGTATTTACAAGGGTAATATAGAAATACAGTAGCCTTTAAGCATAAACATATCTGTTAATAGCTGGTTGCTAGTGCAGCACCATTCTCTTTGCCACAGATTAATACTCTTTGCATGTCCAAGACAAAAAATGAATAACGAATTCCCATTTGAGAAAATTTAAGGAAATAGCAAGGAATATCTCGAAAATGGTTCACTCAACAAAGAAATGTATATGACATAAATTGTGTATTTTAACGCGATCTACATTTTTGTGTAGTAAAAATTTGTCTATCTCTTATGGTTTACCAATTATGCAAAATTCGTTCACAATGAAGAATACTTTTGGAGACATTCCCAGAGAATTCAAGATATATATTGTATTTGTCATGAAAATACCTTAAACATATGATATTTTAATCAAAATCGTTAAGAGCCATTTTTGACAAAATTAAAAATTTCCAAAAATATTCCATGTTAAGGGTAATCTGGGGTGGGGGATTTTCTTGAAAACCTTCGTGTCGCATCTCTGGAACATATTGAACCTAAATACCAAGTTTGGTGTTTATCCGACTGTTCAGTTCTGAGTTATGTGTTCACAGACATACACACGGACATGTTTCTAAAAATAGCTTTTTTTGGATTCAGGGGGTCTCAAAATATATATTTTCGGTGAAATCTCGGTAACGAATTTTTGGGTGAAATACAATACTTCCCCTACTTACTATACGTATTAGAGAAAGTAAAAAACGAATAACGAATTCCCATTTGAGAAAAAGTATAAGTATTGTAAAATTCAAACAAATAACAAGGAATATCTCGAAAATGGTTCACCCCACAAAAAAATGTATCTGACATAAATTGTGTATTTTAACGCGATCTATATTTTATGTGTACCAAGGTTTTGTCTATCTCTTACGGTTTACCAGTTATGCGAAACAAGTAAAAGGAACCTCGCTGTACGCCGCTGTATTTCACGACTTTTATGTGAAAGCTGGTTTGGTGCTGTTCAACTTTTTTAATTCACGTAAACGGGTACGTCAACAGCAGTCTGTTGGTGCTACAACTAGGGTATAATACAGCTCTGCTGAAGCTGCATGTTCGTGTAACCTTTTAATTACTTTACAGCGGGATTCAGAGGTGCGGAAATTACTACGCAAGGAGAGGGTAGCTTTGGGGGCTTTTATTACCTAGATCTGGGCTAATTTTGTAACACAAGTTCTTTAAGAAACTATTTGCTTCACACCAGCGCTCAGTGCACTGGTCCAGGTAGTTCACATTCTGGAAGAAAATTCGTTTTTACTTTCTGTGTCACGTAACATAGTAGATACAGAAAGTATTGCATTCCACTCAAAAATCTGATACCGAGATTTCACCGGAAATACATATTTTGAGACCCCTGAATAAAAAAACATTTTTAGAAAACACTCCGTGTATATGTCTGTGAACAGCATAACTCAAAAACGAAAAGTCGAATAAGTATATGCCAAACTTGGTGCTCAATTTCATGTGTTCCAAGGATGCGACACAAAGATTTTCAAGAAAATTCCCCATTCCAAAGTACCCTTTACATGGAACATTTTTCAAATTTTTTTATTTTCTAAACAATGGCTCCAACGATTTTGATTAAAATTCCATATATTAGTGTTATTTATATGCCAAATAAAATACATTTTTAATTTCCTGGGAGGGGTCTGTGAAGCTGTTTAATTTTGTACAACTCGTTAACCAGAAGAGATAGACGGAACCGTACTACACAAAAAATATAGATCTCTTTAAAACACATAATTTATTTCAAATAACCTTTTTCGTGACATCACCTCTTTCCAAGATATACGTAGTTACTGGTTTGAAGGTTCAATTATTTGTCATTTTTACATTCTTTACCACGCACATAGTAGGTAGAGAAGGTATTGCATTCCACCCAAAAGTTCAATAGCGCAATTTTTCCCGAAATACATGTTTTGGGGTTCCCAGAATCCAAAAAAGATATCTTTACAAAAAGTTCCGGGTGCGTGTTTGTTTGTGTATGTGTATCTATGAACAGCATTACTCAAAAACGAAAAGTTGGATAAAAGCCAAACTTGGTATTTAGGTTCAGTAGACTTCCAAACATTCGACACAAAGATTTTCAAGAAAATCCCCCCCATACTGCACCTTACTTGAAAGATATTTCGAAATTTTTTATTTTATAAAAAATGGTTTCAAAAATTTGATTAAAATACCATACATAAAGATATTTTGAAGAAAATAGTTGCTTCGCTTTGTTATTTGCCCCAAGTTTTGGGAGACAATTTGAAGAAAGTTTGTTGCTGCTACGTATGGAAAGTAAGTTTGAAGAAGATGTATTATATTTCGACTGTTGGGGAGCCGAACTTGAAGTAGTAGCAACCGCACGTATGGTAAAAAGTTTCTGGTAGCCTTCGTCCCAAGTTTAAAAAATATTAACTTTGTAATTTGACTGTTTCTTTAAATATTATATATTTATGTTTGCCTCAGCTGCGCCAGTATTATTGTTAGAGACATGTTTCTCTTTGCAGGGTTGTGGTGCGACTGAAGAATGTAGGCTTACACAGATTATAATTTTACTTCACTCCTTTTATTAATGCTTGACACGGTTTAAATAACACTTCACTGATATATATAGAGAGAGCAGTGAGATTTTTTTAATTAATTACTTGCCTTTTTAACACGTAAACTATTTTCACCTCACACGAATACGTATTAAATTTCTCGAGGACGCATCTCGCGTCAGGAACACTGTCTACAACCAACGCGTCAAGTTATGAGCACCGTCTACCAGCAACTGACTTGATCTCTACCGCCTAAATTTGTAAATTTCTGTATTTCAAGTCTCTAATTGGCTATTCCTAATCCAATAGAATACCTTCATTCAACTAAAGCTTTTTCTGGTTGTTGATTGGCTATTTTATGAACTGTTACAAAAATTACATTATTGTTGCTCCAAGAATGACTAGTAGCAGTATTAAACCTTCTAGTTCATTATTGCCTCAAGGCTACCTCATTGTTACCTCATTGTTAGCAACTTTTAACCTATTATTCTCACAGCTCCTACATTATTAAATTACGTAATACATTCACATAACATTATTGAACATGGATACAATAATATAAGCATATACAATGACTGTAATATACACGTTTTATATATTGTTACATACACATATTGCTTTAAGGCGGGCTGTTATTGAATTATTTTTTTCAAATTTTTTTATTTTCCCAAAAATGGCTCCAACGGTTTTGATTAAAAATCCATATATTAGTGATATTTATATGTCAAATAAAATACCTTTTTAATTTCCTGGAAGGAGTCTGTGAAGCTGTTTAATTTTGTACAACTCGTTAACCAGAAGAGATAGACGGAACCGTACTACACAAAAAATGTAGATCTGTTTAAAGCATATAATTTATTTCAAATAACCTTTTTCATGACATCACCTATTTCCGAGATATACGTAGTTACTGGTTTGAACGTTTCAATTATTTTGCATTTTTACATTCTTTACCATGTACATAGTAGGTAGAGAAGGTATTGTATTCCACTCAAAAATTCAATACCGCAATTTCTCCCGAAATACATGTTTTGGGGTTCCCAGAATCCAAAAACGGTATATTTACAAAAAGCTCCGGATGCGTACATATTTGTGTGTGTGTGTGTGTGTGTGTATGAACAGCATTACTCAAAAACGAAAAGTCGGATAAATGCCAAACTTGGTATTTAGGTTCAGTAGACTTCCAAATACTGGATACAAAGGTTTTCAAGAAAATCCCCCACCCCATACTACACCTTCTTGAAAGATTTTTCGAAATGTTTTATTTCATAAAGAATGTTTTTTAACGATTTGATTAAAATACCATACATAAAGATATTTACATGACAAAACGTATATCTTGAATTTTCAGGGAAGAGCGTGTGAAATCCTCTTCATTCAGAAGGAGCTTACTTGTAGTCTGGTAAACGTTAAGCCATAGACGAAAACGTACTACACAAAAAAAATGTAGATCTTCTTAAGACACAAAATTTATTTGTGGCATCAGCCATTTCCAAGATATCCACTATTAATCGTTCGAATTGTCCAATACTGTCATTGTTAAGTCCTGTGGATTTTCAGTTGTTTCTCGCGATTGCGTGGAAACAGTATTTAATATTAAGACCAGCATATAGCGTCCAGTTCTTAAACATTTGACTACCACTGTTCCCCATATATCTATAATGAAATATGTAATACAATTGTTTCCGGAAAGGTTTATATCGACTAAAACGAAGTAAATAAGAGAATAAATTCAAATCCCGTGGGTCGACCAATCTTTCTGAGGTTTTTTCGTGGTTTTCCTCAGTCGCCAAGGTAAATACCGGATTGGATATTTAATATTACGACCCAAGGTTCCATCTTAATCTAAAACAATAGTAAAAAGAAAAATAAGTGGTAATAGCGAATGCTATGCCATCTATCTACACACAGTGTAAGCACCCTAACGCCATCTGCACGGCACGAAGCAGAAGATACGGCTGTCATGTGCTGGGGATCTCTGTGGGTACGTGACGAAGCAAGATGGCATTTCCAGGGATGAGACCTAGAAGGATAACTGTACGCCTTTTGTGTGAGAGCGGTGGTTGGACTGGACGACACCCTAATACCATCTGCATGACATGAAGTAGAGGTTACAGGGATGACACCTTGAAGGCTAACTGTCCGCCTTTATATGGTAGCGGCGGTTGGACTGGACGACACCCTAATACCATCTGCATGACATGAAGTAGAGGTTACAGGGATCAGACCTAGAAAGGTAACTGTTTGCCTTTATATGTAGCGGCGGTAGGACTCGACGACACCCTAATACCATCTGCACGGCATGAAGCAGGTGGTTACAGGGATGAGACCATGAAGGCTAACTGTCCGCCTTTATATGGTAGCGGCGGTTGGACTGGACGACAACCTAATACCATCTGCACGGCATAAAGCAGGTGGTTACAGGGATGAGACCTAGAAAGGTAACTGTCTACCTTTATATGTAGCGGCGGTAGGACTCGACGACACCCTAATACCATCTGCACGGCATGAAGCAGGTGGTTACAGGGATGAGACCTAGAAAGGTAACTGTCTGCCTTTACATGTAGCGGCGGTAGGTCTCGACGACATCCTAATACCATCTGCACGGCATGAAGTAGAGGTTATAGGGATGAGACCTAGAAGGCTAACTGTCTGTCTTTATATGGGAGCGGCGATTGGACTGGACGGCACCCTAATGCCGTCTGCACGACACGAAGCAGAACATTCGGTAGCTATGCGCTAGGGTCTCTGTGACACGTGACGGAGCGGGTGGTTACAGGGATGAGACATAGAAGGCTAACTGCCCATCATATATCGTTCTAAGAGTTATCCACCACATCCGTCGCGATATGACCAAGCAGTTAAAGCGACGTAAAATAAAATAGAGTAAATAAAAAATAAAAATTGTCTCTCGCGATATCATGCAAAAAAATATGAAATTTGATGGCCAGCATATAGCGACACGGTTTTTAAACTTCTGTCTATCTATAGGTATCGCCTATCTCCCTTGTGCCTTTAAAGAAATATGTAACGAATTTATTTCTGCAAAGACTTATCTCAATTAACGTGAAGTAGACAGAAAAAAGGTTTGTAAACGATATCGGGTAGAGAACGACATGTGAATGTATCATAGTAGTTTCTCCTACAATATTTCAACAGTTTATTTTAGGAAAAAATGTTTAAATAAAATTTACTTAATTTATTGAAGGGAACCATAATATAAAACAAAGTGTCATGGTTCCATTTACAATTCTAAGGTTGGCTCCCCTGTAACCCATAAGGGGCCACGAGGAAATGTTTTCCCAATCACAAGTTGGAGGTTTGCTGCAATGAGATTTGGAATTCTTGACGTTTGGTTTTTTCTATTCATTTAAGAGATATTCAACGTGACACTTTATGTGTGCCAGCCGTACACATTTCGTGATGCGGCAGTGCCGAAGCGCAGTAGCGTTTGTCATTTGTTGTTGCCATAGTTATTAATAGTACCCTAATTACGACGAGTAGGAAAAGAATAACCTGCCATTCTCATATCTTTTGATTTCCGCTTTTTAACAGGCATCTTTTCTTTTCCTTCGTCCTTTCTTTTAGTCCTTTCTCCTCTTTGCTTCCTTGTTCACTCGCTCTGTTCCCTCCAACTCCTGGTCTTTTAATTAATGTAATGCCATACAGTTTATTTTAGGAGCCTCACTAAATAATGTCACACACTGAATCTTCATTCTCTGAGTCTCACGAAATTTATAGCGGTTAATTAAATTTTAATTTCAGTTTTGTTGGCGTAGCTGCTTATATAAAACGGAGACTTGCAAGAAAGCACAAGGGGAAAAAAGTGAGAAATGAATAAATAAAGTAGACAAGAGAATGATTAGAAATGTACGCTTGAAATGGCAGAGTAGACTAACACGCCCGCCATAAACTTTGTTTAATTTTATAAAGGTAGTAAATATTACATTTAACAATTACCACTTCATGATCTGTTGACAAAGTTCAGTGAATCCCTGAAATAGTTCTTACCTGAATAGAACAAGTTGGTAGAACTGCCGTAGCGCTTCTACCTGCTGTGCTGGGAGGTCTGGTACGGGGTTAACTAAAGGTACGTATCACGGAGGCCCCCCGGAACCGGGACAGGGTACCGCACGCAGGCCAGGCGACCTATTGTGCTTCCAACGTGACTACTAGGAGGGAGGGATTAGAGGAGAGACCCTAAGGGTGCCAGATCCGGAGCGCAAGCATAGACGGGGTCCCTAACATTTCTAGACCAAACGCAACCAACACCGCCCGGTCCCAGTCCACAAGCCATCAACCTCTAGGGTCCCCCAAAGCGGAGCTCCACGCTGAGTAGAGACCTAGCTGAACGGTACCGCAGCGACACCAGGAAAGAAACCTTTACAGAGGGAAGCCACGGCCGAACGCCTTCGCCTGGTCCTGAAACAGGTGACAAGGAAGATGATTGGTACAGGAAATGGGAGGAAGGAGAGTCATGATAGAAAATGAACCACCCAACATTCGCCTGGTAGTCGTCCTCTGTGGTGTAGCGGTGTGCTAGCCTCTAGTTCCCGACTTCGCGGGTTCAAACCCGGCGGAGGGCGATGGATTTTTTTCGGGCCTAAAAATCCTTAGAATGGCTTACTTCGGAAGGGAAGTAAAGCCGGTCGTAGATTTACGGCACATAAAAGAACATCTAGCCTGATAAAGAGGCCTCTCAGCAAAATCGTCAGTGTTTGACGCCCAATATAGAATGGGACGCTAAGGACCACAGTAGTTAAAGAGCGTCCATAAATAAAACACAATTTAATCTAATTTTTAATTCGTCTGGCGACCCGGGGAACCCACGAAAATCCCAGGGAGCAGAGTGGTGGTCGGCAGGGATCGAACCTAAATGCGAGCCACAGATGTAACCCCTGGAGCCATCCCATTCGGTCGGGGTTCACTAAGTCTCATTAGTCTTGGAGGAACATTGGCACCTATCCGTGGCGCTACAGTGCATTTGTGACCTGGGTCTACCAACCCGACTGCCTGCCTCACGCACACTTACACATGGCAGAGGTGGACGATCATTCAACCGATACGGGAGGTGATGTGGCCAGCATCACACATTGCCCAGCCGGAATCAAAAGTACCAAACAATTTTTCATGTAAAGGGTAGTTTAGTTTGGGGGATTTTCTTCAAAGTCTTCGTGTTGCATCCTTGGAAATTCCTGAACCTAAATACTTACCAAGTTTTCACCCAAAAATTCGATACCGAGATTTCTCCGGAAACATGTTTTGTGGCTCCTTGAATAAAAAAAACACATTTTTAAGAAAAGTTCTGTGTGTATATGTATGTTTGTGTATATGTGTGTTTGTGTGTGTGTGTGTGTCCGTGAACAGCATAACTCAAAAGCAAAACCTCTTTAAATACAAAACTTAGTATTTAATTTCAGCCCCTTCTAAAGATACGACATGATTTTCAAAAAACTCCTTCCTTACATGGAATATTTTTATTTATTTTTTTATTCCCTAAAAAAATACCCCTAATAATTTAGATTAAATTACCATATATTAAAGATCTTTGCATGGGAAATAAAATTTATATCTTCAATTTCCTGGGAATAGACCTGTAAAGTCCTCTTTATTCGGAAGGAATTTGAATAATTTTCTATAAAATGTAAACGTTAAGCGATAGAGGAAAATCTGCTACACAAGAAATGTAGATCTCTTTAAAACACACAATTTATTTCAAATAACTTTTCCCGTGGCATCAGCCATTTCTAAGATATCCTTTATTAATTGTATGAATTTATGAATACTTTTGTCATTCTCTTTAAGTCCTGTTGACATTCCGTTGTTTCTCGCGAAGCCATGGATAAGGGTTTGGAATTTTAAGGCTAGCGTGTAGCGTCAAGTTCTTTAATATTTGACTATCGCTATTCCCCTGATACCGTAATTATTGACGGGCAGATGTAAGTAAATAAATAAATAACATTAAGATGGAGAAATAATTACATAAAATAATTTCCGTATTTAAACACTGTATAATGTTAAGCCTTGGGCTGAAAGGTTTTGTCCGGAAAAATTAAGGTAATTAAGGAGTCAGCTTAGCCAAACTCATCAGCGACAGCCGAGAATAGAGAACGCATTAGCCTAAGGATTCTGAATTCAGTTAGTTATAAGTTCAGTATGCCTAAACAGACACGCAGGTCAACTCTGGAAAAGAGAAAGGTGCTTGCATTCTGAGAACATTAGCTAGGCCCCATGGTAACAGAGGCAGAAACTCTGAAAGGAGGTGAATATTGGCTCGGGCGTAAAATAATTTTGATGGGAGTATTTATAATGTAGGCGTGGCTTAAGTAATATAGAGGTGGGCATCTAAATCAGAGATTTATGCTCTGTGATACCGCCAGCGGTACTTGCTCGTGTTATATATTAAGCGTTTGTGTGAGTAGCGGCTATCGCGAGGGATCTTGCCGGTAAATATTTTAGCGATTCACGGCAGGTTACGTTTCTGCTTTCATTTATTGCGGAAGCCGTTATTTCTAACCGTAACTTTGTTGCTGCAGAAGTTAGCAGATTAAATCATTCAGATCTTACCATTTCGAATGCTACGATTCATAATCAGTCAATTCTTCGACTCAAACAGGCGGAAACTAGCTCCAATAACTCAAATATTACTTCATAATAAATTTCCCAGTCAATTTAAACTGGTGTTGTCCGTCACAATACATCCACGCATACCCTGAGGGCTAATACTCGTTGGAGCAGCCGGCAGCAGATACTGAAGACAACGGGACAAAGTAGCAACAACATCCGTGTATCAAACTGTCGCACCATCTTCTTATTGCTTCACCCTTTGTATCTGTAATGCAGCTACTTCTGGAAAGCTTTATTTCGATTAAAATAAGGTAGCTGGGAAAAAATCTGATGTGTTACACTCACATGACTTTCTCTACTCTTGTACAAACTATTTTTACAAACGCTTATTCTCCATATGCTTATGTTAATCGAGATGTTAATCTTATTGCTAATTTTCTTGTAGATGCAAGGGGAATATGGTAGGCTTTAAGCTACAGTCAAGTATTTTAAGAGCTGGTTGCTATGTGGCGCATTCCATTCTCTTTGTAGTTCCAGGACATAAAAAAATGAATAACAAATTCCCATTTGAGAAAAAGTATTGGAAAATTTAAGGGAATAACATGCAATATCTCGAAAATGATTCACTCAACAAAAAAATGTATATGATATAAATTGTGTATTTTAATGCGGTCTACATTTTTTGTGTAGTAAAATTTTGTCTCTCTCTTATGAAGAAGACTTTTGGAGACATTCCCAGGAAATTTGAGATATACATTTCATTTGTCATGAAATATCTTAAACATATGATATTTTAATCAAAATCGTTAGAGCCATTTTTGAAAAAATTAAAATTTTTGAAAAATGTTCCATGTAAAGGGTAATATGGGGTGGGAGGATTTTCTTGGAAACCTTTGTGTCGCATCTCTGGAAGATACTGAACCTAAATACCAAGTTTGGTGTTTATCCGACTGTTCGTTTCTGAGTTATGCTGTTCACAGACACACACACGGACATGTTTCCAAAAATGCTTTTTTTTTGGATTTAGGGGGTCTCAAAACATATATTTCCGGTGAAATCTCGGTATCGAATTTTTGGGTGGAATACAATACTTCCCCTACTTACTATACGTAGTAGTGAAAGTAAAAATTAGCAATAAAATAGTTTCTGCAAATGTTTATCTGGATTAACATGACGTAGATGGAGAATAAGCGTATGTAAAAATAATTTGTACAGGAGTAGAGAAGGTCATGTGAGTGGAACACTTCAGATTCTTTTTTTCTCTTGAAATTTCAAAGCCACCACATAGTGACACGCTTCTTAAAAATCTGACTGTCGCTTTGGCCTACTGTATTCTTCTTATACTATAAGAAAATGTGCAATGAAAGCTTGTAGAAGAGTGGGTAGAGAAAGCCGTGTAATTGCAATACATTAAATGTTTTATTACTACAAAAGGTGTTAACTCGATATGCATCATGCTACGCCGAGCCTCTAAGCTCGCCAGTATGGTTGTTACGTCTCCATTTTGCAGGCAGGAAGATCTGAAAGAACGTCTAGGTGACAAATGACGGCTACCTTGCGCACAGAAAAGCCCTGACGTAATTCACAGAGCTCCCCAGAGGAAGGCAAGTGATGATAATATAGTGGTCAGCTTCAGAGCGTAAAGAAAACATAAATATCCCTCAGGTTAGAGCCGCGGGCAAACCGTAATTCACTGCGCCGTGCTCTGGTGCAGATGTTGAAATATGGAAGTCATATGAGGACGGATTAGAGTTCGATACGAAGAATGGTCATCGCCTCCCCCGGGACTTCGTCGTCGTCGTACGCCACAAGAGTGCGTAAAACATGATATACGATAGCTTATACAATAGAGGAGACGGAAAGAGATAATGAGGCTGTACATTGAACAAAACCCTGCGGGGAATTCGACGAGCTCTTCCCAGGCTCTTCTTAATCACGAGAACACATCCAACTCGCGAAACAGAAGACTGACTGCCTTCCTTTCTCATTTCACTCCTTTGGGGATTCGCTGTCAGAATATGCAAATAATGTTACGCTATTGAGATTTCCATTCCGCAGTCCGTGTCGTCAAGAAACAGTAAATGTTATTTTGTGGACATTCAGAGAGGACAAACTATAAATATTAGCAATTCTTAGTCTTATTTAGTATTAGCAGTTTACCATTATTTCACACAGTATTAGTTCACAAACGCTTCTTACAAATCTTATACTATATTCACATGACTTTCTCTATCCACCATCATTTATTACCTTCCCTACCAGTAACTACCTGGTAGGTAGAAAGGTGTTGCATTTCCCCCAAAAATTCAATACCAAGATTTCACCGGAAGTACTTGTATTGAGGCCCCCTGAATCCAAAAGGTTTGTATGAAAAGGTGTGTTGTATGTGTGTCCGTATGTGTCTATGAACATCATAACTCAAAAGAAAATGGAAGATGTTTAAAAAAAAATATTTTCTAAGAAATAGCTCTAATGATTTTGATTAAAATACCATACGTTAAAAACATTTACCTGACGAATGAAATAGATCTCTTTAATTTTCCGAGAATAGCCTGTGAAGTCCAGTTCACCGAGCAGTTTTTGTAGTATTCCTCAGTCACCAAGGTAAATACCGCATTGGATATTTAATACCACGACCCAAAGTTCCACTTTAAGTCTAAAACAATAGTAAAATGAAAAAATAAGTGGTAAGAGAGAAAGCTATGCCATCTATCCGCAGACAATGTAAGCAGTTAGACTGGACGGCACCCTAACGCCATCTGCACGGCATGATGCAGAAGATCCGGCTGCAATGCGCTGGGTGCCTCTGTGGGCACGTGACGAAGCAAGACGGCATTTTCCAGGGATGAGATCTAGAAGGCTAACTGTCCGCCTTTCTGTGTGAGGGCGGCGGTTAGACTGGACGGCACCCTAATGCCATCTGCACGGCATGAAGCAGGTGCTTACAGAGATGAGACCTAGAAGGCTAACTGTCCGAATTTCTGTGTGTGCGGCGGTTACACTGGACGGCACCCTAATGCCATCTGCACGGCATGAGTTAGCTGGTTACAGGGATGAAACCTAGAAGGCTAACTGTCCGACTTTCTGTGTGGGCGACGGTTAGACTGGACGGCCCTCTAATGCCATCTGCACGGCATGAAGCAGGGGGTTACAGGGATGAGACCTAGAAGGCTAATTGTCCGACTTTCTGTGTGAGGGCGGCGGTTAGACTGGACGGCACCCTAATGCCATCTGCACGGCATGAGTTAGCTGGTTACAGGGATGAGACCTAGAAGGCTAACTGTCCGACTTTCTGTGTGGGCGGCGGTTAGACTGGACGGCACCCTAATGCCATCTGCACGGCATGAAGCAGGTGGTTAGAGGGATGAGACCTAGAAGGCTAACTGTCCGCCTTTCTGTGTGAGATCGGCGGTTGGACTGGACGGCACCCTAATGCCATCTGCCCGGCGTGAAGCAGGTGGTTACAGGGATGAGACCTAGAAGGCTAACTGTCCGACTTTCTGTGTGGGGGCGGTGGTTAGACTGGACGGCGCCCTAATGCCATCTGCACGGCATGAAGCAGGTCGTCACAGGGATGAGACCTAGAAGGCTAACTGTCCGCCTTTCTGTGTGAGGGCGGCGGTTGGACTGGACGGCACCCTAATGCCATCTGCACGGCATGAAGCAGGTGGTTACAAGGATGAGACCTAGAAGGCTAACTGTCCACCTTTCTGTGTGAGGGCGGCGGTTAGACTGGACGGCACCCTAATGCCATCTGCACGGCATGAAGCAGGTGGTTACAAGGATGAGACCTAGAAGGCTAACTGTGTGCCTTTGTATGGGGGCGGCGGTTGGACTGGATGGCACCCTAATGCCGTTGGCATGGCACGCAAGCAGGAGATTCGGTAGCTATGCGCTAGGGTCTCTGTGACACGTGACGGAGCGGGTGGTTACAGGGATGAGACCTAGAAGGCTAACTGTCCATCACATATCGTTCTAAGAGTTATCCACCAACAGATCCGTCGCGATGTGTCCAGGGAGTTAAAGCGACGTAAAATAAAATAGAATTAAAGGAATACCATATATTAAATATATTTACTTGACAAATAATATCTATATCTTAGGATTCGGATGGAATTTTATATAATCTTTTTTTAGTTCCATTTATACTACATTGGTCTTATCGGCGGGCTTTGGAACTTATTGCCTATTGGCAATGGTGTTAACTCGTATTCGCTTGTGGTTCGGTTTCTTGTATTAGGTGTTAATCATTAGATCATACACACATTCACACTCTCATTTACACTTCCAGACTCTAGGGAGGATAGGGAATAATCTTGGCTAGAGAAAAATTCCCACCTTTTAGCCGGGAATCGAACCAGGGACCCCTCGCACAGCAGCATGTGCTCTACGGAGTTAGCTACAGGCCAGCCTATGTATAATGTTGTATAACCGGTAAACGTTAAGCGATAAACGTACTCCACAAAAATGTAAATCTCGTTAAAACACAGAATTTATTACAAATAACACTTTTTTGGCATAAGCTATCTCCGAGATATCCGTTATTACTGGTTCCAATCGTTCAATACTTAGATATTGTTTTCAAGTCCTGTCGTTTTCCAGTTGTTTCTCCCGATGTTATGGAAACAGTATGGAATTTTAAGGCCAGCATACAGCGTCCAGTTGTTAAACATTTGACTATCGCCGTGCTCTTTGTATCTATAACGAAATGTGTAATGTAGTTGTTTCTGCAAAGGTTTATTTGGATTAAAGTGAAGTAGATAGGAAAATAAACTTTTGTAAGAATAATTTTTACACCCACTGATAAGCGATAGAGCAGGGAAAGTCATGTGAATGTAACGCATCACATATGCTTTATATAACTTCTACAAATTATTCTTATGAAACACAATTGTATATCCGCTTTAGATTAATCGAGATAAATCCTTCCAGGAGGGATTTCATTACACATTTGGTTTTATGTACAAGGGAGATAGAGGAAACCGAAACAACTGAAAAGCGACAGCACTTTAACGACAAAATATTTAAAAATTCAGACCAATAATAGATATATCGGAGTTGACTGACACAATAAATACAGGTTATTTTAAATATTTTTTTGTTTTAAAGGGATTTAATTTTTTCTGTAGTACGTTAATGTCTATCTGTCATAGTTTACCACTTAATGCAAAATTACATCAAATCCCTTTAGAATGAAGAAGACTTCACAGAATATTCCCAGAAAATTAACGTTATACTCTTTTTATTTTTCAGGTAAATATCTTAAAAGCATGGTAGTTAAATCAAAATCGTTACAACCATACCGAAAATAAAAACCTGTCCATATGAAGGATAGTTTAAGTTGGTGGATTTTCTTGGAAATCTTCGTGTCGTATCTTTAGTACATGTTGAACTTTATGTATTTTCGGTGGAGCATTAATATAGAATTTTTGGGTGAAATACAGTACTTTCTCTTACCTGCCATAGGTAGATTTTGAACAACATAAAAATCTGACTATAGCTTTAGCCCACTGTATCCTTTTCATACCTACAACGAATGTGTAATTAATGTATAATGAACGTTTATCTCCATTAGCAGGCAGTAGACATACGAATAAGCTTTTGTAAGAATATTTTCCAGAAACGTGAGTAGAGAAAGTCGTAAGAATGCAGCACATTGGGTTTTAAATGGTTAAATTCGTAGAACTTATAGTAATGGGGAGTGGAACGGATGTTATGGCCTAAAAAGAAGAAGTAGAAGAGGAAGGAGGAACATACGAGGTGTGATCAGAAAGTTTCCGGAATGACGTCATAAATACTACACAACAGTTTGTTTTATCTAATCTGCACTGTCATCCTCGAAGTAGTCTCCTTGGTAGTTGATACACTTGTCCCAGCGCTTCTGCCACTGCTGGAAGCACCTCTGGAAGTCCTCTTCTTTCAACATGTTCAGAGTCTGTGATTCGCGATGGATGACATCAATGTCCTCAAAACGGTGTCCTTGGAGTCGCATTTTAAGTCGCGAGAAAAGAAAAAGGTCCACTGGTGCCAAATCTGGAGAATAGGCGGGATGGAGAACAGTATTCATCCTATTTTTATCCAAAAATTGGCGAACAGAAAGGGCTTTGTGCGTGGGCGCATAGTTATGATGCAGGAATATGTCCACATTGTCTTTCAAAATGCTTTGAACACCTCCAAAGGAGAGTCCTAATGCGTCAGAAAGTTCTCTTATTGTATTGCGCCTGTCATTTAAGACCATTTCCCTCACCTGATTGATAGTTTCACCAGTTTTGCTGGAACAGGGTCGCCTCGAACGATCTGCATCTTTAACTGATGTCACACCACCTTTAAATTTCGAAAACCACTCAAATGTTTGAGTTTTTCCCATACCTTCCCCCCCATAAGCTGTTCTTAACATTTCATAGGATTTTGTTGCAGTTTTACCGAGTTTAAAGCAAAATTTGATGTTCGTTCTTTGTTCTTCGTAATCTGACATTTTTGCTGCGCGGAAAAATCGCAGCACCTGCAAAACACGTGTTCCCTTCAGAGCGTGTACCTCGTCACTGCATGGTCACAGGATGACACGCGACCTCTCATTTTTATCGGGAAGGAACGCTCATGTACAGTCTGGGTAATAATTAAAGAAATCTCAGCATCAGCATTGTTGTGAAGCCATTCCGGAAACTTTTTGATCACACCACGTATGAACATATTCTGGCCAAGCCTGGCCACATACTTAATGGAAGTACGTGTACTAAGAGATAAGGCGTTTATGTAATTTTTCTTTAAACATATGTGGTGCTTGAGTACTTGTGCGCGACTGTGTGTGTGTGTGTGTGTGTGTGTGTTTGAGTGTGTGATTCAGAGTGTTTTTTCAATTTTATATGTATGTATATAGTGCGGTGATTATAAAAAAAAATAATTGTTTTCTGGTTGATACTGCAAGTCACGTATACAGACCAGGTATTTTTCTAGAGAGCATGTACGGTCTTATGACCCATGTGACTGTTATGCAATTAATGTAATACTAAATACTTAATAAATACTACTACTACTACCACTACATTAAAATTGAGTCTTTTTATGGACGCTCTTTAACTGCTGCGGCTCTTAGCGTCCCATTCTATATTGGGCGGTAATTTTACTCAGAGGCCTCTTTATCAGGCTTGAGGTTCTTATATGTTCTGTAAATCTACGACACGGTACCACCGGCTTTACTTCCCTTCCGGAGGAAGCCATGCTAAGGATTTTTACGTCCGAAAAAATCCATTGTCCTCCGCCGGGTTGAACCCGCGACCTCGGGTACTAGAGGCTAGCATGGTAACCACTACACCACCGAGGACGACAACATATTCTTATCTCTCAGGTGCTCTGAATGTTAGGATGATCACTTTTCCTTTATTGCAAATTCATTGATTGTCATTTATATATTCTTTACCAAGTATATAGTATGTAGAGAAAGTATTTCATCCACCCAAAAATTCGACATCAAGATTTCAGAGAAAATAAATCTTTTGAGGCCCCTGAATCCAAAAAAAAAATGATTTGAAAAAATCTGATGTGTTACACTCACATGACTTTCTCTACTCTTGTACAAAGTATGTTTACAAATGCTTATTCTCCATATGCTTCATGTTAATCGAGATGTTAATCTTATTGCTAATTTTCTTGTAGGTGCAAGGGGAATATGGTAGGTTTTAAGCGATGCATTTCCATTCCCATTTGAGAAAAAGTATAAGTATTGGAAAATTTAAGGGAATAGCAAGCAATATCTTGAAAATGGTTCACTCAACAAACAAAATGTATATGACATAAATTGTGTATTTTAACACGATCTACAGTTTTTGTGTAGTAAAATTTTGTCTATCTCTTATGGTTTACCAGTTATGCAAAAGTCATTCACAATGATGAATACTTTTGAAGACATTCCCAGAAAATTCGAGATATACATTTCATTTGTCATGAAAGTGTCTTAAACATATGATATTTTAATCAAAATCTTTAGAGCCATTTTTGAGAAAATTAAAATTTTCGAAAAATGTTCCATGTAAAGGGTAATCTGGGGTGGGGGGATTTTCTTGAAAACCTTCATGTCGCATCTCTGGAAGATACTGAACCTAAATACCAAGTTTGGTGTTTATCCGACTGTTCGTTTCTGAGTTATGCTATTCACAGACACACGGACGTGTTTCCAAAAATTTTTTTTCGAATTCAGGTGTCTCACAACATATATATTTCCGGTGAAATCGCTGTATCGAATTTTTAGGTGGAATACAACACTTCCCCTACTTACTATACGTAGTAGAGAAAGTAAAAATCCATGTGTCTGTGTCTGTGAACAGCATAACTCAGAAAGGAAGTGTTGGGTAATACCAAACTTTGAATCTCAATTAAGTACCTTCCAAAATGCGACACAAAGCATTTTAAGAAAATCCCCCTCCCTCCAACTTTCCTTAATGTACAATATTTTTTGAATTTTTTGATTTTCTGAAAAGTGACTGTAACGATTTTGATTAAAATACCATATATTAAACATATTTACATGAGAAATAAAATGTATATTTTGAGTATCCAGCGAATATCTTATAAAGCCCTCTTCATTCGGAATGAAATTTATATAATCTTGCATAACTGGTAAACATTAAGCCATCAGACGAAAATGTGCTACACAAAAAATGTAGATGTCTTTAAGAACACAATTTATTTGAAATAAAATGTTGTGGCATCAGCTATTTCCGAGATATCTGTTATAAATTGTCGCGGTAACTTCGTGTTATCTTATTGCTGAGCGCCTGTTATTGTTTTACTATTTTGAATTTTGGGTTCATTGTGCTCCGGCTAGCTATTATTTCTCAGTAAAGCATATCTCTTAAACAGGGTGTGTAAACGGAAAGGAGTTTTTATTGAAAGATAACACTGATAAAAGAATTTGTTTTTACACTTTTATTGAAGTCACACTTTATTCATTTCACATAATTATTCTTGATACACGCCCGACTGAAACTGTTATATTTTCTAATGTTACTATAATCACTTATTTGCTGCACGTTATTAATTCGCGTATTTCATATTTATAACTAACTTTACGACGCGAGAGATTCTGTAGAATTGCGCGACGTATAACGCGTAAATGATTCTCTTAAACTTTGCGACGTATAACCCGCGAATGCTTCTGTTGAACTGAGCGACGTATAACCTGTGTATGATTCTGTTGGACTGAACGACGTGTAATGCACGAATGTTTCTGTTGAACTAAGCGTACCCGTCTCTGGCTTTAGCTTTTTATACTCCCTCACCCTGATATGCCTAAACATTATAACAGAGCTGATATTGCTTAATAAAACGCGCCAACATTAGCGTCTATTTTTATATCCAATCAAAATTACGAACACAAATGCTCTAGGGAAGATATTCCCTCCATTTCTAAAGAAAGGCACCCTGACGTCATTTGTTTGTCTCATCTAATTAATAAACAACCCACCCCCTCGTTACATTGTTACCCGCTCTTATTGTCAGTTTTAGTGAGGCCGTGTAAACTTATTTCCTAACAATACTTATAATTAACAAACATCCCAAATCATTGTCATACAATAATGCTAATTTACACTACAATCACTCTGGCATTTATAGTGTTGTGATATAAAATACTGCCACAAAATGATTCAAATTGTTCAATAGCTAGTGATTCTTTTGAGCTGTTTCTCGCGATGTCATGAAAACAATATGGAAGTTTAATTCCAGTCATACAGCGTCCAGTTCTTAAACATTTCACTACAGCTTTGTATCTATAACGAAATGTGTAATACAGCTATTTCTGCAAAGGTTTACCTCGATTAAAATGAAGTAGATAGTAAAATAAACTTTCATAAGAATAATTTGTATACCCACTAATAAGCGATAGAGGATAGAGAAATATGTGAAAGTAACGCATCAGATTTTTCTCTCATAATTTTAGTACTAGGCTACAAAGTAGTGGAACAGACCTAGTTTCATAAAAGACGCGCTTGTTTATGCCCTCTGAAGAAGGGACCCTGAAGAAGGTAGTTTGTGCCCCACGTATGGAAGCCAATTTGAAGAAGGTTAATTTTATGGTGCTGTTGTATTGTATTTCGACTGCTGGAGAGCGGCACTTGAAGTAGTTCCAACCGCACGTATGGTATAAACTTTCCGGTAGCCTTCGCCCCAAGTTTAAAAATATTACCTTTGTAATTTGACTGTTTCTTTAAATATTATACACTTATGTTTGCCTCGGCCGCGTCAGTATTATTGTTAGACACATGGATTTCTTTGCAGGGAGTAGTGCGGCTAAGAATGTAGGCTTACACATATTATAATTTGTACTTTACTCCATTTATTAATTCTTTACACGATTTACATAACACTTCACTGATATAGAGAGCTGTGAGATTATTTATTAATTACTTGCACTTTTTAACACGTAAACTATTTTCGTCTAACACTGAATACGTATTAAACTTCTCGAGGACGTGTCTCGTGTCCGGTTAGTAACGCTGTCTACAGGCAACTGACTTCTGAATTTGTACAATTTGCCCTATTTCTGTTTCTGATTGACTAATCCTACTCCAATAGATTACTTTCATTTAACTTAAGCTTTTTTCTGGCTGTTGATTGGTTATTTTATAAACTGTCTCAAAAATTACATTATTGTTGCTCCGAGTATTACTGTAGCATTTAAACTTTCTAATTCATTATTGCCTCAAGGTTACCTCATTGTTGCCTCATTGTTAGCAACTTTTAACCTATTATCCTCACAGCTCTAATATTATTAAATTACGTAATACATTCACATAACATTATTAAACATGTTCATAATAATATAAACATTAATACAATGACTGTTACGTGATTTTATATATTTTAAATACACATATTTCTTTATTGAGTTTTATATTATATAATTTGACTGAAATCATTTAAGCGATAAAAATACTGCCTCAACTCCCTTTAGCACAAAATCGCTAAAAGTTATAATTTACAAAATGACAAGTAAGCTCGCACAGACAGTTCATGTGTTCCGTCTGTGCAGACGTAGTACCTGGCTTGGAACGGAAGCCATTTATAGGATGGTTGGGAATTGGCAGTAAGAGTGAGTAACATGCTTGATTAAGGAAATAGCTTGGATCAGAAGAGCATCAAGGTAATTGGCATTATCTCGAGATTAATCTGCGTTAATGAGAGGGAAAGAGAAAGAGCATAGTGTATTCATGAGTGCAGATTTTCGTGACGTCGAGTACAACCATTCGCTGCTACAAAATGGGTCCCAGCGTGATTATTTCTTATTGATATAAATAGAATGTGGTATAGGACTTTTACTTTCTATATCCACACCTAGTAGGTAAAGAAATTACTGCACTCCACCCAAAAATTAAATATCACGATTTCACCGGAAACGCATGTTTTGAGACGGCTGAATAAAATCTCTGATGTGATACATTCACAAGAATTTCTCTACCCTTTATCATTTATTAGTATGTACAGAAACCATTCTTAATAAAGCATTTTTACTTTCTCTACTACGTATAGTAAGTATTGTATCCCACCCAAAAATTCGATACCGAGATTTCACCGGAAATACATGTTTTGAGACCCCCCGAATCCAAAAAAGCATTTTTGTAGATCGCGTTAAAATACACAATTTATGTCATATAGACTTTTTGTTGAGTGAACCATTTTCGAGATATTGCTTGTTATTCCCTTAAATTTTCCAATACTTATACTTTTTCTCAAATTCGTTATTCATTTTTTGTCCTGGTAATGCAAAGAGAATGGAATACTCCACATAGCAACCAGCTCTTAAAATATTTGACTATCGCTTAAAGCCTACCATATTCCCCTGGCATCTACAAGAAAATTAGTAATAAGATTAACATCTCGATATCTTGATTGACATGAAGCATATGGATAATAAGCGTTTGTAAAAATAGTTAGTACAAGAGTAGAGAAAGTCATGTGAGTGTAACACATCAGATTTTTTTCTATCTACTACTACCTTTTTAGCCAAATAAACCTTTGCAGAAGTAGCTACATTACACGTTTCGTTATGGATACAAAGAGAACAGCGATAGTCAAATGTTTAAGAACTGGACACTGCTATATGATGACCTTAAAATTCCATACTGTTTCAATGCAACCGCGAGAAACAACTAAATGTTGATAGGACTTTAAAAGCCGGTGGTCCCGTGTCTTAGATTTACGGGACGTAAAAGAACCTCAAGCCTGATAAAGAGGCCTCTGAGCAAAATTACCGGTCTTTCACGCCCAATATAGAATGGGACGCTAAGAACCATAGGAGTTAAAGAGCGTCCATAAATAAAACTCAATTTGAGTTTAGTATCGGGAGGAAATAGACGAGCACGATTATCAACGGTTTCTAACGCTAAACCGAGTGTAAAACGAATTTACTTACACGCGGATACCTTCATCTGGTTGACCTAACCATCAGGACATTCAGTTTGTGTTACTTTCATTCCTCGCTTTAGCTAATGGGAGGGGTAAACGGTATGCTGAAGTCGTGTCGCGCGTGTCGCGTATAGTGTTAAACAGCCAACAGTCTTTCCTCTGACGCGCTGTCTTTAACCCTTACTTGGTCAGACCAAGTAAACACTACCTGCTTCCACTAGCTAAACTCCTACTTGCTTGAAAAGTCGCCTCCACCCCCTAGCTAAAACTTTGCTGAGCACACAATACAATTCATTTGGTGAGAGAGAAAATGCTGTCTATATAAAGTTACACCAGTGAAGTGCTTAGAATAATTATGTAAACATGAGTGAAGTTGCCTAAGCCACCTGGGAGTTCCGGAAATAAGCGAGACACAACTAGCAAGAAAGGGGACTCAACAGGCCCACCAAGCATCAGGAAGAAATCTTTACTAAGCGCAAATTCCACCAGCCTGCCGCAAAACAGCAATCGCCGTCGCCTAGTCCTACAGCCCTGAAATAGACGAGGTGCAACAGGTGAAAGAATATGATGCGGACAGGAAGTTTGTAGTAAAAGGGAAACTACCCCAGGATTCGCCTACCGAACCATGGAAACCATGAAAAAACCCATGGACAGACTGGCCAGCCCGACGGGAGTCTAATCTTGGAGTTCCCAAATGCGAGTCTCTCGCGTTACCAGGGATCATCGCTCGGTAAACACGTGGGGGCTTTCCGGTTTGTTCCCCCTTAATGATCGGTAAACTAACGAATGGACAGTTTACGACACATAGAGGTACACTTTGGTACGCGTCTACAATGTGCCACCTGAAATCATATTGCTAAGGATCATAAACAGTATACTGCAAAACGGTGCAGATTAATACTGACGGCTTGTCTGGTCCTTACAGATTCCCAGTGTACACAATTATACATCTGTTACATATTGAACTTACCAAATCGATAACTTCAATATTAAAGATTGGGTATTTTGAAGCATACATCATAATAGTGGACCAGAACAGGTTTGTTTCATTTGCAAGGATGGTACACATCTGAAAGCAGATTGCCCTCAACGCTGGTTACGGGCAGCTGTTCCTGCGGCAATAGTTTATGAGTGACTTGTTCAAATCAGTGACAGCAACAGATCGTGATAAGGTACCTACAGCAGACAAAGTGCAACCGGATGTGACAGCGGGTGCTGCTGTTTCCTCGGCCGCAGCAACTTCAGAGAATACCGGTATTCACAACGATGTAGCAAATTCCACCTCGTCCGACGGCACAGCCACAGACTCCTTATAGAGCAGTCGTACACAAGACGAGCCCAATACCAAGAGGTTGAAAAGTGAGGCGGTAGCTCTTTGGTCTCCAAGAGTTGAAACACTACAAGGTAGTTGCCACCAGAGAAAGATACGCAGTCACGTTTTCCACAGCTTCGTAGACTGGAACCCCCACAACAAGATGTTCTGGACTTTTTGGTGTTAACAACATGTTTGACTATCTTTTTAAAAAATCTGATATTTTGCACTCACATGACCTTCTCTACTCTTGTACGAACTATTTTTACAAACCCTTATTCTCCACCTATTTCGTGTTAATCGAGATAAACATTCTTATTGCTAATTGTCTTGTAGGTTCAAAGGGAATATGGTAGGCTTTAAGCGAAAGTCGAATCTTTTAACCGCTGGTTGCTATGCGGCGCATTCCATTCTCTTTGTATGTCTAGGACATAAAAAACGAATAACGAATTCTCATTTGAGAAAAAGTACTGGAGAATTCAAACAAATAACAAGGAATATCTCGGAAACGGCTCACTCAACAAAAAATGTACGTGACACAAAATGTATGTTTTAACGAGATCTATATTTTATGTAGTAAAAGTTTGTCTATCTCTTACGCTTTATCAGCTATGCGAAAGTCATTCAGAATGAAGAGGACTTTCGGGAACATCCCCAGAAAACTCTAGATATACATTTCATTTCCATCAAGATATCTTAAACATATGATATTTTAATCAAAACCGTTGAGCCATTTTTGAGAAAAGCAAACTTTTTGAAAAATGTTCCGTGTAAAGGGTAGTCTGGGGTGGGGGGATTTTCTTTAAAATCTTCGTGTCGCTTCCCTGGAAGATATTAAACTCAAATATCAAACTTGGTATTTATCCGACTTTTCGTTTTTGTGTTATGCTGTTCATAGAATGACCGACTACACATACACACATATAGACATGTTTCCAAAAATGCCTAAAACATGTATTTTCGGTGAAATCTCGGTATCAAATTTATGGGTGGAATGCAGTACTTCCCCTACTTAGTATATGTAGTAGATAAAGTAATAGCTACTGCTGGTATAATTAAGCAAACACTCCTTTCTTCCTTAATAAAGAAACTTATTGTACATAATTATATCAGTAAACTTTGAAGGCATTCATCTACATTCTGTAGAAATTTCAGTGTGACTTGTTAAATAGTTTTTGAGACAGCTGGTCAGATTTAACATTGGTGGGTTAGGGCTTTTTATCTCTCCTTGAACAGTCTGCTTGTTTTACAAATATTTCGTGACTATCATCAGTGTTCTACTTTGGGTACAACGGCACTATTTGCTACGACGATGAAGCGCCATTTTGGAGTAAATTTACGGACCTCCACTGGCAGAAGGCTGCAGTATGCTCTCATGTCAATGAAGTTATTATAACAGCAGACAAATTGCGGCTTCCTGGAAGTTAGACATAGAGTCTCTACAACAGATGTCCAGTGGCAGGTACCTTGCATGTGAGCTTGTAGACTGCGCCGTCGTGCACTCTATTTGGGAATGGATTGTTGTATATGAGTATGAAATAATTATGTTGAATTGCAAACAAATTGTACAGAATTAAGAATTGTGAAGCCAGGAAAGGTATTGCTAACGTAAGGGCGCCAGTCAGTCGGAAGGAATATTTGTGTAGTGGTATGTGATATATGTGAATTGGACAAACAAGTATGAATGAATTATTTAATGTCTGCTTTATATTTTACATACCATTTTTACAATGTGCTACTCTCTCCTGGGCATTGTAGAAAGAAATGTCTTGGATAAAAGTTGCTTAATATAATGGGGGAATGTAAATGCCATTACTCGTGTTTTATTTGGAGGATATTTTGATGGACATTTTAGAGTCAATTTAAATTGACCCTAATTGTAGGTTCCTATTTAAAAAAAATTAATTTATGCTAAAACGACCATCATAACGTCCTCCAAATAAAACAGGACTAATGGCATTTACTTTCCACCATAATTACAAACCACTTTTATTAAAGACATTTCTTTACAACGTTTAGTTTTGGAGATACTGTTTTCAAGAAAATCCCCCCACCCCAGATTACCCTTTACATGGAACATTTTTCGAAATTTTTAATTTTCTCAAAAATGGCTCTAACGACTTTGCTTAAAATATCATATGTTTAAGATATTTTCATGACAAATGAAATGTATATCTCGAATTTTCAGGGAATGTCTCCAAAAATATGCTTCATTGTGAACGACTTTTGCATAACTGGTAAACCATTAGAGATAGACAAAATGTTACTATACAAAAAATGTAGATCGCGTTAAAATACACAATTTATGTCATATACATTTTTTTTTTGTTGAGTGAACCATTTTCGAGATATTGCTTGTTATTCCCTTAAAGTTTCCAATACTTATACTTTTTCTCAAATTCTTTATTCATTTTTTATGTCCTGGACAGGCAAAGAGAATGGAATGCGCCACATAGCAACCAGCTCTTAAAAGATTTGACTATCGCTTATAACCTACCATATTCACCTTGCATCTACAAGAAAATTAGCAATAAGAGTAACATCTCGGTTAACATGAAGCATATGGAGAATAAGCGTTTGTAAAAATAGTTTCTACAAGAGTAGAGAAAGTCATGTGAGTGTAACACATCAGATTTTTTGTACAGTAAAACTTTGTGTATCTCTTACAACTCAGTTGTGCGAAAGTAATTCCGAATGAAGAG
Organism: Deroplatys truncata; assembly: GCA_030765065.1. Lineage (NCBI taxonomy): Eukaryota > Metazoa > Arthropoda > Insecta > Mantodea > Mantidae > Deroplatys > Deroplatys truncata. The sequence goes on along the minus strand of CM060984.1, from coordinate 236,992,757 downwards.
GGCTTTTGGGGACATTCCCAGAACATTCAAGATATACATTTCATTTCCTATAAAATATCTTAAACATGTGATATTTTAATCAAAATCATTAAAGCCATTTTTGAGAAAATCAAACTTTTCTCAAAACTTCCATGTAAAGGGAAGTCTGGAGTGGTGGGATTTACTTGAAATTCTTTGTGTCGCATCCTTGGAAGATAGTAAACTCAAATACCAAGTTTGGTATTTATCCGACTTTTCATTTTTGAGTTATGGCGTTCACAGAGCAACAGACACACACACACGGACATACTTCCAAAAATGGATTCAGGGCATCTCAAGACATGCATTTCCAGTGAAAACGAGATATCGAAGTTTTGGTTGGATTGCAATATTTCCTCTGCTTACTATACGTAGTACAAAAAGTAAAAAAAACAGTAGCCTAGTAATAAGCACTTGAAAATTCAAGCCAATAACAAAGAATAAGTCGGAAACAGTAAACGCTAAAAAAATTGTTATTTGGCACAAAATGTGAACTTTAACGAGATCTACATTTTGTTGGAGGAAAATGTTCTCTATCTCTTACGTTTACCAATTATAAAAAAATCATTATAAAAATCATTAAGAATGAAGAACACTTTGCAAGCTATTACCAAAAGAATTCAAAATATGAATTTTGTTTATCATGCAAGTATCTTAAGCATGTGATGTATAATCAAAATAAACCATTTTGAGAAAATAAAAAACAACGAAAGTTTTGCATGTAAAGGGTAGTTTGGGCTGGGGGTTTACTTGAAAATCATCGTGTCACATCCTTGGAAGATGCGAGACTTAAATACAAGTTTAGTATTTATCAGACTCTTCGTTTTTGAGTTATGCAGTTCGCAGACACCCGACATACACACATGGACAACATTTTTCTAATAATGTTTTTTTTCTTTTTAGATTCTTGAGGTCTCAAAACATTCATTTCCAGTGAAATCTCGATATAAAACTTTTAGGTGGAATACTATAATTTCTCTACTGTAAGTACGTAGTAGAGAGAATAAAAACAAGGCAAATGCTTTGCTGAGCATGTTCTATAACTTCGTATAAAGTAATAAGAACGCCCATGCAGAAAGAAACTGGGTATGCATTTTAGTAAAAGGTGCATTATATTTAAGATCGATAAAAATTTAAGAGGATAGTGTCTGGAAAAGATTAATGGGTCTACTCTACCTGGCGACAAATACATTGTACTTACACAAGAAAGTACTGAGTTTAGGACAGGGAAATCAATACATTTGTCTGTCTATGCGCATATATTTTTCCAAATATAGAGTGCAAGGTGAAGTTGTAACCGATTTTTATTTTCACTACTATGTGCCTGGTAAGTGCAGAATGCATTGTATTACCCTTAAAACTCTTATGTGTTACACTCACATGACTTTCTCTACTCTTTACAAACTATTTTTACAAACCCTTATTCTCCATATACTTCATGTTAATCGAGATGTTAATCTTATTGCTAATTTTCTGGTAGATGCAAGGGGAATATGGTAGACTTTAAGCGATATTCAAATGCTATTTAAGAGCTGGTTGCAATGTGAAGCATTCCATTCTCTTTGTATGTCCAGGACATAAAAAAATGAATAACGAATTTCCATTTGAGAAAAAGTATAAGTATTGGAAAATTTAAGACAATAACAAGCAATATCTCGAAAATGGTTCACTCAACAAAAAAAAGTATGTGACATAAATTTTGTAGTTTAACGCGATCTACATTTTTGTGTAGTAAAATTTTGTCTATCTCTTATGGTTTACCAGTTATGCAAAAGTCGTTCACTATGAAGAATACTTTTGGAGACATTCCCAGAAATTTCAAGATATACATTTTATTTGTCATAAAAATATCTTAAACATATGATACTTTAATCAAAATCGTTGGAGCCATTTTTGAGAACATTAAAATTTTCGAAAACTGTTCCATGTAAAGCGTAATCTGGGGTGGGGGATTTTCTTGAAAACCTTCGTGTCGCATTTCTGGAAGATACTGAACCTAAATACCAAGTTCGGTGTTTATCCGACTGTACGTTTCTGAGTTATACTGTTCACAGACAAACACACAGACACACACACGGACATGTTTCCAAAAATGCTTTTTTTTTGGATTCAGGGGGTCTCAAAACATATATTTTCGGTGAAATCTCGGTATCGAATTTTTTGGATGAAATACAATACTTCCCCTACTTACTGTACGTAGTAGAGAAAGTAAAAACGTCCTTGTCTGTGCCTATGAATAATAGAATTCAAAAACGAAATGTTGGATAAATATAGAATTTTCAAGAAAATCCCCCACAACCCAATATACCCTTTGTATGCAAAGTCGTCCTCTGTAGTCTAAGGGTACCATGCTATCCCCTAATTCCGAGGTAATGGGCTTAAACCCGGCGGAGGGCGATGGATATTTTGGGGCGTAAAATTCCTTAGCATGGCTTCCTTCAGAAGGGAAGTAAAGCCGGTGGTGCCGTGTCGTAGATTTAATGCACGTAAAAGAACCTCAAGATAGAATGGGACGTTAATTACCATAGTAGTTAAGGATTCCATAAATAAAACTCAATTTAATTTTAACTTTTATGGAATATTTTTTCGATATTTTTGTTTTTCTAAAAACTTGCGCTAAAGATTTGCATTAAAATAGTATATATTTAAGAAGTTTACGTGGTAAATAAAATGTATGTCTTTAATTTTCTGGGTATAGCCTACAAAGACCTCTTCATTCGAAAAGAATTTTGTATACTCTTTACTAATATTATATAAAGAGTAAATATGTGTGTATATGTTTGTGTTTGTAGAGTAACCTCAAAGCTCGCTCAACCTATTTTGATAATTCTTTCACCATTGAAAAGCCCAATTCGTTGTGACGGACATGGGGCTGTAAACCTACTTTTAATTTAATTTCATACTTTACTAAAACATTAAAAAGGATTTTCAAAGCCCTTGTTTATGAATACGAACACATTTCAGTTACAAAATACCATACTTACGAAGAAGGTCTTGACTTTTGGTTGACAATGCCATGGAGTAGAAAAAATAGTTGTTACTCCACAGAATATATAGGGTCTTTCAACAAGAGTGCCCTATCTTTGAACTTAAATCAAACACGTTCTATAAATGATAGAGGTTTATTTGTTTTTTATTTTGGAACAAAATTAATGTCATTACGTGTGGAAGAGAACATCAGTTAAGTGACCGCCGCGACTTTTGCGTTGCGTGTATACGGTTGACCCAATTTTCAATGACAGAAGAACGTAAATTAGGTCCAACTTCACGAATAACACGCGCGATGTTATTCATAAGATCATTTACTGTTTCTGGCTTGTTGACATAAACTCGAGATTTAACATAACCCCACAAGAAGTAATTCAAAAGCGTTAAATCACATGACCTCGGGGGCCAGTTAATATCACCACCACGGGAAATGATGAAACTTCTGAACGTCTCCTTCAAAAGATCGATTGTTTCGAGAGCAGTATGACATGTGGCACCATCTTGCTGGAACCAGATGTTTCTGAGATCCATACCATTCAATTGAGGCCAAAAATAATCCCTTATAAGAGCCCGGTATCTTTCTCCATTGACAGAGCTTCTCCATCTTCATCTTGGAAAAAATATGGACCAATGATTCCACAATACCAAAATCCACACCACACAGTAATCTTTTGGGAATGAAGTGGTCGTTCTGGAATCTGCATTGGGTTGTGATTGTTCCAATAGCGGCAAAAGTGGGCTTCGCCGTTGAAGATGATTTTTCGACAAAAATCCGGGTCAGCTTCCAATTGCTCCAAAGCCCAGTCAGCGAATACACAGCGCAACCTATGATCGTTGGGCTTTAGTTCTTGAGCCATTTTGTAAGCGTGAAACTTCAAGTCCAGATGCAAAATTCGCCAAGTTGTGGTTGGCGAAAGCTCCAATTCTTGCGCTCGACGAGCAATTGATTTGTTTCCGTTTTCGCGTACACTCTCACAAACGGCGCCTATCTTTTAGTTGCAGCGCTTATGTCGATCACGTACAGGCGTTCTTTGATCGCTGTAAGAACCACTTCTTTCAAATTTATCGATCAAACGCCGAATCGTTCTCTCGCAGGGACGATTATGCACACCGTAAACTTCACGCAATACACGGAAGGTTTGGCGAACAGATGATCCATTTTGATAATAAATTTTCACAATTTCTACGCGTTGCTGATTGCTGTAACGTTCCATAGCTATTTGTCAAGTAACAACTATAGCCGCATGAAAACAATTACTGCTGTAACTCAATAACAACGGCAGCTATCACATGTTAAAGATAGGACACTCTTATTGAAAGACTCTTTATGTGTAAATATTTGCTGCATTCCGTAGTTACATAAACAAAAGCCAGTTGCACTTTATTGATAGGAATATACATAGAAGGCCGTGATGTAACACTTCAACAAACAAGGACAGAGTTTGAAAAGCAACAATTGATGCCGTGTTTTATTTGTTTCTTTAATTTCCTTTATTAAATACTGCAGATGTATATGCAATGAAACAGTCTCAAAACCTCAGTTTCTGGATGCCAAAACCTTTTAGTAACCCTCATGTAAGAACGTTTTGCTTTGTTTCCTATGTACTTATGCTGTAATCCAGTTCGTTGGCAGGGCATGCTAAATAATTGTATAAAGAGAGAAAGCTGCTAACATTGGAAATCAGTGAACTGATATTTTATAATTAACAACTGGTATTTTTACTTTCTCTACTACGTATAGTAAGTACGGGAAGTATTGCATTCCACCCAAAAATTCGATACCAAGATTTCACCGGAAATACATGTTTTGAGACACCCTGAATCCAAAAAAAGCATTTTTGGAAACATGTCCGTGTGTGTGTCTGTCTGTCTGTGAACAGCATAACTCAGAAACGAACAGTCGGATAAACACCAAACTTGGTATTTAGGTTCAATATCTTACAGAGATGCGACACGAAGGTTTTCAAGAAAATCCTCCCACCATAGATTACCCTTTACATGGAACATTTTTCGAAAATTTTAATTTTCTCAAAAATGGCTCTAACGATTTTGATTAAAATATCATATGTTTAAGATATTTTCATGACAAATAAAATTTATATCTCGAATTTTCTGGGAATGTCTCCAAAAGTATTCTTTATTGTGAACGACTTTTGCATATCTGGTAAACCATAAGAGATAGACAATTTTTTTCTACACAAAAATGTAGATCGCGTTAAAATACACAATTTATGTCATATACATTTTTTTGTTGAGTGAACCATTGTCGAGATATTGCTTGTTATTCCCATAAATTTTCAATACTTATACTTTCTCTCAAATTCGTTATTCATTTTTTTATGTCCTGGACATGCAAAGAGAATGGAATACTCGACATAGCAACCAGCTCTTAAAATATTTGACTATCGCTTAAAGCCTACCAATTCCCCTTGCATCTACAAGAAAATTAGCAATAATATTAACATCTCGATATCTCGATTAACATGAAGCATATGGAGAATAGGCGTTTGTAAAAATAGTTTGTACAAGAGTAGAGAAAGTCATGTGAGTGTAACACATCAGATTTTTTCTCGATGGTCCCAGGCTGTTTTTTCCAACAAGGTTAACTTGGCGGTCTGGGAGTGCGGAATTTTATTTCGTTGTATGTGTTAAGGGTTTCTGCATTATGTAAGAATTGTGTAGCTTTCATTATTAAATAACCAAGCTATAGAGATTGAAAGTTTAACCGACTAGAATTATGTAACAAGTTATTCGGCCATTCCGATTGAGGATTCTTCCACATCCAAAGGTATCTACCGGCTATGCAGCATTTCCAGTACTTAGAAGACTATCGGGGGAGGTTAAGGAAGTCAGGCGTTCCGCCTTTTGTGTAACTATAGGGAGATGTTTCATCTGATATTGGGAATAGCCGGGACTATACAAAATTAAGATTATTAGCAGCAAAGGGGAGGATTCGCCGTAAAAATCTTATACATCATTGTACAATAATTTAATAAAGTTAATTCGTCATTTGACTTTAAGAAGCTATCCATGCAACATCGAAAGGCCATTTGGTTCTGTATAACATCAGAGATAGACAAAAAGGTATTACACAACAATGTATATCTCTTCAAAACATACGATTATTTACAATAACTTTTTGTAGCATCAGACATTTCCTAAATATTCCCTTTTTACTGGTTTGAATTGTTCAATACTTCATCAGTTTTAAAGCCTTATTGTTATTCAGTTACTGCTCGCGGTGTCGTGTATTCCTGCTGCTGAGCTTCGGAGAGTGAGCGAGAATATTTACACGAGAGAGCAGAAGGTCAACATTTCGAGCAGCTAAAATAACGTAAGGATTTTAGTCCGCCTCTGCCGGCGTAATTTCCCCGGCGACTGCCGGCTGTCTCGCGCAGTAGAGAGAGACCGCGAGTGGGTTCGAATATAATTTAACTGCCCTATATATGCATCTAGTGACTCGAGTTAGAACGTTGGCTGCCCTGACATGCAGCAACAGTCATGTTTGTGTTTTAGTAGTCTAAGTTAGGCAGCGCGCCTTTTAGCTTGTAGAAGCTGTGTAAAAATAAAAGATTAATGGATAAAGAAAGTCATGTGGGCTATTATAAGGCATAGCTAAGCCAACGCGGCTGAGTTGAGAACCAAGGGAGCCTAACCAGGTCCGGGAATCGAACTGAGGATGCTAGAAATACGGGGCTTATCACCAAGGCCCTCTGGGAGGCGTTGCAGACTCTCCTAGATTAAGTCTGGTTAACTGTATGATACCTTAACCAAACGAAATGCTCGCAGTTCATTTCCCTTAGTCCCTTTCCGTCATTTTAGGTGATTGCAGAGAGCTCCATATACTTCGCTATGATAGTATCCTTTAATTATTTGTGTAACGAACTTTGCTTGATAAACTGTATGCACCGTTGGTTACGGAGTTAGGAGGGAATCTCTGTGGAGACTTCATCTAATTTCCTCTTGACCTTCGTACTACACGGTGCTGAAAACATAGACCCTGAGCTAGGCGTTAAAGAGGATCCAGTCCGCCCTATCTAACACAACACCACCCTCAGCACACCACTTATACCTAGCTAATAAGAGAATGAAAGAAAAATCCTGTGTGTTACATTCACATAAATTGCTCTACTCATTATCGTTTACTACTTTCTCTACCATTAGAGAAGGTATTGCAGTCCACCAAAAAATTTGATACCGAGATTTCACCGGAAATACATGTTTTGAGGTGCCCTGAATCCAAATAAAGCAGTTTTGGGAGCATATCCGTATGTGTGTTTGCCTGTGAAAGCATAACTCAAAAACGAAAAGTCGGATAAATACCAAACTTGATACTTGAGTTGATTATCTTCCAAGGATACGACACAAAGACACCCCAGACTAACCTATACATGGAAAAAATTTTCAAAAATAGCTCTAACGATTTTGATTAAAATGTTGTATATTTAAGATATTGAGGCAGTATTTTTAACACTTAAATGATTTCAGTCAAATTATATAATATGTAAATTCAATAACAGCCCGCCTTGAAGCAATATGTGTATGTAATAATTTGTAAAATGTATGTAACAGTCATTGCATATGCTTCTATTATTGTATACATGTTCAATAATGTTATGCGAATGTATTACGTAATTTAATAATGTAGGAGCTGTGAGAATAATAAGTTAAAAGTTGCTAACAATGAGGTAACAATTAAATAACCTTGAGTCAATAATGAGTAAGAAATTTTAACAGTACTACTTGTGATTCTTGGAGTAACAATAACGTAATTTTAGTGACAGTTTAAAAATAGCCAATCAACAACCAGAACAAGCTGTAGTTAAATGAAGGTGTTCTATTGGAGTAGGATTAGCCAATCACAGACTTGAAATACAGAAATTTACAAGTTTAGACGGTTTAAATCAGTTCAGTTCCTCCAAACAGTGCTCATAACCAGACGCGAGATGTGTCCTCGAGAAATTAATTACGTATTCGTGTGAGACGAAAATACTACACGTGTTAAAAAGTGCAAGTATTAAGTAAAAGAATCTCACAGCTCTCGATATCAGTGTAGTCTATTTAATTTGTGCCAAGGATTAATAAAAAGGAGTGAATTAAAACTTAAAATATGTGTAAGCCTACATTCTTGACGTATCACAACCCTGCCAAGACTTCCATGTCTCTAACAAAAATACTGACGAAGCCGAGGCAAACATATATATTAAATATTTAAAGAAACATTTAATTACAAAGTTAATATTTTTTTTTTAAACTTGGGGCAAAGGCCACCTGAAAGTACATTTGGGGCGAAGGCTACCGGAAACTGTTTACTAAACGTGCGTTTGCAACTACTTCAAGTTCGGCTCTCCAACAGTTGAACTATAATACAACTCCTACGTAATACAACAATTACTTCAAATTGGCTCCCATACGTGGTGCAGACAATAAAGACAATAAACCATCTACTTTCTCAATACTTTTATGACAAATGAAATGTATACCTTCAATTTTCTGGGAATATCCTCAAAAGTCCTCTTCAATCTGAATGACTTTTGCATAACTGGTAAACCGTAAGAGATAGACAAAATTTTACTACACAAAAAATGTAAAAACACACAATTTATGCCGTGTACACTTTTTTTATCGAGTGAACCATTTCCGATATATTCCTTGTTATTTGTTTGAGTCGTCCTCCGTGGTGTAGTGGTTACCATGCTAGCCTCTAGTTTCAAAAGTCGCGGGTTCAAACCCGGCCGTGGACGATGGATTTTTTCGGTCATAAAAATCCTTAGCATGGCTTCCTTCGGAAGGGAAGTAAGCTGGTGGTCCCGTGTTGTACTTTTACGCCACGTAAAAGAACCTCAAGCCTGATAAAGGGGCCTCTGAGCAAAATTACTGGGCATTCATGCCCAATATAGAATGGGACGCTAAGGAGCACAGCAGTTAAAGAGCGTTCATAAATAAAACTCAATTCAATTTAATTTTACTTGATTGAATTTTCCAATACTTATACTTTTTCTCAAATGGGAATTCGTTATTCGTTTTTTATGTCCTGGACATACAAAGAGAATGGAATACTCCACATAGCAACCAGCTCTTAAAATATTTGACTATCGCTTAAAGCCTACCAATTCCCCTTGCATCTACAAGAAAATTAGCAATGAGATTAACATCTCGATTAACATGAAGCATATGGAGAATAAACGTTTGTAAAAATAGTTTCTACAAGAGTAGAGAAAGTCATGTGAGTGTGACACATCAGATTTTTAGAAAAAGGTCCGTGTTTGTGTCCGTCTGTGTGACTGTGAACAGCATTACCCAAAAACGAAAAGTCAGATAAGTACCAAAACTCGTATTTAAGTTCAGTATCTTCTAAGAATACAAGACTACGATTTTCAAGAAAATCCTCGCACCACCAACTACCCTTTACATGGAACATTTTTTTGAAATTCTTGATTTTCTAAAAGTGGCTCATAACGATTTTGATTAAAATACCATATGTTAAAGATATTTACATGACAAATAAATGACACATTTTGAGTGTTTTTCCTAATAAATGTTTTCCATAAAGCCTTCGGTTTTTGAGATAATTACTATTTGATTTTGCACAGTATAGCAACACAACAAAATTCAACAGGTTCACTTTGCATTCAACAGGTTAACTTTTAATTCTTCAGCTTCTGCTGCTATGGCAACGAACAAATAGGTACTTCCGGTATACAAATAAACATAAAGGTACACATGATTGTAACATAACCTATATATCATGCGGAATATGGAACTGAGGAAACATTTACAATATTATGCAAATTATTATTAATAAAGATACATAAAAGCTTGAGAATCCAAATTTACAAGATTATACTTAATTTTTTGTGAAATATAAAGCCTTGGTAATAATTAAAGTAGGACAAGAACAGAAAATCAATGAGAACTTCTTTTTAATCTTTAGAGAAAATGTTCAAAATGTGCACCTCTCACCAACACACATGCTTTACAATGTTTTCTCCAATGCTGCTGCATCTACGAAGTACATCAGGGTTATTACTTTCTCTACTACGTATAGTAGGTAAGTAGGGAAAGTATTGCATTCCACCCAAAAATTCCATACCGAGATTTCACCGGAAATACACGTTTTGAGACCTCCTGAATCCAAAAAAAGCATTTTTGGAAACATGTCCGTGTGTGTGTCTGTGTGTGTGTGTCTGTGTGTGTGTCTGTGAACAGCATAACTCAAAAACGAACAATCGGATAAGCACCAAACTTGGTATTTAGGTTCAGTATCTTCCAGAGATGCGACACGAAGATTTTCAAGAAAATCCCCCCACCCCAGACTACCCTTTACATGGAAGATTTTTCGAAAATTTTAATTTTCTCAAAAATGGCTCTAACGATTTTGATGAAAATATCTTATGTTTAGGGTAATGTCATGAGAAATGAAATGTATATCTCGAAATTTCTGGGAATGTCTCCAAAAGTATTCTTCATTATGAACGACTTTTGCATAACTGGTAAACCATAAGAGATAGACAAAATTTTACTACACAAAAAATGTAGATCGCGTTAAAATACACAACTTATATCATATACATTTTTTTTGTTGAGTGAACCGTTTTCAAGATATTGCTTGTTATTTCCTTAAATTTTCCAATACTTATACTTTTTCTCAAATTCGTTATTCATTTTTTTATGTCCTGGACATGCAAAGAGAATGGAATACGCCACATAGCAACCAGCGATAAAATATTTGACTATCGCTTAAAAGCTACCATATTCCCCTTGCATCTACAAGAAAATTACAAATAAGATTGACATCTCGATATCTCGATTAATATGAAGCATATGGAGAATAGGCGTTTGTAAAAATAGATTGTACAAGAGTAGAGAAAGTCATGTGAGTGTAACACATCAGATTTTTTTTTTATTTCTTCCGCTGCTCGAAGTACGCTTTCTTGCAACGTTTCCACATCAGGCACTTCGGTAATGTTGATATACCAGTGTTTCCATATCGCCCGCCAAAAGAACATCGATTGGATTTATATCTTGCGATCTTGGTGGCCATCTTATTGGTCCATTCCGAGCGATCCGACCTTCTACGTAGGTGTTGCGCAGATGGCTATACATGGCTCTATTATGTGCGGAGGTGCACCGTCATATAATAGCCACATATTTCTTACTATCGGGGGAACGTCCTCAAAAAGAATGGTAACGTTTCTTGAAGGAAATGGAGATAGATGGCTGCTGCCAAAACCAGAAGAAGAATCTACAGACCGATTAATGTATCTCCTATGATTCCAGCACAAACATCTACAGAAAATCTGTTATGAAAACTGTCTTGCCTTATTGTGTGTGAATTGTCGTGTATGCATTATGGCAATTAGTTATTCCATTTCTGGTAAACCTTGCTTCATCCATTGCTAGAATTCTAAACGAAAAGTCCCCTCGTTGTCGAAGAAATCATTCGGGAAATGCTACCCTTGGCGCATACTCTCCTTCAAAGAGAATACTGGACGCGCTGAGTATGATAAGTGCGTTTAATGTCCACAAAGCAGTCCAAGGGATACGCCAATAGTGCGAGCTATACCACATCTACTGCTTCCAAGATCTTCCACCAAGTGAACCATTTCTTCTTTTTCTTCTTGTGCAACATTTCTTTGACCAACTCTTTCAACATACAGAGATACATTTCCTGTATGTAGAACTCTTTGACAGATGAAAACAAATGTCCTATGATGTAGTGCTCGTCTATTTGTAAATCTTTCTCGCTAAAATCTTTCAGAATTGCCGTATGTTTCACTGTAAATTAGTAACATTTCAAGATACTCGCATCAGTACAGTGAGCCATTTTATAACTGATAATCTGCTGTTTTAAAGACAAGCCATAAGTGCAGTAAAAAGCCACTGAAGTGCGTTTCTTTCGATCTTAAAATATTGTCATTTTGTGTAGTCTCGTGCTAACGCTGTAGTTTTAACTGAGGCAAATTTCGAAAACTTACAATAATAGTAAGAGTGCAAATTGTTTTAATTCAAAATGTATTTAAACATACACAGTATATTTACCTTTTAATCTCCTCTAAGAAATATTTGAAAGAAATCTGGTGCGTTGCACTCACATGGCTTTCTCTACTCTTGCACAAACTATTGTTACAAATACTTATTCCCCATTTACTTCATGTTAATCGTGATAAACACTTGCAGAAACTGTTTTATTGTTAATTTTCTTGTAGGTGCAAGGGGAATATGGTAGACGTTAAGCGATAGTCAAATCTTTTAAGAGCTGATTGCTAAGTGGCGCATTCCATTCTCTTTGCATGTCCAGGACATAAAAAAACCGAATAATTAATTCTCATTTGAGAAAAAGGATAAGCATTAGGAAATTCAAACAAGTAAAACCACTCAACAAATATGTATATGACATAAATTGTGTGTTTTAACGAGATCTACATTTTTGTAGAACATTTTTGCCTATCTCTTAAGTTTCATCGGTTATGCAAAAGTCATCCAGAATGAAGAGGACTTTTGGGGGCATTCCCAGAAAATGCATGATACACATTTCATTTGCCATTAAAATATCTTAAAAATATGATACTTTAATCAAAATCGTTAGAGCCATTTTTGAGAAAATCAAAATTTTCGAAAAGTGTTCCATGTAAAGGGTAGACGAGTGAGAGGATTTTCCTGAAAATCTTAGTTTTTGAAAGATACTGAACCTAAATACCAAGTTTTTTGTTTTTGAGTTATGCTGTTCACAGATACACACACAGACACACACACATGAACCTTTTTTCTAAAAATGCTTTTTGGGATTCAGGTTGCCTCAAAACATGTATTTCCGGGGAAATCTCGGTATCGAATTTTTGGGTGGCATACAATACTTCCCCTAATTACTATACGTATTGGAGAAAGTAAAAAGCATTTAACTTTCGTAAAATCTTCATTTAAAATAGAATTAATATTAAGCAACCCAGCGGGATGGCTCAGGCGGTAAAGTCTGTGGCCTGCATTCGGGAGGTCCCGGGTTCAAATCCCGTGGGCCGATCAATCTGTCTGAGGTTTATTCGTGGTTTTCCTCAGCCGCCAAGGTAAATACCAGATTGGATATTTAATACCACGACCCAAAGTTCCACCTTAACAGTAAAATGAAAAATAAGTGGTAATAGCGAATGCTGTTCCATCTATCTACAGACAATGTAAGCAGTTAGACCGGATGGCACCGTAACGCCATCTGCACGGTACGAAGCAGAAGATCCGGTTGTCATGCGCTGGGGATCTCTGTGGGTATGTGAGGGAGCAAGATGACATTTCCAGGGATGAGACCTAGAAGGCTAACCGTCCGCCTTTCTGTGTGTGGGCGGCGGTTGGACTTGACGGCACCCTAATGCCGTCTCCACGGCACGAAGCAGAAGACTCGGTGGCTATGAGCTAGGGTCTCTGTGACACGTGACGGAGCGGTGAAGGCTAACTGTCCATCACATATCGTTCTAAGAGTTATCACCAACAGATCCGTCGCGATATCACCAAGGAGTTAAAGCGACGTAAAATAAAATAGAGTAAAAAAATATTAAGCAATTTTCGTATTTTTCTCAAATTCTACTTTAAAACCCGCAAAACTGCATTAAAATGTTTAATTCTATTCATTACATAGAATCATCCTGTTCAAAGATGATCATAGGTCAGCTTCCATCCTGTATACAGACGTGCTGTAAGCTTAATGCGCGTGTTAACATTGTCTGAGGTTAACATAAACGTAACCACAAACTTAAAGCTGGAACCCAGCTGTTTACAAGCTCAAAGCTTTCATATTTATCTACGTCAAACATAAGAAACTAGCCAATCAGAGAGAAATTTTCCATAACCTCATCACGTGATCATTCTGTCATCTTGATGAGTCTCCATGGGCGGTATTCATAGTCGATTTTGGTCCGGACCAATTTGTTACTTCCGGTGGACTTACAGCGGACCATCGATTTTCTTATTCATAGACCGGGACTTGCGTTGGTCCGGGGATCAAACGCCTTGTTCGGGACCAAATTTTGGTCTACCTCAGAGGGGTAGGCAGACCATCTTTTCAAAATGGATGACTTTGGAGTGGTGGGCGTGGCTGCTTGCGGAGAATTCGCGAAATGAGACGGTGAAGTAAAACTATCTACCAAAATTAGACACAATTGGAAAGTATGGCGACCTAAACTTCAAAACAAATACAGGTTTAGTATAGCAAAGGTTAGAAGGCTGATAAACCGGATTCATCCTAACCTAAATGACAGAGACGATAGCCGAGGCTTGAGTATCTCAATTGATACGATGCTACTACCACTTCCATATTACTACTGACCTTAGTAAGGCGTCAGTAAGTCGCATTATAACTAATGTCTCATGTGTCATTGCTAGATTTAGCTACTTTCCTTAAACCGGGATTACTATGCACTTTACGTGATATGACAGGATGTAATGCGAAGTTAAGAAATTTTGCTGAAGTAAAGGTTTAATTAGGATGCACTTAACGTAACGGGAATGAATCTTGATTGATCGACTGTTCTTTTATTACTTCATGCTACTGCTTCACGCCGATTAGTTCTAATTGCCATGCCAAATTAAATTTGTGTAACGGGAAGGAAACGTTTGACATTGCCAAATTCTTAAGTTACGTCGTTAAAGTGAGCCACGTTAAGCCAACCCTAAATAGCTCCATTTAATACAATGTATAAGACCTTCATGTTATGTCGCGTTGAGTTAAGTCACTTGGGTTAAGTTCGAAGTAATTCAGGCTTTACTTACGCTTTCTCCAGGAGGAGAGAAGGATTACAACTCCAGAATGTTTATGATATATCAGAATTTCCTCAGGTAATTATTTCTGTACAATTACTATGACACAACATTTAATTAGTTTGGTTATAATTCAGGGTGAGATTTTAATAAGAGCAAATGTTCCTTCCTATTTAAATACGATTTCATTCTGTAATTTAAGGTTAAAAGTTAATATTCCAGCAAGTTAAATTCTTATTGAAAGATTAACAATGCAATGAAACTTTGTATCTGGTGGATAAGAACGTTTCGAAAAAGGGAGGGGTGGCAATAGGTTAGAATCACGCACAAAACTGTCTATATAGATATTATCTCCCTCCATTTCTCCTCTTTTATGTGTCGGCATTTTTTGAAAGCGATTTGTTTTCAATAATATCCATCATTATTTATATTAAGGAAAACAGGCATTTTCCTCCGACCGTTTTAATGCACACTTCTTTATTATCTCCATGTTTTGCTGAGGGCGAAGAGTGAGCACTGAAACGATGAAAAAACAGCTGTGAAACGACCATAGAAAGTAAAACCTAAGGAGTAACAGTGATTAGTTTACTACTCTATGGAAGTCGCGCATGCGCAGAACTACCTTTCTTCGTCGTGTAACATTTTTTCGTTGCTGATCCACGGCCTTTCTTGGTCCAAGACTTTTATCGTCTATGAATATCAAAAACTTGGTCGGCCTTTGGTTCGGACCAAAAGAGTCTGGAGACAGTCTAGACCGACGTGAAATTATGAATACGGTCCCATGTGTTGACTCGCTAACTGACTTTCTGTGTAAGATCGCAGGCCAGGAATCACTGAGATGTCTATAAAATTCACAGTAAAACAAATTGTGATGGTAGATGGTGAATTTTTTGAAAGTTTAACGTCCTTTATCCGGACAGCCAACTCTGGTTCGATTTCATACATGTATGTAACCTCCTTTGTCGTGAGTACTGTCGGTTTCCGCCATATAAGCTCAGCTGTTTGACGCCCTCTTGCGGTTGGCTGCTGTTGATGTTTTCGTTTATCGTTGTGAATGACAACATATCGGGTTCATGCATAACATTTACGTCGTTATGTTAACGCTTAGTTTTCTTTCTGAATGACACTGTATTATTTTTCTCTCTAAGGTTCAGAGCATTCTAATACAGATTTACATTGAGTTTCAGAAAGAGTTTGTGATTTGATTTATGTTCATTGTTTTCTCTCTGTTTTATTTTACGTCGCTTTAAATCATTTCGCGACGGATCTGTTGGTGGATAACTCTTAGAACGATATGTGATGGACAGTTACTCTTCTAGGTCTCATCCGTGTAACCACCTGCTTAATGCCGTACAGACGCATTAGGGTGCCGTCCCGTCCAACCGCCGCCCCCATATCAAGGCGGACAGTTAGCCTTCTAGGTCTCATCCCTGTAAACACCTGCTTCATTCCGTGCAGACTCATTAGGTGCAGTCCAGTGCAACCGCCGCCCCCATATAAAGGCGTACAGTTAGCCTTCTAGGTCTCATCCCTGTAACCACCCGCTTCATTCCATGTAGACGGCATTAGGGTGCCGTCCAGTCTAACCGCCGCCCTCATACAGAAAGACGGACAGTTAGCCTTCTAGGTCTCATCCCTGGAAATGCTATCTTGCTTCCTGATTCCCAGCGCATGGCAGCCGGATCTTCTGCTTCGTGCCGTGCAGATGGCATTAAGGTGCCGTCCAGTCTAACTGCTTACATTGTCTGTGGATAGATGGCATAGCAATCGCTATTACCACTTATTTTTCATGTTACTATTAAGGTGGAACTTTGGGCCGTGTAATTAAATACCCAATCAGGTATTTACCTTGGTGACTGAGGAAAACCGCTAAAAAACCTCAGACAGATTGGTCAGCCTATGGGATTTGAACCCCGGACCTCCCACAGACTTTACCACCTGAGCCATCCCGCTCGGTAATTTACGTTCATGTTTTGATTGACTGAAATGAAAGTTGAATGGGGACCTCAAGGAATCGATGGTGAAAGAGGAAGCGGGTGAAGAGGTATGTTCCTCCTCCCCTTCCACGAGAAGGCCACACCCATGCATAATGCAATGGAAGCCGACAGCATGTGAGGTGGGCGGGAATAGTTCATTGTTTATAGTGCTCCAGCCTCATTACATGATGGAATCCTACCTTAGGCAGCATCCTCTTCTTGCACGACCTCTCTCCTGTGACACTGTCATTGTCAGCTGAAGGTACGGCCTGTACTTCCAAGGCCTCATTCACAAGGAACACTAACGTAGCGCACCATAAAGGGCAATTCACAATGAAACTTTGATATACGCATAACGTAAGCACAGAAGTTTGTTTCATGATATCTTAATGCACGCGTTCACATTGACCAACGTTGACATAAACGTAACCGTAAACCTAAAACTCAAACCCACATAAGCCCCAAGCTTTCATGTTTACGTCAAACATAAGAAACTAACCAATCAGAGAGCGATTCTTTTCAGTGATCATTCTGCCATCCCACGGTAGATTTTCCATCGCCAGTGTTGACTCGCTAACTGCCTTTCTGTGTAAGAGCACGGGCTAGAAATCACTGCGATATCTATAAAAAACACAGCAAAACTAATTGCGAGGGTACCTGCTGCATTTTGTGAGTTTAACATTCCTTAGTTAGTTTAGGGTAGTATTTTTACTTTCTCTACTACGTATAGTAAGTAGAGGAAGTATTGTATTCCACCCAAAAATGCAATACCGAGATTTCACCGTAAATACATGATTTGAGGCCTCCTAAATCCAAAAATCTGATGTGTTACACTCACATGACTTTCTCTACTCTTGTACAATCTATTTTTACAAACGCCGATTCTCCATATGCTTCATGTTAATCGAGATATCGAGATGTCAATCTTATTGGTAATTTTCTTGTAGATGCAAGGGGAATATGGTAGCTTTTAAGCGATAGTCAAATATTTTAACGCTGGTTGCTATGAGGCGCATTTCATTCTCTTTGCATGTCCAGGACAAAAAAAATGAATAACGAATTTGAGAAAAAGTATAAGTATTGGAAAATTTAAGGAAATAACAAGCAATATCTCGAAAACGGTTCACTCAACAGAAGAAATGTATATGACATAAGTTGTGTATTTTAACGCGATCTACATTTTTTGTGTAGTAAAATTCTGTCTATCTCTTACGGTTTACCAGTTATACAAAAGTCGTTCACAATGAAGAATACTTTTGGAGACATTCCCAGAAAATTCGAGATATACATTTCATTTCTCATGACATTATCTTAAACATGATATTTTCATCAAAATCGTTAGAGCCATTTTTGAGAAAATTAAAATTTTCGAAAAATGTTCCATGTAAAGGGTAGTCTGGGGTGGGGGAATTTTCTTGAAAACCTTCGTGTCGCATCTCTGGAAGATACTGAACCTAAATACCAAGTTTGGTGTTTATCTGACTGTTCGTTTTTGAGTTATGCTGTTCACAGACACACAGACACACACACACACACAGACACACACACGGACATGTTTCCAAAAATGCTTTTTTTGGATTCAGGAGATCTCAAAACATGTATTTCCGGTGAAATCTCGGTATCGAATTTTTGGGTGGAATGCAATACTTCCCCTACTTACTATACGTAGTAGAGAAAGTAAAAATAGTATTTTTGAAACATGTCCGTATGTGTGTGTGTCTGTCTGTGAACAGCATAACTAAGAAACGAACAGTCGGTTTAACACCAAACTTGGTATTTAGGTTTAGTATCTTCCAGAGATGCGACACAAAGGTTTTCAAGAAAATCCCCCCACCCCAGATTACCCTTTACATGGAACATTTTTCGAAAATTTTAATTTTCTCAAAAATGGCTCTAACGATTGTGATTAAAATATCATATATTTAAGATACTTTCATGACAAATAAAATGTATAACTTGAATTTTTTGGGAATGCCT
Organism: Deroplatys truncata; assembly: GCA_030765065.1. Lineage (NCBI taxonomy): Eukaryota > Metazoa > Arthropoda > Insecta > Mantodea > Mantidae > Deroplatys > Deroplatys truncata. The sequence goes on along the minus strand of CM060984.1, from coordinate 236,974,053 downwards.
TCAAAAGTGTTCTTCATTTTGAACGACGTTTGTATAACTGGTAAACCATAAGAGATAGACAAAATGATACTACACAGAAAATGTAGATCGCGTTAAAATACACAATTTATGTCATATACATTTTTTTTTTTTGGTTAACCATTTTCAATATATTGCCTGTTATTCCCTTAAATGTTCCAATACTTATACTTTTTCTCAAATGGGAATCCGTTATTCATTTTTTATGTCCTGGACATGCAAAGAGAATGGAACACTGCATATAGCAACCAGCTCTTAAAATATTTGACTATCGCTTAAAGCTTACCAATTCCCCTTGCATCTACAAGAAATTAGCAATAAGATTAACGTCACGATTAACATGAAGCATATGGAGAATAAGCGTTTGTAAAAATAGTTTGTACACGAGTAGAAAAGTCATGTGAGTGTAATACATCAGATTTTTAATAAATATTCAAGCTTGCATTCTGATACATTTTTTCCTCATATTTGTACTTTAATATGTATATTATATGGCTCCCTGGCCTTCAGCACTGTTGTGCAACATTTACTTCCCTTTGCTGAAACCTCAGTATAATTCATTTTTTCCTATATCCCCTCCATCTCCCTCTCTCTTCTCCTTAACTATCTTCATCCTTTTTTACTTTCTCTACTACGTATAGTAATTAGGGGAGGTGTTGCATTCGACTAAAAAAATTTGATACCGAGATTTCACCGAAAATACATCTTTTTAGGCCCCTGAATAGAAAAAGCATTTTTAGAAAAAGATCCGTGTATGTGTCCGTGAACAGCATAACTCAAAAACGAAAAGTTGGATAAATGCCAAACTTGGTATTTGCGTTCAGAATCTTTCAAAGATGCGACACTAAGATTTTTAAAAAAATCCCCCCCACCCCAGATTGCCTTTTACATGGAACATTTTTCGAAATTTTTTATTTTCTCAAAAATGGCTTCAACGATTGTGATTAAAATATCATATGTTTAATATATTTTTATGGCAAATGAAATGTATATCTTCAACTCTCTGGGAATGTCTCCAAAGGTCTTCTTCATTCTGAATGGCTTTCGCAAAACTGGTAAACCGTAAGAGTTGGACAAACTTTTTCTACACAAAAAAATGTAGATCTCGTTGAAGCACACAATTTATGTCATATACATTTGTTTTTCCAGTGAACCATTTCCGAGATATTGCTGGTTATTTGTTTGAATTTTCCAATACTTATACTTTTTCTCAAATGGGAATTCATTATTCATTTTTTATGCCCTGGACATGCAAAGAGAATGGAATGAGCCACATAGCAACCAGCTCTTAAAATATTTGACTGTCGCTTAAAGCCTACTAATTACCCTTGCATCTACAAGAAAATTAGCAATAAGACAGTTTCTGCAAATGTTTATATCGATTAACATGAAGTGAAGAATAAGTATTTGTAAAAATAGTTTGTACAAGAGTAGAGAAGGTAACGTGAGTGAACACATCAGATTTTTATTCAGGTGTCTGAAAGCATGCATTTCTGGTGAGATTTTGATACTGAATTTTTTTTGAATCGCAATACTTTCTCTACCTGCTAGGTACGTGGTAGAGGTGTTAAAAAGTAATGTAATTAGTCAATGGCGAAGCTATATAGGCGTGCTTGACTTAAATTCCTAAAATGACATCTTGTCAGAGATCCATATTTGGTCTTGATTGTGGTGACAGCATCATAAGTATACTGACGCAAAATTAAGTAATCTATGCAGTGGTCTTTTCGTTAACAACAGGTGCCTTCTTGGACTTTTATGCACACAGCAATCATTAATATTTTACCCAATTATACCATTTATAGCTTCAACACTACTACTAACCCTTATTTTTCACAAAACGATGGACTCTCAGAAAGATAAGTGTCGACACCAAAACACCGCTTATAGTTTAACACTCTTGAGACTGCCACAGCTGTGCATGTTCAGATTTCGCCTTTAGAGTAGATCGCCACGCCCTACAGCACAAACGGTTTAGTTGCCTACGATTGAAGGGGTTTGGACTAAAGTTCTTATCATGCATTTAAAGCAACCAAACGGCACATTTTAATATTTTCCTGAATAAAAAAATCTAATATGTTGCATTCCCATAGCTTTCTCAACTCGCTCTTCTACAAACCATCCTTACAAAAGATTACACTTCTATCTACTTTTTGTTAATTCAGATAACTTCCAATGCACATTTATGCATTTCGTTGAAGCTATAAAAAGGTTAAAGCGATAGACTTTTTTAAAAAAGCGAGTCTCTATGTAATAGCTTTGAAATTCCATGGTCTTTGCATGACTAAAAGAAAAAAAAGAATAGCGACTTACAACTTGAAAGAAATATAAGTATTTGAAAATTCAAACTAATAGCAACGAATGCCTCGAAAATATAGGTTAGTTAAATTATATTCGAACCCTCTCGCGGCCTCTCTCTACTGCGTGAGACAGCCGGCAGAGGCGGACTAAAATCCTTACCTTATTATAGATGCTGGAAATGTTGACCTTTTGCTCTCAAACAGGCAGTAGATCTCGTCTAAATATTCTCTCTCGCTCTCCGAAGCTCAGCAGCAGGAATTGTGATTGGTGCCGCTTTGGAGCGTTCGCCTCGAGAATCGCTGAAAAAACTAGCGCAGCAAACAGGTGTCTCTCGATCTTCCGCAAGAAATGCTACACGTCTGTTGAAACTGAAGCCCTATCGCTACACACGAGTGCAAGCGTTAAGGCCAAATGATCCCGCTAAACTGTGAATTATTGTAACTGGTTTTTTCCAAAAGGGGCTTCATTGACCCACAGCTTTTGTTTTTCACTGATGAATCTTGGTTTCATCTAAGTGGACGTGTGAATACGCACAACAGTCGATACTGGGCTTCAGAAACACCTGTGCTACTGGATGAAACACCTCATTATGATCAGAAAATTGGAGTGCAGTGTGCGATAAGTGCTAGAAGAATAATAGGGCCCATATTCTTTGATGAAACAATAAATGCAGAGCGATAACAGAGGTTGATTCTGAGGCCATTCTGCAATCGCTTGACAGAAGAAGACAAATCGTATGGTTGGTTCCAACAATATTCTGCAACAGTACATACGGCTGCCGAATCATTACATGCAATAAGAGAAGTGCTTGATGACAGAATAATTAATGTTGATTTGTGACCCCTTCGTTCTCCTGACTTAACGAGTTGTGATTTTTATTTATGGGGTTCTTTAAAAGACAAAGTGTACCGTTCCAATCCTCGCACACTGCAGGAACTTAGAGAAAACATTGTGCAAGAAATCACAAGAATTCCTGCTGCTGAGCTTCGGAGAGTGAGCGAGAATATTTACACAAGATATGCTGCCTGTGTGCGAGCAGAAGGTCAACATTTCCAGCATCTATTATAAGGTAAGGATTTTAGTCCGGCCTCTGCCGGCGTAATTTCCCCGGCGACTGCCGGCTGTCTCACGCAGTAGAGAGAGGCCGCGAGTGGGCTCGAATATAATTTAACCACCCTATAGTTAAAGCAAAATAAAAATGTTTTTGACATGAACTGTGTGATTTAACAAGATCTCTGTCCCTTAGGGTTTGAAAATTACACAACAGCACCTTAAAACAATTAAAGAAGTGTTGAAAAAGCAATTAATTAATAAGGCACATCACGGAAATGTCTAATGCCACAAAAAAAGCTCTTTGAAATAAATTGTGTTTTAAACAGGTGTACATTTTTTTAATCAGTACGTTTCTATCTCTTGTGGTTTAGCAGGTATACAAAATAGTACGCAATTCCTTCCGAATGAAGAGGACTTTACACGCTATTGCCGAAAAATTCAAGATATGCATTTTATTTTTCATGTAAATATCTTTAATATGCTGTACTTTAATAAAAAAAATCATTAGAACCAGTTTCTATAAGGTCAAAATTTTCGAAATATGTTGCATGTAAAAGCTAGTTTGGGGTGTCTGATTTTCCTGAAAATCTTCATGCCGCATCTTTAGAAGATACTGAACTTAAATACCAAGTTTGGTATTTACCGACTTTCCATTTTTTAGTTATGCTGTTCACAGACACACAGACATGCACACGGACATGCTTCCTAAAATGCTTTATTTGGATTCAGGGGGCTCAAAACATGTATTTCCGGCGAAATCTCAGTATATCTTCATGGATGGAATGTTAATAACTTCTCTAACTACTAGGTACGTGGTAGAGAAAGTAAAAAATGTATTTGATATTGTGGCATGTGCACAGATGTTAGTCTTGTTAAGACGCTCTCTGGTTACCGGGGTCGGAGGGGGCAGATTGTCTGAGTAGGGGCGATTCAGGGGAAACAGTGTGTCATTGGTAGGGATATGGCGTTACTGACGCCAACTTGGCGTAGCTTCATTCTGTGAGTAGGCTTCGGGTAAGTCAGTCCGGCAACTGCTAACACACGATGTCCTCGTCGGCAGGCAATGGGCAAAGGTATGTAACTAACTTCATCCAATAAATTGTGTGCCATCCACGCCTTTTAACTTTTAATTATGGTATAATAGAGTTCCTTTCCTCTCCCTTCAGCCAGATAATATGTTGGTGTAAGACTATTTTGTAACGATAACTTAGCTGCGTCCCTCGTCGTTGCCTCTTAAATTAACGTTCTTTGTTTGATTAACGATCCCTCTCATAAGTGAGTAGCTCTCCTCTGAAGTTAAATAATACTATTAAGTGAGGCATACGACAATATGAATTGTGTGATTTAAACGAGATATACATTTTCCTGTAGTGAGAATTTGTCTGTCTCTTAGGGTTTACAAATTGCACAACAGCCCTTTAAAACAGTGATAGAAGTGTTGATAAATGTGATCCTATAACAATGTACATCTCAGAAATGTCTAATACTACATAAAATGCATTTAAAATAAATTCTTTGTTTTAAACAGGTCTACATTTTTGTGCAGAACGTTTCTGTCTATCTCTTATAGTTTAGTATGTATACAAAATAGTGTTACATGTTGGGGTGAAGGCCGAAAAGGTTACCATAAAATGATTAATTTAGGTCACCCCAACACGCACATGGGGGCACAACTCGCTGGCAACAAAAAGTCTGGGGCCTGGTGTGTAACTTTAAGGAAAAAACGTGGGTTTTTATATTACATTGAAAGATTACATAACACACATTACCTGGGATTTATTCACAAAAACATCTGGCTTCTCCACATAGTTAACAAAGGAAACAGGTTGGAGGGAGATGCTACAGACCGTAGACCGGCCACACACGTCTGGTTCCAGCGACCACTTCCACTCGAGTGACGCTATCTTGCCCCCACCAACCGCGTCTAGCCAAAGCCAGACAGGGCTGACGTCATATCAGACGGTTTCAAACAGATCTCTCCCTTTGGCGTGATCGCACCGAAAGGAGACACTGTTAATCCGAAATATAATTAAGGATACCCAATAATGCTACGTCTGGTAGCAACAATACAGTACAATAGTGCGTCTGGTAATGATAATAAAATTAATATGCCAATAGTACGGAGTTCCTTCCAAATGAACAGGACTTTAGAAGCTGTTCTCAGAAAATTCAAGATATGCATTTTATTTGTCAATTAAATATCCTAAAGATACGGTATTTTAATCAAATAGAGCCATTTTTAAGAAAATAAAAAATCTAAAAAAATCCCCCATTTGAAAGATAGTGTAGGGTAGGGTGATTTTCTTTAAAAATCTCCACATCTATTCTTTGGAAGATACTGAATATAAATACATTTTATATTTATCTGGCATTTCGTTTTTTAGTTATGCTATTCATACACACGAACTATCTTTAAAAATATCTATTTTAGATTCAGAGGACATCAAAACGTGTATTTCCGATGGAATTTCGGTATTGAATTTTTATAAGAAATTCAATACTTCCTCTAATTACTGTGTGTAAGTAGGGAAGTAAAAGAAAACTAAGATTTTGAGTATTTAAATATGTTCATTTCACAACAGGCCACTGTAAGTCCAGTTTTGTGAGAAGTTGGTGAGATCTCTGTTATTGTTAATTGACTTTCTTCCAATTGCGTTTAGCACAAAGGGCTAGAAAATTGCGTTACATTTGATTGGAAATTCACAGTACCTGCAGTGTAATACAATATACATTCGAATGGAAAGGAAAGAAAACAAACGTCTTTGTTCGTCCAGAAGTTGTTTGGTTTCCTTCCCGCGGTGTATTTCATTACCCCAAGAATTCTGATACCTCTGAGGCCATATAAATCACAGAACAGTGAAACAAATATGCAGTGCATTGTGCGCACATCTGAATGCTGCAGGTCAACCCCTACTCCGAAAAGGTCTTAGATCTTAAGTTGGTGTCCCACTTAATCTCATTTACCAACAAATTCCTGCTGCAGCCTACCTCCTGGAACAACATTAAATACAAACCATCACTAAAACAATGTGATGTATTAAAGATAAAGGTAGGGACGAGCGGAGGATGCCCCCCGCAAGCGGAGTAGAGCACCGCAACTAGGCCGCAACGGCCCTTTTTACTTCCACTGGGACCCCTGGGAGGGAGGAATGAGGGGCGAGACCCGAAGGGGGACCGGATCCGGGTGACGACGGGCGCAAGCATGGACGGGGTCCCTAACGTTTCCAGATCGAAAGCATCCGATTATGCCGGGCTCTCCCACAAGCTCAAGCGGTGCCCCCTGGTGGTGTCCTCTCGGTGTTGGGCCCTAAATGAGTATTCCCAAAATGGCGAGAAACCTCTACAAATTACATAGCCACTGCCAAACCGTAACACACCGAACACCGTCGCTTGGTCCTACAACTCTGAAACAGATGATAATGATGGAGATGATGAGTACAGGAAATGAGGGGCAGACGTGGTAAAATAGGAACCATCCCAGTATTCGACTGCCGACCCGGGGAAACCACGAAAAACACATAGGTCAGTTGGCGGTCGCCGGGGATCGAACCTGGTACCTCATGAATGCGACTCACATACGTTACCGCGACGCCACCTGATTATATTACGTTCACATGACTTTCTTTACCCTATCGTTTATTTTTACTTAGCGCCTACCGACTATCCTAGCTGAACCTAAATACCAAGTTTGGTGTTTATCCGACTGCTCGTTTCTGAGTTATGCTGTTCACAGACACACACACAGACACACACACGGAGATGTTTCCAAAAATGCTTTTTTTGGATTCAGAGGGTCTCAAAACATGTATTTCCGGTGAAATCTCGGTATCGAATTTTTGGGTGGAATACAATACTTCCCCTACTTACTATACGTAGTAGAGAAAGTAAAAAGAACAACGTAAGTGTAAGTATTGGAAAATTCAAAGAAATAACAAGGAATTGCTCTAAAATGGTTCACTTTACGAAAACAATGTTTATGACATATATGTGTGTTTTAACGAGATCTACATTTTTTATGTCCTGGACATACAAAGAGAATGGAATGCGCCACATAGCAACCAGCTCTTAAAATATTTGACTATCGCTTAAAACCTACCATATTCCCCTTGCATCTACAAGAAAATTAGCAATAAGATTAACATCTCGATATCTCGATTAACATGAAGCATATGGAGAATAAGCGTTTGTAAAAATAGTTTGTACAAGAGTAGAGACAGTCATGTGAGTGTAACACATCAGTGTTTTTACCTACTTCCAATTAAGCCAACACAATGCGTGTTAGCCAATGTCAACATTCGATAGAGTAGACATTATCTAAATGCATATGCGTTATATGACCCTTCCCTAGAAGAACCAACGCTCAATTGATCTGCAGGTGTCAGGATCTGAGGTTAGGGAACCCATGTGCTACTAATTTCTTCCAGTTTGTTTCAAGCTTGCAACTACAGAGAACACTAGCGGCTATTTCATGTCACGGCCGCCAGAACGACCTCTACAGTGAAGAGTCTAATATGCACAATATAAATATAATGTGTCGTGCCTGGGAACGAGAACGGGAAAACGCTAAATCTTGGGTGTCTTCTTTCCTGTTCCCAGGGCTCGAGAAGGCTTCCCATCGATTGTGAACGCTCTCATTTGAATATATGTATTTCAACTTTCTCGTTCTCGTTGGTTGTGAATCAGCCTTAAGTCGCCATTGGTGCATGTCATCTCAATACAATTGAATATCTCCTTGTGGTCTGCTGGGAGAAATGCGAGTCAGCTGGGGAGGTTTAATGTTGTGTCAGCTTGTTGCCACGGTAGCTCAGTTAGAGCAACAGGTCTAAACCGAAAGATCCATGGTTCACATCCTTGCTAAGGTATTGAATTTTTCAGTGTGATGCTACCTTTCTAGTTTACATATTGCTTATTGCAGTACTCAGACCTTTATTTGAGGCAGTATTTTTAACACTTGAGTGATTGCAGTCTAATTGTATAATACATAAATTCAATAACAGCCCGCCTTAAAGCAATATGTGTATGTGACAAGATATAAAAAGTGTATGTTACAGTGGTTGTAGGTGTTTATATTATTTTGTACATGTGTAACAATGTTGTGTGGGTGTGTTGTGTGATTTGACAGTGTGGGAACTGTGAGAATGATGGGTTAGGAGTTGCTAGCAATGAGGTGGCCTTGAGGCGGTAATGAGTTTGTAAGTTTAACGTGCTGCTTGTGGTTCTTGGAGGCAATAATGTGATTTTTGTGACGGTTTATAAAATGGCCAATGAACGACCAGAGGAAGCTTTGGTTGAGTGAAGGTATTCTATTGGACTAGGATTACCCAATCATAAATTGAAATACAGAAATTTACAAATTTAGGCGGTAGAAATCAAGTCAGTTGCTTGTAGACAGCGCTCATAACTGAATGAGTTACTTGTAGACAGTGTTCCTAACCGGACGCGAGATGTGTCCTCGAGAAATTTAATACGTATTTTGTGTGAGAAAATAGTTTACGTGTTTAAAAAGTGCAAATATTTAAAAAAGAATCTTACAGCTCTCTATATCAGTGAAGTGTTATTTAAACCGTGTCAAGCATTAATAAAAGGAGTGAAGTAAAATTATAATCTGTGTAAGCCTACATTCTTCAGTCGCACCACAACCCTGCAAAGAGAAACATGTCTCTAACAATAATACTGGCGCAGCTGAGGCAAACATAAATATATAATATTTAAAGAAACAGTCAAATTACAAAGTTAATATTTTTAAATTTGGGACGAAGGCTACCGGGTACCATACGTGCGGTTGCAACTACTTCAAGTTCGGCTCCCCAACATCGAAATATAATACATCTTCAAACTGACTTTCCATACGTAGCAGCAACAAACCATCTTCAAATTGGCTCCCAAAACGTGGGGCAAATAACAATACAATACAACTCCTACTTCGTATTCCAGTCCGTTCACTCGTATCGCTCCAAACATTTCATATAAACAATTTTTACCTGCTAAGCGGTGCTTTAGCTAACAAATTGTTCAGAAGAATTAGATCATTATATTGTGTAGAACTACTACCTGTGTGGTAAAATAGTTACTTTCCTTCACCCTGTACAGTGCTAAGGACAGATAACTGGAGTCAAAGAAGGAGAGTGAAGAAAAAGGACAATTAGCACAAGACGTAGGTGTTGCTGCAGAAAGAAGAAGACAAGCAGACAAATATATAAGGAAGAGACATTATCCGGGTGTGAAGTAAGCAGACGTCCAGCCAGTCGACCGAAGAAATGAGATGGCTTCTCCGCGTTTTACGAACAGCAGTCCACTTCAAGTGATGAGGCAATTTGTGCGAAAAACACTTTGCAACGTCAAACATGAAGCCTCTCTTCCACTCACTCCCCTTTTTAGTTTCCAGCCTTTGTTTCTTCACCGAATTATTCTGCTCCCACTCTTCTTATGTGCTCCACATGCAGGGATGCTGCACGGCACGGAGTCTTTTGCATTTTATGAATTAATGCCAATCGCTTCCTTCACTGTTGCTAAGCAAACGTTCATTACATTGAATATTGTGTTCACGAGACAGGCATAAAGTACTGACCAATTCAATCCACGCCACGTGTCAGTTCAGAACCAATCACGGTAGACGACTTCAGCAATACCACGAATGCTGATTGAGTTTCGTTATGTAATTGAGGTTGACCAATACTAATCTAATGACCACAAATATAAGTTTGAAAACCCAATTAAATTACCTAACGAAAATTATAAGTAAGCTTTTGTTTCATACTATCTGTTTTCCGTCTCCAAACCAGTATGTTAAATTGAACTTTTCCGTACAGTTACTTTCCGTACTCCAACACCAACATATGAACACATAATGCTATATCTACTACGAGATTCTCTTCTCTTATTGAATTTATTCACGTTTCCATATTAGTTTTGCTAAAACTATGATATCTATATACCTTAAACAGCGTTAGAAAGCTATATAAAGATGAAAAGGATTAGTGAGATTACCTTAGTATTGGTTTTGGAGAAGATGTTATCATTTTCAGAGCCTGTAACGCATCTACCGTCCCTTTTAAGGAATATTTCCTTTATAGGAAAATTCTGGCATGACAACGAAATTCGCCATATTGTCGATATTGCGCATGCGCGTAGGGAATTGTCAAATTATCGTAGTTAGGCAAATTCGCTAGATTGGCGATGTTTTAATGCATTGTTGTTGTGGTGCAAGGGCTAACTGCTTCACTCCTGTACTTATAAAGAAATAAAAGGAAGTAAATTAAGGTTATGTATAGATAGTATTGAGAATAAAGAGTAGTAATATTCGTTTTTATTTATTAGTTTGCTTGTTCGCGAAAGGACGGCTTTTTTCGAGTGGAGAAGAAAATCTATTAGGCACTACCTCAGCCCCGATGGGGTTTAGACACAGAAAGTGTGGGACTCGCCAATAGTCGGCCATACCCACTAAAAACCCCTCCACCGGAAGGGAAAAGGAAGAATGATGAAGATAAGAGTCAAGGGTGAAGGTAGTGCGATCCCGCATAGCACCCGCGTTAGTATATGGAATCTGTGCTGCCGGCCGATGACCGGGAGCGGGTAAAGGATATTGCTAGGCTGGCAGCCATGAAACCTGATTGCAGCCTAGCGGTTAGGAGGTGAAAGTAGAAAGGAAGTAGATAGATAAGGTAACTTTATTGATTTCAAATTATTGAAGTTATTTCACAAGTATTTAGTGCATGGGTCATTGACCATACATGCATATTTAAGATACAATAGGGTGACAAAATAAACAACAGAGAAAGAAAACACAACAAAAAGGAACAAGAAAAAGGGAAATAGAGATAAATTACGTTTGTCTAACTGAACAAATTTGACCTAGCTTCGCGCACTTTAGCCAAAAAATTGCCCATGTTTTGCCAGTTCCTCTGGTCAGCCAGTAGATCCCAACATGCCAATCTCTTTCTTGAGGGACTTAAGAATTTTTCTTTCAGTTTAATCGTTCGCTGGTTCTCCCACTGTGCACATTCCGCCAAAATATGTACCCAGTTCTCATCCAAATCATAGAATGGGCGGATTCTCCTGCCAGAATCGTCAGTCATTTTCTGTGCCCTCCAGTTCCCCAGTCTAAACCATGCCATTCCTGATCTTTCCTTTCTTCCTAAATTAAGTAAAGGTCAAATATGGGTTTAGGATGCTTCGTGATGCTGCTGGTTGAATTCCTTGCATTTCTGCAGGAGGGGTTGCACGTTCTCTGGCGCGTGCGCAACCCTGTGCTTCCTGTGTGACTGCACAGGCACGCTGGATGTGTCTGGTCGTTTGATTTTGTTTGATCTCTATGACGTTAATGTCCAGCACCCGAAGGTCTCGTTGATGATCTCGAGTTTTTACTGAGCTGTGTGGCTTGATGATGCAGAAGTGGTGTGGATGGTGAAGTCTGAAGTTACCTGATGAGGTACTCCAGGGCTGTCAGCTTTGTCGCCAGATTCAGAAACTCCGCGTGGAGGTCCAGGACAGCGTCGCTTAGGGCCTGGATTTCCCGGTTGGCTGTGTTGATGGTCTGCGTTGATGGCATCGGCGCTGGTGGTTGTGGTGTTGTTGCTGGAGCTGGCAGATTTGGCTGCGAGATGCAGGGGGCACAGCGCCTGTCCGATGAAATGTTTGGTTTCCTCACACGTGGCACAGTAGCGGCGTCAGCGACGGAGGTCGTTTTCACGTAGAAGTGCTGCAGGAAGCGCCACAGTAGTGGCACTTCGGTTCGGCTGTGCAGTTGGAGCTGCCTTGCCCTGTCGGCTGGCCTAGACTGTCTCCCTAATAAGGGGAGTCTAGACGCCAAGGCAGCCTCCAGAGGATGGCGGTGTTTGTTAGCCATGTGTTGGCAGCTCTGCAGTTTTAAGACGAAGAGGAAGCAAGCGCAGCGAGAGGGAGCGAACGGAACCTCCGCAAGTAGTACCGTGTGTATAGATACCATTAGTTTAGCCTCAGTTTTAAAATTGGAGTATTACTTAACAATCACCTTAACTGATTTACTTACAGAGATATTTATTTTCTGAACTTCTGCAGTCCCATACTCAACAATACGTTGAAATAGTTTATACTTATTCCGACAACGGCGCCACTGCACGACAACCTGCAATATTCCAAACAAATATTACATCAACTTATATGAGCAAATGAAACATATGACTGCGTCCATGTCTAACACAATATCCATTACAATGTTTAAATAATGTATAAATTATTTCGATATAGTATGAAACAAAATAGTGTACGTAACTGCGGGAAAGCTTTTTTCAGTACTCGTTTCGATATTCCGGTCTCAGCTTCGGTTCGGCCGTAAATATGTTACTCGTCCTGAAAAAAAACTCACTTTCCTAACGTAAATAACTATAGAATGCGAGAACGATGTCTTTTTTTCTTTCTTTATTTTTATTTTCATTTTTTTTATTTTAGTACAATATTGTTACATGCTGGGGTGAGCGCCAAAAGGTTTCCAGCAAATTATTACATTTTAATCACCCCAACATGCACATGGGGGAGCTTAGCTACAAACGCGAGAGGAGCGGGACCTTGACGTTCACATTCCAATGCAGGCGTGGGTTTTTGTAACAAATTACACAAACCTCACATCGTTCACTTACATGTGTTTTATTTAATTAAATAAATGGTGTCTCTACATCACATACAAGGAAATAAAGAATTGAGGGGAGGTGCTTCAAACACGACCTACATCTACACCCTTTCATACAAACTCGCAGATTCAACTGACGCTCGCGCACACAAAGAAAGTAACCCTAAAGTATTGCCCCCCCCTCTCTCTCTCTCTCCACCACGCTAGCTAGAGCTGGCGAGTGTCACGCCAGACGGAAGTTCAAACACAAAGCCGAAAGAAATACTTAATTACCCCAACAATACCGTCGCCAATGCGACGCAATAATGTGTCTGGCATGACAATAGCTGCTAATATCTACTAAAACGCCGCATCACTCAGGTGTTTACAATACCGATAATCTGCAATAAAGTTACCTCGTTATTTAATTAAGGCAGTAATATACAGATATCTGAGTTGCATTGTCTTTCCTTTTACATCCATAGTTGTAAACTTTTAAAACCAATGTCCGCTCTTAACGTATGTCGCAGATCCTCAAGAAATTCTGATCCATAGTGTGGAGCTCAGGAAGTTGAAAGTCCACTTTCCTATTTGTTCCTTTCTAATAATGTCACATGTTTCATTGTATTACAGGTTGTTCAACACGATGTTTTAAACGACCTTTGAGCTGCAATGTTACATCTTATGGTTTCACCATTTGTGCTGGTGCTCCATGTCAAACTCTGCTACAAACGACGCTTATTGTTATGATACTTTTAATGTATGAACTCTTCTTTACATTAGACTTATTGCCACAGTAATTCTCCACTGTGTATGAAGGGAATAAATGGAATAATCGCAACGAAATCGGTTGTTTTGGAGGGAAAGGAAGGAGAGTGTCCTCTTCCAGACGCCATCTATACTCCGTGCTCTGTTTACTTACTAAAACCCCTCTGCCTGTTTATTACACACAGTAGAGAAAGTAGAAATGACATCGTTCCCGTATTTTGATTATCTTACCGAATGCCTCTCTTGCTTGTAATTTTTCTTCTAAGGAGACATTTGAATTTTCAAACTCATACCCTTCACGACCTTCGGTCACAAAGTAATTACCATGACAACAAGCATTTGTTAACCTGAATTAAATTATAGAAAAGCTATCAGCATTCATGATCTTACTAAAAGAATGAATGATTTTTATTGTCTGTTTTAAACTTTACATACAATTTATACAATGGAGTTGCTTATTATCTCTCTTCCCCTTATACAGGATTATTTTAAATTAGTTACCTGATAATAAAGCTAATTTATACATAGTTATCTCCATTGTATATTTCCATTTGCATTACATACATTGACATTAAGTTTTATTTGCAATGTTTTACAAATGTTCAATGTGACTCCCTTTTGTCACTCGGCAGATATCCCACCTGTACGACAGTTCATCCCAGATACTCGTGATCATGTCCGCATCTACCCGAGCTACCGCTACGTTAATTCGTTAACGAAGCTCATCGAGATTGGTCGGCAGTGGAGGGTTGTACACGTTTTCTTTAATGTAACCCCACAGACTAAAATCCAGCTGTGTTAAATCGGGAGATCGTGGAGGCCAAACTATGTTCTCGCCACGTCCAATCCAAGCGGGAGTGGTGTAATGAGGAGGTGCTCCATCTTGTTGAAAAATGAAATTATCTCTCATATCTTCTTGCAGCTGCGGCATCAGATAGTTTTCTAACATATCTAGATATGTGATGCCAGTCACAGTCTTCTCATAAAAAAGAATGGTCCATACACTTTCACGGAGCTTAGCGCACAAGACACATTCAGTTTTGGTGAGTCACGTGTATGTTCCAGGCATTCCGTCGGTTTCTGTGTACCCCATATCCTTACATTGTGGCGATTAACTTTACCACTAAGGTGAAAAGTTGCCTCGTCACTGAACACAATCTTATTAAGAATCTATCGTCTACTTCCATCCTGTTCAGCATGTCCGCACAGAACTCATAACGTTTAAGCTTGTCATTAGCACTCAATTGCTGAACCAGTTGTAACTTGTACCCCTTACACTGTAGTCGTCGTCATAAAATTCTCCATACCGTAGGTTGCAGAATGGTCAGGTCCAAACTTGCTCTAGTTGTAGACTTCTTTGGACTTCGTGCATAAGTTCTTCTCACGGCTTCCACAACGTGGCCTGCTACAGGAGGGCGTCCCTGTCCTTTCTCTCGGTATCCCGCACAACCTGTTTCTACGAATCGATCATACCATTTTTTTATAGTTTCACCTGCGGGGGTGTTTTTTTGATACTTTGTACGAAAACGTCTTTGTGTGGTAATTTGCGATTTAGTTTCACGAAACTACAGACAAGACTGCGCTCGCTCCGCACCGCTGTAAGACTCCATGGCGACTGCTTACTAGGCTCCAGGTGTTGCGAGCACTTCACATTTTCCCCGCCAGACGAGCGAGCGAGTGCATGTAGCGAAGTCTGCCGACCATGTTTAAAACTTGATATGACGTAAGGTTTGATGAACATCGGAATAAATTTCCGTCAACAGTTTCGAAATAATTCATTCATACTTTCAGGTAATTAATTTAGAATAATCCTGTATTTAACATTCTGTTGTATATATAATGGGGGAAGTATCATGTATCCACTATTTACTTATTTGCCTTATTACCCTTTTTTCGTATTTTCTCCAATTTACTTCATATTTCTTTTAACTATTTTAACCTTATTTTTCCTAAATATTTGCTTTCTTTCTCCATACATTCATTTCGTTTTGTATTAAAAATATTCCTAACTTTTAACTGTATTGGTAAAATTCTCCATTTCTATAGTATTAAACTCTCTTCCTTTATCTGTATCATCACATTGCAGAATATAATGCAAATTGTTATGTAATCCATTACATTTAGTACATCTCTCCCCCTTCTTCTCCCTGTTAGACCACTTAAATTCATTTCACCTGTCCTCGCCCATGTATACCCCATTCTGGCCTCTTTGTAGCATATTTCACTGTATCTTTCTTTTCCCCATTCCGTTTTAAAATATTTATAATTTATTAATGGCCCCTTTTCCTTGAAACTGCTTATAATTTCTTGCATTTCAATATCCTCCACTCTTATTCTAATTTCTTTACAAAAACGCTTACTTTTCTTGTTTCTTTCTGTCTATGTTTCCCCCTTTCACATTTCTTCCAGTGTTGTCTGTATCTTGTGCATCCAAGTTTGTTTTTCCCCATTTTCTCCTGTACAACAAAGTATTGCTTTAGTATATCATTTTGCTCCAGTATCTTTATTCTAAACCAGTATTTGATTGACCTTCCTACCATTTCATCTTTAGCCTCCACCCTCCGTAGTTCTCTTGTGCTACTCCATTTGGTGAACTTCTTGGTAGCCCCAGGGTTATTTTACAAAAATTCCTATGTATAGCATCCACATTTCCCCATCGTTTTTCCAGCCCCATATCTCTGCTGCGTATAACACCCTTGCTTCCACCACTGTGCTATATATCCTTTCTAGCCACGTAATTTGCATCTCTGGTATTTTGTTCACACATGCTCTGATTACCTGTATTCTTGTTTCCCCTTTGCTAGTATTTTTATTTTCTCTATTACGTATAGTAAGTAAGGGAAGTATTGCATTCCACCGAAAAATTTGATAACGAGATTTCACCGGAAATACATATTTTGAGACCTCCTGAATGAAAAAAAAAACATTTTTAGAGAAAGTTCCGCTCGTGTGCGTGTGTGTATCTGTGTGACTATGAACAGCATAACTCAAAAACGAAATGTCGGATAAATACCAAACTTGTATTTAGGTTCAGTAGCTTTCAAAGATGAGACACAAAGATTTTCAAGAAAATACCCCCACCCCAGACTACGCTTTACATGGAAATGTTTCAAAAAAATTTTATTCCCTGAAAAACAACTCTAATAATTTTGATTAAAATATCATACTTTTAACATTTTCATGGGAAATGAAATGTATACTATGAATTTTCTGGGAATATCCCCCAAACGTCCTCGTCATTCTGAATGACTTTTGCATAACTGATAAACCATAAGGGATAAACAAGGTTTTGCTACATAAAAAATGTAGATCTCGTTAAAACACACAATTGTTTTTTGTCGAGTGAACCATTTCCGAGATATTCCCCGTTATTTATTTGAATTTTCCAATACTTAAAGCTTTTTCTCAAATGCTCCACATAGCAACCAGCTCTTAAAACATTTGACTATCGCTTAAAGTCTGCCATATTCCGCTTGCACCTATAAGAAAATTAGCAATAAGTTTCTGAAAATGTTTATATCGATTAACATGAAATAGATGGATAATAAGCGTTTGTAAAAGTAGTTTTTACAAGAGTAGAGAAAGTTATGTGAGTGTAACACATCAGATTTTTTCTTCTGTTCTCCCCAATCCCCTGTACTATTGAGCCTTACTCCTAGATAGTCAATTTTTCTCACTACTTGCAATTCCATTCCTTCCCAACACCAATTTTCGATCTTTCTTAAGCCCCTTGTACACGATCAAACTTTTTTCAATTCAAGAGTTTACAAGAAAAAATTTTCAAACATTTTTCAATATTTGACAGGATTGGACAGGACTTACAAATTTCTTTTTTCAAACTGAAACCCTTCAGGACAGATTAATAAATAATTTATCACGCACAAAGCTATTTAGTTTGCGTCACAGTATAACAGTTTGCAATGAAATGCTGTTCTATACCAATATTATGTAGCACTTTCACGTATTATATCCAATGAAACCACATTACGATGATGGAATACAATGGAAATAACACCAACTGATAGGTTAACTAGACTATATAACATTGAATTAATGTATACTCAGTTCGGAAATCTGCCTTGCAATTATTTCTTCATATGCCTTCATCTGCTTCAGAGTCCTAGACATACGCGCATGACCAGCTTATGTATAACCTAATCAGTTCGCATACGAGGGCCACTATTTATATTTTCAGCCTAATAATTAAAACAACGTAATTTCTGATTAAAAATTGGTTTATTGTTTTTCAAAATGTTCTCCTTTATGATCAATACACTTTTGCATCCGTTTGAACCATTTGTCAAAGTATTTATTCCGGTCTTCTTGAGACACCTCCAAAACACGGTTTATGAAGGCATCAACAGTTTCTTCTGCCAACGAAAATCGTTGTCCACGCAATTTATACGTGATGTTCGGGAACAAAAAGAAGTCATTGGGTGCCAAATCAGGACTGTATGGCGGATGACCCATCAATTCGATTTTTGAGCCTTCAAATACTTGTTGTTAGACGAGATGTGTGTGCGCTCGCATTGTCTTGATGAAGAACGATCCTACGGTTCTTGTTGGTTTTCCTTACTTCACCGAAGACTTCCGGCAAACAAATGGTTGTGTACCATTCGGCATTGACCGTTTTACGTTACTCTAAAGGCACTGTTGCCACATGGCCACTTTTGCTGAAAAAGCAGGCGACCATTTGCTTCGAAGTGCTTCGAGTGCGAACAACTTTTGTTGGATTTGCTTCATCTTGAAACACCCATACAGTCGACTACTGTTTATGTTCCGGCTCATACGCATAGATCCGTGATTCGTCACCTGTTACAATCTTATATACGTCTTTTGAGGCACCGCCATTGCATTTCTTGAGCATTTTTGTACACCAATCGACACGAGCATCTTTTTCAGATTGCTTCAAATTATGTGGGATCCAACGAGAGCAAGCCTTTTTCACGGCTAAATAATCGTGCAATATTTTATATATGCTGGTGGAACTAATGCCTAGGGTTGCCTCAATCTCACAATATGTTACATGACGATCTTTCATTATTAGTTTTTGCACAGCATCAATGTTTTCTGGCACAACAACTGATTTTTGGACGACCTTTACGAACTTCATCATTGAGCGAACGGCGGCCACGATTAAATTCGTTATACCAGCGTTTCACAGTGGCAAAGGATGGAACTTTGTCGCCAAATGTGGAATTTAGTTGAACTATGCACTCTTGTCTTGATAATCCACGTCGAAAATCGTAATAAATCATTGCACGAACATTTTCACGAGTTAATTCCATGTTTTTGTTGACACACAATTTTCAAGTTAGTGTAAACAATACAAATGACGCTCTATTGACAAAATGTTTGAAGTAGATTATGGTCAAAAATGTCAAACTTTCTATTGGGAACGTCAGATGGCACCTACAACATTCAGGGTTGCCGATACTCAAAATATAAATAGTACCCCTAGTACAACATACTTTGGCCGGGTAGCCATTTTTGTTTACTTTTCGCTTTCCGCCATGTTGCAGATTTCGTGACGCACCGTAAATACTCGCATTTCATTGGCTAAAGCCATCAAATCATTGTCAAATATTTGATCGTTTAGATCATGTCATTTGTTTTCAACACTTTCAAAGAGTTTGAAAATATTGGAAGCAATTTGACAAGAGAAGTTGTAAAGTTGTGACAACTCTTGAAAGGTCTTGTAAAATATTGAATTTGACAAAAATGTTGATCGTGTACAAGGGGCTTAAGTTTATATTCTTTCTTAAAGGTCATGATTTTCGATTTCTTTTTGTTTATCCTCAGTCCCCAATCTTTACAGTATTTACCAATTGCTTCAGTAGCTTTAATTAACCCTGGAACCTGCCACTAGATCACCTGCAAACAGATGTGCAACCCTTGTCTAAGCCCTGAACTATTCGCGTTCTCTTCAGTAATTATTCTGAAGAAATATTTTATTAGCTCCACGTATGGACGCCAATTTGAAGAAGGTGGTTTGTTACGTTATTTGCACCACGCTTTGGGCGTCAATTTGAAGTAGTTTGTATTGAAGGAGTTGTATTATATTTCAACTGTTGGGGAGCCGAACTTGAAGTTTGTTTGCAACCGCACGTATGGTACCCGGTTTCCGGTAGCCTTCGCCCCAAATGTACTTTCAGGTGGTCTTTCTCCCCCCAAAAAATGTTTAAAAATATTAACTTTCTAATTTAAACTGTTTCTTTAAATATTGTATGTTTAAGTTTGCCTCGGCTGCGTCAGTATTTATTTTGGAGACACGTTTCTCTTAGCAGGGTTGTGGTGTGACAAGAATGTAGGCTTACGCAGATTATAATTTTACTTCACTCCTTTTATTAATACTTGATACGATTAAAATAACACTTCACTGATATACAGAGCTGTGAGATTCTTTTTATTAATTAATTACACTTTTTAACACGTAAACTTATTTTTCGTCTCACACGAAAATACGTATTAAATCTCTCGAGGATGTGTCTCGCGTCTGATTAGTAACAGCAACTGACTTCTAGATTTGTAAATTTTGCTATATTTCAGTTTCTGATTGGCTAATCCTACTCCAATAGAATACCTTCATTTAACTAAAGCTTTTTCTGGTTGTTGATTGGCTATTTTATAAACTGTCACTAAAATTACATTATTGTTACTCCAAGAATTACAAGTAGTATTGCTAAACTTTCTTACTCATTATTGACTCAAGGTTACCTCATTGTTACCTCCTTGTTAGCGACTTTTAACTTGTTATTCTCACAGCTCCTACATTATTAAGTTACGTAATATATTCATATAACATTATTACACATGGACACAATAATATAAGCATGTGCAATGACTGTTACATTTTACAAATTATTACATACACACATTGCTTCAAGGCGGGCTGTTATTGAATTTACATATTATATAATTAGACTGAAATTATTTAAGTGTTAAAAATACTGCCTCAATTCCCTGTCTATTTTCACACAGCAGTCTTTATTTGTTGCGGAATATTAATCTATTTCTGTAAGAGAGGAAGAGATACCCATTATTCTTGACATTACTAGAGACACTACATTTTTGTTTGTTTATTGCGTGAAGCTGGGTTCTTGTTTTAACCGTAGCCCAGTCTGTTTTATATATCCTTGGGTCTGGAAGAAAGTAAAGATACGTGTTCCACTGGCGTCATATTACTATTACTACATTACTGCTCTCACCATCTCTTTTTCACTGCTCTGTTTCTTCACTCTGTGTTCAAGCTGCTGTTTCATGCAAAGGGAAGACAAAGAGAGGAAGAGGAGAGAAAAAAAGGGTATAAAGAACTGCGCTAGGCCACTTTACCGCTAAGGGAAATAAATATTTGAACTGCTTTTTGTCTTTCCATTTAGAAGCCGTAGAGGAGAGGCGGGAGACCTTAAGCTGGATGCATATACACAACACTGCCTGCCGCCACAAAATTTTGTATGTCGACTAAAAATATACAGATGGTAGAGAAGACACTAAGAGCTTACAGTGCTCTCGTGGTGCAATTCCCTGAATGCAGAAAATGATCCTTGTTGCCGCTCCTCCTGGCCCTAAGGGGGGGGGGGGGGGGGACTGCTTGTTTCTTTGTACCTCGTCGTCATACAGCGGGGCTATGTCGTGCAAGTGGCAGAGGTTTACTTGGACCAGAACCGCCACTTCCCACAGATCTATGTTCCCTCACACCCCACAGTGCAGCGAGAAAAATCTAATGTGTTACATTCACATCACTTTTTCTACCGTTTATTACTGGCTTTACAAACTATTCTTACGTAAGCACATTCTTCTGTCTACTTCATTTTAATCGAGATAAACCGGTGCAGAAACAGTACAGAGTGAGCTAAAAGACTCCGAAGCGCCGAAACCAAACAACTTTTTAAAACTACTTTTAAAGGCTTTACTTACCAATTTTATGAAAGGAAATGCTGAAACTGTCCACCGTCGGTGACCATACATTTTTGGCACCTCTTAAGAAAACTATCCATCATGTAATTTTTGGGGGGAATTCTCCAAACGATGATCGATGTCGTCTAATGTTTCTTCGGTAAGAACCGAACGCCGTCTTTTAGATTTCTTAGCCTGAACACTTCATGTGGCCTGAAATTTACTGTAAAGTACACGGATTGTTGTACGGCCTGGAACTTTTACACCTGGAAATCTTTCTGCAAATCTACTTTCGCTTGTCGTGCTGACTGAGTTAACACATACGAATCATTAATAAATACACGCTGTGCAGTAGAAAACATATACTGAGCCATAATATACTTTGTGACTAAGTACAGGACAAAATAATAAATAACTCGTAATAACTGAACCACATCACATCACCGTCAACTCAAAACTGCACTTCACACTGCAAAGCAAAGCCACAACAGCGTGACTTTGTTTCTAGCAGCAGTGCGTTATTATGTTTTTATCATATTTCCACACACTCAGCGGAAAAACACCGCACAGCCGGTAATATTGTTCATAAAATACCCCTTCGGAGTAACTTAAAACATAAAGAGTACAAGACAAACCCACACACCCTGGAGGAATTAAAACAAAATATCCGCCAGGAAATTTCTCAACGTGAACTACGGCGAGTGATGGAGGGTTTCCTAAAGAGGTGTTTGGACAGCGGCGGTGGCCAGTTTCAGCATCTCCTTTCGTAAAGTTGGTAAGTAAAACCTTTAAAAGTAGTTTTAAAAATGTTGTGTGGTTTCATCCGCGCCTTTCTGTGATAGCGGCAGACGGGAACGAGCGCCGAGGACACTTTTCCTTAGGGCAAAAAGGATAGTCAAATGTTTAAGAACTGGACGCTATATGCTGGCCTTAAAATTCCATACTGTTTCCATAACATCGGAAGAAACAACTGAAAATCGACAGGACTTTAAAATAATGACGAAGTATTGAACAATTCGAACCATTTAATAACGGATACCTGAGAAATGGCTTATGACTAGGGTCCGGATTTTTAGGTTTTAACCTATATTTTTCCTCGTTATTTAATTAAGACATTTCAAGATGTATACTCGTTTCACACTTCCTGGAGCAGAATATGCGAATTTCATTACACCTAGAAAAACCTAAATGAGGGCTTGACACCTAAAATAACCTAAATAGCTGTTTTTCCTTTTTCGAAATGAAGAATGTTATTTTCGGATTGAAACTCATTGTAAAATTATTTCCAGCACTTATAGCCAGTAGATAGTCCAAGTTACTTCAGTTAAACGCAGCACATGTGACGTGGTGACACCTGGATGCAGCTGATAGAAGGTCAAGATGAACGTACTTGACTGTCTGCTGCCATTTACTATGCCGAGTACTTAAAAGACGCTAAAAAGTTTGTCAACTAATTTTATATTCTTTCTTTTGAACTGTGTTTTTACTGCTTTTCATTGCCGCTTATTACTGCAATTACACACACACACAAACAGAAAAACACCCATGCCCATGACGGTACTCGAACCCGTGACTCTTCGCTTGGTGTAGCCCCGAAACTACATGCTCCAGCGACCACGGCTACGAGGGCCGGCATGAAGTGGATGAAACAGAAGCTTCCTACATTGCCAAGGCTAAGAAATCACTCGAGTGCTCCACTCTTTCCCGCTTCCCTTGCATACATTAAGACACATTTTTGTTTTATACCAGAAGCTACTCTCCAGTCAGAAAGTACAATTTTGCCACTGAAAGATGCTCTAGATATCATTGGCTTTGTTTCCAGTAACGAAATACCTGGACCAGTTCTTCGAAGTTGCAGAAGATTATTCAACGCAATCCTGCATTTGAAGATATGAAAATCATCAATTTAGCATTGCAGGGAGAAAAGTATACAGGACTACCCCTAGGACCTGCTGCACTGGCATCTATGTTCTACGCTCCAATGACGTCATGTTCCGTTGAAAGAACCTTTTCTTCATACAGCAACGTGTTACTGATAACAGGAAATCGTTTACGCCAGAAAATTTGAGAATGCATGTATCTACTACAATGCCAAAAAAATAAATCTTACAACTAAGTACCAGAAAAGGAAAATTATTGATACCTGTATTGATCCACGAAGTAAAACATTAAAAAAAAATTTTAATCAAGAAAAATCTATTTTAAGCATATAAGAAACCTAAAATGAAGGTTTTCTCCACCAAAAAATTCGGGCCCTACTTATGACACAAAAAGGTTGTCTACAATAAATTGTGTGTTTTAAGAAACTAAATTAAATTGAGTTTTATTTATGGACGCTCTTCAACTGCTGTGGTCCTTAGCACCCCATCCTATATTGGACGTGAAAGAACGATAATTTTGCTCTGAGGCCTCTTTATCAGGCTTGAGGTTCTTTTACATGCCGTAAATCTACGACACGGGACCACCGGCTTTATTTCCCTTCCGAAGGAAGCCATGCTAAGGAATTTTACGCCCGAAAAAATTCATCGCCCTCCGCCGGGTTTGAACCAGCGACCTCGGGAACTAGAGGCTAGCATGGTAACCACTACACCACGGAGGACGACGTGTGTGTTTTAAGAGGTCTATACTTTTTGTACAGAACGTTTTCGTCTATTGCTTAACGCTTACCAGTTATACAAGATTATACAAAAGCCCTTCCCAATGAAAACAATTCTCAGTCTATTCCCAGAAAATTCAAGATATACATTTTAATTTTCATTAATATATGGTATTTAATTAAAAACGTTAGAGCCATGTTTTGAAAAAATTAAAAATTTCGAAAAAATTACCCATATAAAGAGTAAATAGGTTTGGAGGGATATTTTTTAAAAATCTTCGTGTCGCATCTTTGGAAGATACTGAAGTTGAATACCAAATTTGGTATCTATCCAACTTTTCGTTTTTGAGTTATGCTGTTCACAGACACATGCACACACAGACATTTTTGGATTCAGCGGGTCTCAAAACATGTATTTTCGGTGAAATCTCGGTATCAATTTTTGGGGAGAATGTAATACCTTCTCTACCTAACACGTTGGTAGAGAAAGCGAAAACACTTTGAACAACGAGGTGACTATGACAGTTTGTAAGAACCACTAAAATATTACTTCTTACACAAAAAAGGAACACAAAACACGAAGAAAACAAATATTAAACGTCTGATGTGTTACACTCACATGAGATGTTAATCTTATTGCTAAATTTCTTGTTGATGCAAGGGGAATTGGTAGACTTTAAGCGATAGTCAAGTATTTTAAGAGCTGCGTGCTATATGGAGCATTCCATTCTCTTTGTATGTCCAGGACAAAAAAATGAATAACGAATTCCCATTTGAGAAAAGTATAAGTATTGAAAAATTTAAGGGAATAACAAGCAATATCTCGAAAATGGTTCACTCACCAAACAAAATGTTTGTGTAGTAAAATTTTGTCTATCTCTTATGGTTTACCAGTTATGCAAAAGTCGTTCACAATGAAGAATACTTTTGGAGACATTTCCAGAAAATTCGAGGTATACATTTTATTTGTCATGAAAATATCTTAAACATATATTTTAATAAAAATAGAGCCGTTTTTGGGAAAATTAAAATGTTCGAAAAATGTTCCATGTAAAAGGTAATCTGGGGTGGGGGGATTTTCTTGAAAACCTCCGTGTCACATCTCTGGAAGATATTGAACCTAAATACCAAGTTTGGTGTTTATTCGACTGTTCGTTTCTGAGTTATGCTGTTCACAGACACACACACACGGACATGTTTCCAAAAAAAAAATTTATTCAGGGGGTCTCAAAACATGTATTTCCGGTGAAATCTCGGTATCGAATTTTAGGGTGGAATTCAATACTTCCCCTACTTACTATACGTAGTAGAGAAAGTAAAAAGCCATGTGCTACCGTACAACATAAGAGAGGAAGTTGCCTCAAGAGACATCTGTGAGTGTGTACAAAAACTTCTGTATGCAAATTCAAAATGAAGCCTGTGTTCCAAACCTACACACCCTCCCCTAAATAAGTTTACCGTAAGCAAGCGAAACGGATGCTTAGTCCAATATGGGCGATTCCTCCCTTGCACAAAACAGAAAACTTGCCTTTAATGGGATCTATTACAGCCGTTTGGTAAGGCTGCATCCCATCACTGACACCGATATCTTAAGAGGAGAATAAGGACCGCTCTTTGTGATGCAAATTAATTAATTAATAAAAAATTAAAATATGTAACAGCAAATTAATCTTGTATAATGACCTACAAGTTCGAATTTTTAATATACAAGAGCTAGTAAAATTTTCAAGAGGATAAATAATCGTTCAGTTTAAACAAATTCCTGTGTTACCCATTTAACAATGTGTTTCATTCACCTAGGACATGAACTACACCTTTACTCCGATTTCAGGTGTGCCTGTTTGCTTTCTCTGGTGCTTACAACGGAGAGGGACACCTCACACAGCTAGACCTACATACACTACGTGATCAAAAGTATCCGGACACCTGGCTGAAAATGACGTACAAGTTCGTGGCGCACTCCATCGGTAATGCTGGAAGTCAATATGGTGTTGGCCCACCTTTAGCCTTGATGACAGTGTTCACTCTCGCAGGCATACTTTCAATCAGGTGCTGGAAGGTTTCTTGGGGAATGGCAGCCCATTCTTCACGGAGTGCAGAACTGAAGAGAGGTATCGATGTAGGTCGGTGAGGCCTGGCACGAAGTCGGCGTTCCAAAGGTGTTCTATAGGATTCAAGTCAGGACTCTGTGCAGGCCAGTACCTACAGGAATGTTATTGTCGTGTAACCACTCCACCACAGCCCGTGCAGTATGATCAGCAGCTCGATCGTGTTGAAAGAGACAATCGCCATCCCCGAATTGCTCTTCAACAGTGGGAAGCAAGAAGGTGCTTAAAATATCAATGTAGGTCTGCGCTGTGATCGTGCCACGCAAAACAACAAGGGGTGCAAACCCCCTCCAGGAAAACCACGACCACACCATAACACCACCACCTCCGAATTTCACTGTTGGCACAACACACGCTGGCAGATGACGTTCACCGGGCATTCGCCATACCCACACCCTGCCATCCACATTGTGTACCGTGATTCGTCACTCCACACAACGTTTTGCCACTGTTCAATCGTGTAATGTTGACGCTCCTTACACCAAGAGAGGCGTCGTTTGGCATTTTCCTACGTGATGTGTGGCTTATGAGCAGTCGTTCGACCATGGAATCCAAGGTTTCTCACCTCACGCCTAACTGTCATAGTACTTGGAGTGGATCCTGATGCAGTTTGGAATTCCTGTGTGATGGTCTGGATAGATGTCTGCCTATTACTCTTTACTTCCCTCTTCAAATGTCGTCGGTCTCTGTCAGTCAACAGACGAGCTCGGCCTGTACGCTTTTGTGCTGTATATGTCCCTTCACGTTTCCACTTCACTATCACATCAGAAACAGTGGACGTAGGGATGTTTAGGAGTGTGGAAATCTCGCATACAGCTTCTGACACAAGTGACAATCACCTGACCACGTTCGAAGTCCGTGAGTTCCACGGAGCGTCGCATTCTGCTGTTTCACGATATCTAATGACTACTGAGGTCGCGGATAATGCGTACCATGCACTAGGTGGCAGCACAAAGCACCTAAGTTGAAAACCTTATGTTTGTGGGGATGTCCAGATAGTTTTGATAACACAGTGTACATCAGTTGCGGCTACCACCCCCGCAGCAGGAAGGGATGAAGTGAAGGAAACACAGGGGGCTACAGGCCACAGAGACGCGTGGAATTCCTTAAGAATTGCAGGCTCGAAGACCCGTCCCACTGCTTGGGCTGTCCGGAGATTGCGATCAACGACCCGTCGACCAAGCAGCCACGGGGAGTACTCTTTCCTTTGAGCAAGCATCCGCACCAACTGCCCAGTACCGCCATACGCCACGAAATCTAGAAGCACACCTGAAATATGAGAAGGTAACGGAATGAAAGAGAAGTGATGAAAGGAAATCGCCTACCGACCAGGGAATACGATGAAAACCCCAAGGTCAGAGTGGACGGTCGGCACGAACCACGTATAGTAGTAGAAGTATTGTACTCTACTCAAGAATTCGATAAAGTTATTTCACCGGAAATACACGTTTTGAGGATCCCTGAATTCTAAAGAAGCATTTGGAAGGTGTCTGTGAACAGCATAACTTAAAAGCAAAAAACCTGTATAACTTCAGCACATTTCAAGGATACGACAGGAAGACTTTCAAGAAAATTCCCCCACTCCTAACTAGCCTTTGCATGGCTAACGTTTCGTTATTTTTGATTTTCTGAACTGACTCTCAGGATTTTGATTAGGATTAGGACTCAACGCGGAGGGGGACTTACCACGTTGACCTACAGAGATCTTTTGTACCTATGCCCGAACGGGGCGCCTCCGGAAGGGAGGGATGAGGTAAGTGGAGACAGAAGGCACGACAGGCTGAAGGCAGTGTCCCTACCATTTACAGTTTAAACTCCCCAGCTGGACCTGGTGCAGTAGGCTCCCCTCCCCCTGTAGGCACACACATCCCCCGACCCGGTGACCGCCCTCATTCCGGGGAACGAAGGTTTCCACATCATCTTCCCCTGCCATGCATATGCCGAGGGATCCCGCCGACACGCACAACCCTGAAAGAGATCAAGCAGATGAAAGGTGAAGTGAAATGAGAATGGAGGTGAAATTGAGGGACAGGAAAGTCGGAGGACTTAATGATCCTTCCCAGCATTCACCTAGCGACCCGGGGAAACCCCGAAAACAAACATGGGTCAGGATGTCGACCACAGGAATCTAACCCACGACCTTCCGAATGCGGGCCATAAACGTTACTGTCTAACTCGCTCACGATTTTGATTAAAAATACCATATATGTAAGGTATTTACATGACAAAAAATGTATATCTTATATTTTCTGCGAATAGCCCGTCAAGTCATTTTCATTCTGATTCACTTTTCTATTAGCTTGTATAATTGGTAAACAGTGATGAGATAGATAAGCATTACTGCACAAAATTCTATATATCGTTAAACCGCAAAATTTATTACAAACAATTTTTATAGCATTACCTTTCCAAGATATTCTTTGTTTTTGCTTTGAAATACTTTGACGTTTTTCAAATGCCATGTCGCTATTCGTTTTAGTTTCCTCGTGGCATGCAAAGAGTGCAATTTCAAAGCTCTCACATAGAAACTAGCTTTTCAAAGATCTGACTATCGCTTCAGTCTACTGTTTCATCTAAGACTAAATTTGTATTCAAACCATTTCTATAAACATTTATCTGAATTAACAAGAATTACATAGAGTAAGCTTTCAAAAGAAAAAATTGTAGAAGAATAGGTGTGAAGGTAACAGATTAGATGTTTAAAGATGCCAGGCAAAAGTCTTCTCTGCTACTTATAGCAAGTAGGGGAAGTATTGCATTCCATTCAAAAATTCGATACCGAGATTTACCGGAAATACATGTTTTGAGGCCCTGAATCCAAAAAGCACTTTTAGAAAAAGGTCCGTGTGTGTATCTGTGCCTGTGTGTGTATTTTTGTGTCTGTGAACAGCATACTCAAAAATGAAAAGTCAGATAAATACCAAACTTGGTATTTAGGTTCAGTATCTTTCAAAGATGCGACACAAAGATTTTTCAAGAAAATCCCCGCACACCAGACTACCCTTTACATGGAACATTTTTCAAAATTTTTTATTTTCTCAAAAATATCTCCAACAATTTTCATTAATATATCATATATTTAAGATATTAAATGGCAAAACCTATATATCTTGAAATTTCCGGTAATGTCCCCAAAAGTCCTTTTCCTTCTGAACGGCTTTTGCATAACTGGTAAACCCTAAGAGATAGACAATATTTTTCTACACAAATAATGTAGAGCTCGTTAAAATACACATTTTATGTTATATACATTTTTTATGGAGTGAACCATTTCTGAGTTATTTCTTGTTATTTGTTTGAATTTTCAAATACTTATACTTTTTCTCAAAAGGGAATTCGCTATTCGTTTTTTATGTCCTGGACATACAAAGAGAATGGAATGCTCCACATAGCAAACAGCTCTTAAAAGATTTGACTATCGCTTAAAGCCTACCAATTCCCCTTGCACCTACAAGAAAATTAGCAATAAGTTAGTTTCTGCAAATGTTTATCTCGATTTACATGAAGTAGATGGAGAATAAGCGTTTGTAAAAATAGTTCGCAGAAGAGTAGAGAAAGTCATGTGAGTGTAACACGACAGATTTTTATTTACGCTACGCTATCTTAATGCTGGTTTTCTTATTGCCGTTCGATGGCGGCAATAACATCCTTCGTCTCCATGTCGTCAGTGCAAGTTTCACGATGCAAATAATCCTTCACTCCTTCCTCTAGAAGGCCAAATTATGCCGTATTGGTTTAGCCTTTTGTTGTGTTCAAATCGTAGAGATGGTAACCGAACCACCCCTTCATTCTACAACGATAATAACATAGTTCATCGGTTTGCGTTTCTGGCCCTGAATTGTTTCTCAGGCCAGTCACATAGAGAGCTGCTGGATGGAGTCAAAGTTTGGTTACCTGAAGGTGGAAATCCTACGGAGGGCAAAGCACCATTGAGTCTAGTGGAATCGGACTATTTATGTGCCTCAGTGTACAAAACATTTAGAAATTGAAGTAAAACAAAATATACAGTTACACAGCTGTCCTGAAAACAACTTCTTTATCTTTGTTTCTTGAAATGCAATAATGGTGGACCGTTGCGGTCCCTCACATTCATTCCAAAGAAGATGCTGTGTCGTGGCTGATGCCTGAACTAATCCCATATGATTTTTGTCCATTTTATTCCTTGGAGAGGGGATGAAGAGTGGTTCACTACAGGGCGAGGGAACTCTTGAGTGCTCGCCCGGTCCCATCATCTTAATGCACTCCCTTACGAGCTGCTGGTGACCCACACACAGCTGATTAATATTGTATTTCTTGTTGCTTTAAGCGACCGGACCGGGGCTGCCCCCGCCCCTCTGGGGCTTTTCCCTGCTCCATCAGAGAGTGGTAGTGGTGTTAAAGTAAGGGCAGCTAACGGGTATTGCCACACACAATCCTCTTCGATTTAGGCTATACCTTTCTCTATAGTCACTACTTCAGATTCATTTTAGTAGCTTCCCTGGTCGTCACGAGAGTAGTAAGATGACTCTTTTCCTGCAGGGTCAGAGAGGTCAAACAAGGGAAACAGTCAGAGAACAAACAAGAAACCTGATGTGTTACATTCACATGATTTTCTCTACTACGTACACTAAGTAGGGGAAGTATTGTATTCCACCCAAAAATTCGATACCGAGATTTCATCGGATATATATATATATATATATATTGAGACCCCCTGAATCCAGAAAAAGCATTTTTAGAAACATGTCCGTGTGTGTCTGTGTGTGTGTCTGTAAACAGCATAACTCAGAAACGAACAGTCGGATAAACACCAAACTTGGTATTTAGGTTCAGTATCTTCCAAGGATGCGACACGAAGGTTTTCAAGAAAATCCCCCCACCCCAGATTACCCTTTACATGGAACAATTTTCGAAAATTTTAATTTTCTCAAAAATGGCTATAACGATTTTGATTAAAATATCATATCTTTAAGATATTTTCATGACAAATAAAATGTATATCTTGAATGTTCTGGGAATGTCTCCAAAAGTATTCTTCATTGTGAACGACTTTTGCATAATTGGTAAATCATAAGAGATAGACAAAATTTTACTACAGAAAAAATGTAAAACGCGTTAAAATACACAATTTATGTCATATAGATTTTTTTTGTTCAGTGAACCTTTTTCGAGATATTGCTTGTTATTCCCTTAAATTTTTCAATACTTATTTTCTCAAATGGGAATTCGTTATTCATTTTTTTGTCTTGGATATGCAAAGAGTATTAATCTGTGGCAAAGAGAATGGTGCTGCACCTAGCAACCAGCTATTAAGAGATATGTCGATGCTTAAACGCTACTGTAGTTTTATATTGCCCTTGCAAATACAAAACAAGGGGATCATAGTAGGCCTTAAGCGATAGTCAAATATTTTTAGAACTGGTCGATATGTGTAAAATGTAATTCTCTGTGCTGTCAAAAGATCGTTTCTGCAAATGTTTATCTCGATTGCTATGAAATAGATGGAGAATAAGAGTTTGTAAAAATAGTTTGTACAAGGGTAGAGAAAGTTATGTGAGTGTAACGCATCAGACTTTTTTTACAAAAGTCTTATTCTTCTACATATTTTATGTTAATCGAGATAAGCTCATGATAGAAGAAACCGAATGTGTTCAAAAACCGGGTTGCTATAACATCGCGAGAAACAACTAAATAGCAACAGCACCTTAAAAAGAACCGCAGTTTACAAAAATTGAAGCAGTAACAACTATATTTCGGAAATGACTAATCCCACAACAAAATTATTTGAAATACATTCTGTGTTTTAAAGAGGTCTACATTTTTACTTCCTCTACTACGTGTAGTAAGTAGGGAAAGTATTGTATTCCAATCAAAAATTTGTTGTCGATATTTCACCGGAAATATATATATATTTTGAGTCCCCCTGGATCCAAGAAAAAAGCATTTTTAACAAAAATATCTGCGCGTGTGTCTGTGAAAAACAGAGCTCAAAAACAAAAAGTCGGATAAGTACCAAACTTGGTATTTACATTCAAAGCCTTCCAAGGATGCGACACAAAGATTTTCAAGGAAATGTAAATTTTTTTAAAAACAAACACCATTTACTTCAAATAAGCTTTCTGTGGCATAAAACATTTCTATTATATCCGTTATTAAAGGTTCGAATTGTTCCTTACTTGGTCATTCTTTAAAGTCCTTTCAACATTCAGTTGTTTCTCGCGATGTCATGGAACTGTGGAATTCTAAGACCAGCATATAGCTTCCAGTTCTTAAACATTTGACTATCGTTGTTTCCTTTGTGTCTATAACGAAATGTTTAATGTAGCTATTTCTGCACAGTTTATCTCAATTAAAATGAAGTAGATAGCAAAATAACTTGGTAAAAATATTTTATGCTCACTAATAAATGATAGAGGGTAAAGAAAGCCATGTGAATGTAGCACATCGGATTTTTGTGTAGTGCGTTTCTGTCTATCTCTTGTGGTTTTCCAGATATACAAATTTTCCAGAAAATGCAAATAAATATTCTATTTGTCACGCAAATATCTTAAATGCACGGTAATTTAAACAAAATCTTTAGAACCATTTTTGGGAAAATCGAACATTTCGATCAGCCATGTAAACTGTAGTTTGGGGTGTACTAGTTTTCTTGAAAATCTTAGCGTCTTATCATTGGAAGATGGGGAACCAAAATACCAATCGGACACTTCAATTTTAGGTATGCTGTTCACACACGCGCGCGCGCGAACGTAAAACGTTTGATCGCCAGCCTGCCACGAAAGGATCTTGATCTTTGATTCCAACAAGTAGAGGTACTGTTCGATATTCCAAAATGTACCTACGACTGATCAACTAAGTTCAGCTTTGCCATTGTTAACTTGAACTATGATAACATGAGCCAAGTAAATTATATATATATATATATATATATATATATATAATGACAGATAGAAATATCAATTATTAAAAGCAAAACTAGTCTCTATTTGTGCGACAATATGAAACAGAAACTACAATGCTTTTTCCTCACACTGTGGCCGCCGCAGTTCGGACTCCCGCCGAAACAATTATAATATCCGGCAAATGCTTCACGTACTCATAGTTGCAATTACAATGGCTATTTCACTCATGCCGCAAATGGGAGATAATCGCCAATCGCGTTTAAAAGAATGTTGTTTTTTAGCTAATCACAGCCATTATTCTACTCATTCTTTATGGAAATATATGTATTGCCTCCTCCTTTGTGCTCCTCCTTTATTTAATACTCTGAAGAGGTAGGGGTATCATTTTGCAGTGACTCAGCTACCAACAATAAATGCCGCTGTTGAAACATAAAAATGGTAGGGACGAGATTTACTAACGCTTCATACGAGATACATACGGGACTAGTAATGAGGCAGAAAGAACTTCATTTGTAACCCTTCAGGGGTATTCTAATCACATAAATTAATCATTGTTTCTATTCTTCGGACTTAGAAACCACTACACTAACCTTTCATTTTTCCGGTAAGTTTCGGAGCAGTTTTGTTTTCACGTTCCTTGCATCCCTCGCCTCTTGAAAGTCCTGGTCTTCAAATGTGATATTCCTTAAAATGCGTTTATTGTAGCATTTTAACTGTGACATTTCACGTTGTTTTATAGCATCAATAAGAGGAAAACAAACGGAGAAAAGTACAAGAAATACACTATAAAATTATTGAGATAATTTTGTTTTGGCTTTTATGAATTACTTTGGTCTTCAATTAAAACGTTAATAAAAGCTAAAAGAAAGAGAATAAATTACCTTAGGAGTGACTTTAGAAGTAGATGTCTCTTCTATATCTGGTGCCCACCTGCCCGCCCGTTTTAAGTGTGTTACTTTTATAGCAAAATTACGGAGTGAAGACAACAAACGCAGCCATCTAGCCGTTATCGCACATGCGCAATGGGAACTGCCAACCTAAATGAGAAGTGAAATCCGCAGAAAAATCGATATGTTGTTACTTCTTCTTCTTCATTTTGTATTGCCGCTGACAAAAACGCAACGCATTGTTATTAAAGACTTTCCAACAGAAGTTTAAGTTTTTTATTGTTATAGCGTAAGTTGTGTTATATTAAAATGTTATTTGCATTAAAAGTGTAATAAAGAAGTTGCTTTACAGTAACGCTGGTAGATAATTAGTGGTAGATAGTTAACCTAAGCTTATATTAAAAAAACTAAACCTAACCTAACCTCCCGTGAATCAGAAACGTAAAAAATTAATAAACCTAAAATAAAAAGTAATTAGGAACGCCGGTATCTTACTGGCTTTGGCGGTATTTGTTATTCATATGTTGTCAGCATCGTGTTGGAGCTAGAGGATGACATAGGGTGACATCTGTAGGGCATCACTTTCATCACTTCTGAAGACCAAAGTAAAACAAAAAGTACTTTTATAATATCAATATGAGGAAAACAAACGGAGAACATACAAGGAATATACTACAAAATTGACGAGATAATAGTGTTTCGGATTTTTTGCATTACTTTGGTCTTCATTAAAAACGTTAATAAAAGCTAAAGCAAAGGAATAAATTACCTTATGTGTGAGTTTTAGGAGAAGTTGTCCGTTATATAGCTGGTGCCTACCTGCCCGCCCGTTTTAGGTGTTTTAGTTTTATGGCAAAATTACGGTGAAGAAACAAACGTGGCCATCTTGTCGCTATTGCACATGCCCAATAGGAACTGCCAACCTAAATGAGAAGTGAAATCCACGGAATAAACGATGTGTTCTTCTTCTTCATTTTCTTTTGTCGCTGATCTAAACACAATGCATTGTTATTAAAGTGCATTGCAGCAAACAAAATGGCTTGCGGAGAATGTGAAAATACAATATACATGATAAGAAATATTAATAAAGGAGTTTCTTTGCAATAACCACTGGTAGATAATTAAGTTTATATAAAAAGAAACCAATCCTACCTAAACTCCCGTGAATTAGTACCCTAAGCTTATATAAAAAGCTAAACCTAACCTAACCTCCCGTGAATCAGAAACCTAAACTTAGGAACGCACGTTCGCTTCACTCGCGTGCTTTGGTGTAACCCTGGTAGCTAATTAAGGTAAGCTTATAAAAAAAAACTAAACCTAACCTCACCTCCCGTGAATCAGAAACTTAAGCTCATATTAAAAATCTAAACCTAACCTCACCTCCCGTGAATCAGAAACTTAAGCTCATATTAAAAATCTAAACCTAACCTCACCTCCCGTGAATCAGAAACTTTAAGTTTATACAAAAAACTAACCCTAAGCTAGCCTCCCATGAATTAGTAACCTAAGCTTATATAAAAAAACTAAACCTAATTAGGAACATACGCTGCGAGCGTTGGTGGTATCTTACTGGCTTTGGCGGCATTTGTTATTCATGTGTTGTCAACATTGTGTTGGAGCTAGAGGATGACATAGGGTGACATCTGTACGAGATGTAGGACATCACGTTCATCGCTTTTGAAGGCCAGCGTAACGCAAGTTACCCTTGTTTTTAAATAATGTTCACAATAAAACAATAAATTGAAACAAGTTAATATTTATCAGCCTTCTTCTGTAAAGAAACTCATAACCTATAATGTTGATACTATAGCTTTTATCTGTTTCATATTTTCCCTACTAGGAGCATTCTTACAATCATAGATTGTATTCCTCTTCTTTTCGAAAACAACGCCACTCATACTGAAAATGAATATAAATATTTTATGATTTTATTATAATAATCATTTTTGGGTAAATCACTTCATTTTATTCGTGAAGTAGTCATAGCAAACGCCGCTCATGATTTCCCAATGCCACTCACTTCGTGGCTCGAGAATTTATCGATGATTTGGAAACCACTCGTGGCATTATACAGATAATAAGCAAGTGCTATATGATAAGAGATGTTGGAAACGTCCTCCTCTATCCACACATCTTTGGCATCTTCTCAAGAAATTTACGTTCACACTCGAGAGCTCAATATCCGAGACTGAGTGAATTTCTCGCCTCATGTTTTCTTTTAGTTCTTCCAGTGCGTGGATGTCTGTTCCACCACTTTATTTTTCAAGTTCCTTCATAGATAAAAATCGTATACAGTTAAATCATGGTATCTTGAGGGCCATAATCCTTTACTAATTATCCTGTCTTTAAAATTTTCCTGAATTAAATTTAATGGTACATCAGCTGTACCGCGGTAGCAGAGTCTTGTTGACAAATCCAGACTGACATTCAAAGTCGGTGAGGTGCTCAAAAAATGGTGTGAGTAAATCATTCCTGTACCTCTCTGCATTTTTGTTAATAAATATATTTCCTATTATTTTGTATGCACTTGCTGTACACCAAATCTCGCGTCATGCAAGGCAATCTCGAGTGTAAAATCGGGTTTCTCTGCACTCCAATATATATTATTTTGCGACGAATATAGCCATACAAATGGAACCAAGCTTCGTCAGAGAGGAATACTATGCGTGGGTCAATTACTCTTATCATTTCGCAAAATTCAATTACATAAATTTACCAGAGTCTAATTATCACATGAAAAACAAGGCTTATGCAATCACTCCCCATACATTGAAAAAACTGAAAGAAAACAGAAGGCGATAAATTGACTCCACTTCGGATATAGAACTCTCGTGTGAATGCAAATTTCTTGAGAAGATGCCAGAAATGTGTGGATACAGAAGGACAATATTTCCAACATCTCTTATGATAAGATATGTGCTTATTATCATTGTAATTGTAACTATGAGAATGTGAGGTGATTGCGGGAATGTTATGACTGATTCGGTGGTAGTCAGAGCTGCAGCGGCCGGCGCGCAAGTAGCCGTGCGCTGACCACAGTGTGAAGGGAAACTACTGTAGTAAATTGCTAAACGAAGTTGAACTTAAGAGACCAAAAATCTTCACAACTTATATAGCAAATGAAAGGGCTCTTTAAAAGGCACTTAAGGGCTTCAAAGACTTCCTCACAATACTCAGACAACCCTTTACATGCTAGCAGCTGTGGTTGATAAAATTGTATAGGTTAACATTATTAAACATTACTCCGGTGCAGGAGTATACTGTAAACATTTTGCACATTATCTAATATTAGATGAAACGTCAAACCACTATGATGGAGAATTAACAGCTATAAAAGCAGCATTACAGAACATTTTATTTCGACCATACATAAAACAAAAAATAGTCATCTTATCAGATTCAAAATCAGCCATAGATGGAATAGTAAATTACAATAATAAAACAACAAGAAATATTAAAGAAATAAGAAGCCTAATTAAAGCAGTTGAACCTAGAAATTATGTCACTCTACAATGGATCCCAGCTAATGTTGGACTTTTGGGTAATGAACATGCGGATCAATTAGCAAAGAAAGGTGCAATACAACAAATAAAACCTGTAGCACAAATAGAAATAAATAAGCAATTAAATAACATTAAACAATATTTCAAAACACAGCAGAGACTTGATGAAGAAGATAAATTAAAGGATAAAGATTATAAGACTATTAAAGATAGAGTTGATATACAAAAAATACCAAGGAAGACTGTAGTGGCCTTATTTAGGATGGCAACTGGCCACGATTGCCTTGCAGGACATCTGTACAAGATACGATGCCTACCTACACCCAAGTGCACTCTCTGTGAAGAAGATGTCATCCTGAACAAACAACATCTTGCCAAATGCAAAGCCCTTAAAGGTGACAACTTACAGACTTTATGGGAAGCCAGAGGGAAAATGATGCAGATCAATTAATCCCCAGTGTCATTGGTGAAGAACAACAACATTATTAAACACACGTGTTCTGTTAATAATATCTCTTCCATTCACAACACTAACGAATAGTGCAGTTAATTAATAACACAGAGATTCTCGCATTACGCCTGTAAGGATTATAATATTCCTTCCTACAAACCAGAAAGTTCTTCCATTCGCAAATTTAGCAGAAATGGATAACATTAATTCACTCTTACATAATATGTTATCAGATATTGTCGCAATCTTAGGGGTTGTGACTGGGGAACGTAGCTTTCAGGTGAAGGTGGATAGTAGAACAAATAACTCGCAATGTTTCCTAGTGGCCCTTTTTATTATATTAACTAGAACATGATGATGCTGGGCTTCAATTCCCAGCTTTGGGTTTTGAAGAGACCCGCTATGTATTTAACAATCCAGTCCTTAACATTCAGACTTGAAATGACTGAAGGCTCAACACACCTAACATATAATGATGTGGTCTTTAAGTATTACATAAAATATTGTGAGTTCCCCTAATGGGATCTTACCTTGAAGAGTTGTCAGATATCTTGTTGCAGGCCCAGCAGCATGGACTGCTGACGAGGAGTTCAGAATGAGAACGACCCCCAGCAAGGGTCTGCAGGTCCTTATAAAGAAAGCCACTGCCTAGGGGGTCTCGACAATCATGCCATGAGCATTACCAAGTATGGTGTGCCGCCGCCCTGAAAGTGCGTGGGCTCAGGATTTCCTAAGGATCGTGTGATCCATCGGGTGATCTGCAGAAAGGCACATATTCCTAAGGAAATGATGGCATAGTGAAATCCCTTTGAAATGCCAAGGAAAGTGGCAGACCACGGTTTCCTGTTATAAGTTAGCTTCAACTACACTCCCAAGTCAAGAAAGGTCATGAATTATAAAAATAACCAAATGTGTTAAAATGTAAGAGTTTGCCAGTTATAGTAAAGTATCAAATCTCTAACAAATTATCTTGCTGCCTACAACTGTACACGTGACAATATTAGGTACAATATTTAAAAAAAACTAAGTACAAAAAGTTAGATATAATTGTTCCTTCTTGTACACTTGAGTTTTAAAATAGAAATAAAAGAATATTCCATTAATAGCAAAATACAAATTAATAATTGAAAATGTTCACAAAATGTAAACCTCAAACACCTAAGTACAATAGGTAAGAAAGGCCTGGTGCTTATTGATACATAACATTTTTGCAATGAAGAAAAACTAATTAGTATAGCATTTTAAACTTGGGTAAAATAATACAGATACTGTAAATGTAAAATGCGTTTACAAAACATTATATCCAAACGTCCGGTTATTATACAAGTATAATTTTACATCATGCTGACATAATTAGCCCCTCTTAGTAAACCAAAAGTTTGTGATACATTTTCTTCAAACCAAATGAGTGCAAAGATAGAGGAATATAAAATCCAAAATATCCAGCACCGATACCTTACTACAAAGCAATAAAAGCAGATCCTTAAAGATCTCAGCCGAGCTGTCTGAACTCTGCATTGGACAATCAGTTGGAAGCCAGCAGCCGTTATGTCATTAGATTCTTCACTCAGCTTAAATGGAACGCTCTCCCGTGAAAAACGTAAAGTGTTCTTATAGCACGTCAAAATTCCTCCGTATTTCCCCTTGTGCAGTACCCATGTCCTGAAAACATACGTTTTAGATAAATACACCTACATTTTCTAACTACTTACAAATGTCCTCAGAACTTAGGCATTTCTGCTTGTACTAGCGTGTAATTCAATAAACCTTCAAATGTATTGGAAGTAATATGGATATATTCAATTTAAAATTACCTTCCCCCAAACAGGTTAACAAATAAATGACTGCTGAAAAGATTTGTTATATCACTGCTCACTGGATCATATGCTTTACCTTCGAAGCGAATTTGCTCGTCCTCAGATGGCATCACCATTCAACCAAAGATGTTATAAATGTGTTTTCAGTGAGAACGGTAAATCCGAACAATGTAGGCTATGCACGTAATAATTAACTTCAAGAAGTTAGCCCCACGCGTGGCTAACGAGAAAGGCTAGAGTGGGAATCAGAGTTCCGTAGTAATGGTAGTCTTAAACATAGCTAACAATGAAAGTTTCCATGCTTTTAACGAGCAATTTATTTGTTTTTTTAGAATATGGGTATACTAGGCGACTGTAATTTCACTTCATCGGGCCGTGACTGGACTAGAAGTATGCAGCTGATTTCAGTTCGCGTCGTAGCCGATCTATCTCGTTAGCCACGGACCCACGTTAATGTCGTAAGCCACTAGCACTAGTCGCTGTTTAGATCAATCCATCTGAAGAACACAAAACTCTACCGCAGCTTAGCAAACTTGTTCGAGAACAAGAATACGCTTCACGGTGCGCCTACCCTCACAAAGGTAAACGAGTAGAACGTTTTTGTGAAGTAACATCTGCGAACTCCTGGGTCAGACTAAGGAAGGTCTGTCAAGTTGTGAATGGAGAGGTATGTTGAAAGGGAATGCTATGATCCCTCCACCGGCACAAACCAATGCACACCTGGCTCAATGAGTTTGAAACACTTCCGCATGTGCTGAGAAGTTGTCCTAGGAGAGACCTGCTGAGAATCAAGACATATAACACCGTTCGCAGGTGCTGGTAAATGCTCTCCGAATTAAGATCTGGAGGTTCATGAAGAGGTTCGCTGCCTTGCTGACAACGGTGGCAACCATCGAATTCACATCATCACGATTAACCGTTCAAAACTACGAGCTGAAATTATTGATCCAACCATAAGATTCGTAATATCAAACACCCAGCCTTTAGAAGTTGACAAAGAAAAGAAAAGCGCATATGAGTCCACAATACCATACTTTCTAAACAAATTAAAACTTAATCACATTAAAATGACTGGTCTTTTTACTTTCTCTACTACGTATAGTAAGTA
This sequence comes from Deroplatys truncata, assembly GCA_030765065.1. Classification (NCBI taxonomy): domain Eukaryota; kingdom Metazoa; phylum Arthropoda; class Insecta; order Mantodea; family Mantidae; genus Deroplatys; species Deroplatys truncata. The sequence goes on along the minus strand of CM060984.1, from coordinate 236,933,083 downwards.
GGGGAAATATTGCATTCCACCCAAAATTTCGATACCGAGATTTCACGGGAAATACATGTTTTGAGACTCACTGAATCCAAAAAAAGCATTTTTGGAAACATGTCCGTGTGTGTGTCTGTCTGTGTGTCTGTGTGTCTGTGTGTCTGTGTGTCTGTCTGTGTGTCTGTCTGTGTGTCTGTCTGTGTGTCTGTGAACAGCATAACTCAAAAACGAAGAGTCGGATAAACACCAAACTTGGTATTTAGGTTCAGTATCTTTCAGAGATGCGACACGAAGGTTTTCAAGAAAATCCCCCCACCCCAGACTATCCTTTACATGGAACTTTTAACGAAAATTTTAATTTTCTCAAAAACGGCTCTAACGATTTTGATTAAAATATCATATGTTTAAGATATTGTCATGACAAATAAAATGTATATCTCGAATTTTCTGGGAATGTCTCCAAAAGTATTCTTCGTTATGAACGACTTTTTCATAACTGGTAAACCATAAGAGATAGACAAAATTTTACTACACGAAAAATGTAGATCGCGTTAAAATACACAATTTATGTCATATACATTTCTTTTGTTGTGTGAACCGTTGGCGAGATATTGCTTGTTATTCCCTTAAATTTTCCAATACTTATACTTTTTCTCAAATTCGTTATTCATTTTTTTTATGTCCTGGACATGCAAAGAGAATGGAATGCGCCACATAGCAACCAGCGTTAAAATATTTGACTATCGCTTAAAACCTACCATATTCCCCTTGCATCTACAAGAAAATTATCAATAAGATTGACATCTGATATCTCCATTAACATGAAGCATATGGAGAATAAGCGTTTGTAAAAATAGTTTGTACAAGAGTAGAGAAAGTCATGTGAGTGTAACACATCAGATTTTTACTTTCTCTACTACGTATAGTAAGTAGGGGAAGTATTGTATTCCACCCAAAAATTCGATACCAAGATTTCACCGGAAATACATGTTTTGAGACCCCCTGAATCCAAAAAAAGCATTTTTGGAAACATTTCCGTGTGTGTGACTGTGTGTCTGTCTGTGTGTGTGTGTGTCTGTGAACAGCATAACTCAGAAACGAACAGTCGGATAAACATCAAACTTGGTATTTAGATTCAGTATCTTCCAGAGATGCGACAAGAAGGTTTTAAAGAAAATCCCCCCACCCCAGATTACCCTTTACATGGAACATTTTTCGAAAATTTTAATTTTCTCAAAAATGGCTCTAACGATTTTGATTAAAATATCATATGTTTAAGATATTTTTATGACAAACAAAATGTATATCTTGAATTTCCTTGGAATGTCTCCAAAAGTATTCTTCATTGTGAACGACTTTTGCATAACTGGTAAACCATAAGAGATAGACAAAATTGTACTACACAAAAAATGTAGATCGCGTTAAAATACACAATTTATGTCATATACATTTTTTGTTGTTGAGTGAACCATTTTCGTGATATTGCTTGTTATTCCCTTATATTTTTCAATACTTATTTTTTCAAATGGGAATTCGTTATTCATTTTTACTTTCTCTACTACGTATAGTAAGTAGGGGAAGTATTGCATTCCACCCAAAAATTCGATACCGAGATTTCACCGGAAATACATGTTTTGAGAATCACTGAATCCAAAAAAAGCATTTTTGGAAACATGTCCGTGTGTGTGTCTGTGTGTGTGTCTGTGTGTGTGTGTCTGTGTGTGTGTCTGTGTGTCTGTGAACAGCATAACTCAAAAACGAACAGTCGGATAAACACCAAACTTGGTATTTAGGTTCAGTATCTTCCAGAGATGCGACACGAAGGTTTTCAAGAAAATCCCCCCACCCCAGACTACCCTTTACATGGAACATTTTTCGAAAATTTTAATTTTCTCAATAATGGCTCTAACGATTTTGATGAAAATATCATATGTTTAAGATAATGTCATGACAAATAAAATGTATATCTCGAATTTTCTGGGAATGTCTCCAAAAATATTCTTCATTGTGAACGACTTTTGCATAACTGGTAAACCATAAGAGATAGACAAAATTTTACTACACAAAAAATGTAGATCGCGTTAAAATACACAACTTATGTCATATACGTTTCTTTTGTTGAGTGAACCGTTTTCGAGATATTGCTTGTTATTTCCTTAAATTTTCCAATACTTATACTTTTTCTCAAATTCGTTATTCATTTTTTTATGTCCTGAACATGCAAAGAGAATGGAATTCGCCACATAGCAACCGGCGTTAAAATATTTGACTATCGCTTAAAAGCTACCATATTCCCCTTGCATCTACAAGAAAATTACCAATAAGATTGACATCTCGATATCTCGATTAACATGAAGCATATTGAGAATAGGCGTTTGTAAAAATAGTGTGTATAAGAGTAGAGAAAGTCATGCGAGTGTAACACATCAGATTTTTACTTTCTCTACTACGTATAGTAAGTAGGGGAAGTATTGCATTCCACCCAAAAATTCGATACCGAGATTTCACCGGAAACACATGTTTTGAGACCTCCTGAATCCAAAAAAAGAATTTTTGGAAACATGTCCGTGTGTATGTCTGTGTGTGTGTGTGTGTGTCTGTGTGTGTGTGTCTGTGTGTGTGTCTGTGTGTCTGTGAACAGCATAACTCAAAAACGAACAGTCGGATAAGCACCAAACTTAGTATTTACGTTCAGTATCTTCCAGAGATGCGACACGAAGGTTTTCAAGAAAATCCCCCCACCCCAGACTACCCTTTACATGGAAGATTTTTCGAAAATTTTAATTTTCTCAAAAATGGCTCTAACGATTTTGATGAAAATATCATATGTTTAACATAATGTCATGAGAAATGAAATGTATATCTCGAATTTTCTGGGAATGTCTCCAAAAGTATTCTTCACTGTGAACGACTTTTGCATAACTGGTAAACCATAAGAGATAGACAAAATATTACTACACAAAAAATGTAGATCGCGTTAAAATACACAACTTATGTCATATACATTTCTTTTGTAGAGTGAACCGTTTTCGAGATATTGCTTGTTATTTCCTTAAATTTTCCAATACTTATACTTTTTTTCAAATTCGTTATTACTTTCTCTACTACGTATAGTAAGTAGGGGAAGTATTGCATTCCACCCAAAAATTCGATACCGAGATTTCACCGGAAATACATGTTTTGAGACCTGAATCCAAAAAAAGCATTTTTGGAAACATGTCCGTGTGTGTGTCTGTGTGTGTGTCTGTGTGTCTGTGTGTGTGTCTGTGTGTGTGTGTGTGTCTGTGAACAGCATAACTCAAAAACTAACAGTCGGATAAACACCAAACTTGGTATTTACGTTCAGTATCTTCCAGAGATGCGACACGAAGATTTTCAAGAAAATCCCCCTACCCCAGACTACCCTTTACATGGAACATTTTTCGAAAATTTTAATTTTCTCAAAAATGGCTCTAACGATTTTGATGAAAATATCATATGTTTAAGATAATGTCATGAGAAATGAAATGTATATCTCGAAATTTCTGGGAATGTCTCCAAAAGTATTCTTCATTATGAACGACTTTTGCATAACTGGTAAACCATAAGAGATAGACAAAATTTTACTACACAAAAAATGTAGATCGCGTTAAAATACATAACTTATATCATATACATTTTATTTGTTGAGTGAACCGTTTTCGAGATATTGCTTGTTATTTCCTTAAATTTTCCAATACTTATACTTTTTCTCAAATTCGTTATTCATTTTTACTTTCTCTACTACGTATAGTAAGTAGGGGAAGTATTGCATTCCACCCAAAAATTCGATACCGAGATTTCACCGGAAATATATGTTTTGAGACCCACTGAATCCAAAAAAAGCATTTTTGGAAACATGTCCGTGTGTGTGTCTGTGTGTCTGTGTGTGTGTGTGTCTGTATGTGTGTCTGTGTGTCTGTGAACAGCATAACTCAAAAACGAACAGTCGGATAAACACCAAACTTGGTATTTAGGTTCAGTATCTTCCAGAGATCCGACACGAAGGTTTTCAAGAAAATCCCCCCACCCAAGACTACCCTTTACATGGAACATTTTTCGAAAATTTTAATTTTCTCAAAAATGGCTCTAACGATTTTGATGAAAATATCATATGTTTAAGATAATGTCATGAGAAATGAAATGTATATCTCGAATTTTCTGGGAATGTCTCCAAAAGTATTCTTCATTGTGAACGACTTTTGCATAACTGGTAAACCATAAGAGATAGACAAAATTTTACTACACAAAAAATGTAGATCGCGTTAAAATACACAACTTATGTCATATACATTTCTTTTGTTGAGTGAACCGTTTTCGAGATATTGCTTGTTATTTCCTTAAATTTTCCAATACTTATACTTTTTCTCAAATGCGTTATTCATTTTTTTTATGTCCTGGACATGCAAAGAGAATGGAATGCGCCACATAGCAACCAACGTTAAAATATTTGACTATCGCTTAAAATCTAGCATATTCCCCTTGCATCTACATGTACATTACCAATAAGATTGACATCTCGTATCTCGATTAACATGAAGCATATGGAGAATAGGCGTTTGTAAAAATAGATTGTACAAGAGTAGAGAAAGTCATGTGAGTGTAACACATCAGATTTTTCATTTTTTTTATGTCCTGGACATGCAAAGAGAATGGAATGCGCCACATAGCAACCAGCGTTAAAATATTTGACTATCGCTTAAAAGCTACCATATTCCCCTTGCATCTATATGAATATTACCAATAAGATTGACATCTCGATATCTCGATTAACATGAAGCATATGGAGAATAAGCGTTTGTAAAATCAGATTGTACAAGAGTAGGGAAAGTCATGTGAGTGTAACACATCAGATTTTTTGTCTTGGATATGCAAAGAGTATTAATCTGTGGCAAAGGGAATGGTGCTGCACCTAGCAACCAGCTATTAAGAGATATGTATATGCTTAAAGGCTACTGTATTTCTATATTGACCTTGTAAATATATATTCCCCTTACATCTACAAGAAAATTAGCAATAAGATAGAGTCTGCAAATGTTTATCTCGATTAAGATGAAGCATATGGAGAATAAGCGTTTGTAAAAATAGTTTGTACAAGAGTAGAGAAAGTCATGTGAGTGTAACACATCAGTTTTTTTTGGTTCACGTAGAACCATTTCAACATTTTTGTTAAATAGAGAGACTCCCACAAAATTGATAAGCGATTACAGACTAACATTGTAATCTGCATTATAAAACATTCAGTTGTCATTATTCGAAACCACTTATATGGTATTAGAAATTCCTAACTCATCTACGATTTTTTGCATCTATTTTCCTATTTAAATTATATTTAATTTATAAATTATTTCAAGATGGACAACTTGAGGGTTTTATATCCTGCTTTATGAACCTATTTTAATATATCTTTTCTGTTAAGAATTTTCGTATGTTATTGTTATTCTATATCTTTATGACACACCCATTTCGGATAAATTTCTTAAATAAAACATCATAGAGCATTATATGATTTGCATAATGAATCTAATATCAAATAATAAACTCTGTTGGATATTAAAGTACTGTAAACTTGCCAGCGCTTATTAGTATAAGAAAATACAATTGCTATTTCTAGATGAAGCAAATTTGAAAGAATTCCTATCTAGTGATGGTTTGTACTCTCTCGGAACCCAATTGTAGCAGATAAGAGGAAGGTTTTTTTTTGTACTTTCTCTGCTACGTATATTAAGTAGGTGGAAGTATTGTATACGATCCAAAAATACGATGTCAAGATTTCACCGGAAATATATGTTTTGAGAACTCCTGAATCCAAAAAAGCATATGTGTGTGGGTGCGTGTGTGAACAGCATGAGTCAAAAACAAAAAATCGGACAAGTACCAAACTTGGCATTTAAGTTCAGTATCTTCCAAGGATGCGACACAAAGGTTTTCCTGAAAACCTCCCACCACCAGCTACGCTTTACATTGAATATTTTTCGAGAATGTCGATTTTTTAAAAAATGGTTCTAATAATTTCGATTAAAATACCATACATTACTGATATTTACATGACAAATAAAATTTATATCTTGAATTTTCTGGGAATAGCATTTGAAGTCCTCTTCATTCTGAAGGAATTTTAAATAATCTTGCATAACTGGTAAACGTACTACACAAAAATGTAGATCTCTTTAAAACACACAATTTATTTCAAATATGTTTTTGTGGCATAAGCCATTTCTGAGATATCCGTTATTAATGGTTCGAATTGCTCATTTCTTGGTCATTCTTTAAACTCCTTTCAACATTCAGTTGTTTCTCGCGATGTCATGGAAACAGTATGGAATTTTAAGGCAGCGTATAGCGTCCAGTTGTTAAACATGCGAGTATGGCTGTTCTCTTTATATCTATAACGAAGTGTATAATGTACTATTTCTGCAATGGTTTATTTGGATTAAAATGTAGGAGGCATACAAATAATCTTTAGTAAGAGTGGTTTGTATACTGACTAATAAATGATAGAATGTAGAGAAAGCCATGTGAATGTATCACATATTTTTTTAAGTTTAACGTCCTATAGCCCGGTAGGTCATACTGGACAGTGAATGAACGAAATGGTTGAAATGAAGCTTAAATAGGGCCAGGATCACCTGGAGCTTTAAGTTAGCCAACATTCATCCTCCCAGAATAAAGGAATACCCAGGGGAAAACCTTATCCAGGTAACTCATTCTAAACGATATTCAGCCTCGTGACCTCTTGAATACGAGGCAGACACGTTACCCGCACACCACGGAGGTGGGCATCTACTTCTAGTTAATCGAGATAAACGTTCATTACAAATGTATAGATTAGATATAGATATAACGATACAGAAGACTAAAGCGATGGTCAGGTTTTTAAAAAGCGGATCGCTATGTAATAGCTTTGAACATCCTAGCTATTTGCTTGCCCACGAGAAAAAACTACGAGTGACTTACTATTTGAAACAAGTACAAGTATTTGAAAATTTAAAACCAATAACAAAGAATGTATCGGAAACGGTTAACGCTAAAAAAGAAGAAAAATCTGATGTGTTACACTCACATGACTTTCTCTACTCTTGTACAAACTATTTTTACAAACGCTTATTCTCCATCTACTTCATGTTAATCGAGATAAACATTTGCAGACTCTATCTTATTGCTAATTTTCTTGTAGATGTAAGGGGAATATATATTTACAAGGGCAATATAGAAATACAGTAGCCTTTAAGCATAGACATTACTCTTAATAGCTGGTTGCTATGTGCAGCACCATTCTCTTTGACACAGATTAATACTCTTTGCATATCCAAGACAAAAAATTAATAACGAATTCACATTTGAGAAAATAGGTATTGAAAAATTTAAGGGAATAACAAGCAATACCTCGAAAATGGTTCACTCAACAACAAAAATGTATATGACATAAACTGTGTATTTTAACGCGATCTACATTTTTTGTGTAGTAAACTTTTGTCTATCTCTTATGGTTTACCAGTTATGCAAAAGTCGTTCACAATGAAGAATACTTATGGAGACATTCCCAGAAAATTCGAGATATACATTTCATTTCTCATGACAATATCTTAAACATACGATATTTTAATCAAAATCATTAGAGCCATTTTTGAGAAAATTAAAATTTTCGAAAAATGTTCCATGTAAAGGGTAGTCTGGGGTGGGGAATTTTTTTGAAAACCTTCGTGTCGCATCTCTGGAAGATACTGAACCGAAATACCAAGTTTCGTGTTTATCCGACAGTTCGTTTCTGAGTTATGCTGTTCACAGACACACAGACAGACACACACACGGACATGTTTCCAAAAATGCTTTTTTTGGATTCAGGGGGTCTCAAAACATGTATTTCCGGTGAAATCTCGGTATAGAATTTTTGGGTCGAATACAATACTGCCCCTACTTACTATACGTAGTAGAGAAAGTAAAAAGAATATTTTACAAAAATTGTATGCTTTAACTAGATGTAGATATTTTGTGTAGTAAGATTTGTCTATATCTTACGGTTTACCAATTATACAAATGTTATTCAGAGTGAAGAGGATTTCACGGGCTATTCCCAGAAAATTCAAGATATACATATCAGTTGGCATTCAAATGTCTTAAAGATATGGTATTTTAATCAAAACCTTAGAGCCATTTTTGAGAAAATAAGAAATAACAGACATTTTTCATGTGAAGTGTAGTTTGATGTGAAAAAAGAAGTTTTATTTGTGGACGCTCTTTAACTACTACGGCTCTTAGCGTCCCATTCTAAATTGGGTATGAAAGACCAGTATTTTGCTTAGAGGCCTCTTTATCAGGCTTGAGGTTGTGACGGGAATACGGTTGTTGGGCGAATTTTGTAGCTGGAAATCGATGATCCTTGGGTCCTTGTTGCCTGTTGCAGTGTTCCTCTTCCTCAGCTATTGGTGCTCGTCGGTTGTTGATTATTCCATTCCTAGCTATACTTAATTATTGAATCTCAGGTTCTAGTGGGTGAGGCAAGTTAAAAATACACTGCGAGTTTCCCTTAATCAATGAAGTTCATTTCACACTTTGAATAGTTATGGGCGGCTATCTTTTCCCATTGTTGTTATAATCCCACCACTTTAAGTTAGTCAGGAGCCTAGCTATATTCACACGCACCCCACCCTTGTGCACCCACGTGCATCTGTAGCACCTCGTGTTGACGTGACTTCTCGATGAGTTAGATTCAGAATAAGAGCGGGCTCAATGGCTTTGTCTGCCCTTATATACGGGAGCCCAGTGACGCTCCTCTCCGCGTTTGAAAATGTAACGACGTTTCCTATTGGCCCTCGGGTCGCGTTACCCTGACATGTATGAGAATGTGTGTGTTCAGATCCGTGCGCTTGGGCGTCATGATGTAGCGTGGTATCGCTCGGTGACAGGTACGGTCTTTATGATTTCTTGGAATTCTGCTAGCTCGCCCGTGTCTTACAATCAGCTCTGTTCAAATGTTAGATGTTGAATATTTTAACATGTTAGTGAATTAAGTTATCACTGTACAATTCTTATATGTATGGTTCCCCTTTCATATGTACAATCCCTCTATATATGTATAATATATCCCCTTTCATGGTCCTTTTACGTGCCGTAAATCTGCGACACGGGACCACCGGTTTGACTTCCCTCCCGAAGGAAGCCATGCTAAGGACTTTTACGCCCGAAAAAATATCCATCGCCCTCCGCCGGGTTTGAACCCGCGACCTCGGGAACTAGAGGCTTAGTTTGCGTGTGGGAGATTTTCTTGAACATTCGTGTCGCATCCCTGCAATATACTGAACTTAAAATACTAAGTTTGGTGCTTAACCAGTTTTCGTTTTTGAGTAATGCTTTTCATAGACACACGCACAGGACCCTTTTCCTAAAAATCTGATGTGTTACACTCACATGACTTTCTCTACTCTTGTACAAACTATTTTTACAAACGCTTATTCTCCATATGCTTCATGTTAATCGAGATGTTAATCTTATTGCTAATTTTCTTGTAGAAGCAAGGGGAATTGGTAGACTTTAAGTGATAGTCAAATATTTTAAGAGCTGGTTGCTATGTGGAGTATTCCATTTTCTTTGTATGTCCAGGACAAAAAAAAATGAATAACGAATTTCCACTTGAGAAAAAGTATAAGTATTGGAAAATTTAAGGAAATAACAAGCAATATCTCGAAAATGGTTCACTCAACAAAAAAATGTATATTATATAAATTGTGTATTTTAACGCGATCTACATTTTTTGTGTAGTAAAATTTTGTCTATCTCTTATGGTTTACCAGTTATACAAAAGTCGTTCACAATGAAGAATACTTTTGGAGACATTCCCAGAAAATTCAAGATATAGATTTTATGTCATGAAAATATCTTAAACATATGATATTTTAATCAAAATCTTTAGAGCCATTTTTGAGAAATTAAAATTTTCGAAAAATTTTCCGTGTACAGCATAATCTGGGGTGGGAGGATTTTCTTGAAAACCTTCGTGTCGCATCTCTGGAAGATACTGAACCTGAATACCAAGTTTGGGGTTTATCCGAATGTTCGTTTCTGAGTTATGCTGTTCACAGTCACACACACACGGACATGTTTTCAAAAATGCTTTTTTTGGATTCAGGGAGCCTCAAAACATATATTTCCGGTGAAATCTCGGCATTGAATTTTTGGGTAGAATACAGTTTTAGGAAATAAGTATAAGTTAGACGTACACAGACCCTTTGTGTGTATCAAGCCTTGTTCTCTTTATGTTCAATCAACAACACAAAACAAAAGATACCATACAAGCAAAGATATGACACTCGAAACACAAAACGCAACTATATAGTTCATAGGAAAGATACTATACTGAACTCAATCTTCCACAAATGTACCGTACTTTATTTACTATAGGTGCTTCTCCCTTGAAGCCCATCACCTACTTCTTTGAACAGTCTACATGGTTATAGTTTATGTTCTAGCATTTATTCTTATTTATTAGAGCACTACAAATTGAATTTTTCGTAATCAAACCACTCGCCGCCTTTGCGATTCGCCAATCAATAATGAAGCTTGCCTACTTCATCGAATATGATTCGATTTCAAAAAGGAAAGCCAATCGCAACGCAGAGCGTCGCAGAGGAGCGCAAACTGGTTGGCGGGGAGGGAAAGACGGGAGATACACTTTAGAACAGCAACATGCGTCGCTCCAGGAGAAGCGCTGCCAAGGAGCAGCTGACCACCTCAGCTTCATCGTCGGCCGAAGAGGAACAATCACCACTGCAGCCGAGCAGTTGACCTTGCTCACCGTAGCAACTCACTGGTGCCACCTCGCCTTCGGATGCGCGCCATCTCACCGTAGCCGCTTCAGGGTGATCATCGCTGGAGTGTCCCGGGATCTACCGGCACGAATTGTGCTAAACGCAGCGCACAATCGAATCACCTCCGCCCGGTGCCCAATGCCGCTGATTCGGCTGGAGCTGGAAGCTGCATTGGCGCCAGCCTTCCCCAGATTACAACAGGATCATCGCTCCAGCAACATCACACCTCAACCAGACCACTCAACACCAACTAGATATAATAAACTGAACTCTTCTGGTTCTAGACGCCAAATTCACAGAATTCCGAGCACAATTCAGACAGCAGGATGCTTCTTCTACACGACGGAAGCTTCCTAAATACACAAGTATCACAGCTCAGCAGTTCATAGGCAGGATACCAAACTAACGTCCTCGGATTGGCAATTCAATTCTTCACTGTCACCTTCTAATCTTTCCCCATTCTTATTGTCACCTTCGAACCTCTAAGGTGCAGTCAGGGCAGTTTGGACGGCAGCATTTCATCTTTCAAATACAAACGCGGGTACTATGTGGAACCACGCTCCTTGATTTCCCTTACTTTCTTTATCCTTCTTCCTTTCCGGTGAAGGGGTTTTTAGTGGGTATGGCCACGTACTGGCGAATCCCACATCCTCAGCTTCGGCTGGGATAATTACGTTACTGTATTTCCCCTCCACTTGCAAAAAATGACTACGGACGCGTTTCGTGACGGGAAACTTTTCCGCGACAGCCAGTGTTTTGAACATAAAGCAGGAACGTTTTTCACTTTCCCTCGCCTATTTGAAGAGAAATAGGTTGTTAGAAGTGGCAGCGCTTAGAGCGAACTCAGCTATCATTGTTTATATCGGTTTGCATCGTGTGTTAAAATGTGACGTTTTCCTTAAGTGATTAGCTATTATTATTGTGTGTTGTATTAAAGCATCAAAGAAGCGTTTCGCGAAGATGAAAAACAGAAAAATCGTCTTGGTATATTATCAGGTTTTCTCATAAGTAATGTTGGTTTTTACAAATACAAAACAAGGGGAACATAGTACGCCTTAAGCGATAGTCAAATATTTTTAGAACTGGTCGCTATGTGTAAAATGTAATTCTCTTTGCATGTCAAAAGATCGTTTCTGCAAACGTTTATCTCGATTAATATGAAATAGATGGAGAATAAGAGTTTGTACAAATAGTTTGTACAAGAGTAGAGAAAGTTATATGAGTGTAACACATCAGATTTTTCTTATTTTATAGTGTCTAGTGTTTCTTAGAAGCTCACCGTAAACACAAGAACCCAAGATGTGTCCAAGGGTTTCATACTGTGACCACGCCTTCAGTGTTTATCATCTCGGGATCTGCCAGGGATGCTTCTAAAAGAAGGAACATTAGCAATCATTTTTAGAAAATCTTTGCACATCTATTGGCAGTTTTCGGAACAAATTAATTTCTTTGAGGTTTGTCTAGGTTTCACAAAAGATGCAAAGTAGCAAAAAGTATATATCTAAATAAATGTGTTGCAGTATGTAGATTGAAGTCGTTCTTATTTTAGGAGGAGTTGTATTATATTTCTACTGTTGGGGAGCCGAACTTGAAGTAGTTGCAACCGCACGTATGGTACCCGGTAGCCTTCGTCCCAAAATTTAAAAATATTAACTTTGTAATTTGACTGTTTCTTTAAATATTATATATTTATGTTTGCCTTGGCTGCGTCAGTATTTATTTTTAGAGACATGAATGTCTTAGCAGGGAGTGGTGCGACTGAAGAATGTAGGCTTACACAGATTTTAAGTGTTTCTTCACTCCATTTATTAATGCTTGACACGCATTTAAATAGCACTTCACTGATATAGAGAACTGTAAGAATCTTTTATTAATTACTGGACGGCACCCTAATGTCATCTGCACGGCATGAAGCAAGTGGTTACAGGGATGAGACCTAGAAGGCTAACTGTCCGCCTTTCTGTGTGAGGGCGGCGGTTAGACTGGACGGCACCCTAATGCCATCTGCACGGCAAGAAACAGGTGGTTATAGGGATGAGACCTAGAAGGCTAACTGTCCGCCTTTCTGTGTGAGGGCGGCGATTAGACTGGATGACACCCTAATGTCATCTGCACGGCAAGAAGCAGGTGGTTACAGGGATGAGACCTAGAAGGCTAACTGTCCGCCTTTCTGTGTGAGGGCGGCGGTTAGACTGGACGGCACCCTAATGGCATCTGCACGGCAAGAAACAGGTGGTTATAGGGATGAGACCTAGAAGGCTAACTGTCCGCCTTTCTGTGTGAGAGCGGCGGTTGGACTGGACGACACCCTAATGCCATCTGCACGGCATGAAGCATGTGGTTACAGGATGAGACCTTGAAGGCTAACTGTCCGCCTTTCTGTGTGAGGGCGGCGGTTGGACTGGACGGCACCCTAATGCCGTCTGCACGGCACGAAAGCAGAAGATCCGGTAGCTATGGCTAGGGTCTCTGTGACGTGACGGAGCGGGTGGTTACAGGGATGAGACCTAGAAGGCTAACTGTCCATCACATATCGTTCTAAGAGTTATCCACCAGCAGATCCGTCGCGATATGACCAAGGAGTTAAAACGACGTAAAATAAAATAAAGTATATATATATATATATATATTGTTGTATTTTTTCAAAGGTGGCATTTTTGTATAGAACAGTTTTGCAATGTAATACAAGTTGTAATTAATCTCCACATGCAGAAAATAAAATTTTTGAAACAATGCAACATCCAACTCGTTAGCCTAAGTTCCCCTGCAACACTTTTATTAAACCACCTATATTATACTTGTTTCCATTTGGCTCAGAACAAATGGAAAACACTGAACGCGCAGTAGAAACAATATAAAACGTATAAGTGGTAAAAAGAAATCAAAGAGGATTAAAAAGGGAACGACGATTGAGGGGAAAGGGAAAATAAATGGATGCCATTTTGAAATGAAGTAAATGGAAGGATGAGCTTAGAATGGATTGGAAAGCAGAGACGTAATGAAAAGAAATTGCGTCTCTCGCCAAGAAAGTTCAATCAACAAATAACCTGGGTATTCCGTTTCTGTCTGCGTTAGAGAATTAGAGTGGGGAACAAATAGACAAGAGGCATTTAAGCTGCAGAAGTTTATCTTTCAATTGATATCCTCGCCATCATCACCGTACACTTGATATTTAATACGTGATGAACAGTTATTTATTTAAACGACACCGAGAACGAACACTACCTTTTACTTTTTCAAGCGTAGACATTAGGTAGTGAAGGTATTGCATTCCACCCAAAAATTCAAAACCAAAATTTCATCAGAGATATATGTTTTGAGGCTCCCTAAATCCAAAAAAATGAGTTTTAGAAAAAGGTTTGTGTGTGCGTCTGTGTGCCTGTGAACAGCATAACTCAAAAACCAAAACGTTGGATAAATACCAAACTTAGTATTTAGGTTCAGTATCTTCCAAAGATGTGACACAAGGATCTTCAAGACAAAACCCGCACTCCAAGCTACCCTTTACATGCAAAATTTTTTGAAATTTTTATTTCCTAACAAATTACTCTAACGATTTTGATTAATATTTCAAATATTAAAGATATTTGCATTCAAAATAAAATGCGTATCTTAAATTTTCTGGAAATAGCCTGTGAATTTCACTTCATTTGAAAGAAATTTTGTATAGTCTTGTACAGAGAGAGCCAAAAAGCTACGAACCGGCTGCGCGGTGTTTTTCCTGTCGGCGTCCTCGGCGCTAGTTGCCATCCGCCGCTATCATAGAAATGCGCGGATGAAACCATACAACATTTTTAAAACTAGTTTTAAAGGCTTTACTTACCAACTTTATGAAAGGAGATGCTGAAACTGGCCACCGTCGTTGTCCATATATTTTTGGTACCTCTTTAGGAAACTATCCATCACTCGCTGTAGTTCACGTTGAGAAATTTCCTGGCGAGTATTTTGTTTTAATTTTTCAAAGGTGTGTGGGTTTGTCTTGTACACTTTATGTTTTAAGTTACCCCATAAATAGGAATCGCAGGGGGTTAGGTCGGGGAACCGAGGTAGGCCAAACTTATGTACTAATAATTCTGTCCTCAAACACACTTTCATAAAGTTGTTAAGCAAAGCCTTTAAAAGAAGTTTTAAAAATGTTGTATGTTTTCATCCGCGCCTCTCTATGATAGCGGCAGACGGCAACGAGCGCCAAGGACGCGTACAGGAAAAACACCACGCAGCCGGTTCGTAGTCTTTTGGCTCTCCCTGTATAACTGGTAAACGTTAAGCGACAGACGAAAACGTACTACACAAAAAAATCTGTTATGTTACACTACATGACTTTCTCTACTATTGCACAAACTATTTTTATAAACGCTTATTCTCCATTTACTTCATATTAATCGAGATAAACATTTGCAGAAACTATCTTATTGGTAATTTTCTTGTAGGTAAAGGGGAATATTGTAGGCTTTAAGCGATAGTCAAATATTTTAAGAGCTGGTTGCTATGTGGAGCATTCCATTCTCTTTGCATGGCCAGGACATAAAAAAACGAATAACGAATTCCCATTTGAGAACAAGTATAAGTATTGGAAAATTCAAACAAATAACAAGGAATATCTCGGAAATGGTTCACTCCGCAAATGTATATGACATAAATTGTGTGTTTTAACGAGATCTACATTTTCTTTGTAGTAAGATTTTGTCTATCTCTTACTGTTTACCAGTTATGCGAAAGTCATTGAGAATGAAGAACACTTTTGGGGACATTTCCAAAAAATTCAAAATATACATTTTATTTGTCATGAAAATGTCTTATAGTATATGATATTTTAGTCAAAATCGTTAGAGGCATTTTTGAGAAAATCAAAATTTTCGAAAAATATTCCAGGTAAAGGGTATTCTGGGGTGGGGGTATTTTCTAGTTAATCTTCGTGTTACATCCTTGGAAGATATTACACTCAAACAGCGAGGTTGGTATTTATCCTATTTTTTTGTTTTTAAGTTATGCTGTTCACAGACACACATCAAAAATTTTTACTTTCTCTACTACGTATAGTTAATAGGGGAAGTATTGTATTCCACCCAAAATTTCGATACCGAGATTTCACCGGAAATACATGTTTTGAGACCCCCTGAATCCAAAAAAAGCATTTTTGGAAACATGTCCGTGTGTGTGTCTGTGTGTCTGCGTGTGTGTCTGTGAACAGCATAACTCAGAAACGAACAGTTGGATAAACACCAAACTTGGTATTTAGGTTCAGTATCTTCCAAGGATGCGACACGAAGGTTTTCAAGAAAATCCCCCTACCCCAGAGTACCCTTTACATGGAACATTTTTCGAAAATTTTAATTTTCTCAAAAATGGCTCTAACGATTTTGATTAAAATATCATATGTTTAAGATATTTTTATGACATAAAATGTGTATCTTGAATTTCCTGAGAATGTCTCCAAAAGTATTCTTTATTGTGAACGACTTTTGCATAACTGGTAAACCATAAGAGATAGACAAAATTTTACTACACAACAAATGTAGATCGCATTAAAATACACAATCTATGTCATATACATTTTTTTTGTTGAGTGAACCATTTTCGAGATATTACTTGTTATTCCCTTAAATTTCTCAATACTTATTTTCTAAATGGCAATTCGTTATTCATTTTTTTGTCTTAGATATGCAAAGAGTATTAATTTGTGGCGAACAGAATGGTGCTGCACATAGCAACCAGCTATGAAGAGATATGTATGTGCTTATATTGCCCTTGCAAATACAAAACAAGGGGAACATATTAGGCCTTAAGCGATGGTTAAATATTTTTAGAACTGGTCGCTATGTGTAAAATGTATATCTCTTTGCATGTCAAAAGATCGTTTCTGCAAATGTTTATCTCGATTAATATGAAATAGATGGAGAATAAGCGTTTGTAAAAATAGTTTGTACAAGAGTAGAGAAAGTCATGTGAGTGTAACACATCAGATTTTTTTATCTTGGATATGCAAAGAGTATTAATCTGCGGCAAAGGGAATGGTGCTGCACCTAGCAACCAGCTATTAAGATATATGTCGATGTTTAAAGGCTACTGTATTTCTGTATTGCTCTTGCAAATACAAAACAAAAAGAACTTAGTAGACCTTAAGTCATAGTCAAATATTCTTAGAACTAGTCACCATGTTTAAAATGTAATTTTCTTTACATGTCAAGAGATCGTTTCTGCAAATATTTCTCTGGATTAATATGAAATAGATGGAGAATAAGAGTTTGTAAAAATAGTTTGTATAAGAGTAGAGAAAGTCATGTGAGTGTAACACATCAGATTTTTTCTAAAAGTACCTTTTTGGATTCAGGGGACCTCAAACATATATTTCCGGTGAAATCTCGGTACTGAATTTTTGTGTGAAATTCAATACTTCCCCTACTTACTATGCGTAGTAGAGAAAGTAATAAGTTTTTGTAAGAATAAACGGTAGTGGGTAGAGAAAGTCATGTGAATGTAACATATATTTTTAAAAATCTGATTATCCCTTTTTTCAGCTGTATTCCTCTTACATCTACAACAAAATGTGTAATGAAAGTTTATCTCTATTAACAAGAAGTAGATAAAAGAAAAAGCTTTTATAAGAATGGCTTATAAAGGGGTGAGTAGAGAAAATAATGTGAATGCAGTGAATCATCTTTTTAATTTCTCTACTACATACAGTAAGGAGGTAATTATTGTATTCCAACCAAAAATTCTATGTCGAGATTTCACCAAAATGTATGTTTTGGGGCGCCCTGAACCCCAGAAAAAGAATTTTTAGAAAAAGGTGCGTGAGCGTGTCTGTGAGCAGCATAAGTCAAAAACAAAACGTCGCTATTATAAACCAAACTTGGTATTTAATTTCATCTTCCAAGAATGCAACACAAGATTTTCAAGAAAATCTTCCTTTCCCAAACTACACTTTACATGGAACATTTTTCGAAATTTTTAGTTTTCTCAAAAATGGCTCTAACGATTTTGATTAATACTAGGGTGACACTGGAAATATTTAGAAAATTAAATAAGGATTAGTTTTAAAAACTTTAAATGATTTTTTTTAATATTCCCCTTTAATGTCAATAAAGACAATCGATGAAACCAGTCCTTTATGCCACTTTCCTGAGTCTCTTCAGAAACGTATAATGTTCCACTGCTTCATCTGATAACAAAAAATCTGATGTGTTAATAGCTGGTTGCTAGGTGCAGCACCATTCCCTTTTCCACAGATTAATACTCTTTGCATATCCAAGACAAAAAAATGAATAACGAATTCCCATTTGAGAAAATAAGTATTGAAACATTTAAGGGAATAACTAGCAATATCTCGAAAATGGTTCACTCAACAACAAAAATGTATATGACATAAATTGTGTATTTTAACGCGATCTACATCTTTTGTGTAGTAAAATTTTGTCTATCTATTATGGTTTACCAGTTATGCAAAAGTCGCTCACAATGAAGAATACTTTTGGGGACATTCCCTGGAAATTCAAGATATACATTTTATTTGTCATTAAAATATCTTAAACATATGATATTTTAATCAAATTAAAATTTTCGAAAAATGTTCCATGTAAAGGGTACTCTGGGGTGGGGGGATTTTCTTGAAAACCTTCGTATCGTATCTCTGGAAGGTACTGAACCTAAATACCAAGTTTGGTGTTTATCGGACTGTTCGTTTCTGAGTTATGCTGTTCACAGTCAGACACACAGACACACAGACAGACAGACACACACACACACGGACATGTTTCCAAGAATGCTTTTTTGGGATTCAGGGGGTCTCAAAACATGTATTTCCGGTGAAATCTCGGTATCGAATACAATACTTCCCCTACTTACTATACGTAGTAGAGAAAGTAAAAAGTGATTCCACGCATTTGATCTTTAATGTTTGGAAACAAAATAAATCACAAGGTGCTGGGTCAGGGCTGTATGGTGTATGGTCCAAGGTGCTCACCTTTAAAGTTTTGCTGTATGCAACGATGCGTTGTCATGATGTAACATTATTTTTTCGTTCGGGC
Source organism: Deroplatys truncata (assembly GCA_030765065.1). Classification (NCBI taxonomy): domain Eukaryota; kingdom Metazoa; phylum Arthropoda; class Insecta; order Mantodea; family Mantidae; genus Deroplatys; species Deroplatys truncata. The sequence goes on along the minus strand of CM060984.1, from coordinate 236,914,251 downwards.
GTTTATTATGAACTTTTTTTCAAAAATTGGGGGTAAACAGACATTTGTGCACCAGTCGGCAGTAACGATACGTCCGTCTTCTAATGCTATGGTAGCATTACGGCCCATTTTAGAAAAAAAATAGCAACCATCTTCTTACCAGCACTGCCAATTTGTCGGACTTTTGTAGGATTAGATTCTGTTCGAAATACCCACTGAGCCGATTTTCTTTGCAGGATTATAACAATAAATCCAATATTCATCCCAAAAACGATATTGTTTTACACCGGGGTGAGGACAAAGAGTTTGCAGCTAAAATATTAAATTTAGTTACACCTGCATAAGCATTGGGGAGCGTAGCTACAGAGGCATACGAGAGATACCAGGAACTTGCTGCACAAAGCTAAAGCGGGCGTGGTGATATTTATAAATAATACATATAATTCACGTTTAACTCTGGTTTATTACCAAGTTACCGTACTGCTACATGGTTCCCAAAAGTTTATAGACAAACACTGGGGGAGATGCCCCACGCACACACAGCAACAACACGCACTCCTACATACAAACCACACACACTGAAGATGTACCCTAGACTGACTCTACTCACAGACCCACGCTATCAGACACAGAGGCTCTTCCCTGAACTGTCTTCACCCCCCTTGACTAGGAATTGGAGGCAAATATGCCGCGCCGGACAAGAATTCAAAGTTACAAACGAAATAACTATTTCAACAATATCATTACACACAGCAATAATATATCCAACGCGACAATGCACACACATACGCTACAATATTTCAAACCAAATTTGAAGTGCCGCCTTGGAATTTTTCCAGTTTTTCTGCACCAATCCATGCGTAGTTGTTTTTGATCGGGAGTCAGTTTATGTGGAATCCATGGACAACAAAGTTTTCTCACGTCTAACTTTGGACGTAAAATGTTTGCATTTGACTCATACCAATACCCAATGTCGCCCGAATAAAATCATAAGATGTCCGTCGATCTTCTTCAATCATTTCTGGAACTGCGGTAATATTTTCATCAGTTCTTGGGCGTCCTTCACGAAATTCATCACCAAGAAAAAATCGATCTCTTTTGAATTCGCTGTACCAATTATAAATTGCTACCTTAGATGAAGCTTCTTTACCAAATGCACTTCTAAGCCGATCTTCACATTTTTAAGCGTCAACGACGATTTAAAATAGTAAAAAATCATAGCCCGGAAATATTCTGCAGTCAAATTCATTTTTGGGTGAACATAAAACTTTAAATTATGATAATTAACAAACTGTCAGTGCTAATCGAAGAAATTACACGGTAATAAACTCGTAAAACATTAGAAAGTAGCTGCCAAATACAAATAAATTTCATTTGTTTTTAGAAACATGGCCCTCTAGAAAGTTTCAATATCGTCCTCGTGTACCATATGTTTAATATACTTTCATAACAAATGAAATATATATGTTGACTTTTGTGGGAATAGCCTCTGAAGTCCTTTTTATTCTGAATGACTTTTACAGAGCTGGTAAACCGTAAGAGGTAGGCAAAATCATACTACACAAAGAATGTGGATCTGTTAGGCTTCGGTGTAAACAAATAAACTGAAGGGGACACCTCATGCACCGCGACCTACATAGATCTATTGTGCCTACCACGCCCTAGGTGGAAGAGATGAAGTGAAGGGATCACACAGCAGGCTACAGGCCGTAAGCAGTCAGGCCACAGAGGCGCTATAGAGACGCGCGGAAGTCGCTTACGTTTCCAAGCTCGCAGACCCGTCCTACTGCTGGAGCCGCCGAGAGAAAGCGATGAGCGACCCACCAGTCGAGCAGTCATCTGGTTCCAGTGAACATGCATCCGCTCCGGCACCGCCATACGTCACGAGATCTAGAAGCACACCTGAAATATGAAAAGGAAATGGAATGAAAGGGAAATAGTGGCATAGAAGAAACCACCCCAGCATTCGCTGTCGACCCAGGGGAAACCACGAAAAAAACTCGTGGGTTAGAGTGGGCGATTGCTGGGGATTGAACCCGGCACCTCTCGAACTCGGGTCCCATACGTTGCCACTAAGCCATCCCTCTAGGTGTAGATCTGTTAAAGCACACAATTTAAGTCAATTACTGTTTTTGTGGAGTTGAGCATTTCCTGGGAAGTCGTTATTCTTTTAGGTAGAGAAGGTATTGCATTCAACCCAAAAATGCGATACCGAGATTTCACCGGAAATACATGTTTTGAGACCCCCTGAATCCAAAAAAAGTATTTTTGGAAACATCTCCGTGTGTGTGTCTGTGTGTGTGTCTGTGTGTCTGTGAACAGCATAACTCAGAAACGAACAGTCCGATAAACACCAAACTTGGTATTTAGGTTCAGTATCTTCCAGAGATGCGACACGAAGGTTTTCAAGAAAATCCCCCCACCCCAGATTACCCTTTACATGGAAGATTTTTCGAAAATTTTAATTTTCTCAGAAATGGCTCTAACGATTTTGATTAAAATATCATATGTTTAAGATATTTTCATGACAAATAAAATGTATATCTTGAATTTTCTGGGAATGACTCCAAAAGTATTCTTCATTGTGAAAGACTTTTGCATAACTGGTAAATCATAAGAGATAGACAACATTTTACTACACAAAAAATGTAGATCGCGTTAAAATACACAATTTATGACATACACATTTTTTTTGTTGAGTGAACCATTTTCGAGATATTGCTTGTTATTCCCTTAAATTATTCAATACTTATTTTCTCAAATGGGAATTCGTTATTCATTTTTTTGTCTTGGATATGCAAAGAGTATTAATCTGTGGCAAAGGGAATGGTGCTGCATCTAGCAACCAGCTATTAAGAGATATGTATGTGCTTAAAGACTACTGTTTTTCTATATTGCCCTTGTAAATATATTTTCCCCTTACATCTACAAGAAACTTAGCAGTAAGATAGAGTCTGCAAATGTTTATCTCGATTAACATGAAGTAGATAGAGAATAAGCGTTTGTAAAAATAGTTTGTACAAGAGTAGAGAAAGTCATGTGAGTGTAACACATCAGATTTTTTTATTAAAATAGCATATATGAAATATATTTAGATTAAAAATAAAACGCACATGTTTAATTTTCTGGGATTAGGCTGTGAAGTCCTCTTCATTCGGAAGGAATCTTGTATAACTGGTAAACGTTAAGCGATAGACGAAAACGTACTACACAAAAAATGTAGATCTCTTTAAAACACACAATTTACTTAAAATAAGCTGTTTCTGATATATTCGTCATTAAAGGTTCGAATTGTTCATATTTATAATTGTTTTAAAGTCCCATCGATTTTCAGTTGTTTGTCGCGATGTTACGGAAACAGGCCAGCATATAGCGTTCAGTTCTTAAACATTTGACTGTCGCTGTTCTCTTTGTATCTATAATTAAATGTAGCTAGTTTTGCAATGGTTTGTTAGGATTAAAATATAGTAGATAGAAAAATAAATTTTAGTGAGAATAGTTTGTATTCCCACTAATAAATATAGAGGTTAGAGAAAGTCATGTGAATGTATCACATCAGACCTTTTTTGTTTTACCTCTCTTGACCATGCAAAGAGAACACAATTTCAAAGCCTACATAGCCTACTGTATTCACGTAATCCCGTTGTGTCTACAAGGAAGTAATATGCAATTAGACAATTTCTGCATATGTTTGGCTTAATTAACGTGAAGTAGATAGAAGGATAAGCATTTGTAAGAATAGTTTGTACAAGAGTGAGTAGAAAGTCATGTGAGTGGTACAGTCGGTTTTTTTAATCATTTATATTACAGTAACAGACAAACGTTGGACATTTGGCCACTAGAGCTTTAGCTTCTAACATTGCAAACATTTATGAACGAATGATCAGGGAACATAAGGCCCCCACGTGACCCTGGGAGGCGGGCGTCATCCAAGTGACACCCTCACTCCTGAGAGCTTTTTTTTGGGCCGGCACATGAAAATTTTAATCTGCCCCCCATTACAGGGCGGAAGTGGATACGCCAGTTACGCGTGTCAACCCCAAAAAGGGGAAGACTACCGTAAAACCTCGGTGGGGCCGACAGTAATCTAGCAACTGTAACTCAGGGCGGTACCGGAGGACCTTGAGACGTCTTACAACTCGGTCTGGACGGAAAATCCGTCCAGACGTTCCCATTCCCCCATGGGTATCGGGAACCACTGCCCCGTCGAGTCCAACCCAATCCAAACTACACCCCTACAGACGTTTGGCCCAGTGTACCTCTAGCAACGTCAGAAGTACGAGTGCTCAGGGTCCGCAGCGCCCGCACCACTGCAGCTGAAGGGGTCAGAACCCCCCCTCCGCCTTACGGAGGATCAGGGAACAATTCGCATCTCGACTCAACATGGAATTTTTCTGCTTACCACCCCAGGAGAAATGGATGAGGGAAGGAACCACAAGAAGCTATAGGACGCAAACAGGTCGGCGACAGAGATGCGCAGATGTCTCTAACGATTCCAGGCTTAATGACTCCGTCACACCGGCGGGCTGCTCAGCGAAAGTTTCCCTCTCGCGGAATCGGGGAGAACTTGACTCACCTGAGGGGCTCAGACGAAGGATTATCTTTAAATTATTAACCCCACGTTTAGGTGCCAATTTGAAGTAGGTTTATTATATTTCCACTGTTGGGGAGCCAAACTTGATGAAGTAACTGCCCCACGTATGGTACAAAGTTTCCGGTGGCCTTCGCCCCAACGTTCACTTTCCGGTGGCCTTCGCCCCAACGTTTAGGAATCAACTTTGTATTTTTATGTTTCTTTAAATATTATATATATTTATGTTTGCCTCGGGTGCGTTAGTAGTAATTTGTAGAAACATGTATCTCTTAGCAGGGGGTGATGCGGCTAAAGAATGTAGGCTTACACAAATTATAATTTTTTACTTTACTCTTTTATTAATCCTTCTCACGATTAAATAACACTTCACTGATATAGAGAGCTGTGAGATTATTTATTAATTACTTGCACTTTTTAACACTTAAACTTTACAATATTCTCGCCGTAATGAATTTTCGTCTCACACTGAAATCGCACCGAGCGAACGAACTGCTCAGGTACGCTGCCGTCTAGCGTCCGGTTGGGAACGCTGTCTACTAGCGACTGGCGTTTCCGCCTAAATTTTTAAATTTCTTTATTTCAGTTTCTGATTGGCTAATTTTTCTCCAATAGAATACTTTTATTTAATTTTCGGATTTTCTAGTTTTTAATTGGCTGTTTATAAACTGTTTTAAATATTGCATTATTGTTCCAAGAATTACTAGTAGCATTATTAAACTTTCCAATTCATTATTGCCTCAAGGTTACCTCATTGTTACCCATTGTTAGCAACTTTCAGCTTCTATTCTCACAGCTCCTACATTATTAAATTATGTAATACATTCACATAACATTATTATACATGTACACAATAATATAAACATAATACAATGACTGTAACATACAGTTTTTTATACTATACACATATTGCTTTAAGGCGGGCTGTTATTATATTTTATATTATATAATCAGACTGATATCGTTTAAGTGTTAAAAATACTGCCTCACAGAGTAGCCTGCTATGTGGCAGCGTTTAGAAGATCTTTCCATAGCAAGTATCTTCGACATGCATCCAGTTCGACATTGCGCAGCCACTAAGCCTACCTGAAATGGGGAAGCGAAATGATAGGAAATTCGTGATAGAGTGGTCGACCACGGTAATCGAACCCAGGACCTCCGGAATGCGAGCCTCGCACGTTACCACGAAGCCATCTACATCATATCTGGAAATTTCTTTCCTTTATTGCCAAATATAAACGTATATGAGGATCAGTGTTATGGATATTGGACGATTGCAGTGTCTGTTAGCATTTCAGAGTTCTCCCGAGAAACCAAATTATCGGAAAACCTACAAAAATATATGACCGTCATATTTTATTCTGCTTTAACGATAGGTAATGTTTCTGAATTATCTAAATATAAAACCGCTTCCACCCCCTTTTTAACCCTCTTTTGCCTGCTCTTGGTATCCTTTCCTTGGCTACATCTCTTCTTCTTTCGCCTTATTTCCCACCCTTGTATCATTCGTTTAGGATTTAATCAGAGTAATAGAAGCTTTAGCTCTGAGCGTACAACGCTCGGCGCGCCGGTGGCAGCAAGTATATGCTCCTACTCGACATTACAAATTGATTCCTTGGAAAGCCGCACAATTTCGTTAATGGGCAGAATCCAATAAGTCTTCAGGCTCCAGCATGGACCACCCCTTCCCTCGCCTTCTTCCACAGACTCCATTAGATGCGTGTAACGGTGTAGTCCCAGTGCTTTTTCATTAATATATGGAAAATTTATAAAATAGGCAATCGAATTACGCGAAATAGCGTGTGGGTTTTGGAGTAATCGAGGAAGAGCTTTTCTGGACCACAAGTTTCCTCGGAATGCTCCCTCTTCCCCTCTACACTTGCCGTCTCCTTACTTCCGTTCAAGATCGATACCAGTAGGAGTCTCTGTATACTTTGCGGTAAGTGCTTTAGCCGTTCAAAGGAATAATAAAGATACGCACTTTATATCGCCCGCCAAGCAAGGAAAGCGAGAGCAGCGAGCCTACTTTCCACAAACAAACGTGCAGTTAACAAAATAATACCATACATTGATGCAAACAAGCACAAACATAACAAAACTCAAATTACGTTCTTCGCTGTTTTTGTTACTTTCTCCCCCACATACATAGTAGATACAAAGGTATTGCATTCCACCCAAAAATTCCATACCGAGATTTCACCGGAAATACATGTTTTGAGCTTCCCTGAAGCCAAATAAAGCATTTTTGAAAGCATGCCCATGTGTGTGTCTGTCTGTGTATCTATCTGTCTGACAGACTGTGAGAAGCATAACTCAAAAACGAAAAGTCGGATAAATATCAAGCTTGCTATTTGAGTTTAGTATCTTTCAAGATTGCGACGCTAAGATTTTCGGGAAATCCCTCACCCCAATCTACCCTTTCATGGAACATTTTTTGAAATTTTTTATTTTCACAAAAATGGTTCTAACGACTTTGATTAAGATATCACGTTTGAGTTATTTTCATGGCAAATGAAGTGTATATCTTGAAATTTTCTGGAAATATCCCCAAAAGTCCTCTTCATTCTGAATGATCTTCAGCATAAGTGGTAAACCATAACTGCACAAAAATGTAGATCTCCTTAAAACACACAATATATGTCATATACGTTTGTCTTGTCGAGTGAACTATTACCGAAATATTCCTTGTTATGTGTTTGAATTTCCAATACTTTACTTTTTCTCAAATGAGAATTCGTTATTCTTTATGTCCTGGACATGCAAAGAGAATGAAACGTTCCACATAGCAACAGCTCTTAAAGGATTTGACTCTGCAAATGTTTATCTCGATTAACATGCAGTAGATGGAGAATAAGCGTTTCTAAAAATAGTTTGTACAAGAGTAGAGAAAGTCATGTGAGTGCAACGTATCAGATTTTTAGAATAAGGTCCGTGCGTGTGTGTGTGTGTGTGTGTGTGTGTGTGTGAACAGCATAATTCAAAAACGAAAAGTTGGATAAACGAAACTTTGTATTTAAATTCAGTATCTTCCAAAGATGCGACACGAAGATTTTCAAGAAAATCATTCCAACCCAACTACCCTTTATATGAAACATTTTTAGAACATTTTTATTTTCTAAAATAATGGCTGTAACTATTTTGATTAAAATACCGTGTATTAAAGATATTTACATGACAAATAAAATACATGCCTTGAATTTTCTGGAAATGGCCTTTGAAGTCCTTTTTATTTGGAAGGAATTTTGTATAACTGGTAAACGTTAAGCAATAGATCAAAACGTGCTACACAAGAAATGTAGATCTTTTTAAAACATACAATTTGTTTCAAATAGGTTATTTATGTTGGCGTAAGCCATTTCTAAGATATCGATTATTAATAGTTCGAACTGTTCATTACTTGGTCATTCTCTAAGTCCTCTCAACATTCAGTTGTTTCTCGCGATGTCATGGAAACAGTATGACATTTTAAGGCAGCATATAGTGTCTAGCTCTTAAACAATTGACTTTCGCTGTTTTCTTTATATCTATAACGAAATGTGTAATGTAGCTATTTCTACAAAGGCTTATTTGGAATTAAAACCTAGCAGATATAAAATAAAGCTTTAATAAGAATAATTTATGTACTCAATAATCAACTATAGACAGTAGCGAAAGTCATGTGAATGTATCACAACAACTTTTCTGCTACATAGTAAATCCCTCTATTTTGCCGATTTGCACAAAATGTTACACACGCGTTTCTTAACGCAGAAGGATCAATATGAAATAAAAATGTGGTTATATCTCTGAGTCAGACAATGGAGCGAAATGGCTCCGCGGTAACTTGTGAGGTCCGCCTTCGGGAGGTCCCGGGTTCGATTCCCGTCAAACTCCCACTCTCGCCCGTTTTTATGGAATTATTGAACAATGATCTATACGATTTTTATGGTGAATCCTCCCCTTTACCCTTTATCTATAATTGTAATTTCGTACAGCCCCGCCTATTCCTAATAACGGATGAAAGATCCCCTGATATTGATGCAAAAGGATGTGAAATATGGAGGAACGTCTGACTTCCTTAACCTCCTCCAGACAGCCTTCCAAGTTCTGGAAATGCAGCATAACCTATAAGTACCCTTTGTCAGTGGAACAATGGAATGGTCGAGTAATTTATTAGATAACTATAGTAGGTGATATTTAAAACATGAACCTTCTCCTTTGTCCCATAGTTATTTGATAACATAGACGATACTTAGTTTTCACATAATACAGAAACTCTTAACGTATACAACAAAATACAGGTGAAACTGGTGAACATGTAGATTCCGCACTTCCAGAACGCCAAGCTAACCTCTTCAGAAAAGACATATAGTCTGCGACAATCGAGAAAAACAATCTTCTCACTTGTTAATTAAATAAACAAAAAAATCTGATGTGTTACACTCACATGACTTTCTCTACTCTTGTACAAACTATCTTACTGTTAATTTTCTTGTAGGTGCAAGGGGAATATGGTAGGCTTTAAGCGATAGTCAAATGTTTTAAGAGCTGGTTGCTATGTGGCGCATTCCATTCTCTTTGTATGTCCAGGACATAAAAAATGTATATTTTGAATTTTCTGGGGATGTCCCCAAAAGTCCTCTTCATTCTGAACGACTTTTGCATAACTGGTAAACCGTAAAAGATAGACAAAATCTTACTACATAAAAAATGTAGATCGCGTTAAAACACACAAATATGTCATAAACAATTTTTACATTTTACACATAGCGACCAGTTCTAAAAATATTTGACTATCGCTTAAGGTATACTATGTTCCCCTTGTTTTGTATTTGCAAGGGCAATATAGAAATACAGTAGCCCTTAAGCATAGACATATCTCTTAATAGCTGGTTGCTATGTGCAGCACCATTCTCTTTGCCACAGATTAATACCCTTTGCATATCCAAGACAAAAAAATTAATAACGAATTCCCATTTCAGAAAAAGTATAAGTATTGGAAAACTTAAGGGAATAACAAGCAATATCTCGAAAAGGTTCACTCACAACAAATTATATGACATAAATTGTGTATTTTAACGCGATCTACATTTTTGGTGTAGTAAAATTTTGTCTACCTCTTATGGTTTACCAGTTATGCAAAAGTCGTTCACAATGAAGAATAATTTTGGAGACATTCTCAGAAAATTCAAGATATACAATTCTTTTGCCATAAAAATGTTTTAAACTTATGGTATTTTATTCAAAATCGTTAGAGCTATTTTTGAGAAAATTAAAATTTTCGAAAAATGTTCCATGTAAAGGGTAATCTGAGGTGGGGGGATTTTCTTTAAAACCTTCGTGTCGCATCTCTGGAAGATACTGAACCTAAATACCATGTTTGGTGTTTATCCGACTGTTCGTTTCTGAGTTATGCTGTTCACAGACACACACACACACACGGACATGTTTCCAAAAATGCTTTATATGCATTCGGTGCAGCTCAAAACATATATTTCCGGTGAAATCTTGGTATCGAATTTTTGGGTGGAATACAATACTTCCCCTACTTACTATACGTAGTAGAGAAAGTAAAAATATCGCTTCACTGATTTCTAATATTAGCATTTTTTTGTTTATACGATTATTTAGTTTGCCCTGTTAATGAAGTTGATTGCACCATAAGCACAAAGGAAATAAAGCAAAAATTTCTTTCATGAGGGTTATTAACATGGCTTGGTATTAGTATCGTAGCGTTATAAGCAGGTTAGATTCTATTTTGTTTGTTGTGTCTTAGTTGCTAAATCGTGACCATCTACATATATATTGCTTGGAATGAAATATCGACGGCATTTGTTTTATTGTACATACATTTTCTGTGGAATAACAACTACTCGTATTTTCGATTCCGTGGTATTCTCAACTAAACGTCAAGGGCTTCTTTACAAACATGTTCTTTTATAACTGCAATGTGTTCGTGTTCAATAACAAGGGCTTTGTAAATCCTTTTTAATATTTTAGTGGTTTATGAAATGAAATTAGGTGTTTTACAAAACCATGTCCGTGAGAAAGAATGGGGCTTTTCAATGGTGAAAGAATTAGCAAAACAGGTTGAGTGGTTTTTGAGGTTACCACCAACAAACAAACACACACGCTTTTTATCTTTAATATTGATGTACATTAGGTGATTTATTATTTTTAAAAATAAACTGTATATTATTTAGTAAACGGGCATCGCCGTGGTCGAGTGGTTAGGCCGCTCGCTTTTTCACCTAGGCGGCCCGGGTTCCATCCCCAGGCATCCTCATATGGGATTTGTGGTGGACAAAGCGGCGTCTGAGATGGTTTTCCAGGTTCTTCGGTCCCCCCCCCCTCGATTCATTCCAGCGGGGAAGGTAAACCGAGAAAGAAGAAAGCTAGTTGTCCCGTGTCGTAGATTTACGGCATGTTAAAAGAACTTCAAGCCTGATAAAGAGGCCTCTGAGCAAAATTTCCTGCCTTTCACGCCCAATATAGGATGGGACGCTAAGAACCAAAGCAGTTAAAGAGCGTCCATAAATACAACTCAATTTGAGAAAGAAACAGAAGTATTATTTAGTAGAATTATTTATTTGAATTACCTCTTTTTCAGTAACAGGGAACAAAATTTCATAAAACATGCGAACTGCCTGTAAACTCTATGAACTATTTCATTAATTTGTAAAGATATTTTATCTTTATTCTTATTTGTTGGTTCCCTAACCATTTGCCAAGATTGTTGGTGTAATTTGTTTTGATATTAGCTTTCATATGTTTTATGAGTTTTGTTAAGGCATTTTGATACGATGAGAATACATTAGGTATCTGAAAATAGGTCACAGTTAACGCATGATGTGATTGTTACATGCTTCTTACCAAGCAGGATGGCTCAGGCGGTTACGTCTGTGGCCCGTATTCGGAAGGTCGTGAGTTCGATTCCCGTGGCCGACCTTCTTCACCCATGGGTTTTTTCGGGGGTTTCTCCAGATGGCCAGGCAAATGCTAGGAAGGATCATTACATCCCCCGAATTTCCTGTCCCTCCATTTCATCTCCGTTCTCCTTTCACTTCATCCTTCATCTGCTTGGTCTCTTTCAGGGTTGCAAGTGTCGGCGGGAGGTCTCGGAGTGTGCATGCCAGGGGAAAAGGATGATCTAAGGAAGCCTTCCTCCTCGGACTGCGAGCGGTCTCTGGGTCGCGAGCCCCCATGGAATAAGTAAGCCTAAGGGGGAGGGGGCGGGCTCCACCAGTTCAGATCTATAAATGGTAGGGACCCTGCCTGGCGTGCCTCCTGTTCTAGCCACTCTGTCTCCTCTCACCTTCTCCTCTTCCCGGGGGCCTAGATACAAAAGATCCGCGTAAGACGAGGTGCTAAGTCTCCTCCGTTCCTAGTCCTATTCTACATGCTGCTGTTTACTTCAGTTTATGAGCCCTGAGTTGCAGTATACAATGAATATCCTGCAATACAAATTTTCAAATAAAAAAGTCCTATTGTCAGCCAACAAATCCTTCTACTTGGAAAAACTTCTTTCTACAGCTGACACATATTTAAAATGTGCAATTTTATTTGAATCTAATTCTAAGTTATGCAGTGGAAACTTTTCACCCAACAAAATCATTGAAATGGAACACAGTGTATGTTACTCTTCGTTTTTTCTAACACTTAAGTCACATATTTTAGTAGAATATTTTACTATCAATCGAAAACTATTCCTAGCCATGTTGAGACACGAACTGTTTTAATTTTACTCGAGTACTTTGCTTCACTTTAAGCATTTTATCTGAACACTTGCGACTTCAACAATTCAATAACACAATGATACAGTTGTCTGCGGTCCGGTGCCCAAATTATAAAGGACGGGCTCAAACAGTTACCTGCTTGTGGCGTAACAATAAGCCACACAAGCTCATTGATACGTAACAGTAAAGTTCATATTGTGTATTCAAACGAAATACGGAGAGGAAGATATTCTGACCATCTTGCAGGAAACAAAAGCGATATGTAATTCTGAGAAATTTAACAATTCAAGTCATCACGAAAGAAAGAAATTTACTTCTTCAAAGAGGAAAATATGACGAATTTAACCATTTACTTACTAAAATACGCTCTATCAGAAATAAATTTCCATATATGCATAAATATGACACAACAGATTACTATAATTCGTTTAGTTTTTTAATAACAAGCATATACGAGGTGTGATGAAAAAGTAATGGTAATTTTTGTTTTTCTTACAGAATTTTTATTTAATCATCAACATCAACTTTGTCCCCTTCAAAGTAATCCCCCTCAGATATTATACACTAGTGCCAACGCTTTTTCTAATCTTGGAAGCACTTCTGGAACTCACTTTTCGTTATGGTGTTCAGCTCCTTCAGCGATTTTGTTTTTATCTCATCACTGGTGGCAAAACGTCGTCCTTTCATGGTTCTCTTCAGCCTCGGGAATAGAAAGAAGTCGCAGGGGGGCCCTGTCCGGCGAATGCGGTAGCTGAGGCAGCATAACGGTTTTGTTTTTCGCCAAAAAGTCACGAACAGCATTAAGGTGTGAGCGGGTGCATTATCGTGATGCAATTTCCACAAGTGGTTTTGTCACAATTCTGGTCGTTTTCTTCGGATTGCTTCACACAAACTGCGCATAACTTCCAGGTAGTATTTCTTATTGACTGTACGACCATAAGGCAGGAACTCCTGATGCACTATCCCATTGTAATCGAAGAAAACAGTGAGAATAACCTTCACATGTCATCGAACTTGTCAAGTTTTTTCGGTCTTGGCTCTTCAGCAGTTTCCATTGGGACGATTGGGTCTTAGTTTCGACGTCATACCCATATATCGTTTCGTCACCTGTAATAACCTTCTTTAGAAGTTCCGGATCGTTTTCGACGTCATTCAGCAATTCCTGAGCGATGTCTACGCGACGTCGTTTTTACTCGAAATTCAACAATTCTGGAACAAACTTTGCTGCTAAACTTTCATACCTAAAGCATCCAAAAAAATCTGATGTGTTTCACTCACATGACTTTCTCTACTCTTGTACAAACTATTTTTACAAACGCTTATTCTCCATGTGCTTCATGTTAATTGAGATATCGAGATGTTAATCTTATTGCTAATGTTCTTGTAGATGCAAGGGGAATTGGTAGGTTTTAAGCGATAGTCAAATATTTTAAGAGCTGGTTGCTATGTGGAGTATTCCATTCTCTTTGTATTACCAGGACAAAAAAAAATCTGATGTGTTACACTCACATGACTTTCTCTACTCTTGTACAAACTATTTTTACAAACTCTTATTCTCCATCTATTTCATATTAATCGAGGTAAACATTTGCAGAAAGGGTCTTTTGACATGCAAAGAGAATTACATTTTACACATAGCGACCAGTTCTAAAAATGACTACATCTTAAGGCCTACCATGTTGCCCTTGTTTTGTATTTGCAACGGCAATATAAAAATAACGCAGCCTCTAAGCATACACATATCTCTTAATAGCTGGTTGCTATGCGCAGCACCATTCTCTTTGCCACAGATTAATACTCTTTGCATATCCAAGACAAAAAATGAATAACGAATTCCTTTTTGAGAAAGTATTGAACAGTTTAAGGGAATAACAAGCAATATCTCGAAAATGGTTCACTCAACAACAAAAATGCATATGACATAAATTGTGTATTTTAATGCGATCTATATTTTTTGTGTTGTAAACTTTTGTCTATCTCTTATGGTTTACCAGTTATGCAAAAGTCGTTCACAATGAAGAATACTTTTGGGGACATTCCCAGAAAATTCAAGATATACATTTTATTTGTCATGAAAGTATCTTAAACAATGATATTTTATTCAAAATCGTTATAGCCATTTTTGAGAAAATTAAAATTTTCGAAAAATGTTCCATGTAAATTGTAATCTGGGATGGGGGATTTTCTTGAAAACCTTCGTGTCGCATCTCTGGAAGATTCTGAGCCTAAATACTAAGTTTGGTGTTTATCCGACTGTTCGTTTCTGGGTTATGCTGTTCACAGACAGACACACACACATGGACATGTTTCCAAAAATGCTTTTTTGGATTCAGGGAACTCAAAACATGTATTTCCGGTAAAATATCGGTATCGAATTTTTGGGTGGAATACAATACTTCCCCTACTTACTATACGTAGTAGAGAAAGTAAAAAGTGTGTGTTTGTTTGTTTGTTGGTGGTAACCTCAAAAACCATTCAACCAGTTTTGCTAATTCTTTCACCATTGTAAAGCCCCATTCTTTCTCACGGTCATGGTTTGTAAAACACCTAATTTCATTTCGTAAATCACTAAAATATTAAAAAGGATTTACAAAGCCCTTGTTCTTGAATACGAAACATTCCAGTTATAAAAGGACATGTTTGTAAAGAAGACCTTGACGTTTAATTGAGAATACCACGGAGTAGAAAATAGTTGTTATTCCACAGAAAATGTATGTAAAATAAAACAAATGCCGTCGATATTTCATTCCAAGCAATATATATATGTAGATAGTCACGATTTAGCAACTAAGACACAAGAAACAAGATAGAATCTAATCTGCTTATAACGCTACGATACTAATGCCAAGACATGTTAATAACCCCCATGAAAGAAATTTTTGCTTTATTTCCTTTGTGTTTATGGTGCAATCAACTTCATTAACAGGGCAAACTAAATAATCGTATAAAGAGAGGAAATTGCTAATATTAGAAATTTGTGAACCGCTATTTTTTAATTAACAAGTGAAGTTGTATATTTGTAGTAGTTGGTAGATACTTCATGTTTATCTGCACCACGTATGGAAGCCAATTTGTCGCGGTCACTTCGTGTTATCTTATTTCTGAGCGCCTGTAATTGTTTTAATACTTTGAATGTTGGGTTCATTGTCCTCCGGCTAGCTATTATTATTTCTCAGTCGAGTAAATCTCTTAAACAAGGTGTGTAAACGGAAAGGATATGTTACTCAAAGATAACACTGATAAAAGAATTTGTTCTTACACTTTTATTACCGTCACAATTAATTAAATTCACATATTGACTCGTGATACACGCCAAACTGAAACTGTTATATTTTCTAATATCACTTATTTACTGCATATTATTAATTCGCGTGTTTCACATTTATCACAAACTTTAAGACGCGAGAGATTCTGTAGAATTGCGACGTGTACTTTATGTATGCTTCCGTTGAACTATGCGACGTATAACTCACGAATACTTATGTTGAACTGATGAACGTATTACACACGAATGCTTCTGTTGGACTGAGCGACGTGTAATGCACAAATGTTTCTGTTGGACTGACGAAATCTGCCTCTGACTTTAGCTTTTTATACTCCCACACCCCGATATGCCTAAAGATTATAACTGAGCTGCTATTGGTTAATAAAACGCTCCAACATTAGCGTCTATTTTTATATCCAATCAAAAATTACGAAAACATATGCTCTAGGGAAAATATTCCCGCTATTTCTAAGAAAAGCGCGCCAATCTGACGTCATTTGTTTGTCTCTTCTAATTAATATTTTACTCACCCCCTCGCACATTGTTATCCGCTCTTATTGTCAGTTTCAGTGAGGCCGTGTAAACTTATTTCCTAACAATGCTTATAATTAACAAACATCTCAAATCAATGTCATACAATAATGCCTATTTACACTACAATCACTCTGGCATTTACATTATTGTGATACAAATTACTGCCACACAAGTGAGAAGATTGTTTTTCTCGATGGTCGCAGAGTGCATGTTTTTTTCCGAGGAGGTTAGCTTGGCGGTCTGGAAGTGCGGAATCTACATATTCACCAGTTTCACCTCTATTTTGTTGTATACGTTAAAGGTTTCTGTATTATGTGAAAACTATGTAGAGCTGATGTTATTAATTGACTATGAGACCAAGGAGAAGGTTCAGGTTTTAAAATGTCACCTACGTAATTGTCTAACAAATTACTGGACCATTCCGATCGTTAATTGTTCCACAAGACTGTCGGGGAGGTTAAGGAAGTCGGATATTCCGCCGACGTTTCACATCCTTTTGCGTGAATATCGGGGGATTTTTCACCCGTTATTAGGAATAGCCGTGGCTGTACGTAATTACAGTTATAAAGGGTAATGGAGAGGATTCACCATATAAATCGTATAGATCATTGTACAATCATTTCGTAAAAAACGGAGGAGGTAAATGAAACTAATTCGTCATTCGAGTTTAAAAAGCTACCCGCGCAACGTCGGGCTAAAATAGACAATACGCTTTTGTCAGAATTGATTAAAATTAAAGTTCGAAAATTACATTACTTTTTATTTTCGCAATCATATTATCATAGCACATTAAAAGGCGTTCCTTGTTTAACTATGAAAGCAGGCTCTACAGAAGAGAAAGCAGAGAAAATGGACAAACTGAAAACGTCATTTCCCCTTGCCAACGTTAGCAATACATCGTAAAATATCAGAGAAGCAAACTAAGAAAAGTTTGTATGACAATATAACACAAAACCTAGTTACATGCCCAAGGTCCGCGACTTTTCTGGCATAAATAACAGTCTGGCGGTATAAGGCAACAATAAAATCGAATGATTATCCTTTATTATTGCGAGGAGTGAGGTTAAGGAACAACATCGGAGAAATACTGGTGTAAAATAATTTCTGGAAAAGCCAAAAGCTACCATCGTGTGATTCATGAAGATGGTAGTATCAAGAAATACTTCTACAGGAACGATAATGATAATGGTTTACCGTTAGTGACACCTCTTGATGTAGTCTTGGGGAGCATCACAATATCTTAAGACTGTATCAATAATCCTTATCAACAAAGAATTAATTGTTCCTCCACACAAGTCGTGTGTTGGATAAGGTTGAAAAGGTAGAATCAGACGTCCACGTGGTTCAAATCCCGACGATGGCATTCAATTTTTCAGTCTGATTCTACTTTTCCAACCTTATCAACAAGATTTCTTACCAGCAGCGGCTCGTGAGTATACATTTTGGGTACTCACAAAATTTTAGACTCAAATAGCCCTAGGCTCTGCGGCGTAATACGAGGGTAATTCAGAAAGTCCCAGAGTTTTGAAATAAACAATTTACAAAATGCAAATATCAACGTTTATTGTGTACATTTGAAAGGTACACTCTTAAGCTATTTTTCTACATAATCGCCATTCAAATTGAGGCATTTATGATACCATGGCACAAGTTTTCAATACCCTCTCTGTAGAAATCTGCCGCATGCGACTTCAAGCACTGGTTTACACCGGCATGTAGTTCAGCGTCGGTATCAAAACGTTGTGTACCGCCCCATTTCTTCATCGCTGGGAAGAGGTGGTAGTCGCTCGGTGCCAAATCCGGACTGTATGGTGGATGGTCAAACACCTATCATCCAAAACCATCCAAGAGTGTTCGGGCGTGTGGGCGTGCATTGTCGTGAAGAAACAACACCTTGGTGCTGAGTTTTCCCCGACGCTTATTTTGTATGGCACGCCTTAACTTTCTTAGTGTTTTACAATACCTCTCTGAGGTTATTGTTGTTCCACGTTCCAGAAACTCAACGAGAAGCACTCCCTTAGAGTCCCAAAACACAGTAGCCATGACCTTTCTTGCTGACAGCGTTTGCAAACACTTTCTTGGATTCCTGGGAGATGTGTGTGTCCCCATTCCATCGACTGCTGTTTTGTTTCACAATTGACTTGCTTCACCCAAGTCTCGTCCCCGGTTACGATACGACCGAGTAAAGCGTTACCATATTTGTTGAAATCTTGGAGGAAGACCAGGCTGCAGTCAGTCTCTGTTTTTATGGTCTTCCGTTAGGATTTTCGGAACCCACCTAGCACAAAATTTGTGGTAACCAAGCTTCTCCACCACAATTTGATGCACCAAACTCCGTGAAATTTGGGGAAAATGTTCCGAAAGTTCTGCAATCGTGAAACGACGATTTTCACGAAATTTTGTCATTGATTTGCATTGACAGTTCATCGGTCATAAGGTTAGGCCTACCACTGCGATCCTCGTCGTAAACATTGGTACGGCCATTTTTAAAATCAATGCACCATTGCCTGACTCGGCTTTCGCTCATTATTCCCTGCCCGTAAACATCACAAAGTTGACGATAAATTTCAATTGGTTTGTTCTTTTTAGCCAACAAAAACCTAAACACAGACCGCACTTCACAAGTGGCGGGATTTTCTATTGCAGCGCACATTTTAACAACTCACAGAGAGCACAGTAAGGAAGGCACAGTCCTCACGCTACCACAGCTGGATGCGTACTGAATGTAGGAACGTTTTGACACCAAGATGGCGGCTCTAGTCCTACTCGTCGCCACGATAGGCTAAAACGTTTGGGACTTTCTGGACTGCCCTCGAATTTGCCCTACAAGGTAAATGGGCAAAAACTCCTTAAAACGTACACAAGACAAGATGTGCTACAGACCCTGTTACCACATTTCATTGAGTTTAGAGGAGTAGGCGATAGATTTAAACACTTTAGGTTTTAAATTACCGCATATAGTTACGTGTAATAGCATTTAAAGAAAAAATAACCAACAAATCCTCAATGTGTCAAAAGCTAGTGTTCACGTGCCTTATACAGCAGCGCCACTTCCTCTTACACATGACGCCACCATGGAGCCACGACATAACCAGCTCTGAAAGGTTACATTTGAATAAATGCAACGAGATACTGGCGACATTTTATAAGGGAAGTACCCGAACTGGACGGACTATAAAACGATGGTGAAAGTATTTCCTTTAGCACCCAGCGAGATGGCTCCGCGGTAAAGTGTGAGGCTCGCTTTTGGGAAGTGCCGGTTGCGATTCCCTGCCATTCTGACCATGGGTTTTTTCGTGGTTTCCCGCGGTCGGTAGATGAATCCTGGACAGGCTAAACTGATAGTCAGATTTTTTAACACGGATCGCTATGTGATGGCTTTGGAATTCTGTTCTTTTTGCATGAACACAAAAGAAAGAAAGAAAATCTAATTCTATTATAACTAAATTCAAACTAATAACAAAGAATGTCTCAGAAATGTTTAACACCACAAAAAAATGTTGGACATAAATTATGTATTTTAACGAGATCTATTTTTTTTAATAAGATTTTTTCTATCTCTCGGTTTACTAATTCTACAACATTCAAATTAAAGAGTGCTTCACGGCTCTTCCCAGAAAATTCGAGATTTACATTTTATTTGCCATAAAAAGTAGCTTAAACATGTTGTATATTAGTCAAAATCGTCAGAGCCGTTTTTAAGAAAATAAAATAAAAAAGGAATGTTTCATACAAAGGATAGTTTGGAGAGGGGTGATTTTCTTCAGAACTTTAGGTCGCCCCCTTGGAAGGTTCTAAACTTAAATACCAAGTTTCGTGTTTAACTGACTTTTCGTTTTTTAGTTATGCTGATCACAGACATACACACACGCGCGCGCGGACTTTTTTCTAAAAACAAATTTTGTGGTTCTCAGGCCTCAAAATACGCGTATTTCCGGTGAAATCTCCACATCGGATTTTGAGATTGAAATACATTTTCTCTACCTACTCCAAGTAGGAAGTAGATAAAGTAACAAGCACAAGACGCTAATTTTAACTCCTAGGGACATTACGCCACCATGTTCCTGCTGTTCTTGCCACTATTTGAACCTTCTTTGTTTTTTCAGACTTAAGGATTGCTATAAATCTGCCTTCAAATGTTTTGTCCACCCTTTTTAATCTTGGCGGTAACAAGAAAGAGTTTGTATATTTAGACACTGTAATTAAATTCAAATAAAGACACAGTTCGTAGTTAAATTAGAAGCCTTTATGGGCCAGAACACTCATTAAAATATCCTGCGACTTTCACGAAAACTTCAGTTCTATAATTAATGTAAAATTTGGCTACTTAGAACTGAATGAATTAAGGACGTAAATTAGAAAGTAAGCTCAAAATTTTATATTAATTCTGTCTTAATAACAGTTTCCAAGATTTCATTAATTTATCCACGAACTTGTTAGATGTCGCGCTACATTTGCTTTTTCAATTAGTAACGACATAATAATTCTGAAGGGCTTCGCTGCCAATGTTAATTGAGGGTGGGGTGGTTTTTAAAACAAAGGAGTTCAGTTTTATAGACCCCAAATTCAACTCGAGTGTGAATCCACGGTTAGAGGATCTTAATGGTTAGTAACGTACACAAAAAAGCAATGTTTCTACATCCTACTTTCCAATTACTGTCTAAATTAAAGAAGCAAGGGGAGCATAACGAATCTATTGCCAGAGATACACTCGCAACATCTTTACTTCCTTTTTGTTCCTATGCCCACTTTCATTTCTGAGCACATCTATCAACTATATGCTGAATGGCATAAAATATCCACTTTATTGAATGTTATGAAGTAATTAAATATCAACTCAAACTCAACTTTAAAAAATCTCATGTTTACATTCATGAATTTCTCTACCCACTAAGTTTATCCTTAGTCCACAAACTTTTCTTGCAATAGCTTGTCCTTCTAGCTACTTTAAATTAATTGACATAAACGTAAAAATAGTTTCATTACACATTTCGTTATAGGTATAGCGGGAATAGCTATAGTCATTAAAATGACCATTAAAAGATCGGTGGATTACATTCACATGACTTTCTCTATCCATTCATCAATAAACCTTTCTTAGAAAACCTTAGTCTTCTATCTACTTCATGTTAATAAAGGGAATAGCGACAGTCAAATGTTTTAGAACTGGACGCTATATGCTGGCCTTAAAATTCCATATTCCCTCCATGACATCGCGAGAAACAACTGAAAATCGGCAGGACTTGAAAAGAATGGCTAAGTATTGAACAATGTGAACTATTAATAACGGATATCTCGGATATGGCTGGTGCCACAAAAAAGTTGTTTGAAATAAATTGTGTGTTTTAAAGAGAACTACATTTTTTGTGTAGTACGTTTTCGCTATCGCTTAACGTTTACCACTTATACAACATTATGCAGAGGACTTCACAGACTACTCACATAAAATTCAATATATATTTTATTTGTCCTCTGTCTTTTATATGTGATATTTTAATCAAAATCGTTAGAGCCAATTTTTAAGAAATCAAAAATTTCGAAAAATGTTCCATGCAAAACATAGTTTGAGGTGGGGATTTTCTTGAAAATCGCAACTTTGGAAGATACTAAATATAAATACCAAGTCTGGTATTTATCAGAGATTTCGTTTTTGAGTTATGAATGATGTTCACAGATATACTCACACAAAGACATTTTTCTAAAATTGTTTTTCTTTTTTATTCAGATTGCCTCAAGCATGCATTTCCGGTGAAATGTCGGTAACGAATTTTTGGATGAAATGTAATACCTTCTCAACCTGATAGGTACGTGGTAGAAAAATTAAAGCCGGTCGCTGTATGTTAGCCTTGAAATTCCATGCTATTTCCATAATAACGCGAAAAACAACCGAATAGCAACAGTATTTTAAAAATGGTAATTAAGAAATTCAAACCACTAATAATGGCTATCTCGGAAATGACTGATGCTATAGAATAGGTATTTTAAAGAGACTTACATGTTTTGTGTAGAATGCCTTTCTCATATGATTTACCAGTTATACAAAATTATATAAAATCTCTTCCGAATGAAGAGGGCTTCAAAGCCTATTCCCAGAAAATTCAAGATATATGTACATCATTTGATTTGTCATATAAATATCTTTGGAGGGTGGGTAAGAGGGCTATGTTAAGGTCAAATACTGTTTTTGACCTCTAAACATAAGCACGTGTATTTATGTTCCCATAATCAACATAAACTAACTTTAAACAACAACAACATGATAATGTATTGAGATATTCTCTCCCAAAATTTCAGAGATTTTTGGTCTACACAAAGAAACAGCACTTGACGCTCTTGCCTAATAGGCTGGGGTAAGAGTGTCATATACAGATAAAGAAACTGAAATATCATCATTCTCTCAAGATCACAAGCGAAGGCTCTTTGACGTCATTAAATTCTTCACAGTCTGAATGAGATCACTCTTGCAGTGTCATATTTTGGTTTCTTCTTCTGCACGTTTGATTTCAGTTGAACCCTTAAAGTAGATGGTCGGTTAGTATCGGCTTGTTTGCTTTCAAGCATGATTTTATGGGAGCTGCTGGTCAGGATAACACATTTTTCAGGTTATCTCTTTGGGATGTGGTTTTAGGAAAATGTGTTTTGCAAACTGGAAGTAGAGAAATAGATTCAATGTTGAAGGTTTTGGAAATAGATTAATTTACTTTTCTTCCTTTTTACCAAAGAACAAGCTTGCCCTTGAGGTAGAAGCAATGAGAACTCGTTTGCATCCCTTCTCTTATCCCTCTCATAGGGCACGATTCCAAAGTCTTCAATGTATTCACATTCTGTTTGTGTCTGTGTTTCTACATGTTTTAGACAATTTTCTTGCATTGTTGTATTTGTTATCTTTGTAAGGGTTCTGCGACTATCTTGAGGATTTCTAGTATTTTCATGTTGAACAGTGATTCTCAAAATTGCCTCGCTGCTACAAAATCAGAATCCTGAAAGTCATCTGAATTATAAGGATAGATTCCGGTTACCTAAAAGACATCAATTGCATGGCTTACTGTCGCAGCTTTGTCATATGTCTTAGAAAATGGCTCAGCAATGTCATAGTCAAAAATTCTCCTCTCTGGATTATTTATCATGAACTTTGAGCACTCGTGATTATCATACGTTTTCAGGGAGCCAAAAAATGTTCAGTCCAGTGGCTGTAGCTTGTGTGAAGTGTGTGATGGCAAAGTAAATAGGCCATCTAGCGCCAGAAGTACTGGATTGTGTGGGCTTGTATTCGCATGCCTAGCAAAGTGATCAAAATAGACAAGAAACCCTCCTTGATCTATCCACCCCCTGTCTGTGAGATCGCAGATGGCACCAGAAGGGGCACATTTCATTAATTGCTCTTTCATTCTTTTTTTCTAGCAAATATCATATTGGAGGAACATATTGTCCTGCAGCACTGCAACAGCAAACAATTATTGTAGATCTTCCTATTTCTACGCTGATAAGTCTTCCTACTTACCTCTTGATTTAAGGCTGATGACCTTTCTGGAATGTGGACGTTGCTTATTTCAGATTCTTCAACGTTAAATATTCTTTCAGGAAGAAAGCTGTGCTACAGTAATCTTCTTCTTCTTCTCCATGGAATTAGGCCTTATACCTGTTTCCACATAAGAGATTGAGTCTTTCCATCTTGATATTGGTCGACCAACATTTCTTTAGGCTGCTGTAACAAATCCCTCAAATTGTCATAAAACAACTCAACTTGAGGTTTGTTGAGCCCAGAGACTCGAGCCATGCTGGTTGCTTCTGGTTTTCTAAGCGACAGTTCAGGACGCCCTCTAAAAAGCCCTTCTACCCAATCTTTACCAGCAGTTTTGTTGGTGGTACAAAATCTGCGCGGAATTTTATTTCATTCTGCAAAACCATAGGCTACTTTTTGAAGTCTTAATGTCCATTCCATGAAAGAGAGAATTTTGAGAATATGAGCTACCAACTCTTCTTCTTGACTTGCACCAGTCTTTAAATGTATAGGTATATCCCTTCTCAAACTGCTGCTGAGATTTTCTCACAACAGCTCACATTCATTGTTTCACGCTCGGATTGAAGCTTTTTCTAGATTTTCACCCATATTTTCAGTCGCAAGCTTGTTTAGAAACGAGCGCTCAGAATAACCATTGCAATCTACACGGCCGTTTGTGAAAATTGAAACACCAAGAAGGAAACGCATGAATTTAATACCACAGGTTAAGTAAATGACACGTAACAAATGATAAACTTTTCAAATCTATACATAACCTTTGAGCCCTAATATTCAGTATTTGGTGTGGCCTCCATGCTATAAAGCTGCTATACGCCGTGGCGTTGAATCAAAAAGGTTCTGAATAAGTTCCTGAGGGATTTTCCTCCACACAGTTTGTATTCGAGCCCACAAATCTGTGGCACTGGTTACTGGAGGACCGTGACGCACCAGGCGACGACCAACCATATCCCAGACATGAACGATGGGCGACATGTCAGGCGAACGTGCAGGCCAGGGAAGCAATGGTACCCTTCGCTCTTCGAAGAAGGCTTGTACATTCCTCGCAAATGTGGCCGGGCATTGTCCTGTTAAAATGTGGCCTGTGGAGGTGCCTGAAGCAGGGGGAGTACTTCAGGCTCTACAACCACCGTTAGGTACCGGTTGCTGTTCAAAGTACCCTCAATTCGTAGGAGGCGAAATCGGTTATTGTAACCAATGGCGCCCCAAACCATCACACCTGGTGTTTGTCCGCTATACCGCTCAACAATGCAGCCCTCCAGGTTGCGCTCACCACGGTACCGCCGGACACGCATGCGGCCACCACTTTAATACACACTGAAGCGGGACTCATCTGAAAATACTATATTTTGCCACTCAGCACCCCAGTGACGGTGTTCACGTGCCCATTGCAGTCGGAGGAGCTTGTGGTTTCTAGACAATGGAAGCCGATGTAATAGCATCCATGCAACCAGTCCAACCTGCAGCAGACGGCGATGAACCGTTGATGTAGACAGGTTCATACCTGTTGCAGTACTCCAGCGTCGAGCCAACACTGTGGATGAAGCTGTACGATCCGTTATGGCCATGTGGACAAGATGACTGTCATCCCGTGCTGTGGCCATGTTCCGTGGTCCAGTGCCCGCTCTTCGCCGCGTACGACGTTCATCTATCAACTGCTTCCACATACGCATCACTGTCTTAGCAGCATGCCCTTAACGAGCCGAAATGTCACGGTATGACAAACCCGCTTCCCGGAGGCCGATCATTCTGCCCCGTTCGAACTAACTCACATGTCGATATGGCTCCCTTTGACGTCGACGAGGCATAGTGGCACTCACTTTATTGTTTCCACCTTGTTTGACAGCGCTGCACTGACTACACTGGGCGCAACACTGACCTTGTTGGACCGACACGAGAGGGCTCTGCTCGGTCTACGTTTACCCCATCTCTCTGCAAACCTAATCACTTATTGCTTGTACACTCTTCTCCACTTCCACCAAGTTTGGAGTTATTCGGGAAATTCTTTCTTGGTGTTGCAATTTTCACAAACGGCAGTGTACATGCGCATCTGGTATTGTCACGGCCAACTCTTCCTAGGAGGCGTTAGTGCGGTTCATGGCGTAGGATTCAGGCGGTTGTGAGAATAGGTCAACAAATAATTTACTACAGTACTTATATTATATTTATTTTATTTTATATAATTCAGAGAGCTTTTATTAAAAATTGTTGTATTCTTTATTTTGCATACTGACTTTATACAGTACGTATATTACATTTATTTTATTTATTTAATACGATTTAGACAGCTTTTACTAAGAACTACTGTATGCACCACGTACGCAAAAGCTTTTAGCGGATTCGTCCAGTATTTCGTCCGCTAAAGCCTTATTTTACGTACTTGATGCATAAATGGCTATTCTCGGATATTTGTTTGTGTGGCTAACGAGTTTTATAGTAGTGTTGGCGTTTATTTTCTTCACAGCTTATATTATAGTGAAAGTAAACTTTTATTCATTTATCGGCTTAAAACTATTAGATACCACGTATATTTGAGCGCTAATGACTTATAGTAATTGAACGCCCTAAAACATAAATCATCATCACTCATAAGAATGCATCTGTATAAGTATAATTTATGATAGATATATTTCATATTCTGAATAATTCACTAGAAAATACTAAAGAGAAGCAGTTAACGCCACAAAGGAACACAAATATGCGCTTTTTTTTTTTTTTTTTTTTTTTTTTTTTTTTTTTTTTTTTTTGCCAGATTACTCCTCTTGTTACTAATATGTATTGCCTTTGCAATGCAGATGGTGGTTCGCCGTATACGGTTACTTCCATTAGCAAAGCTTAAACGTGCCCATCCAGTATTTGTATCTCCATGGCGTATTGCCCCAAGTGTTATCTGCAGACAGTATTCACAATCACAAGAATATTGTAAAATTGTAATTCAGATTGCAAAAATGATGAGGAACATATGAGAATAGAAGTAAAATTTGACATTTTGCGTAAAAAATGGAGGATGGAGATATATTAACGGTAGAAACAGGTTCAGTGCAGGAAGTTGTGGCAGTTCTTAAAAGGTTTATTGAAAAGGTGAGCAAGCGCTCATAAATTGACCGAATGCATCTGTTGATTATTATTGGAGAATGTATCCAAAAAATATAAACATATACTTCATTTTCAGCATAATCAAACAACTGTTTTTCCGGAGCTTAGTGAAGATGTCAGGAGGCGGAAATTATGGGGCTACTTGTTCAATCGATTAGAAAATGCAGCAGATGCTCCTTGTCACAAACTCTGTTTGACATGTATTCGGATCTTAAGGTATTTCACATTTGTCAATTAATGTTTAGTTTTTTATAGTTTTAAAACAGGGTAAAGTTTCACTGTAGCACAGTGCATCGGTGGCTATCGAGTTTAACACATATAGAAACATATATGGCCATGATAATTATTAAAAGTTTCTAAAATTAAGTATACAGTAGGAATTTTTGTCACACCTGTTCAGAAAATCTCCATCCATGGCACCACAGGTAACTTCTGCTATAGACAAGTAGGATACAGGCCATTCTAGTTTTCTTTTTAGTATATGACACATAGTGAAAATGTATTTGCTATGTTACTGTTAAAACTATTGAAAAAAGCTGAATTGAAGTAGGTATCATACAACATGTTCTAAATACATATGTATTTTGCGGTTAATGTCTTCCATCATGCTGGTTGGTGCGTAATGCCAGGAAACTTAGTAATAAAATGCTGAATTAGCTGTACTTGGAATACGATAAACACATAGGTCATGTACAAATTGCATAAGTGTTTTGGCATTTCTAGTCATGGTTTCTGTTATGATTATTTAACTAGTCAACATTAGGAACTAGGATTGTAATAAGTAGAACTCTAGGACTAATTTGTAGTCATCGTTGCTAATAATATTAGCAAAATTCTTAATGACATTAATAACAAAGTTAGCAAAAATCACTTATATGACTATTACCTCTAATGTAATATTAGTAGATTATTTTATAATTTTAGAGAAAGCTATGTAAACAAATTATAATTTTCACTTTAATATTGCTGAACTGCAAATTTATTAGAATCACAATGCATTTTAAGTTACAAATGTCTAATAACTATATTAATTCATATTGATAAGTAATAAATATTTTGGCACTCTCATAATTCACTAGGTATTTCAGCTGCTAAACAAAAATTGTTTTACATTCACATAACTTTCTCTACAAATCATTTATTTTTATATCTCTTCTACAATATATTGTTACAAAAGTTTTATTTTCCTATCAACTTTAGATTAATCAATATAAACATAATTACATGTTACATTATAGGCAAAAGAGGATGCAGGAGTTGCAATAGTCCAATGTTTCAAAATGTGTTCCTACATGTTGGCCTTAAAATGATTTACTCTTTACATGACATCATAAGAAACAACTGTGAGGCAAAACACTTTTAAAAAAATTACAAAGTATTGAAAAATTCAAACCAAGAATAACGAATATCTTGGAAATGGCTAATGCCAAAAAAAAATATTTGAAATATAGTGTGTGTTTTAAAGAGAGTTACATTTTTTTGTGTAATAAGTTTCTGCCATTCTCTTGTGCTTTACCTGTTATACAAAATTATGCAAAATTCTTTCCTAATGAAGAGGAGTTCACAGACTATTCGCAGAAAATTCAAGATAGGGTAATTTCGGGAGAGAGTGCACTGTGAGATTTGGCGCAGTCCTTGTAATTCAACCATTAACCACCAGACCGCACACCAAAGCAAATGAGGTGTGCAGTAGCATAAGAACTCTATGGACAGAGACATTTAAGTTCTCCATTTATTGTTTTTATAGCAGCTGTAAGTAGCTATTTGACATAAGCGTATTACACACGTTGTGAAAATTTTTTCTGCCTGTAGTTTAAACTCTTAGTGACTAGAGTAGAGGCATAAATCCAATGCAATTTTAAATGCTTGTGTGACAAAGGATTTCATAGTGTATATCATGTGCATTTCCGGTCAAGCTATGCTAATGGTAGACGTGTGTGTCATCTATCCTTGTAACTGGGTGTAGACGGTGCACAGCAGTCAGGGAGAAAAGGTGCGTATGTTCAGCAAATTTCAATAACGCTGCATATAACATAATTGTATAATTGCTGATGGACATGCTTCCGACTACAAATCTTTGGAAATTTAGTCAGTGAGGCAGTATTTTTAACACTTAAATGATTTCAGTCAAACTATATAATATAAACTTTAATAACAGCCCGCCTTAAAGCAATGTTTGAATGTAACAATATATAAAAAGTGTATATTACAGTCATTGTATACGTTTATATTATTGTATACATGTGTAATAATGTTATGTGAATATATTACGTAATTTAATAATGTAGGAGCTGTGAGAATAATAGGTTAAAAGTTGCTAACAATGAGGTAACCTTGAGGCAATAATGAATTAGAAAGTTTAATAATACTACTAGTAATTCTTGGAGCAATAATAATGTAATTTTTGAGACAGTTTATAAATAGCCAATCAAGAACCAGAAAAAGCTTTAGTTAAATAAAAGTATTCTATTGGAGTAGGATTAACCAATCAGAAACTGAAATAGAGCAAATTGTACAAATTCAGAAGCCAGTTGCTAGCAGACTGCGTTCCTAAGCGGATGCGAGACGCGTTTAATATATATTCAGTGTGAGACAAAAATAGTTTACGTGTTAAAAAGTGCAAGTAATTAATAAATAATCCCACAACTCTCTATATCAGTGAAGTGTTATTTAAACCGTGTCAAGGATTAATAAAAGGAGTGAAGTAAAATTATAATCTGTGTAAGCCTACATTCTTCAGCCGCACCACACCTTGTTAAGATATTCATGTCTACAAATTAATACTGACGCAGCCGAGGCAAACATAAATATATAATATTTAAAGAAACAGTCAAATTACAAAGTTAATACTTTTAAACTTGGAGCAAAGGCTACTGGAAACTTTTAACCATATGTGCGGTTGCAACTACTTCAAGTTCGGCTCCCCATCAGTCAAAATACAATACAACTACTCCTAAAATAAACCTTCCTCATCAATTGATAAAAATTGTGTGGTTTTGTTGTGTTTACCAAGTCATACTATTTGTACTTCTTTAGTTCACTGAAGCAGTATTCAATCAAGGAACACAAATTGCAATTAAAAAGGAAGGAAAGCATGGTCTGACCATATCAAAAGAAGGATACTTTTGTGCAACACTGGAGGAAAGCTAACTCTGTTGGCAAATGCAGTCAATGATTTCAGAAAATGTGGTATCTACCCTCTGAATTCTCATGTCATACCTGACCACATCTTTTCCATTGCGGATGCTAATCCAAATGATCATCAGCTTGGAACACATACAACATCTACACCTACAACTCCTCAAACAAAAACAAAAACAAAAAAAACAAAAAAACCTCTGATTTTGCCCTCAACTTCTTCGGAAAGTTTTACTCCAACTAAAATACTTCATGAATGAGCCCTGTTCCAAAGCTGTCACCCAAAAAGTGGAACACGAAACAATCTGCATTGGTATTGACTTTACCTAAGAACCTGAAGAAGAAAAAGCAATGTGTTCTCAAGGGAAGAGAAGAAAAGGAGAAAAAGAAGATGGAAAGAAAGCTGAAAAAGCTACACTAGTGCAAAGAAAGAAATGCAGTAATCTCCTCTTAGAGTATCCCCATTGAAAATGCTTATAAAATCAAAAGGAAAGCCAATAAATTACCTTAGGAGTGAGTTTAGAACAGGATGTGATCTCTTCTATATCTGGTGCCCACCTGCCCACCACTTTTAGGTGTTTTACTTATATAGGCAAATCGCATCAAACATAGCAATTTTTGCGATAAATCACATGCAAAGTGGATACTGCCAACCTAAATGAAAATGTGAAATCTGCTAAAAATGCGATGCGCTGT
Organism: Deroplatys truncata; assembly: GCA_030765065.1. Lineage (NCBI taxonomy): Eukaryota > Metazoa > Arthropoda > Insecta > Mantodea > Mantidae > Deroplatys > Deroplatys truncata. The sequence goes on along the minus strand of CM060984.1, from coordinate 236,883,718 downwards.
TGTTACCACTATTTCTTCTTCTTCTTCTTCTTCTTCTTCTTCTTCTTCTTCTTCTTCTTCTTCTTCTTCTTCTTCTTCTTCTTCTTCTTCTTCTTCTTCTTCTTCTTCTCCTTCTCCTTCTTCTTCTTCTTCTTCTTCGTTTGTTTCCACTGAAAAAACACAACGCATTCATAGTAAGGAAGACTATCCACCAAAATTGTAATTTTTGTATTCTTTTTGTGAAAGTTTGTTATATTAATATGTTATTTCCATTAAATAAAGAAGTTCCTTTACTGCAACAGTGGTAGATAGTTAATGCAAGCTTACATGAAAAAAAACCTAACCTAAGACTAACCTTCCGTGAATTCATAAACCTAAGGTTGTATAAGATCCCTCGGCTATGCCCTGTGGTCGTTTCCGCAGTCGCTGTGCTTTTGCGGCAGTCATTTTTCATATGTTGGCAGCATAAGCATATGACATACAGTGACATCTGTTGAGCTAGTGCATGACATAGTGTGACATCTGTTGGACGTATAACACATGATATTCATCGCCGTGGGGATACTCTAAGAGGAGATTGTCCCCAGTCTGATCAGTTCTGACAAACCAAGTAAAGGTGAAGAAAATTCTCCATCCTCAGTTGCAAATAAATGTGCTGAATGTTGGGAAAATTATTTTACTACAATAAAGAAAGATGACTGGATGAAATGTGTGAGTGTATAAAATGGTTACATGAGAACTGCACAATGTACAAAAGAATAGGTTTATGTAACACATGTGGTAAAGGCATAATAAGGTAAAAGGGCAAGGTGAAAATATCAAAATAAGACAATTCTTTTTAGAAAATGAAAATTAATATCTGACTTTGTAGTAACTTAATTTTGTGAATAAAATAGTGAAGCTTAAGCAGTATTTAAATGAATTAAGTTCCTTGCACTGTCTATCCATACCATGTATCAACTCTCTAAAGCAATAAGGGAGATATGCTGCATTGTCGCATTTTTGAAAGTCACAATTTTCATAAAGTTGTTAAATACTCTTAGCAGTCAAATGTTAATATTATAACAAGTTATTGTTTCAGGATATTTTGTGTACAAAATTAAATTTTTTATAGCCAAATTTTTTGAGGGATCAAATAATTGCACAAAGTGTGCCTGCCATATCTTCCGGAATTACTCTATTAAGTTTATTTGTCATGTAAAGCTATTAAACATTTGGTTAAAATAATCAAAATCATTACAGCCATTTTTTGAGAGAAAGGCTTTTCTGGCTTCAGGGAACCTCAAAACATGCATTTTCAGTGGATTCTAGTTATTTAATTTTTGGATGGAATACAATACTTCCTCTACTTACTGTTGAGTATGTAATAGGGAAAGTAAAAATGTAGGATACAAGGTGTGGTCAAAAAGTAACAGAAATTTTTGTTTTTCTTAAAGAATTTGTATTTAATCAACATCAACTTTGTCCGCTTCAATGTAATCCCCTTCAGATATAATACACTTGTATCAGCGCTTTTTCCAATCTTGGAAGCACTTCTGGAACTCACTCTTATTTATGGTGTTCAGCTCCTGCAATGATTCTGTTTTTATCTCATCAGTGGTGGCAAAACGTCCTTTCATGGTTTTCTTCAGCTTCGGGAATAGAAAGAAGTTGCAGGGCGCCATGTCCGTGAATACGGTAGCTGAGGCAGCATAACGGTTTTGTTTTTTGCCAAAAAGTCACGAACAAGCATTGAGGTGTTAGCAGGTGCATTATCGTGATGCAATTTCCACGAGCGGTTTTGCCACAATTCTGGTCGTTTTCTTCGGATTGCTTCACGCAAATGGCGCATAACTTCCAGGTAATATTTCTTATTGACTGTACGACCATAAGGCAGGAACTCCTGATGCACTATCCCATTGTGATTGAAGAAAACAGTGAGAAGAACCTTCACATGTGATCGAGCTTGACAAATTTTTTTTGGTCTTGGCTCTTCAGACAGTTTCCATTGGGATGATTGGGTCTTAGTTTTGACATCATGTTTACCCATGTTTCATCACTTTCTTTAGACGTTCTGGTTCGTTTTCGACTTCATTCAGCAATTCCTGAGCGATGTCTACGCGACGTCATTTTTTGTCGAAATTTAACAATTTCGAAACAAACTTTGCTGCTAGACATTTCATGCCCAAAACATCCAAAAAAAATTGCTTGGCATGAGCCAAAGAATATGCTGACATCATCAGCAACCTCTGTGATGAATCGGTGATTTTCCAGAACCATGTTCTTTACTTCTTCCACATTATCATCAATAATTGATGTGCTAGGGCAGGCATGGCGAGACTGTAAGCCTGCCCCGAAGCACCTTGATGCAACCTGGATAACAAAGCTATGGAAGGGGGAGAATTTGGAAGGCGGGCGGGTTAGTGGTAAAGAACGAACTGATTCAGTGGCGTCCTGTACTCTGTATTTAAAATAAATTAAGCTTTGCCGATGTTGTTTACAATGAGAGATTCGAAATTGGGAATTATGTTGTTTACAGCTAGACGTAACTGGTCAAGAAAATGTTCGTTCGTCTGTCGGGATCTGCATTTGCTTTTTACTAATTTAATCATGGAAAATAGCTATTCACAGACGTACGTTGTACAAAACATTGCTTCCCTGGAAATTGCATATAATCGAAGTTTCGGATATTTATTGTCGCATAAGATTTTAAAGCATTCCACTCCTATTAAATCCTTGCATCTGACTTTCATGATTTCGTCAAATTGTAAATGAATCAGCTCCCCTTGCAGATTGATTCTGGCCTTTCTTACGTCTATGTTTAATGGATAGACATACACTGATATATCATATTTAAAAACCCTGAAATAACGAAATTTGTAATCACAAAATTCACTTTTAAGTGTTAAGAGAATACTAATATAGGTGATATCTGAGGAGAAATTTGAAAGGAGATTTAAATATGGAAAATAGTGCACCTGTCCCTCTTTCAAGTGATCTACCCAGAGTGAAAGTGTGTTTACGAACGCCTGCACTGAACTATACTTATCAACAATATTTTGATTGCGTCGTTGAAATGTAGTATTCAGTTTAAGTGCGTACATATATCGCATAAGAAAGCTAAGTCGCGACCCAGACCTCGTTATTTAATTCCTAAATTTCCATTCCCTAAAATAAGGAAACAATATAATTACAATAAAATGACCTTAAAGCATATGAGAAAATGTAAATGTAAAGCTAAAATAAATTGCCTTTTCTTTCATGAATCCGGGGTTACAATATAACTAGCGTGATTTCTTTTCTCTGCCATAGTTTGAGTCTTTGTAGTTGGTTTAGGTCCATTGTTTTCTATCAATTTCAAAATTTCTTGCGTTCTTTCGCGTCCTGTGAACATAATGAAAATTAGCAGTCTGACTTGTAGTTTAAATAACAACTAAAGTCTCATTAAATAAAATGTTTAATAATAACAATAATTACAGACCCAACTTACCTTGTAACTTGGCATATCGGAATGATAAGCATTGTAATGGCGTTTCATGTCGAATTGCACTACTCCGCTTTGGGACATATTAAACATTTTGCATTGCCACCATCCTCAACGAAGAACTTCTCCTCCCATTCCATGAAATGTTCTGCTCTTCGAACGTTGCTTTGCAAGCGGCATTGCTCGCCGCCACTGTTTGACGTAGTACTGACCACGCTGACATGGGTAGGAGGTGGAGGGGCGGGTGAAGCTACGGAGGGGTAGTGCGCGAGTCAACTGAAGCGCAAATTGACTCGCGAAGCACTGTTTCGCCATGGCTGTGCTAGGGTGTCCAGGGTGGTCGTCATCTTCGACTTTTCAACCCTCTTTGAAATGTTTATACCACTCGTAAACTTACTTATAGTAGATTCGCCAAAAGCCACAGTGAACATTTCAAATGCGGTGCTGCACTTTATTCCGTTTTTCAAGCAAAATTTAATGTAAATTCTTTTATCCATCTTCTTCGAAAGTAAAAATTCACCGAGCACTCGAAAAGACGTTTATCTTTTTCGACTGCCAACAAAAAACTAAATACTCAAAACAACTAAAAATGCAAACATTCATCATGAACATGTGTACAAGAAGATAAAACAAAAGTTTTGAACATTGGATGTATAAGGCTTGCAAAATTAAAAAATTCCCATTATTTTTTGATCACATGTTGCCTCACCATTATATGTTGTAATGGTAATTATGTTTACTGACAGGAAAACTTTATTTACACACGACTATATTTTCACCAAAATAATTCATACTTTATAATATGTAGGTTTAGTTAAAACTCCCTCTCTATAAATAACTTTTGAAGCATATGGTTCAGGGACATGAAATTTAGTGTCTGAGAATGAACGAATAAATAGCCGATTTGTCCCTGAAGAGCTAAGGCTTCCTCTTGTGAGGGGCAGCTTGATATGACTCATATGGGGGAGCTAGTCTGCGTAAGTGTTAGTTTTCTTGCATTCTATCTTCCGCATTTCGCACTATTGTTCACTCACTTCTTTGCGATCGGCACTGCATGATCTTGTTTGGGGTTCCTTACTTTGCAATTTCTTCCCTTAATTCCGATCTGACACTAGGTGGTTGTGTTTAACATTCTTCGGATGTGTCTCCAGCTGCTGCAGTCCTGGTCCAGTGTGCTTCTACTGCTTTCTTGAAGGTGGCGTCCCATCTTGTTCTGAGTCTGCCTTGTCGTCTCTTGCCGATATAGGGGGTCCACATTGTAGAAATGTATGCCCATCTGTTGTTCCGAGGCCTTGTCATGTGGCCTCCTCACTTCCATTTAAAATTGGTGGCTTGTTGAAATACATCTTCCAGTTTTGTTACTTCCCTTAACCTGGTGTTGGGCACTCTTGTCTTTGAGGGATAATCCTAACACCTTCCTTTTCATTTTTCTCTAGCAAACTTCAGTACGTTTCTTTTGTGTTTCCCTCAAATTCCTATTACTATACAGCAGTAATGGGAATATGCAGGAATTGGTGTTTTGATTTTTATTTTCCAGTTGAGTTTCTTGTCCAGTAGAACGAATTTTAGGGTCGAAAATGATTTCCATGCTGTTGCTATTCTGCATTTTACTTCTTTGTCCATGTTGTTCTGCATACCTACCAGTTTTCCTAGGTATACGTATTCTGGTACATGCTGTAGTAATGTGTCAATTTCGATTAGTATGTCTTGGCTATTTGTTATAACTTGTGTTTTGCTCATGTTCATCGATAGACCAGCTTTTTTGCGACAGTTGTTTAGCTCCTGGATCATATTTTGCAGATCTTTGGCAATACTGGCAAATAGTACAATGTCATCAGTAAATCTTTAAGTTTATGAGCCTGTATCCATTTACTGTGATACTGTATTTCTTTCCCTAGTTCTCGGAATATCTCTTCCAGCAAGCTTGTGAATAACTTTGGGGAAATTGGATTTCCTTGCTGCACTCCCCTCCTTATTTTAAATTTTTGTCCCTCTCATTCCTGGCTACTTCGGCTTGTGATTCACTGTAGAGTTTAGCTAGTATCTGAGTGTATTTTGGCTCGGCTTTTTGCTGTTGTATACTAAGAATTCAAAAATTGTATTACCATCTCTTTTGGACGTCCAGTTCAACCAGAAGTATTTCCAACTCTCTTATTTTAAATGATATACCCAATATATTGTTATATGTTTTAATAATGCTCATTATGAACTTGTCAAAAAGTACCCTCGCTAGATACTTCTGCACATATTCATTGTTAACTACGAGAGACATCCAGAAAGTAAAGACAATTGCACATCATGCTCAGTACCGGTCCACCACCACCACAATTGCATGTGCGCTAGTTAGCCCCTTGCTCCACCTCAGTGTGAGTCGAGTTTCGTTGCTGTGAGATCACGCCTCTTTGTTCTACAACATATCCAAATGGCGGCGCCAATTGAAAATCCCTCCAAATGTGAAGTGCGTAGTGTGATTCATTTTTTGAATTCACAAAATGTTCGACCAATAGAAATTTATGGTCAAATAATGCAAGGAACAAGTATTCAGTGAGGAAATGGTGCATAATGTTTTTAAGCAAGGAAGAACCAGTGTGCACGACGAAGACCAGTGTGGGAGCCATCACTCATTACAGATGAGTTGAAAGCAAATGTTAATGAAAGAATTCAGGATATTCACTTGTTTCCGAAACTAAAGGACTTTTAAGGTGGAAAAGCATTTCCAACCAACGAAGACCTCAAAGAGCCAGTGACAGTCTTTGATGGTAGAAGAGTATAACATCGGCATTGAAAAACTGGTACCATGTTACAGTAAATGCTTTGACAGCAATGGCAATTACATTGAGGAAGAGTAAGGTACTCTTATCTTTGTAAATAAAGTTTTGTGTTGATATCTCAGCTGCTTAACAATGTGCCAGTTGATCATAGAAACCATTTAAGGAACAACTTAACCAGACTTAAGAAATATCATATACCACCTCCATTATTTGATGCTTTGGATTTTTTAAGTTGTTCGGTCTTCTCAATATACTACTGACTTTAAATGGCCCCACAAAATTAAGTCTAAAGGCTATAAATCTGGGGATCTTGCTGGCTGCTCTTATGTGACCTCTCTGACCAATCCAGCATAAATCTGGTCTAGGTGCTGATGAACATTTCATCCATAGTGAGCTGGAGCTCTATCTTGTTGGAAATAGATGTCACCTCTGTGTAGTTGATGGTTGATTGGATGTAGAAAGAAGTTTGCAAAGGCTGGTACTACTTGATATCAAAGCAAATACAAATATCTGTTGACATATAGCTTTCTCTAAAGAAGAAAGGACCAATAATATGGTCATCAATAATACCAGCCTAAACATTTAAGATTGATATTGCATGTGGTTCTCCTCAATTCACTTTGAATTCACATCTTACCAGTATTAGCAGAAAGTGGCTTCATCTGAGAATACAAAATGTCAGTAACGGTTCCATATACACCTTGTATGTAAAATGCCCCTCCCCCAAAAAAATTATTTAAAGAACACAAATGCATTTATCATTGGATTTAAGAGATGTGAACACTTAAATAGCCTGTAACCCATGTGCCCTTCCTTTTTAAGACACTTTTTATTTAGGAAATTCATCACAAAATGTCAACAAAGTACTCCATTTTGTTAATACTTGAAGTTGATGTTTTTGCTTCACGTATAGAAAGCCAATTTTAAGTAGGTGTTGTATTGTAGTTCGATTGTTGGGGAGCCGAACTTGAAGTAGTTGCAACCACGTATGGTACCCGGTAGCCTTCGCCCTAATGTTTAAAAATATTAACTTTGTAAGTTGACTGTTTTTTTTAAATATTATATTTGCAGAGACATGAATCTCTTAACAAGGTGTGGTGCAACTGAAGAATGTAGGCTTACACATATTATAATTTTTACTTCACTCCATTTATTAATCCTTGACACGATTTAAATAACACTTCACTGATATAGAGAGCTGCAAGATATTTTTATTAATTACTTGCACTTTTTAACACGTAAACTATTTTTGTCTCACACTAAATACGTATTAAACTTCTCGAGGACACATCTCGCGTCCGGTTAGGAACACTGTCTGCTAGCAACTGAATTCTGAATTTGTACAATTTGCCCTATTTCAGTTTCTGATTGGCTAATCCTACTCCAATAGAATACTTTTATTTAACTTAAGCTTTTTTTCTGGTTGTTGATTGGCTATTTATAAACCGTCTCAAAATTTACATTATTGTTGCTCCAATAATTACAAGTAGCATTATCAAACTTTCTTATTCATTATTGCCTCAAGGTTACCTTATTGTTACCTCATTGTTAGCAACTTTTAACCTATTATTCTCACAGCTCCTACATTATTAAATTACGTAATACATTCACATAACATTATTAAGCATGTACATAATAATATAAACATTAATACAATGACTGTTACATACATTTTTATATGTTATTGTATACACATTTTGCTTTAAGGCGGGCTGTTATTGAATTTATATTATATAATTTGACTGAAATCATTTAAACGTTAAAAATGCTGCCTCATACTACACATGCACAGAAGAAAGTGCCAACACAACTGCACTAGCATAACCCGTGAAAATGGTGATGTTTTTGGTTCTTCCATTATTTGAAACCAATACATATACAAACATACACTAACCTAAACTTAACCCTGGGTAAAGCTTGAAACCAGAAGACCCTTCGATTTACTGCAGCTCGCTATGACCTCACAGGCTCAGTTTACCTCATACTTGTTTCTTCCATTCTATTTGTCTTTTGTTTTTTGTTTAATGATGCTCTCTTTGCTTTGATCTCCAGCAGTTTTTTCACTCAGATGTTGGTGACACTTCCAGATGAATTGCATAGTCACAAAGTCACTGCTACTGCCCAAAACTTGAACTAATTAGCTAAGGTAGACATGGAACAAAGTCCAATTTATCTAAGAAAACCTGGATTATTCTTAATGCGCTCCATCATTAATTCACAAAACTATATGGCAATCGTCCTCTCAGAGTTCCTGCAAAAGTTGAATTTTATAAGTCTTACTTGGCACTTTTAAAGATTTTATCACACAACTTCATCATATATTGGATTCTAATGCCAAATTAGTAGTAGACATTTTTGGATTTTCCTGCACATATGGCCATGTGCACCATTCTCGATCAAGATTTTACGGCGGTAAAATATGGACTTTACCGCGCTGAACGGTCATTTGTGGTGCATCGACACCGGTAAAAGTTTTTTGAGGGTTTTACTGCGGTTAAATCTGACCGGCCATGAACTGCCGGTTTTCACCAATTATTTCCAACTCTTGTGCTGAAATGTTAAAATTGCGGAATGATATAGGTTAGAATTTCCAACAAATAGATACACTCCATTTTCACCAATGAATTACATCCTAATTAAGTTAGTTTAATGTACTTTGTCATTTTTAATGCTTAAGACCTTTTTTCCTGCGACAGGTGCATTAAATATCCTGACCCAAGACATAATGAAAATCCACAGAATCACTGCGTTACATAACATAATTATATCAGTTGAAGCATAGTTCCAAGAACAAGGCAGAAATAAGAGAAGTAATGAATGGATTTAGTGCAATTAATACATTTTCAAGAATATTATGTACTTTAATTGCACATATATAGGAATCCGAAAACCTGAAGATATCAGTGCTGAAGTCTACAATCTGAGGTAGTCATCGTGGTGTCGGGGTAGCATGTGCACTTCGCATTCAAGGGGTTTCGGGTTCTAATATTGTTTGGAAGTATTTTTTTTTTCTTTCTTTCTTTTTTCTGCCTGTTTTTTCAGTAAGTGAATATCGACTAAGGTAGCTGGAATGTAGTCAGTGTGGAAGGAAAGAAAGGAAGAAAGAAAAAGGTCTATAAAGTTCAGCACATTTTTCTAATCAGTTGTAAGGCCAACTTTTCCTATGTGTCCATCTTAAAGTTATTGCTTCTATCTCTATACTTTCTAACTTTTCTTAAGAATTTCACGTTAAATTTAATAAACAGTAGATAATCTCTGGTCTGCTTTTGCTTTCCGCCATTGCACGCTTAACTACATGCATATGCTTCAACAAAGAGGTAGAACAAGTGAAAAACAGATGACATGATGTACATCCGGGTGCGTTCAGTAGAGTTTACCTGCAATGAACAGTGCGCTCAACCAAGGTGAGCGCCTGCCAGGTAACCACGGTCACTTAAACAGCGGTGAACATTGATGCACCGCTGTTTGATGATTACCACGGTAAGCTGAAGGTCCCTGAAGAGTTTGTTTAACGAGAATGGTGCACACGGCCAATAGAAAACATTCAGATCAGTTGCACTTTTTGGGCTACCTGATCTCAGCAAGTCTTTGTGCTTCCAGTGTCATTAAACTTCCTTAAGATCCTTGTCGCTGTTATATGTGGAAATGGACTACAATTCAGATGCATACCATGAAATAAATTTGTTGCCTGTCTCCATAATCAACCGTCATTAAAATTACAATTCTTTCACTTTCAGTCTTTAACAGATAGAATTATTAACACATTAGATGTCAAATTTAATCCTTTAAATAAGCCATGACTGTATAAATAAAGATGTTTCATAGATAAACAGAGAGGAGTCACATCACCACACTTTCCAACTTTTATGGTTTGCCCTAAAATTTACGTGAATGGAGGCCTTTTATGACATTACTACAGTGGATGCATTTTTACAGTTTTTTGCGCTGATTCAAAGTGTAACAGATTTTCAGCAGAGACATGGCAAAACATCAATTTCTATTGCATTATACCGGGTGTTTCAGAAATACTTTTACAAACTTCGGATATGGGTTCCTCACACCAAAAGAAGGAAAAAACTTCAGATGAACATATGTCCCATAATCCTTGGTTTTCGCATTATTCCTGTCACAATGAAAGTGTGAGTTCAACGGCCTTTGGGGTCCAACCTCAAAACGTTATTTCTCTATGCATTCATAGAAGGTGTTGACCCATTGTACTACATACGGTAGATGGCGAAGTGTTGCCATGGAGACTTGTTTACGTTTGTCATTAGTCTGTCTTCAACATTTCAATTGTGTACATGTAGTGAGTTAACTGCACGTATTTCATTCCACCATGGCTGGATATTCATTTCATGAACAGGCAGGCATGATTTTTATGTATGGTCGCACGAATGGTAATGGACACGAGGCTGCACGGCTCTTATCAATGGAGTTTCCAGACCGAAGACAACCGAGTCATCCAACCTTTGTCTCTGTTTATCGTCGCCTTGCTGAGACAGGAACCGTTGCACCACGGACTATTGATTGAGGAAGACCAAGAGTTGTTCGTATGCTGGAACGCGAAGAACAGATGTTAAAGTGTGTCGAAGACAATCCAGGTATCGGTACAAGACAATTGGCTGTGGCATCTAGTACATCACACGTGACAGCATGGAGGGTACTTCACGAGCAGCTCCTGTATCCATATCATATGCAATGTGTGCAGGGCCTTTTGCCTCCTGATTATCCACCACGGGATAACTTTTGCCGATGGTTTGTAGCACAAACAGCCAATTCATTGTTTGTCTCGTCAGTTTTGTTTACAGACGAGGCAACGTTTGGGAGAGATGGTGTTACCAATTTCCACAACATACACGTATGGGCAGATCGTAATCCTCATGCTGTACTTCAGGCTAGACATCAGCAAGTTTAGTCTGAGTGTGTGGGCTGGTATTGTAGGCGACTGTCTGGTAGGTCCATACGTTTTACCAGCACGTCTTACTGGTGCTGTCTACAGGGACTTTATCCAGCACACTCTTTCCGACTTACTTAACGAAGATGTGCCCCTGCAAATAAGAAAAAACATGTGGTCTATGCATGATGGGGCTCCGGGACATTTTAGTCGCATTGTTCGAGATGCATTGACTGGTATCTACCATGACCGATGGATAGGCAGAGGAGGACCAGTTCCATGGCCTGCACATTCTCCCGACCTCAATCCTGTGGAGTTTTACCTCTGGGGGCATCTTAAATCATTGGTTTATGGAGCAGCCATCCCGGATGCAGAAACACTTCATTGACGTGTCATGGAAGCCTGCAAAACCATTCGACACCATTCCAGAGTTTTTGACAGGATGCGACATACCATGATTCGACGAGTACAGGCATGCATAGAAGCAAGAGGAGGACATTTCGAGCATTTATTATGAGTTTTGTGTGTTAGTGTACCACTGTGTTTAACACCTCCTAACGAGAAAACAAAGGATTATAGGACATATGTTCATATGAACCTTTTTCCTTCTTGTGTAAGGAACCCATACCCAAAGTTTGTAAAAGTATTCCTGAAACACCCTGTATAGTGATGTAAGACTTCTTGCTAGCTTAAGATTACAGCCTGAATGTGCTGTGCTAATAATACAAGCGAGTTACTTACACGTGTGAAATATTTTATTTTCATTCTAAAACTCGTACACTACTTCTCCACATAGTCACCATTTCTGTCCAAATACTTTTGGTATCTTCGCAGCAGTTTTTTGATACCTTCATCATACCATGCCGGGTCCTGTCTCTGTAGCCAGCGGTTCACCTCCTCTTCCACCTCTTCATTAGTCGCAAACTGCTTGCCTCCAAGGTGCAACTTGAATTGTGGAAAGAGATAGAAATCACTCGGAGCAAGATCCTGAAAATAAGGTGAATGGGGAAAAAGATCCCATTTGAAATTCTGCAGCAAATCCTGGGTCGTGTCAGCTGAAGCTGAATGGGGGCGAGCATAGTCATGAAACAGTAACACTTTCTGAGACAGAAGGCCAGGACGTTTTCGTTTGATTGCAGCTCTGAGCTTCATAAGGACCGTGGAGTACCTCTCAGCTGTAGTGTGTCGGGGCAGGCAGTCAACCAGTAGAACACCATTACTGTCCCAAAAGACAGTAGCCATAACTTTGCCCACAGAGGCTGAGGTCTTGCCCTCTTTTGGTGCACGCTCATCAGGTTTCTTCCATAACATGCTTTGTCGTTTTGTTTCTGGAGTTGAATGATGCACCCAGCTTTCATCTCCAGTGACAATGCGGGAAAACAGTTGATCTCCCTCTCTTTGAAGCATTTGCAGGAAAGCTCGGGATGCCTCAATCCGTTGTTGCTTGTGAGCATCAGTAAGCAAACATAGGACCCATTTTGAACAGACTTTTAGATACTGCAAGACATCTGACGGGATCGTCGCAATAGAGGAGCATCCAATTTCCATACCAGGAGGCAGTCGATTCATTATCTCATCAATGCTGACATGTTGATCTTTGTCCACCACATTCCAAACTGCAACAGTGGCTGCATTGCCTGTAGTGGTAATGGGCCTGCTGCTGCGCTCCTCATCATGCACATTTTGCTGTCCTTCTAGGAACCATGAACACCAGTAGCGAACCACTTGGATGCTCATGCATCCTTCACCATAAACACACACTAAATGGTGATGAATATTGATAGCCGTTTCATTTTTCGCCGTGAAAAAGCGAATAATAGAGCGGAGTTCACAAGTGGACATGCTATCAAGTGGTAGCTCCATGGCAGCTGGCGCTGTACTGGCGAACACTGAGCAAGCACGTGCTGTTTAAGGTCAAACGCAGCCACCATACCCCAATGAAAGTTCCTACAGTACGAACTTAATTTTAAAATATGTGGTTTGCAAATAAAAAAATAGGGAAACTTATTTATTGGAGGCCCTTGTATTACTGCTGTGATGGGCCAGAGCTTATCTGTGCATTTATCCTGAACAAGATGCTCCCCCATCGCTGGACTGCAACAAAATGAAATGCATGTGTACTTTGTTTTGTGGGATTTAAAATTTTATTGCATAACTAATGACCTCTAGTGATAACCGGCAGTAACTAATGAGCAGAAAGCAAACATTCAGTTTTGAATTATGTGAACTGTAAAGTCAACCTCCTTTGTAAATTATTTATTTTATTCATGTTACTATGGCTGCAAGATATGAGTTTCACATATTTTGTGACGGGTTTTGCTACCGTTAAATACGTGTTTATTGTGGCATCGCGAAGAATTTCATTGTGTGTGTGACAGAAAGAAGCAGTACTACCAGGTCTTCAAGGATTCCGATAAAACAGAATTCCTATTTATTTTACATTTTTTTTACATTTACTGCACTGAGCATTTAAAGGCTGGTTCACAACCACCCGAGAACAGTAATCAAAACAGAAACGAGAATGGGAAGCAAGGCAGCATACAAAATATTGGTTCACAACAGCCTGGTAACGAGAACTGGAATTCATATCGATGATCATATCGATCACAGAGTGAAAGTTGATTTTGGGCATTGGGATTTAATTTGCTTTTAACTGACAAATGATATTTTTTCCCTACTTCTAATTTAGTCAACATAATGCGGGTTAGCCAACATCAAAATTAGATAGAGTGAACATAATCTAAATGCATATCCATTACATTTCCGATCGCTCTAGTTGTGCCAAGCTTTCATTTCTTTATTTAATGGCATACATTAAAGTTGTTATTGTTCTTTTTTTAATTTCCACTGTTTTTTTTCTTTCTTTCTTTATAGCTTTTGCTATTGTTTTTGAGCGAATAGTCAGTTTTGAGTTGCATATAAACAAACTACAGATGACCCTTTCACCGAGGAACCAATACTAAATGGATATGCAGGTGTCAGGATCTGAGGTTATGAAGCACATTTACTACTAATTTCTTCCAGTTTCATGTTTCAAGCTTGTGACTATAGAGAGCACTAGTGGCTGTTTCATGTCATGGCTGCCTAGAATAACCTCTACAGTGAAAAGTCTAATATGCGTTCCCGGGACCAGGGAAGGCTTCCCGTCGATTGTGAACGCTCCCATTTGAATACATGTATTTCAACTTTCTCGTTCTGGTTACTGTTCTTGTTGGTTGTGAACCAGCCTTTACACATTCTAAATTTCATGTCACTGTAAAATTATTACACTTTGCTGGGTGAGGAGAAGTTTTACAGATTTCAATTTCAGGAAGTTTTCAAGTATGCATCACAGTAACCAAAAGAAGCATTTTAGTTGTATTATTTGTTAGGTCTAAACTTTTCTGTTTTCTTGATTTAGCAACAACGAATTTGTACACAAGTATTTATGAAAGCTATGAGCATTATTTGAAATTATAAAAATAGCCGCTTAATGCAAGAGAGTATGAAACAGGAGAGCTAATATGGCAGGCTGTGAGACGACCACCAACAATACGCACGACAAAAGAGGATGTGTACATGTATCAAAATGAGCAAAAGCGCCAGCTAAAGGACGTTAAACTCACAAAAAAGCACCACCTACAATCACAATTAGTTTTGCTGTGATTTTTATTGTTATCCCAGGGATTACTGGCTCCTGATCTTAAACAGAAAGACTGAGTCAGCACATGGCGACAGAAAATCTGAGATAGCAGAATGATCATGTGATAAGGTGTATGGAGAATTGCTCTCTGACTGCCTAGTTTCTTTAGTTTGACATAGACATAACCTTGAAAGCTTCGAACTTGCAAACTTCTAAGTTTATTTAAGCATTAAGAGTCGAATTTGGGACACGTTTGCTTCATTTACTGTGCAGTTTATACAGGACATGTTTCAGAAGCTTTCGCTTCCATCTTCAGCTGTTGGTCGACTGGTGGCGCTGGTGTGATCTCTGGTAGATGCGCGACAAATTCGGTATAGATGTCTGGAGGCGATATTTCAAAGTTCAGAATTCTGTGTTTGTGTTTTTGAATAAAAATCCTCTCCTATATGGGGAGTTCTAGCAGATGTTTACTTCTTTTAGTAGTTCAGAGTTTGTGTCTATTTCATGGTTTGTTTCCCATAAGTGTGCTGCAACGGCTGATTGTCTGTCTGTTTATATTTTATGTTCTGGATGTGTTCTTTGTTGTGGATGTTTATGTTGTGCTTGGTTTTTCCATTGTAAACTTTATTACATTCTTGATAGTTAATCTTGTAAATCCCAGGTTTGGAAGATTTTGGTACCTGATCTTTCAGAGGAGCTCTCAACAGGCTTTTTAAGTTGAATTTATTTTGAGGGGCTAGGATTATGTTGTGTTTTCAAAACACCTTTTGGAATCTGTTATGTAAAATCCAAAAAGGAGCTG
Organism: Deroplatys truncata; assembly: GCA_030765065.1. NCBI lineage: Eukaryota > Metazoa > Arthropoda > Insecta > Mantodea > Mantidae > Deroplatys > Deroplatys truncata. The sequence continues at coordinate 236,868,187 of CM060984.1, read as the reverse complement.
TTCGGATTGGGTTGGACTCAGTGGGGCAGTGGTTCCCAAAACCCATGGGAGATTGAGTATGTCTGGCTGGAAACACCCAGGCAGGGTTATGCGTTTCTTTTAACACTCTGTGCAGACTCTCTGAAATACAGCATAGTCAAACTGATTAATGGGTAAATGATCTGAACTTGACAGTGCATACATTTGCTGAAGTCAAAACTCTTGAAGTGACAGCAGCATTTGTGTTTGCTTTAATTTTGTTGCGCACGAGTGGAAAAATCTCATGTGTTGAAGTCACATGAGTTTCTTTACTCCCGTTTCCACAGTCTATCCTTACAAGTCTACTTCTTCTTAGTTTCATTACACACTTCATTGCAGGTATAAGGATACAGTAGGCTAAACTGATATTCAGATTTTTGAAAAGCAGATCACTGTGTGATGATGACTTTGAATTCCATGCTCTGTGTATGATCACGAGAAAAATTGAATAGCGACTTAACACTTGAGGAAAGTATAAGTATTTGAAAAAATTTATATAAGTTGTGTCCCTTAATGTGATCTACATTTTTTGTGTGGTAAGATTTTGTTTATCTTTTATGATTTACCAATCATACAAAAGTCATTCAGAATGAAGAGGACTTCACAGACCATTCAAGATATATGTTTTATTTGTTGTGTAAATATCTTAAACTTATTCTGTTTTAGTCAAAATGAGTAGAGCTATATTTGAGAAAACCAAAGATAATGAAAATTGTTCTATGTGTTGCAGTGGAGGGTTTTAATTAAAAATCTTTGTGTCGCATCCTAGGAAGATGCAGAATATAAATACCAAGTTTGGTAATGAACTGACTTTTTGTTTTTTATATGAATGCTTTTTTTGGATTCAGGAAGTATCAAAACATGTATTTCCAGGGAAATCTCAGTATCAAATTGTTGGGTGGAATGCAATGCTTCCTCTACTTACTATAGGTAAGTAGGAGATAAAGCAAAAATAAGCGCTGGTGGATATGCTTACTGCAGCAAATTGTAGGTGATGTGTAAAACCATCCACATACAATAAGAAGTATTTTAATTCAATTAAGGTACATTTGTGTGTGGTCTCATTACTCTGTACAAATCTACCTGATAGAAGCTTTTATACCCCCGCCGCTGTAACGTTGCACTTGACAGCTAGCGTTTAAGTTGGTACACTCACAAAAAAACAGATGAAAAGCTTCAACCGTTTGACTTCCTAAGCCAATCACAAGGTAGCATTCCGGATGGTCGATGACAAAGCGGAACCGGAACTAGAATCGGCTCTGTTGCCGGATGTAATATTCCCAAGCACATGCTTCAGTTTGTGAGTCTCTAGCACGAGCGTCGAGTTGTTCTTTGCAAGCTACATATTTTTCATTGTTATTTATATTTATGGTTATTGTTTGATGGTTTTGTTATTGTTCGTTTATACATATATATTTATGTATTTTACATATATTTCATTCATATTATTTATTTAAACAAAACTTAAGTGCGACAATGTCTGAAAAACGATGCCGATCGCCGAGTGATGTTTCACGAAGTGAAAATCCTTTGCGCCTATAGGTGTGCCACTTAATAGTCAGGCATTGGAACCATTAAGGAGAACCCGGGAATTCTTTAAACAGGAAAAGGAGTACGTGAAGCTTCATGGCCATCCCTCTATTCCTGCTGATAAAGCCGTACAACGAACTGCAGCAGCTCTTGGACTAAGCACGAGAACTGTTATTCACAAGGCTACGGTGGACGCGGCTTCGTGGAAGAAAAGAGTAGATCATGTGAATAAGCTAATACGAAAAGCACAAGAAATAGACAGAATAGACAAGGAATAGACTGTGAACCATTGATGATATGCCTTGGTGAAGACGATGATGATGATGATGATGATGATGATGATGATGATGATGATGATGACAATGATGCTTCCGAGGATGATGACGACGACAACGGGGATTTGGATGGAATTGAGCCATTGCAGTTTTAAAAGGCGAGAGTGAAAATAACTTTATTATGGCATGCTTATAATTTGTTTTATTTCTCCTCATTGTAGCAGGAAGTTTGCATTTTGTTTCTATATTGTCAAAAGTGCATAATTTATTCTACATACGCTGCAGTGTTTATGCAGAGTTATTTTCAATTAACAATAATAATACAAAATAGTTATTCATTGACGTTCACTACTTACGTACACTTTTGTATGCGGCTTAAACACGATAAAAAGGAGAACAATCAGCTGTTGTTGTTTACTAGCCACTCTGGCCACAATGTAGCCAACCTTACGCGAAGCCACACGAACTGTCAAGTGTAAAGATACAGCGGCGGGGGTATAGTGCTGAATGATGTTATGGCAGGTCTGGTTGTGATAGTGATAATGACTGTAGTAGCAGCATTGGTGACTGTCCTGTGACTAGACCTTTGTTTGATGATGTACCTTCGTAAAGAAATACCTTGATGTTTTATTGGTATGTTCTAGCCGGGATAAGACAGAACTGAATGAGCTAGTGTGTGAAAAGTGGCTGGAGATTCTACTTCGTCATGCAGGACTTGTCTCTGAAGAGGAGGCATTTACTAGAATAAACCAACCACCCTCAGATTATGAAGGTAACTAGGGAATCGTAAAATTTGTCAGTAACTGTGCTATACTGTACATTTTTGTTGCTGGATCTTTTTTTTTTTTTCCTTCCCATTATTGTGAATAAATACCTACAATACACCTTGAAGTTGTGTGTTCTGAAGTCGTAATATCATGTTTCAGTAGCAAAACCAAAGTTTTGGGCAAAACATTTAAGCGTCTTAATATACATGGTCACCTACACATAACTTTCAACTCAATGACACCATAAAATGCAAATAAATAAATAAACACCTTTAAATTCCTTCTACTCCTCTCCTTCAGTTCGCTATGGTGGCATGTTGGACTTTATGGTCAAGCCTGTCACAGCCTCCCATTCCTCACTCCCCTGGTTATAGGGCTTGCAGCCTAACTCAGGTTACTAAAACACAAAGTTGACCAAGGCCACATGTCAGGGCGGTCAATGTAATCAGAGAAATCACCAGGCAATCTATTTACAAAGATGCACTATTTTAATCTTCTACTAGTATTATGAGTTATTGTCTTATCATATATATACTGCCTTGTAATATTCTTTTCTTCAGTGCAAAGGTTTGATCATCAGCTTCCCTTGTCCGCTATAATCGCTGGTTATGTAAAACCTATAACCTGCATATACCTTAAGTGTTAAATTAAGCATTGAACCGTGCTATGGACTTAATTTATATAACATGCATATATCATTAGACACTGCAAATTATTGTACTGTAATAGTATCAAGAACAACTTAGGGTTACATTTTAATATGATTTCAGCATACTTACCTTAACCAAACAATTAAATTTCTTGGTTTTCTTCTATGCAAATCTTGTTTCTCTAAACATAAAATCCCCCACAAACAGACAATGCTTACACCAAAAATTGTAAAAAGAATTCAAATCTGTAGTTAAGTGCAAAGGTAAGATCTAATAATTAATAATAACCTAATAGCCTAATCTATAATAATAATAATAATAATAATAATTAATAAGTGAATGCTCATATAATTAGCCCGATTAATATAATATAATTAATATTATAATCAATGTGTCGGTTGGTGACTAAATGGTAGGCATGCAAAGTTTGAACGCATGCGAATGTAAAAACAGTACGGCAATGTAACTGATACAATATAAATAACCTTCACAATACATGTAACATGTGCATATTTACGGAGAGTTACTGGTTATGAATAGAACCTAACAACCCAAATATCATCAGCTTCTAGTGACTTATCCCATAATGGTGGAAAAATGTCAAAGTTACACTTTTGTAACCTCTCTGTGGACCAGTTTTACCTTCAAATATTGCACAGGTGCAACAGTGGTACCTTCCCCTTGCTAATTATTCTTTGTACTTCTTCCTCTCCTCTCCAATTGATATTCTTAGCATCATTTGGTAATTTGACACACACAAACTATGTATTGATTAATAATAATAATAATAATAATAATAATAAATCTGTTACAAATATATACATCTAATTCACATTAATTGCTATACACATGTTACCAGTCATATATTTCTCGGTAGGAAATGGTTCCTGATCTTGTGCTCGCTCTTTACTTCTGTTTGCTGTTTATTTCCATTTATTTTTCACCTTGTACAAGAATTTTATATTAGTCTTTGCTAAGCATTTCTTTTATTATAATGTATCTCTAATATATGTATTTCTCCATATTTTAAAGATTTGCCGTTTGACACAGAATAATGTTTTTATATATATTATTAAAATACACAAGCATTGAAAAAAATACTTGTTTTATTTATGGACGCTCTTTAACTGCTGTGGTTCTTAGCGTCCCATTCTATATTGAGCGTGAAAGACCAGAAGTTTATCAGGCTTGAGATTCTTGTACATGCCGTAAACCTACAACATGGGACCATCAGTTTTATTTCCCTTCCAAAGGAAGCCATGCTAGGGATTTTTATGCATGAAAAAACCCAACGCCCTCTGCTGGGTTTGAAATCGTTACCTTGGGAACTGGTACCCCTAGATCATGGAGGGTGACACAAATATTGAAGGGTTATAGTAATACAGAATGAAAGCAAATAGTTAAAAGAAGAAATTAAAATTGGATTGGTGGCAGTTCTTGGGCAACCTATTGTTCCCTTAAAGTGATATATAACTAAATCTGTAGGAAGGGACTTGCCAACGACAGCTAACATTGTTTTGTTATTTGGTGCCTCCTTATTAAATCTCCCCTCATATTGTTCTTTAACTTGAAGCAAACTCAGTCCATTCTGACGACCTATTCTGTATGACCAGAAATAATGTTGCACAATAATAAACAAATTCTCTTCTATTGTGAGAACCATAATTGCAGAAATAAACACAACTGAACGCACAACGTGTCTTACTATTATGTACAATAAATACTTCATTGCTGTGGAAACCTGGACTGTAAGTGGTCAATAATTTCAATGTCGTTTGTTTTGCAACATACTGTATATCCACTTACACTTTTAGCTCCAGAACCAGTTTTTTTTGTGTTTATTTTTTAAAAATTTCATGAAAAATGCATAAAATGTCATTTATAGTTAAAATATGGTAGAAATTTTGTGAAAATTCTGTAATACTTTTTAATGTCATAGGGCAATGGCTCTCATTGTTGCAGCTGCGGCATGATGTTTCCTGAAATTTGACTGGAGACAAGCTTTCAGTTATGGATTGTTGATCATGTGCACTGCTTATGGTCATATTTCTGTTGTTAGTTTCCACGCAGTTCAATTATTTTTCTGCTGCATCAATTACTTCAAGAACTTCAAAATGAAAGTATTTCTAACGGAATGTTCACAAAAGCTCAGGAAAACTGTCAGCTGTCATGGATGGTCCTGCAGGTCATAAAATAGAATAACAACACAGTCTAAATTTTCGGGTTAATGTGCTTTTCCAAATGAATTCTCATTCCTTTACAGGCATCATCTTCAAAAGGAATACATCTTTTTTTTAATTTTTTTTTGTCATAAAAATAAAGGTTTTTCACAGAAGCAATCAATTTTCGCAAAAATTTATGGCAAAATTGCAGCCATAAATTGCTCACATTTGCCATAAATCATGCATATATTCTTGCTGCACATCCCCATTACATTTCACGTTCATTGTTAATAACAAAAAGAATGTTTGTATTAACTATGAAGGTAATTGACTGCTACAGTTATTGAAAGCTTTTTCTCTTAGATGACCTTGTGAGTCTTAGTCCTTCTCATCCCAAAATTTGTTGCTGTCATTATGTTTGAATGAAACATGCATAATTGCTGTTGGCATAGAGAATTCATTAGTTTTAAAATACGTTTTAGATATTAGCTGACACCTAGTGCCTTACAAACTAGGAGACCATCATTCTGCTTGAACTATAGAAATAACTAGCTGGCTTACCTGATGCTGCATTTGTAGTTTTTTTGTTAAACTTGAATGACAATTTAATTAATTTCATTTAACTCATCCCATTCCTTATGAAATTATTGTGCAGTGTTCTAGAAAATTTTTATTATGAATCCTCCCCTTTATAATTGGAGTTTTGTACAGCCCCACTATTCCTAATAACATATGAAAAACCGTCTGATATTTAAGCAAAAGGATGTGAAACATCTGCGCAACGTCTGACTTCCTTAACCTCCCCCCAACAGTCATCCAAATTCTGGAAATGTTGCATAGTCTATAAGTACCCTTTATCCATGGAACAGTCATTGGTCAAAATGTACGAGCAATGTTTTTAGATAGTCACAGTAGGGATATTTTTAACCTTTGTAGCTTCTCTCTGATCCTGCAGCTATTTAATAATATAAATGCTGCATACTTTTCATATAATGCAGAAACCCTTAACATATAGCATGAAATAAAGGTGAATATGTAGATTCTCCATTCCTAGGTCACCAATTTAATCTCTGGAAAAGACACCTTGTTTATGACTATTGAGAAAAATAATCTTCCGAATTAATTATAAAAATCAGTTGACTGATTTCTGATGTTAGCTGGATACAGTTTCCTTTCTTTGCACAATTATTTAATATGTCCTGCTAACAAATTTTATTACAACATAATTACAAAGGAAATAAAGCAGAACTTTCTTACATAAGGAGTATTAAATGTCATTGGCATCTCATGCGTATCATATCATTATAAGGAGATTGAATTCTCTTTGAAGCTGACCCGCATGCTGGATGTGTTGTGATGAAGTCAGAATCACTTAGCTTATGACTGGATTGTTCTCCCATGTCCTCTTCCTTCTTTGGCTGGTTAGCATTGAGGAATATTGACTAAGGTCTACAAGGGTGGGTAAATTATCTGTAGCTACAGTGAAACATTGACCGTAATTAATGTTAGCTTTATTATCCAGTTATTCTACACATCCTGAAATGTGTGCCACAACTCCATTAGTCATTCGAGACAACTCAATCATCACAAAATTTGTAATACTGTAGATTTACTTACAGTTAACATAGCAGTGATTTCTGAGGCAGAAAATTTGGTAAGTCCTGAAGACTCTTGTAGAGCACATAGCTGCAGCCCTTCCTTATGAGAAAAGAATTCAGAGAATTGATGTTGCTGATTTCATGCAATTAATTTGCTCACTTTTTAATCATATAGCTGTTTCCTGTGTTTCCATTTTCTGGTTAATATTCTTTACTTTGAAATTATTGGCTATCATTTAGGCTTTCATTGCATTCTCAACTTTCTCTTTCCAATGGATCTAGTTAAAAATGTGTTGAACCTAAGCTATGTTATTTACTCATTTTTATGACTATAATCCCTTAACTTGTCATAGAGGGCACGCATTTCTAACTTTGAAAGGAATTGCAACATTCCGAGTGTTTTGTCCATAAACCTGTGGTATCGCTTTCTTACTTTGGTGTTTCAATGCCGCCTGTCTGAGGGTTGCAGCTACCCAGCACAGTTTCTTTCTCCTACGCAAGTAACAAAATATATATATATATAAATATATAAAGATTTCTCCTATACAAGTTACAATATTAAATACAACATTTTGTATCTTTGTTAGTGCCATTGTGTGGTTACAACCACACATTTCTTTATATTCCATCATTTATGTTATAATAGTATTACTTTATATGTGGTTATTTTATTGAAATAATTGCCAGACTGTGTTGAACCATATCATCTTTTGCTTTGCTTTGTTTTCTATTTTAGTTGCTAAAATGCATGACCATCTATTATATTGTGTGGAATGAAATATCCACAGTATTTGTCTTATTTTACATTTATTTCCTTTGGCATAACTGTTTTCAATTCCATGGCAGTAACTGCAATGTGTTTGTACTCTAGTACATAGGCTTTGTAAATCCTTTTTAGTAATTTATAAATGTGAATTACTGTCCATTCCAAACCAGAGTTCCCTCTGATGTAAACAGAATCACATGCTTCGGCTTGTCACGAACCCAAGAGCACATTCTTATGCCAACGTAAATAGTTCCTTAATACATGTATTGTATCATGAAATATTAGACCAGGAAAAGATTACAACTGCACATTTTATTGCGGTTATCATAAGAACTCATTGTTAAAGGTAATGGATATATACTAGCTGTTTAAGAAATTACAAAATATGATTTTCTTCTGCTTTTGCGCTAACGTCGAGAGCATCTTGTTTGTTAATACCAACCGCGTGCATGACTGCCACTCTCTTACATATACAACAAATGCAGCAATGAATTCCCACAGGTGTTATCTGAGTTCCGAATAAACACTTTGCATAACACAGAAAATATGATAAACGAACAGCCATTCATAATATGCTAGCACACATATGCTCAGCTCAGGTCAAATCTTGTGATTTAGTCAGTTGGTATTTGAGTTCACATAGCAAGGAAGGTGTGTGTTTTGCGAATAAACTGTTCAAACACAAAAGCGGGAAACAGTTAAAAAGTGGGGAAAAACAAACAATACTTCATATATTCAACTCAGTATTAGAAAAATACCAACACTTGCATTAGTGCATATTGCGAAACTAATATCGGATTTTACAGGCATTTCAGTGAGAAGTGTAACCAAAGCGAGCAGGGAATATAAACAGACATAATAGAATATAGAAGAGGATAAAATGTGGGAACTTTGTTCTGTGCAACGGTGCTATGGAATTGTGGATAAGCTTGTCAATATTTTGGAGACTAGTTCTGATTCCGATATGGCCGCTGAGTCATCTTCGGAGGATTCGGATATGGGTGTTGCACTTTTGCCCGAGGATTGTGATTAACGCAAGTAAAATATTCATTGCCGCATACTTATAAAATCGATTGTTACCTCAGGTTGTATTTTGAACTATGATTCTCTCCTAGGACGCCTTTTTATAGATTAAACAGTATTCAACAAGCACGTGGGAGGGGAACAAGCAACCATTAGGCTAGGATGCGAACTACTTTCATGTGGATAATACAAAGGGTTTGTTTTCAATGAAAGGCACTCTGGTTTAGAATGGACAGTAGGTGTTTTTATAGAGTATGTCTGTCAGAAAGAATAGGGCTTTTCAATGGTGAAAGAATTACCAACATTGGCTTGTGGTTTTTGAGATTACCCTATATACATACAAATTTTCACTTTATGATATTAATGTAGATTTCTTTTTGGGAAAAGGTAGGCAAGAACCCCATAGTTGTATTTTCTGTTTCAGTAATCTGGGAAGCTCAGAAAGGATTATGCAACATAATCTACAACAGTTCCATCGCTCAGGTGTTGTGCGCAAAGAACCATGCTATTGAGAGCATAGTCATGCGGATGCGCACCTACAGGGACCCTGAGCTGCCGCACAACATCAAGCTGTTTGATATGAGAATGTTGTTTCTAATAACAGCGCTGTGTTCTGAAGTGAGACCAAAACTAAAAAATGAACTTCATGGTCTCACATATCTCATGGAGATTTTGGATCTCATCCTGAAGGAAGCATCAGGAGACGAGAGAGGGGCAACTTCTATGGATGTACAGATCATGCTGAATGTAAGTGAAAAAATATTCCTGGGTGAAAATATTTGTAAACCTAAGGTGTTTTAATATATATACAGAGTGAGCCAAAAAACTATGAACTGGCTGCACAGTGTTTTTCCTGTCCGCGTCCTCGGCGCTCGTTGCTGTCTACCACTGTCATAGAAAAGCGCGGATGAAACCATACAACATTTTTAAAGCTACTCTTAAAGGCTTTGCTTACCAACTTTATCAAAGGAGATGCTGAAACTGGCCACCATCGTTGTCCATACATTTTTGACACCTCTTTAGGAAGCTATCCAACATTTGCCGTAGTTCACGCTGAGAAATGCTGGCAATTTCCTGGCAGATATTTTGTTTCAATTCTTTCAGGGTGTGTGGGTTTGTCTTGTACACTTTGTTTTAAGTTACTCCAGAGATAGAAATCGCGGGGATTAGGTCGGGTGACCGAGGGGGCCGCACATCTGTACAATAATTCTGTCCTCAAACACACTTTCAATTTTTCTCATCGAAATATTGGCCGTATAAGCTATTGCAGTCTTGTTGAAAAACGGCAAAATCACGCTCCCTGGCTGTTAATTCTCTAAAAAAAAGGGAGCAAAATTGTATTCACATATGTACGGGCCTCAACTGTTGACTCAAAAAAATTTGGCAAGTGATGGATAGTTTCCTAAAGATGTGTCAAAAATGTATGGACAACGACAGTGGCCAGTTTCAGTATCTCCTCTCATAAAGTTGGTAAGTAAAGCCTTTAAAAGTAGTTTTAAAAATGTTGTATGGTTTCATCCAAGCCTTTCTATGATAGCGGCAGACAGCAACAAGCGCCGAGGATGCAGACAGGAAAAACACTGCGCAACCGGTTCGTAGTTTTTTGGCTCTCCATGTGTATATATACATGTGTAATGATGATACTCATATGAATCCATAAGGATTAATTACCCAACATTTATCTTAGAGGATAGGGAAAATCCCCCCTCCCAAAACTTAGCTTTATCCAAGTTAACTCACCTCAACTGAGATTCAAGCTCAGAGCCCCTTGAATGTGAGGCAGACATGTTGCCACCATACTATAATACAATAGAGGTAGGTTTTATGTCACTATTATATAAATGAGTAAATCCCTTGAGTGCATGCAAATTCTAATAGTATTTTGCGATTATAAATTACAGTGTGGATAAATTGTAACAGAATGTAATTTCTTAACATAAAACTTAAAGTAATTTACAACAGAATAAGTAATCAATCTATTACGTTGATATTGTAATGAAAAGAAGCTAGAAACAGTGATGTGTATTGAATTTATTTAAAGGTGAGTCGGAATTGTTACACTAACATCACTTAAGTGATGTTAGTGTAACAATTCCGACTCACCTTTAAATAAATAATCAATCTATGTTTACATACTTGTCAACTTTTATGGTTCGCATGTAAAATGTATGGGAGCGGAGGCATTTTAATGACTTTGTGGCAGTGGGGACACTTATGGGTTTGTGAGCAGATTCAAAGTGTTTCAGATTTTTGCCACGGATATGAGCAAAGCATTAAATTCTATTGCATTATATTATAACTTAAGATTACAGACTTCACTGGGCTGCAACAGAATGCTTAATGTGCAGATTAAAGATTTGATTGCACCACTAGTCATCCATAGTAACCAGCAGTAAATGGGCACAAACATTCAGTAATGGATGATGTGAATTGTAAAGACAACTCCCTGACATAAATTGTTTATCTTATTTATATTTTATGGCTGCAGGACGTATCCCAGTTAGTGACAGTTTTTTTTATAGTTCATGTTATTAAGCACAAAGTATGGACTAAAAATCTGTGTATAGCCCAGGAAGTGATGTTCTTTGCGGGTTTATTGTGACATCGGGAAGAGTTTCAGCATGTGTGACAGAAAGAAGCTGTACTGCAGTCTTCAAGGATTCTATAAAACAGAATTCCCATTTATTTTACTTGTAATTTGTGTGTACATTTACCACACTAAACATTTCATGTCATCACAAAATTATTAAGCTTGGTTGGACAAGGGAAACTTTATGGGTTTAATTTTTGGGAAGTTGTCTAGTTGTATATACAAACACACTCTCCCGGAATAATCAGAAGACAACCTATATATCCGAACTCAATTTTTTTCTAGTTTTGTTTCTCATACATAGCATGAAACTTTCTGTCCCACAGTGATGACTTATCTTTTTTAAAATCTATATTTTTATCCCATTTACAAAATAATGATTTAATAGCCAAAGCCTTTTAGATGTAGTAATTCAAACAAACTAATAAACCAGGTGCATATAATCATGGAATAAACTACAAATGTAAATTATAAAGCTATTAAATGGATGTATACAATTATTTAGGAGAAAACATTTTAGGGTATTTTTTTACTGTTTGTGCTTTGGATTTTAGAGGACATCTAATGATTCTGCTTATGGTTGAAGAGGGTGTTTATACAGTCATGAGTTTAAAAAGTTCTTAGGGTTTCCTTTAGTTGGATTTGCAGGTTCCTCTTGGTGTCTTCTATGTAAATTTCATGGCAGTCTTCACTGGAATTTAAAAGTAAAGCAGATAAATAAATCTCTGTAGCTCACCACTTTTGGTCAACGGAAGACAACATTAAATGGGAAATAAAGGTTTTAAAACATGCCAAAACAGTAACAGAACCCACAGCATGAGAAAAATCCACCAGAGTAATGAATTTTGAAATTTCAATGGTAGGTGACGGAATGAAGTTTTCCATTAGACAGCTAGATGGCAATACAAAGTGAATTAAGGAATCCCCTTCCAGATGCCAGTGGACATATGGAGATGAACATCTTTGAAACACCAATCCAATTTGAGTTATATAATAATATCTTAACTTAAAAAAATATTTTTGTGTCTGCATTGTTTTATAAAACCACTTTTTCATTCTGCACAAATTGCTGTTGCAGTTTACGCAAGTTCATCATTGTCCTGGTGCTCTGTGTTTAGCAGTTGCAGAACCTACCATTTGTTGCTCATAGCATACGAGGTCTGTTCAAAAAATTCCAGAACTTGGCCCACAACATTTTTCTACACTTACATTTTACTTATTGTGCATGGTCTCCTTCAAAATGCTCTCCTCCACAATTGATACACCACTCCCAATGCCGTTTCCACTTCCGGAAGCAGTTTGGTACACCTCTTTCTGGATCGCGTGAAGTGCCATCTGCGAATTTTCTTTTATCTCGTCTATCATTGCAAATCTTCATCCTTTCAACAAGGTTTTCAACTTTGGAAATAAAAAAAAGTGAGCAGAGCCAGGTCTGGAGAGTATGAGGATGAGGCAGCACAGTGATATCATTTCTTGTGCAATAGTCACGCACCAACAGGGATGAATGTACAAGTGTGTTATCGTGATGCAAGAGCCATGAATTGTCTCGGTACATTTCAGGGCATTTCCTTCTCACATTTTCTCGCAGGCATTGCAACACGTCCCAATAGTACTATCAATTAACAGTTTGTCCCTGTGGCATGAATTCATGATGAACTAATCCTTCAAAGTCAAAGAAACTATTGGCATGGCTTTGACATTTGACCTGACAAGCATTTTTTGGTCTTGGAGAACCTTTCCCAACCCACTGTGAAGATTGAACCTTGGTCTCAACATCATAACCATAGACTCAATGTCTCATCACCAGTTGTGATTCTCTTAAGGAACATCTAGTTCTCATTTGCACAATCCAAAAGCTCTTCACAGATTGCGAGGCGATGGTCTTTCTGGTCTTGACTCATGAGCCGTGGGACGAATTTGGCAGCAACACGATGCATTCCAAGATACTGCATCAGGATTTCATGACATGGTCCAACTGAAATGTTACATTCTTCTGCAATCTCTCGGACAGTCAGTCTTCGATTGGCACGCACAATTTCCTTTACGTTTCTGACATGAGCATCGTCGGTAGATGTCGAAGGGCATCCTGAATGAGGGTCATCTTTAACTTCCATCAGGCCATTTTTAAACTGTGTGAAGCATTCATAACGAGTATGGCTTAAGCACTCATCACCATAGGCAACTCCGCCATCTCGAAATTCACAAACTGTGCAACACAACGTTCTACTCAATACAACACTGAACAATAACTAACAGACATAGAATAATGAAAATTCCGGCAGTTACACATTAAACACAGGCATGTGCAGGAATGCCAACTGCGTTTAGCTCCAACTCTCCATTGGCGCAAAATTACAAATGTTCCGAATTGTTTGAACAGACCTCGTACATCACAACTTTTGTAATGCAACTCAGGTGTACTAAGTTACATTGAGGTGAAATCGGATGATGGATTGCCGTGTAAGCAGGTCAGCTATGAGACATTTTACAGATTGGGGGCTTGGAAATAATTTTGGTGTATGGGGAATTTGGTTTTAACTGGGTGTAAGATTCGAATGAAGTTCTCAAACCAAAAGAGGTCTAGCTGAAAATGAAGTTGTTTACTTCATTTGTAACCATCTTTTGGTATCTTGCTTCTTATGGCAGCAGATGTGACATGTGCTCAACATGAGATGATCTATGGTATGAGTCCTGGCGTGTCATTGAATTTTTTGGAGCCTGATTCAACTTTTCAACTTAGTGCTGGTGTGAAAGATGTTACCTGCAAGTAGAAGTGACATGTCTTGATAATTAATATCAGCAAACTCATCTCATTCTGGCTTCCACAGAGATGGAGGACATCTCCATTAATGCTGCCTGCAGAGTATCTGCAGCATCTCCTCTCGAGATTGGACATTCGATGGTAAGATTCTTACGTACTTGGTGAATGTTATGGTGTAGGTCTGGCATGGAATTGTTCACTGGCGAAATGGGACTGGTGGTCTTGTGGCTCCAGGTGGTGCTGGTTGTGGAAACTTTGGTGTTGGTTATTGTATGCACTGTGGCACAGTGGACTAGAGTATGAAGCTCTGGTTCCCACCCGGGTTTGATCTCACCCATGAGGGTGCAGATGCAGGACCAGTGCCCACTCAGAATTGTGGGGAAATTAAGGAGCTTAGATAGACGGTGATCCTGGCCAGAGCCAGTGTTCTGGCTTTGGAATGTGTGAAGCTGGCCATATCTCCTCCTCGAGTTGTTTGCATAATCGTTCACCTCTGCCTAAAGTCGGGTTGATAGGCCCAGGCTCCAAACACATTGGTCTGGGTGACTCATTTGGTTAGACACTGGCCTTCTGATCCTAAGATCGCAGGTTCAAACCTAGCCTAGACCAATGGTTTTTAAGTATGCTTAAAAGCAACAGCCCCATGTCGGTAGATTTACTAGCATATAAAAGAACTCCTTGAAATTCCTGCACATCAAACAGCACTGATATGATCATGGCAATTGACAGCGTTGTTTATTTTTATTTTCTGGCTCCAAATGGGCTTTAGCGCCACAAAATTATTATTATTATTGTGTGAACAATGTTAGTAAATCCAAAGCCTGTAAGTACTTCACGGCATTTTGTTAGTTTGGAGTTGAAGTCATGAACCCTTCAAGCAACAATTATGGCAGTTGAAGTCAACATTTGAGCCCTTCAAGCAACAATTATGGCAGTTGAAGTCAACATTTGAGCCCTTCAAGCAACAATTATGGCAGTTGAAGTCAACATTTGAGCCCTTCAAGCAACAATTATGGTAGACTAGCTGTATTATCAAGATTACACAGGTATATAGAGGTTGAAAGTAATGATAAAGGTGTAAGTTGTTAATATATAATTTGCTCTCACACCTAAAGCATAAGTGTCCAAGGCTTTGTCCAGAGGGGTCAAATGGTACCAATTTGTGCATGACGTGTTGGAAATATAAGTACAGGTAGTTATTTTTACTTTCTCTACTATGTAGGTATAGTAAGTAGGGGAAGTATTGTATTCCACCCAAAAATTCGATACCGAGATTTCACCGCAAATATATGTTTTGAGACCTCCTAAATCCCAAAAAAAGCATTTTTGGAAACATGTCCGTGTGTGTGTGTGTGTGTGTGTGTGTGTGTGTGTGTGTGTCTGTGAACAGCATAACTCAGAAACGAACAGTCGGATAAACACCAAACTTGGTATTTAAGTTCAGTATCTTCCAGAGATGCTACACAAAGGTTTTCAAGAAAATCCCCCACCCCAGATTACCCTTTACATGGAACATTTTTCGAAAAGTTTAATTTTCTCATAAATGGCTATAACGATTTTGATTAA
Source organism: Deroplatys truncata (assembly GCA_030765065.1). NCBI lineage: Eukaryota > Metazoa > Arthropoda > Insecta > Mantodea > Mantidae > Deroplatys > Deroplatys truncata. The sequence continues at coordinate 236,852,481 of CM060984.1, read as the reverse complement.
AATATCATATGTTTAAGATATTTTCATGACATATGAAATGTATATCTCAAATTTTCTGGGAATGTCTCCAAAAGTATTCTTCATTGTGAACGACTTTTGCATAACTGGTAAACCATAAGAGATAGACAAAATTTTACTACATAAAAAATGTAGATCGCGTTAAAATACACAATTTATATCATACACATTTTTTTTGTTGAGTGAACCATTTTTGAGATATTGCTTGTTATTCCCTTAAATTTTCCAATACTTATACTTTTTCTCAAATGGGAATTCATTATTCATTTTTTTTTATGTCCTGGACATACAAAGAGAATGGAATGCGCCACATAGCAACCAGCTCTTAAAATATTTGACTATCGCTTAAAGCCTACCAATATTCCCTTGCATCTACAAGAAAATTAGCAATAAGATTAACATCTCGATTAACATGAAGCATATGGAGAAAAAGCATTTGTAAAAATAGTTTGTAAAGAGTAGAGAAAGTCATGTGAGTGTAACACATCAGATTTTTTTAAGTTGTATGGTTTTCTATAATTTTCACCAAGCCCTATAGTCCAAGTGCACAAATATGTGCCATTTGACCAAGCACTACAGTTTTGTCTATAAGGGTTTGAAAATAAAGTAAAGGTTGCTTTTAAATATTTCAGAGTATTATATAATTGAGAATAAGGATTAGGTGATTTTTGGAAGTTGTAACATAACCTAGAATTTTTGCTAACTCCTATGGTTTAATTATGCAATATTTTGACCATATATTTTAAATGGTGCCAATTTCTATGTGTTGAAAATATGGTAGGGATAGTTTTTAGTTTTTTAGAGTTGTAAGGTAGCTTATTTTCATTGTATCCTACAGGGTGGGACATAAACACCTGACAGTTTTTAAAGTAGTCCATACACTGTGTGCTTGGTCAAAGATACATTCTACTCAAATTGGATAATATACAATTGCAAGGAGTTTCACATACCTGGTTCACTTATGAAAAATAATGTCCTTGAGATGTCCACATTGATTTTGCATGCACTGCTCCATCCTGGTGGGAAACGAATGCATTACTAACTGTAAAATGTTATAGGGATCTCCTGTATTGTCAAGCGGATGCGCTGCTATGGTTCTAAGATGGTTGCTGGACATGTCCATACACCTTGCTATTCACATCTGGCACTGTTAGTTCTGATGAACAGGCAGGCTACTACATGTAACCTTACCATGAAGGACAATGAATTTTTTTGGCCATAAAAATCCTTAGCATGGCTTCCTTTGGAAGGGAAGTAAAGCCAGTGTTGTAGATTTATCACACGTAAAAGAACATCAAGTCTGATAAAGAGGCCAAAGCAAAATTTGCAGTCATTCACGCCCAATATAGAATGAGATGCTAAGTATCATAGCAGTTAAACAGCGTTCATAAATAAATTAAATTTAAAAAAAAAAACTAAATGGAAAACATCCTTCTGAGTATCTGCATGCTAATGTGGGCTGTGTGAGTGATGGGTGCATCTTGTTGAAACCAAAGCTTACATCTTTTCATGCAAAGGAATGTTGTCGGGAAATGACAATATGCATGAATATGCTCCAGGACAGGCCAATGCTCCATCAACTTAACTCCATGCAGTGCACTAGCAGGCGATATCACTACTGCCAACCCATAACACAAATAAATCATCCGTGAACTATGCAATCTGAAACTCTGTGTAGTTGTGTATCTATCAACATGATGAAGTAGTATATATTTGTAGGTAGTTGGAAGATGCTTCATGTTTATCTGCACCACGTATGGAAGCCAATTTGTCGCGGTAACTTCATGTTATCTATTGCTGGGCGCCTGTTATTGTATTACTAGTTTGAATGTTGGGTTATTTGTCCTCCGGCTAGCTATTATTACTACTCAGTCGAGCATATCTCTTGAACAGGGTGTGTAAATGGAAAGGATTTGTTACTGAAAGATAACACTTATAAAAGAATTTGTTTTTACACTTTTATTACCGCCACGCTTTATTCATTTCACATTATCTTTCGATACACGCCAGACTGAAACTGTTATATTTTCTAATATTACTATAATCACTTATTTGCTGCACATTATTAATTCACGTATTTCACATTTATAACTAGCTTTACGACGCGAGAGATTCTGTAGAATTGTGTAACGTGTACTTGATGTATGCTTCCGTTGAACTACATGACGTATAACCTGTGGTATGATATTTTGGACTGAGCTACGTATTACCCGCAAATGCTTCTGTTAGACTGTGCCTTCCCGTCTCTCTGCTTCATAATTTATACTCCCTCACCCGATATGCCTAAAGATTATAACCGAGCTGCTATTGGTTAATAAAACGTGCCAACATTAGCGTCTATATTTATATCCAACCAAAATTACAAACACAAATGCTCTAGGGAAGAAATTCCCGCCATTTATAAGAAAAGCACGCCAATCTGACGTCATTTGCTTGTCTCTAATAATTGAAAAACAACTCACCCCCTCGCTCATTGTTGCTCGCTCTTATGGTCAGTTTCAGTGAGGCCGTGTAAACTTATTTCCTAACAATGCTTATAATTAACAAACATTTCAAATCAATGTCATACAATAATGCTTATTTACACTACAATCACTCTGGCATTTACATTGTTGTGATACAAATTACTGCCACAATGACTAGAATGTATCTTTGGCCAAGCACACAGCATTACAGACTACTTTAAAAACTCTCAAGTGTTCATGCCCCACCCTGATTAATATAAGCATACAAAGTTTCATCTATATAGGCTAAAGAATGTTGATTTGTATGTTAGGGGTTGTAAACGGGGATTGAATGTAAGGGTAGATTATCATTTTTGTCAGATTTTAAAACCCAGATGTTCCAGTTTTGTCAAAGTCATACCAAAAATACTCCTTGAAAGCAAAGTTCAGTGAAATCAGAGAGAAGTATGCTGATATGAACACAATATACAACCCTGCTCTAAAATAACTCAATTTTAAAATATTTTAAACCTCCCCATCTATCCCTTTGGTCTTGAAGTCATTAAAAATTTGCCATATTTGCAATAAAGTGACAAAAAATAGCCTCTTATGTCCATATTCAACAAAACAAGATTGAAATTTGGTGACATGAATATGAAAAAGAAGGCCCTGACCCCTGGTTTTAAAATGTTTGGAGACATTATATAGCTGTGATCATCTGGAAGAATAGGGTTTTCAACAGTGAAAGAATTATCAAAATCAATTAAGTGGTTTTTGGTATTACCATACACACAAACACATTTTCTCTTTTTATAACATTAATATAGCTATGTAGGATCAGCGTTATAACTTAATAAGCACGGCTTATACCTAAAGAATGTACTGAACAAGAGTCTTAATTTATTTCAGTGATGTCAAGGACACATGGACATTAGGACATTGAATTGAACAGTATACTACTCCCACTCATTGCCACTCTTTTAAATATACATTAATGATGCCTCATTTATGTTACATTACCGCCCAGCTCTGTTATCTGTCAGCTTATTTTGCCAGTCAAGTATTATGGTGTTGCCTTGGTATTGCATCAGCACAATGTATCTATTACTTTTTATGTTATACATAAATGTCAAGAAGTAATTGTCAAGCTCACTATACTGTACTATTTGTCAATAACAATTTACTAGTAACAGCAAAAAAAATATAACAATCTGGTACTAAACGCTGAACAAACTGTGTGTCTTAATTTTCATATTCTGAAAAGCATGAACGAATATAACCCAGTGGTAAAGTTAGAAGACAAAAACAAGAACAAACTTCCTTGGCTTGTGGATACAGGATATTTGAAATGGAAAATACATGTGACACATCTTTCAAGTAAGTTAAGTAAAAGCATTTATTTCCTGAGAATGTTAGTTTAAAATGCTAGCCCTGCAATAATAAAATAGCTCATTTTGCTCACATACATACCATAATAAAATATGGCATAATATTTTGGGGTAATTCACCAGAAGCTAAACCAACATCTAGTAACCAGTAGTAAATGGGCACAAACACACAGTAATGGACGATGTGTGTATTTTAAAGTCAACTCCTTCATTTAAATTGTTTATCTTATTCACATTATATGGCTGCGGGATGTTTCCCATTTTTACTTTCTCTACTATTTACTTGTAGTATACTTAGAGAAGTATTGCATTCCACTCAAAAATGTGATGCTGAGACTGCACTGAAAATATACATTTTGAGACTCCCTGAACCCCCCCCCCCCAAAAAAGCATTTTTAGAAAAAGGTCTGTGTGCCTGCATGCATCAGAGAGTAACCATTTCCAAATATTCAGTGTTATTGGTTTGAATTTTCAAATGCTTATACTTTTCTACTGGCAAGTCTCTGTTCATTGTTTTCTCGTGGTCACGCAAAAAGGATGGAATTTAACCATCACTAGACCTTGGAATTTTAGGCCCTTAAGGCTGGTTCACAACAGCCGAGAATGGTAACCAAATGAGACGGGAAGATTTTGATTCACAACGGCCCAGTAATGAGAACAGGAATGCTTATCATATCGATCACAAAGTGGAAAGTGATTTTACACACTGGGTTTTCATTTGTTATTAACCAACCAATTATATTCTTTTCATCTGCTTCCAGTTCAGCCAACATAATGCGAGTTAGCCAATGTCAAAATTTTATAGAGTAAACATTATGTAAATCCATGTTTGTTACATTTCCGATACGTCTAATCATTCCTTTAATTAATGGTGTACATTAAAGTTGCTTATTGTTCTTTGATAATTTCTGCTGGGTGTCGCTGTTCTTTGTAGCTTTTGCCATTGTTTTTGAGGCAATAGCCAGTTTTGAGTTGTATATAAACAAACTACCGATAATTCTTTCACTAGAGGAATCAACATTTCATGCATCTGGGGTGTCAGGATTTGAGGTTAGGAAACACATATGCTACTAATTTCTACCATTGCCATGTTTCTAGCTTGCGACTATAGAGAGCACTAGCAGCTGTTTCATGTCAAGGCTGTCTAAAATAATCTCTACAGTGAACAGTCTAATATGCACAATATAGATCTAATATCCCATTCCTGGGCCTGGAAAGGCTGTCAATTGTGAGAGCTCCCATTTGAATACAAGTATTTCAACATTGTTGTTCTCGTTCTGGTTACCGTTCTCGTTGGTTGTGAACCTGCCTTTTAAAAACCAATTTTTAGGCACCTAAAATAGGCTCTTAAATTATAAAAATAGTCACTAAAGACACAGTTTTTGGCACCAAAAAATATAGTTTACACGTGAAGTAGTATTGTTCTTCAACTGTTGTAGTTTATTGTTGAATTGTTGTTTATTTATTTATTTCCACACTTGGGAAACCAATTTAAAGTTGTTTACGTAATTTAGCACCATGCTTTGGGCGTTCATTTTGAAGTAGATTGTTTGTTACATAATATTCTGCTACGTATGAGAAGCTGATTTTTGAAGATGTATTTTGGTTGTTACGCTCCAAGTTTATAAATATTTATTAACTTTGTTAGAGTCACGTATCTTAGACAGGGTGTGGTGCGACAAGAATGTAGGCTTACACAAATTTTAAGTTTTAAATTCACTTCTTTTTATTAATCCTTGGCACAACTTAAATAGCACTCACTGATATTAAGAGCTGTGATATTCTTTAATTTAAAACTTGCACTTTGTTATCACGTATACTTAATTTTCGTTACACATGAATACGTAATATTTCTTTAGAGAACACATCTTCCATCCAGTCACTACCAAGGTCTGCCAGCAACTGAACATATTTCAACCATCAAAACCCGTAAGCTTCTGTATTTCAAGTCTCTGATTGGCTAATCCTAGTCCAATAGAATACCTGCATTTAATTAAAGCTTTTTCTAGCTGTTGATTAGCTAATTTTAAACCTTCACAAAATTTGCATTATTGCTGCCCTAATCATGACTAGTAACATTCAAACTCTCAAACACATTATTGCCTCAAGGTTACCTCATGGTTACCTCATTGTTATCAACGTTAAACTTATTATTCTTACAGCTCTTGCATTATTAAATTACACAATACATTCACATTATATACATTTTAATAATTATTCAAGTGTTAAAAATACTGCCTCACACGAGCTAAACATTAGATTTTGTGTATCTAAAATGTATTTCCACTTTCTATAAGTTTAAAGATCTGATTAATTAGTGAGCATTAATAATTGCATGATAATAAAAACATTAAATTTGCTAAATTATTATGACTGGAAACATTTTATTATGTTTTAAATTATGAATTTATGGTTGGTAATGCATAATAGCTTATAAAGTTGAAAAAAGACTTCTCAGAACTAATTGAATAGATAATAGTAGAAATGCACCATACACTACCGCTATATCATTGTGACCTAAATGCTCTACAGCTGACAGCAAGCCACTCTAACACAATATAAGATTAAGGACAGCAATGAAAAGGAACTGTTTGAAATACATTGGAAAAGCAACAGAGAAAATCAAGAAATCTTGCAAATGTGTGCATATCAACAGTTAATGAAGGGGACAAGGTATTTGAGTCACGAAAAAATGGGAAATATGCCATTTGAATGGAATTTCTGCCATACTGTAATCACCAGCCAAAACCAATGGATGACAAAGGGACCTAGAGTATGCAAGTATTCTGTTTCTCTTTCTACAAACTAATGAATCTACCTGCTAAAACATTAAAATAAACTGACCTTTTACCTAGAGTGACTCATTGCTACAGCTAAATTATTACAAAGTCTTTGAATCAAACCAGCCCCGTGATGTCAATAGTTAATGAAACAATACACATGGTAATATAGGCACTTATAGGCTCTAAAAATAGGTGTCAATGGTTAAAATAGGCACTTTGGGCACCACAAAACCCCTCCCATTATCTTTTATTTAATATGAAACGTGAACATTTTTAACTAGTTTTAATTTCATTGATATTTGAAAAGAAGCTAGAAACAGTGATGTGTTATTGAATTTATTTAAGGTGAATCCGAAATGTTACACTAACATCACTTAAGTTTACTCACTTAACATGTTTCAGGAAACGGTTGTTCCCATCCTCAGAAGCTAATCTGACTGGCCCGTGTTGTCTGTGTTTCCGTTTTGTGGACTGGATACTGTGGTGGCATCTTGTGGTGGTGAAATGTACTTCCACCAAGTCCCCTCTGGAAGTACATTTCACCACCACAAGATGCCACCACAGTATCCAATCCACAAAACGGAAACACCAACAACATGGGCAGTTGGATTAGCTTCTGAGGATGGAAACAACATGTTAAGTGAGTAAACTTAAGTGATGTTAGTTAACATTTCCGACTCCCTTAAATAAATTTAGTTTTAATTCATTTGTACACATAAAAAATAGGCATTTAGCCTAAAATCTGAAGTCCAGCCATCACATAACACGCTCTTCAAAAATCTGAAGTATCAATATATAATATAACAATAAATATTTGTGACAAATCTTCACTTATCTTATAAAAATTAATTAATTCAAATGCAGGACATGTTTCAGAATCCAATCAATTTCATCATTAACTTTGTTTTTCGATTCATTTATTTACATTGTTACAATTGCTCCCGATAGGTGACGGATTGTTAGCTATGTAACTGTATCTAGTGACAGTAATTGTAACAACATAAATAAACGAATCAAAAAACAAAGCTGATGATGAAATCAATAGGACTTCGAAATATATCCTGCATTTGAATTAATGTTTATCAAGATAAGTGAAGATTTGCCACAAATATGTATTGTTATATTATATATTTGTATTTACTTCACTGTCAATAGCTTCACTTATACATTTAATTTGACTTATCACTTTACCTACTGTAGGCTCACAATAAAATGTGTAAATGTGTTTTGAAAGTTTATGTGGATTAACAAGTAGATAGATAATAGCCTTTTGTAAGAATAGTTTGTAGAAGAGTGAGTAGAAAAAGTCATGTCAATGCAACATATCAGCAGTCACTACCTTGAGAATATGCTTAGGATATGTATTATAAGTTTATAAATGCTGCTACGTTTTAAAACATTGAACCTCATACAGTCTGTCATGTGTTAGATGCTAGTATGAAGATGTATAAAATAACTTACAGCTTCATTTAAGAATTACTTACTAGAAATATCTGAAGTTTTATTCTAAATGTATCTTTTTCCACAAAACTATGCACATGTTAACATGTTCACAGCAGTGTTCCACAGATGTTTTTCTCATCTTGCTTTGTTTTTGAGTTCTTTGGCAGTGTTTATAAATCCTGTAGGAAATATCTGTTTACTGAAAGTATTAAATAAGCATATTTTCTTTATAGGATGACCAGGTTGCACTAGCGTGTGAAGTACTGAAAGTTCTGTTCAACTTGACGGTGAAGTGTGGAGATCACACCCCTGTCGATGAAGAGGAGGAAGCCCATTTTCTACGACTTGTTTCCATTCTGCATGATTTACTCTTATGTGAAACACACACAAGGGACCAATTGGATGGGCTTCAGAAGTATGTACAATTTAGAATAGGATAATATAAATGTTAATCAAATAAAAGCTTCAATGTATTTTCACAGTTCTTTTTTTCTGATATATATTTTGTTATATTACCAATGAGAGTTTTACAAAATAATTGCACATATATAACTGGTTAAAGATATTTTTACTTTCTCTACTACATATAGTAAGTAGGGGAAGTATTGTATTCCACCCAAAAATTTGATACCGAGATTTCACCAGAAATATATGTTTTGACACCCCCTGAATCCAAAAAAAGCATTTTTGGAAACGTGTATGTGTGTGTCTGTGAACAGCATAACTCAGAAACGAACAGTAGGATAAACACCAAACTTGCTATATTCCTGAGATGTGACACGAAGGTTTTCAAGAAAATCCCCGCACCCCAGATTACCCTTTACATGCAACATTTTTCTAAAATTTTAATTTTCTCAAAAATGGCTCTAACGATTTTGATTAAAATATCATATGTTTAAGATACTTTCATGGCAAATAAAGTGTATATCTTGAATTTTCTGGGAATGTCTCCAAAAGTATTCTTCATTGTGAACAACTTTTGCATAACTGGTAAACCATAAGAGATAAGACAAAATTTTACTACACAAAAAATGTAGATTGCATTAAAATACACAATGTATGTCATATACATTTTTTTGTTGAGTGAACCATTTTCGAGACATTGCTTGTTATTCCCTTAAATTTTCAAAACTTATTTTCTCAAATGGGAATTCGTTATTCATTTTTTTTGTCTTGGATATGCAAAGAGTATTAATCTGTGGCAAAGGTGCTGCACCTAGCAACTAGCTATTAAGAGATATGTCTATGCTTAAAGGCTACTGTATTTCTATATTGCCCTTGCAAATACAAAACAAGGGGAACATAGTACGCCTTAAGCGATAGTCAAATATTTTTAGAACTGGTCGCTATGTGTAAAATGTAATTCTCTTTGCATGTCAAAAGATCGTTTCTGCAAATGTTTATCTTGATTAATATGAAATAGATGGAGCATAAGAGTTTGTAAAAATAGTTTGTACAAGAGTAGAGAAAGTCATGTGAGTGCAACACATCAGATTTTTATTTTTATATATATATATATATATATATATATATAGCTTCGATTTCCCCATCAGAATTAGGAAGAAGTGAACAAAGATCACTTAACATGTGAAGCACTATCATCATTCAAGAACTGTATCTCCAAATGTGTGCGTGTACGCATGCAAATTCCATTGGATTTTCTTTCTGCGTGCTTTATTGCCACTAAAGGTTTTTGTTTCAACTGGCACTCATAGTTTTTCATGTTTCTTTTCCTCACACTTTATGAAAATGAAGAGTGAAAAGAGTTCAGTATTGAATTTAGTATTTAGTGGTGATAGTGCGGCTTTAGGCACACAACTGCTGAGGTCATTTGCACCCTGAGTATTTAGTGTTGCAATTCATTTCTTGTTCATTTCTTAGTGGTTTAATGCCCAGTATTCACGTTTTTATACGTTAAGTTAAAAAAAAGTTTAAGCCTGTGATCCATTGTTAAGTTCTTAAAAATAAGTTTAATTGTTACTATCATTATTATACATACCTAACTGAATATTTCATTTTGACAAAATATAAATGAAAAAAGAAACATCACTTTGTAAATAATGTGTTAGTTAAGAGGTTAAGGCAGTGGATATCAAAAGTAGCCATTCTCATACTTGCCAACGTTTACAGTTTGCCTGTAAAATGTACGGAAGCAGAGGCCTTTTTTTATGACTTTGTAGGCAGATTCACAGCATTACAGATTTTCACCATGAACATAAGAAAACATTAATTTCTATTGCATTATATTGCAATTTAGGATTACGGATTGAATGGTATACAGTGCTATGATAGACCAGAACAACTTACCTGTGTGTCTATCCATCACAATCATGGTCCCCCTTCACTGGGCTACAACAAAATGCATAACGTTCACAAAGAAAGTAAAAAGAAGCCATAAGAAACTAGATAATACATCTGCGTTATGCTGGTTAGCTACAGAATTGTTCTCTTAAACCCAGGTAAGCCTAAAACAGTGTTATTAGGTTGGTACTTTGATATGCTCTGCCTTAGCTACAGTTTTACATTCAGACAACAGCCCAAAAGACTATTTGAAGAATAATAATGAAAATGCCCTAAAATAATGCAAGAATATTCAGAATGTACTTTCACACCATCAGGACTTAAGATGGAATCTCTGTAGGCTGTATTTTTATACATTTATTCAACAAAATACTTTAAAAAAACAACAACCTAGGATAAAGTCGTTTAATAATTGTCCTTTTATAGCCACACTGTGAATCTTCTAATGAGCATCCCAAGCAACTGTTACGCTGAACTTATGACTCCTATTCAGAGAGGACTTCATGATTCACCCAAGGAGTATGAGTATGATGGCAGAAACATGGAGACATTGGCTGTTCTTCTTGACTTCCTTAACCAGAAGCTGAACTTAGCAGAGAAGGTAAGTTTAAAAGAATGTGAATAACTTAAAAAGGAGCTTTATGCAATTAAACAAGCCACAATGTAAAAATTAGTATTAGTCGTCTAAACACTCAAAAGTGAAAGGTTTCGCTTACAATATACAGATCATTTGTGTTGATGTGTGATCATATTATGGGAAATTGTTTGCACTGCATTGTTTCTGACTGGTTCTGTTTCCTCTCCACTTTCCCTCCTCTCCGTGTACCAACTAATCAGTTGACAGTGTGTTAGTGCTGTTATAATGCCAAAAAGTCTATATACTTTAGCACAATCTTCATACAGTCAAATACCATTTTAACTAATGTCACTTTAACAAATATTTCAGTTCAACAAAAAAAAAAACTGAAATTCCCTTCTGTATCTCCATAAGTGTCTATGTTAAATTGCTTCATTTGTACGAACATTGGTATAGCGAAAATAAGAAATTTCCCATAATGAATATTTGAGCAATTGAACAAATTTTTAAAATGTTTTCTTGGCTTACTGAGCAAAGCGCTAGTGTCAAAGCACTTTTCACAAGTATTCCCATAGAAAAAATACCTACTCTACTCAGAAAATGCTTATATCAGACTACAATAGACTCCACAGAAATAGATTATATTAACCTTACAGAATTATGCACTAGACACAACTTCTTCACATTTAATAATAAACTATAAACAATCAAAAGGATTAGCAATGGCAAGCCCACTGTCCCCCATTCTGGCAGAACTACATATGAGCCACCTTGAAGTACACATAGTGAAAGCTCACTTATACAAATTTTGGCGGAGATTGTTGATATTTTTTCCATCATACCACAGAAATTAATTGAAGATGCTTTGAAACTATTGAACCTACAGGACAGCAGCTTTAAATTTACAATAGAAATTGAAGAGAACAACAGCTTACCCTTCCTGACCTCATTATAACTAGAGATCAAAATGATTTTAAATTCGGTATACACAGAAAACCTACACATGTGGACAATTATATAAAGAAAAACGGTTGCAACCCAACTAGCCGCCTTTAGAAGTTTGATCCACTGGTTAGATAGCGTCCCCTTGAACAATAAAGAATTTTTAAAGGAACAACAACATATAGAAAAAATAGCAGTAACTAATGGATTCAGCTCAGATCTCATAAGGAACATGGTCAACGAGAAGAAGAAACTCAAGGCAATTTCACAATCTACCACTGTAATACCTCTCTCAAACACAAACGAAATACAGGAAATTCACATACCACCCTTGGGCCTTTAGAAAATTTGAACAAATCTTCAATAAATTTAGCATAAGACTAGCTTTACAAAACAAATTCAGCTTGAACTTGCTAAACACACTTCTCAAAAATACCATCATAAACACATTAAAATCCGGAATTTACCAGATTAACTGTGATGAATGTGATAAATACTACACAGGAAAAACAAAAAGAACACCAAAGTAACATAAAACTAAAACAAATAGAGAAATCCGCTGAATCATACCATTTTGGACAGAAAACCATAGCATTGGTCAAAGTATAAAATTGTTAAAACCCCTGACCACACCAATAGAATTGAACATCTGGGAAAAAATACACATCAAAAACGGCAACATCATTAATTTTGAAATCCCGCCTGTGAACAACGTGTTAAAACTTTGTGCCCCCAACACCAGATGGTAACAGGTTCAGAATCTGCAGGAAGCGGAAGAACAGCATACGGGAGAAAGAGACCTTTAGTCACCCAGTCGCTGACGATGAGGACGAATGCCGTCGAAAACATTTCTGTTATACATTTAATTAAGGAAGCTGAGTGTCAACAAGTGTGACTCAATCTACCATCATGAAGAATACAGTGGAATCTTGTTAGCACGTTCCTCAATAACACATTTTCCCGTGTATTACGTTGAATTATAAAAGTCCTGGTACCAAATCACCAAATGTAATAAATAACATTTGCTTAGTGCATTTTCCCGACCCCGCTTACTAGGTTTGAAGTTTGACGTCCTCATTTGCTGTTTTGGCCAATCCTTGGTCGGCCCAGTAGGAGTAGGCGCTTCACATGTTCAAAGTTAGACATCCTCATTTGCTACTTTGGTCAATCCTTGGTCACGGTGTGGATACCGGCGGCCAATCACAAGCTGCATGTATGTAAATATTTGTGTGATATGATTTATGTGGGCGGGATAGAGAATACTTTACCTTGGCGTGGTAAACACCAACGATAGTTTCTACTGTTGGGTGTTGACCAAACATACTTAGATTGTATTTTAACTTTTCATTTGCAATGAAAAAAAGAAAGTGTAGTAAATAACCAACACTGAAAAACTGAAAATCCTTGAAGTAGATCACAATCCAAATATGAAACATGTGGATATAGTGTGGAAATTAAACATTCCTCCGTCAACCTTAAACACGATTGTTAGCAAACCTAAATTGATTGAAACCGCTTTTAAAGAAGGGAAAAATGCTAAAACAAAAGTTTCCTCTTGGAAAATAGGATCAGAGGAGGATCGGGACGAAATTTGTTGCATGGAAACACCTACCGTATTCAAATCGTATTGAATATGCCAAAGATACTATCGTCTATTGTACTCGTAACACAATGCACGCTTATAATTTTGTTTTCATTTTTTAGAGCGGAAATTGTTAACACATGTGTAATAAAACACACAGCAAAGCCACTATTGTCGCTTCCATAATTTGCAATTTCTTTTCTCAAAAACATTCATAACCTCAAAAATCCAAGTTGACCAACATAAAAGCTTGAATTATTTATTCTCAGGCTTTGTGTATCCATTTGAACACATATTGAATTTAACATGGAAACACAGATCGTATTCAGTATGAAATTGTACCCGAAATCTATTTCATTTGCCCATGGAGATGTAATTATTAGATTTTATTACATAACTATGTTGTTAAATTGCAGATTTTGTATTTTCGTTAACACGTTTTCCCGTCTATGACGTCCAAATCCTTAGGTCCTTGCAAAAACGTACTAACGAGATTCTACTGTACTTCACTGTTAATAGTGCTTCTGTTTTTAATCTTTAATTAAAGTGCCGTTTCCTGATTCAAATGTCGTTTGTTCATACTTGACCATACAATGTTTCGCCTCAGCTTTTGTCATAAAAGGTCTCTTGTTTAATCAAATTCCATAGTTCAGCAGTCTGTTTAAAAGATACCATTAAATGGTAAAGTTTTATTTCGTCTGCGTATTGTTGTCCCATGTGGTTTAACCTACATAAGACAGGAACTTCAATGTGCTCAGAGCAAGTCTAGTTTAAACAATGTGAAACCTCGGAGAAGCAAAAAGTAAAAGAAAGCCATTTTCTGTAAAAGAAAAGTTAAAAATCTTAGAGGAAGTTGACAGTGTGACAAAAAGTGCAAATTGCATTGTAAACTACCTGGAAGAATCAATTGTAAAGTGTTCTGTCCAGAAAAAAATTACAGACTTTTCTCAAAATTAAAACACTTGTAAGGTATATTATGTAATATATAAGCTTACTACATATTAATTAATTATGTAATGTTGCCAAATTTAATGTCTTAAAAATGAAGTTACCTTAGTAGCAAATTTCCAACTGTATTGTTTCCTTCTATATCCATTCCTAATACAGACATATTGCATTAAAAAATAGATACAGTATCATGTTAGATTTAAAAGTTGCAATTTTGGCCCTTTTAAGATAAAAATATGAAATGACCGATTTAACGTAATTTCAGTACAACAAAATAAATTTCAGTCCCCAGAAATTCGTTATAACTACAGTTGACTGCATATGATTCCTATCTGACAACAAACTCTTGTAGAGAAGTGAGGTGGCAGTTTATTGACAGATTCCCTGCTGTTCGTGCGCCTCACAGAAAAACAGCTGATGATCTTGTGAGTAGATTTAGGGAAATGGTATCTATTCTAGATAAAAAATCAGAAGAAAATCACTGTAGCCTTACACAGCAACAATTCGATGACATCAGAGAAAAGTTAGAACAAAGTTCAAAGAAATATCTGAGAAAGCATGCACAGGCATCAAAACTTTTGCAAATCTTGCTTTGGAATGCTACTAAAGTTTTTTAAAAATTAAAACCATATAAGATAACTGTAGTTCAAAAATTGCAACCACACGATAATATGAGTGGATTCAATTTCTGCGTTTGGCTGTTAGATTGTTAATGATCGCTCTCTTCACCCGCATTTAACTTTCTTTATGGATGAAGCATGGTTTTATTTACATGGCGATGAAGAATTAGTGATTGTTAGCACAAATGATGAAGGTATATGGTTATTGTAGTTATAATTTGCATGAGAAATCTATGTGCTTGAATTTAAGGGGCTATGAATATCGAACTCCCATGCCTCCCAGAGTCAAGAAAATTCCTGTTAGGCCGGCCACACATGCAAACATCCAACTGCAGGAGCACACTTTCATAGGTTTTACCTACTTCGTCAGCTGCTGTTGACTGGTTCGAACATCTGGGTACATCATTGCTCAACGAACTTTGCCTGATGGCAGAGGTGTGATTAAATTCACATATTTATCTACATTCTTAAGAATATCAAAGTTCAGAACTTGATATTCACGCTTCTTGATGAAAATTTTCATGCAAACAGCTTTGAGTAGACCAATGTAACTAACGACATGCTAAGTGGCAGACCGTGGATGGTGGGAAATCCAAAAGTGTAAATCAATATGGAACGCCCCTCATAAATATGTATATTATGATCATTCAGAAGTTCTCTTTAAACAGCAATTGTGGTGAAACAAAATAATTAACCTGTGTTTAAGTTGACTAAATTTGAAGATTTAGAAGCTAGTAACAGTGATGTGTCATAATTTAAAATAGAGAGTTGAGGGTTGTTACACTACATCACTATGATATTCTTACTTGAATGCGTTTTGGGAGACGGCTTGTTCCCATCGTCAGCATTTTCTCTCAACTGATTTTTGCCGGTCATCGTCTGGGGGATGTGTGTGGTTTGTGGTGTTCTCTGGTGCTGGGCTGATGAACCTCCAAAGGCTGTTGGGTGGCGGCAGTTCGAAATTCATTAGGTGATTCCTGTGTTTGACAATATGTATTTTTTCCCAGGTGTCCAATTCATTGCTGCTGTTGATCGGTTTTAAGAGTTTTATGTTTGGAGTGATATCATGGTTTGAAGACCAGAAATGATGTGCTACTGCTGATTTATCTGGCTGCTTTTGGTAAATGCATCTCATATGCTCTTTAAGTCTTATTTCAAGATTTCTTTTGGTTCTTCCTATGTATACCAGGTTACATTCATTACAATCAATTTGATATATACCAGCTGATTTATCGTTGGGGATAGGATCAATGGAGAAAGAGGAATACCAGAAAGAATACCAACACATTATCAACATAGCCACTATGAATGGATACCAGAAAAAAACAATAGATAAGAAGATAAAAAGGTTTGAAAGACAGAAATACATCCAACAAATGACTACGTTACTCAGACAACAAAAACCACAAGCATATAGAAAATTCACTTATCACCCTTGGACACATCATAAATTTCAAAGGATTTTCAAGAAATACAACATCACCCTGTCTCCACAGAATAACCACAATATACAGAAACTACTATGCAACAGAACAAAAGATCCTATCCCCAACGATAAATCAGCTGGTATATATCAAATTGATTGTAATGAATGTAACCTGGTATACATAGGAAGAACCAAAAGAAATCTTGAAATAAGACTTAAAGAGCATATGACATGCATTTACCAAAAGCAGCCAGATTAATCAGCAGTAGCACATCCTTTCTGGTTTTCAAACCATGATATCACTCCAAACATAAAACTCTTAAAACCGATCAACAGCAGCAATGAATTGGACATCTGGGAAAAAATACATATTGTCAAACACAGGAATCACCTAATGAATTTCGAACTGCCGCCACCCAGCAGCCTTTGGAGGTTCATCAGCCCAGCACCAGAGAACACCACTAGCCACACACATTCCCCAGACAATGACCGGAAAAATCAGTTGAGGACATGCTGACGATGGGAGCAAACCGTTCTCTCGAAACGCGTTCAAGTAAGAATATCATAGTGATGTAGTGTAACAACCCTCAACTCTCTATTTTAAACTGTGTTTAAGTGTTTATTTATATATTACCTCTAAAATAGGAAACGATTGATTCATTTTTGATTAGGAAATATCATTTGTTTGCAGAATGTGAGGGTTCAGCACGAGTTGCTATGCCCAATCCTCTCTGTACTGATAGAATGTGCTCGTAACCATCGCCCCATGCGCAAGTTCCTACGCCAGCGAGTGCTTCCCCCTCTTAAGGAAGTACATCATCGTCCTGAGGAAGGTAACACGCTACGCAACAAACTGTGCCATTTACTTACAGCCCCAGCAACACAGGTCAGCCAACTGGTTGCAGATTTTCTCTTCGTACTCTGCAAGGAAAGTGGTGAGCAGAAAATTAGCATTTTATGAAAACTGGTACTAATGTTCATACTTATCTAAGAATTAGCTTTTGCATTTTCTAGATCACAGGATTAACTTATGTACTTCAAAAAAGATGGCATTCTGTGTATCAGCTTTAGGAGTTGCTGTTTTTTTTTCTTTAGTCCATCATGCATTTTAACACCTTGGTTATTTATGCATGGTGGGTCATAACAAATTCATATTGCTTTATTTTTCTAAACCAATTTTCTTTTACTCTCCCCATATATTCTCCTATTCTTTTTATATTCCTCTCCTTTTGTATTTTCATTATCCTAACTTTTAATACTTCTTTGTTAACATTGTCCCATTCTTTAGGTAAAAACTGATCTCTCCACAACTTGTTTCTTCACATTCAATTATATAATGCAAATCATTACTTTGAAATAATTGTTGTTTCTCTATATCTTCTACTTTGTTCCTCACTTCTTTCCAGAAACCTTTAACTAACCCCTCTCTCTCCTCCCATAAGTTACCCATTCCAATTTCCTGTAAAATTCTCTGTATTCCTTGAGCCCAGTTCATCCCATCATGGATTTTTCTTGTATTATTAAACATTGCCTCAAGATATTATGCTCGTCCAATGATTTCAATCTATGCCAATATTTATGTATCCTTTCTACTATCATGCCCTTGCTACCTACTCTTCCCAACTCCAACATTGCTGCTCCATTAGGTTATGAAATAGATAAACCTAACATACATTTACAGAACAATCTATTTACTTCATCAATCATCTTCCATCTTTTGTCACTTTCCCAAATCTCTGATCCATAGACCATTTTTGCTTCAACTACAGCTTTGTAAACCCTTTTCAACCATTGAATTTGCATATCTGGTATTTTCTTTAAGCGTATTCTATAGCAGTCATTGCTAATCTTCCCTTAGATAAGGTACTTATCTTATGATCATTCCATCTCTCATTACTACTTATTCTCACTCCCAAATAATCAGACTTGTTTACTATTTGCGACTTTTCCCGTTCCACATACCACTTTTCCTCCTTCTTCAATTTATAGATTTTTTTAAATACCATTATCTTTGATTTTTTAAAATTTATTCTTAAACCCCATTTTTTTTACAAAATGAATATATGATATGCAACGCTTTTGTTAGACCTCCTACTGAAATAGTACCTGCCACTAAATCATCTGCAAAAAGTAATCCTGTAATTTCTCTATTATTTACTGTGGGTAAATATAAGTTATCCTTATTCAACTCTTCCGAGATATCGTCAATAAATAAGTTAAACAGTATAGGGCTTTTAGGAAATTGCAGTAGCTTTAGAAATTAAGTTAATATTAAAAGTAGGTTTGGCATTATCAGAATTGATTGGAACCAATACTGAAAAACTTGGATAATACAAGGACAATGTACTAATAGGTCGTAAATGACGAAAATTCTATAAAATAATTGTTTATTATAACATAATTCCTTAAAATTTACATTGAATGATATGGTTTAATTAAGATTACTATATTAACCGAGAAGATCACTTTTTAAAAAATCTTTTATAGCTTTATGCTAACTATTTGCCTTGCCTGGATGCTGCCAATGATTTTGGGACAGTAGATCAAAGCGTGGATGCTTCTTGCTGTTCAGTTTAGGCTATAGCATTTTCAATCACTTTCAGTCCCTCAGAATGTGATATTTTTGGGGTGCTCTTGTTGGTTCATACTCCTCTTCAGGATTGATGACCATATCAATAATAGCATTGTCAGAAGAAACACTTTTAATAGATTTGCCTTTATCTAAACTTTTTATTATGTTAAATTTTTGTTTCCAGAGAAACCACACACCTTTTCTGTTTGCCACTCATCCTGCATTACTCGCCTAGAATGACAATGTAACGGGGACTTGACATCTTCTGACAGCAAACCAGCAGCACCCATGCATCACTATGGTACCATTTAACCTTGTTGTCACATGCCATCTACCACTACATTGATACAAAAAAAAAAATATGTACAGTGGAATCTCGTTAGCACGTTCCTCATTAACACGTTTTCCCATGTATTACGTTGAATTATAAAAGTCCCGGTCCCGCTTACTACGTTTGAAGTTTGACATCCTTATTCGCTGTTTTGGCCAATCCTTGATCGATACAGTGGGAGTAGGCGTTTAACACGTTCATAGTTTGACGTCCTCATTTGCTACTTTGGTCAATCCTTGGTCACGGGGTGGATATCGGCAGCCAATCACATACATGCATTTAAATATTTGTGTGACACGATTTCTGTGGGCAGGATAGAGAATGCTTTACCTTGGCGTGGTAAACGCGGTAAACGCTAACGATAGTTTCTAATGTTGAGTGATGACCAAACAACCGTAGATTGTATTTTAACTTTTCATTTACAATGAAAAAAAGAAAGTGTAGTAGGTAAATAACCAACAGTGAAAAACTGAAAATCCTTAATGTAATCACAATCCAAATATAAAACATGTCGATATAGTGCGGAAGTTAAACATTCCTCCGTCAACCTTAAACACGATTGTTAGCAAACCTAAATTGATTGAAACTGTTTTTAAAGAAGGGAAAAATACTAAAACAAAACTTTTCTCTTGGAAAATAGGATCAGAAGAGGACCGGAACGAAATTTGTTGCATGGAAACACCTCCGTATTCAAATCGTCTTGTATACACCAAAGATAATATCGTCTATTGTACTCGTAGCACGATGCACGCTCATAATTTTTTCTTTTTTAACAGAAATTGTTATCACGTGTGTAATAAAACACACAGCAAAACCACTATTGCCGCTTCCACAATTCGCAATTTATTTTCTCAAAAACATTCATAACCTAAAAAATCCAAGTTGACCAAAATAAAAGCTTGAATTATTTATTCTCAGGCTTTGTGTATCCAAATCCATTTAAACATATTGAATTTAACATGGAAATGCGGATCGTATTCAGTATGAAATTGTACTCTAAATCGATTTAAATTGCCCATGGAGACATAGTAATTATTAGATTTTTATTACCTATGTTATTAAATTGCAGATTTTGCATTTTCGTTAACACGTTTTCCCGCCTATGACGTCCAAATCCTTAGGTCCCTGCAAAAACGTACTGAGATTCTACTGTAGTTCTTTCCAACAACTCCCTGAGTTAATCCGAAGCCTTGATTAACACTTGAACACCTGAAGGGGGTTAGTTTGACCACTAACAATAAAATATAGTCTTTTAATATTATAATCACTTTATTCTAAGCGAGTTATCATCAGGAACATTCATTAGTTGCAGTATTACATCGTCTCATAAGGGGCACTTATAATTTTTCATCTTACAGATTTTACTTATCAATATAACTTCCTACTTACAACTGATTTAAACAAGGTATGGAATATTTGGTGAAAGGGCATTATTTCGATAATTTTGTAAAGTATGAGAGGTTTTACTTAACAAGTATTTCTAAAAAGAGAAATATAGACTCACTCACCTCTATCGTTTAGGGCTTTGATGGCAACTGAGAAATTCCTTCCATGTCATCCAGAGAGTCAGTGGCGGAATGGTCCTCCTCGGAGTATTTGGTATTGTCTTCATCTTCTCTGTCAGTGTCACCCAAGTTAATAATAACGAACCTGTTGATGATGATGATGATGATGATGCTGCTGCTGCTGATGATGATGATGATGATGTCCACTAATCAATCCTGTTCCCAATAAAATTCATCTTTCTTCACATGCACACATGTCTTTCCAATTTTTTATTTTACGTTTGCTAATGCTGTGCTAAATAAGGACTTTATATCACTGGATTTGAATGGCAAATTCTGTTTGGTGATATAATTCTTTACTGGGCCCAGATGAGCTCAGTTTCATTGAAGTAAAAATGGTATGGTGGCTGACGCACTACACTATGCCTTTGAAACTCTGCGCTTGTATCTATTTCATACTTTTTTTAGTTCTTTTTTTAAGTTTTATAATTTTTATATATGAATTTTGTAAGCTCATATAAGGCTGCTTTTGTTGCTTTAGGATCAAATTCAGTGTTGCACGCTTGTAAACAGGTTTGCATCTGCAGTTTTTTTTTAAAAGAAACGTTAGGTGTTTTCTTGAACTCTTATTGAATTATACTTTGCCTTATTCATAACTGGAATACTATTTTGGTGAATATTTGGTAGGAGTTGATTGACAAATGAATATTTGAATATGGCAGCATTCATTTCTTCATGGTAATCCATTGTGGACGTAGCAGAAGTGGAGGGCTTTTGGAATGAATCCAACAGAAAATCCTGTATGCATTACAATAAATCTACTTCCATTTCTTAAAGGCGGTTAATTGAGTGATAAAAGTTGAATGACCCACATTAAACTATTGTTTAAATTTTTTTTATATAATAAATCAGTTTTTGATATCGTAATATGAAATACTCCTTGAACCTGGTTTATCGTATTGCTCCCAAACTTTTAATTTGAGCTTATATGAACACGAAGAAACTGTTATGCAGGGATTTCTTAATTGTAATTAGTTTAAGAGAAAAAAGGCAATTTTTGTATACATGTTATTGAATTTTTCAATTTTTTCAATGTGGGTTATGAAACAAATTAATTTCAGCTGAAGTATTTAATTATTTTTTAACTATTGCACAACAATTTTTAAACCCTAATTTCTGACTTTCCTGAAAATTTCAGCTAATAAGTTGTAAACTGTGGGCTCAAGGAGCATTTTGAATAATGAAAAATGCTGAAAAAAATCTGATGTGTTACACTCACATGACTTTCTCTACTCTTGTACAAACTATTTTTACAAACGCTTATTCTCCATCTACTTCATATTAATCGAGATAAACATTTGCAGTCTATCTTATTGCTAATTTTCTTGTAGATGTAAGGGGAATATATATTTACAAGGGCAATTTGGAAATACAGTAGTCTTTAAGCACATACATATCTCTTAATAGCTGGTTGCTAGGTGCAGCACCATTCCCTTTCCCACAGATTAATACTCTTTGCATATCCAAGACAAAAAAATGAATAACGAATTCCCATTTGAGAAAATAAGTGTTGAAAAATTTAAGGGAATAACAAGCAATATCTCGAAAATGGTTCACTCAACAAA
This sequence comes from Deroplatys truncata, assembly GCA_030765065.1. NCBI lineage: Eukaryota > Metazoa > Arthropoda > Insecta > Mantodea > Mantidae > Deroplatys > Deroplatys truncata. The sequence continues at coordinate 236,829,976 of CM060984.1, read as the reverse complement.
AAAAATGTATATGACATAAATTGTGTATTTTAATGCGATCTACATTTTTTGTGTAGTAAAATTTTGTCTATCTCTTATGGTTTACCAGTTATGCAAAAGTCGTTCACAATGAAGAATACTTTTGGAGACATTCCCAGAAAATTCAAGATATACATTTTATTTGTCATAAAAATATCTTAAACCTATGATATTTTAATCAAAATCGTTAGAGCCATTTTTGAGAAAATTAAAATTTTCGAAAAATGTTGCATGTAAAGCATAATCTGGGGTGGGGAGATTTTCTTGAAAATCTTCGTGTCGCATCTCTGGAAGATATTGAACCTAAATACCAAGTTTGGTGTTTATCCGACTGTTCGTTTCTGAGTTATGCTGTTCACAGACAGACACACACACGGACATGTTTCCAAAAATGCTTTTTTTGGATTCAGGGGGTCTCAAAACATGTATTTCTGGTGAAATCTCGGTATTGAATTTTTGGGTGGAATACAATACTTCCCCTACTTACTATACGTAGTAGAGACAGTAAAAAGGAATTGAGAAAAATGAGGTTTAAAGTTCAATGCAGTGCTTTACTTAAATGGTAAACAACTAATTAAATGGTCATTTGTGGCTTTAAAAAGTTTTATATTAAAAAAGCAATTGTGTTGCACCATAGCTCAGTCAGTAGAGCACCTGCTTGCTGTGATGCTAAGGGTGTCGTGTTCGATTCGTAGCTGGGGTTTGGGAATTTTTCTCTAGGCAAGATTATTACTATCCTCCCCAGAGTCTGGAAGTATGAATGAGAGTGTGTGTGGGTGGGTAGATGTATGTGCGTGCGTAATGTTTCTCAACATAGTCTACTACACACACTATACATTTTCTGCATCATTTTGAAAGCTTGTAGAATCCCTTCTTCAAAGAAATTTTAAGGTTGAGTCGTCAACCAGTTACACATGCGCTGTTCAATTTCACGATTGTTCTCAAATTCCCCCCTTCCAGTGTTTCTTTCAAGTGCACAAACAAAAAATAATCACAGAGGAACAAATCCGGCCTGCAGGAAGGGTGTTCAAGTGTTTCCCAATGCATTGTCTCCAGTTTATCCATCATCAAAACTGCTGTGTGAGACCTGGCATTGTCATGGAGAGGGATGACCTTAGTGATGATGGTATGAGCACAGTCAACCACTAGTCACCTTCCAACAAGGTCATAAACTGCAGCACGGATGTTATCATCAGTGAGACTTGTCCTTGGGCGTCTATCGTGTCTTTCATTTTCACATTTCCTCACCCACCCGTAAGCTTGCTGGCCCAATCAAACACTTGGATCCCAGAAAGTGTAGCGTCCCCAAACTGTACCGTCAACCTATTCAACAGATGGTTTTATACCTTCCATTGTTAAAAACTGTATTATAATGTGTTGCGCAACAGATGATGGAACCTCTTGCTCTCTCATGGCTGTACTGAGGATAGAGAAACAGCTCACCAGTCGGATTCCCCTTACTCACATACATTGACCTTCAATGCCCCACTACCCGCCTGCTCAGGGTTGTCTGAGAAGACGAGGGGCTAAAGCCCGGTTTGTATTCGACTCACCCTCATTTAACAGCAAAGTAGTTCCAGAACAACACTAATATCTTGTTTTTCATTATCCTAAAATTTCATTCGCAGAAAAAGCTGTTCAAAGTAAAAATTGAGGAAAAAAAACTATATTTGCAAAGAAAGAAACTACAGAAGCAGCCATACTTAAAGTATTACCAATTTGTAGAACAAAACTTCCTGTAAAAGATGGGCTAAAGTTTACTTCTCTACTCCAAAGTATATAGTAGTTGCGATTTTATGTTTTATGTGAAGTCATGCAGAATCCACTTACAATAAGACTGCATTAAAAAGTAAAAATGTCTTTTTTTTCCCCAGTTTTTGCCATATACTTTCCCCTTAATTGATAATGTGACGCATTATGTCTATTTACAGAATGCTGTTGCTGATATTTTAGTATACTTTTGTCTTTTCTTCCAGTAAGCCGCATGGTAAAATATACAGGCTATGGCAACGCTGCAGGATTACTGGCAAAAAGAGGACTTATGCTAGGGGGAAGTAGTCACCATGATGGTCGTTATTCTTCAGATAGTGAAGATAGTGACACAGAAGAATACAAGAAGTTCAGATCACAGTAAGTTAATGTTATTGCTAATATTTATAAATTCCAAGCAAACCCTCAAGTGTCTTTTTTTGGGGGAGAGGGTGGGGGGTTCCTCTGTACTTTTAATTCTCTGCCACCTACCTATAGTAGATAAGAGGAAGTATTGAATTATTATTGTTGTTGTATAATATTATTATTATGTTTTACAAAGTTTACAACATCTTCAGACAGCCAAATGTGCATTAAATGCAGGGTGATCTGTTTGAGATGTCGGAAAAGTAAAATGTTGTATATAAGAGGTTAATGCATACATCTCAGAGCAGTTTGCTGTAACATAAGCGGAAAGGATGGAAGTTAACAATGAGTGATGTTTCAAACTTCATCCTTGTGGCATGGCAGTGCTATCATGTATAGGAGACAAAATAGTGGTCTTGCCACACAGCACGCTCAGTGTGTCATATGGTATGCAAACCTTTCAACTGTAACAAGGAGCCAGCAAGCTTTCAGATGTGAGTATGCCCTATCAGAGGATTGATAGTATCTTAAGATGTTACCACACCAAATTCAGCAAACGCGGGCTGTGATGCAGGTAATTATGTCTCAAGTTTGCTGTCATGATGTGTGAGAGGCAGAAAGCAGACGATCAGTAGTCAAATTGATGGATGTTCATGGACAAAGCCACATTTCATGTGAGTGGCCAAGTCAACAAGCATAACTGTATTATTTGGAGAATTGAGAAACCACACGTATTGATACATTTCACATACCATATGAGACACTGAGTGCACTGTTGTGACATGACCAACATTTTGTGTATGCACGATAGTGCTGACATACCACATGGATGAAGTCTGAAACATCACTTATTGTTAACTTCCATCCTTTCCGTTTATATTGTAGCAAACTTCTCAGAGATGTGTGCATTTATGTCTTATATATAATGTTTTACTCTTCTGACATCTCAAACAGATCACCCTGCATATTGCCAAAAACCATTCTGTCCTATCTACCCATTGTCTCTCCTTTATGGTTTCCATAACTCCATTCTTCTGAGTTCTTGGAGGTCACCCTCTTTTTCATCTCCTTAATGGGATCCATTGGAAAGCAATCTTTGGTAACCTATCTTGCTCCATACACATCACATGTCCATACCATATTAATTGTTTTGTTGAAATATTATATATAATTTTTTTTTTGGTGTTCATTTCCAGTCTTATTTTCTCATTCCTAATTTTATCTCTTTTAGATATTTAAGCTAAACACCACCAATAATCCATTTCCAATGCCAAAAATTTTGGAAGTATTGTATTCTGCCCAAATATTTGTGGTTTCACCATAAAAATACGTTTGGATAATTTAATCGAATCTTGAGTCAGTGGATGCACTCTAAAACTTCACTTACTTTAAATTAATGGAACATGTTTCAAAAGCACACTTGCTTTCATCTTCAGCTTTTTTCCGACTGAGCATGATGGGAATTCGAGTCCATAGAAGTAGGTGACATGAAGATGGTGTCGGTCTGGTGTGTCCATGATGAAGCTGCTTAGATTGTTGAGTGGCAAGATTTCAAAGTTCATTACCGTTTTCATGCGTTTGATTATGTGTATGTTTTCCCAAACTTTAAGTTCTGTTGGATTGGTGGCGCATTTCAGTAGTCTGACTTCAGAGTTGATGTTGTGGTTTGTTATCCAAAAATGATTTGCTGTGGGAGATTTGTCCATTTGTTTGTTGGATATACATCTGAAGTACGAGGGTGGTCTGAAAAGTTTCCGACCTAATAAAGATATACAAGACATTTTTTTCAGAAATTTTATTTTTATTTTTCAACATAGTCTCCTTGTAACTCTACACACTTCTCCCAGCGATGCTCCCATATCTGTAACCCGTCCAAATAGTACTCAGCATTTTTTTCTGCAAAATAATTGTTCACGAAGGTGATTGCCTCTTCATTTGACGAAAATCTCTGTCCTCCGAGTGCAATTTTCAGATGAGGGAACATAAAGAAGTCGCTTGGAGCTAGATCTGGTGAGTAAGACAGATGGTCAAGCAGTTCAAACCATAATTCGTGGATTTTTGCCATTGCAATCACTGAGGTGTGAGACGGTGCGTTGTCTTGGTGAAACAGGATTTTCTTTTTCTGCAAATGTGGCCGTTTTTTCGCAAGTTCTGCCTTCAGCTTGTCAAGTAATGATGTGTAGTATGCTCCTGTAATGGTTTTTCCTTTTTGAAGATAATCAATTAAAATAACTCCATGACTATCCCAAAAAACAGTCGCCATCACTTTCCCAGCCGAAAAAACAGTTTTTGCTTTTTTTGGAGCCGGTTCTCCCTTTGCAGTTCACTGTTTGGACTGTATTTTTGTTTCGGGTGTATAATGGTGTATCCAAGTTTCATCTACAGTAATTAATCGGCACCAAAACTCGGGATTTATTGCGCCTAAACTGCACCAACAGAGCGTTGGAAATGTTCATTCGAACACGTTTTTGGTCAAACGTGAGCAAACGCGGCACCCAATGCGCGGACAGCTTTCTCATGTCTAAATGTTGATTTAATATGTGACAAACACGTTCTTTTGACATGTTCATAGCCTCTGCTATCTCTCTCACTTTAATTCGTCAGTCGTCTAGCACCATTTGGTGAACTTTGGCGATGTTTTCGTCGGTAGTTGCAATTTTTGGATGTCCCGAACATTCATCGTCTCCCAAGCTCTTACGGCCACGTTTAAATTCAGCTGCCCAAAATTTCACTGTGGTAAATGATGGTGCAGAGTCCCCATACACAGAATCCAACTCATCTTTGATTTGCGTAGGCGTATTGCCTTTCAAAAACAAATATTTAATGACAGCTCGATACTCGATTTTGTCCATTTTCATAAAAACACTCACATCACCTCACTCAAACAATGGTTACATAACAACTGAGCATCCAAAATGGCTGAAACTTTGGTGAGTAACTGTCAACAGATGAACAACGAAATTCACTAGCTTTTATTTACGAGTGCTGCCATCTTCATGTTGAGGTCGGAAACTTTTCAGAGCACCCTCGTATATCACCAAGTAGGAGAATTACAGTGGATGGAAAGCTGACACAAGTGAGACAGTGCAGAAACACACAGCAGAGCCCAAAGACTCCAAGAGATCGTCTAGTGTCATTTCAACAACTTGAGGGAGTTTATTCGAAATTAAGCGGGTGGTCCAGGAGCAAAGTGACAATAGAAATGTATGGAGTTTAGAGCAAGAAAGAGAGAAGGGGACTGGGGGGATCGTATGTGGAAGTCAGAGGAAGTTAAAGGAATTCAGATTCAGGTCGAGTTCACGATAGAAGAAAGCAGAGGGGGAGGGTGTGTTAATCCAAATTTTTGCTATAGGTGAAACGTGGCAGGAAGAAGGCAATGAAATAGACATGTAAATGTTTCTGATAATAGCATACACTTTGCTTTGAATATTGCATAAAAGATGGATATAAGTGTAGATGAAGTGATCAGAGCAGAGGGGAGCAATTTTGCAGTGAAAACAGAATCAGTCCAAGCGGATTAATGGGAAAGGTGACAAGTTCTGTAAGATAGTAGATAGTGAAATGATAAGTTTTTGTGTGCATGGTGAGAATAGATAATTGTCTTTATTCTCTGCCCCAGGTTTAGGCGCCAATTTGAGAAAGGTGTTGTTTCACGTATGGTAAAGCCGATTTGAAGTGAGTTTACAACCGCACGTATGGTACCCAGTTTCCGGTAGCCTTCGCCCCAAATGTGCATTAACTTTGTAATTAAACTGTTTCTTTAAATATTTAATATTTATGTTTGCCTCGGCTGCGTCAGTATTTTTGTTAGAGACATGATATCTTGACAGGGCGTGGTGCGACAAGAATGTAGGCTTACACAGATTTTAAGTTTTAATTCACTCCTTTTTATTAATCCTTGAACACAAATTAAATAGCACTTCACTGATAGCGAGAGCTGTGAGATTATTTTTATTATTAATTACACTTTTTAACACGTAAAACTATTTTTGTCTCACACGAATATTAAATTTCTTGAGGACACTTTTCGCGTCTGGTTACAATCACTGTTTGCAGGCAACTAACAAGATTTCAGCCACCCAAACTTGTAAATTTCTGTATTTCAAGCCTCTGATTGGCTAATCCTAGTCCAATAGAATACCTGCATTTAACTAAAGCTTTTTCTGGTTGTTGATTGGCTATTTTTATAAACTGTCACTAAAATTACATTACTCCAAGAATCACAAGTAGTACTGTTAAACTCTCAAATTTATTATTGCCTCATTGTTAGCAACTTTTAACTTATTATTCTCACAGCTCCTACATTATTAAATTATGTAATACATTCACATAACATTATTGAACATACGTTGATATTGTAATGAAAAGAAGCTAGAAACAGTGATGTGTATTGAATTTATTTAAAGGTGAGTTGGAATTGTTACACTAACATCACTTAAGTTTACTCACTTAACATGTTTCGGGAAATGGTTGTTCCCATCCTCAGAAGGTTAATTCGACTGGCCACTAATCACAACATCAAACCCAATATTACATTAGTCAAACCAGCCAAATTTGCAGCCGAATTAGATGCATGGGAGAAGATCACCATTCTAAAACACAACACACATCTAATGAATTTTGATTTGCCGCCACCAAATCCTCTCTGGAAGTACATTTCTCCACCACAAGATGCCACCACAGGATCCAGTCCAAAAAACGGAAACACCAACAACACGGGCCAGTCGAATTAACCTTCTGAGGATGGGAACAACCGTTTCCCGAAACATGTTAAGTGAGTAAACTTAAGTGATGTTAGTGTAACAATTCCGACTCACCTTTAAATAAATTATTGAACATGTTTACAATAATATAAGCATATACATTGACTGTAATATACACTTTTTTATATATTGTTACATACAAATATTGGTTTAAGGCGGGCTGTTATTGAATTTATATATTATATAATTTGATTGAAATCACTTAAGTGTTAAAAATACTGCCTCAATGGTATCAACTCGATGGAGAAAAAGTCTGAAGAGAGTACAGCATTGCAGATATACAGAAAGCAGTACATGAAGAAGAGAAAAGTACAAAATAATTTGTAAGTACTGGAGGCCTATGGGATAAAGTGGCCAGGGAGAATTCCCATAGACCCCATTATGTAATTAGCTTAGCACCATATACAGTAGAATCTCGTTAGTACGTTTTTGCAGGGACCTAAGGATTTGAACGTCATAGACGGGAAAACGTGTTAACGAAAATGCAAAATCTGCAATTTAAGAACACAGGTAATAACAATCTAATAATTACTACATCTCCATGGGCAATTTAAATCGATTTTGAGTACAATTTCATACTGAATACGATCCGCGTTTCCATGTTAAATTCAATATGTTTAAATGGATTTGGATACACAAAGCCTGAGAATAAATAATTCAAGCTTTTATTTTGGTCAACTTGGATTTTTTAGGTTATGAATGTTTTTGAGAAAATAAATTGCGAATTGTGGAGGCGACAATAGTGGTTTTGCTGTGTGTTTTACTACACACGTGATAACAATTTCTGCTAAAAAAGAAAAAATTATGAGCGTGCATCGTGTTACGAGTACAATAGACGATATTATCTTTGGTGTATACAAGAAGATTTGAATACGGAGGTGTTTCCATGCAACAAATTTCGTTCCGGTCCTCTTCTGATCCTATTTTCCAAGAGAAAAGTTTTGTTTTAGTATTTTTCCTTTCTTTAAAAGCAGTTTCAATCAATTTAGGTTTGCTAACAATCGTGTTTAAGGTTGACGGAGGAATGTTTAACTTCCGCACTATATCGACATGTTTTATATTTGGATTGTGATTACATCAAGGATTTTCAGTTTTTCACTGTTGGTTATTTACCTACTACACTTTCTTTTTTTCATTGTAAATGAAAAGTTAAAATACAATCTATGGTTGTTTGGTCATCACTCAACATTAGAAACTATCGTTAGCATTTACCGCGCCAAGGTAAAGCATTCTCTATCCCGCCCACAGAAATATTTAAATGCATGTATGTGATTGGCTGCCGATATCCACCCCGTGACCAAGGATTGACCAAATGAGGACGTCAAACTATGAACGTATTAAACGCCTACTCCCACTGTACCGATCAAGGATTGGCCAAAACAGCAAATAGGATGTCAAAATTCAAACGTAGTAAGCGGGACCGGGAAAATGCACTAAGCAAACATTATTTATTATATTTGGTGATTTGGTACCGGGACTTTTATAATTCAACGTAATACACGGGAAAATGTGTTAATGAGGAACGTGCAAACGAGATTCCACTGTATTCATTTATTATTGATGAATGCTAAAACAAGTAACTGCTACTAAAAGCAACATACATATACACACGATCCCCCCTTGTCCCATCTCTCTCCTCTTCTACCTCTTCCCCTTCAATTACTTTTCCTCTCCCTCTTATAAAATGTTTATTAAAAAAACCTGACGTAATGCATTCACAAGACTTTCTATATCACTTTCTACACTCTATTCTTATTAAAGCTTATTCTTCTATTATTTCTTGTTAAGATAAACATTCATTAAACATTTTTTTGTAGGTATAAGGATACAGTAGGCTAAAGTGATAGTCAGATTTATAAAAATAGGATGGCTTTGTTGCACGAAGAGAAAATATAAAACTACCGACTTATCGCTTGATAGAAAAGTATTTGAAAATTCAAATTATTAACAAAGAATACCCTGAAAATGGTTAATGCAACAAAAAAAATATATATATATATATTGGACATAAATTGTATCATTTAATGAGATCTAAGATTTTGTGTTGTCTTTTATGGTTTACAAGTTATATAAAATTCACAGTAAAGAGGACTTAACAGGGTATTCACAGAACATTTAAGAGATACATTGTTTTTGTCATGCAGATATTTTAAACGTATAGCCTTTTAATCGAAACGTTTAGAGCTATTTTTACAAAACTGAAAATGCAGCAAAGAGTAGTTTGGGAAGGGGGAATTTTCTTGAAAATATTCTGTGTTGCATTTTTGAAAGAGGAGTTTAACTACCACATTTGGTATTTAACCAACTTTTTGTTTTTGAGCTATGCTTACACACATGCACATGTGCAGATGTTTTTCTAATAAAGGTAGTGTTGAACAGACAATACTTCAGAGCCCATGCACTAGCATATAAACAGAAAATACTGCTATTGCATTAAACACAAACTTGACCTGAGGCATCAGATGAAAATTCTCAAGTTTTCTATGAATACTACATTTTGTCATTGCTTAGCAATGTATATTTTTTTTTGCAAACAGAATCAATCCAATTACTGGCTGTGTAGAACCCCCACATCCCGATCCAACCGAGTTCATGACAGAGGAACAGAAGGAATATGAGGCTATTCAGCTGGCAAATATGATGGATAAACTCTCCAGGTAAAAATCTCTTCAAATTTCAATAAACTAATTACCTTATATATTCTGCATTTCATCATTTAATTGGCATACTTGCAGAAAAAGAAAAGGAGAAGATTTAGATTTTTAAATGACAGTTTTGTCTTTTTCTGAATGTGTGTGCACAACCGCAAATCATCAATGCTTTTCTATCATACAGATTCATAAGTGTTAAACTTGGTTTTACATTCAAAAAACATTCATTACACTAGTCTGCATGATATCGGATGACTGAAAACTAATAAGTGATTCTGGCTCACTTTTTTATGCTGATTTCAGAACCGCTTTTAGTCTTTTCACAATTTTACTTCAAAAATATAGAGATATAAAGATATTGCTTCCGCCACTACACATAAAATTGGGCTTGATGAAGCAATTTGTAAGGACTCTACCACAGGATGGGCCCTGCTTCAAGCACCTTTCTAAGAAATTTCCCTTCATTACACAAGGCAAATCACAGGCTGGAATTTTTGTTGGTCCTCAAATAAAGAAATTGATGAAGGATGAAGATTTTAAGAAGACAATGAATGAGAGAGAAATAGAAGCATGGACCGCCTTCCGATCAGTTACTTTAAACCGCTGAGGCAATAACAGAGATCCTAATTGCAAGGCCATTGTCAAAACAATGTTTTGGAAAATTTCAAAAAGATGGGTTTTAACATGAGTGTAAAGGTGCATTTTCTGCATTCACATATCAACTACTTTCCAGAAAATTGGGACATTATAGTGAAGAGCAGGGTGAACGTTTTCACCAAGATATTAATGAAATGGAGAGGAGGTACCAGGGGAGATGGAATGAAACTATAATGGCCGACTACTGTTGGATGTTGAGGAGGGACAGTCATCTTCAAGGATCTGCAAGGAAGTCAAAGAAGAGAAAGTTTGAAAAAAATTAAATGAAACACTTTGGCTTCTTGTATCGTTAAAATGTAGTCATGAAATAAATTAGGGGAGTTCTTGAGAGTATTCTTAAAATGTTTCTTGAATAAAAACTTACCTTGTGTGAAATGGTATTTGAATACTTTTCTACGCTCATTAGTAAAATTGTCAAAACATTACTTATTTTGTGTAAAAACCTGACGTGATAGAAAAAAAACAGAAGTTATTTCTGGAATCAGCATAAAAACTTGATTCAAGAACACTTACTTTTAAGAAATCATCTGACAAAAAGTTTGAAGATGCAGACTAGTGTTATTATTTAAAGGTCTAGGAAATCCAAAGGATAAGAATTTAATAATAATTTTGTTAATAATGACACTTTATTTATTTGTTTGTTTTTATCTGCCTATTCCAGTCCATCCATCCAAATCTAACCTTATTTATTTCTCTCTGGTAGTGTTAAGATTTTTGTGCCTTCACCTGCTCTCCACCATAGGCGTCAAACAATTATGTTCAGTAAAACCTGATCAAGGCAAGCATGACATGATCCTAAATTTTTTTCTGTTTTGATGAGGTTTTGTTTTTGTATTATTCAGATATCCTGAATTTTTTTCCCCATGCATAGTTATAAGATTAATCACAAACACCATACCAGTAGTTTCAGTGTCATACAGTTTATTAAAAATCACTTGCTTTAGTACATACAAAGTCTGTTCAAAAAAATCCAGAACTTTGTCCACAACATTTTTCTATGCTTAGCTTTTACTTATTGTGCATGGACTCCTTCAAAAACTCTCCTCCACAATTGATACACTGCTCTCAATGCCATTTCCACTTCCTGAAGCAGTCTTGGAACATCTCTTTCTGGATCGCGCAAAGCACCATCTGTGAATTTTCTTTTATCTCATCTGTCGTTGCAAATCTTCGTCCTTTCAACAGGGTTTTCAACTTTGGAAATAAAAAAAAAGTCTGCAAGAGCCAGGTCTGGAGAGTACAGAGGATGAGGCAGCAAGTGATATCATTTTTTGTGCAATAGTCACACACTAACAAGGATGAATGTGCAGGTGCGTTATGGTGATGCAAGAGCCATGAATTGTCTCGCCACATTTCAGGCCATTTCCTTCTCACATTTTCTCGCGTCGCAACGCGTCCCGATAGTCAGTCTTCGATTGGCATGCACAATTTCGTTGACGTTCATAACATGAGCATCGTCAGTAGACGTCAAAGGGCATGCTGAACAGTGGTCATCTTTAACTTCCATCTGGCCATTATTAAACTGCATGAACCATTTGTAACACCGAGTACAGCTTAAGCACTCATCACCGTAGGCTTCCTGCATCATTTGGTGTGTCTCTGTAAAGATTTTCTTAAGTTTCACGCAAAATTTAATGCAGACACATTGCTCCTCTAACTCTGCCATCTCAAAATTCGCAAACTGTGCGACGCAACGTTCTACTCAATACAGCACTGAACAATAACTAACAGACATAGAATAATGAAACTTCTGGCAGCTACACATTAAACACAGACATGTGCAGGGATGCCAACCGCATTTCGTTCCAACACACCATTGGTGCAAAATTATGAATGTTCCTGAATTTTTTGAACAGACCTCATATGTAGTTTTATATCCTGTGCATAATCCAGTACATATTATGTTTGTTATATCCATTATTTTAGTCTCTCTGTCCTTGCACAAATGCATGCATCACAACACCAAACTAGAATATTAACACTATACACACATCTGAGTCTCTTGTCCTTTCACATGTTATTTTTCTTGGAGCTCCATACTGCAATGGGTTACACATAATAGCACTCTTTTCTAAGCATTTCTTTACCATACACAGTTGCAACTGTAAACGCTTTCTTTCATCCTTGATGTGGTCTTTGCTCAAGAATGTATGTTTACAAACAAACTTTAATGACCTACTATATTTGCAGTTTCATTGAAAGACAGCACATCCTAAAAACAAATGTGTTTTAATACTGCATATTACATCTAAAATTATGACAAGAAAAGAAATATGGCAGTCTACTCAAAAACTAGTTAATGCAAAAACTACTAAATATGTGTTTTCATTAAAAAATTCATATTAAAAGGCAAGAAGACAAATGCTTTAACATGACAGGCAAGAATGAGATGTAATGTCATTACAGTAGAATCTCATTAGTACGTTTTTGCAGGGACCTAAGGATTTGGACATCATAGGCAGGAAAACGTGTTAACGAAAATACAAAATCTGCAATTTAAGAACATAGTTATGTAATAAAATCTAATAAATACTACGTCTCCATTGCAGTTGAAATAGATTTCAAGTACAATTTTATACTGAATACGATCCGTGTTTCCATGTTAAATTCAATATGTGTTCAAATGGATTTGGATACACAAAACCTGAGAATAAATAACTCAAGCTTTTATGTTGGTCAACTTGGATTTCTGAGGTTATGAATGATTTTGAGAAAATAAATTGTGAATTATGGAAGCGACAATAGTGGCTTTGGTGTGTGTTTTATTACACATATGATAACAATTTCCGCTAAAAAAAGAAAACAAAATTATGTGCGTGTATTGTGTTATGACTACAATAGACGATAGTAACTCTGGCGTATTCAATACGATAGGTGTTTCCATGCAACAAATTTCATTCCGATCCTTTTCTGATCCTATTTTCCAAGAGGAAAGTTTTGATTTAGCATTTTTACCTTCTTTAAAAGCAGTTTCAATCAATTTAGGTTTGCTAACAATCGTGTTTAAGGTTGACGGAGGAATGTTTAGCTTCCGCATTATATCCATATGTTTTATATTTAGATTGTGGTATACTTCAAGGATTTTCAGTTTTTCAGTGTTGGTTATTTACTACACTTTCTTTGTTTTCATTCCAAATGAAAAGTTAAAATACAATCTACGTATGTTTGGTCAACACTCAACAGTAAAAACTATCGTTGGTGTTTACCACGCCAAGGTAAAGCATTCTCTATCCCGCCCACGTAGATTGTGTCACACAAATATTTACGTACATGTGATTGGCTGCCGGTATCTACCCCGTGACCAAGGATCGACCAAAGTAGCAAATGGAGGACATCAAACTTTGAACGTGTTAAGCGCATACTCCCACTGGACTGACCAAGGATTGGCCAAAACAGCGAATGAGGACGTCAAACTTCAAACGATATAAGCGGGATCAGGAAAACACACTAAGCAAACGTTATTTATTACATTTGGTGATTTGGTACCGGGACTTTTATAATTCAACGTAATAAACGGGAAAACGTGTTAATGAGGAACGTGCTAACGAGTTTCCACTGTATTTACTTCATGGAATCCTCCAGTTTTTCAGTTGAGCAATTTTTGGCTTCATGAAGAAACCTACAAATAATGATTATACAAGGGTAAATCAATAAAAAAGTATCCCTAATTTATTGTAGGTGAATAGGTAAAGGATGTTTCAAGATGAACATTGTTTTATTATTCCCATCGCTCCTTTATATATTTACTTTCTGTACTACTGAACATAAATACCAAGTTTAGTTCTCTTACACATTTTACTCGTAGCAGCACATCCAAATTGCCTCTCTTCAGTCATATACTCACATAATCTGTACTCCACTTCCGGAAACTTTGCTTTTTGTCCACGAAATGCCCGCCAGTTGCTATTTGGCTTCATTTTTTTGCCAGTCACAAATACAGTCGTCATCTACATCATATTTTCTTTTGTAGTGCAATTTCCTGTTTGTTCTGCCTCTTCAGTAATGTGGAGCTTGTCTTTCGCCATGAACTACCTGTAACAATGTTTCACATTAGCCATCCTGAACATGTGGTTTCACTTCAAATGACGCTATGCAATTACTTTAAGATGCAGTCTTTGCACACCATTCTTGCTGTGACAGAAGAATGTCAACTTCTAATTTTGGCACGTCAGCAGTGGCACCAACCCTTATGAGAATAATATCTGCACCCCAAGTATTCACTGTTAAATATTAGAAAAAACATACAGGGATTATTCATGTATATACAGTATTATTTACGATATATTCTTTACACCGAGTTTCTTACTGTGCTGTCCAAATCTCTTGACTTTTTATTACAACCAATACGGAGTGGCCCTGCGGTTGACAAGCATCACTTAGTTTCGTCAAAAGTTACACGTTTGCTATAAATGCTATCACAATGTTCACTTAAACACTACAAGAAAACAAGAAGAGACACGATAATGGAAATGTAATACACAAATACAGAAATAAAAAACATACCTTTCTGTTACTCAACTGGCGGAATACCCTCATCGTCCTTGATATCACGTTATCATAAAATTAAAAAACACCGTGCCATATATCTTATTTGATCGTCCAGGTTTGTCACTCCCTTAGGTAAGCGTATATGCTTTCTCAGCGATGTAAATAATTTCGCTTCCCTACATACACATGATATAGTTGAGCACGCCTTAGCCGTAAGTTCTTGACATTTCAACAAGTTAAGATTTTTGCGGTTCTCTTCGTTGGCATACTTTTTAAAGAAATTATACACACTGAAGACAACAGCCCTAACCTTACTGCTATATCCACTAGTACTACAGGGCTTACTAAGCAACATTTTTATGAAAGAGCTAACTTTATAAACGCTAGGACAAACCTATCACTGTAAGAACTGAGTACACCACAGATAATTCATAACGTATTCACAAGCGTGCTATAAAAAGTACATCAGCAGTGGTTTTGCTTTATCAGTGTTTGTTTTAACCTTGAGTATCGCGTCAATGGTGTAATGAATTCCATTGTTGATGCTTCCTCGAGAACGTGATAGCACTTGCTGTTTAAAGTTCTCTTGGCTTATTATTATTTGTTTATTTTTGGGGGAGGTAGTGCATTCCAAGTAACAATGTGTTGAATGTTGTAAAAAGCATAACACGCTCTTCTCACGTAATGGATACGTGCTTGATTCTAGAACTCTGCATCATGCAGAAATAAGCATAATAACTATTAAAATACCGTTAATTATTGGTTTGCCAATAGTATTATTCTGTGAAACAAAACCATATATGACGTTATTTATTAAAATAACGTCATGTATGGTTTTGTAGAGCTGTGCCAGAGAATTCTATTAAAACATCTCACCCAATTATAACTTCGCATATCAAGTTTGGAACTATTAAAAACATGACCTCCAATGTAATATCTGCTATCTGTATAGGTATCAATGCTTGTGATTTGATAGTTTGGGTCATTGTACCTATGGTACCCTACATATTACATTGCGTATTGGGGCTATCATAAGTTGTATCCCTTCATTTAACAGTTGTTCAAAAAATTTCGTCGAGCAGATAGAGCTGATGATCCTGACTCTACTGCAACATTTACTTCCCTTCCTGCTATAATAGTTTGTATGTATGGTGAATCATATTTGTTTTCACAATTCCCTGTGTTTGTACTTAGACGGTAACAATCAAAGTGTGTAGATATGTTATTCTTGTCGCTTAGAGCAGAAGGTACTGTATTACCAGAATCTACGTCAGGCAATACATAACTTAGTTTTCCTCGTGATTATGTTCAGTATTTACAGGATTGCCATGTTGTACCATAGTTACTATTATTTCATTATCATTGATATTTATGTATGAGCCACGCCCCCTAGCTCTTGTTCTCCCTCTAAAATTGCTATGTCCTCCACGTGTATATTCTTCTGGATGATTGTTGCTTGTTTCATTATAGTTGTGGAAGTTTCCCCTGTTTTGCATACTTTCTCTATGCTGGAATCTATGATTACCCCTAGGTGAAGTAGAATTCTGCTGATTCATTCTTTCCATTCTCACATAATTTATGTGTTCCTGTCTCCCTTGTTGTCTTGAATCTCTGATATTTTGTGTGTTATAATTGAATCTGTTTTGGCCCTGAAATTCATTATTTCTTCTGTTTTCATTGTGAAAGTGTGTATTGTAAGGCATATCATTACGCCTTTCGCACCTGATTTGTCTGTGTGGACTCCACATTTCCCTGCTGTTCTAATGATGATATTAGCTCTGTCATCTCAAAAATAGTTTTGGATCTTGCAATTAAGATGTAGTTTTGTATGTGTAGAGGGTAGTGTCTAGTAATTAAACTAATAAAATCCTCCTCATGCATGGCTGGAGTTAAATATCTGACATATCCTGCATATTTAATAAGATAATCTGTCATTGATAAGTTATCATTTCTACTGTACTGTGAGTAGCTTAGGCTTGCCCTAATCTTATGTTGCACAGTGGTATTCCAAAATTTATTCATGAATAAAATTCTGAACGTTTCAAAATTCATTTCACTGTCTGCTACCATATGTAACCATTCTAAAGTTTTGTTGTCTAAGCATTTTCTAACAAGGATCATTTTTAATGATTCAGGCGCATTTTTCAATTTAAAATATTCTATAAGATCATTTATAAACTGTACTGGACTTGTTGAGGAAGCATTAAAATTAGGTAATGGTAACTCATTAAGCACAGAATAATAATTTGACATCTGGTTTGGTACATGCATATGTGTGTCGTCATTATTGTTGTGTGTTTGAGAGGCTGATGCTATGGAAAAAGCAGTAGCGTCTCTTGTGTTATTAGTTAACAAAGGTGATACACTTCTTTCTGTACTTGCATTATTGACATGCATTTGGTTAGCATTTACAGAACTAGTTACACTTGTACTTAAATTCTCAAAACTATTTCTAAGTTTATCAATTTCTTAATTACTTTCCCATACTTTATCTTTGATTTCATCTATCATTGACTTTGCTTGTCCTTGCCCTGTATTTGCTTCTTTTACTGCATCTGCATTTGTTTTTACCATTTCATGCATTTTATTAATTTCCCCAGTTAAATCTATTTGTACCTGTACAAGGTCTGCATTTGTATTTTCAACCATTGTTTTCAATTCTTCACCCTGTTTATCTAACTTGTAACAAATTCCCTGTTTAGTATCAGCGAGTTTTAACTCCATTTCAGTTACATTTTTGTCAATTTTATTTATTTATTTGTGCTAGCAATCTTCCCTAGAATATGGCTATACATCAGCCCAAGCTGTTATCTTGCCATATTCTACCCATATTACACTCTTATTATAACATAAAAAATGATGATAATAATAATAATAATAAAATAATAGTAATGGTACCAAAATAATAATCTTATAGTAATAATATATAATAATAATAATAATAATAATAATAATAATAATATACTAATAATAATAATAATATAATTACAAAACTTAACATCACTTGATGAAATTAATTTACATCTCTTTTTATTGTCCATAACCATTTCTTTTTAACTTTGGACAAGTATTCTCCTACCTTTTTACTATCCTTGTTAAAAATCTTGCTTAAAGCTACTTTCCTGTCCCGATTTACCCATTTCCCATTTATAGCTACCTTTCTCCAATGTTGTGTACCTTTACAGTCAAAAACGATATGTTCTAAATCTTCTCTTTCCCCACATATTGGGCACTGATTCTGTGGGAACCCATTTCTCATTCCTATTAATCTCCATACACCTGCTCGTGCCCAGGCAATACTTTCTCTTTAGTTCCTTATTTGTGTTATCCACATACTGTTCTCTAGCCCATACATTTTTTATTAATATATATGATTCCAAGGAACTTTTGTTCCCAATGTTGCTAAATAAATTTTGTATCTCTATATCTTCAAACCTCTGCCTAGCTTCTTTCCGGAAACCCTTAACATTATTTTCCCTCCTTCTCCAGATTTCCCCTAGACCACTATTTTCCAAATTAGTCTGTATACTATAACTCCATCCATATTTTTGTCAATATGACTTGACAATTTCTGTTGTAGCTGTTTACAACCTTTGTTTACTTTTAAATCTATGTCTTTTTAAAGTGTTTTGGATGATTGTTCTAGCTTTATTTCTAACCTCCTGCTTTCAGCTTTGCTTTCTTTCATACAGTTTTCTATTTGTTTAGCTAGATCATTTTTTATACTAGATAGCTCTATTTGTTTCAGTTAACTTATTACTTAACTCTGCACTAGTTTCAGTTAACTTATTGTTAAATTCTCTACTTAATTCTACTCTCAGCTCTGTACAGTTTCAGTTATCTTATTATTAGTTTCAGTTATTGCTTTTAGAATGCACATTATTTGTTGTGATAAGTTTTCATGCTCTTGTTGGCTAGATATGTGCAGATTTCTTTCTTTTGTTGTTCCCTGCACTAACATATATAAAGGTGATTGACCTTGCATACTACTGCTATCTCTTTCTACGTCTACCTCTGAATTTTCAGATAACTGCACTTCTACATCTAACCTATCTGTTTTTTCTAGCTCTGATTGTAAATCTACATTGCAATTTGTAATGGCTGACCTAACCTCTACTACTTCCATGCTTTCATTGTTTTCAGTTTCCATCTTACTTTGTATATTTGCCTTTGAATTGCTTAATTTAAATTTTCCACTTCTTAATAACATGAATTTTGCTCAATAACAACAATATATTTTGTAAACTTGACAATTATTATAATATACAATGGAATTTCCGGGCCTTTTGTTCTGGCTGTTATTAAACTTTTATACTCAGTGTTCCCACGTAGTTTGTTGTTGAGATGTTAACCATGTGCCCCTTACTCCTGAAGAATTGTTGCTGTCCTTGGATTTTGTTGACGATCTTGAAATTCTGAGATGTAGTCTTGTGGTTCCGTTGATTCTGGTTGTTCTGCGTTGTTTCGTCGATCTTTTCTTCTCTGATGTCATCACAAATTCTTGTCAATTCTCGTCCCGCAGTTGGACACCAACTTGAAGAAGTTGAATAGTTGCTTTAACTTAACTGTCCCACGTATGGGAGCCAACTTGAAGAAGGTGTTTTGTTTGCATAATATTATTTACGTAAATTATTTAAGCTTCATGCATTTGAAGCTAACTTGAAGTGTTGTTCTTGGAGTTACTTTGTTTATTAAGTATGCAACATGCTTTGGGCGTTAGTTTGAATTTGTTGATTACGTAATAGTTACTGTTGTTACGCAATATGCTGTTACGTACGAGAAGCTGATTTAAAGATGTGTTTTTGTTGCTACACTCCAAATTTTACACTATAATATTTAACTTTGTTATTAAAACTGCTTCTATATATTATTTATGTTTGAATTTGCCTCGGCTGCATCAGTAATGTTTGTAGAGTCACGTTTCTCTTAGGCAAGGTGTGGTACGACAATAATTGTAGACATACACAGAATTTTACGTTTTTAAATTCACTTCTTTTATTTATCCTTTGCACAATTTAATAAAGCACTACATTTTTTAAGATCTGTGAGATTCTTTAATACTTTCACTTAGTAGACATATTTTACGATTCACACGTAATATTTCTGTAGAGAACACATCTCCCATCTGGTCACTACCAAGGTTTGCCAGTAACTGAACATTATTTCAACGGTTAAACCCGTAAGCTTCGGTATTTCAAGTCTCTGATTGGTTAATTCTAGTCCAATAGAATATCTGCATTTTACTTAAAGCTTTTCTTTGCTATTGACTGGCTACTTTTAAACTATTACAGAACTTACATTATCGTTGCTGTAATCATGACTAGTAACTTTCAAACTCATTATTGCTACAAGGTTACCTCATTATTAGCAACCTAAAATTTATTATTCTCACAGCTCTTGCATTATTACAGTATGTAATGTATTCACATAACATTACTATACCCCTGCCGCTGTATCTTTGCACTTGACAATTCGTGTGGCTTCGCGTAAGGTTGGCTACATTGTGGTTGTGGCGTTGCCATTGTGGCTAGTAAACAACAACAGCTGATTGTTCTTTCTATCGTGTCTAAGCCGCATACAAAAAGTGTACGTAAGTAGCAAACGTCAGTGAATAATAACTATTTTGTATTATTATTGTTAATTGAAAATAAGCGATATAAGCAGCTTTGGTATGGTCGGAATACTCCTTTCTATGATAATAGGCATAAATGTGTCTACGTATGACGTCTAATTGGAAAGCTTCAAGATTTGCGACTGGACGAGGCTGCTTTCTTTTCTTCCCTGGAGTTGATAGAAATACCTGTTGCGTTCCAGATGGTTCAGGAATTTTGTCCTCTTTCTCTTGGAGTTTCACTCCCTTGTAAATAACAGTTCTCGTGCTTAGTCCAAGAACTGCTGCAGTTCGTTGTACGGCTTTATCAGCAGGATTAGAGGGATTGCCATGAAGCTTCAAATACTCCTTTTCCTACTCAAAGAATTCTCGGGTTCTCCTTAATAGTTCCAATGCCTGACTATTAAATGGCACACCTCGGCACAAAGGATTTTCACTTCGTGAATCATCACTCGGTGATCGGCGTCGTTTTTTCAGACATTGTCGCACTTAAGTTTTGTTTAAATAAATAATATGAATGAAATATATATAAAATAGATAAATATATATGTATAAATGAACAATATGTAGCTTGCAAAGAACAACTCGACGCTCGTGCTAGAGATTCACAAACTGAAGCACGTGGTTGGGAATAGTTACATCCAGCAACAGAGCCGATTCTAGTTCGGTTCCGCTTTGTCATCGACCATTCGGAATGCTGCCTTGTGATTGGCTTAGGAAGTCAAACGGTTGAAGCTTTTCATCTGTTTTTTTGCGAGTGTACCAACTTAAACGCTAGCTGTCAAGTGCAACGTTACAGCACCGGGGGTATAAAACATGTTTACAATAAAAATAAGCATTTGCAATGACTGTTACATACAATTTAAATAATTATTACATACATATTGTTTCAAGGCGGGCTGTAATTGAATTTACTCATAAAATACAATTGAAATTATTCAGGTATTAAAATACTGCCTCACATATACATTTTTTTTTGT
Source organism: Deroplatys truncata (assembly GCA_030765065.1). Classification (NCBI taxonomy): domain Eukaryota; kingdom Metazoa; phylum Arthropoda; class Insecta; order Mantodea; family Mantidae; genus Deroplatys; species Deroplatys truncata. The sequence goes on along the minus strand of CM060984.1, from coordinate 236,808,693 downwards.
TGAGTGTACCATTTTCGAGATATTGCTTGTTATACCCTTAAATTTTCCAATACTTATACTTTTTCTCAAATTCGTTATTCATTTTTTTTGTCCTGGTAGTGCAAAGAGAATGGAATACTCCGCATAGCAACCACTTCTTAAAATATTTGACTATCGCTTAAAGCCTAGCAATTCCCCTTGCATCTACAAGAAAATTAGCAATAAGATTAACATCTCAATATCTCGATTAACATGAAGCATATGGAGAATAAGCATTTGTAAAAATACTTTGTATAAGAGTAGAGAAAGTCATGTGAGTATAACACATCAGATTTTTTTAATTAATAGCATTTTCATGTTGTAATAATTACTCATTCACATCAAGGGCTTTAGTCATCATATATATAAATGCAGCTCAAGTCATCACATTATATATATGTAAGTATGATATTTTAACAAAATATATGTATAACTATTGCTGTCTGGAATCATTAAGTCACCCACACTCACAAGTCCTTTGGTTTTAAATTCCTTATGCTGTATAGAAATGTTAAAATAATTTAAAGCAACCACTACCTCAGGAAGGTGATATTTAGGGCTTGCTAAGGTTAAAGTTTCTAAGTGATGGCAGTTATGCAGGTGTCACAGGGGTAGAAGGTTACACTAGCTATGTGCAAAAGTAAGAACTAATAATTAACCTAAAAGCCAATAACTAAATGTCCATATAATTAATCCAATTAATATAATCAGTAAGTAAGTTGGCGAAAAATTGTTCAGTGTGCAAAGTTTGAACATCTGCGACTATAAAAAAAGACCACCAGTGTAACAGATACAATATAAATAACCTTCACAATACATTTAGTAGGTGGCTATTTGAGCAGAAGTTGCCAGTTATGAATGGAACCTTGAAGTTGTTATTTATGTTGCTTTAGTTTAACTGCCCCACGTATGGGAGCCAACTTGAAGTAGTTGTTCAGTTACGTAATATTTTTTTACATAATTTATTAAGCTTCATGCATTGGAAGCTAACTTATAGAAGTGTTGTTCTTGGAGTTACTTTGTTTAAGAAGTTTGCAACACACTTTGGGAGTCGGTTTGAAGTTGTTGATTATGTTATAGTTACTGTTGTTACGCAATATGCTGCTACGTACGAGAAGCTGATTTTAAGATGTAATTTTGTTGTTACACTCCAAGTTTTACACTATAATATTTAACTTTGTTATTAAAACTGCTTGTATATATTATTTATGTTTGAATTTGCCTCGGCTGCATCAGTAATGTTTGTAGAGTCATGTATTTCTTAGGCAAGGTGCGGTACGACAATAATTGTAGACATACACAAATTTGAAGTTTTTAAATTCACTTCTTTTTATTTTTATCCTTTGCACATTTTAATAAAGCACTACACTTTTTAAGAGCTGTGCGATTCTTTAATACTTTTACTTAGCTAACGCATAGACATATTTTACGATTCACGCGTAATACTTCTGTAGAGAACACATCTTCCATCTGGTCACTACCAAGGTTTGCCAGCAACTGAACATGTTTCAACCGTTAAACCTGTAAGCTTCGGTATTTCAAGTCTCTGATTGGCTAATTCTGGTCCAAGAGAGTATCTGCATTTTACTTAAACTTTTTCCTTGCTATTGATTGGCTAATTTTAAACTGTCACAGAATTTACATTATCGTTCCCCTAATCATGACTAGTAACTTTCAAACTCTCAAACTCATTATTGCTACAAGGTTACCTCATTATTACCTCATTGTTAGCAACTTAAAACTAATTATTCTCACAGCTCTTGCATTATTAAAGTATATAATGTATTCACATAACATTATAAAACATGTTTATAATAAAAATAAGCATATTCAATGACTGTTACATACATTTTAAATAATTATTACATACATATTGTTTCAAGGTGGGCTGTTATTGAATTTACTTATTATAAAATACAATTGAAATTATTCAGGTATTAAAATACTGTCCCAACCTAACAATGCAAATATCACCAGATTCTAGTGACTTATCCCATAATGGTGGAAAAATGTCTTAAGTTACTTTTTAGTAACCTTTGTTAAATTGTGACCACTATACTCAACGCACATTAAACATGACATTCTCTATACCTCACTAGAATTTTAAAACACATTACTGCCATCTTATCATTTGCAAATCAGATTGCCTGATATTCAGAAGTCTTGTGTTTGGTTCCTCCCCAACCATTTGTTCTGTGAGCCCTTTATGTGTACATGAAAGTTGATTCCCTCATTCAGTTTTAAGAAATATGTTTTGTGCAGGGATGGTGTCGTGCGTCCATGCCGCATCGGGGAGGATGGGAAACCAGAGCCTGTGGAGCATGTACTTCAGCTGGTGGAAGATCTGCCTCGGCAGCAAATAAGACCTCGGCATGATGATGATGACGATGACGATGATGATTAAATGTTAAATGGAGATCTTCCCCCTTCTTATTATCCTTTCCCTTTTTCCTTTTTCTTTGTCTTCTTTCATCCCTTAGTATTCAACTTGTGTTTAGTTGTGATATATAAATGGCATTTAGTTAGAACAGTATTTAAAGGGTTATTTGAGCATTAGTATAAAGTAAAACCTAAGAGAGGATGTTCATTAATGATAGATTGCAACTAGGGTTTTCACCTTGAAGTCAAAAGTCGGGACATTTAAAGCAGGCGGCATATCATTTTACAAATTAAACTTTAATTACTTTAAATGAAAAATAAACTACAAATATTTTGACTAATTTTGAAGATTTAGAAGCTGGTAACAGTGATGTGTCATAATTTAAAATAGAGAGTTGAGGGTTGTTACACTACATCACTATGATATTCTTACTTGAACGCGTTTCGGGAGACTGCTTGTTCCCATCGTCAGCATTTTCTCTCAACTGATTTTTGCCGGTCATCGTCTGGGGGATGTGTGTGGTTTGTGGTGTTCTCTGGTGCTGGGCTGATGAACCTCCAAAGGCTGTTGGGTGGCGGCACAGGAATCACCTAATGAATTTTGAACTGCCGCCACCCAACAGCCTTTGGAGGTTCATCAGCCCAGCACCAGAGAACACCACAAACCACACACATCCCCCAGACGATGACCGGCAAAAATCAGTTGAGAGAAAATGCTGACGATGGGAACAAGCAGTCTCCCGAAACGCGTTCAAGTAAGAATATCATAGTGATGTAGTGTAACAACCCTCAACTCTCTATTTTAAATTACAAATATTTTATTAAGCATTTCTAAAGGTATTGAAATTATGTTTACCTTAGTATGAACATGATGGGTTGTACCAAGTCCTTCAACAATACTGTGACTGTCCAGTTTTTCAACTGTCTTTTTTCTCAGTTCTCACTGTCACTGTTTCGTCTTTGTGTAGTTCACCTTCACTAGGAATTCTTTTCACTCGTGAGTCGAACACATCACTCTGCAATAGCACTCACTGCATGTCACCAACTCGCTCGGAGAATCGCTCTTGAGGTTGCACCAGAAATGCAGCCACTAACTCATTCACACACTGACCCAACAACTCTCTCACTCAACTTGCAACTGACTGGACTGCACGAGAACACTTGCTTATATAGTCAGTGGAAAATGTTTGCAAAATAAGCCTGGGATTACCAAGAAGTTCACCGAATGGAGTGGCACAAGCAGAAGTAGGGAGGGTGGGAGCTAAAGGCAGAATGATAGAAAGGACAATCAAATACTGGTTCAGAATAAAGCTATTGGAGGAAAATGATATACTAAAGTAATGCTTGGTTGTACAGGAGAAAATGGGGAAAAAAGAAACTTTTAGATGCACAATATACAGACAACATTTGAAGAAATAGGAATGGGGAAACATGGGCAGAAAGAAACAACAAAAGTAAGGATTTCTGGAAAGAAATTAGAACAAGAGTGGAGGATATTGAAAAGCAAGAAATTATGAGCAGCTTCAAGGAAAAAAGTTCATTAATAGATTATACATATTTAAAATGGAATAGGGAAAAGAAAGATACATCAAAGTATGCCACAAAGAGGCCAGAATGGGATATGCATGGGTGAGGACAGGTGAAAGTGGTCTAACAGGGAGAAGAAGGGGGAGAGATGTACTAAATGTAATGGATTACATCACAATTGGCGTTATATTCTGGAATGTGAGAACAGGGATAAAGGAAGAGAGAATTTAATACTAGAGAAATGGAAAAAATTACCAATAGATCTAAAAGTTATGAAGATTTTTAATACAAGATCAAATGGAGAAAGCAGGAAAATATTTAGGAAACATTAGGTTAAAGTGGTTAAAAGAGGTGTGAAGCAAATTGAAGAAAATACGGAAAAGGGTAACAAGGCAAAAAAGTAAATAGTGGAAAATTATACTTCCCCATTTTATATACACCAGAATATTAAATATAAGGGGAAGAGAAACGATAAGCAACTCCAGTGTATTGTAAATAGATAATAAATCATTCATTCATAGTCAGTGGAATCTTTCCAAAAGGTTCTCAAATGTTCTAGAACTATTTCAACACACTTTCTGGAGGAGGGGGAAGATAAAGCTTCCAGAAAGTTCTAGTTATCTCCTTATAGCATGCCCGGTGTTTACTCTGGTGAGTACAGTTGTCATTGTTTACACCGACCGCTCAGCACCAACCGCCCAATAACCTTGGACTGTAGCTGCTGCATCATAATACAAAAACAAGATGGCTGCCATATCAGTTGAGTTGAAGCAGCTAAGTAATGCAGTAAAAGCACAATTTATCATTTTGTAATTGCTGTTACCCTCCCAATAAAGAGAAAATGCATATATAGTATTAAAAAGCATTTCAATATGGAAAGGACAGAAATATCATTTAAATATGTGAATGTAATAACCATTTACATGCCCGTACCCAGAAAAAAATTTCGGGGAGGGTTTTCTGCAACTAGATCTAAACTTAACAGTACCCCACACAGTTACCATGTACCTACTCTGTAGTACAGAGAGAGCCAAAAGACAAAAGACTACGAACCGGTTGCGCTGTGTTTTTCCCGTCCGTGTCCTCGGCACTTGCCGTCTGCCACTATCATAGAAAGGCACAGATGAAATCATACAGCATTTTTAAAGGCTTTACTTACCAACTTTATTGTTGGTAAGTAGAAAAAAATTGGAAATTTTTTTTTCGAGTCGATAGTTGAAGCCCGTGCATACGTGAATACAATTTTGCCCCTTGTTTTTAGAGAATTAACAGACAGAGAGCGTGATTTTGCCTTTTTTTCAACAAGACTCTGCAACAGCTCATACAGCCAATGTTTCGATGTGAACAATTGAAAGTGTGTTTTAGGACAGAATTATTAGTAGAGATTTGTGGCCCCCTCGGTCCCCCCTGCGATTTCTATCTCTGGGTTAACTTAAAACATAAAGTGTATAAGACAAACCCACACACCCTGGAAGAATTAAAACAAAATATCCGCCAGAAAATTGCCAGCATTTCCCAATGTGAACTACGGCGAGTGATGTAAAGAGGTGCCAAGAATGTATGGACGACGATGGTGGCCAGTTTCAGCATCTCTTTTCATAAAGTTGGTAAGTAAAGCTTTTAAAAATGTTGTATGGTTTCATCCACGCTTTGGTATGTTAGCGGCAGACGGCAACGAGCGCCAAGGACGTGGACAGGAAAAACATCGCGCAGCCGGTTCATAGCTTTTTGGCTCCCCTGTATATAGACGTTACATGGACAAGAAATTTGCTTGCAGACATTATGTAGACAAGAAAAGCTCACCATAATGAGGATATTCCACCTTACAGCACAAAACATGGAGACTGCTTCGAAAACCAGAATGTATGGTCACCTTACCTATGTAAGGCAACGTATTTGTTTCCCTGTTTCTTGTAAATGTGCTACTAGCAATAGACCTACTGTTATCCAATGACATTTTCCTATATTTCTTTGCTATGAATTTAAATAAATGAAGCTTTCAGAAGTTTCGGGGGGGGGGGGGGGGGGTTGAACCCTAAAAAAAACCCTCTAAATATAGCCCTGACCATTTATAATTAATATGTGATAACTTAACATACACAAAATAACATTGTTGCTAGTTGGTTTTACAAAGCATTGTAGATATATTAACTATATTATATTTTCTTTGCATTGCTACTATACAACAATGCTAAAACTTATAACCTGTTAAGTTTTTAGAAGCTTTGCAACAGTGAAGACAAGATTCGGTACTTAAGCATTAGGAGTCAAATTTGGGATGCATTTGCTTCAGCTACTCTGTAATTTATACAGGACGTGTTTCAAAAGCTTTCACTTCCATCATCAGCTGTAGGTTGACTGGCAGTGCTGGTCTCATCTTCATTCTGGTCCTTGGTAGATGCCGTGATGGATTTGGTTTATATGTCCGGAGGTGGGATTTCAAAGTTCATAACTCTGTGTTTGTGTTTTTGGATGAAAATCTTCCCCCATAGGGCAAGTCTAGAGGATGGTTTACCTCTGTTAATAGTTCGGAGTTTGTGTCTATTTCGTGGTTGGTTTCCGAATGTTCCGGATATGGTCTTTGGTGGAGAGTTTATGTTGCACTTGGTTTTTCCGATGTATACTTTATTGCATTCTTGGAAATTTTTGGTACCTGATCTTTGGGAGGTGCTGTTAACAGGTTTTTCAAGTTGAATTTATTTTGAGAAGCTAGAATTACATTGTGTTTTGAAAAGATCTTTCGGAACCTGTTATGTTTTTCCTCTAGTCTTCCAAGGATGTTAGGGTAGTGGTATTGCTGATTTCCTTGTTTCTTCTCAATTTTTGTATATTGCTGTATTCTTGAGTTAAACCCAACAAGTGCTATTTTGGTGATTTGCAGGTATTCTTTGTTATATTCATATATGCTTAAAGGAAAGTTGATTAGCCTGTGTACTAAACTGTTGAAAATTGCCTGCTGGCTTGAACTTTGGGTTAAAATTATTGCATTTGATGTGATTTTCAGTGTGAGTGGGTTTTCTGTATGTCCCAAAGGAAAGTCTGTATACCACTACCGAAAGCAAATGGGTTTAACTCAAGAGTGATATACAGGAAGGTACAAAAATTCAGAGGAAACAACGAAATTAGCAATACCACTACCCTGACACCCTTGGAAGACAAGAAGAAAATTAAGGAAGTCAATTCCACCCACTTTTACATAACAGGTATCAAAATGTACCAAAAACTTCCAAACCTGGCATTTACAAGCTAAACCACCAAGAATGCAATAAAGTATACATTGGAAAAACCAAGCACAACATAAACATTGCACCAAAGAACATAAAATATAAACAGACAGACAAATCAGCCATTGCAGAACACTTTCGGGAAACCAACTACAAAATCAAAATAGACACAAACTCCAAACTACTAAAAGAAGTAAACCGTCCCCTAGAACTCGCTGTATGGAAGAAGACTTTCATCCAAAAATACAAACACTGAGTTATGAACTTTGAAATCCCTCCTCCGGACACCTATACCAAATTCATCACGCCATCTACCAGAGACCAGAATGAAGATGTGCGAGTTTAACAAATTGTATTTGTTTAAAGCACCACGTTGTGGAGCCAATGTTGATGTGGTATTAATGTTATGTTGACTTCTGCGTTGCCATCTTGTGTGACGTCACTCCTTATTTGGTTCGTTTAACTCCATCTGGCGTAGCAATTTGCATCAATTAGTTTCTGAAAGAATTTAAGGTTATGTATATTGTCCTCCGGCTAGCTATCATCTTTTCTTGGTAGAACTTGTATCTCTTGCAGGGTGTGAAGCGGAAAGGAATCGTTTGTCTAGAAATGATATTGACGAAGAAATTGGTTTTATAATCTTTATTGCAGAACACGTTAACGAACACTTTCACATATTTATCTGGATAATCGCCATACTGAAACTGTTTGTAATAACTTCTTATCACTTTTAACTCACGTACTTCAACTTTATATATTTAACTGTATAATACTTTATAAGATTTTTCGTAATTCTGCTGCGCGTAACTTGACAAAAAAAATGAACTGCGATACCGACGTGGAGAGTACGGAGAATTTTGTAGAACTGGTGGGAACGCTCTCTTGAACCTACACTATTTATAGGCTTGCCTCAAGATACGCCAAAAGATTATAAATGAACTGCCATTGGCTAATAAAACGCGCCAACATTAGCATCTATTTTATTATCCAATGAAAACCACTAATACATATTACTTTTAGGGAAAATTCTAGAAGCTTTTACCGAAAAGGCGCGAAACATTACGTAACTTCCTGGTTCCCGGTAATGATAAACAACTCACCCCCTTGCTGCATTATTGCGTTATTGTTGACAGTTTCAGTAAAGCCGTATATTATTATTTACCAATAATAATTACAATTAATAAACCTCTGAAATCAATGTCACATAAAAATACATATTCATATTACAATCCTTATTTACATCTGAGTAATTTGTGATACAAATTACCGTATCATATGCCCCACTAGAAACATAATTATAAATATTTATAACTTGTTTAGAAATTTTAAAATTGTGTTTTTAGTCTCCTAAATCTTGGAACACACGCTATCACTTTCACTTAACACTTCACACGCATTTAACACACGACATATGTTTTATCTCGCCACTACTTACTGGCTCTGGTTTAATTAATTTAGATATTCATCTGACATCACAAATTTTTTATAGCAAATACTTTACCCTAAATTATTTAATTACTGTTACCAAATTGTTTACTTTCTTAAGTTGTTGACAAAAATTTATACATTTAAGATTTTTGTAATTATTATACATATTTACCAAAATATTTACCCTCTACTCAAATATTTACATCTTTTAAATCTAGGCACTGTGTCACATTTTCTGTTTGCTACATAAGTATTTGTTTCAATTATTTTTAATTATATTTACCAATTTTTTTGTTATTTTGTACTTTGCAAATATATTTACATCTCTTAAATCTTGACAATGTTTCACCTTTTCTGTTTGCTACATAAGTATTTGTTTTATTTATTTTTACCAATTTTTGTTATTCTGAATTTTATTTTAACAATACTCTTTGAATTGTATTTACGTACTTTTAATTTAATATCATATTAAGTTTCAATCTTTGCATTCTTAATTTTCAAATGTTGTTACAGTTATTAAAAAATGTTATTTTTTTCTATTAAATATTTATTTCTTTTTATTTTTCTATATATATATATATTTTTTTTTTTTTTTTTTTGAATTTATTTCTGTTTTCTCATGACATATATATATATTTAGTTAACCCTCTTACGTTCCAATACATTTCTCTGCAAGTCGTCTTTACCTATCCAGCATTTACTTTACATCTCATTGCTATTTACCCTCCTGGATCAAATTGTGTGTGGCTAAACATTACTCGTAGCCGTAACCTAACCTTCAAATTTTTGTTCATGAATAACCTCTTGTATTCATATGACATTTCGTTCCCTGATACCATTTGTAACCAATCTAAGGTTTTCTGGTCCAAACATCTTTTGACAACTATCATTTTCAATGCTTCAGGTATCTTTTTAATTTGAAAATACTCTGATAATTCTGCAATGAACTGTACTGGACTGGAGTTTTCATTAAATTTTGGAAGTGGAAAATCACTTAAGATATGATTGTAATTTTGCAAATTCCCTATTCCCATATTTAAATTCTCTAGTGTAACTTGTGCACTCTGAGTTTCAGCATTAGCTATAGATGAAGCTGCCGCGTCACTCACATTATTTGTCATACCTGAGGAACTACCTCTATCATTATTTTGTACATCTGACACATGTACATCACATATATTTGCCCTTGAATTCAATTCTAATCTATTTACAGTACCCTGCAGATTTTCTATTGTCTGTTCCAATTTTTTATTATTCTCATTTTGAACAGTTTGGTGTTTGTTAATTTCAGAAGTTAGCTTTTGATTCAAATCTTTAGACAAATCTTTAACTTCATCAGACAATTTATTTCTCTGTTTTTCTGACTCCTTCTGAATTTCAGATATTTCCCCTCTGAAATTAACTTGCACCTGTATTAAATCTGCATTTGTAGCCTCCATCATCTCTTTTAACTCACTTGAAATGCTACTCATTCGGCTACCTAGCTCTGTACATTTTACATTAACATGCTCTATTTTATTATTAACCTCATTTTTTTGGTTAGATATTTCCCTGCTCATGTCTAACATTTTCTTTGAAACTTCACCTATTTCATTTGTTATCATTTCTTGATTTTCATTTTTCATTTTAATCATACTACTATCTAGCTCCATGAATTTCTTTTCAATCTCTTCCCTGTTTTGTTCTAAGCTTTTACCAATATCTTCCCTCAATTCCCTATGACTCTTTTGCATATCTTCCCTGTTTTGATCTATTTTCTTTTCTAATTTCTCATTATTCATTTCCATGTTCTGAGTTAGCTTTTGTTCTAATTTTTCATTATTCTGAGTTAGTTTTTGTTCTAAACTCCTATCAATATCTTCCCTTAATTCCCTATTATTCTTTTGCATATCTTCCCTCAATTGATCTGTAATACTCTTACTAATATCTTCCCTCAATTCTTTCTTATTCTTTTCCATATCTTCCCTTAATTCCCTATGACTCTTTTGTATATCTTCCCTCATATTTTTCATATTTATCATCATTTCCATCATCATACTAGCATCAAAATTAACATTTCCTGCTATTCTATTCTCACTTTCTGCACTAACATTTTCATCTTCAAATCCTAAAAAGTCTGGGCTATTTCCTGTAACTTGTATTGAATTACAGCTAACTGTTACACTATCTCCCTCCATAATTATTTCTTCTGTATTACTAGCAGCCATTGTTTTTATTATCCTACCGCTCCTAAGGAACATTTATTTACTTTTTTTTTTTTTTTCTAAAAAAAAATTAATATACTCTAACCTTACTAATGCTGTCCGTTGCTGTTACTTTGATGCCAGCGTTCTGCCCCATTCTCCTAGATTTGTATGTCGCTTCTGCGTTGTGTTGTGATGAATCTACGTCGTCTCGTTGCCTTGTAATCTCGGAATTACGATGTCCAATCATCCATGTAGTCTGTCGTTCCTTTTATTGTTTCTGGAATCTGCGTCTTGTAGATCATTTTACTGCTGCATTCGCCCCTTTGGTCCTCTCAATTCTTCTTGGTTAATTCTGATCCTTTCCTGGTTACTCGAGTTCCTTTCCTGGTCGCTTTGCCCCACGTTCTGGGTGCCAATTTGCGAGTTTAACAAATTGTATTTGTTTAAAGCACCACGTTGTGGAGCCAATGTTGATGTGGTATTAATGTTATGTTGACTTCTGCGTTGCCATCTTGTGTGACGTCACTCCTTGTTTGGTTCGTTTAACTCCATCTGGCGTAGCAATTTGCATCAATTAGTTTCTGAAAGAATTTAAGGTTATGTATATTGTCCTCCGGCTAGCTATCATCTTTTCTTGGTAGAACTTGTATCTCTTGCAGGGTGTGAAGCGGAAAGGAATCGTTTGTCTAGAAATGATATTGACGAAGAAATTGGTTTTATAATCTTTATTGCAGAACACGTTAACGAACACTTTCACATATTTATCTGGATAATCGCCATACTGAAACTGTTTGTAATAACTTCTTATCACTTTTAACTCACGTACTTCAACTTTATATATTTAACTGTATAATACTTTATAAGATTTTTCGTAATTCTGCTGCGCGTAACTTGACAAAAAAAATGAACTGCGATACCGACGTGGAGAGTACGGAGAATTTTGTAGAACTGGTGGGAACGCTCTCTTGAACCTACACTATTTATAGGCTTGCCTCAAGATACGCCAAAAGATTATAAATGAACTGCCATTGGCTAATAAAACGCGCCAACATTAGCGTCTATTTTATTATCCAATGAAAACCACTAATACATATTACTTTTAGGGAAAATTCTAGAAGCTTTTACCGAAAAGGCGCGAAACATTACGTAACTTCCTGGTTCCCGGTAATGATAAACAACTCACCCCCTTGCTGCATTATTGCGTTATTGTTGACAGTTTCAGTAAAGCCGTATATTATTATTTACCAATAATAATTACAATTAATAAACCTCTGAAATCAATGTCACATAAAAATACATATTCATATTACAATCCTTATTTACATCTGAGTAATTTGTGATACAAATTACCGTATCATATGACACCGGCACTGTCAGTCGACCTACAGCTGATGATGGAAGCAAACACTTCTTAAATGTGTCCTGTATGAATTACAGAGTAAGTGGTGCAAATGCTCAAGTACTTGTAACCAAGTTTGCTGAGTATACTGGCAAATAAATTCAAGCACATTATTCAATGTTATTTGCTAACCTTGGAACATTACGTGCAATATCTTTATGTATAAAGTCAGGGTATGGATAACAAAATTATTCTTAGGAATAACCTGCATTATACTAGCTGCATTTGAGGGTGCGCTGTTTTCTGCCATTGCCAACATCTTTACCCTTTTGTATGTCTACTTTGAATTTAGATAAATTTTCATCTGATATAATAAAAATCACTTTATCTTGCTTTGAAGCAATTTGCTTTTTTCCATCAAAAATGCTTTATGTGAAGCTTTTATTCCTGGACTAATGGGGCCAATCTTATCTAGGAATTGTTTCAGATACATATAATGTGGCGAAGATTTTACTTGTTTCATTACACACAATTGCCATTGTTCCATAAGAAAGCTTATTTTAATAGTCCTTTCTGCATCAAAACTTTTGTAAACTAGTACCTCTTTCAAAAAATTAATTACGATCATAACTCATACTTCAACTTCAAAGCTCTCACTGCTGTTGCTCTGAAGATAATTTGTAAATCATCAAATTTGGTCCATCTATTACAAATTAAGTTCTTATAAAAATCCTTTACATCCAAACTACTAATAACTTTAAAACTTACTTTGAGAGAGAGTATATCATTAAATGCTTTGTCCTTCACTTTCATGAATGGTACATAATTTTCTTTACTACTGAAATAAAGGCTGAAATGTCTCTTTACATAACCTCACTTTGAAAGTTCTCAAAATCGGAAATTACGTCATTTTCACACAATTTTTTAAAAACATTTTTTATCTCTGCTAAGCACTCATTCTGAACGAGAGCGTGGTTTTATTCTATCTTTAGGTAACTTCACAATGTGTTAGGAATATACTAGGATAGACGTCATCTCGGAGCTTAAGCTTTTTAGGAGGAACAATTACTGGTTCACCATATAGTCTCTTTTATTATAAATTTATCCTCAAAGTGTTTGATACATACCAATGAATTATCTGACCTTAGAAAATCATATACTGGTGTCTGTAGCACCATAGTTGGATTTACATCCAGGATCACAAGAATGACAATACTCCGTACACAAAGACATAGACTGTGTACACTTTGTTTTACTTTGCACAAATGTCTCAAAATCTCAGGAAAAGTAGTGCTTATGCTATCCACATTTGTTTACAGAACCGGCCAGCACCATTTTGTTGCATAGCAATATTGGCATTAAGGTCTGATACATTGCAGAGGATCTTGGTTGTACAAATCACGTGGCCAGAACTTAAAGACATGCCTCTTATCTGATGCAGCAATCCTTGGAAGATACTTCTCATGTAGAGCATATTGATGAATTTGAAACTACAATATGTGGATTACATTGTTATGTTAATGCTAAATTTCCATTGTGAATGGCCCTATTAAAAAAACAACAGCAAACAGTTTGCAAAAATTACTAACAGATACATATTAATTGTTGGTTATCATAGAACTCTTGGTGGGACTGAAGTTCTCCGTTCTGATGGCCCTGATCCATTTCCTTTTCTCTTCTTCATTGGAAATGTGAATTCAGACACTTTGTCTTGCTGATTGTCATTTTCTCGCTAATTAGGAACACAGCACTTTAATGCCTTACCAAGATTGTATTTACACTTGTATAAACTAGATATTAAATAAAAACCCATTCACATTTTCATGTGCAAATGCAATGCAAACCAAACCATTGCCCTTTCTGGTGACCATAGTGATAGCAATAGCTATGGCCTTGTCTTCTAGGAGGTGTTGGCTTAGCTACTGCAGAGTGATATTGCTGTGTAGTTGACTCCCAGTTATGTCATTCAAGATAAACCTGGTATAACCCTAGTAAGGAATTTGTCATTACAAAGCTCTACTCAATTGGGTATTTGAAACAGAGGCATTTTTGGGAATACTAAGTCAGTGCATCAGTGAAATTTGGTAAAATATGTGAAAATTTTCAGTATTTTGTTTCTTTACATTTATTTTACTGTTTTATTTTATTGCTTGTACCTTCTTCCTGCGCAATTGATTTTTGTAATATAAACAATTTTAAAACCAGTTGTGTACCATTTAGGTAAATTTTTGTACCATTTTTCTCAATTCCAGTTTTTCAGCATTTTTCACTATTCAAAATGCTGCTTGGACCATAGTTTATAACCTATGAATCTGAAATTTTCAGGAGAGCTTCAAGAATTACAATTTTAAGGGCAGGTTTCACCAACACATGCTAAATTTTAACACAATGTTAAACTGATTTAACACTGAAGTTACCACAAATTCTGTTTCATCAAGCAATTTTAACTGTAACAGTATGTTAAAAGTCGGTGTTAGGTTAACATCCCCATATCCCTGTGTTAAGGCATTTAACAAATGTTAGAAACTGGAAAATGGCTGACGCAAACCAAGCTGTTGATGCGAGTTTGCTACAACTGGCATTTTTTAATGTCATTCCTAATAGAGGAGTAGTCGTATGTCATAATAAATTTGAAACGCTGCAAAAGGAGGAATTTTTAAAGCAATGTAGACTGTCCAAGGGGTCATGTGCATGGTTTTATGGGAATTACGAGAGGTTAGAATACTACCAATAGAAGAGTGTTAATTAGGTGCTTAGATTTTATACTACTTAAGATTTTTCATTTACTTGTGATACTGTTGATATTTCCAAAACTACCATTTGTGGGTTTATCTGAAAAGTTTTCAAAGTAATTGCTTCAAGAAGCAAACTATTTTATTCTTTTCAGGTCTGCATTTTAATCAGTGATAACACGTTTTCGTCCACATTAGTATCAATGCAGTGTCCACCACCAGTTTTAAACTGCCTTAAACGCTCTTCGCATCTAACGATTCTGGTGCAGCACTTTATGTTAGCATAAAATTGCCATAGTTGCTTACTGGGCTTAAGAGAAACGCGTTCATTTCAATTAAATTACTCGTGGATTTTGTCCCAGGCTGCAATCTTATCCTTTACTGTAAGGCAGGCTTTTTCGACTTGACAATACATCTATACTTATTAACCAGATGTTAATTAACATGTTTCAAACGGTGAAACATTTATTTCACTTTAAATCGCGATTCTAACCTCAAACAACAACAATAGTCAAATATTTTAACGCTGGTTACTATGTGGCGCATTCCATTCTCTTTGCATGTCCAGGACATAAAAAAATGAATAACGAATTTGAGAAAAAGTATAAGTATTGGAAAATTTAAGGGAATAATAAGCAATATCTCGAAAATGGTTCACTCAACAAAAGAAATGTATATGACATAAATTGTGTATTTTAACGCAATGTACATTTTTTGTGTAGTAAAATTTTGTCTATCTCTTATGGTTTACCAGTTATGCAAAAGTCGTTCACAGTGAAGAATACCTTTGGAGACATTCCCAGAAAATTTGAGATATACATTTCATTTGTCATGAAAATATCTTAAACATATGATATTTTAATCAAAATCGTTAGAGCTATTTTTGAGAAAATTAAAATTTTCGAAGAATGTTCCATGTAAAGGGTAGTCTGGGGTGAGGGGATTTTCTTGAAAACCTTCATGTCGCATCTCTGGAAGATACTGAACCTAAATACCAAGTTTGGTGTTTATCCGACTGTTCGTTTCTGAGTTATGCTGTTCACAGACACACACACGGACATGTTTCCAAAAATGCTTTTTTTGGATTCAGGGAGTCTCAAAACATGTATTTCCAGTGAAATCTCGGTATGGAATTTTTGGGTGGAATACAATACTTCCCCCACTTACTATACGTAGTAGAGAAAGTAAAAAAGTCAAAGCAGTTAGAAGAAAACTGCAGATGTTTGAATTTTCACAGATGCACTGCCTTAAAACTAATGCTCATATAACCCAATATCAACATTGTTTACACATATATCATGTGTGATTTATTTTAATGTATTAACATATTATGTGTTTAATTTTAAGTTTCTTATGACTATGTTTGTGCCATTTAAAAATGAAATAGCGGGAAAATTCTGTTTTACAAATTTGTAAAGCAGCGGCATTTCTTTTTAATGCACTGTTAAATGTTGTGTGTGTGTATGTGTAGAGATAAAGATATAATCTTCATTGTAGATTTTATATTTATTAGCATATATATTATATATATATTGGTGTTATCAATATGCCTTAAAGACTGATGGTTTTTATTTTATTCCTCCTCTCTGTGTTACCTCCTATCAAACAGAAAGTTTGATAGTTAAAAGAATTGGAGGAATTAAGAATGAATGGTAAATTAGTTTTTCTTAAGGTGGTTTCACATTGGGAAGTTTTTGGTATAGAATGATAAAGAACAATATAGAACAAATTTATTTGTGTACATAGAAGTGAAAAAACTGTATACATGTATAGGTCTAAGTGTCAAGTATCGCCCGTCAATCAATAACAACATGATGATACCAAACAAGATGACTCCACGATAATGTGTGAGGCTCGCATTTGGAAAGTCTAGGTTTCATTTCTGTTGGGCTGGGCACTCCGACCTTGCATTTTCTTGCAGTTTTCCTCGGTTGGTAGACCAAATAATGGGGTGGATCAGGTAAGTGGATGACAGGTGAGGTGCATGGTGGTGGAATTTGCATTGCGGAACTGTCTGCGCTGGCATTTAGTGTGTGACAGGCCCTCAGAGAGACCTCTCTGTGAGGAGAAGTAGGCCTGTGGAGAGGGGGGGGGGGTTGCTGCCAGCATCAGCCTAGAGACCGCCTATGTCCGAGCCTGCTGCTCCAGATCTGGTTGCCCTCTGTCCTTCATTTCATCCTTCTGGAAGTTTCCAGAAGCACAATAGGCGACTGTGCACTAAAGTGCTGAAATCCGTTTCCACTTCCTGATAACCATAACAGCCTGATGATGTCACATAACTGTGTATTGTTAATTTGTATTTCTGAGCAATAAACTTTGAGTGAACAGTTCGAAAAGTAAGAAAATATCTGGGGTTCTTGACATTCATATTGTCTTCCAATGGATTCCTGCACATTGTGGATTGAGTAACAATGAGAAAGTAGGCATCTTTGCAGAAAAGGAAACCGGAAGTACCGCTGGAATCAGTTAAACGCATCATTAAGAAGGAAATCAATAATAATTATATGAGGGCTAATTATTTTTCAGTCTCCGATGGATCATAATTAAAAGACAAGGATACATAGCCAAAAAAATGTATTACCAAATGTTGGTACAAATGTGTTTACTTTTCAACATAATCACCGTTAAGGTTGAGGCATTTGTCATACCTGTGGACAAGCTTTTCGATCCCCTCTGCACAGTATGATGCCGCCAGTGAGTTAAGATAGGTACGGACATTGGTTTGAGATACTTCATCATTCTCAAACTTCTGCCCTCCCAGCCACTTTTTCAGTCCAGGGAAGAGGTGAAAATTACTCGGCGCCAAATCAGGGCTGTATGGCGGGTGGTTGAAAACGTTCCATTGAAATTCCTGAAGAATTTGTTGCGTGACACGAGCACTGTGAGGGCAGGCATTGCCATGAAGCAAGACAACCCCAGACGTCAGCTTGCCTCTTTGTTTGTTCTGTATGGCTCTCCGCAGTCGTAATGTCTCGCAATAATCAGTTGCATTGATTGTAGATCCCTGTTTCAGAAACTCCACCAGCAACACATCTTGTCGTTGAAGGTTTGCTTAAACATTTTGAGATTCTTCTTTTGTTTCAGGGGTTGTATAATGAACCCAGGTCTTATCGCCAGTCACAATTTTCATTAACAAATCGCCACCTTGAGCCTCATTACAGGTGAGAAGTGTCAACACTGCTGCCATCCGGCAACTTTTGTGGTCCTCAGACATCTTCGGAACCCATCGAGCACACAATTTCCTATAGTGCAGGTGCTCTGTTACGATCTCGTAAACAGATGATCTTGAAAGTGCAGGAAATTTCTCACTCAACACGCTTATGGTAAACCTTTGGTCGTTCCGAACTTCTTGGTCAATTTGCTGAACAATGTCATCTGTAGCGACAGACTTGCATCCTTGACCTCCTTCATTGTGCACATCAGTCCGGCCATGTTAAACTTCCTGCACCATTCATGCACAACACATCACTGATACAGTTCAGACTGTATACTCGACTCATTCGTCGCTGAATATCAACTGCACTATTCCCTTCTGCTTGAAGGAATCAAATCACACTACGCAACTCACATTTGGTGGAGGAGTCAATCATAGCGGCCATGTTCCAGTGCCAAAAACTAGGCTTACAATGGCATGGTGAAGTTGGCTATGGCTGAGGGTAGAGTGGGGGACATGCGCAGTCGCCCTCCATGCACAAACAGTTTCCACTGCTCGTATAGTTGCTCTCCTGCGTGATCGGAGGTTGAAAAAAAAAGCCTTCATAACTCTAATTAGCTACAAATACATATATTGAATTCCAGAGAAAAATTAATAAAACAACCTGAAACTATACCTGAAGTACCTCGAAAAACAGCCCTTACCATGTTCAGGCTTACCACTCGACATGACTGCCTCAGCAAACATCTACACAAAATTGGATTGCTACCATGTCCAAATTGTTCGTTATGCAATAAGGAAGAAGAAATGAATATGGAACATTTATTGACCTGTGGACAATTCAAATCGTATCCAGACTTGACCTCAAAATATTGGGAAACAAGGATTATAATGGCTCTGTTGAGTCGTTTACTGACCATTACACTCGCTTACACCAATAACTAGGAGCATGTAATTGAACAGGATGGCTCAGGCAGTAATGTGCGTTCAGGAGGTGCCAGTTTCAATTCCTGGCAACCACCCACCTGGCACTTGGGGTTTTTCCCAGATCGTCAGGTGACTCTGTAGTGGTTTCTTTCATTCCCTGAATTTCCTGTGCTTCCTTCACCCCATTTGGTCTGTTTCAGGGTTGAAAGTGTCAGCAATGGTGTTTAGGTGCAGCATGACGGAGAAAGGATGCTCTCTGTGAACTTTCTCTGTCCCTTGGTCTTCAGCTGGTTGCCAGGGTAGACGGACCGCCCCTTGGAGGCATAGGACCCTGGGTGAGGGGGGATCCTCGGTCTACTGGGGCAAATGAAAATCGATCTTCTAAAAATCTTCCTAAATATTACTGTACGTGATACATAATCGTTACTAATTGACTCAAACATCTATTTGGGTTGAAAATGGAGATGATTAATCTTTGAAACATGGAGAATGGTTCCTAACATAAACAATGCACGTCGTATCACTCTGCGCTGGACGTTTCATGAACCTATGGTTGAGCTTCCTCTCTTTCCCCTCAACAGTTGCTCAGATGTTTTCTCTAGTTCCCGAAGTATCAGGTTCAAACCCAGCAGAGGGCAATGGATTTTTTTTGGGCATAAAAATCCTTATCATGGCTTCTTTCAGAACAAAGTAAAGCCGGTGGTCCTGTGTCGTAGATTTACAGCACACAAAAGAACCTCAAGCCTGATAAAGAGGCCTCTGAGCAAAATTTCCAGTTTTTCACACCCAATATAGAAAGGGACACTAAGAACCATAGCAGTTAAAGAGCATCCGTAAATAAAACTTTTTTTTTCAAGCTATTTGCTTTCGAGAGCTCAAGAAATTGCCATCATTACTTCCTATGCTATCTTTCACTCCACCAGCACTGAGCATTAAAGAAATACATACATCTATACTTGTTAAACTAAACGTACTAATTCAAGAATGGGTGAAAAAATGTTATGAAATGTCTCATATTAGTAAAAATTTATGTTAATTGGAGTTCTCAGGTAGTAATAGCACAACACCCAGCTTGGAATCAGAAGTGGTGATTTCGCTTGAATTGTCTTCTAGGTTTATAACCAGCCTGTCTACAACTTGGTTGTAAAGCATTCATAGACATACCATTTGCTTCTAAAGTTAATTTAATGACATCTTTAAAACTCAAACAAAAAGTTGAACACATTCAAAACTATCACTCTTTCGATCTTTACTACTACTATATTTACACTGCTATGAGCTGGTAACATTTCAGCCTTGAGCACAACTTCAACAGTACTGATGACTATATGGCCATGATAATAAATAGAGGTTAATTATTTAAGTTAGGTTTAAATGAAACAATTATTAAAATACTATCATTATTCACCATTTTTATTATTTGAAGTACAAAATGGATGATAACACATGCAGTGCAGTAGCAAACTATTTACATTTGTTTGAAAGGTGTGTTCTGCGGTGTTGTCAAATGCATTTGTTTATGCCAGGACCCTTTCTTGGGCTGAATGGATTATAGTTATTAGTGTATAATGTCAGTAATCGACTCAAAAGCACTATTACATTACACCATTTTCTTTATCTCCTAAAAGGTAGTATCCATGTTGAAACTGACTTGCCCATATGAATACAAATACAGAGAGAGCCCAAAAACTACAAATCAGCTGCGTGGTGTTCTTTCTGTCCATGTCCTCGGCGCTCATTGCCGTCTGCCACTATCATAGAAAAGCACGGATGAAACCATACAACGTTTTTAAAACTACTTTTAAAGGCTTTACTTACCAACTTTATGAAAGGAAATGCTGAAACTGGCCACCGTCGTCGTCCATACATTTTTGGCACCTCTTTAGGAAACTATCCATCACTCGCCGTAGTTCACATTGAGAAATGCTGGCAATTTCCTGGCGGATATTTTGTTTAATTCTTCCAGCGTGTGTGGGTTTGTCTTCTACATTTTTATGTTTTAAGTTACCCCAGAGATAGAAATCACAGGTCAGGGGACCGAGAAGGCCACAAATCTCTGTTAATAATTCTATCCTCAAACACACTTTCAATTGTTCTCATCGAAATATTGGCCATATGAGCTGTTGCAGAGTTATGCTCCCTGTCTGTTAATTCTCTAAAAAAAAGGGGGCAAAATTGTATTCATGTATGTACAGGCATCAACTGTTGACTCAAAAAAAAAATTGGTCCTATAACACTTTCTTCACTCATGGTGCACCATACATTAATTTTTTCGTCATGAAGGGACACTTTATGAACAATATTAGGTTTGTCAGAGCTCCAATAATGATTATTTTGTGTACACACATATCCATGAAGGTGGAACCATGCCTCATCCATGAAAAATATTAAATATGGATCTATTTTGCCATTGTGTACACTATTGAGACTCCACTCACAAAATGTGCAGCTAATTACAGGATCACCTGGTTGAAGAGCATGTGCCACGGTTATTTTATATGGTTTTAACTTCAGCAGTTTGGTAGCTCTTCGCGCAGAGCCATAAGAAATGCCTGCCTGTTGTGAAAGACGCATAAGTGGTTATGGGGGGGGGGGGGGGATTCTCCAAATGATGACTCATGTTGTCTAATGTTTCTTCAGTAAGAACCGCAAACCATCTTTCAGATTTCTTAGCCTGAACACTTCCTGTGACCTGAAATTTATTGTAAAGTTCGTGGATTGTTGTACGGCCTGGAACTTTTACACTTGGAAATCTTTCTGAAAATTGTTCTTACACTTGGCGAGCTGACTGAGTTTAGATATACAAGTCATAAATAAATGCATGCTGTGCAGTAGAAAACATATACTGAGTCATACACTTTGTGACTAAGTACAAGATAAAATAATAAATAACTTGTAATAACTGAACTACATCACATCAACTCAATACTGAACTTCACACTGCAGAGCAAAACTATGTCAACAGCGTGACCTTATTTATAGCAGCAGTGCGTTATCATGTTTCCACACGCCCAGTGGAAAAGCACCGTGCAGCCAGTTCGTAGTTTCATGGCTCTCCCGTTATAAACACTTCACTTGTTTTGTAATCAACAAATCTTTATGGTACAGATGTACACATTTCTATATAAAACACTTCCCAATGAGAACCTCCTTGTAGAAATGTACCCACCATTCAAGAATAGCAAATGCAGGAAAACATACGGATGATCATTTCAGGCAGCTAAGGATCTAACCCAAGAGGACAATACTGCCCTCCTAAGCCAGAAAGCTGTATCTCATTATTCATTATTACTAAACTGCACCTAGTTATAAAATAGTTTTAATTCATATTTGCCTTACTTCAGTAAGGCAATTCTAGTTGATGTGTGTCCCCATAGCTACATGATTATCAACAAAAATCAGCAGTTAAAAAAATTGAGACTTGTTTTGGCTAGGAGGGCAGAATAGGTGTAAACAGTAGAGCCTTGCATGACCCCAGTACTTCCATTTGGTGTAAATTGTGTTTCTTTAGTGTTACAAGAAAACAGTGGCTAAGCACTCCCACGTGTCAGATCATGTATGTTATGTAATTATGTCTGAGTAACTGCAGTTGGTGCTTATCAATTAAATTCTAGTGTGTTCTATTGTAATCATAAGATTACAGACCGAATGTACCACGCTAATTGGTATACAGTGCTATGATAGGCCAGAACTTATCTGTGCTTCATCACAATCATGGACCCCCTTCACTGGACTGCGCTACTGCTGACCTGTAGTAGAATATTTATTTGTATCAAATAAGTCGATAGAACATTTTTTTCTACTTTCCTGTTATTCCCCTTTCTCTTACCCTTCCTGCACCTTTCCCTTTGCTTTCTTTATGTTCCTTAACCATTTTTCCTGGATTTTCCTTGAAAACTCTCCCAAATCTTTATTCTTTTTCCTCCCTTAACTGTTAATATTTTTATAGCTATCATTTCCTTGCTCATTTTGTATCCCAAACGTCCTGTCTCCACTTCTCTGTTTACATTCTACCAAGTAATATAACTTATTCTCCACATATGGCACATGTTCCCGATCACTCCCTCTTAACCCTCTAAGGAACATAGCCCCTGCTTTCACTCATGGTAAACCTTTCCTTTCCTGTCTGCTACATAAGTCAACACAACATTCTCTCCCCCAATCTCTCTTAATTATCCTATATAAACTTAGGGACTTCTTATTTTCAAGACTTCTTGCTTCTGTATATCTTCTGTCCAGTTCTCACTACTTTCCAAAATCTATCATCATTTTTTTCTTCTTGTTTCCAAATGCCCCCATTCCTATCCTCTTCAATTCTCTTCCTATCCCTGCCCACCAGCCATTTTATTTGAAGATATCTTCTGTTAATTCACACAAATTTTAATACATCTTGTTCTTCTCTTTGAAGGCACCTGTATCAATATTTCAGTATTCTTTTCGTAATTGTTCCTTTCCCCCCTGTCCTTCCTAACTCTACGAATGCTACTTCCCTTGGTGCTGATATCTCTATATTAGATCTTTTATGCTTAATTCTGAAGGCCCCCTCCCCATATTTTTATTGCATACAACATTTTTTTATTCTACCAATGCTTCATACATCCTTTCCAACCATTAAGCAGACATTTCCAATTTGTAATTACTTACAATCCTGTCATAGCAGCTCTACCTTTTGCCGGCACCTTCCTACCATGTGCTTCCCACCCACATTATTACTTAGCCTTACTTCTAAGTAATCAAACTCCTTTACTACCTTTTAACTGCTGTCCATTCAGATACCATTGTTCATGACTTCTAGTAACCAGCAGTAAATGGGAGCAAACATTTTCAGTGATGGACAACGTGAATGTAAAGTTAACTTCCTCACATAAATTGTTTAATCTATGGCTGCAAGATATTGGTTTCCCATTTATGTGAGTTTTTGTTTATAGCTGATGTTACAAAGCACAAAACATGGACTAGAAATCTGTGTATAACGTAGGAAGTGACATCTTTGCTTTAATAGTGTTTATTGTGATACCATGAAGAATTTCACTGTGTGTGACAGAAAGAAACAGTACTACGAGGTCTTCAAGGATTCTTATAAACTGGAATTCCCATTTCATTCACATGTAATTTTTGTATGTTTATTGTATTGAACATATTACGCATGTCATTGCTAAATAATTATGCTTTGGACAAGGGAAACTTTTACGCATTTCAGTTTCAGAAAGTTGACAATAATGAATAAATAACTGCTATTAATGCTTATCAACATTAAAGAGGATTGGTGGACAAAACAATTTATTTACAATTGAAGAAATATTAAAGTAATACAGATGTAGTAAACGACCTTCTGAGGCCAAAATCTATGGGGAGGATTTGTAGAGCACATACGTAAAAGAGTCTGTTACATTCACATGACTTTCTCTATCCTTATCGCTTAATAGTAGGTATACAAACTATTCTTACGAGCACTTATTTTCCTATCTACATCATTTTAATCCACATAAACCTTTGCAGAGTTAGCTACATTACACATTTCATTGTGGATATAAAAAAAACAAGTGATAACGAAATGTTTAAGAACTGGACGATATATACTGGGCTTAAAATTCCATGCAATTGCAAGAAACAACTGAAAATTATAGGACTTTAAAAGAGTGACAAAGTATTGAACAAATAAGTGCGAAGGCTTTCACGGTTGGAGTTAATCAATAAAATATTAAAATCTTCCGGGCTGGAAGGCCGTGGTCTAAAGGTAAAATTGCTAGCAGTCGTAGTCAAGCTGTCCTGGGTGTTACACTCTTAAAGATAACCGAAGCGTTGGGTGATAGTAATTTTACCCTTAAACCACGGCCTTTCAGCCCAGAAGATTTTAATATTTTATTGAACAATTCAAATCATTAATAACGGATACATTGGAAATGGCTTATGCCATAAAAAATCTATTTGAAATAAATTGTGTGTATTAAAGAGATCTATTTTTTGCATTTTCATTTATCACTTAACGTTTCCGGGTTATACCAGGTTATAAAAAATTTCTTCCAAATGATTTCACAGGAAATTCCCAGAAAATTCAAGATGTACATCTTATTTGTTATGTAAATATCTTTAATATATGGTATTTTAAGCCAAATCATTTCAGCTATATTTGAGAAAATCAAACATTTCAAAAATGTTCCATGTAAGAGGTAGTTGGGGATGGGGGATTTTCTTCAAAATCGTCATGTCTCATCCCTGGAAGATACCGAACTTAAATACCATGTTTGGTACTTATCTGATTTTTTTTAGTTATACTGTTCACAGACACATTTGCTCTTCAAATTTTCCTAGAATGTGAATATAGCACAAATAACAGTTATCCAGGAAGCTTATTAAGGTCAAGAACTTGGCATAATATTTAAATGACTAATTATGTTAGCATATATTAAAAAGGCATCACAGGAAAGAAGCATACCATTTGCAATTACTCGCGTACATTGTATCAGAAATATCCTGTGGCAGTCTCCAGCATTTTAAACTGAAAATCCAATTTTATGAGCATGTTAAAAAGATATCTTAACTGCTCCATTGTTAGTGCTGAAAAGTACAAATACTAAGGGTTTGGTTACATGCTCATACTTCAACATTGGTTCATATTTCTTTTAAGGGAATGCTTAGTTGCTAAGCTGGATGACAAATATTGGTATTATACCAGCAATGTGTAGCTGTTGGATGTAGCCTTAATCAGAATACAACCCAGAAACTGTGTATGTGTCTTTGGCAGTTAATTTTTCACCCTCTTGAGCATATGGAATAATGTGACATCTAACCGAACATGAAGAGTCGAATATAGAATTCAGGTTGCTAAGCATAGAATAGTAATGTGATTAGAGGAGCCTGGGAACGAAATCGGAGCCTTAGTCCCATCAATAAGCAACTTATTAATCAGTTATCATTCACTAAATTTTTGTACGTTTACAAATTTTTACACAAACATATCGTATCATGAATTATAATTTCTGTATTGACATTTACATTAATTTATGTAAGAATAAATTATATATTTAGATGTACACTATGAAAATTAAACCTGTATGATTTTTACCATATAATTTAAGCAAAAGCCTGTATATTGCATCACTTTTAACCTTGTTATTTAAAGCTTAGGAAACAATAAAATATCAATTACTGGGAATTTTTATTTAACTAGATTACATTTCCTCTGTTCCCTAAGTTAATCATAAACAAGAGATGAGCATGCTGGCCTCAGTCCAAAAGGTCGTGGGTTCATTTCATGGCTGCATTCTTTTCACTAGAATTATTTGCACCCTCAAATCAAACCAAACCCATGGTGTGTCAGCCCAGATGCAGACCAAGGCCTACCGCCCCGACTGCTGCATTCCCCACCTCTGCCCACTACAGGTAACATTGTAGAGGGACAGTACTGGAGGGGGGATGTGCTCAGTGCCCCAGACGGTCTTCTCAACCAGGTCCGCTACATTTCCAACATGTAGCTCCTCAGTTGACCACTCAGGAATCAAATGAAGCTGAGTGCACTCTGTACCAGATGGAGAAAAATCCCCATGCCAGAACCAGGGATCGAACTCGAGTCCCATGAGCCAGAGGCAGACGTGCTAGCACCCGAGTAACATCTAAGGAGGGTAGTACTACAAGTGGGAGGTCCAGAATTCAAATCCTGGCACTAGCCACTCTGACCATGAGTTTTCCATAAAAAAAAATTACATTGAGTTTTATTTATGGGCGCTCTTTAACTATGGTTCTTAGTGTCCCATTCTATAATTGGGGTGTGAAAGACCGGTAATTTAGCTCAGAGGCCTCTTTATCGGGCTTGAGGTTCTTTTACGTGCCGTAAATCTACGACACCGGACCACCGCCTTTTCTGCCCTTCTGAAGGAAGCCATGCTAAGGATTTTTACGCCCAAAAGAATCCATCGTCCTCCGCCGGGTTTGAACCCACGACCTCGGGAACTAGAGGCTAACATGGTAACCACGGAGGACGACACAGGTGGTACAGATGCTTGTTGGAAAGCTCTTCTCGGCTCTGCCAGTTGGCAGCCTTCTCTGAGCCACCTCCAGTGGATAAGATTCTCCCCTCTTTTGCCAGAAGGAAGCCTTCTTTAAGCAGCCCTCTGGTGTGACTCGGTCATCGAGTCGAATTGTTAGGGACCTCTGTGCATTTCTGTCGGTCAGCCTACCTGTGTCGTATAGCCTCCTGTGGTGCCTTCACCTCATCCATTCCTATTCAAGTATTAAGCAAAACATATCTGCATTGGGTTGTGTTTCGTCTGTTCCCTGGTCATTCATTCAAGGAGGTAGTAATCAAGGAAGTTACAGAGAATCATAAATTTAAAAATGTTTAAAACATAATGGGTTGGAAATTTAAACGCTTCAGTCACTTTTTTTTTTTTTTTTTTTTTTTTTGATCAGAACATGTTTCAAGAGTGTTTGCTCTCATCATCACCAAAAAACTTGGGGGAACTGGAAGGAGCTTCTCTTGCTGTGGCAGCATCTGCCATTGATAATTTGCGGCGCTGATATGAACCTGGCAATTGACAGCGTCGTTAACAAACAAAATATTCTGTTGTCTGTAAAAGCCTTATTCACTTTTCGGCAGAGTTGAATGTCTCTTTGAAGGATCATCTTAACAGCGCCACTGTGTTTAAGGAGACCTTTAAGGAAATACAGAACGATTTATTGGATTGCATGCTTACGGTACGTCAGGATCACATTAAAAAAAGAAATTTCAAATGCAGCCTTCATTGCAGTGATAGCATCCTGAAGGACTTATGTTTTGTCTGTGTTCCAGTTAGTTACTGTGTTTCGATACATCCTAAACAATGGGTAACCCGTAGAGTGCTTCTGGGAATTTTGTAATCCTCTTGGACATGAAACTGCATCTTTTGCTTGATGCCTTCAAATAACTTTGGAAAAAGTTGTTGATAATTCTGATAAAGTAATTTCCCAGAATTGCGATGACGCAATGGGTAGCCAGCATGCAGGTGTCCAAGCAATTATTCGCATGTTTACAAAAATGCTCACTTCGTGCATTGTTACGCTCATCAGCTCAATGCACTAGTCAAAACCAGCATATTCGAGTGTTTTTGTTTTTCGAACCTGAGTGATATCGCTAATTTTTTAGTAACTCGCCTCAAAGAATTTCAGTGTTCGACGAAGTGGTTGGAAAGAGAATTGCTCATGCCTCGGCTACCAGATGGAATTATAAAAGTAGAACTGTGAACACTGCGTTCGAGAACAGAGAAGAGTTAACCAACGCATGGAGAGAATAGAAGTCACTGCTAAACCGTCTACTACAATAAATAAGGCAACACCAATTCGCCGCATGTTGTATGACCCCCGTTTTGTGTTCTGGCTCAAAGTTTTCCACAATATTATGCCATATGTGGACACTTTATTTAACCAACTCCAAAAGAGTTGCGGCCCATATTCTAAAGAATATAAAAAGTTTTCAGATATCAATTGAGAAGGAAAGAGAAAGAATGGAGACAATGAACAAGGATGATAAAAATGCAGAGGCACAATCAAAGAAAAGAAAGTAGAGAATGTTTACATAAGTAGAACTGTGACAACCAAGGAAGTCTGCGATATAATTGTAAATCAAGAAAAACTTAATTCACATTTACCACATACTATTCTGCCGTCTCAAATTAAATTGAGTTTTATTTATGGACGCTCTTTAACTACTGTGGTCCTTAGCGTCCCATTCTATATTGGACGTGAAGGTCCGGTATTTTTTGCTCAGAGGCCTCTTTATCAGGCTTGAGGTTCTTTTACGTGCCGTAAATCTATGACACGGGACATTGGCTTTACCTCCCTTCTGAAGGAAACCATGCTAAGGATTTTTACACCCAAAAAAATCCATTGCCTTTTGCCAGGTTTGTACCCATGACCTCGGAAACCGTCTCACTCTTCGACGCCGAAAAATTCCTGGAATGAGATAAACGCTTCCCTGCTCAACTTCTTGAAAATACAACCAACGTTTACATGTTAGAAAAGAATCGCCTGAAGACGGAGTTGGGGATTGTGTACAGAAGTCCAGAGTTTAGAAACATGAGTGGCATCGTCAGTCTTTTGCAGTTTGTCATAAAAAACAAACAACTTACATCATCATTTTTCTGAAACTTGCAAACTATTGTTATTAATTGTTATTACAATTCCTATGAAACTGCTGAGACTGAGAGATGTTTTTACGGATACCGTGTTCGAGGGAAGACTGAGTGCATTAGCATTGCTTCCTGTTGGGAAAAAGATAATTGCCAACATCCCCAGTTTTAACGAGTTTGTGATTGATTTGTTTGCCTCAAAAAAGGAAAAGAATGAACTTTGTTTATAGCAATTGTACATACGACTGTATTTTCCTGTGTCAGATTTTCTATCAATGCATGATTTGTAATTATGAGTTCAATGATCTGAGTATTTTTGTTATTATAATTGGGTATAATCACACATGAGTAATATACTGAGGCTAAGGAGTTGATATTGAAGTTAGTATTTTTTTTATGTTGTTAAAAAGTAAGCACATTTTTGAAGGTCTAAAAATATTTAAACCTGTTTATAAAGACAGGTTAAATTATTAAACATCGATTGTATTTTGTTAGTCATAAAACTTCTGTAAACCCTCGCATTAATAACTCACGAGCCGCCACTACAAAAAGGACAGCGATAGTCAAATGTTTAAAAACTGGACGATATATATGCTGACCTTAAAATTCCATACTGTTTCCGTGCAATCGCGAGAAATAACTGAAAATCGATGGGACTTAAAAGAATGACAAAATATTGAACAATTCGAACCATTAATAACGGATACCTCGGAAATGCCTGATGCCACAAAAAAGTTATTTGTAATAAATTGCGTGTTTTAAAGAGATCTACATTTTTTGTGTGGTATATTTTCGTCTATCACTTAACATTTACCAGTTATATAAGATTCCACAAAATCCCTTCCAAATGAAGAGGATTTCACAGGCTATCCCCAGAAAATTCAAGATATGTTTTTTATTTGTCATGTAAATATCTTTGATATATGCTATTTTAATTAAAAAATTAGAGCCGTGTTTTAGAAAATCAAAAACTTCGAAAAATGTTCCATGTAAAGGGTAATTTGGGGTGGGGGGTTTTCTTGAAAATATCCGTGTCGCATCTTTGGAAGGTATTGAACCTAAATACCAAATTTCGTATTTATCCACTTTTCGTTTTTAAACTATGCTGTTCACAGACACACGCGTGCGCACAGACACACGCGTGCGCGCGCGGACCTTTTCCTAAAATGCTTAGGGGGCCTCAAAGCATGTATTTACGTTGAATACTTGACATCCAAATTTTGTGTGGGAGTAATATCTTATCTGCCTATTAGGTACGTGATAGAGAAAGTAAAAACACGTAATAACAGATAGCCTACTGCAAATATTAGCTAACCAATTTGTCTCATATTCTGCAACGTGAAATATGACTTAAAAGTAAAAGTGGAAGCTATGCGACTGCTTCCTGGTTATAAACTGTAAACATAGACATTGCTTTTGTAACCGTGTAGAAGCGGCCACCGAGCAGTGCTCATTGAGGTGATGTGACGATTTGCAGTGCGATCACTTTTAATCATGTTCACTGCGATGACAACTCAGTTCAGCTCGAGATGAAGCTTGACAGCGAAGAACTGTTAAAGTGCGATCACTTCCTCAAGAGATCACAGTGTGTTCATCATTTTTCGTTCACAGTGATAAAATCACAAAATTACACGAAATAAATTATAATAAATAATAAAATTACACGAAGAGAAACAAAAGTTAAATTTTAAAAGGTGATGGCTCTACCTGTTCTATTATACGGCAGTGAATCCTGGGTGATGAGGAGAAAAGATTGTAGTCATGTTCAGGTGCAGAAATGAAATTTTTACGAACAGTTAAAGGTTGTACAAAATTGGACAGGATCCCTAATGAAGTAATTAGACAAGAACTGAATGTTTTTGCAGTGAAGGATAAACTAGAAGAACAAAAACAAAAATGGAAAGAACATTTAGAAAGAATGGAAGAAAGGATTCCAAAGATAGCCTTACAATATAAACCTATAGGAAAGAGGGACATAGGAAGGTCAGTTAAAAGATGGAATTGAGGCCGGAACAGGTCGATAGGCCTAATACTTGAAAGGAAGAAGAAGAAGAAGAAGAAGAAGAAGAAGAAGAAGAAGAAGAAGAAGAAGAAAAAGAAGAAGTGATAAAATCACAGGTAGTGATATTTAGCTCAACCCTAGTTCGAAGTATTGCCGGTAGGTGGTTAAAAGGAAGAGTAAAATTTTATCATAGTTCTGTGCCTGCCGCTGTAAGAAAATGTGCTAAAAGCTGTAGTGTTACCAATACTAATGTAAACAAACAAAACGCCTGAAATGTGTAATGGACTTTGAAGGTCAAGTATGAAGCAAATTGGAGTCAAAACGGTGTTTCGCATAAAGTAAAAACAATGGGAGTGAAATAATAAGTGCGTTGTCAGTGTGATAAGGTCTGTAGTATTCGCTAACTCGGTATCTACTCATGATGCAGTTTTAAATTGGAACCATGGCAAATATCCGAATTCAAGATAAGCTGGAACGTCTGTTTTGCAAACTGTTGGACAGTAGTTACAGATCCACAAGTAGTGATGACATCTATATGCAGAAAATTCTGACTCTCATTTCAGGTATCCAGTCATTTGATTTCCTGCGATGTTTGAATCCCCCCACACTCATGTATAGTCACAGTGTGTAACCTCTATTTAACTTTGTTTTAGGAAAAAGCAGCTATATTGTCGATCTTCCGGTGTGCTTTGCTTGGATCCAGCGGATCATCAGTTCGTGGAAACAAAAAACACCAGAGCCACATTTAGCTGCATTCTTCCTTTGCTTTACTG
Organism: Deroplatys truncata; assembly: GCA_030765065.1. NCBI lineage: Eukaryota > Metazoa > Arthropoda > Insecta > Mantodea > Mantidae > Deroplatys > Deroplatys truncata. Next base: position 236,776,901 of record CM060984.1, on the reverse strand, counting down.
GAATGGTGATTGAAGATGAAAAACGATTTGAATCCTTGCAACGATTCAACGCAATCAGCCAGCTTTGTCAACTAATTAAACAACAGCACATAAAAACTTCTTCTATTAAGCAGGCATATGTTGGGATGTTAACAGGCCTTCTGAAGCATGACAGTGGTGTAAAATGGATCATTCAGTCAAGTAAGCTGCTATGTTGCACAAAACCTTTAAATTTTCTTTCACAAACAACATCATTAGTTTTTCTTTTATTTATTTATTTCAGCGTTTTTACTTTGTCTTCTTTTCCCTTCATCAACTTTTGCATTTGCTGCTAGGTTGCAGTTTTCATTTACAGATAAATGCAACATTAAAGATCTAATGTATAATCATCAGTGCCTTTCTCTACTCATCTATTTTGTTCTACAGGATATTCCTTTAAGTTCATTTTTTTGGGGGGGTTAGTCTCTTATGGTTACCCACTCACTATAATTGACTACTAATAATAATGATTTAATCAGCTTTTTTAAAGGAAATTAAAAACATGAAATGTATTCAGTAGGACAGTATCCCAAACTTAATGTGGTAATTATTTACGTTAGCACTCTGTGGCTGGTTTGTTTCAAATGTCTTAATGTGTGCTAAACAATATTAAGACATTTGGGTTGTTGTTTTTGACAAAGGCTTAGTTTGGCCACAACAAATGTTTGAAAACATATTACAACATGCATGCACCAATTTAATTTTAATTTTTAGTGTTGTATCAAGTCAGTTCTGTTTCTTCACTGAGCTTTCAGTTGTATCACCTTTTGCAGATCTGTTCCAAACACACTCAAGATATTTTCTTTACTTTCAGTTTTATTTGTGGATGCTCTTTAACTACTATGGTTCTTATCATCCCATTCTATATTGGGTGTGAAAGGCCGGAAATTTGCTAAGAGGCCTGTTTATCAGGCTTGAGGTTCTTTTATGTGCCATAAATCTATGACACGAGACCTCCAGCTTTACTTCGCTTCCAAAGGAAGCCATGCTAAGGATTTTTACACCTGAAAAAATCCATCGCCCTGCACCAGGTTTCAACCTACGACCTTAGGAACCAGAGGCTAGCATCAGGTACTCCTATACAACAGAGGACACTCAAGATCTGGTTGCCTTTCTTGGTTAAAGGTTTTCTACACAGATAGATAATTACTATAAAACAAATATCCTTTTGCTCAGAAATCTAACAAACAACCAGTTCTTTCAGAATGTTAATGTCTCCAATGAAATGTATTTCACACAAATCACAACTCAGTTTTACTTGAAATGATCAACATCAACAATACTACTGCCGATATCCTTTTGTTTTTCAAATGCGTATGTGCCTTTGCTTTGTTATACAAACTATTATTATATGAAATAAGAGTTGAAGCTTTCCTCGCCGCCATCACAATGAGTATATAAACGGGCCCAAAATACCGATCCAATCATTCAGCATTCTGAAGATGGGAGAGATGTACGCTCCCAAAACGTCGATGTCTCCACATCACTTCACCTGGTTTGAAGCCCGAGAACGTCTAGAGCATATTATTATATGTGTTAAAATTAATATTTTCTCACAGAATAAGCATATAAAAGGACATAAACTTTGTTTTTTAAGATTTCCTTTAAGAACTATGCACCTTGCACAAAAGAAAAGAAAGAAATGCTTTCTTGGATAGATTTGAACAGCAAAGGTGAATAAAGCATAGGGTTGCAGCAGGATCACTGGAGGAGCAATCCATAACAATACTCATATCTCTCCAGATGATACCAAAGTGAAGACAAAGGTGAGTTGTAAACATCAGGATGGAAGTGAATGGGAGGAACTGTGGACGAAGATGCGTTGGTATAAAATTAATTTTTTTTTATTATTATTTCGAAAGTTAAGATTTTGTTCCAAAATGACACCCTGTAACATCATTAGAGTATTATTTATTGCATATTATCCATGGTGTAAAACAAATGATCACCAGGTGCTAAAGTAAATAATCAGCAATAATATTTATCAGTATCATTTTGAGTCAATCAAATCTCATATTGTGCATGACCAGAATACCAATCATACAGATGATTGCCACAGGCTCATGAATGGTGTAAAGCTCAGGCATAAGCATTAGGAGTCGAATTTGGGATACATTTGTTCACTTACTCTGTAATTTATACAGGGCATATTTCAGAAGCTTGTGCGTTCATTATCAGGTACAACAATTACACCATAAATAAGTTATCTGATACAAAATTTCTTGGGCTTCAAATAGATGGAGAGCTCAACTAGAGAGAACAAATAAAAATCATGTTACCAAAACTCACCTCGGCTTGCTTTGCCTTAAGAAACTTAAACATTTTGCTCCACCAAAATGCCTTAAGAACAGCATATTGGTTGCCTACTTTCACTCCCTGTTGCGATATGGAATAATGTCCTGGGGTAATTCCGCACATAGCAAGGAAGTTTTATATTACAAAAAAAGGCCATGCATATTGTCTGTTGTGTTGGGTCCCGTCATTCCTGTAGACCCTTGTTCAAAACCCCAAAAATTCTTACTCTCACTGGTGAATACGTATATTCTCTCCGCTGGCGAAGCCAGGAAAATGATATCATCAAGGAGGGAAGAAGTTCAATTGCCACATGATATGGTCGTGGTTTCAGAGTGGCAAAATGGTGGAAGAAGAAAGCATTGTGTTGACACCCAATGGGAGTTTACAGGTTCTGGATAGAAACAAAGCGGGACCGTCAATGGAGCCAACAGAATAGATCTGAGTAGGAAAGTGTGCCATACGTATAGAAATAGAGCAGGCTCTGAGAGAAGTATGGGAATACGGAAGCAATAATAATGGGGGAGTTAATATGAGAATAGGGAGGGAGAGTGATTATTGAATGCTTATGTTGTGGAAATGAAACTTGATCTAGAAGGGAATAAATTAGACAAAGTAAAGACAAGTGTATTGATAAGCAAGTGATAGAGTTATATGAAATTGTGAAGTGAATGATTTAGATATAAAGGATGGAAACACAGAGAGGGCTAGGAGGGAGAGTCGCATTTCTTAATATGAACGAGCAAGTGTTGTTATGGCCGATCAGCATGGGGTACACAATAAGCATTCTTTAAGGTATTGATTTTGCATGTAATAGTTACCATTTCCCGCTGGTAGTGGAGATTCAAAGACGATCGGAGGAAGCAAGGGAAGGAGATGGGAATGGGAGAAGAACACTAAGCAGTATAGTGACTTAAATGAGAAACTGTTAGCGATATGAAGCTAACTCAGCACACATATTGTAAATGCGGAAGCTTGGATATGAACGGCAATAGGAGCCAGGGCTTGACGCTGATCATGCCCAAATGTATTGTATTAGCTCAACACTCAATAAAGATATCATATTCTCTCCTGAGCTACCTTACAGATAATCATGACAACTTCACAATGAACCTTGCTGTGCATGACCACAATACAAGGCATTCAGGCGATTTGCATAGACCAGTAAATAGCTTAAAACTGTTCCAAAAAGGATGTTACTATTCTGCAATAACAATTTATAATAACATTCCATGCTACTTAAAACTATTAGGCAAGCCTAATCAACATAACATCTTTAAGAAAGACCTGAAGTCTTTCTTATATACTCATTCCCCATATACAAAGTGAGCCAAAAGACTCCGAACCGCCTGCACAGTGTTTTTCCTGTCTGCATCCTCGGCGCTCGTTGCTGCCTGCCGCTATCATAGAAAGGCGCAGATGAAATCATACAACATTTTTAGAACTACCTTTAAAGGCTTTACTTACCAACTTTATGAAAGGAGATGCTGAAACTGGCCACCGTCGTTGTCCATACATTTTTGGCACCTCTTTAGGAAACTATCCATCACTTGCCATACTTCACGTTGAGAAATTTCCTGGCAGATATTTTGTTTTAATTCTTCCAGGGTGTGTGGGTTTGTCTTGTACACTTTATGTTTTAAGTTACCCCGGAGGGGTATTTTATGTACAATATTTCCAGCTGCACGGTGTTTTTCTACTGGACGTGTGGAAATATGATAAAAACATGATAATGCACTGCTTCTATAAACAAAGTTTATATTATACACACAGCGTGTATTTATTTATGATTCGTATGTGTTAACTCAGCTAGCTCATCAAGTGAAAGTACGATTTGCAGAAAGATTTCCAGGTGTAAAAGTTCCAGGCCGTACAACAATCCATGAACCTTACAGTAAATTTCAGGTCACAGGAAGTGTTCAGGCTAAGAAATCTAAAAGACGGCGTTGGGTTCTTATCGAAGAAACATTAGACGACATCGGTCATCGTTTGGAAAACCCCCCCCAAAAATTCCATGATGGATAGTGGAGGTGCCAAAAATGTATGGACAGCGACAGTGGCCAGTTTCAGCATTTCCTTTTATAAAGTTGGTTAGTAAAGCATTTAAAAGTAGTTTTAAAAATGTTGTATGGTTTCATCCATGCCTTTCTATGAGAGCGGCAGACGGCAACGAGCGCCGAGGACGCGTACAGGAAAAACACTGTGCAGGCAGTTTGGAGTCTTTTGGCTCACCCTGTGCTATGGAGGAATTTTTTAATATGTCGTGCAACATAAATATTCCATACATGACTTACACTTATTTGTTATTGTCCTACTGTAATGCGTGTTGAGATGTTTACTCTTGGAATGGTGATGGTTTGCAAATTTTCATTTCTGAAATAATGCATGGTGTGGAGAGAAAGGGAGAAATGTTCTTGGTACTGGGTGTGTTTATTAGATATGTTGCATATTTCATAATTGTATGACGTGTTCATTGTCCCCGAGCATTGCTCAGAATGGGATCAAATGAACAAATAAACAAACAATCCACTGCAGGTCAACTGGTTATGCCGATGTCTCCATTCTGCACTCTGGTACATGGCATGATGAATTTGGTACAAATGTCCAAAGATGGGATTTCAATGTTCACAACTGTGTGTTTGTGTGTATCATGATTGGTTTTCCAAATGTGCGCTGTGATGGCTGGTTTGTCTGTCTGTCTGTTTATATTTTATGTTCTGGATATGTTCTTTGGTGCGGATGTTTATGTTATGCTTGGTTTTTCCAATGTATACTTTATTGCATTCTTGGTAGTTTTTGGTACCTGATCTTTGGGAGGTACTCTCAACAGGTTTTTCAAGTTGAATTTATTTTGAGGGATTAGGATTATATTGTGCTTTGAAAAGACTGTGTGGAACCTGTTTTATAAAAGTGGATGGAAAGTGAATTTCTTCAGTTTCTTTTGTCTTCCAAGGGTGTTAGGGTAGTGGTATTGCTGATTTCTTTGTTACTTCTGAATTTTTGTATCTTTCTATCATTTTTGGGTTAATCTCATTAACAAGTGCTGCTTTGATGATTTGCTTGAATTCTTTGTTGTATTCAAAGAATGGGAAACTGTGTTTCTTCTTTTTTTTACTTTAAGAATTACAGGAAGGTATATCATGCAAGTGGTTGAGAAGGTAGTTGCTTTAGTTTATGATTTTTGCACCACATATGGGCGCCAACTTGAAGATTGTATTATTCTTTATTTAGTTACATATGTTTAACTGCCCCACGTATGGGAGCCAACTTGAAGGTGTTTTGTTACATAATATATTTACGTAATTTATTAAGCTTCATGCATTGGAAGCCTACTTGAAGAAGTATTGTTCTTGGAGTTACTTTGTTTAAGAAGTTTGTAACACACTTTGGGCGTTGGTTTGAAGTTGTTGATTACATAATAGTTACTGTTGTTACGCAATATGCTGCACGTATGAGAAGCTGATTTTACACTATAATATTTAACTTTGTTATTAAAAACTACTTCTATATATATTATTTATGTTTGAATTTGCCTCGTCTGTGTCAGTAATGTTTGTAGAGTCATGTATCTCGTAGGCAAGGTACGGTACAACGACAATTGTAGACATACACAGAATTCAAGCTTTTAAACTCACTTCCTTTTATTTAAAGGTGAGTCGGAATTGTTACACTAACATCACTTAAGTTTACTCACTTAACATGTTTCGGGAAACCATTGTTCCCATCCTCAGAAGGTTAACTCGACTGGCCCGTGTTGTTGGTGTTTCCGTTTTTTGGACTGGATCCTGTGGTGGCATCTTGTGGTGGAGAAATGTACTTCCAGAGAGGATTTGGTGGCGGCAAATCAAAATTCATTAGATGTGTGTTGTGTTTTAGAATGGTGATCTTCTCCCATGCATCTAATTCGGCTGCAAATTTGGCTGGTTTGACTAATGTAATATTGGGTTTGATGTTGTGATTAGTGATCCAAAAATGGTGTGAAACTGCAGATTTGTCCATTTGTTTGTATTTAATACATCTCATGTGCTCCTTTAGCCTAGTTTCTAGGTTTCTTTTTGTCTTACCTATGTATACTTTATTGCAATCTGAACAATTGATTTTATAGATTCCAGCTTTTTTGTCTTGTGGAATGGGGTCTTTTAACTTGTTACAAAGTAATTTCTCTATATTAAATTTGTTCTGTGGAGCTAGGCTGATGTTATGTTTCATGAAAATCTTCTTAAATTTGTGAAATGTTCCTGGGTGGTATGTGAATTTCTTGAACTTTAGCTCTTTTATCTTGCTGGCTGAGATTTGTTGTGTTTCTGATGTGCATCTGTCGTTTGAATTTTGCAATTCTTTGTCAATAGTTGCTTTGTTGTACCCATTATGTATTGCTGTGTCTACTATATGCTGGTATTCTAACTGGTATTCTTTTTTATTTAAGGGGGTATATACCAGTCTATGTGTTAGGCTGTTTAGTACTGCATGTTTGTGTGTGGTTGGATTGAAACTCTTATTTTTTATGTAATTAGTAGAGTGTGTTGGCTTCCTGTATATGCCAAAGGTTAGGTTCTTTTGTTCTCTGATGATTTTTAGGTCTAAAAATGGTAGCATGCCTTCTTTTTCTATTTCTATGGTGAATTTTATTGATTGGTTCTGTAGGTTTAGTAAGGCTAAGGAGTCTTGTATGAACCTGTTAGGGACAACAGCGAAGATGTCGTCAACATATCTGTGCCAAACTTTAAACATGTATGGAAAGGAAGTTGTTATGTGTGTTTCTAAGTAGCTCATAAATAAATCTGCCAAGAAGGGTGAAGGGTGAAAGTTAAATTGTTTTAGTTTCAATAAGAAGTTCTATCAACAACCAACTGGTTTAACCATGGGCAACCCACTTTCACCCTTCTTGGCAGATTTATTTATGAGCTACTTAGAAACACACATAACAACTTCCTTTCCATACATGTTTAAAGTTTGGCACAGATATGTTGACAACATCTTCGCTGTTGTCCCTAACAGGTTCATACAAGACTCCTTAGCCTTACTAAACCTACAGAACCAATCAATAAAATTCACCATAGAAATAGAAAAAGAAGGCATGCTACCATTTTTAGACCTAAAAATCATCAGAGAACAAAAGAACCTAACCTTTGGCATATACAGGAAGCCAACACACTCTACTAATTACATAAAAAATAAGAGTTTCAATCCAACCACACACAAACATGCAGTACTAAACAGCCTAACACATAGACTGGTATATACCCCCTTAAATAAAAAAGAATACCAGTTAGAATACCAGCATATAGTAGACACAGCAATACATAATGGGTACAACAAAACAACTATTGACAAAAAAATTGCAAAATTCAAACGACAGATGCACATCAGAAACACAACAAATCTCAGCCAGCAAGATAAAAGAGCTAAAGTTCAAGAAATTCACATACCACCCAGGAACTTTTCACAAATTTAAGAAGATTTTCATGAAACATAACATCAGCCTAGCTCCACAGAACAAATTTAATATAGAGAAATTACTTTGTAACAAGTTAAAAGACCCCATTCCACAAGACAAAAAAGCTGGAATCTATAAAATCAATTGTTCAGATTGCAATAAAGTATACATAGGTAAGACAAAAAGAAACCTAGAAACTAGGCTAAAGGAGCACATGAGATGTATTAAATACAAACAAATGGACAAATCTGCAGTTTCACACCATTTTTGGATCACTAATCACAACATCAAACCCAATATTACATTAGTCAAACCAGCCAAATTTGCAGCCGAATTAGATGCATGGGAGAAGATCACCATTCTAAAACACAACACACATCTAATGAATTTTGATTTGCCGCCACCAAATCCTCTCTGGAAGTACATTTCTCCACCACAAGATGCCACCACAGGATCCAGTCCAAAAAACGGAAACACCAACAACACGGGCCAGTCGAGTTAACCTTCTGAGGATGGGAACAACGGTTTCCCGAAACATGTTAAGTGAGTAAACTTAAGTGATGTTAGTGTAACAATTCTGACTCACCTTTAAATAAATTCAATACACATCACTGTTTCTAGCTTCTTTTCATTACAATATCACTTCCTTTATTTATCCTTTGCACATTTTCAATAAAGCAGTACACTTTTTAAGAGCTGTGAGATTCTTTAATACTTTCACTTAGCCAACGCATAGACATATTTTACAATTCACGTGTAATATTTCTGTAGAGAACACATTTTCCATCTGGTCACCACCAAGGTTTGCCAGCAACTGAACATTATTTCAACCATTAAACCCCAAGCTTCGGTATTTTGAGTCTCTGATTGGCCAATTCCAGTCCAACAGAATATCTGCATTTCACTTAAAGCCCTTCTATGAAGATGATTGTCTAATTTTAAACTGTCACTGAATTTTACATTATCGTTGCTCCAATCATGACTAGTAACTTTCAAACTCTCAAACTCATCACTGCCACAAGGCCACCTCACTATTACCTTACTAAAACTTATCATTCTCACAGCTCCTGCATTACCAAAGTACGCAATGTATTCACAGAACACCATTAAACATGTTTACAACAAAAATAAGCACATGCAATGACTGTTCCTGATAACTTGGGAAGAATTTGAATCGATTATACACCTAACTTCTGATTTGTTTGTTGATGTAGGTGAGTTGTAACCCTCTTGTGGTGGTTCCAGGAACTCACTGAAAAAATCTTTTGGTGGAATTTTAAAATTGAAAACTGTCTTTTTCCAAATGTAGATTTCTCCCAAGTGGTCTCTTTCTGTTGTGTTGTTTATTGTTTTAAGAGTGTAGAGGCTGGATTCATAGCCAAACCTTTGAGTTATAAGTACTCGCTCACAGTGCATGAATGCGTAAAGAAGTTTGAATTCATAGATGGCACTTAAAGGACGTGTGATCTGTGAACACTTATATCCATAGAAGACATGACAACATGCAAAATTGTATGATGCCATTCTCACATGCCGTTGGTCATTTGGTGATGACCGCGTGTTGACTGTTAAAAGTTTGATACACGCTTCCTATTTGTTTAGTTGCTGCTGTAGGAATAGTACTTGTGGGATTTCAAAGAGTTGTTTTCTTGTATAGTTTGTTTTTGCTTTTTTGAGAAAACATTTCAAAGGGAAAGGCAGTTGCTCACAGGCAAAAAAAGTTGTGCAAGTACAGGATCTGTGCAACGGAGTCCAAGCTGGTCAGCAATAAAGCATGAAATTGCTTTACAATATCAGATCAAAGCGTGTTTAAAAAATTGAGGGCCAGTTTCACCAATAGATGCTAAATTTTAACACAATGTTAACCTGATTTAACACTAAAGTTAACACAAATTCTGTTTCATCAAACAGTGTTAACTTTAACAATGTGTTAAAGTTGGTGTTAAGTTAACATCCCCATACCTTTGTGTTAAGGCATTTAATAAATGTTGGAAAATGGCTGCTGCAAACCAAGCTGTTGATGCAAGTTTGCTACAATTGGCATTTTTAATGTCATTCCTAATAGAAGAGTAGTCTACATCATAATAAATTTGAAACCCTGCAAAAAGGAGCAATTTTTAAAGTAATATAGACTGTCCAAGGGGTCATGAGCATGGTTTTATGGGAACTACGAGAGGTTAGAATACTACCAACAGAAGCATGCCTCTTTCTCCTATGCTAAGTGTTAATTAGGTACTTAGATTTTATACTAGTAACATTTTTTTATTTACTTGTGATAATGTTGGAATTTCCAAAGCTACCGTTCGTAGGTTTATCCAGAAGGTTTCCAAAGCAATTGCTCCAGGAAGCAAACAGTATTTTTTTCAGGTCTGCTTGATTAATCAGCGATAACACGTTTTCATCCACTTTAGTTTCAATGCAGTGTCCACCACCAGTTTTAAACTGTCTTAAACGCTCTTCACACCTAACATTTCTGGGGCTGCACTTTATGTTAGCATAAAATTGCCGTAGTTACGTACTGGACTTTGAGAAACGCGTTCATTCCAATTAAATTAGTCATGGATTTTGTCCCAGGCTGCAATCTATCCTTTAATGTAAGAACGTCAGCTTTTTTGCACTAGACAGTATGTCTATACTTATTAACCAGATGTTAATTAACGCGTTTCAAATGGTGAAACGTTTCAGTTTACATCATGATTCTAACCTCAAACAACCGGAAACATTACTTGGCCATTGCCATGAATGTAAATAGTTGTCAGCTACTGACACAGAGAACATGGCGAATCGTAGACAAAAGTGCATCAGAGTACGTTCAGAGGCAGTGTAGTTCGGCCACCACCTTCTCGAAAGATAACATTCGCAGTTATCTTTGACTTTAACATAATGTTAGCTAACAATTTGCTGTAAAAGCTTGATGAAATGAAAAAGTTTTAACCTTATGTTAAACTTTGAACACCTTGTTAACAAACAAGATGTTACAGTATTTTTAACATCAGTCAATGAAAGTGGCCCTAAAAGTGTTATCCAACCTCCAAGAACTCTACTTTAAAATAATGTGATAGAAGTAGAATAAATATTAGGAATTAAACATTTTTACTTTCTCTACTACATAAAGTAAGTAGGGAAAGTATTGTATTCCACCCAAAAATTCGATACCAAGATTTCACCGGAAATATATGTTTTGAGACCCTCTGAATCCAAAAAAAGCATTTTTGGAAACATGTCTTGTGTGTGTCTGTAAACAGCATAACTCAGAAACAAACGGTCAGATAAACACCAAAGTTGGTATTTAGGTTCAGTATCTTCCAGAGATGCGACACGAAGGTTTTCAAGAAAATCCCCCCACCCCAGATTACCCTTTACATGGAACATTTTTTGAAAATTTTAATTTTCTCAAAAATGGCTAACGATTTTGATTAAAATATCATATGTTTAAGATATTTTCATGACAAATAAAATGTATACATATCTTGAATTTTCTGGGAATGTCTCCAAAAGTATTCTTCATTGTGAACGACTTTTGCATAACTGGTAAACCATAAGAGATAGACAAAATTTTACTACACAAAAAATGTAGATCGCATTAAAATACACATTTTATGTCATATACATTTTTTTTTGTTGAGTGAACCATTTTCGAGATATTGCTTGTTATTCCCTTAAATTTTTCAATACTTATTTTCTCAAATGGGAATTCGTTATTCATTTTTTTGTCTTGGATATGCAAAGAGATTAATCTGTGGCAAAGAGAATGGTGCTGCACCTAGCAACCAGCTATTAAGAGATATATGTCTGTGCTTATATTGCCCTTGCAAATACAAAACAAGGGGAACATAGTAGACCGTAAGCAATAGTCAAATATTTTTAGAACTGGTCGCTATGTGTAAAATGTAATTCTCTTTGCATGTCAAAAGATTGTTTCTTCAAATGTTTATCTTGATTAATATGAAATAGATGGAGAATAAGAGTCTGTAAAAATAGTTTGTACAAGAGTAGAGAAAGTCATGTGAGTGTAACACATCAGATTTTTCACTTTAAAATCTCCTTATTGTTTCTGCTGCTATTTTTAAGTGTCTGTATAAGCATAAAATGCATATATTGTATTTTTCTCTCATTCTTTTTCCATAGGTACATGGAGGGAAGTATTCAGCTTATGTCATGACAACAGCAGCATCTATGTTAAACGTGAAAGCCAGACATTCATTGTCCGGCTTCTTCTTGGCGTTGCTAACAATGATCAACAACTACTGACAGTTCTCATTTCTGAAATACTGCAGCCATTGCTTTCAAAAAATGTTTCAAATGCAAAAAGTCAGATTACTGGGTACGAACCCACTTTGGAATTAGCAGTAATTCTTACAGAAAATTTTCTTGCAAAGAACTGTTCGAAAACACTGGGAATCATTTTTGAGAACATAAACCTTGAGCCAATTGCATGGGATTTGCTTTTGGGCTTAAATGAGGATAGAGATCAAAGTCAGATTGAGGTTTTATCAAAACTTCTGACTTTAATTTACTTTGTATCTGTGGAATACCAAGAGAAAGATGATAAAATATTACCATCAGCTGTGGCAACATTGGAGAAAAATATTTACAAAGTGATTTCTTTTCACATATCTAGAAACAATGTTACAAGTCTAATGAGTATTGTCACTCATTGCCAAAATTGTTGGAGCAAAATCTCTGGAAATGTATCTCAAGAAAAGGAGGATGTAAAACATTTTGACTTTGATACACAGCTAATAGTGTTTCAGGTAAGTGCACTCTGCTTGTTATAGGTACATATGGTAAATAAAAAATATGCACATAGTGGAAATGTGGTAAATTTTAAATTGAACACAAGTTTAATGCAAAAATTTACAGTAGAATAAGCTGACCATTTGCCCCCAATTTTCAGGGACCATCCCTGAAATAAGTTTAATGCTCCAGTCTAGTCTTGTCACTAAATTAAATTGAGTTTTATTTATGGACACTCTTTAACTGCTGTGGTCCTTAGCGTCCCAATCTATATTGGGCGTGAAAGACGAAACATTTTGCTCAGAGGCCTCTTTATCAGGCTTGAGGTTCTTTTGTGCCGTAAATCTACAACATGGGACCACTGGCTTTACTTCCCTTCTGAAGGAAGCCATGCTAAGGATTTTTATGCCTGAAAAAATCCATCGCCCTCCGTCAGGTTTGAACCCGCAACCCTGTGAACTAGAGGCTAGCATGGTAACCACTATGTAGCGGGAAATCGATGATCCTTGGGTCGTTGCCTGTTGCAGTTTTCTTCTTCCTCGACTATTGGTGCTTGTCGGTTGTTGAGTATTCCATTCCTAACTATCTGTAATTATTGAATCTCAGGTTCTAGTGGGTGAGGCAAGTTAAAAATACACTGCGAGTTTCCCTTAATCAATGAAGTTTATTTCACACTTTGAATAGTTATGGGCGGCTAGCGTTTCCCATTATTATAATAATCCCACCACTTTAAGTTAGTCAGGAGGCTAGCTATATTCACACGCAGCCCACCCTTGTGCACCCACGTGCATCCGTAGCACCTCGTGTTGACGTGACTTCTCAATGAGTTAGATTTAGAATAAGAGCCGGCTCTGAGGCTTTTTCTGCCCTTATATACGGGAGCCTGGTGACGCTCACCTCCGCATTTGAAAATGTAACGTTTCCTATTGGCCCTCAGGCCGTTACCCTGACATGTATGAGAATGTGTGGTTTCAGATCCGTGCGCTTGGGCGCCATCATGTAGCGTTGTACCGCTCGGGACAGGTACAGTCTTTATGATTTCTTGGAATTCTTGCTAGCTCGCCCGTGTCTTACAATCAACTCTGTACAAATGTTAGATTTTGAATATTTTAACATGTTAGTGAATCAAATTATTACTGTACAATTCTTATATGTATGGTTCCCCTTTCCTATGTACAATTCCTCTATATATGTATAATATATCCCCTTTCAACTACACCACAGAGAACAACAGTCTTGTCCCCGATTTCAATAATAAATGCAAACACATTGAAATGTGATCAAAATTTAAATAATATTTATGTGAGCAGTCAGTTCTCGTAAATATCAATAGCAAACGCTTTCTAAATGCAGTTTACAATGTGATCTTTTAGTCCCTTTACAGTACTACATATACCTTTAGTACACTCCCAAAACCTATTGTTCAGTGACTGTCAAGGACACAGTGGTCACATTCCATGTCCAAAACACCATCCCTACTGTCACAAGGGTTGTTGTTGATCATCAGTGTCAGACTGTCTCTGCCAGTGTACAAGTGTGTTTTCATTTAAGTTAAAATGTTTCCAGTTGAACAACATATGTTTTTAATGGAGAATGTTTTTAGAGAAGGTTGTAGCTATGCAGAAAAAGTGAAACAAACATTTATACAGCAATTTCCAAATTACTGGTTTGGAATACTGTTTATGGGTTCTGTTCATGATGCTGCAAGAATGGTAGATTATTTCTTTTGGGATGCTGCAAAGTCAACATTGTATAAGGATTAATCTGAGTAAATTTATATTTTATTATTTTATAAGTATTAATTATTTTATATGTTCTGTTACTTTATTTAAAGTTTAATAAACAGTTGGTAGATGAACTGAAATTGGCAATAATACATTACACTAATTCAGTAACCCTTCCCCCCAAAAAAAACTTTAATCAAAGTGATGTCGCTTATTCCACCACTGTGGCGAGACTTGAAGATCACACTATAGAAAAAGAGCTCTAAGAATATAGTTTATTTATTCTCCCCTAGAACAATCGTTGAGGCAGTATTTTAATACCTGAATAATTTCAATTGTATTTTATAATAGGTAAATTCAATAACAGCCCGCCTTGAAACAATATGTATGTAGTAATTATTTAAATTGTATGTAACAGTCATTGCAAACGCTTTATTGTATTGTAAACAAATTTTAATAATGTTATGTGAATACATTATATATTCTAATAATGCAAGAACTGTGAGAATAATAAGTTTTAGGTTGCTAACAATGAGTAATAATGAGGTAATTGTGGCAATAATGTGTTTAGAGTTTGAAAATGTACTGGTCATGTTTAGAGCGACGATGACGTAAATTCTGTAACAGTTTTAAATTAGCCAATCAACAGCAAAGAAAAGTTTTAAGTTAAATGCAGATATTCTATTGGACTAGAATTAGCCAATCAGAGACTTGCAATACCGAAGCTTATGGGTTTTGACCGTTGAGGTTATTCAGTTACTGGCGAGACTTGGTAGAGTATAGATGGAAAAATGTGTTCTCTACGGGTGATTAATAAAAACAGATATACATGTTAAGTGAATGTATAAAGGTTTCTCACAGTTCTTTAAAAAGTGTAGTGATTTATAAATATGTGCAAGAATTTAAATAAAAGAAGTAAAATTTTAAAAATTTAATTCTGTGATGTCTACAATAATTGTCCTGCCACGCCCTGCACAAGATACATGACTCCAAAGTAAGACTGACGCAGCCGAGGCAAATTCAAACAGTAATATTACATAAGCATCAAAGTTAAAATCGATGCCCAAAGTGTGTTACAAACTACATAAAGCAACTATTATTACATAAAACAATTCTTCAAGTTTACGTAAATATATATTATGCAACAACAGCAGCAAATCATCTTCAAGTTGGCCTCCAAGCGTGTAGCTAACAACAACAGTAAAACTTCAACAGTAGAAGAAAACAACTGCTACAAGTTGGCTTCCTAATTGCGGGGCAGATAAATTAATTTACGTAATTTATTACATAAACAAAATAACAGTTGAAGAACATACCTTCTTCATTGTCTCCTCTAAACTCGTCTAGAATTTGAGTATGAAAGGGTGAAAAAGTCAGTTCAGAACAGTATTGTAGCATTTGTCATGTTTTCTAAGAAAAACATAAGTGGGATTTCAGTGACTTGCTGAAAGCAGAATTTCCATTTACTATACAAGCTATTCCAGAGGATGCAACACTAGTGAAATGTACATTCAGGTGTGTGGGATCATGCAGATATAATGTGCAGTGGTTTATATTGGTAAGGAAATACTAAACCATCTCTACCATGCCCAGTCTCCATTTCACAATGAGAAATTTATATAAGCTGCTTATTGAAAGCATTTCTGTTCAATACAAAATAAACTTGTTGGGAAAATACGCATATAATCTTCAGCAGTGAAAACTCATTATCCCTCCAGAATGTAGTAAATGAAGCTAATAATAGCTTACAATGTTGGCTAACAGAGAACAACCTTTTATTAAATATAGAAAAAACAATATATCTCTATTTCCATAACCAATCAAAAAACACAATAATTTAGACTTATATAACTCCCATAGTTAAAAAAAAAATGCGTAACAAAATTCCTAGGAATCTGGATTGATAATAAATTCTCATGGGAAACCCATATACTACAACTAAGTGTCAAACTGAAAAAATTATGTTATGCTGTTCGTAAATTGGCTAATGTGTGATCCAAAGTAATACTAAAGGTAGTGTATCACAGCTGCATTGAGTCCCAAATTAGCTATGGCATCCCCTTTTGGGGTTCCTCTCCAAAAGCAACACATTCTCACAATCCAAAAAAGAATTTTAAAGGCAATTCTGAAGGTACCCATAAGAACACCAAGTAGATACATATTGAATGAACTTAAAGTTTTGCCTATATATTCTTGAAACCTTAAACTTCATTCATAATAATATAACTATATTTCAAAAGAACTTAGAATATCATAACTACAACACAAGAAATCTCAATAACTTACACTTAGATAGCCACAGGCTTACAAAAAGCCTAGCAAGCATTTCCCATCTGGGTATCTTAATGTATAATAAACTAGATACTTCAATAAAAAACTTAAATAAAGAATCTTTTAAACGTAAACTAAGAAAGCTACTTCTACAAAGGCAATATTACATATAAATGACTATTTAAATGAACCATGTTTTCCATAATACACATAATTAAAGTACATAGATTATTTAATTTTGTTATTCTGCGACAGTATTTTTGTAAAGAAACTAACATGTAATTATTTTAGTATTACTTGCTGTAATGTAAAATTTCTATATATCCAATCCCGATGTATCCGAAAAAACAATGTAAGTTGTTTCTCAAAGGATGAAATAAATAATTATACATGATTAAGTCATATAAAATATGTTAACACTATGGGTCTCCAGGATAGCTCAGTGCTTTGATTCACGATTCCCGTGTTGAGGATTTGTGGTTTGATTCTGGGCTCTGCAGTGGTGATTTTAAGTGGGCCCTATCCAAGTCTTCACCTCTGAGGAGCTCAGATGAAGTATTCCCAAAGATCAATGTGCATTGGAGTCCAAGTAAAAGCTGTAGGTTCCCTCATTCCACTGTCATCCTCATCATTCTACCATTGGAGGTAACGGAGACCACCCACAGAGTGTCCCAGCTAATAAATGGGTCCAGCCATCATTTGGTGGAATGAGGTTTCCCTAAAGGTTGTAAGAGACCATATGGGGAGCTTTGAAACAAACAAACTTATTTACCACTTCCACCGTGTGACTATATTACATCAATGCAATTTATACTAGTTTTTACGTAAATAAAACTAGCCTTCTATCCATTTAGAGCAACAGCATTTACAAAACTGATTTTGTTTCAGCTTTTACCCATTTTGATCTCGTTGAGATCCAGATTTGAAGAAAATGAATGTTTGGAGTCTTATTCAGTGAAGCTATTCCAGCTAACCAGTGAGGGCACTCAGCGCTTGGCGTATATGTATCGTGATATTCTTGTGGTTCAGCCAAATAAATGTGAATTGGCTCGCAGAGCAGTTCTCAGTGTAATGCAGTTAAAGGATATTTTTCACAGGGTGAGTGGTAGAGGTATATTTGTTTGTAATTTACAGGATATAGTTTTATTGCTCTTTGAACTAGTTTAGTAAGGATAGCACATTAATGCATTATTATAAACTACAAGGGCAGTCCCAGAAGTACCCGACCTGATGTATAGATAGCGGTTGTTGTTTCAAGCAAATGACTTTGGTAGAAAGTACCAACCTTATAAAGCTTAAGTCTGAAGTTTGATGATGCTATGTGGTTTAGTAATTGTTTGGCAGCCATTAATAGTGAACTTTCAGCAAATTTGTAAACATGGATAAAACTGTTCATCGTTATGTGATACAACACTTTCATTTTTAAGGTCTTAGTCCAACTAATATTAAAGCTGATTTAGATTCTATTCTGGGAGAGTCTGCTCCTTCGTTTACAACAGTAAAATATTGGGTGGCAGAGTTTAAGCGAGGCCGTACGAGCTGCCAAGACAAACATCACAGTGGTTGACCAAATGAGGTGACCACGCCAGAAATTGTGAGGAAAATCCACAAAATGGTATTGGATGACCGTTGATTGAGTGCGCGAGCTAGCAGACTTCATAGGCATTTCAAAAAGTGCTGTACATTGCGTACTGGCTGAAAATTTAGACATGAGACAGCTATGCGCAAGATGGGTGCCACGTTTACTCACAATGGAACAAAAGCAGCATTGTGAAGATGTTTCAGTCGAATGTTTGGCTGCAATAAAGCCAAGTTTTTGTATGATTCATAACCATAGATGAAACATAGGTCCATCACTTCACACCTGAGAGGAAGGAACAGTCAAAGCAGTGGATTGAAAGGGGAGAATGAGCTCCAAAGAAGGTGAGACAGTTTCATTTGCAGGCAAAGTTGTTTGGAATGTGTGTGGAATAATTTTCATCGATTATCTTCAAAAAGGAAAAGCAATCAATGGTGAGTATTATGCAAACCTATTGCAGCATTTGAATGTTGAAATCAAGCAAAAATGGCCGCATTTATTGAATAAGAAAGTTGTGTTTCATCAAGACAATGCACCAGTTCACACATCCATTATCACCATGGCAAAAATCAATGAGTTAAAGTTCGAATTGCTTCCTCATGTACCCTGTTCACCAGATTTAGCCCCCTCTGATTATTTTCTATTACCAAAGTTGAAGAAATGGTTTGGTGCTTAAAGATTTGCCAACAGTAAAGAGCTGGAGTCTACAGTTTATGGCTATTTTGCAGAACGCAATGGTTCTCAGTATAAACAGGGTATCGAAGCTATTGAACATCACTGGGAAAAGTGTATCGAGCTAAAAGGGGACTATATAGAGAAATAAAGATGTTTTTTCCCAAAAGTTTTGTGTTTTCTTTGTTAAGCCCGGTACTTCTGGGACTGCCCTCATAGATCAACTGAAGCATTGTTGTGAACGGGAGATTTCATGTCAAACTGTTGATCTCATATCAATATTAATTATTTTAATTTGAATAGCATACAATATTGAAACAATATACTGTCCATGGTTATTAGTGCTGTAAACGTGCTTTGTTGAGGTGAAAAATGTGGTAAAGTTCTAAAAGTTTAAATTCTTAGTCCAGTAAACTTGTGATTATCTGAGCCAATTGGGACTAAGACCCTACAGAAAAGCTCTGATAATAGGAGATAATATGCTAATAGGTCGTAAATGATGAAAGAATACTTTAAACTGTACTGTAATTGGAAAGGTAGAAATTCAGGATTTGATCCATGGATTTTTGGCTACCAATGAAGTTGCTGTAACCAACTGAACTACCATGGTATTATTCCAGTACAACATTAAACTTTCACATTTATGGCTGATAGAATTCAGAACTATACCAAGTGTAAGTGTTATAAATGTCATTTAGAAAATAATGTATCAGAGAAATTGATACCACTGGGAACACTCTTGATTTGATACATGGAATGACCCAGAAAGTATTTAAATGCTTTCTATCATGTGCATTCTTTTTTTGTTTTTCAGAATATTGGCATACATAATCATATGTAATTGTCTTTTACAGAGGATAGCAATTATTTCCTACCAGGCTCTGATGTACTACCTGAAGGATTTTGTATGTGAAGAGCCACACAAAGATGGCCTTACTGGAGCAGATCGCATAGCAGAACATCCAGAGCAACTTGGGGCTGTGTTGGATGGCCTAATATCATTAATTCACAGCTTTCAAATTACTTGGCGGGAGAGTGTCGAAACAATTTGTTTGTTTGGTTTTGCACAACATTTGTTGAAGAACCGTGGGTTATCCCCAAAGGTAAATTTTATTTTTAAATTTGCTATTCAGAATGGTTATCTTTAGCATATTTAGTTATATCCTCAGTAATTACACCCCTATCAGTATGAGGCTGCACTTGACAGTTTGTGTCATGTTGGCTATGCTGCAGTGATGTTGCCAATACACAGTAGCCGATAATGCTGCTTTCCACTCTGCTTACATTTTTTTGATGACTACTCTTTAACTTTGTCAGCAGGAATAAAGGGCTGACCATACGCCTTTTCTTGTTCGTAAAATGCATGTGTCCCCTGTAGCAATTCCAATTTAACTGCATATTTTGACACAAAGGCTTATCCATTCACAAATACAATGGAATCTCGTTAGCACGTTCCTCATTAACATGTTTTCCCATGTATTACATTAAATTATAAACGTTCCAGCACCAAATGTAATAAATAATGTTTGTTTAGTACGTTTTCTCAGTCCTACTTACTGCATTCGAAGTTTGAAATCCTCATTTACTGTTTTGGCCAACCTTGGTTGGTCCAGTGGGAGTAGGTGCTTAACACCTTTGAAGTTTGACATCCTCATTCACTACTTTGGCCAATGCTTGGTCACAGGATGCAGACAGCAGCCAGTCACATGCATGTATGTATATTTGTGTGGACAGGATAGAGAGTGCTTTAGGTTGGCGTGGTAAATGCCAACAATAGTTTCTACTGTTGAGTGTTGACCCAACATACATAGGTTGTATTTTAACTTTTCGTTTGCAATGGAGAGAAAGAAAGTGCGGCAAATAACCAACAGTGAAAAACTGAAAATCCTTGAAGTAGATTGCAATTCAAATATAAAACATGTGGATATAGCATGGAAGTTAAACATTCCCTCATCAACTTTAAACACAATTGTTAGCAAATCATCAACCTTAAACACAATTGTTAGCAAATGTAAATGTAAATGATCAACAGCAGTAATGGAAATCTGGGAAAAAATACATATTGTCAAACACAGGAATCACCTAATGAATTTCGAACTTCCGCCACCCAACAGCCTTTGGAGGTTCATCAGCCCAGCACCAGAGAACACCACTAACCACACACATCCCCCAGACGATGACCAGCAAAATCAGATGAGGACATGCTGACGATGGGAACAAACTGTCTCCCGAAACGCGTTCAAGTAAGAATATTATAGTGATGTAGTGTAACAACCCTCAACTCTCTTTATTTTAAATTATGACACATCACTGTTACTAGCTTCTAAATCTTCAAAATTAGTCAAATGTAAACTGATTGAAACTGCCTTTGAAGAAGAGAAAAATGCTAAAACAAAACCTTCCTCTTGGAAAGCAGGATCAGAAGAGGATCAAATCAAAATTTGTTGCATGGAAACACCTATCTTATTGAACTTGCCAAAGATACAATCTTCTACTGTACTCGTAACATGGTTCACGCTCGCCATTTTGTTGTTTTAGCAGAAATTGTCACACGTGTAATAAAACACACAGCAAAGCCACTTTTATCGCTCCCATAATTCACAATTTATTCTTCTCAAAAACATTCACTAACCCCAAAACCTACTTAAATCATACAGAGAAACAAACTAACATATGTTTAACAGGTTTGCCAATGTAAATCCAAGTTGACCAGCATAAAAGCTTGAATCATTTATTCTCGGGCTTTGTGCATCCAATCGATCTCAATATGTATTGAATTTAACTTGGAAATGTGGATCGTATTCAGCATGGAATTGGACTCAAATCAATTTCAATTCCCCACAGAAACGTAGTAATCATTTGATTTTATTACATAATTATATTTTTAAATTGCAGATTTTGTATTTTTGTTAACATGTCCCATCTATGACGTCCAAATCTTGGGTCCCTGCAAAAACATACTAACAAGATTCTACTGTAATTGTATGATGATTTACCTCTCTTAGGCATTTCCACAGTAAAATGCTATTGCTGTTATAAATATAAAATAAATATAAGTATGAAAAACAAAGATAACAACTGGCAAGAACAGCAAATCATCAAAGGGAATTGCAAAGTCACAATTGTACTGTATGCATGGGATAGAACTTAAAAACTACACCCTTGTGCATACCTCTGTAGTAAATAAGATAAATGAATATCATACACATAGCACGACATTAAAAGAAGGAGTATGCACAATGATGTAGCCCCCAAAAAGATTGGTGCCAGAGCTGTACATTGGGAAGAAAAATTTAGGGAGTACATGAAGTTATTGTTGTGGACTGTGATGCATCCATGGTTGTGTGTTGTGTCTATCAGAGATTAAGGTCAGAGGATGTTTTACTCCACCAGGTGGAGAAGGCGCCCTGGTCACACCGAGTGCTTCCTCAAGTGAGGTGGCTCAAAGTAATCAAGCCGGGTTCATCACCCCCCATACAGTCATATGAAAGTGGCCTGTTGGGGCAGTCAAGGCCCCACTTAGCGGGTGTGAGGCACGCTGATGGGTAAACCCACCAAGCTTGAAGACCGCTCGGGATTGCCAAACTGCCGAAGTAAGGTCCCTATGAAAGGTTTGGAGTTGTGAGGAGTTAGTCTGGGTAGGAAGTTTCTTCTTTGATTAATGATTAGACTGTATTCCTTTACAATAGCCCGCCACGGTAGTTGGTAATAGAGACCATACGGCATTGCGGATGAGTTCTGACTGCCTACTATCTGTGTCCTTGGGCCTATTCATTTCACATCCATGGTCATTAAGGCATAGTTCTCTGCGTCAACTACCTGTAGTGCCATCTGGTTTATTGAAGTACTTACCCTTAGCACTGTTGTGGCTAACTGCTACTTACATCGTATGCAGGTTGCTTATATTATAGCACCTTTGTGGCGTGTGTCAAAAAGTTGTTTACTATATACAATATCAACTTGGGCTGATGTATAGCCATATTCTAAGGAAGATTGCTAGCACAAATAAATAAATAAATAAATATACAATCAGTGGTGAACTTAGATTTTTGTGGCGGGTTGCCACTACAATAATTATTATTATTATTTTATTTTTTTATTCCCCCCCATTGCATTGAATCCTTCCAAACTGCTTTGATGGTCATTAAGGTTTTACTTATCTGAAATAAATCAAGGCAAAATTAAAGTGAATATGATTTAGCCTAAAATGCAAAAATTAAATTTTGTCTCCCTTTTATTTCCACTTGTCTTTGCTTTACAAATTCACAATAGTAGACATGGCAAGAGCATCAATACAGAAGTGCAAATTAATATTTTTGGAACTCTTTGTTTTGAAGAAGGTGTTTTGTTACGTAATATATTTTACATAATTTATTAAGCTTCATGCATTGGAAGCTAACTTGAAGAACTACTGTTCTTGGAGTTTACTTTGTTTAAGAAGTTTGGAACACACTTTGGGCATCGGTTTGAATTTGTTGATTACATAATAGTTACTGTTGTTACGCAATATGCTGCTACGTAAGAGAAGCTGATTTAAAGATGTGTTTTTGTTGTTACACTCCAAGTTTTACACTATAATATTTAACTTTGTTATTAAAACTGCTTCTATATATTATTTATGTTTGAATTTTGCCTCGGCTGTGTCAGTAATGTTTGTAGAGTCATGTATCTCTTAGGCAGGGTGCGGTACGACAATAATTGTAGGCATACACAAACTTTAAGTTTTTAAATTCACTTCTTTTTATTTTATCCTTTGCACATTTTAATAAAGTACTACACTTTTTAAGAGCTCTGAGATTCTTTAATACTTTCACTTAGCACGTATACATATTTTACGGTTCACACGTAATATTTCTGTAGAGAACACATCTTCCATCTGGTCACTACCAAGGTTTGCCAGCAACTGAACGTGTTTCAACCGTTAAACCATAAGCTTCGGTATTTCAAGTCTCTGATTGACTAATCTTAGTCCAATAGAATATCTGCATTTTACTTAAAGCTTTTCTTTGCTGTTGATTGGCTAATTTCAAACTGTTACTGAATTTACATTATCGTTGCTCTAATCATGGCTAGTAACATTCAAACTCTTAAACTCATTATTCCATCAAGGTTACCTCATTGTTAGCAACTTAAAACTTATTATTCTCACAGCTCTTGCATTATTAAAGTACGTAATGTATTCACATAACATTATTAAACATGTTTACAATAAAAATAAGCATATGCAATGACTGTTACATACATTTTAAATAATTATTACATACATATTGTTTCAAGGCGGGCTGTTATTGAATTTACTTATTATATAATACAATTGAAATTATTCAGGTATTAAAATACTGCCTCAGTTTTAAAATTAGGCACATTAAAGGAAAGACAAATCTTGCTTTTTGTGGAAATATGTTAACAGCAGAGATTTATGATATTGCTTAGAAAGGTGGTAAATTCCTATGATTTGAGTTTTGAAGCAAAAATGATAAGAACAGTCAGCTACTCTTTTGTATGAAAGTTGGATATTTAATTTTAATTCCATCATTATGAGTTTAAACATTTTGGATGACTACAAAAAAGATACCAGGTTGGTAGCACCCTGAGTGTGCATCGAAGTTAGAACCAAAATCTTTGACTCTTTGAATAACTTTCCTACAGATTTACATAATGAAGTTTCTGGTTGCCAAAATCTCGTAATAACCTTTATTATGTAAGTTTTACTGTAATGTGCATGCATGCTGAATGTTTAAAGAGAGAAGACTGTGTATGGAATAACATCAAAAACTACTCAACTGTTATTTATAATCAATAACTAAGAAGATTTTTCTTGATGGTTGCAACTATCTCATATGTTCAAAATGTTGGGGAGTGGGAAATATTCATATTTGTCATTTTTGCTTCTGTTAATAAACAACTATGGGACCAAAGGAAAGCTATGGAAGTTAAAAATTTCATCTGCTGTGCTTATCTACAATTATTTCAACAATTCATTCACCATTGAAGAAGTCAGTCTGAGTGACTCAGTTCGTTAGGTGCTGGCCTTCTAATCCCAAGGTTATGGGTTCAAACCCGATCCCAACCTATGATTTTTAAGTGTGCTTAACCCTAGAGAGGTGGCGCAGGGTATTTTCTGACCCCAGTCAGTTTTATTTGCAAGTTTTATAATGATTTCGAATACCTGAAACCTGCCTTTCCCTTACCTTTCGCTGCATTCCTTGGCTTTTGTTAGAGGTCTTTAGCATTGAAATACAGGTCATACATTCCTAGAATATAGGCTATTTGTGTTTTTCGGCTGAAATGAGGGCAGGAAATACCCCACGCTACCTCTCCCGTTGCCTGTTATGTGTCTCGTCTGTATATTGTTTGTGTAGTTACAGTGTGTTTTCAGCTGAACCTTCGAGAAGTTGTGGTTATAATATATGCGTACTTTTTAGTCTTAAACGTAGGGCTGTTTTTATATCAATATGTGTTATGAGGAACATCAGGCAAGGTTATTAGCCCTAATAAGGGAAGTGGAAGAAGAGGAAGCATTAGGTGGTGAAGGCAGCGAAACCAAAGATGAACTTGAAATACTGAGTTCAAATAGTGAAAGTGAGCAAAGTGCAGAAGAGGATCGAGTTACGGCATGGAAAATGGTTCAGCCTCCTCAAAATCAACATACTCGCTCCCACAAGATAGTGACTCACTTACCAGGTGTAAAATCTGCAGCTAAAAATGCAAAATCTCCTATAGAATTATTGCTTGAGAAAATAGGGCATTTTATAAATGCAGCACAGCCAGAAAATCAAGAACAGGAATTGCCAGTGAAGAAAAGAATGAGGTGTAATGTGTGTCCGAGAATGCAGACAGAAAGACAAAACTTTCGTGTGTAAAATGCGAGCAGCAGATGTGCAAAGACCATAGTGTAGTCATGTGTAGGAGCTGTGTGTGAATTATAATATGAGCATCAACATATGTTCTTACTGTCGAGATGAAAAAAAAAACACATTAACAGTGATACTTTATGATTATGAGTGAAGTGAACATTTAAATATATTTTTTGTGCTGTGCATCAGTCCAAATTGCAAGGAACTGTCAATTCAAAGTTTTTGTTTTTTAAAGTAGATTTCCACAACCAACAGTTATTTTAATACATAATGTATTACTCGGTATATGTAAGCAATAATTAGATAAATTTATTAATTCGGTTCATTTACAACAATCGTTTTATTCCTGGTGTCGCAAGTGACCCCGCGCCACCACTAATGTAAGACATGCATGCGCCACCTATCTAGGGCTAAAAGCGACTGCCCCATGTCAGTAGATTTAATAGCATGTAAAAGATCTCTACGGGATGAAATTCTGGGCACACCAGTGATGGTGATATAATCCTGGTAATTGGCTGCTCGTTTACAAACACAATATTTATTTATTTTTACCATTGAAGGATACTTTCAAGATTGCCAGGTTGAGGTTAAGGAAATCGGAAATACCACATTTATCATTTGAATTTCAATGAATATGAAGGAATGTGTGGTCTGTTTTTAGGAATATTGCAGGAATTACATTTCTAGGGAGTAAAGAGGAGAATTAACATGAAAAATGGTGTAGGTAATAGTACAGTAATTTCATAAAGAGGGGGATAAAGGTAAATGAAATTTGGTTAAGTGAGGATTAAACATATAACATTGTGTAAGTCAGCTATTAATTGGTGTTTGTTTTGTTTAATGGCATTGCACAAAATGCACCAACATGGAACTGTCCCATTTATACACCCTAAATTCTGTAGCTCTGGGTCAGGATTGAATCTGCAAGCTTGGGCACAGAAAGCCAGTGGTCAACCAACTGGGCCACCCGTTCTGACAGGAATTGCTATAATATTTTATTTACTGTATCATGTAAAAATTCCCGCATAAGTCACACATTTATAGCCCTTCAATCTGTAGGAAAGAGAAACAAAAGAAAATTCTAGTACATTTTAATTAGATGTGAGAGTCTTCTTAATCTTGTTGCCAAGAAATTTGAATGCTAAACAGTGTTAGGAAAGGAAAATTGTAATTTAATTGGAAAGTTAACTACTTAATGGGAGCAAAAACCTTAAGGTTGTATAGGCTATTGTTCAAAAATTAGAAATTGTGATGCTTTATCTTCACACCTCTCCCCATTTTTAGTTTCTGTACCACTTACTTAGTATAGGAAATAATTGTATTGCACCTGAAATTATACAGAGTGAGTCATAAGACTCCGAACTGCCTGCGGGATGTTTTTCCTGTTCGCGTCCTCTGCAAGGCTTTACTTACCAACTTGGATATGCTGAAACTGGCCACCGTCATTATCTATACATTTTTGGCACCTCTTTAGGAAACTATCCATCACTCACCGTAGTTCACGTTTAGAAATTTCCTGGTGGATATTTTGTTTTAATTTTTCCAGGGTGTGTGGGTGTGTCTTCTACACTTTATGTTTTAAGTTACTTAGAAGAGGTATTTTATGAGCAATATTACCGGCTGCGCGATGTTTTTCCATTGTGCGTGTGGAAATATGATAAAAACATGATGACACACTGCTACTATAAACAAAGTCACGCTGTTGTGGTTTTGCTGTGCAGTGTGAAGTGCAGTTTTGAGTTGACAGTGATGATGTGATGTAGTTCAGTTATTACGAGTTGTTTATTATTTTGTCCTGTACTTAGTCACAAAGTATATTATGGCTCAGTATATGTTTTCTACTGTACAGCGTGTATTTATTTATGATTTCTATGTGTTAACTCGGTCAGCTCGCCAAGTGAAAGTACGATTTGCAGAAAGATTTCCAGGTGTAAAAGTTCCAGGTCGTACAACAATCCATGAACTTTACAGTAAATTTCAGACCACAGGAAGTGTTCAGGCTAAGAAATCTAAAAGACAGCGTTACCGAAGAAACATTACACGACATCAGTCATCTTTTGGAAAATTCCCCCCAAAAATTCATTGATGGATAGTTTCCTAAAGAGGTGCCAAAAATGTATGAGCCGTATCCTTAACTTAGAGACAAATTTGATGCAATGATGTCAAGATAATTTCCTCCAGTGATGATGTGGCTGGGTTGCATTTGGTGGAACCATAGATCTGTAGCTGCATCTTATGATTTTGAATATTTTAGTATGTCATTTCTACCACCATGACTCACCCTTATATGTGATACTTCTCATCTTGTCAGTCACCTTCACTTTTTAAAACATTTGAAAATACACACTTTCTTTTAGGAGACGCCATCACTATTGCAAGTGATGCATAATGCAACACATCAAACCAAGCTACTGATAACTGGCTGTGGTGGAACGATAACTGAACAATACTTGTGCTTCGTGTACTCAGGATGATGCAACAAAACAGTTTCAACCCAGAGCCACAGAGCATTTAAATTACTATAAAAGTCCTTAGCACATGCAATAAGGAACGAATCACCTTTATGTACCTTGTAACCGTCGGTCCCTTTGTGTTTAAATATCTCAAAAACATAGGAATTAAACTATTTTTTGGAAAATCAGAACAAATGTTGGTCCCACCAGGCATTTAGGCAGCGCAGAGGTCAAAGGTCTTCAAATTTGGTAGGGTCCCACCAAAATCCAGTTGTGTGGGATCCCTATTTTGAGGCCTCTTGAATCCAAAAAATCTTATGTATTACACTCACATGACTTTCTCTACTCTTGTACAAACTATTTTTATAAACGCTTATTCTCCATCTACTTCATGTTAATCGAGATAAACATTTACAGACTCTATCTTATTGCTAATTTTCTTGTAGATGTAAGGGGAATATATATTTACAAGGGCAATATAGAAATACAGTAGCCTTTAAGCACATACATATCTCTTAACTGGTTGTTAGGTGCAGCACCATTCTCTTTGCCACAGATTAATACTCTTTGCATATCCAAGACAAAAAATGAATAACGAATTCCCATTTGAGAAAATAAGTATTGGAAAATTTAAGGGAATAACAAGCAATATCTCGAAAATGGTTCACTCAAAAAACATGTGTATGACATAAATTGTGTATTTTTACGCGATCTACATTTTTTGTGGAGTGAAATTTTGTCTATCTCTTATGGTTTACCAGTTATGCAAAAGTTGTTCACAATGAAGAATACTTTTGGAGACATTCCCAGAAAATTCAAGATACACATTTTATTTGTCATAAAAATATCTTCAACATATGATATTTTAATCAAAATCGTTAGAGCCATTTTTGAGAAAATTAACATTTTCGAAAAATGTTCCATGTAAAGAGTAGTCTGGGGTGGGGGGATTTTCTTGAAAACCTTCGTGTCGCATCTCTGGAAGATACTGAACCTAAATACCAAGTTTGGTGTTTATCCAACTGTTCGTTTCTGAGTTATGCTGTTCACAGACACACATGGACATGTTCCCAAAAATGCTTTTTTTGGATTCAGGGGGTCTCAAAACATGTATTTCCGGTGAAATCTCGGTATCAAATTTTTGGGTGGAATACAATACTTTCCCTACTTACTATACATAGTAGAGAAACTAAAAAGACAAATTATTATTCCAGCTGGCTGTAAAGAGCTTGAAATTGATGCAAGTTGCTATCCAGAACTTCATGCCTCCAAACCTCGCCTTGCTGATGAACACATTAAAAGGCTCCTCTGTTGACCAGCTGGGCTCCATACTGCATGAGCGAATGCATGATGTCAATTGGGAAGTGAGAGACACTGCTGTGGAGGTGTTACAGGTGGTTTCATCCATTGCAGAAGTCAGTGAGTATAGCTTATATGTTTAATTCATCCCAAGTCAGTTTACCAAGGTTTTCAGCCCTACATATACAGATTTATCCTAAGATTCCTTTAGATTATAAGCGTCACTGAGTTAATACAGGTGCCTAATTAAAAGCTTCCTGAACTTTTGGTTTGTTACTAAACAGTGCATCAAACTTGGAAAAAAGTCAGGGTTTTGTTAATGCCATGCTCATACTTGCCAACTTTTACAACTTTGTAAGCAGATTTTCATCACAAACATGACAAAGCATTAAATTCTGTTGCATTATATTGTAACTTAAAATTTACAGACTGGATTTACTTCAGTAATTGGTATACAGTGCTATGATAGCCTAGAGCTCATCTGTGTATCTGTCCATCATTATCATGGTCCCACATCACTGGGCTGCAACAAAATGCAGATTTAAAATTTTATTGCACCACTAGTGATGTCAATGAGCAAGTAAACAGGCACAAACAATCAGTGATGGACAACACAAAGTGTAAATTCAACTCCTTCACATACATTGTTTATCTTGTATGTTATATTGCTGTGGGATATAAGTTTCCCATTTTTTTTGTGCCAGTCTTGGTTTATACTTATGTTATGAAGTGTAAAATATGGACCAGAAATCTGTGTATAGCCCAGGAAATGGTATTCCTTGCTTTAATACACGTTAATTGTGGTAAAAATAAATATAAATCCTGTGGCGCTACAGCCCGTGAAGGATGAGCTTGCCAACCCCACTGCTGGCCTCATGCCCACATATGCACGGCAGAAGTAGGTGATCATCCAGCTGATACAGGGAGGTGACGTGCCTAGCATCACGCATCCCCGAGCCAGAAAGTTGGGGCTCACGAGGCCAGGACCGCTGCCTATCACAGTTCCTCACTTTCTTCACAATGTTGAGTGAGCACTGGTCCTATACCAGGGATTTACAATCTGCCCTCCCATGGGTGGGATCGAACCCAGGCACATTCCGTGGACCAGAGCACCACACTCCAGCCCACTGTACTACGGAGCAGGACTGTTAATTGTACCAGGAAGAATTTCAATATGTGTGACAGAAAGAAGCAGTACTACCAGGTCTTCAAGGATTCTTATAAAACAGAATTCCCATTTATTTTACATGTAATTTTTGTACATTTACTGCATTTATGCATTCAACATTTCTTGTCATTGCAAAATTATTATGCTTTACTGGATGAGGGAAAGTTTTAGGAATTTCAGTATCAGAAAGTTGGCAAGTATGCATGCTTGTTTGAAGGCATAATTTCTAACCAATGCATAAAGCTAGAAAATGAATTTTTGCACCCGTGTTAGTTAATATTCAGAGATATTGTTGATTTCCAGTTTAGGAAAATATTGGCTTGTGTATATAAAATGGAGTAGGCACCTTCCTCTCATATTTTTTAAGTGTCTTGCCACAACAGCATGCATAAAAATATGTGGCAAACATAGCTTTTATTCCCTCAATATGTCGTCACAGACATAAGTGTAGAGGTGGCCTGTCCATTGCAGACAAACTCAAGATATGCATAAACACTGAGTAGGGATAGTTCATACTGAGAAATCAATGAGTCTCCTTGAAAGCATTCTTAAGATGCTGGGGGAAATATTAGAATGGATGTTCCAAGTGCAAATGATGAAATATAACATAAATTGCATAGGTAAATCATTTGATTTTCCCCCACTCAAATGTAGTATTTGCAACCTACAGGCCATGTTATGATGATGTGATATAGTTTATAAATGTAATACTGGAAATATTATTTCACAATGCAGGAAACTGTAGTGAACATCCTGGCCTTAAAATGATGTTGAATTACTTGAATTGCAAGATTTATATATTATACTCGCTGCCAAAGACGAAAGGGATTGACATTTCTAGGGGAGAGAGAGAGGCGACATTGCCGCTTATAGCGACCACGTGGACATGTTAGAATTATGTATGAACGCGTCTGGGTTGCATTTGCATTGTAGACAGGTATTATTTATATTCGTATATGAAGACAATTATAAAATAATAAATCTGTATGCAAAGGATAGAAAATGCAAGAATATATCAGTGTAAAGATCTGTGTTAACAAGAGAGACATATCTATGAAATATTGATACCTCCTTATTCTAATGGGGAAAATGACGCTTATTCTCTGTTAGAGCATATTATTTCCCGCGCTTGTCCTTTAATTGGGAGACCTTTACCAAATGCATTTTATTCGGTTACCGAGTATCCTCAGTTTTTCGTTTGGCTCTGTATCTTTGTCACTACTTTTTGGATATTGCTAAATATCCATTAAAAGTTTAACACAATTACAAATGCTCACAACACACTCACAGATACATGAACTCAAACACATGTAAACACAAAGTAAATAACCATACAAATAGGATGATACAAAATAGCTTGTCAGTACAAGGCAATCTCTAAACTGATGCAAATACACTGCAAACTGTGACTAAAGGAAGGTACTGTTTATAACTGCAGTGACAGCAGGAGATAAGCCGTGCAGTTCATGTTACTGCAATGGTCGCTTGCCAGGTACGCCATGCTAATCACGTGTTACAGTATCGGCAACAAGGTTTTTGCATCTATTGTTGCATGGAAACGTCTTAGTTTTAATTGGTCCTTCTAATCATTTCTATGATGACTGCTATGATGTATCCATCCTCTCCCAGGAAACAGTGTATGATGATAAAGGTTATAACTTCCAAATTCCACATATGAAATTTATTTCCAAGATAAAAGAACATTTTGTGCTATTTTCACATTCTATCATATGAGTAAATGTTGAAGGGTTTTAATTTATAAAATGCATGTTTAGGAGCCCTCTTTTTTTTTTTTTTTTCTAAGACGTACCTATAGCAGGTAGAGAAAATGTTGTATTTCACCGTGGTCACACTATACTAAAGGTCATATAATTGGTAGATTTGCCAACAAGCAGTAACATCTAGCAAAGAAGCCTACTGCTCATATATGGTGTGCTTCTGAAGTGTTTACTAGATTTCTGGACACCATATCAAATGATTATCTGTTATTAGTGTTTTTTTAATGTTACATTTCCAACTTCTTTGGTGAGATGAGAGGCTTTGATTGAGAAACAACTGATGGTGTTACTGCTCACTGAACTGTAGAGTTTATGACCCATTCACATCATATGGCAAGCTGTAATTGCATAAGTTAGTAATGGCAATTAAATCGCATGATGAGCGCAGCTTGTAAGGTGTGCTGGCCAGTAAAGCTACATGTATTTGCATTTTTAACTATCAGGTGGCCTAGGCTTACCATTTATTAGGGCAGAGGAAAATCTCAGGTAGGGAGTAGGTGCTAGAGAAAGTAATTATTTTTAATGTAGAGTCAGCTGAAAAATTCAATGCCACAGCTGGGATTTGAGCTACTGTGATAACATCCAGTGAGACATTGAATTCCCCAATTGACTCAAGTTTTTTTAAAATAAAGAGAGTTGAGTGTTGTTATACTACGTCACTAACATATTCTTACTTGAACGCGTTTCGGGAGACGGCTTGTTCCCATCGTCAGCATGTTCTCAACTGATTTTTCGGTCATCTGGGGGATGTGTGTGGCTAGTGGTGTTCTCTGGTGCTGGGCTGATGAACCTCCAAAGGCTGCTGGGTGGCGGCAGTTCGAAATTCATTAGGTGATTCCTGTGTTTGACAATATGTATTTTTTCCCAGATGTCCAATTCATTGCTGCTGTTGATCGGTTTTAAGAGTTTTATGTTCGGAGTGATATCATGGTTTGAAGACCAGAAATGATGTGCTACTAGGAAACAACTTGAGTCAATTGTGGAATTCAATGTCCCACTGGCATGTTGTCACAGTAGCTCAATGGTTAGAGCAACCGCACGGAGAGCGGAAGAACCGTGTTCAAATCCCGGTTGTGGCATTGAATTTTTCAGAATGTCTCTAAAAAATAATTATTAATTAAATATTTAGCATATTTACAACTGATGTATTTTTAATTTCACTTCTTTTTTCAATTTAAAATATTAACTGTTTTAAGAGGCACAGAAATGTCTGATTCGTAATTTGTAAATTTTCGTTTCAGAATTTCCAGCTTTTCAAGAACATCTTTTGGAGAATGAATTATGTGCATTGGTGCTCTCTCTGGCAGTGGGTGATGTGGAAGGCTTTGTAAGGGCATCTGCTATAAAATGCCTAGGAGTAATGGTTAAGGTTCAGAAGTTCTGGAATGAATTTTTAGCTGCTCAAGAATTACCTGTAAGTACATAAAAACTATGGAATTCCCTAAGGAACCTCACTGTT
Source organism: Deroplatys truncata (assembly GCA_030765065.1). Taxonomy (NCBI): domain Eukaryota; kingdom Metazoa; phylum Arthropoda; class Insecta; order Mantodea; family Mantidae; genus Deroplatys; species Deroplatys truncata. Next base: position 236,743,157 of record CM060984.1, on the reverse strand, counting down.
TTGTTCAGTATTGAGATATTTGATTCAGAATTCTTTGTTTCCAGCGTATCTGTTAATTTTGTATTTATTCATTGTATCTAGAGGTTACAAAAACCTATTAGACATTCTCAGTATGATATGAATCTTTATAAGATCGGCTTCGTCAAACATTTGAAATCAAAATAACAACACTATTAAAAGTAAATGAAAGTACGAAATAACAGTACCTGTATAAATATTAACAAAGTGGTGTGAAATACAGTAATCTTGTTTTCTTCCTTCGTATTTCAATTTTGATCATTAAGCAGTTGCAGTAAAGGATGGTTCACTACCAACAAAAATGGTAACCAGAACGAGAATGTTGAAATACAAGTATTCAAATAGGAGCATTCACAATTGACGGGAAGCCTTTCCAGGCCACAGGAATGGGAAAGAAGACTTGCCCAAGTTTTAATGTTCTTGTTACCGGGTGCAGCATATTATGATGTGTGGCAATAAACAAACTGGAGTGATTGTTGTGCGCATTTCCGGCTTCGTCAATGACAAAGAGAAGAGTTGGGGATTGGCCTGGGAACTGTCCCTGACACATGTACAAAATTTCATGCTGCTGTGCTTCTTAGAAACGGGTCATGTATCTGAGCTCTGTCGGAATTATGCTACATTCTAAAGTAGAATGTGTTAACATCAAATTCCTCAAACAACTTGAAAAACCTGCCACAGAAACTTACAATTTGTTGAAACAAGTTTATGATGATCAATGTCTATCTTGTACTCAAGTTTTTGAGTGGGTTAAGAGATTCAAGGACGGTAGGGAAGACGTCAAAGATGATCTGAAATCGGGCGGTCCTTCCACTTTGAAAACTGAAAAGAATATGGAGAAGGTCAGTAGAATTGTTCGAGAAGACCCGCCTGAAGGTAAGACTGTCAATCAAGCTTATTATACAACTGTTCTGAAGATCCTCCGTGAACGTGCAACGAAGGAGACCAGATCTGGGAAGAATCGCTCATGGATTCTTCATCAGGATAACACGTCGGTCCATAACGCGATGTCTGTGAAGAGGTTTTTGGCGAAAAATAACATTCCAGTGATGGAACATCCGCCGTATTCGCCTGACCTAGCACATGCGACTTTTTTCTTTTCCCAAAAGTGAAGTCTACGCTCAAAGGAACTAGGTTCGAGTCCGCAGATGCAGTGAAGGAAAAAGCAACAAGACTCATCAACAGCATAACAGAAAAAGACTTGCAGCACTGCTACCAACAGTGGAAAATTCACATGGAGCAGTGCAGTGATCGGGGAGGGGACTACATTGAAGGGGACAGTATTTTCATAAAGAGTTAGAGCATCAGTCTGGTTTCCTTATTGTCACACCTCGTACATCCATATTGTGCATATTAGACTCTTCACTGTAGAGGTTATTCTAGGCAGCCATGACATGAAACAGTTGCTAGCGCTCTCTGTAGTCGCAAGCTGGAAACATGAAATTGGAAGAAAGTTTATTACTAGGAAATGTGCTACCTACTGTCCATTCCAAACCTGAGTTCCCTCTGATGTAAACAGAAGCACATGCTTCTGCTTGTCACGAACCCAAGAATATACTCTTACGCCAACGTAAATAGTTCCTTAATACATGTATTGTATTATGAAATATTAGAGCAGGAAAGGTATAGAACTGCACATTTTATTGCGGTTATCATAAGAACTCATCGTTAAAGGTAATGGATATATAATAGCTGTTAAGAGATTACGAAATATGCCTTCGCCTGCTATTGCGCTAACGCCGAGAGCATCTTGGTTGTTAATACCAACCGTATAAACGACTGCCACTCTCTTACATACACAAGAAATGCAGCCATGAATTCCCAGAGGTGCTATCTGAGTACCGAATAAACACTTTACATAACACAGGATATATGATAAGCGAACAGTCATTCATAATACACTAACACACATGCTCAGCTCAGGTCAAATCTTGTGATTTAGTCAGTTGGTATTTGAGCTCACATGGCAGAGGAAGGTACGTGTAGTCCGAATAAACTGTTCAAACACAGAAGCGGGAAACAGTTAAAAAGTGACTAAAAACAAACAATACTTCATATATTCAACTCACTATTACAAAAATAACCGACACTTGCATTATTGCATATTACGAAACTAATATCGGACTTTACAGGCGTTTCAGTGAGAAGTGTAACGAAAGCTTGCAGGGAATATAAACAGACATAATACAACATAGAAGAGGATAAAATGTGGGAACTTGTTTTAAGTGCGACAGTGCTGTGGAATTGTGGATAAGCTTGTCATTATTTTGGAGAGTAGTTCTGATTCCGATATGTCAGCTGAGTTACCTACGCAGAATTCGGATTTGGGTGTTGCACTTTTGCCCGAGGATTGTGATTAACATAAGTAAAATGTTCATTGCCGCATACTTATAAAATCAATTGTTACCTCAGGTTGCATTTTGAATCATGATTCTCACGCAGGGCGCCTTTTTATAGATTAAATAGTGTTCAACAAGCATGTGGGAGGGGAACAAGCAGCCATTATGGGCGGGGATTGCGAACTACTTTCGCGCGGATAATACAAAGAGTTTGTTTTCAGTGAAAGGCACTCTGGTTTGGAATGGACAATAACCTCGGATCCTGACACCCACATATCCACTGAGCATTGGTTCCTCTGGTAAAAGGATCATCTGTAGTTAGTTTATATGCAACTCAAAACTGGCTATTGCCTCAAAAGCAATGGCAAAAGCTACAAAGAAGAGCAAAAACCAGTGAAAATTAACAAAGAACTATAAATAACTTTAATGTATGCCATTAAATAAAGGAATGAAAGATTGGTACAACTAGAGGGATTGGTAATGTAATGGATATGCATTTAGGTAATGTTTACTCTGTTGAATTTTGGCGTTTGCTAACCCGCATTATGTTGGCTAAATTGGAAACAGGTGAAAAAATATCATTAATCGGTTAAAAACAAATGAAATCCCAATGTGCAAAATTGACTTTCACTTTGTGATCGACATGATCACCAATATGCATTCATTACCAGGCTGTTGTGAACTAATATTTTGTATGCTGCCTTGCTTCCCATTCTTGTTTCCACTTTAGTTACTGTTCTCGGGCGGTTGTGAACCAGCCTTAATAGACTTTAAAAATTAATGACAAAAAAGTATCACTTAAAAGCTGATAATCCATATTACAATATTGCTCCAACTGGTTCACTCTCATTGGTTCTTGTTTCCAGAAAAAAATGATTGCCGTGCTTTTCGGGGAGAGTGAAGGAATAGTTCGTTGTGAAGCAGCAGCTTTATTGAAAGAAATTTATGAGCATCAAAGTATAAAGTAAGTATTTCACATTTAAAATAGTATATTGCATGGTTTCTGAGTATGGAAGGGTAAAGGGGCTTGGATAGATCAGTGATAAACAATCAATACTTAATGTTATAGTTGCAAAATTTAGAAAAGGTTCAAATGATATGCCACTTGAAAGAAGTGATAAACATTGCCAACTTTCTTGAACATACATATTTATGAGGGTTATTTTGATCGCAGATCCCATACCATCAACAAGACACATCTGCTTCTAACATAGAAGCAGCATCACATATGGGTCGTTGAAAGTTTGCGTTAATAACCTCTTAACAAAGAAGCGACATATCATTTGTACCTTTTTCTAAATTTTGCAAGAAGTACAATTCTAAGGCTACTAACAACAACTATAAAAGTCAGTGTTATTTCTTTGTGAAAAGCAGTGTTATTTTTCATATAGTCAGCATATAATTGACTTGCTGACTTATCTGATGTTGCACAGTTAGCTTTTTAAACCCAAATGACAAATTAATTAATTTCATATACTGCCCCTGTTCTTCATGAAATTATTGTGCAATGACCCAGAGGATTTTTATTGTGAATTCTCTCCTTTACCACTTATGATTGTAATTCTGTACAGCCCCAGTTATTTCTAATAATGGATTAAAAATCCCATGATATTTATGCAAAAAGTGTAAAACATCGGTGGAACCTCTGACTTCCTTAGCCTTTCCATGATAGTCTTCCAAATTGTGGAAGTATATATAAGCACATTTTGGTGATGGAACAATCACATTTAACATTGGTGGAACCTCTGAATTCCTTAGCCTCTCCATGACAGTCTTCCAAATTGTGGAAGTATATATAAGTACATTTTGGTGATGGAACAATCACATTTAACATCGGTGGAACCTCTGAATTCCTTAGCCTCTCCATGACAGTCTTCCAAATTGTGGAAGTATATATAAGTACATTTTGGCGATGGAACAATCACATTTAACATCGGTGGATCCTCTGACTTCCTTAGCCTCTCCATGACAGTCTTCCAAGTTCTGGAAGTATATATAAGTACATTTTGGCGATGGAACAATCACATTTAACATTGGTGGAACCTCTGACTTCCTTAGCCTCTCCCTGACAGTCTTCCAAATTGTTGAAGTACATATAAGTACATTTTGGCGATGGAACAATCACATTTAACATTGGTGGAACCTCTGACTTCCTTAGCCTCTCCCTGACAGTCTTCCAAATTGTTGAAGTATATATAAGTACATTTTGGCGATAGAACAATCACATTTAACATTGGTGGAATCTCTGACTTCCTTAGCCTCTCCATGAGAGTCTTCCAAATTGTTGAAGTATATATAAGTACATTTTGGCGATAGAACAATCACATTTAACATTGGTGGAATCTCTGACTTCCTTAGCCTCTCCATGAGAGTCTTCCAAATTGTTGAAGTACATATAAGTACATTTTGGCGATGGAACAATTTCATTTAACATTGGTGGAACCTCCGACTTCCTTAGCCTCTCCATGACAGTCTTCCAAATTGTGGAAGTATATATAAGCACATTTTGGCGATGGAACAATCACATTTAACATTGGTGGAACCTCTGAATTCCTTAGCCTCTCCATGATAGTCTTCCAAATTGTGGAAGTATATATAAGCACATTTTGGTGATGGAACAATCACATTTAACATTGGTGGAACCTCTGAATTCCTTAGCCTCTCCATGACAGTCTTCCAAATTGTGGAAGTATATATAAGTACATTTTGGCGATGGAACAATCACATTTAACATCGGTGGAACCTCTGACTTCCTTAGCCTCTCCATGACAGTCTTCCAAATTGTTGAAGTATATATAAGTACATTTTGGCGATGGAACAATCACATTTAACATTGGTGGAATCTCTGACTTCCTTAGCCTCTCCCTGACAGTCTTCCAAATTGTTGAAGTATATATAAGTACATTTTGGTGATGGAACAATCACATTTAACATTGGTGGAACCTCTGACTTCCTTAGCCTCTCCATGACAGTCTTCCAAATTGTGGAAGTATATATAAGCACATTTTGGTGATGGAACAATCACATTTAACATTGGTGGAACCTCTGAATTCCTTAGCCTCTCCATGACAGTCTTCCAAATTGTGGAAGTATATATAAGTACATTTTGGCGATGGAACAATCACATTTAACATTGGTGGAACCTCTGACTTCCTTAGCCTCTCCATGACAGTCTTCCAAATTGTTGAAGTACATATAAGTACATTTTGGTGATGGAACAATCACATTTAACATCGGTGGAACCTCTGAATTCCTTAGCCTCTCCATGACAGTCTTCCAAATTGTTGAAGTATATATAAGTACATTTTGGTGATGGAACAATCACATTTAACATCGGTGGAACCTCTGAATTCCTTAGCCTCTCCATGACAGTCTTCCAAATTGTTGAAGTACATATAAGTACATTTTGGTGATGGAACAATCACATTTAACATCGGTGGAACCTCTGAATTCCTTAGCCTCTCCATGACAGTCTTCCAAATTGTTGAAGTATATATAAGTACATTTTGGTGATGGAACAATCACATTTAACATTGGTGGAATCTCTGACTTCCTTAGCCTCTCCATGACAGTCTTCCAAATTGTTGAAGTACATATAAGTACATTTTGGTGATGGAACAATCACATTTAACATTGGTGGAATCTCTGACTTCCTTAGCCTCTCCATGACAGTCTTCCAAATTGTTGAAGTACATATAAGTACATTTTGGCGATAGAACAATCACATTTAACATTGGTGGAACCTCTGACTTCCTTAGCCTCTCCATGACAGTCTTCCAAATTGTTGAAGTATATATAAGTACATTTTGGCGATAGAACAATCACATTTAACATTGGTGGAACCTCTGACTTCCTTAGCCTCTCCATGAGAGTCTTCCAAATTGTTGAAGTACATATAAGTACATTTTGGTGATGGAACAATCACATTTAACATTGGTGGAACCTCTGAATTCCTTAGCCTCTCCATGACAGTCTTCCAAATTGTTGAAGTATATATAAGTACATTTTGGTGATGGAACAATCACATTTAACATCGGTGGAACCTCTGAATTCCTTAGCCTCTCCATGACAGTGTTCCAAATTGTTGAAGTATATATAAGTACATTTTGGAGATGGAACAATCACATTTAACATTGGTGGAATCTCTGACTTCCTTAGCCTCTCCCTGACAGTCTTCCAAATTGTTGAAGTACATATAAGTACATTTTGGAGATGGAACAATCACATTTAACATTGGTGGAACCTCTGACTTCCTTAGCCTCTCCATGACAGTGTTCCAAATTGTTGAAGTATATATAAGTACATTTTGGAGATGGAACAATCACATTTAACATTGGTGGAACCTCTGACTTCCTTAGCCTCTCCCTGACAGTCTTCCAAATTGTTGAAGTACATATAAGTACATTTTGGAGATGGAACAATCACATTTAACATTGGTGGAATCTCTGACTTCCTTAGCCTCTCCATGACAGTGTTCCAAATTGTTGAAGTATATATAAGTACATTTTGGAGATGGAACAATCACATTTAACATTGGTGGAACCTCTGACTTCCTTAGCCTCTCCATGACAGTGTTCCAAATTGTTGAAGTACATATAAGTACATTTTGGCGATAGAACAATCACATTTAACATTGGTGGAATCTCTGACTTCCTTAGCCTCTCCCTGACAGTCTTCCAAATTGTTGAAGTATATATAAGTACATTTTGGCGATGGAACAATCACATTTAACATTGGTGGAATCTCTGAGTTCCTTAGCCTCTCCCTGACAGTCTTCCAAATTGTTGAAGTACATATAAGTACATTTTGGCGATGGAACAATCACATTTAACATTGGTGGAATCTCTGACTTCCTTAGCCTCTCCCTGACAGTCTTCCAAATTGTTGAAGTACATATAAGTACATTTTGGCGATAGAACAATCACATTTAACATTGGTGGAATCTCTGACTTCCTTAGCCTCTCCCTGACAGTCTTCCAAATTGTTGAAGTACATATAAGTACATTTTGGCGATAGAACAATCACATTTAACATTGGTGGAATCTCTGACTTCCTTAGCCTCTCCCTGACAGTCTTCCAAATTGTTGAAGTACATATAAGTACATTTTGGCGATAGAACAATCACATTTAACATTGGTGGAACCTCTGACTTCCTTAGCCTCTCCCTGACAGTCTTCCAAATTGTTGAAGTACATATAAGTACATTTTGGCGATGGAACAATCACATTTAACATTGGTGGAATCTCTGACTTCCTTAGCCTCTCCATGAGAGTCTTCCAAATTGTTGAAGTATATATAAGTACATTTTGGCGATAGAACAATCACATTTAACATTGGTGGAATCTCTGACTTCCTTAGCCTCTCCATGAGAGTCTTCCAAATTGTTGAAGTATATATAAGTACATTTTGGCGATAGAACAATCACATTTAACATTGGTGGAATCTCTGACTTCCTTAGCCTCTCCCTGACAGTCTTCCAAATTGTTGAAGTACATATAAGTACATTTTGGCGATGGAACAATTTCATTTAACATTGGTGGAACCTCTGACTTCCTTAGCCTCTCCATGAGAGTCTTCCAAATTGTTGAAGTACATATAAGTACATTTTGGTGATGGAACAATCACATTTAACATTGGTGGAACCTCTGAATTCCTTAGCCTCTCCATGACAGTCTTCCAAATTGTTGAAGTACATATAAGTACATTTTGGCGATGGAACAATTTCATTTAACATTGGTGGAACCTCTGACTTCCTTAACCTCTCCCTGACAGTCTTCCAAATTGTTGAAGTACATATAAGTACATTTTGGCGATGGAACAATTTCATTTAACATTGGTGGAACCTCTGACTTCCTTAGCCTCTCCATGATAGTCTTCCAAATTGTGGAAGTATATATAAGCACATTTTGGTGATGGAACAATCACATTTAACATTGGTGGAACCTCTGAATTCCTTAGCCTCTCCATGACAGTCTTCCAAATTGTGGAAGTATATATAAGTACATTTTGGCGATGGAACAATCACATTTAACATTGGTGGAACCTCTGACTTCCTTAGCCTCTCCCTGACAGTCTTCCAAATTGTTGAAGTATATATAAGTACATTTTGGCGATGGAACAATCACATTTAACATCGGTGGAATCTCTGACTTCCTTAGCCTCTCCCTGACAGTCTTCCAAATTGTTGAAGTACATATAAGTACATTTTGGCGATGGAACAATCACATTTAACATTGGTGGAATCTCTGACTTCCTTAGCCTCTCCATGAGAGTCTTCCAAATTGTTGAAGTATATATAAGTACATTTTGGCGATAGAACAATCACATTTAACATTGGTGGAATCTCTGACTTCCTTAGCCTCTCCATGAGAGTCTTCCAAATTGTTGAAGTATATATAAGTACATTTTGGCGATAGAACAATCACATTTAACATTGGTGGAATCTCTGACTTCCTTAGCCTCTCCCTGACAGTCTTCCAAATTGTTGAAGTACATATAAGTACATTTTGGCGATGGAACAATCACATTTAACATTGGTGGAATCTCTGACTTCCTTAGCCTCTCCATGAGAGTCTTCCAAATTGTTGAAGTATATATAAGTACATTTTGGCGATGGAACAATCACATTTAACATTGGTGGAATCTCTGACTTCCTTAGCCTCTCCCTGACAGTCTTCCAAATTGTTGAAGTATATATAAGTACATTTTGGTGATGGAACAATCACATTTAACATTGGTGGAACCTCTGACTTCCTTAGCCTCTCCATGACAGTCTTCCAAATTGTGGAAGTATATATAAGCACATTTTGGTGATGGAACAATCACATTTAACATTGGTGGAACCTCTGAATTCCTTAGCCTCTCCATGACAGTCTTCCAAATTGTGGAAGTATATATAAGTACATTTTGGCGATGGAACAATCACATTTAACATTGGTGGAACCTCTGACTTCCTTAGCCTCTCCATGACAGTCTTCCAAATTGTTGAAGTACATATAAGTACATTTTGGTGATGGAACAATCACATTTAACATCGGTGGAACCTCTGAATTCCTTAGCCTCTCCATGACAGTCTTCCAAATTGTTGAAGTATATATAAGTACATTTTGGTGATGGAACAATCACATTTAACATCGGTGGAACCTCTGAATTCCTTAGCCTCTCCATGACAGTCTTCCAAATTGTTGAAGTACATATAAGTACATTTTGGTGATGGAACAATCACATTTAACATCGGTGGAACCTCTGAATTCCTTAGCCTCTCCATGACAGTCTTCCAAATTGTTGAAGTATATATAAGTACATTTTGGTGATGGAACAATCACATTTAACATTGGTGGAATCTCTGACTTCCTTAGCCTCTCCATGACAGTCTTCCAAATTGTTGAAGTACATATAAGTACATTTTGGTGATGGAACAATCACATTTAACATTGGTGGAATCTCTGACTTCCTTAGCCTCTCCATGACAGTCTTCCAAATTGTTGAAGTACATATAAGTACATTTTGGCGATAGAACAATCACATTTAACATTGGTGGAACCTCTGACTTCCTTAGCCTCTCCATGACAGTCTTCCAAATTGTTGAAGTATATATAAGTACATTTTGGCGATAGAACAATCACATTTAACATTGGTGGAACCTCTGACTTCCTTAGCCTCTCCATGAGAGTCTTCCAAATTGTTGAAGTACATATAAGTACATTTTGGTGATAGAACAATCACATTTAACATTGGTGGAACCTCTGAATTCCTTAGCCTCTCCATGACAGTCTTCCAAATTGTTGAAGTATATATAAGTACATTTTGGTGATGGAACAATCACATTTAACATCGGTGGAACCTCTGAATTCCTTAGCCTCTCCATGACAGTGTTCCAAATTGTTGAAGTATATATAAGTACATTTTGGAGATGGAACAATCACATTTAACATTGGTGGAATCTCTGACTTCCTTAGCCTCTCCCTGACAGTCTTCCAAATTGTTGAAGTACATATAAGTACATTTTGGAGATGGAACAATCACATTTAACATTGGTGGAACCTCTGACTTCCTTAGCCTCTCCATGACAGTGTTCCAAATTGTTGAAGTATATATAAGTACATTTTGGAGATGGAACAATCACATTTAACATTGGTGGAACCTCTGACTTCCTTAGCCTCTCCCTGACAGTCTTCCAAATTGTTGAAGTACATATAAGTACATTTTGGAGATGGAACAATCACATTTAACATTGGTGGAATCTCTGACTTCCTTAGCCTCTCCCTGACAGTCTTCCAAATTGTTGAAGTACATATAAGTACATTTTGGCGATAGAACAATCACATTTAACATTGGTGGAATCTCTGACTTCCTTAGCCTCTCCCTGACAGTCTTCCAAATTGTTGAAGTACATATAAGTACATTTTGGCGATAGAACAATCACATTTAACATTGGTGGAATCTCTGACTTCCTTAGCCTCTCCCTGACAGTCTTCCAAATTGTTGAAGTACATATAAGTACATTTTGGCGATAGAACAATCACATTTAACATTGGTGGAACCTCTGACTTCCTTAGCCTCTCCCTGACAGTCTTCCAAATTGTTGAAGTACATATAAGTACATTTTGGCGATAGAACAATCACATTTAACATTGGTGGAATCTCTGACTTCCTTAGCCTCTCCCTGACAGTCTTCCAAATTGTTGAAGTACATATAAGTACATTTTGGCGATGGAACAATCACATTTAACATTGGTGGAACCTCTGACTTCCTTAGCCTCTCCATGAGAGTCTTCCAAATTGTTGAAGTACATATAAGTACATTTTGGCGATAGAACAATCACATTTAACATTGGTGGAACCTCTGACTTCCTTAGCCTCTCCATGAGAGTCTTCCAAATTGTTGAAGTATATATAAGTACATTTTGGCGATGGAACATTCACATTTAACATTGGTGGAATCTCTGACTTCCTTAGCCTCTCCATGAGAGTCTTCCAAATTGTTGAAGTACATATAAGTACATTTTGGCGATGGAACAATCACATTTAACATTGGTGGAATCTCTGACTTCCTTAGCCTCTCCATGAGAGTCTTCCAAATTGTTGAAGTATATATAAGTACATTTTGGCGATGGAACAATCACATTTAACATTGGTGGAATCTCTGACTTCCTTAGCCTCTCCATGAGAGTCTTCCAAATTGTTGAAGTACATATAAGTACATTTTGGCGATGGAACAATTTCATTTAACATTGGTGGAACCTCTGACTTCCTTAGCCTCTCCATGATAGTCTTCCAAATTGTGGAAGTATATATAAGCACATTTTGGTGATGGAACAATCACATTTAACATTGGTGGAACCTCTGAATTCCTTAGCCTCTCCATGACAGTCTTCCAAATTGTGGAAGTATATATAAGTACATTTTGGCGATGGAACAATCACATTTAACATTGGTGGAACCTCTGACTTCCTTAGCCTCTCCCTGACAGTCTTCCAAATTGTTGAAGTATATATAAGTACATTTTGGCGATGGAACAATCACATTTAACATCGGTGGAATCTCTGACTTCCTTAGCCTCTCCCTGACAGTCTTCCAAATTGTTGAAGTACATATAAGTACATTTTGGCGATGGAACAATCACATTTAACATTGGTGGAATCTCTGACTTCCTTAGCCTCTCCATGAGAGTCTTCCAAATTGTTGAAGTATATATAAGTACATTTTGGCGATAGAACAATCACATTTAACATTGGTGGAATCTCTGACTTCCTTAGCCTCTCCATGAGAGTCTTCCAAATTGTTGAAGTATATATAAGTACATTTTGGCGATAGAACAATCACATTTAACATTGGTGGAATCTCTGACTTCCTTAGCCTCTCCCTGACAGTCTTCCAAATTGTTGAAGTACATATAAGTACATTTTGGCGATGGAACAATCACATTTAACATTGGTGGAATCTCTGACTTCCTTAGCCTCTCCATGAGAGTCTTCCAAATTGTTGAAGTATATATAAGTACATTTTGGCGATAGAACAATCACATTTAACATTGGTGGAATCTCTGACTTCCTTAGCCTCTCCATGAGAGTCTTCCAAATTGTTGAAGTATATATAAGTACATTTTGGCGATAGAACAATCACATTTAACATTGGTGGAATCTCTGACTTCCTTAGCCTCTCCCTGACAGTCTTCCAAATTGTTGAAGTACATATAAGTACATTTTGGCGATGGAACAATTTCATTTAACATTGGTGGAACCTCTGACTTCCTTAGCCTCTCCATGAGAGTCTTCCAAATTGTTGAAGTACATATAAGTACATTTTGGTGATGGAACAATCACATTTAACATTGGTGGAACCTCTGAATTCCTTAGCCTCTCCATGACAGTCTTCCAAATTGTTGAAGTACATATAAGTACATTTTGGCGATGGAACAATTTCATTTAACATTGGTGGAACCTCTGACTTCCTTAACCTCTCCCTGACAGTCTTCCAAATTGTTGAAGTATATATAAGTACATTTTGGTGATGGAACAATCACATTTAACATTGGTGGAACCTCTGACTTCCTTAACCTCTCCCTGACAGTCTTCCAAATTGTTGAAGTATATATAAGTACATTTTGGCGATGGAACAATCACATTTAACATTGGTGGAACCTCTGACTTCCTTAGCCTCTCCGTGACAGTCTTTCAAGTTCTGGAAGTACATATAAGTACATTTTGGCGATGGAACAATCACATTTAACATTGGTGGAACCTCTGACTTCCTTAGCCTCTCCGTGACAGTCTTTCAAGTTCTGGAAGTACATATAAGTACATTTTGGCGATGGAACAATTTCATTTAACATTGGTGGATCCTCTGACTTCCTTAGCCTCTCCATGACAGTCTTTCAAGTTCTGGAAGTACATATAAGTACATTTTGGCGATGGAACAATCACATTTAACATTGGTGGAACCTCTGACTTCCTTAGCCTCTCCGTGACAGTCTTTCAAGTTCTGGAAGTACATATAAGTACATTTTGGCGATGGAACAATCACATTTAACATTGGTGGAACCGCTGACTCCCTAGCCTCTCCGTGACAGTCTTTCAAGTTCTGGAAGTACATATAAGTACATTTTGGCGATGGAACAATCACATTTAACATTGGTGGAACCGCTGACTCCCTAGCCTCTCCGTGACAGTCTTTCAAGTTCTGGAAGTACATATAAGTACATTTTGGCGATGGAACAATCACATTTAACATTGGTGGAACCGCTGACTCCCTAGCCTCTCCGTGACAGTCTTTCAAGTTCTGGAAGTACATATAAGTACATTTTGGCGATGGAACAATCACATTTAACATTGGTGGAACCGCTGACTCCCTAGCCTCTCCGTGACAGTCTTTCAAGTTCTGGAAGTACATATAAGTACATTTTGGCGATGGAACAATCACATTTAACATTGGTGGAACCTCTGACTTCCTTAGCCTCTCCGTGACAGTCTTTCAAGTTCTGGAAGTACATATAAGTACATTTTGGCGATGGAACAATCACATTTAACATTGGTGGAACCGCTGACTCCCTAGCCTCTCCCTGACATCTTCCAAGTTCTGGAAGTACATATAAGTACATTTTGGCGATGGAACAATCACATTTAACATTGGTGGAACCTCTGACTCCCTTAGCCTCTCCGTGACAGTCTTTCAAGTTCTGGAAGTACATATAAGTACATTTTGGCGATGGAACAATCACATTTAACATCGGTGGAACCTCTGACTCCCTTAGCCTCTCCCTGACATCTTCCAAGTTCTGGAAGTACATATAAGTACATTTTGGCAATGGAACAATCACATTTAACATTGGTGGAACCTCTGACTTCCTTAGCCTCTCCCTGATATCTTCCAAGTTCTGGAAGTACATATAAGTACATTTTGGCGATGGAACAATCACATTTAACATTGGTGGAACCTCTGACTTCCTTAGCCTCTCCCTGATATCTTCCAAGTTCTGGAAGTACATATAAGTACATTTTGGCAATGGAACAATCATCATTTAGAATGGTCCAGTAATTACAGTGTGTGAAATTTTTAACCTTTGTACCTCTTCTTTGGTCCCATAGTTTTCACATAATGCAGAAACCATAATGTACACAACAAAATAGAGGGAAGTTGGTTAATGTGAATATTCCCAGGCCACCAACTTAACCTCTTCATAAAAGACACGCAGTCTGCAACCATGAAAAAAAAATAATCTTCTTGGTTGTTAATTATAAAATATTATTTCACTGATTTATAATATTAGCAGTTTTCTCTCTTTATACAATTATTTAGCATACCCTGCTAATGAATGTGATTACAACATAAGCGCAAAGGAAGCAAAGGAAAACTTCCTTATGTGAGGGTTATTAAAATATTTTGGCATTGGTATCAGATGATGTGTATTTTACTGTTATAAGTAGATTCGATTCTCTTTTGTTTTGCTGCTAAATGATTACCATTGATATACAAGGGGTGATCAGAAACTAAGGTTACAAGGCCGACATCTTGGAGTTTCATCCGTAATAGAAAAATTAGTAGTGTGATGGGTAATGTTGCTCCAGAGGTCGATGTGTCAAGGCGGACAATGTAAATGTGCAATCTAGGTATCAACTGTTAAATGGAAAAAACGCTGTCGTGTTAGTAAAACCGGAAATAGTTTGGTATTGTTGTTAACTGTTATACACTGCCATAATAGAAAAGCGTGAAATAGTGAATAAATGCAATACAACTGAATATTTAGCGCGAAACAGTAAAAAATATTATTGTTATTGTCTAATGCGCGGCATTTAGTAATGACCATTGGCGCTTGTGCACTACTAAATAAATGTAAAGAACCTCAAGCCTGATAACAGACCTCAGCAAAATTACGTGTCTTTCACGCCCAATATAGAATAGGGCGCTAAGGAGCACAGCAGTTAAAGAATGTCCATAAATAAAATTCAATTTAATGTTTCAACTGAATGATTACCTTGGAACAGTAAGCAAATGTAATATAACGAAATAATTACCATGTAGCAGTAAACAAATGTAACAGAACTAAATAATTACCGCGATGCAGTAAACGAATGTAATAGAACTAAATAATTACTGCGATGCAGTAAGCATAGGTAATACAACTAAATAATAATGAATGCTACTATAATTATGCCCAAGGACATATCTGCTCTTTCATGACGCAGTTGTTAGCCTTAATAAAGGCTGTTTTGCATCGATGCATATAAGACAATGAAGAAATATAAAATTTTGGAAAAAAAGAAAGATGATAAGGAAGTTCTGAGCAGAAGACGAACCAAAAGAGAGCTGCAAAGATGGTATGTCGCAGAATAATTCTCGGAGAGTGTCACAAGGAAATTCTGAAACACTCTCTGAATGGGACAGCTGCTCCTGTACATGAACTCATGCAAGTATGAGTTGAAGAGCTCGTGAGAAGTGCCGAACTGCCTCCTAAGCTTGCTAACTCTTCTGCAAGTTGTTCTATGCCCCAATTTTCCATTAGGACAGCGTCGTTATTTAAGATCTCATTCTCCGCAACGATTCGTAAGTTGTCCATGTTGACTGTTGACAAAATTACACCGCAATACATAACTAATTCAATAAATCGCGACAGAATACATAACCGGAAGTGTTTAAACAACTTTGGGGCATTTAAAAAGCCAAATGCCACACATTCGTGGAATTTTAGTGATGTTTTTTTCTACAGGGTAGCCTGCCTGATGTTGCATGGCACCCGCCATGACACGTCGACCTCTGGAGCAACATTACCGTGTGATGTAATTCTAATACATGCAGCCACAGAGTATCAGCCACCCGCCACCTAGAGCACTAGCTTTAGGTAAACCCAAGTGGCATTTAAAAAAATCTGCTCAGTTATTCGATTTCTGTGGGTGAAACATGTACTGGTAGCTGGTAGAGGTTTACGGAGAGACTAATGTCTCATCAGCTTGTTGCAGAATGGTTTTGAAAGTTTGCGACCGTTAGAGAAAGCGTCACCAACAAGGATTGCAGTGGCCGATCCAGCACAGCATCAACAGATTTGAACACAGTTTGCGTGGAGGAGCTGCTTCAGGATAAGGTTCACGATATTCTGCAGTACCGGAAAGTTTGTTCCTCAAAATCTGTCCAACCAACACAAGGAGAAGCACATGGGGGCAAGTGTCTACAACTTTTGCAGTGGTTCTCCACGGAAGGGAACAATTTTCTTCACCATATTGTCACAGGTGATGAAACTTGGATCCACCACTACACCCCCAGCAGTAAGCGGTCATCAGTGGAGTGAAAACACCCCTCCTCTCCAAAGACAAAGAAGTTTAAGGTGACACCATCTACTGGGAAGGTGATGGCCACAGTGTCTTGGGACACGTGTCATACTTGTGGAGTTTTAGAAAGAGGTCACATAGTGACTGCTGACTGATACTGTGAGACCTTGGCATGGTTGCACAAAACAATCAGGAGGAAATGGCCAGTGCTTATCACTGAAGGCATCATCTTCCTTCACGACAACCCTCGACCTCATACAGCCCAGAAGACCACCATGCTGTTAAAGCCGTTTCACTGGAATATCATCAACCTCCCTCCCTACAGCCCGGACCTCACTCTAAGCGACTTTCACCTTTTCCCTCACTTGAAGGAGCATCTATTCTCTGTACACCAGAAGAATAAAGTAGGCATAAACAAATCACCGGTTTGTATCACTCCGCGGCCATGTGCGCTCCAAATGAGGTTACGCCCACCCTCCATCAGGTATCAGTAGTTAATTATGTTCAGTTTACTGAACACATTTACCCATACGGTAACTATTATATGAGTTTTTCACCACTAGGAATATTTATTCACTCTAAATAACATACAGCACGCTAGTAACAGAAATTGCTATTTACTTACGTCATCTCTATTCGTCTTAAACCCACATGAAATGCCTGCTTTCTTGATTTTACAGTGGTGTCTGTCCATGCTTTGCTTGTCATGTGTCCCTCATTTATCCACGTTTCATCCAAATAGTACACTTTTCGCGTTTTTCGCAGTTCTTTTATTCTACAGAGAAAATCTCTACGCCATAAAATAATGTCATCTCTGTCCACAATAATACTTTTTCTTTTCCTGCTGACAAACTCGAAACCTATCTCCAGGAGCAACTTGTGGAGGGAGGTTCGTTTTAAGTTTGGGAGGTCCGGATCAGAGTTAACTGCAAACAGCACTTTGTTTAAGGTGGGGGGGTTCATTGTTAATAAAGAACTGGTGAACTTTTCTGCGGATTGCTCACCTCACAAACAACATCCAGCACTCGTCTTGCATGTGGTCTCTTCTTGCCAGGAGTTCTAACCTCACCAACTGTGGATTTTTCTTTGCGTGTGCTGTAAACACTTGAAATTGACACACCAGTAAACTCAGATGTTAATTTCACCACATCATCGATAGCAAGTTCTGGATATTTCTCGCAGAACTTGTTATACACGTTCAAAACTATTGTCTTCTCACCACTTTGTAAAGGCTTTCCGCGCTTATGTTTAACAACACCGGTTATTTCCGCCATGTTGATACATACTGAGTGTTTTGCTTTTTCCTCCTTCCCCAACCAGTTCCAGCAACCAATCAGCGTCGTTACAAATTAATTTATTTATCATTTAACATATTGAGTTGAACTATGCTTAGTACTCAATAGTTTGTGCTTTATGAAATTAAGTGAGCTTCAAACCTTAGTATTTAGTAACACTTTTCAAGGAACTATTTAGAGGGCGGAAGCATCCAGCAAACCGTGAAGAAGGCACGCTGCGGTCAAAACGCATGAGGTGTTGTTTATGCTTACTTTGACCTTTTGATGAACATAGTTTAGGAGGCCAACAATTCGCTTCAGACGAGGAGGTGAAACACTTCACGGCGTGGCTAAACATGCAAGGGCAGCATTTTTACTCATCCCACAAAGCGACAAGTGCCTAAACCAATATAAAAACTATATCGAAAAATAACCTAACGTTATGTACTATCAGTTGGCTGTATGAAATAAAATTACACGTTTCACTGTAGGCTTTGTAACCTTAGTTTCTAATCACCCCTCATATATAGTATTGTTCGGATTGAAATATTGGCAGCATTTGCCTTATTTTACTTGCATTTACTGTGGAGTAATGAATATTTTCTACTCTGTGACAATCTCAACAAAAAGTGAAAGCTTTCTTCGGAAATATGTTCTTTTATAACTTTGACATTTTTGTATTCTGAAGAAGTATCGATGTTCTTCAATTTGCTTACGTAAATATTATTACATATATCTGAAATAGTGTGCTGTTATGTAATTATTTAGCTCCACGTTGAAGGACACCAATTTGCGGATAGTTATAGTTACGTAGTTGTTTGGAGGAGTTCGCCCCACAATTGTAATTTGAAGAAGTATGTTTGTTGCCAACTTTGAAAAAGTTATTTAGCTGGATGCTGGATATGAGGTGTAAGAATCCCCATGTATGTGCATCATTTTAAGAATGTATTTAGGTTACGTAATGAAGATACACTTTGATGTTGTTTGGTGCTTGGGACGCCAAACTTTATGGTGAAGATGATGCTTGTTTTACGTAATATTATTGAAGTTATTTGCCTCGGCTGCTTCAGTTGCACTATAGAAACACAAGTTCTTTTAAGGTTGTGATAAGACAAAAATTATAATATGTCACAGAATTTACTTTTTAATTTCACTTCTTTTTATTTTTCTTTATACTTGCACATTTATAAACACAACACTTTATAAAAGAAAAACTGTGAGCACTATATATATATTCTAGCGGAAAACACAATTTTTACCATCCGTAATCTACAACATCTTACCCGCGACTTTTACGTCTGCTCTCTATAACATCTTGCGACTGACTAAATCCAACGGTAAAAATCTTAGCTTCGGTAATGCCAGCCTCTTATTGGCTAATTCTTGTCCAGTAGAATTTAAGTATTCAAACTAAAATCTTCCTTCACTGTTGATTGGCTAATTCCAAACTGTAAGAGAAACTTACGTCACTACCGATCTTTTCATCACCAGTATTTTTAAAACTCCAGACACATTATTGTCACCAAAATTACATTATTACCTCATTATTGACATCCTAAAACATATTATTCTCACAGTTTTTGCACTTTTAGAGTATATAAACATTTACATAACACTAATAAATACGTTTACAATAAAAATAAGTATTTACGATGACTTTACATACAATTTAAATAATAATTTTATACATATTGTTTTTAAGGTGGGCTGTTATTGAATTTAATTGTAATAAAACATAATTAATATCATTTAGGCATTAAAATACTATCTCAATTCTAGTACATAGGCTTTGTAAATCCTTTTTAGTCTTTTAGTAATTTATGAAACGTACACAAATGTTCTGTCTTTGTAACATTAGTATATAGATTTATTGATGCATACTAATATGAACATATTAATGCTGGTGTTTGTATTACTTAGGAAACATACTCTGGAGACAGTATTTTCAGCAATGGCAACAGTTGCCACTACAGATTTGCATTGGGAAGTGAAAGTAAATTCACTGGCATTCTGGGAGAAAGTGATTGATCAACATATGAGTGATCAAGGCATGATTGATGGCATATTTCCAAGTGTAACATTCTCCAAGGAACATCGGAAAATTGTAACTCTGACAGAAAATGAAATAAAGCTAAGACTGAATAAAGTTCTAGAAGAACTGGCCAGAATTGGCTGCCTTATGGTAAGTAAATTAATTAATTTAAAAGTAAATGAATGGTATTTTTCCGTAGCATGTATATTGTGTAGGGGCAGCGCCGTGGCCGAGTGGTTAGACCGCTCGCCTCCCACCGAGGCGACCCGGGTTCAATCCCAGGGATTGCATGTGGGATTTGTGGTGGACGAAGCGGCATCTGGGCGGGTTTTCTCCGGTTTCCCCCGCCATTCATTCCACCAACTGCTCCATCATCACCTTTCCTTTCATCCATTTCACCAACATTTCGTTTCATCTACTTCCTTCATCCCATACCAGGCATCGGGCTGATCACCCATCCTGGATGCTCTGTCTGATCCATGAGGTCTGCTCCTCGATGGGCCTCTGACCCCAGGCACCCGCTTGTAAGTCCTGGGGGGTGTAAGTCCTACATAAGAGGAGGGTAAACTGATAATGAATGAATGAATGTATATTGTGTAGGATGCAAAAAGTAGAGCGAAATCATGACATTTTTAAGAGATTTATGTCTAATAATTGCATTATTCTTCTTAGTTTGTCTAGATGTTGTATAATATTTCAAATAGGATAATGGATAATTTATTGAAGATATTTAACAGTTTGCTAGATGATAAAAATTAAATTTAGTTTTATTTATGGGTGCTCTTTAATTACTGTGGTTCTTAGCATCCCACTCTATATTGGACGTGAAAGATAAGAAATTTTACTGAGAGGCCTCTTTGTCACGCTAGAGGTTCTTTTACGTGCCATAAATCTACAACACGGAACCATCGGCTTTACTTCCCTTCCGAAGGAAACCATGCTAAGGATTTTTACGCCCATTGATCTCTCCCAGGTTTGAACCCATGACCTCTGGAACCAGAGGCTCGTATGATACCCTTAGATCACAGAGGACGATGTGTTAGATGATGGTATTGTCATTGTGTTATTTAATATATGTTTATATAAATGCCTTTTCTTGCATAAAGTGTTAAGCCTAGTTTGCAATAAAACGAGAACGGGAAGCAAAAGAGCATAGAACATTTTGGTTGAAGAATAGGAATGCATATCGATAGCAAAGTGGAAAGTTGATTTTGTGCATTGGGATATCATTTGTTTGTAACTGACCAGTAATGTTTTTTCACCTGCTTCCAATACAGTCAACATAATGTCAGTTAGCCAATGTTAAAATTTGATAGAGTAAACATTTTCTAAATGTTGATCCATTACTATTTCCAATTTCTCTAGTCACATTCCTTCATTCCTTTTTTTAATAGCATACATTAAAGTTGTTTGTTGTCCTTTCTTAATTTCTAATGGTTTTTGCTGTTCTTTGTATTTTTTGCTCTTGTTTTTGAGGCAATACCAATTTTGAGTTGCATATAAACAAACTACAGATGATGCTTTCACTAGAACAACCAACACTCAGTGGATCTGTGTGACTCAGGGACACCTATTTGCTGGAATTTCTTCCAGTTTCATTTTTCCAGCTTGTGACTAGGGAGAGCTCTAGCAGCTGTTTCACTGCAGCTGTTAAGACTGAAAGAATAATTTCTACAGTGAAGAGTCTAATTGCACAATATGGATACTCGAAAAAGTTAAAACCTGACCAAGGCTTATTTTCCATTCCCAGTCCCCTTCCCATTAATCGTGAATGCCCACATAATATTGTATTTTAACTTTGTCATCATTATGGTTTTTGTCTTTAATTATTTTGAACCAGCTTTTAAATTTGAAAAACCAAAATGTAAAACACTACGTAAAGCTTCCATTGCTCTTCCTATGGCAGTTGTGGAAAGTGCATTGTAAAGTAAGGTTTAACATACTGTTTAGCTTAAATGCATATTGCATTTCAAATACAAGGGCTGAACAATAAAGACTGAGACTGATGTTTTTTTTTCATAGATATTTATTACTACATTTCAATGTTGACATGATATTTTTCAAAGTAGTTCCCTCCTACTTGAATGCACTTTTTATAGCATCTCTGCCAGTCCTCAAACGTGTGGTGCAGGCCATTCTTTGCCAAGTCTTTGAGAATCACCTCACTTTTCTTCAGCACTGCTTCAGTGCTCTCAAATCAAATGCCCTGGAGCTGTGCCTTTAGTGATGGAAATAAAAAGAAATCACAGGGGGGCAAGATCAGGGCTATAAGGTGAATTTAGCCAAAAATTCCTGGACTTGATTTGCGAGATGAGGCGACTCGTCGTGATGAAGTTGCCACCCATTCCGATGAAGTTCTGGATGTTTCCTTGCGATGTGCTTCCTCAGTTTAACCAATACTGATGTGTATTACGCTGCTGTAACAGTAGTGTGACGGGAAACTGCATGCTGGTAAATCATTCCATTCCGAAACACAAGCCCACCTTGCTTAGCACAGAGGACTCGCCCTTCTTTAGAGCCCTTGAACCACGTAAACACTGTTGCACGAAGTAGTGCATCTTCACCATATGCTTGCTTCAGCTTTTCAAAAGTTTCAGAGGCCGTATGATTTAAACGAAAACAACATTTTATTGCAGTGTTTTGCTCCTCTCGTGTCACCTCCATTTTGTGGTATGCGTAATTCAAGTAGGGTCAACAATATACAGCATTACTACCAACCTACCGAAACGAGAGTGCTTCCGCCTATGGACATTATACATGAAACCCCGCTCTTTTCAAATATTCATGGTAGGGACAGGAAACTATCAAGGAAGCTACAGGAAAAAATCTGATGTGTTACACTCACATGACTTTCTCTACTCTTGTACAAACTATTTTTACAAACTCTTATTCGCCATCTATTTCATATTAATCGAGATAAACATTTGCAGAAACAATCTTTTGACATGCAAAGAAAATTACATTTTACACATAGCGACCAGTTCTAAAAATATTTGACTATTGCTTAAGGTCTACTATGTTCCCCTTGTTTTGTATTTGCAAGGGCAATATAGAAATACAGTAGCCTTTAAGCATAGAACATATCTCTTAATAGCTGGTTGCTAGGTGCAGCACCATTCTCTTTGCCACAGATTAATACTCTTTGCATATCCAAGACAAAAAAAATGAATAACGAATTCCCATTTGAGAAAATAAGTATTGAAAAATTTAAGGGAATAACAAGCAATATCTCGAAAATGGTTCACTCAACAAAAAAAATGTATATGGGATAAATTGTGTATTTTAACGCGATCTACATTTTTTGTGTAGTAAAATTTTGTCTATCTCTTATGGTTTACCAGTTATGCAAAAGTCGTTCACAATGAAGAATACTTTTGGAGACATTCCCAGAAAATTCAAGATATATACATTTTATTTGTCATGAAAATACCTTAAACATATGATATTTTATCAAAATCGTTAGAGCCATTTTTGAGAAAATTAAAATTTTCGACAAATGTTCCATGTAAAGGATAGTCTGGGGTGAGGAATTTTCTTGAAAACCTTCGTGTCGCATCTCTGGAAGATACTGAACCTAAATACCAAGTTTGTTACGTATATATTGTAATGAAAAGAAGCTAGAAACAGTGTGATGTGTATTGAATTTATTTAAAGGTGAGTTGGAATTGTTACACTAGCATGCTACCATTTTTAGACCTAAAAATGATCAGAGAACAAAAGAACCTAACCTTTGGCATATACAGGAAGCCAACACGCTCTACTAATTACATAAAAAATAAGAGTTTCAATCCAACCACACACAAACATGCAGTACTAAACAGCCTAACACATAGACTGGTATATACCCCCTTAAATAAAAAAGAATACCAGCATATAGTAGACACAGCAATACATAATGGGTACAACAAAGCAACTATTGACAAAAAATTGCAAAATTCAAACGACAGATGCACATCAGAAACACAACAAATCTCAGCCAGCAAGATAAAGAGCTAAAGTTCAAGAAATTCACATACCACCCAGGAACATTTCACAAATTTAAGAAGATTTTCATGAAACATAACATCAGCCTAGCTCCACAGAACAAATTTAACATAGAGAAATTACTTTGTAACAAGTTAAAAGACCCCATTCCACAAGACAAAAAAGCTGGAATCTATAAAATCAATTGTTCAGATTGCAATAAAGTATACATAGGTAAGACAAAAAGAAACTTAGAAACTAGGCTAAAGGTGCACATGAGATGTATTAAATACAAACAAATGGACAAATCTGCAGTTTCACACCATTTTTGGATCACTAATCACAACATCAAACGCAATATTACATTAGTCAAACCAGCCAAATTTGCAGCCGAATTAGATGCATGGGAGAAGATCACCATTCTAAAACACAACACAAATCTAATGAATTTTGATTTGCCGCCACCAAATCCTCTCTGGAAGTACATTTCTCCACCACAAGATGCCACCACAGGATCCAGTCCAAAAAACGGAAACACCAACAACACGGGCCAGTCGAATTAACCTTCTGAGGATGGGAACAACGGTTTCCCGAAACATGTTAAGTGAGTAAACTTAAGTGATGTTAGTGTAACAATTCCGACTCACCTTTAAATAAAACCAAGTTTGTTGTTTATCCGACTGTTTATTTCTGAGTTATACTGTTCACAGACACACACACGGACATGTTTCCAAAAATGCTTTTTTTGGATTCAGGGGGTCTCACAACATATATTTCCGGTGAAATCTCGGTATCAAAGTTTTGGATGGAATACAATACTTCCCCTACTTACTATACGTATAAATATACAAACATAGAAATCATAATAATGGGGACTTTAACATAGGAACAGGGGAAAGAGATAAGTAGAGAAAGTAATTAAAATTATTAGAGAAAATAATGTGAGTAAAATGTGGAAGGGTATAAAATCAGTGTATCTAAAGAAAAAGAGATTAGGAGAAAAGAAAGTTCATGGTATGGAATGAATAAGAATAAATGGATATGGATGGTTAAAAGAAGAAAATATTGTAAATATAAATGCATATAAGAATTACTAATTGTATTAACATGTAGTAGTAATGCGAGAAAGGAGGGGAGATGACTATAAAATGGCCAGGGCCAGAAGCAGTCACTCCCAATATGATTGTAATTATCTTGGCACTCAATAAATATTACATTACATTATATTACTATACATAGTAGAGAAAGTAAAAATCAGTCTCAATCTGTATTGATCAGCCCTCGTAGAATCATCTTTAGCTTTTAGAAATATAGGTATTGCCTTAAATGTGTGAGAGTAAATTACAATGTATAATATCTATGAGTAAATTTCTGACAATGAAAGGATACATATGTTTTGTTGGGAACATTTCTAATGGTCTTTTTTTGTAGAATTGGTTATTAGATAAACAATGCTTCAGATCTCCCTCTCTTGCTTGCTCACTACTTTTTACCCCGGGGGCCTACTGTCATAGGTGCAGATCTGGCACACCTGCTATCCCAAGCCATATTACCCATATATATATATATATATATATATATATATATATATATATATATATATGGGCTCTTCTACAAGGTGAGGGGGGTCAGACCCAGTTTGAGGTTTAAGCTTAAGGGGTATGATGGGTGAATTTTCTATTTTGCATAATTTTAAAGCTACATACTTAATTTTTTGTACACATATTTGGTGTGTTATGTATATGCAGAGTTTCATTTTTGTATGTCAATTAGTTTTTCTAATTATTGAACATTTTCTTTCAAAAAGTTTGCAAATTTCAAAATGAAATTCACTCTACACGTTTTTGAAAGTAAGTTTGAAATTTTTTTTACAAAACCAGAAACTCGTTTAGAAAACTTTCTCACATGGGTCTTGTAATGTGTTAACTGTAAGGGAAATTAAAAAACAAACAAAAAAGAAAATATGACTTGCATAGCAACACTTTCAAAATGTTTGCAATCACTACACACGTTTTATTTTTTATCTCAAAAAGCAATAAGTTAATCCTGAATCCCGTACATCAGTTTTTTTTATGCTTTACAGAATGTACAGTAAAAATTTCAGGCCTCTAACATCTAATTTGTGGATGTAATTTTGTTTTGAATGAATAAAAGTGTAGCAAAAATAAAGTGAGGAAAAATGAGTTTAAAAGTTTGCGTGCAGTTAACCAGAAATAATTACTTATAGACCACCCAGCTTAGATGTGTAAATTGTACTCTTTTTTTCCATTACAAGCACTACAAATCAATCCTAATTTATGGCATGTCAAGTCTTTCAGTGCCAAGTCCTATATACAGACACTTTTGATTGTGGCCATTACACTTCAGGTCATTTGCCTATGATGAAAGTAAACTGGTGTCCACCAATATGCAGGATGAGCCAAAAGACTCCGAACAGCCTGAGCTGTGTTTTTTCTGTCCACGTCCTCGGCGCTTGTGTGCCGTCTGCCACTGTCATAGAAAGGCACGGATGAAACCATACAACATTTTTAAAACTACTTTTAAAGGCTTTACTTACCAACTTTATGAAAGGAAATGCTGAAACTGGCCACCGTCATTGTCCATACATTTTTGGCACCTCTTTAGGAAACTATCCATCATGGAATTTTTTTTTTTTTTTGGGGGGGGGGGAATTTTCCAAACGATTACCGATGTCGTCTAATGTTTCTTCGGTAACAACCGAACGCCGCCTTTTAGATTTCTTAGCCTGAACACTTCCTGTGCCCTTAAATTTACTGTAAAGTTCATGGATTGTTGCATGGCCTGGAACTTTTACACCTGGAAATCTTTATGCAAATCGTACTTTCACTTGGCGAGTTGACTGAGTTAACACACACGAATCATAAATAAATATACGCTGTGCAGTAGAAAACATATATTGAGCCATAATATACTTTGTGACTAAGTGCAGCACAAAATAATAAATAACTCGTAATAACTGAACTACATCACAGTCAACTCAAAACTGCACTTCACACTGCACAGCAAAACCACAACAGCATGACTTTGTTTATAGCAGCAGTGCGTTATCATGTTTTTATCATATTCCCACAGGCCCAGTGGAAAAACACTGCACAGCCGGTAGTATTGTTCATAAAATACCCCTCCGGGATAACTTAAAACATAAAGTGTATAAGACAAACCCACACACCCTGGAAGAATTAAAACAAAATATCCGCCAGGAAATTTCTTAATGTGAACTATGGCGAGTGATGGATAGTTTCCTAGTGAGGTGCCAAAATGTATGAACAACGGCGGTGGCCAGCTTCAGCATCTCCTTTCGTAAAGTTGGTAAGTAAGGCCTTTAAAGGTAGTTTTAAAAATGATGTAGGTTTCATCCACGCCTTTCTATGACAGCGGCAGACGGCAACGAGCACTGAGGATGCAGGCAGAAAAAACACTGTGCAGGTGGTTCGGAGTCTTTTGACTCACTCTGTATATTTACACTCTTCATTATTTAAACAGCTATATGTTCACAATTATCCTCCTTAAATTTTTCTTTTGTTCACCACATTCTTGCTTGTCTAACCTTTCATCACTGGTATTATTCACATTATTTACACTTGTTTCTGACTCATGTATATGAAACAACATATAATTTGATGTTACACATCATCTACTAGCAGAGCTGCTGTTATTATGTTATACCAATCATGGTGACAAATCAGAAACTAACCTTCACGGAAAATGTTTCACAAAAATCGGTAAAAGAAGCATGTATCAAGTGCTGGATGTTTTGATGTGTTTGAGCAATGTGATTTCCCGTTTTATTTCATAGTTAAAGCTCCAAAAATACATGGGAAAGAATTTTAATCGCCAAGAACGAACCTCATCTTATGAATTTTGATACCGCACCAGTTGACGATATCATCCGAGTAGCCATAGGACACAGAGCAATGATTTTGCCAAGAATTTTCCGGCTACAAGCTCCAGTCAACAAACTGATGATGAGGAGCATACTCTCAAAATGCGTTTTTAACTACTTGACATATGTGCAGTTCATGTGTTTTTAATAAATTGTGCTAATACTTATATAACTCCACTGTTAATAATGGACTTCATTTTAATTTCATGAAATATGTCATTCTTTTACAGTTGTTACTTTAGATGAATGTAAGCTTCCATATGTAGTAAAGAATCCCTTGGAATATTAAATTCTCGCTCAACTTTTATCTCGCATAGTTACTTATGGAGAGTATTTTTAACTATATTGTTGTATTATTGGTAAGGGTACTACATCAGCAGGGATTAATATCACTCTATACTCCTTTTGTAGAGATAGCTATAACTTTCCTTTACTGCATTACACAATGCTTGCACAAATTAATCTCTTACCATTGGAATTGTTTTCCCACTAAAACCAAAGAATAATCCTTGTCTAACTTCTTTGATCCATCTTACTATTTATAGGGTAGCATGCACCACATTGGAGTAAATTGCTTCTGAAGTAAAGTTTACTAAAGAAGTCCCCACTACGGAAGTAGGTTACTACAGGAGCAATTTACCCCGAAAGTAACATTGGAGAGCTCAATTACAATTTACTCTTTTAGTTATGACTACAGAAGTGAGAGCTCATTACTCCCAAAGGTATTGTTTTGTTTGCGCGATTTACTTGATGCAATCATGAATAAGGTTATGTGCGATAGGAAAAGGGGAGAAACGTCAGCGAAAGAGATAAATATTTGTTGGTAGAAATAAAAAAAATCCATTCAAACAATATGAATGTAAAAAAACGTGCGATAACCTGCATTACGTTGGTCTTCAAACCCAGTGAGATACCGCCAACACTAGCAACATGCTTTCCTAATTACTTTTTATTTTAGGTTTATTAGTTTTTTACGTTTGTGATTTACGGGAGGTTAGGATAGGGTTAGGGTTTTTTTTAAATATAAGCTTAGTTCCTGATTTACAGGAGGTTACTTTTATTAATATCTTCAGTGAAGACCCAAGTAATGCAGAAAAAGCCTAAACGTGTTATAAAGATGCTGGAAGAGAAATGCTGGAAAGTCGTGATTGATGAGTTTAATACTTCTAACGATGGGAAACGTGCTGAAGAGCAGCTTAAATTTCTGGAAACAATGTTTC
Source organism: Deroplatys truncata (assembly GCA_030765065.1). NCBI lineage: Eukaryota > Metazoa > Arthropoda > Insecta > Mantodea > Mantidae > Deroplatys > Deroplatys truncata. The sequence goes on along the minus strand of CM060984.1, from coordinate 236,714,146 downwards.
TAATCTTCATTTTGCATCGCAGATCACTTGTGTGTTGATAGACAAATACCCTTTCTGATTTTGGAGAAGTTCACCATATTCACGGATGGGTACAAAATAGTAGCATGCATGCAGTCAATGCCACACACAATGTGTGGGAAATCTGTGAAAGTGAAGAAGAATTGCCTTTTATTTTCTCAACACTCTTGTATATTTATATGTATAGGTACCTTGCTCTTAACCTCAAAAGTGCTCTAACAACACAGTGAAATACACAGCTAGCAGACGCGTGGTGAATGCTTGTTTATAACAATGCCTGTAATACTGGGATTACAATGAACTTTACATAACGTGACATGAAAAGTTGGTAAACTAAAGGTATAATTGCCATGTACTTAATGTAATGGGAATGACTTTTGATTCATAGTTCTTTTATTAGTTCAAGCTAGTACCGATTGGTTCTAATTAGCATGTGAAATCAAACTTGACGTAACGGGAAGGAAACGTTTGATGCCAAACTTTTAAGTTACAACGCGTTAAGTCAATTGTAAATATCTCCATTTAATACAGTGTAAGACTGTCACATTATGTTAAATTAATCGTAATGCCGGCTCAAGTTTCTGAAATTTTTGGTACGAAACACTCCTATGCAATTGCAGTTTGGATTATAGAGCTGAATTTGTGTCTGAGTTTTGTTGAAATGTTCTCCAAGCACGTTCAAAAGGCGTGTATATGATTCTTTCCTAATACCAAAATGTTCATTGAACTCTCTCTCTGTATAAGTATCATATGGTTCTCGCATAGCACTATCACATTTCCATTGTTTTTTTTCTGTCGAGATCATCAATGTAATCTAAGTAATCCATGAACATGTCAAAAATATCTTCCTCCAAATACGATGCGGTATTCTAGTTCAATTGACAGGTTAGGTACTCCCTCCAGGTCGCAAGAGCAAATTCTAACCTATATTTGTGCTCTACTTAATTCCGTAGTACATGATGTTGCTCTCCGACATTTATTTCTGCGGTAATTTAACCTGGGAGTATCTGACAGGAGGAAAATTCTTCGGAAGTAGTTTACTGTCGCATGTAAGTCGCAGAGTGTTGACTTGAATAGTAGTTCACTACGAAAGTAGAGCTTACTCCAGGTTGGTGCACGCCACCCATAGTGTTTCCTCTTGTAAAAAGCATTAATGCTGCATGATTTTTCTTCCAAGGTCGAAGATAACATCTCCTGATATGCCAACTTGAGCATCCCTCTATGATCTGTTGATTTGCAACAATCCTAGCAACAGAAACATTGTTTCCATTTTGTATCTTACTCTCAATGCCTATTATTTACAGTTACTCAATTTATATAACATGTTATGATTAAATTTTATTTGATTTCACCATAAGCTATGAATCTGTACATAGCTAATGAGATATGTGATTTTCTTTATCTTCCTATTCTTGCTGTGGCTTGATATAAATGTAAAGAAAATACATGTAATACCTAAACATCAGTGTTCTTATTTGTGTTGTTTACATAATTTTGCTAAATATGAATAAAGCTACAACCTTATTAACATTTATATTGCCCTACTTTGGGGAAATAGTATGCGGTTGGATTCGCATTACAAGTTTTAACAACAAAATGAATAATATTTGTGTATCTTTTACAGGTGCTGTTGTCTGCTTTGAAAGATCATGATCTTCAGGTTGTACGCAAGGCTGCAGATATAATTGTTTCATTAAAAGATGTACTTACTAGACATGGCCTCACAACAAATTCATCAAATGGTGGAGACAGTTTAAATGATACACCAGCTGGTGCACTTGATAAGCGTGGCTATCAAGCAAGCGCACATGTAAATGGAAGACCTCGGGATGGTAGCACAATGGGTTTGCCTCCATCCACAATCAGTAATCATAACACTGCAAGCAATTGTTATAAATATTCATCAGAATGTGACAAAGTGATTGAAGGTATTGTCAATGACTCTGATATAAACCTTCTTACTAATATTTATAGTGAACTATTAGAAGTAGAGGAAAAAGTTGCAAAAGCAAACAATGATGCAAACGACAGTTATAAGGCAGAGGTCAAAGTGATTGCTAAAGACTTCCTATCAGCTGTTGCAAACATGAACCCTAGGGACATTGTAGACGAAAAGGTTGAATGGTTGGATAAGTACAGTAATAATTTGGAATCTTTGCTAGATGACATTTTAAGACAGCAAGATGATAAAGAATCAAATACTATGGATTGTTATTAATATTTGTTGAACAAATGAGGAAAAAAAATGTAATTTTGTAATATATGTATCTGTAAGTATCACTTTTAAAGTGGTGAATTAAATGTACATTCACAAAGGAAGTAAGCTACATTTTTAAATCAACATTGGCTTCTGTCTATTAAAATTTATTATACAACAAATTAATATGTACATTCTCTTTAAATAGAACTATTTGCATTTGTACTGGGTGAGTGTTCTCAGCCTGCGGATTGAGAAGTTATGCAGTCCCAGTGTTGTACAGGCTATGCTGTAAACACTGCACTGCATTGCGTTGTATCAGTTTCGTCCGAAATGACTGCTTTGCACTCATAGCGCAACAGTGTGTGCGTTGGCCTTCAGTGGTTAATGTCCCAGATTCAAATACTGCCACTTGAAGGTACTTTTTATGTTAAATAAATTTAACGAGAACTGATAGTTTGGCATGGAAGTGTTGTTTCACTTAATTAGTTGAATTATGTGAATTTCATTAAAAAACAAATTGTTACTTGTTAGAATATGCTTTAATGAACATCATAAATAAATGCATGTAACTTTGTAATTATAACTTACAAACACAAGGCATCATTAAATAATATTTTACTTACTATTTAAAACTTCGTTCATACAAAAGAAAGCCAATAAATTGTTCTGAGAGTTTACAAAATGCAGTATGTACATACTAACTAGAATGTACAGAATATATACAGATGGATCCCTCATAAATAAAAAATACGCCGGTGTAGGAGTATACTGTAAATATTTTGCACAGTATCTAACATTAGATGAAATGTCAAACCACTATGATGCAGAATTAACAGCTATAAAAGCAGCATTACAGAACATTTTATATAAACCATACATAAAACAAAAAATAGTCATCTTATCAGATTCAAAATCAGCCATAGATGGAATAATAAATTACAATAATAAAACAACAAGAAATATTAAAGAAATAAGAAGGCTAATTAAAGCAGTTGAAACAAGAAGTCATGTCACTCTACAATGGATCCCAGCTCATGTCAGACTTTTGGGCAATGAACATGTGGATCAATTAGCAAAGAAAGGTGCAATTCAACAAATAAAACCTGTAGGACAAATAGAAATAAATAAACAATTAAATAACATTAAACAACATTTCAAAAGACATCAGAGACTTGATGAAGAAGATAAATTAAAAGATAAAGATTATAAGAATATTAAAGATAGAGTTGATATACAAAAAATGCCAAGGAAGACTGCAGTGGCCTTATTTAGGATGGCAACTGGCCACGATTGCCTCGCAGAACACCTCTACAAGATACGATGCCTACCTACACCCAAGGGCACACTCTGTGAAGAAGATGTCATCCTGAACAAACAACATCTCGCCAAATACAAAAGCCTTAAAAGTGATAACTTACAGACTTTATATTGGGAAGCCAGAGGGGAAATGATGCAGATCAATTAATCCCCAGTGCCATTGGTGAACAACGACATACTAACTAGATAACATTTGCAAGCCCATATCATGATCATTGTGAACCTCTCTGGTTCCCAAAGTAGTGCATTTAACAGTGACTATGACATTATGCCGGACCATCACACAGATAAACCTTTACAATTCATCTATTTCCCCCATGTGATTGTAATAGGTGTTCGAACTGGCCACCATGCTGGCAGATGCAAAATCTCAGTCTAACCATCATCACCAGCCTAACCCGGCACAACATGGTGATGTCACAGCAAGCTAAGATGATGTGTTCCCTGAGGGGTCATTGGCTGCTCCTGGTACACGATATCTTTAAGATAACCCCTAAGAAGAAATTTAATGGGGTTAGATCTGGATGGCATGCTGCCACCCTATTGGTCCATGCCGTCCGATCCATCGCTCAGGGTAGGCGGCATCAAGATAAGCATTACACGACGGGCCAAATGAGCTGGCACCCCATCATGTTGGTAGCACATAGTTAGTCGGTTCTGCAATGGCACTTCATCCAATAGAATAGGCAGCTGGTGTTGTTGGAAGTAGATATAGTGATTCCCAGTGAGTTGACCATATGGCCCTATGAGATATACCAGTCCAAAAGTTGAAACCCCATCAGACTTGTAAGGCCGCCTCTCGCATCCAGTGTGGTTTTGCAGTGCTCCAGCAATGCATGTTGTGGCAATTTACATGGCCTGTGTTGTGGAGCCCTGCTTCGTCTGTAAATAACACAGTTGCCAAAAAATGTGGATCTCTTTCAGTTTGTCATGTGATCCACCTAGCGAATGCCACTCTCCGTCCATGGTCCAACTGCAGTAGCTCCTGGTGTAGTTGAAGTTGATAAGGGTGAAACTTTGCATGATGTAGTATTCTCCACGCGGAAGATTGACTCTATTGAAATGCCTGTGGATGTCCCTCATACTACATTGCAGATGCTGAATGACATAGTCAGTCCCACGAACTGTTGTTGCTTGGTCACAGACAGGGTGATCTCTTTTGAAGAAGATATTTTCTTTTAGCTCCAAGTATGGTCGCCAATTTGAAGTAGTTAGTTGCTGCTACGTATTGAAAGTCAGTCTGTAGATGCTGTATTATATTTCAACTGTTGGGGAGCCGAACTTGTAGTAGTTGCAACCGCACGTATTGTAAACAGTTTTCCGGTAGCCTTCGCCCCAAATGTACTTTCAGATGACCTTTGCCCCAAGTTTAAAAAAATATTAACTTTGTAATTCGACTGTTTCTTTAAATATTATATTTATGTTTGCCTTGGCTGCGTCAGTATTATTGTTAGAGACATGGAAGTCTTGACAGGGCGTGATGCGACAAGAATGTAGGCTTATACAGACTATTATTTTACTTCACTCCTTTTTATTAATCCTTGACACAAATTAAATAGCACTTCACTGATATCGAGAGCTGTGAGGTTCTTTTATTTAATACTTGCACTTTTTAACACGTATACTATTTTCGTCTCACACGAATACGTATTATATTTCTCGAGGACGCATCACGCATCTGGTCATGATCACTGTCTAGAAGCAACGCGTCTGGTTATGAGCACTGTTTGGAGGCAACTGAATTGATTTCAACCGTCTAAACTTGTAAATTTCTGTATTTCAAGTCTCTGATTGGCTAATCGTACTCCAATAGAATACCTTCATTTAACTAAAGCTTATTCTGGTTGTTGATTGGCTATTTTTAAACTGTCTCAAAATTTACATTATTGTTGCTCCAATAGTGACTAGTAGCATTTAAACTTCCTTACTCATTATTGCCTCAAGGTTACCTCATGTTAGCAACTTTAAACCTATTTTTCTCACAGCTCCTACATTATTAAATTATGTAATATATCCACATAACATTATTACACATGGATACAATAATATAAACATATGCAATGACTGTTACATACATTTTACAAATTATTACATATACATATTGCTTCAAGGCCGGCTGTTATTGAATTTACATATTATATAATTACACTGAAATCATTTTAGTGTTAAAATACTGCCTCACTTTGTGGATATGGTGTGTTGTGCACTGTTCCTGATTCCAGAAGGCGGTTTGCAACTCGCAAAAATGTGTAATCTGTAGGAAGTGTTCCCTGCAGAAACCTCTGTTGGTATAGACAGCGTGCCTCCATTGCATTCTGCTTCACTTCCCCGTATACTAACAGCATGCCCAGGTACTCTCAGTGAGCTTGGATGGCTGGAACTTCGTACTTATAGGCAAATCCACTTTCTAGTGCATTCAGAAAGAAATCATGATTTGCTAGAACGTTCTCGAAACATAAACAGGAATGAATAAAAAACTCATTTATTCACAGGCGTAATTTGAACTTCCGAACTTCACCATGACTTTTCAGCATGTTAACCATTGTTCTACAAGAGCACGTTAACAATGAGCACCACCGTAGCCCTAATCAGCAGGCTGGTGAATGCGATTTTATTTTATGTCCAATTTATATGCCACCTTTAACATCTAAGGTCATATCAGCGGCTTTGCCTTTGAAACAATTGCTAATCAGCAATGATGTCACTTGCTTACTGTGGTGGTATTACTTTCGGTCATTATATTAAATTCCACACACACATTTGCACTGCCATTCATGCTTCCAGACTCTACGGAGGATGGGAAATAATCCTAGCTAAGGAAACATTCCCACCCAACCAGGAATCAAACCCAGGACCTCTGGATTTGTAGGTTATCATGCTAACCGCCAGATTATAACCTTGTTTGTTTTTCTTTTTCATCTTTACCAGGATAAAAAGCTTGAAAAATGCTTCATCACAATATATCAGAAGCCATAGATTAAAAATCATAGAGAATAATTATTGTGTTGATACTTTTCAAGATAGTGTAGCCAGAAGTGAATTAAAATTCAAATACTTGATTGTGACCAGAAATGAATTATGATTCAAGTACAGCTTAGTATGTATAGGAAACGTTTTTCAGCTGCTGTTAATAGTCAGTTACTGAGAAAGTTCTTGACCAACATTTAAGGCCACATTGATCTTTTGTCTTGCCATTGAGATTTCTTTTTCTTCCTGGAGAGCATTCTCATTATCAGGTGAGACAGAATGTATCCCAGGTAATTTTGTTATGTGCTAAATTATTCTATGTTTAAGCTAATATATAAATGATATATGTTTAATGTAAATAATAATTTCTGTATAATCTAATATTTGTCGTGTACATAATGTTCCTGTTTAACTAGGTTTACAACGTCTTGAACTCTGCAGTTAGGGTAGAAACATGATGTTCACATGGTCAGCGAAAACGGGATCTTTTGTGTATGAATAGAAGGGTAAAGTTTTATGACTCTGTTTGTTTCCACTCCGGAAGTATGCAGTGAGGCAAATATAACGGCAGTTTACCATTGACTTTTAGGTTAAGCAGTGCATAATTGACATTCAATAGAAGAGAGTACATATTAGAAGACAGTATACAGTAGTAGACAGTACACAGGGGAAGACAGTTGCAGAGTTCGAAGTACACAGTTAAAAAGTAAAAGAGTATACAGTAGTAGACAGTACACAGTAGAAGACAGTTGAAGTTGTTAAGCAGTTCACAGTCAACAATTGCCGCGCAAAATGGTGATATGTGAACAGGAACATTTATGTAGTGTTAGAGTGAGGAAATAGCCATAAACCAAACATTACAGTGTGTAGTCAAATCTTCTCTAAGCTCCCGTACCACAACTGAGATCGACGAGCTTATCAAATATCATGATAGGCAGCGTCCATGGTAAAATCACCGCTGAGAACCAACTAGCCAGGGTAACAGCGAGAAGGACAACAAGACGAAGCCACGTCGGATAGAGAAAAAGGTACAGTGAACTTTAACATTAATTCTATCTCTACCACTATACCGCATTCGACTCCAACCCGAGCAGGCATCGAACCCGGGACTGCCACCAACGGCGCAGTCGTCGAAACAATATGCAAGGGTACCGACGCACAGTGATTGCCTGAAAGTAAGGAGGGATGAGAAAGAACATGATATGCTCCTCAAAATTGTACATTATGTTATTTTTATATTAAAAATCTGATGATACATTTACATGACTTTTTCTACCATCTATCGTTCATTAGTGGCTGTACAAACCATTCTTAATAAAGCTTTATCTTTCTGTCTACTACATTTTAATCCAAATAAACCTTTGCAGAAATAGCTACATTACACATTTTCTTATAGATACAAAGGGAACAGCGATAGTCAAATGTTTAACAACTGGACACTATGTGCTGGCCTTAAAATTCCATACTGTTTCTATGCAATCATGAGAAACAACTGAATGACCAAAAAATGAACAATTCGAACCTGTAATAATGGATATCTCAGAAATGGCTATGTCACAAAAAAAACTTATTTGAAATAAATTTATTGTTTTAAAGAGATCTACATTTTTTGTGTAGTATGTTTTTGTCTATCGCTTAACATTTACCAGTTATAGAAGATTATCCAAAGTTCCTTCCAAATGAAGAGTTCACAGGCTATTCCTAGAAAATTCAAGATATACATTTTATGCGCCATGTAAATAGTTTTAATATATGGTATTTTGTAATTAAAATCGTTATAACCCCAATTTTTAGAAAATAAAAAGATTTCAAAAAACATTCCATGTAAAGGTAGTTTGGGGTGGAGGGATTTTCTTGAAAATCTTTGTGTTACATCTTTGTAAGATACTGAATTTAAATACCAATTTTGGTGTTTATCTGAATTTCCGTTTTTGAGTTATGCTGTTCACAGATACACACACACGTACCTTCTTATAAAAATGGTTTTCTTTTTATTCAGGAGGCCCCAAAATGTATTTTCAGTGAAATCTCAGTATCAAATTTTTGGGTGGAATGCAATACCTTCTCTACCTACTATATACGTAATGTTATATGGAATCGAAATATGGGGGGATGGCAAAGGGATGGGTTAAGATTGATATAGTCCATAGAATGTTTTGTAGAGAAGTTCTGGGTTTACCCAAGAGTTCACCAAGGGGCATGGCACTGGCAGAGCTAGGAAGGGTAGGGAGAAAAGGTATAATAGTGGAAAGAATTTTGAAGTATTGGTATAGATGCTTAAATCTAGAAGATAGTAACATATTAAAAGAATGTATACAGTTTCAAAAAGCCGTCTTAGGAGAAGAGAGTTGGTTTGGGGAGATGGGAAATGCGCTAAAAGAAATTGGCATGAGGAATATTTTCCTATTAGATAAAGATAATAACAGTGGGTTTTGGAAAGAAGTGAGATTGAGGGTGGAAGACATCAAGAAACAAGAGATATGGGCTAGTTTTGAGGATAAAAGTTCATTGATCTTGTATAAATCAGTTAAAAGAAATTGGGGAAGGGAGAAGTATGTAGATATATGCAATCAATTTGGCAGAATAGGTCTTGCGTGGATGCGCACAGGAGTAATATTTTTAAAAAGGAATGGATATAATTGTTCGGGGAGATGTATTATGTGTGATGAATTGGGTAGTATTTTTAATTGGCTAATAGAATGTGATAAGGTTCAAAGGTGGAGAGAGGTAATATGGAATAAAAAATGGGACAAGCTAAATAAAGAAATAGTAGCAATAGGAATGTTGGGAAACACAAAAGCAGAAACAATTAAAATGATGGCACTAGAATGAAGCACTAGATTTTAAGCTTTAGATGTAAATTTTATTGCATTATTGTAATAAGGATAGAAATAATTTGTCGCGGTATCTTTCGTGTTATCTTATTTGCTGAGCGCCTGTTATTTTATTACTAGTTTGAATTTTGGCTTCTTTGTCCTCCGGCTAGCTATCATTACAAGTCGAGCAAATCTCTTGAACAGGGTGCGTAAATGGAAAGGAGTTGTTACTAAAAGATAACACTGATAAAAGAATTTGTTTTTACACTTTTATTGCCGTCACAATTAATTAATTTCACATAATTACTCTTAATACACGCCCGACTGAAAGTGTTATATTTTCCAATGTAACTATAATCACTTATTTGTCGCACATTATTAATTCGAGTATATCACATTTTGTAACTAACTTTACGATGCAAGAGATTCTGTAGAACTGCGCGACATGTAACCCATGAATGATTCTGTTGAACTGTGCATTACCCGTCTCTGGCATGGAATTTATACTCCCTCACCCCGACATGCCTAAACATTATAACAGAGCTGCTATTGGTTAATAAAATGCGCCAACATTAACGTCTATTTTTATATCCAATCAAAATTACGAAAACATATGCTCTAGGGAAGATATTCCCTCCATTTCTAAAGAAAAGCGTGCTACTCTGCCGTCATTTGCTTGTCTCTTCTAATTGATAAACAACTCACCCCCTCGCTCATTGTTATCCACTCCTATTGTCAGTTTCAGTGAGGCTGTGTAAACTTATTTCCTAACAATGCTTATAATTAACAAACATCTCAAATCATTGTCATACAATAATGCTAATTTACACTACAATCACTCTGGCATTCACAGTGTTGTGATATAAAATACTGCGTCAAAACATTACATTACATTACTATATACGTGGTAGAGAAAGTAAAAATCGATATAGCCACCTATAGTAAAACGCTGCTTCATCAGAAAATTATTTGCCCATTGTGTCATATGATCACCTGTGCTTGTATAAGTTAGTAATGGTGTTTAAATCGTATGATGCTCGCAATTGTGTACTGGCCAATAAAACTTCATACATTTGCATTTTTTAGCTAACATGTGGTATTCTAAGGAACCCCATATCTCTAGAAAACTAATGAATAGAAAAACTAATGCTTTTTGTATCATGAGACCAAAGAAGAAAATATTGCCTAATATATTAAATGAAACATGGCAAGTATGAATCGTGGTCTATAATGAATGTGCCATGTGTAAAATGGAAGAATAACAAAGGTATTTATTTCCTATCAATGAAAAACGAAGCTGCTGACATTACAGTAACAGGCAAGCTGAGAAGAAGAAAAGGTCTGACATCCAGAGAGGAGGTAAAGAAACCAAGGTGTGCCCTTGAGTAACAGAAATGAGTGGGGAGTTACCTTGCTGGTGAGATAATCCTAACAAATTCTGCCCGTATGGATTCATTCCAACATTGTGATACAAGCAGTGCAATCGCTGAAAATTTTTCTCAACCATTTGATAAAGTATTCATTTTTACTTTCTCTACTACGTATAGTAAGTAGGGGAAGTATTGTATTCCACCCAAAAATTTGATACCGAGATTTCACCAGAAATACATGTTTTGAGATCCCCTGAATGCAAAAGCATTTTTGGAAACATGTCCGTCTGTGTGTCTGTCTGTGAACAGCATAACTCAGAAACAAACAGTCAGATAAACACCCAACTTGGTATTTAGGTTCAGTATCTTCCAAGGATGCGACACGAAGGTTTACAAGAAAATCCCCCCACCCCAAATTACCCTTTACATGGAAGATTTTTCGAAAATTTTAATTTTCTCAAAAATGGCTCTAACGATTTTGATTAAAATATCATATGTTTAAGATATTTTTATGACAAATAAAATGTATATCTTGAATTTTCTGGGAATGTCTCCAAAAGTATTCTTCACTGTGAAAGACTTTTGCATAACTGGTAAACCATAAGAGATAGACAAAAGTTTACTACACAAAAAATGTAGATCGCGTTAAAATAGACAATTTATGTCATATGCATTTTTTTTGTTGAGTGAACCATTTTCGAGATATTGCTTGCTATTCCCTTAAATTTTTCAATACTTATTTTCTCAAATGGGAATTCGTTATTAATTTTTTTGTCTTGGATATGCAAAGAGTATTAATCTGTGGGAAAGGGAATGGTGCTGCACCTAGCAACCAGCTATTAAGAGATATGTATGTGCTTAAAGGCTGCTGTATTTCCAAATTGCCCTTGTAAATATATATTCCCCTTACATCTACAAGAAAATTAGCAATAAGATAGACTCTGCAAATGTTCATCTCGATTAACATGAAGTAGATGGAGAATAAGCGTTTGTAAAAACATCCTTGAGACTTGCACCTACAGTCAGGAGGTGAATGGAGCAAACAGCTCGAGTGATGTATTTATCCCACTAATAATTACACTAAAAACAATATGTTTGCCATAGGTACATCTTGTATTGAGTGCAGCAAGATTAAAAACATATGCTTTCCAAGAGACATGTAAGTCTTGTTGACATGAGGGAATCATTCACCATCAGCCATTTAAAACATACCTGACCACTGTATGTTAGACAATATCTTTAAATCCCAATCTGCAATTTAACTCTACATGAGTTGGTTAAAATCCAAAGTATTCTGTTTTTTTTTAAGATACAGAAGTGAAACAAAAACAGATATTTACTGAAATTGTAACCAGTAAGGATAAACCTACTAAAAGCAAGTATTATTTGTGGTTATATTTTGATTTGGTGAAAGAAATTTTATTTTATTTTTTTTTTTTTTCTGAAAACTTTAGTAGTTAATTTGGGCATAATATGCAGAGAAGCTGTAGATACTTCCCTTCAGCTTGGGCTATACTATGTGCAAGCTAGCTGAAGACGCAAAGCAGCATTTAGAGTCTGATGACCAGAACAGAGGACCAACAAAGGTATCGACGTACATCCCAGCAAGCGTGATCGAGTAGGCATCATCCTGGGAATCGCCTCGGGGTTCATTTAAGGTAGTCCACAAGCATGTTTGCTTTGGCTTGGGGATCATAAGCCAGGTCTTGGCTTCCCTGGAGCGGGGAATTATGCTGACCTCTCCGGTTCCGAGTCTTTTTTGCAATCTGCCACATGCCCTTCTCGAGGCTCATCGGGCCGTTTCCTCCCATGCGCGGACCTCTCGGCGCAGGCGCCTCAGAAGCGCTCGATTGTGGCGTGCTGTCATACTGATAGAGTCTGCGGCGGCCCAGGAATTCGACGGGAAGTGCGTGAGGTTGTAGGGGTGGAGTGCGAACTATTAAGTTACGGAGAGTTTGCACCACAATGGAGGCGAAGGATGAGATTGTGGCCTGCAGGGTGGGGATGTCGGTTTTTCTAGAGTTAGAAGGAATGGATATGGATACGCTAAGCCAAGCCTTCATGCAACCCCAGTCAACTTTGGGTTTAAACCGAGAAGTCATGGCTAGCAATCCTTGTGTTGACCTCTGCCAACACGGAATTATATCTGATTGTAATGCTTTGAGTGGTGTGACATGTTAGGGGAAGCGCTTGATGATCGCAAAGTCGATAACGGATGTTCGTCCCCGACGTCGTGGATGGTGTGGGATTGTCAGGGACTTTACTCTGATATGAGGGTCCACATCTATCTTACGTATAATTTCATGCATCTGCCGGGGACCGTAGTGCCAACGCGGATGTTTGGCATTGAAGCCCCAAGCCAAATAACATTGGGATCTAGGGTGAGGAGGAAAGGTAAATTGAGTACGAACTGCCTTTGGGATGGTAAGCACACGAGTAAGACCCGTACCGCCGAGGTCCATGCAGACGGCCGTGGCCTCCAGAGTTTGAAGCTGCGGTAGCTGGATAAGTTGGTGGACCATGTTTTGCCTCAAGAAGACCGCCGTGCTGCCTCGGCGGCCCGCACGGTCTTTCCTGAGGCAGTTGTGAACCCGGAAGGTGTGTTTGGGCGGAAATGTTTCCGAGATTAAGATGAGATCTAAGGCATGTGAGCCGGCAAAATGCAGAAGCTCATTCCCCTGATCGGACAGTCCACTCGCTTTCCAGAATGCGAACCGAAATAAGGTGTGATATCTAGTTCATATGCCATTCTGGGCGGCCTGGATAACATCGGTCAGGAGTATGAACCTCTCCATGGCGATAATCATTTTGGCGGCCGGATCAGTGATGGACAGAAATCTGACTAGCATATCGTAGATTCCCTGGCCGTGACTCTGCAGCAACTGCTGCAGTCACCCGAACACATCCAAGAGCTGTAGGGCAGAGGGAGTGGGGTTCTGTTGTGGAGCGTCGGGACACCAGCCTATCATGGGCCGTGTCGTCCATGGACCGTTCTCGGGCATGGGCGTGTCACGCCCGCGCGGAGTCTCGGAGTCGGACGACGGCTTCCGGACTGGACGGTGTCTCTTGGCCCTTTGGGTTTTGGTGGCTGAAGCTTGTGTCGGTTTTTGTAGGGACTCGTGATACTCCAGACCCATTCACGATTCCTTGTACCACTGCAGAGTAACGATGGTCCCTGGTGGCGGAGTGGTAACGGCTCCTGGTATCGTCCCTCTGGTACAGGAGGTGCCGGTTGGTTAGAAGTTTCTGCAGGCTGTCAGGTCTGGGCATGCCTACTCTCCTGTTGGTATCCCTGAGTGGCCTTGAGGCGATGGCCGACATCCTGTTGGGACATCCCCGTAGCACGCCATGTGCTCACCCTTACAATTAACACAGGTAGACACTCGGTGAGGTCACGAGGACGAACAACTTTGGGGTGGGAGCCACCGCATCTTAAGCAGCGTAGGTTGCGGTAGTAGAAGTGGAGTGGTTGAACCCCAGACACCAATGACATTGAGGTGGCCCGCAAGAGCCTTTGGAAGGTTCTATCTTGGCCTCCGGGTCGTTGGCCTGTTCCACAACTACGAGGAGGAGGAGGGGTGGGCCCTTGCCCATTAAGAGTGAAGCAGTTCACCAGGCTGGAGTAGAAAGCCTAGAGGGTGCGGTCTGCCTCGATGTCGGCTACCGAGATGTCAGGTGGAAGTCCGCGGATGACCCTGTGAATACCATGAGTCTTATCTAGGTCATATCATTGTTGCTAAACAAAATCAATAAAATTAAACAAATTCGATTTTTACAGCCGCACAATCAGTCACTCGATTTGAAGAAAAAAAACTATACAATGAACGCGTTAAGCGAAAGAACACATCCATTATTTCCCTTGTAGTGCTTCAGGTGGCGGCTGGCCAACTCCAAACAACTGACGCCGGCTAGATGATGCAAGATACGAGTAGGATAATCCCCGTGGCCGGAGTACACCCGGTGTCACCAGTGATGTCACTGCTTCGGACAAAACGCAGTGAAATAAATGTGAGTGGAAGATATTTTAAAACCACTACCCATCAGTGGTGCAGAAGGGCCTTTGCACCCTAACAGACAGCCTCGAGGAGCAACATGCTACTTCCTACACATCTATCCATCCCAAATTTAAAATAGCCATCCTTAACGCATCCCGAAAAAAAACTCGTCTATCCATCCCAAATTATAAACAGTCATCCTTAACACATCCCGAAAAAGCTGTTATACTCTATTGAGGATGCACGCAGAAAAAACATTCAGGCTGAACCTCAGCCTGTCAGCAGCTAGTCGGAGTCGGAAACGGTTCTAAAGAGCCGGACATTTTCTATAATATTTAAGGCTTGCCGGACTGAAAGCAAGCTTATAAAAAGGAATGTCTGGCAAAAGCCGGACGATTAGTCTCCCTGTTTATTGAGAATGGGTTCAGTCGAACCGAGTCATGAATAAATTTATAAACAGTCTTCACACGGTGACGACGCAAGAGCTCGACTTGGGTAACACTAAGGACAAAGGTTGTGACCCAGAGTTACAGGTGGTGATGTTTTAGAAATGCGATATTCATAGCTCAAAATGCTCAAAAGTTTGTACCTTTGCATTACCACTTTTCACGAACTGTAAACCACCTTTTAATGTCATCAAAGTGCGCAGGCTTTCACGCCAGATTTCGATGTAGCTAGGTGCGGTATCCGGACTTATGGGCCGTGGTCTATCAGAATAAACTGTTCCAGACGTTGCCGTAGCTGTTACAGAATATTCAGCAGTACTCCAATCTTGTATATGTGGTTGGGAATAATGTGCTAAAGCGATGCGTTCAGGTGCGTTAAAAATCACGCAAAGAAAGCACTTGCTATACTAGATCCAGCCTTAGTTTAATTTTGTTGTCAAATAATATACTGTGCCCTTCCACCAGAAGGCTGCCACCATTGCGCTTCCTATCCGATTCTTTGACTAATCTATTCAAAGTGAGAAATAAACATAAAAACGTATTGTTAACAGTTTTAAACTCCATATATGCTCATACACGCCCTTTCTTCTCGCAAAACACATTTATTATTCTCTCCACTTCTTAAAGGTTTATCCCGTAGATGCCCTCTTACTGACGGACTCATCACTGGCGTCACCATGATGACGCATTAAACTATGAGTACGTTTAGAAGTGTAGTAGACACCAAACTACACAAACGCGTGATACATATAGACAAACGAACTTTATAAATTCAGAGATACTTTGGGCTAATGGTTGCGCGATTTTTAAGAATGTCAATCTATAAGTAGATTAATATTAGATGTAATCGTATTGCATTGGTATTGCAAGTATTCACCTGAGAAATATATTTCAAGCGAGAAAAACACGAAAGAGTGCTCTCAAGCCAGCAGCCAATAACAAAGGACTGCAACCACTTGCTTTTTGTCGATACCAAGATTGAACTAAGGATGGATACACTATAGTGCTTGAAATATAGCACGTGTAGCAGCATGAAATATGTAACGGAAGAGCCAAGACTCTACGAACCGGCTACGCGGTGTTTTTTCATTAAGCGTGTGGAAACATGATAACGCACTGCTGCTGTAAACAAGGTCACGTGGTTTTGCTTTGCAGTGTGAAGTGTAGTATTGAATTGATGGTGATGTGATGTAATTCAGTTATTACAAGTTATTTATTATTTTGTTCTGTACTTAGTCACAAAGTATATTATGACTCAGTATATGTTTTCTACTAAACCGCGTGTATTTATTTATGATTCGTGTGTTTTAACTCAGTCTGTTAACACGTCAAGTGAAAGTACGATTTGCAGAAGGATTTCCAGGTGTAAAAGTTCCAGGCTGTACAACAATCTATGAACTCTACAATAAATTTCAGGCAAAGAAATCTAAAAGGTGGCGTACGGTTCTTACCGAAGAAACATTAGACGACATCGGCCATCCTTTGGAGAATCTCCCCCCCCCCAAAAAAAAATCACTTAAGCGTCTTTCACAACATGCAGGCATTTCTTATGGCTGTGCGCGAAGAGCTACCAAATTGCTGAAGTTAAAACCATATAAAATAACTGTAGCACATGCTCTTCAACCAGGTGATACTGTAATTAGGCGCACATTTTGTGAGTGGAGTCTCAATAGTGTATACTGTACACAATGGCGAAATAAACCCATATTTAATATTTTTCACGGACGAGTCTTGGTTCCACCTTCATGGATATGTGTGTACACAAAATAATCCTTATTGGAGCTCTGACAAACCTAATATTGTTCATGAAGTACCTCTTTTTTCAACAAGAGTCTACAACAGCTCATACGGCCAATATTTCGATGAGAACAATTGAAAGTGTGTTTCAGGGTAGACTTATTAGTAGAGATTTGCGGCCCACTGGGTCCCCCGACCTAACCCCCCTGCGATTTCTTTTTCTGGGGTAACTTAAGACATAAAGTGTACAAGACAAATCCACACGCCCTGGAAGAATTAAAACAAAATATTCGCCAGGAAATTGCCAGCATTTCTCAACATAAACTACGACGAGTGAAAGATAGTTTTCCAATGAGGTGTCAACAATATATGGACAACGACTGTGGCCAGTTTCAGCATCCCCTTTCATAAAGTTGGCAAGTAAAGCCTTTAAAAGTAGTTTTAAAAATGTATGGTTTCATCCGCGCCTTTCTATGATAGCGGCAGACGGCAACGAGCGCGGAGGACGCGGACAGGAAAAACACCACGCAGCCGGTTCGTAGCTTTTGGCTCTCTCTGTATGTATGTTTTTATGTAATGTATGTCTGATTGATTCCATTAACTCACAGAACACTGTTCTATCTACAGTAAAGAAAATCATTATTGTTTAAGGTAAAAATCATTTTCAAAAAAAAATATTTTTTGTTGTCCTCCGTGTTCTACGGGTACCTTTCCGAGGTCGTGTGTTCAAACCCCGTGGAGGGCGACGGATTTTCTCGAGCGTAAAAATCCTTAGTATGGCAGGAAACAGTGTAACAACTGCACTGAAGAACAATTTTAGAGAGGTAACATTTTATTCGGGTGAGGGCAAGGAAGAAAAGGGGAGAGGACTTCAGAAAGCACAACATCTTCTTTATTAATTTTATTAATTAATATTATTACTTCTGTAATACAGATATTTCCACCCCGATTACGATGAAAGCCATAAGATGCTACGAAACACATGTGAATAAAACACGCTCGGCGGTAAAGTCTGTGGCTCGCATTCGGGAAGTCGTGGGTTCGATTCCTGTGGTCACCTTCCTGACTCATGAGTTTTTAGAGGTTTCCCCGGGTCGCTGGGAAGAATTATTACATCCCTCCATTTCATCTCCATTCTCATTTCATTTCACCTTTCATCTGATTGGTTTCTTTCAGGTTTCAAGTGTCAGCGGGAGGTCTCGGCGTGTGCATGGAAGGGGAAAAGGATGCTCTGAGGAAACTTTTGTCCCCCGGGCTTCGAGCGATCTTCGGGTTCCGGGCCCCCCAGAGGATGTGTAAGCTCACATGGGAGGGGGTTCAGCTGCACTAGCCAGCACCCAGGGAGTTCAAATCTGTAAATTATAGGGACCCTGTCCTCTACCTGTCGTGCCTCCTGGTCCGACCGCCCTTTGTCTCCTTTCACGTCATCCCTCCCCCTCGCTCCATCTCGGGGTCGTCCCGTCAGGGGTCAAAGCACAAAAGATCTGCGCAAGTCGAGGCGCTAAGTCCCCTCCGGCTTCTAGTCCTATTCTACATCTACTAATAGTAAGCAACGATTCAGTCTTGGCGCTTGGACACCAGCTTAGGATTGAAATTGCGATGCAAGCGCTCCGCATGGTGGTTACAGCTAACTTCACGAGCGGCAGACCGATGGTTTTTAAGTGTGTTTAAGCGACAGCCCATGTTGTAGATTTATTACTATGTAAAAGAATTCCTGCGAGACGAAATTCCTCCACTCCGGCAGCGCTGGTATGATCCTGGCAATTGACAGCGCCGTCAACAAACGCTTTTTTTTTTTCTTTTTTCTTTCTTTCTTTCTTTTTTTCCGCGAGCGAAAATCCTGACGCCAGGATTTTAAATTTTATGCGCCGTGAGCCTCTCTTTCCGTTCTACTCTTGGTTTAGACGCAAACCAGCGGATCTTCCGTATACATAAAGATTTATTGCAATCAACTGACCTCAGAATGATCCGGAAAACAGGGCAGAGTAACTTACGCGTATATGACATTAATATGTGAGCAGAGAGCAATTCGACACTACTACCACTTAGCATCAATATTAGTATGTGTGTACATACCCCAAAATTTTGTTCTTCCTCCTGGTGTGTTATATTTCTATAGCCTCTGCTATCTGCATGTTATAGTATTCTTTGTAATACAAACTCTGTGCAAATTTGTACCTCGCGTTTCCATCACTTTGATTGGCTAATTAATATTTTCGTCTGCTGTGTGGTTCTGTGACTTCGTCAGAGGTGATGATCACACTTTGGAACTGGCATTATGGTATTATGAAAATGTTATATAACGTTTGCTTAAGTAAATAACCGGTGGATCAGGATGTATGTTTTCGCTTTTTAAGGTAATACATTTCTTCTAAGAGTTTTAGTGGTTATGCGTAATATTGCTTAGAACATTTGCAGAGTTGTTGCAAAACATTGACATTTCTCGACAACTTGCATAAAATTGAGAACATGGTATTTGATTCATAGAAAATATAACTTCGTAATTATACACGTTTGAATGTTTTATCATTGCTCTGTACACAACCCAAAAAAGTGGCATGTACCGCAGCGGCGTGTATGCGGGAATAGTTTCATTTCACTTGACAGTAGAGGACATAATGTTTGAGAACAATTTAAATTTAGTTTTAAATAAAATTTTACCATTAAGACCTATTATCAATGTGATAAGGTGTATGATAAATCTGCCTAATAATTCGGAGGTATCCCGAGTTCTAATATCGGATGGCGATGAATTGCCTTCATAAAAATTAATTTTAGGTTTCTTTACCCCTACCCTTAAATGATAATTATAGAATAAATTTACTTTTTGTACCAGCTCATCAGAGCAGAAAATCTGTACTTCATGCACTGTCTCTTTAGACCTAAAAGTAATGGATGTCACAAAAGATGCACAAAGAAATGCTTCAGGCCAGAGCAGCTCTTGCAGATATTACTTACAATATTGTGATATTTCTGAGAGAATTATGAAATATTGCCTCTTTTTTTCTATACGAAGTATTCAGCAAGATGAATGCTGCACCATGAGGCAAACCACTTAATGCTTCGTTTAAGCAATGATACCATTTTTGTTAGTTTTAATATTCATGAGGGTTCTATAAAAGACAGCATTATACCTATTGTGCCCTTTCTATTAGTACATCTTAATCATTGCTCAGATTTTAGGATACAACAGCATTTTGAAGAAGTTTTTACATTTAAGATGCTGGTCAGTTTCTCGCATCTGAAGACTTCATTCAATAGACATGCAAAGAGTATGTTTGCCTGTTTGTCAGCATCCATCTCTTCACTATGCAAAATGTCCTCTGTAAGTGAGGCCATCTAAATAATGCAGAAGAGCTAGATAAAGTTATTGGTGAGAGCTTTTATCTTTGAATTGATTGCAATTGAATGTACAATAGATTCTTTTGAATTTGTTTTGTAGTGAGATATGTTGCAGTTCTCACAGTACAGTAGGTGTTGTACCAAAGCCAGCAAAGCCTGCTGAGAAATTAAAGGAAACATTAAGTTTGATTAAGCTAAGTCAAGTCAAGTTTAGCTCATCTTCATGGCGAATGGTTTACATATGAGAATCTTGTTTCCAAAAGATACCAAATCCAAAAATATCAAAACTGAGGTAATAAGTGCAGCACTTCTTAGAACCTATGTAACCATGTTGGGTGACACAATTGCTGCCAAAGGGTACTGCATTCCATTTAAAACAGTGAATGAATGTTCAGTTTCACGGCAAAAGATACCAAATCCTTCAACCATTTGATGGCAAAACATACCAAATTCATTTACCCAATCAGAGAGCTGCTTCACAACAGGTAATGTTAGAAACAACATAGTTGACTCTATATACTTCGTTAAAAAAACAAAAATGTATTTCCCATGATATGACCCACTTTTATAGGTGACTGGGAAGTGATGGGGCCCAAACGAATTTACAGCTAGTGTAAAATGTTGTGACAGTCCCCCACTCCTGAAGCATAGCTGCACAATAGCACTGACTAATCTACTTGCATAATAAGAGAGGTGGGGGTCAGTGACTGCCTCCGAGTTCTGATACGCCTCTGGTCCCTTGCTCCCCCACCACTCTCACCACTTCTCCTCTCTTGCGCATACAGAGTGTCAGGACATTTTACACGAGCTGTAGTCCTTGTTTGTGGGACTTTGTCATGAAAGTTCTGAAACCACTTTGTGATGAAAATAACATTGGAAACATTCGTATATTTTGTGACAGTTGTGCATCACAAAATAAGAATTGTATTCTTTTCATGTTTTGTGTGATTGATTGCTCATGAGTATGGTTTGCAGATAGAATGATTTTTCCCTGTGAAGGGCCACTCTTACATGCTAGCCGATAGGTCTTTTTGGTTAGTGGAGAAAAAAATAAGAAAGAAAGAGGGTTACTGCGTTCAGAGGATTATGATTCTCAATTCCAGGAAGTTGGTGTGTTTCATATACTAAATAAAGATTTTCATTGGGTTAACTGTCATGACCTGTCAAAAATCTTAGTTACTTCATTCAAAAAATTTAAAATAAAATTTTACTACACAAAAAATGTAGATCGCATTAAAATACACAATTTATATCATATACATTTTTTTTTTGTTGAGTGAACCATTTTCGAGATATTACTTGTTATTCCCTTAAATTTTCCAATACTTATACTTTTTCTCAAATTCGTTATTCATTTTTGTTTTCTTTTCTTTTGTCCTGGTAATGCAAAGAGAATGGAATACTCCACATAGTAACCAGCTCTTAAAATATTTGACTATCGCTTAAAGCCTAGCAATTCCCCTTGCATCTACAAGAAAGTTAGCAATAAGATTAACATCTCGATTAACATGAAGCATATGGAGAATAAGCGTTTGTAAAAATAGTTTGTACAAGAGTAGAGAAAGTCGTGTGAGTGTAACACATCAGATTTTTTTTAAGAAGTGCGACATACATACCAAACAGAAAAGAATAGACTATGAGCTCATATCATGGATGGAAACATAAACCATACCAGACTATGTGCAGATGTTCGTCAACACTTCTTTTTGCTCCACACCGTATAAAGAATCAGTCCAGCAATTACTTTTTAGTACTTAGGCAAAGCCTCATCTTTTTCTATGGTTGCTTGAGTTTTATTAGGGTATTTCATTTTCTATACCATAACATGTGCATGCTTTTTAAGTAGTAGAAAACCAAGAAAGAAAAAAGAGCTTATACATTCAGACTAGCAGAGTAAATGACAGTGCTTCTTTTGTCTCAGGTAACTCTGCATTTAGATCATGGGGCAGTCTACTAGCTCGGAAAATGTGATACCTGAAACTGTTGAAAATATACAAGAAGAAATTTATCGCCATGCTCGAGTGCTTTCAGAAATTGCAGCCTTGAACTATGAGGATTTCCAGGCATGCCTTGCGAAGCTAAACAATCTGTAAGTGTTCCTTTCATTGTATTCAGTATTGAGGTTTTGGTTTAGTATTTTGTACTTATTGGTACTGTATGAGAGAATGTAGAAAGTACTTCATCATGATGCCTTCCTTCATGGTGTAGTGGTAGTGAACCTGTTCAGTAATCCAGAGGGCTTATTGTCAGTTAAGCCTTTTCCCATATCCTGAAGAGACAAATGTCAGGTGAAGTAGAATTTTTTTTTAGTAGTTGGAAGATGCTTCATGTTTATCTGCACCACGTATGGGAGCCAATTTGTCGCGGTCACTTCGTGTTATCTATTGCTGGGCGCCTTTTATTGTATACTAGTTTAAATTTTGGGTTCTTTGTCTTCCGGCTAGCTATTATTACTACTCAGTCGAGCATATCTCTTGAACAGGGTGTGTAAACGGAAAGGATTTGTTACTGAAAGATAACACTTATAAAAGAATTTGTTTTTACACTTTTATTACCGTCACAATTAGTTAATTTCACATATTGACTCTTGATACACGCCAGACTGAAACTGTTATATTTTCTAATATCACTATAATCACTTATTTACTGCACGTTATTAATTCGCATATTTCACATTTATAACAAACTTTAAGACGCGAGAGATTCTGTAGAATTGCGTGACGTATAACGCGTGAACGATTCTCTTAAACTGTGCGACATATAACCTTTGTATGATTCTGTTGGACTGAGCGACGTTTACCTCGTGAATTATTCTGTCAAACTGCGCGTTACCCGTCTCTGGCACGGAATTTATACTCCCTCACCCCAATATGCCTAAACATTATAACAGAGCTGCTATTGGTTAATAAAATGCGCCAACATTAGCGTCTATTTTTATATCCAATCAAAATTGTGAACACATATGCTCTAGGGAAGATATTCCCTCCATTTCTACAGAAAAGTGCGCTAATCTGACGTCATTTGCTTGCCTCTTCTAATTAATAAACAACTCACCCCCTCGCTCATTGTTGCCCGCTCTTATTGTCAGTTTCAGTGAGGCCCTGTAAACTTATTTCCTAACAATGCTTATAATTAACAAACATCTCAAATCAATGTCATACAATAATGATTATTTACACTACAATCACTCTGGCATTCACAGTGTTGTGATATAAAATAGTGCCTCACAGGTCAAACAAATATCAAATGTCTAGGGTCCCCAGGCTCATTTGAGTACTAATTAAGCAATGTTACTTCATCCACCTCTGAAGACCTGAGAAGTTCTCCCCATCTCAGAAAAAGAGAAGGAGAAAACGAAATTGAGTTTTATTTTTATGGACACACTTTAATTACTGTGGTCCTTAGCATCCCCTTCTATATTGGGTGTGAAAGACCAGAAATTTTGCTCAGAGGCCTTTTTATCAGGCTTGAGGTTCTTTTATGTGCTGTAAATCTACGACATGGGACCACCAGCTTTACTTCCCTGGAAGAATTATAATCAGAATTGGAAAAGTTGCAAAGGCAGAAATCAGAATGAAAAATTCAATGCCATAGCTGGGATTTGAACCATAGATCTTTGGCTTTCTGTGCCAATGCGCTAACCAACTGAGCTACCATGGTAATATGCTGGTACATTAAATTCTCCAACTGACACATTTTTCCTGCTAAAACAATTTTGAGGTAACATATGTATGTATGTTTTTATTCAGCAAGAGAATTTTCTTACAAATTCATCAAGATTTAAGTAATATAGTGAGGAATATATACAGGAAATATGCATTTTACAGTGTTATATACAGAGAATGCATATTAATTAATTAATTAATGAATAATAATAATAATAATTAATATTAATAATACTAGTAGTAACAGTAAGTTAACTTATTAGATTTTGAAGTATTCAAAAAACTCTTCCATACTATAAAAAGTTTGCTTAATTAAAAAATTTTTAACATTGTATCTAAACTTAATTTGATTACAAACATTTACCTTATTTGTAATGAGGTTGTACTTTTGTATGCCCTTATGCAGTATTGAGTTGGCCTTTTTCGTTGTTCTGGCTGTCCGTAAGTGTATTTTATTGCTGTTTCTAGTGGAATGTTCATGTACAGTGTTGTTCATATTGAATAGATGAATGTTGTTCTTTATAAAGCATACAGTTTCTAATATATACAGACTCAGTAGAGTAAGAATATTATGTTGACGGAAGTGTGGTTTACATGATGTCATCCTACTTAGGTTTAGCCTGATTATTTTTTTCTGTAGTATGAAAAGAGTGCTTATATCACTGCCAGATCCCCAAATAAATATACCATAGTCAAGTGCTGATTGTACGTAAGAGAAGTATATCATTTTTATCCCAATGACAACTTATGTCCTGTGCTGGATGCTGTGGACTAGAGCATGGAGCTCTTGTTCTGGCTGTGGAATGCACCTTGGTTCAATCCCACCCATGGGAATGAGGATTTTAAGTCCCAGTATAGTGGCCCCCCTCCCCTGGTGCCCACTCAGAATCCCAAGAAAAGTTTGGAGCTGCAATAGACAGTGATTCACGGAATCCAACATTCTGGCTGGGGATGCATGATGCTGTCCACATTACCTCCTTGTATTGGTTGGATGATCGCCCACCTCAGCCATGCGTACATGGGTGTGGAGCCTGCAGTCAGGTTGGCAGGTCTAAGCCCTTCATCGGCTGAGCACCACTGGATTATTATTATAAATGGCAACTTATAATATCGTAAGTACTTTGGGGAATTTAATGTTGTACCAGCATGTTGCCACGGTAGCTCTGTTGGTTAGAGCACGGCATGGAATGCCGAAGATCTGTGGTTCAAATCCTGGCTATGGCGTTTTTCAATGTGATTCTACCTTTCCAGCTTTGGCCTACACACAACATGTATGGAAGAACAATTAATTATTAGTATTGGAAAAATCAGCTGAATAACGTGCTCTGAGAGATTTGTTTTCCTGGTAAAAGAACCAAGAAAGCAAGATTTACAAACCGTGGTCAAGTCAATCTTAGGAACATGCTCTACTGGTCATTTAATAATTCTCATGTTTTCGTGAAGTGGAATATTAGTGCCAGTGGAGTGTAAATGTATGGTACAATAGTTGTCATCATTTTGAAGTAGTAATTTAGGTGGTGCATAATAAATTACACAAATTACTTTATCTGCCCCGTAATTGGAAACCAACTTGTAGTAGTTGTATTCTTCTACTGTTGTTGTTAGCCACACGCTTGGAAGCTAATTTGAAGAGGTTAATTTGTTACAGTTGTTGCATAATATATGTTTACATAAACTTGAATTGTTTTATGTAATAATAGTTGCTTAATGTAGTTTGTAATACTCTTTGGGCATCAGTTTGAATTTTATACTTACGTAATATTACTGTTTGAATTTGCCTCGGCTGCATCAGTCTTACTTTAGAGTCATGTATCTTAGGTAGGATGCGGTATGACAATTATTGTAGACATCACGGAATTAAACTTTTAAATTAACTTCTTTTATTTAAATTCTTGCACATATTTATAAACCACTACACTTTTTAAAGAACTGTGAGAAACTTTTATACATTCACTTAGCTCGTATATCTGTTTTTACTAATCACCCGTAGAGAACACATTTTTCCATCTATACTTTACCAAGTCCCGCCAGCAACTGAATAACCCTCAACGGTCAAAATCCTTAAGCTTCGGTATTGCAAGTCTCTGATTGGCTAATTTTAGTCCAATAGAATTTCTGCATTTAACTTAAAACTTTTCTTTGCTGTTGATTGGCTAATTTAAAACTGTTACAGAATTTACGTCATCATCGCTCTAATCATGACCAGTATATTTCAAACTCTAAACACATTATTGCGACAAGTTTACCTCGTTATTACTCATTGTTAGCAACTCAAAACTTATTGTTCTCACAGTTCTTGCATTACTAGAGTATGTAATGTATACACATAACATTAATAAAACATATTTACAATAAAAATAAGCATTTGCAATGACTGTTACATACAATTTAAATAATTATTACATACATATTGTTTCAAGGCGGGCTGTTATTGAATTTACCTATTATAAAATACAATGAAAGTATTCAGGTATTAAAATACTGCCTCAATTTAATAGGACCTTATTTAATAGAAGTTTCATTGAATGTCTTATTTCTTAGTATATATTTCTTAATACTCCACTGGATATTAGGAAGAACAGGTGGTATCAGAAGCATGGTTGTTCAACTTATTTTGCAAGCCATAGTAGAACACTTAATTGATTGATTGTTTGGAGGACATTGTATTGGTCGAGGTGGGCCTATAAGCTGGCCACCTGATGTGATTTGATTACCCTGGATTTTTTTTACTTTCTCTACTACGTATAGTAAGTAGGGGAAGTATTGTATTCCACCTAAAAATTCGATACCGAGATTTCACCAGAAATACATGTTTTGAGACCCCCTGAATCCAAAAAAAGCATTTTTGGAAACGTCCGTGTGTGTGTGTCTGTCTGTGAACAGCATAACTCAGAAACGAACAGTCGGATAAACACCAAACTTGGTATTTAGGTTCGGTATCTTCCAGAGATGCGACACGAAGGTTTTCAAGAAAATCCCCCCACCCCAGAGTACCCTTTACATGGAAGATTTTTCGAAAATTTTAATTTTCTCAAAAATGGCTCTAACGATTTTGATTAAAATATCGTATGTTTAAGGTATTTTTATGACAAATGAAATGTATATCTCGAATTTTCTGGGAATGTCTCCAAAAGTGTTCTTCATTATGAACGACTTTTGCATAACTGGTAAACCATAAGAGATAGACAAAAGTTTACTGCACAAAAAATGTAGATCACATTAAAATACACAATTTATGTCATATACTTTTTTTTTGTTGAGTGAACCATTTTTGAGATATTGCTTGTTATTCCCTTAAATTTTCCAATACTTATACTTTTTCTCAAATTCGTTATTCATTTTTTTTATGTCCTGGACGTACAACGAGAATGGAATGCGCCACATAGCAACCAGCACTTAAAAGATTTGACTCTCGCTTAAAACCTACCATATTCCACTTGCAGCTACAAGAAAATTAGCAATAAGATTAACATCTCAAGTAACATGAAGCATATGGAGAATAAGCGTTTGTAAGAATAGTTTGTACAAGAGTAGAGAAAGTCATGTTGAGTGTAACACATCAGATTTTTTCTATAGAAAACTAAAGCATGTAGTCTACAAGGATGTACCTACTTACAACTTAGACATGCAATATTGTATTGTAGCAGCTTGCAATGCTATTTCTCCTGAAATGCTAGCTAATGAGCAGCATTTCCTGCATCAAAGTCTAAAAGCTTGTGTTATAGCGAATGGTCATCATTTCAAACATCTGTGAGTCTGATGCATTTCCTGAACTGGAAAACAGTTGAAGGTAAAGTTAAAAAACACTTACTCGACGTTTAAAAACACTAATTGCTCCACTTACTTATAATTGAATCGGACGTGTTTCAAAGAGATGTGCTCTTCATCCTCAGTACTTCGGCTGACTGAAGTTCGCATTAGGTAACTGTCTTCCTGTTCCCTCGTTGCCTGATCTAACACTCTTCCTGTTCATCAGCCCCAAGACATTTTCTATTACCGGTATTTCAAAGTTCATAACTCGATTTGTGTTCTTAATGATATAAATGTTTTCCCACACTGTTAATTCCCAATGGTTCTTAGCTGGTTTCAAAAGTTTGATTTCTTGGCTAATGTTGTGATTGCATGACCAAAAGTGATGGGCTAAGGCTGATCTATCTGCCTGTTTATATTTTATATTTCTGAAATATTCCTTCAAACTGATTTTTTAAGTTTCTCTTTGTCTTTCCAGTATATATTTTATGACACTCTTCACAATTGATACGGTTGATAATTTATTGCTCGGAGTGATATTTTTTAATACCCCACTCACCTCTTTAAAACATGTCCAATTTTAAGTAAGTTTAGCAATTAATATTTTTAAATGTCGACTAAGCGTTTTTTAAACATTTTATTTACATGCCCCACTGTTTTAAAACACTTCATTTTTATTATCAATTTTATACAGTTGAAGGCGTTTAATTCCAAAATCATTGTTCACTTTTAGCATTGAATGCTTTTTACATCTGTTGAACAACCATTTAATAGGATTACTCTTTAAATATTTGTATTAAAAATAATGTGGTTAACAAAATCACTATTATAATTTCATTTACATTAATTTCTGTTCTATTATGGCTACTGTTCCATTTAAAAATATATAACTTTGTGCTAAATGCTACTTTTTGTTATTAATATTCGTTCCCTATGAGTTGCTTTCTTTAGTCCATATATATATCCTTCATTCTACTGGAAACAGCTGGTCGATATCACTTTTAGAATAGAAGTTATTTAAGGGGGCATTTTTAAGTGCCTTACCTGTATATATGGGAATCTAGAATAGAATAATATACATTGTTGTAAGTTTGCCTATTTGTAATAAAATAAAATAAGAAGTACTATAAACAGCGATGTTAAATTCATATTAAAAGGAATGTGGTTCTCAAACGTTTTGAATGCCCAGGGGTGGTAAGTAAACTTTTTATAAATTCAAATTACCATCTCTGGCCGTTCAAAAAGTTTGAGAAGATATTAATAAACTACATCAGGTTGGTCCTACAGAACAAATACAGTTTGAAAGGTGCTTTAAACAAGCCACTTAAGAATGCAATTCGATACCACATTCCATGTGAAGATTG
This sequence comes from Deroplatys truncata, assembly GCA_030765065.1. Taxonomy (NCBI): domain Eukaryota; kingdom Metazoa; phylum Arthropoda; class Insecta; order Mantodea; family Mantidae; genus Deroplatys; species Deroplatys truncata. The sequence goes on along the minus strand of CM060984.1, from coordinate 236,685,159 downwards.
TGAGAAATTTTATGTAGGATATATGAAAAGACATTTGAATACAAGACTGAAAGAACATCAGAGAAATGTCAAATATAAACAAATAAATAAATCAGCTATTTCATACCATTTTTTAATGAGTAATCATAACGTTGGGGAAGAAATTAAATTGCTCGAACCCATCAGTCTTGAACTAGTCACTAAGATCATCATCTTTAAGAATCGTGATATATTTAAAATTCTCATATGCCAGTTAGTGAAGTTGTGCCTATTAACCATACGAGACCAGCAGCATAGTAACTAGCTAGAAGAAGACCATTTTCCTGATGTTGGTTTCAGTCAACCCACAGCTGAAGATGAAGTGAACACTATCAAAAACATTCCTAGCTTTAAATTAACCAACAACCGAGTTATGTTATTTTGACCCATATTTCTTTTAATAATATCCTTGTATTTTATTGTTGCTTATTTTTAAACCACATTACAAGATATCTACAGTACAACACTGAATAACTGTTTATAATGAAGGGGGTGGGATTGATCTTAAACTGAAAATGACGGATAACACATCTTACTCAATATAAATAGAAGGTTTAATAAGAAATTACACAAAAAAACTGATGTGTTACACTCACATGACTTTCTCTACTCTTGTACAAACTATTTTTACAAATGCTTATTCTCCATCTACTTCATGTTAATCGAGATAAACATTTGCAGACACTATCTTATTGCTAATTTTCTTGTAGATGTAAGGGGAAAATATATTTACAAGGGCATTATAGAAAAACAGTAGCCTTTAAGCACATACATATCTCTTAATAGCTGGTTGCTAGGTGCTGCACCATTCCCTTTGCCACAGATTATAACTCTTTGCATATCCAAGACAAAAAAATGAATAACGAATTCCCATTTGAGAAAATAAGTATTGAAAAATATAAGGGAATAAGCAATATTTTGAAAATGGTTCACTCAACAAAAAAAATGTATATGACATAAATTTTGTATTTTAACGCGATCTACATTTCTTGTGCAGTAAAATTTTGTCTATCTCTTATGGTTTACCAGTTATGCAAAAGTCTTTCACAATGGAGAATACTTTTGGAGACATTCCCAGAAAATTCAAGATATACATTTTATTTGTCATGAAAATAGCTTAAACATATGATATTTTAATCAAAATCGTTAGAGCCATTTTTGAGAAAATTAAACTTTTCGAAAAATCTTCCATGTAAAGGGTAATCTGGGATGGGGAATTTTCTTGAAAACCTTCGTGTCGCATCTCTGGAAGATACTGAACCTAAATACCAAGTTTGGTGTTTATCCGACTGTTCGTTTCTGAGTTATGCTGTTCACAGACACACACACGGACATGTTTCCAAAAATGCTTTTTTTTGGATTCAGGGGGTCTCAAAACATGTATTTCCGGTGAAATCTCGGTATCGAATTTTTGGGTGGAATACAATACTTCCCCTACTTACTGTACGTAGTAGAGAAAGTAAAACTCACTAAACATATGAGTCCTTGTTACATTTCTGTATATTTAGAAAAATGGCAATAAAGGTGATTGTTGTCTGTGGCACAGGTCTGACCAGTGAGACTTTTTTTCTGTAAAACCAATACGAATGTGCACGCTTACTCATTCACATAAGTTTTTCATCAGTTTTGTTGGTATATTGCTAGGCGACAACAGTACATGTTGATCACTACTATTGTCTGATTGCATGAATGCTTTGTGATTTGAAACTAAAGCCTAAGTAATACACAACTGAAGGCAACAGAACAACCTCTTGACTGGAGTATATGTTCATTCTGCATTCAATTCATAACATTGTTGCTATGTGATGTAACATCGCGTTTTGTTCTATTATTTTTAAAGTGCACTGCACAATTATACAACATTCTCAAACTATCTACAAATGCATATGGGACATTCCATTTCAAATCCAAAATAGAAGGAAATTTATGAAATTTTTTGTATTTGTAGACAAGCCCAATGCAATGCTTTATGCAGACTCTTAAAATTTATAACATCATAGGTTTGCAATTAAAATCCTTCAAATTTATTGTATCTTCCTAAAATTCCCAACTTGAAGCTGTTGTAACTCTGGAACCTTTAACTCTAATTATCTAAATCAAGCTTTATTTTGATTTGAATTAGGAATGAGTCACACTATTTTTACACAAAAACTTCACTTACTAAGTTAATAAAACTGGAACATTTTCGAGGGCATTCGTCATCGTCATCAGCAGTTTGGTGACTGAAGCATGTTCCTGCTTCCTTGCTCTTCCTCCTCTCCTGCCTGATGATGAGGACGAATGCCTCTCGGAAATGTTCCAGTTTTATTAACTTAGTAAGAAAGAAAACTCCACTGTTTGTAGTGATTCTATTTTTAATAGTTAATTTATTTTGAATCCGTAAACCTTAATTTCATGCTGATAATTAAAACGTGTTCTTCTTATTTTTATTTAAGTGAAGAAATTTCTATTTTTTCAAGTGTAGGCGGTTATGGATTAAGAAAAATAATTGTATTATATATGGCAAGATTCCGTAATTTAAGCACAATCAAACATACATTTTACTGTAATGGTTACTGATAAGGTTTCGTCTAAATTAAAGAAGTAAATTACCTTACATGCTCGTGGCCGCTCTCATACATACGTTTTGAACTGAAGGTCAAGCAGGCTGCTGTGCAAGGTTAAACAATGAGAATGCTTACTAAGCAGTAAGTGGTTCTCAGTATTTCCTCACAGATTCACAGAGTGCTGGTGATCATCATGCACCAGCTATGTAAATTGCTGCGTTTATTCACTTTTTGTGTTATAACTACAAACACCCAAACATCACCACTTTACCAACATTGCTGACTTCTCATAATGACACTATGGATTATTTTCAATCTAATATTTTAGTTTTTTAAAAATCCGGAGACGCTTAAAATAAGTAAAAACTGTATGTAGATTTTTGTGAACATTATAAAAATAATTAGTATATGCTGTAATGAAATGTGGACTTTTATGTACAAAATGAGATTTAGTACAATATTTGAAATAAAGGGTTCTGGAGCTATGCACACATAAAATGTGATACAAGGAATTAGTACACTTATCATTCAATAACATGAAAACCATGAGGCTTTAGATGCTAATATTTGATAAAAGTGCTTTCCTTAGCACCCCTTATTAATAAGAAAAATTACAATGCAAACAAAAAATGCCCCATATCAGGACACTTCATAGATGCTTGTTTCGTGAATAGGTAAGTTTTCAAGTTTTGCAAAATGTAACATAGACGTTTAAAAAACGAAAAAAAAGAAGAAAAAAAGAAAGGGATGAGGGCTAATGAGTCAAACAGTTAACCGAGTGATGGATAATCAATGTTTTACTGTATTATAGATTTTCCTGAAATATTGTAATGAAGTAAGTTATTTTTGACCAGTATATGTGCTCAATAAAAGAGCTCCATGTAAGAATTAAGGTATAATAATTTAAAATCCTTTGTCAGTTATAACAATTCATATGATTATAGGTCCAAACAGTGCACAGATAGCAGTGGGAAGCAGCTAGTTTTTGCAGTTAAGAAAGGCACAGATTCTACTCTTCTATGGAAAGGAACCGTAAGAATTGCGTGTGTGAAGTTGGACCCAGTTACAAGGAAGATTGAAACATACAGGCTTCTAAACCTCAGTCAGTTTTTAAAGGTAAGCAAAAAGGGAAATAAAAACTGCTCACTAAATAAATGAGTTGTAGCTCAGAAATATTGGAGGGGAAGAACGCATTATCAATAACTACACACTGTTTCTGTTAAGCTTACTCTACTTGTATATATACCAGATTATTCTTTTGTGTCCTCCAAAAAATCTGATGTGTTACATTCTCATGACTTTCTCTACCCTCTATTGTTTATTAGTGAATATGCAAACTATTCTTTCTAAAGCTTATTACTTTCTCTACTACGTATAGTAAGTAGGGGAAGTATTGTATTCCACCCAAATATTTGATACCGAGATTTCACCGGAAATACATGTTTGGAGACCCCCTGAATCCAAAAAAAGCATTTTTGGAAACATGTCCATCTGTGTGTGTGTCTGTGAACAGCATAACTCAGAAACGAACAGTCGGATAAACACCAAACTTGCAAATACAAAACAAGGGGAACATAGTACGCCTTAAGTGATAGTCAAATATTTTTACAACTGGTCGCTATGTGTAAAATGTAATTCTCTTTGCATGTCAAAAGATCGTTTCTGCAAATGTTTATCTCGATTAATATGAAATAGATGGAGAATAAGAGTTTTTAAAAATAGTTTATACAAGAGTAGAGAAAGCCATGTGAGTGTAACACATCAGATGTTTTTTAAATGAGATAAACCTTTGCAGAAATACCTACATTATAGATTTTGTTATAGATACAAAGAGAACAGCGATAGTCATATATTTAAGAACTGGATGCTATATGCTGGCCTTAAAATTCTACTCTTTTAACAATTGCGAAATACAACTGAATATCAACAGGGTTTTAAAATAATGGCAAAATATTGAACAACTCAAACCATTAATATGGATATCTCGGAAATGGCTTATGCTACACAAAAAGTTGTTGTTGTTCACCAATGGCACTGCGGATTAATTGATCTATATCATTTTCCCTCTCGCTTCCCAATATAAAGTCTGTAAGTTATCACTTTTAAGGCCTTTGCATTTGGCGACATGTTGTTTGTTCAGGATGATATCTTCTTCACAGAGAATGCACTTGTGTGTAGGTAGGCATCCTATCTTGTAGAGGTGTTCTGCGAGGCAATCGTGGCCAGTTGCCATCCTAAATAAGGCCACTGCAGTCTTCCTTGGCATTTTTTGTATATCAACTTATCTTTAATATTCCTATAATCTTTATCTTTTAATTTATCTTCTTCATCAAGTCTCTGCTGTCTTTTGAAATGTTGTTTAATGTTATTTGTTTATTTATTTGTATTTGTCCTGTAAGTTTTATTTGTAGTATTGCACCTTTCTTTGCTAATTGATCCACATGTTCATTGCCCAAAAGTTCGACATGAGCTGGAATCCATTGTAGAGTGACATGATTTCTAGTTTCAACTTGGGAAGCATGCCTGTGTTGTAGTCCATTTAGCGTTACCCAGGAAACACCACGTGGAAGTGTACTACGTCTTTATCAGGCTTGAGATTCTTTTACGTGCCTTAAATCTATGACACGGGACCACCGGCTTTACTTCCCTTCCGAAGGAAGCCATGCTAAGGAATTTTACACCCGATTTAGTGTTGGAAGCTACAGTTGTGCAGTATAAATAAAGAATATTCAATTCTTCTCTTTTGGTAAAACACAGTGAAGTTTTTTGACATTTACATGCACAAATTGAACATTTAATTACTCTAGCTTCACTTGATACACAAAAAGTTACTGGAAAATTGTTTCGAAGACCAATCTCTTTCTTTCTTTTCTTTTTTTTTTTTTTTATTATTATTATTATGGACGCTCTTTACTACTGTGGTCCTTAGCGTCCTATTCTATATTGGGTGTGAAAGACTGGTAATTTTGCTCAGAGGCCTCTTTATCAGGCTTGAGGTTCTTTTATGTGCCGTAAATCTACGACACGGGACCACCGGCTTTACTTCCCTTCCGAAGGAAGCCATGCTAAGGATTTTTACACCCGAAAAAATCCATCGTCCTCCACTGGGTTTGAACCTGCGATCTCGGGAACTAAAGACTGGCACAGTAACCACTACACCACGGAGGACGGCACCAGTGTCTCTATCATCAGTTTACACTCACTGCCATGTTTTCTCCTGTGGCTTGCTGATAGTGTTTCCTAGCTTGGCATACTGTGTGATGAGATCATTTTCATATTCATATGGAACATCAAAATTTAATGAATTGTGATGAAAATGATCTCATCGAACAGTATGTCCAGCCGAGAAAGCTATCTACAAGCCACAGGAGAAAGCATGGCAGTGGGTCTAGGCTGATGATGGCGAAACAATTTTCAAATCATTTTCAAGTAAGTTTTAGTGTAGAAAGCGAAGCTGGAGTAATTAAAATTTCAATCTGTGCATGTAAAAGAATATTCAATTTTTAGCTATGGAGTGGTTATTATTGGAACAATTGCTTTCATGTTGGAGTCTGAATCTGTAATGCAGGATTCACTATTTTAGCTGTGTTGTCCTTTACATGACTTCTGCTAGGCCCTGCTTTCCCTTAGTCCCGCAAGATTAAAGGCATAAACACCATAATAACAAATCCAAAAGATCAGCAAACTATGAGGGTCGTTCAATAAGTAATGCCCCACATTTTATTTCTTAGAATATATTTATTCTTAAGAGTCAGAATTTGGTGGCAATATAAATAAACATTTCTTGTCCATGTCCTATTTTTTTTATGTAGTCTCCATGACGTTCTATGGCCTTATACCAACATTATGTGAGAGCATATATTCCCTGCCAGTAAAAGCTCTTGTCCTGTATGCGTAGCCATGTTTTCACTGCATGAATTACACTCTCGTCATCTTCAAAGTGTGTCCCCTGTAGAGAATCTTTAAGCGGCCCAAAGAGATGGTAATCCGAGGGCGCCAGGTTTGGACTATAGGGTGGGTGAGGCAGTGATGTTCAATCCAATTTGGCAATGTGTTCCAGGGTTCTCAGTCTTGTGTGTGGGCATGCATTATCGTGTTGGAGCAAGATTTCTGCTGGATTCTTGCCAGACCGAACACGTCGGAAACGATTTCTGAGTTTGTTCAGAGTCCTCACATATGGCTCTGAATTAATGTTTGACATCAATATTTTAATCAAAATTGTTATAACCATTTTTTAAAAAATCTGATGTGTTACACTCATATGACTTTCTCTACTCTTGTACAATCTATTTTTACAAACACCTATTCTCCATATCCTTCATGTTAATCGAGATATCGAGATGTCAATCTTATTGGTAATTTTCTTGTAGATGCAAGGGGAATATGGTAGCTTTTAAGCGATAGTCAAATATTTTAACGCTGGTTGCTATGTGGCGCATTCCATTCTCTTTGCATGTCCAGGACAAAAAAAAATGAATAACAAATTTGAGAAAAAGTATAAGTATTGGAAAATTTAAGGAAATAACAAGCAATATCTCGAAAACGGTTCACTCAACAAAAGAAATATATATGACATAAGTTGTGTATTTTAACGAGATCTACATTTTTTGTGTAGTAAAATTTTGTCTATCTCTTATGGTTTACCAGTTATGCAAAAGTCGTTCACAATGAAGAATACTTTTGGAGACATTCCCAGAAAATTCGAGATATACATTTCATTTCTCATGACATTATCCTAAACATATGATATTTTAATCAAAATCGTTAGAGCCATTTTTGAGAAAATTAAAATTTTCGAAAAATCTTCCATGTAAAGGGTAGTCTGGGGTGGGGGGATTTTCTTGAAAATCTTCGTGTCGCATCTCTGGAAGATACTGAACCTAAATACCAAGTTTGGTGTTTATCCGACTGTTCGTTTCTGAGTTATGCTTTTCAAATACATGTTTTGAGACCCCCTGAATCGAAAAAAAACATTTTTGGAAACATGTCCGTGTGTGTGTCTGTCTGTGAACAGCATCACTCAGAAACGAACAGTCGGATAAACACCAAACTTGGTATTTAGGTTCAGTATCTTCCAGAGATGCGACACAAAGGTTTTCAAAAAAATCCCCCCACTTCAGATTACCCTTTGCATGGAACATTTTTCAAAAATTTTAATTTGCTCAAAAATGGCTCTAACGATTTTGATTAAAATATCATATGTTTAAGATATTTTGATGACAAATAAAATGTATATCTTGAATTTTCTGGGAATATCTCCAAAAGTATTCTTCATTGTGAACGACTTTTGCATAACTGGTAAACCATAAGAGATAGACAAAATTTTACTGCACAAAAAATGTAGATCGCATTAAAATACACAATTTATGTCATATACGTTTTTACTTTCTCTACTACGTATAGTAAGTAGGGGAAGTATTGCATTCCACCCAAAAATTCGATACCGAGATTTCACCGGAAATACATGTTTTGAGACCTCCTGAATCCAAAAAAAGCATTTTTGGAAACATGTCTGTGTGTGTGTGTGTGTGTGTGTGTGTGTGTCTGTAAACAGCATAACTCAAAAACTAACAGTCGGATAAACACCAAACTTGGTATTTACGTTCAGTATCTTCCTGAGATGCGACACGAAGATTTTCAAGAAAATTCCCCCACCCCAGACTACCCTTTACATGGAAGATTTTTCGAAAATGTTAATTTTCTCAAAAATGGCTCTAACGATTTTGATGAAAATATCATATGTTTAAGATAATGTCATGAGAAATGAAATGTATATCTCAAATTTTCTGGGAATGTCTCCAAAAGTATTCTTCATTGTGAACGACTTTTGCATAACTGGTAAACCATAAGAGATAGACAAAATTTTACTACACAAAAAATGTAGATCGCGTTAAAATACATAACTTATGTCATATACATTTCTTTTGTCGAGTGAACCGTTTTCGAGATATTGCTTGTTATTTCCTTAAATTTTCCAATACTTTTACTTTTTCTCAAATTCGTTATTCATTTTTTTTATGTCCTGGACATGCAAAGAGAATGGCATGCGCCACATAGCAACCAGCGTTAAAATATTTGACTATCGCTTAAAAGTTACGATATTTCCCTTGCATCTACAAGAAAATTATCAATAAGATTGACATCTTGATATCTCGATTAACTTGAAGCATATGGAGAATAGGCGTTTGTAAACTTAGATTGTACAAGAGTAGAGAAAGTCATGTGAGTGTAACACATCAGATTTTTTTTTTTTTTTTTGTGAGTGAACCATTTTCGAGATATTGCTTGTTATTCCCTTAAATTTTTCAATACTTATTTTCTCAAATGGGAATTCGTATTTCATTTTATTGTATTGGATATGCAAAGAGTATTAATCTGTGGCAAAGAGAATGGTGCTGCACCTAGCAACCAGCTATTAAGAGATATGTGTATGCTTAAAGGCTACTGCATTTCTATATTGCCCTTGCAAACACAAAACAAGGGGAACATAGTACGCCTTAAGCAATAGTCAAATATTTTTAGAACTGGTCGCTATGTGTAAAATGTAATTCTCTTTGCATGTCAAACGATCGTTTCTGCAAATGTTTATCTCGATTAATATGAAATAGATGGAGAATAAGAGTTTGTAAAAATAATTTGTACACGAGTAGAGAAAGTCATGTGAGTGTAACACATCAGATTTTTTAAATATGTTCCATGTAAAGGCCAGTCTGGGGTGGGGATTTTCTTGAAAATCTTTGTTGCATCCCTGGAAGATACTAAACTCAAACACCAAGTTTATCCGACTTTTCATTTTTGAATTATGCTGTTCACAGAGAGACAGACAGACTTACCCATGGATGTGGTTCCAAAAATGCTTTATTTGGACTCAGGGCACCTCAAAACATGTATTACTGGTGAAATCTTGGTATCGAATTTTTGGGTAGAATGCAATACTGTAGCATGTATGTGTGTGTATTGTCACGCAAGACACATTATTGTGTCGTTGGCGACAATATTGTTGGGGTAATTCTTTCGGCTTTGGATTTGAAGTTTGTCTGGCATGGCAACTTGCCACCTTCTAGCTGGCGATCCTGGCCAGAGGCGGAGAGAGTGGGGGAAGTGAGTGTTACTTGGTGAATTGTATGTTGAGCGTCACTTTTGGTAAGTGTTAAGTCTGAAAACTTGTATGTAGACTTGTGTGTAAATGTAGCCTCGTGTGTTTAGCATATCCCTTCAATTTCTTCCTTTTTATTTTTACTTTCTCTACTACGAACAGTAAGTAGGGGAAGTATTGCATTCCACCCAAAAATTTGATACCGAGATTTCACCGGAAATACATGTTTTGAGACCTCCTGAATCCAAAAAAAGCATTTTTGGAAACATGTCCGTGTGTGTGTCTGTGAACAGCATAACTCAAGAACTAACAGTCGGATAAACACCAAACTTGGTATTTACGTTCAGTATCTTCCAGAGATGCGACACGAAGATTTTCAAGAAAATCCCTCCACCCCAGACTACCCTTTACATGGAAGATTTTTCGAAAATGTTAATTTTCTCAAAAATGGCTCTAACGATTTTGATGAAAATATCATATGTTTAGGATAATGTCATGAGAAATGATATGTATATCTCGAAATTTCTGGGAATGTCTCCAAAAGTATTCTTCATTATGAACGACTTTTGCATAACTGGTAAACCATAAGAGATAGACAAAATTTTACTACACAAAAAATGTAGATCGCGTTAAAATACACAACTTATATCATATACATTTTTTTTGTTGAGTGAATCGTTTTCGAGATATTGCTTGTTATTTCCTTAAATTTTCCAATACTTATACTTTTTCTCAAATTCGTTATTCATTTTTTTATGTCCTGGACATGCAAAGAGAATGGAATGCGCCACATAGCAACCAGCGATAAAATATTTGACTATCGCTTAAAAGCTACCATATTCCCCTTGCATCTACAAGAAAATTACCAATAAGATTGACATCTCGATATCTTGATTAATATGAAGCATACGGAGAATAGGTGTTTGTAAAAATAGATTGTACAAGAGTAGAGAAAGTCATGTGAGTGTAACACATCAGATTTTTTTGTGTGTGATGTAGGGGCACTGTGCTTATACTGAATAAACCACAGGTAATGTGATTAATGCAAAATTCTGTGTATTTTGTTATAACTATCCCACACCCGCTCTGGAATGATTCTGGTTTAAGATTCTGGTCCTCTTGCTGCCTCTGCAGCTATGTCTCCCAATGTACATGCTGGGATAACTAAAATTTAATATCTAGCTGTAAACCTTTCGGCCTTACCCTGGTATATAACAATACGTCCCTTACTTATTATATGTAGTAGAGAAAGTAATAAGCTTGAGTAAGGATACTTTGTATACCCACTAATAGAGAGTAGAGAAAGTCATATAATGTATCACATCAGATTTTGTGGAACAATTGCAAAAAATGACATACGGGAAAGCTTTAGTTATTTGGATTTCAAAGTTACTCGTAAAAAGATTAGCCACAAATAGTGACAGAGGGTAACCCATGGCTAAGCCTGTCAGTCTGTTGGTAAAATTTATTGTCAAACATGAAGTTGTTCTAGAATTATTTTGATACACTTTCTGGAGGATAGGGGAGAAGAAAGTTCTGCCAATAGTGCACCAGATGTTTATGCTGGTGAGTGGCAGTTATCATTGTGTATTCAACCTTCTGGCCCCAACCTAATAACCATAGGCTGTGTAACAATATGCAACTCAAAACTGGCTATTGCCTGAAAAATAATAGCAAAAACTGCAAAAACTGATAGAAATTGACAAAGAACAACAAACGAGCTTGGTACTACTAGAGGAATCAGAAATAATAATAAATCAGCATTTAGAAAATTTTTCCTTTTTTAAATTTTGACATTGGCTAACCTGCATTATGTTGTCTGAATTGGAAACAGGTGAAAATATATCATTGGTCAGTTAGAAACATGAAATCTTGGACCACAAAATTGACTTCCCAGTTTGTCATCGATATGCATGTCCATCCTTGCTCCTGGGCTGTTATGAACCAAAATGTGTGTGCTGATTTGCTTCCCGTTCTGGTTTTCATTCTCGGGTTATTGTGAACCAGCCTTTATATGCTGTTTCAGGTGTTTCGAACTCTACAGTGTCAACTAGCTGCAGCTCAGCAAAGTTCACACTCTGAGATGACCAGCAGCAGTAACACTCCAGTGGGACTTACGACCACAATGTTGTTGGATGAAGTAGACCACGTTACGGGTTGCCTAGCTGGGGCAGGGGAATGCCTCAGTGAATGCTGCATTTGTTTAGAGAGAAAGCCTGATGTCATGCTCCCCTGTGCACATAGCTATTGCATGCCATGCATAGAACAGTGGTAAGTACAGTAACTGTGAAGAAGGTGATCTGTTTACGTAATATATTTTTACATAATTTATTAATTGCTTTATGGAGTTACTTTGTTTAAGAAGTTTGCAACACGCTTTGGGCGTCGGTTTGAATTTGTTGATTACGTAATAGTTACTGTTATTACACAATTTGCTGCTACATACGAGAAGCTGATTTTAAAGATATGTTTTTGTTGTTACACTCCAAGTTTTACACTATAATATTTAACTTTGTTACTAAAACTGCTTCTACGGCTGCGTCAGTAAAGTTTGTAGAGTCATTTATTTCTTAGGCAGGGTGCAGTATGACAATAATTTTAGACATCACAGAATTTAAGTTTTCAAACTCACTTCTTTTATTTATCCTGTGCACATTTTTATAAAGCACTACACTTTTTAAGAACTGTGAGAATCTTTAATACTTTCACTTAGCGTGTATATATATTTTACGATTCACACGTAATATTTCTGTAGAGAACACATCTTCCATCTGGTCAGTACCAAGGTTTGCCAGCAACTGAACATTATTTCAACCATTAAACCCGTAAGCTTTGGTATTTCAAGTCTCTGATTGGCTAATTCTAGTCCAATAGAATATCTACATTTTACTTAAAGCTTTTCTTTGCTGTTCATTGGCTAATTTTAAACTGTTACTGAATTTTACATTATCGTTGCTGTAATCATGACTAGTAACTTTCAAACTCTCAAGCTCATTATTGCTACAAGGTTACGTCATTATTATCTCATTGTTAGCAACTTAAAACTTATTATTCTCACAGCTCTTGCATTATTAAAGTATATAATGTATTCACATAACATTATTAAATATGTTTACAATAAATATAAGCATTTGCAATGACTGTTACATACATTTTAAATAATTATTACATACATATTGTTTCAAGGCGGGTTATTGAATTTACTTATTATAAAAAATACACTTGAAATTATTCACGTATTAAAATACTGCCTCAACTGCATGTTTGAAACTTGTTGTATAGGCGGCCACAATTTGTGTTTTGTGGATCAGTATAAGCAAGCTTTAGTCTTGAAGTAAGTAACACACACTCTACATATTTGAGTGCAAGGCATTCTCTTTCTTTTCTGTTGTTGGTTGTCGTAATATGCCTTTGTATAGCATCAGTAGTATACATAGGACATATCTGGCAGGGGTTTTTCAGCAGATGTTTGTTTTTCTCTATAAAGGGGGGTTATAATTAAACTTTTGCTACTTGAGCCAGTGTAGCCAGAAAACTATTTACCATATGGGCACCCAACTTTATAGGAATGATGTTCAGATTGTGCATTGTTATTAGTGTTAGTGTCATGACTTGCCATTAGGCGCTGGTACTGGTACAGTGACATAGATGTTGTCCCCTCTGTGGTGTAGTGGTTACTATGCTAGCCTCTAGTTCCCGAGGTTGCAGCTTCAATCCCAGCGGAGGGCAATGGATTTTTTTCAGACGTAAAAATCTTTAGCATGGCTTCGGAAGGGAAGTAAAGCCATTGGTCCCATGTCGAGATTTACGGCACGTAAAAGAACCTCAAGCCTGATAAAGAGGCCTCTGAGCAAAATTACCGGTCTTTCACGCCCAATATAGAATGGGACGCTAAGGACCACAACAGTTAAAGAACATCCATAAATAAAACTCAATTTAATTTAAGCGACATACAGTTGAACCACAAGTGTCAGTGTGCATTACAGTTGTAGACAGTCAACATGGGTGTGACAAGGTTAGCAGGGCTACCTGTAAAGCTGTTTAACCAAAACAATCGAGTATCGACACATTACAGGAATACAGAGAGGTCCTTTTTCCTCACTGGGGTTGAACATGATTCGGAAGTTTGAATTAACTGGCGATTTAGGAAATGCTTATGGGAGAGGGCGATGGCCAATTGCACCACAAGTTACTGTTGCCATGGCTGAAAATGCTGGATGCATTGTGCGATCTTCAAGCAGTGCATGAGCTGTATCACAACAGCTGAACATTCCATGGTCCAACGTCCTAATAAGTGCTGCAAACAGTTGTGAAATGGTATCCGTACAAACTTCACATTACTCACTAATTGTTGCTATGTGACACAGACATTTGAGTGGACTTTGTTCTTACCTTTCTGGCAAGGATAGAAGTTGACGACATGTGGCTTTGGAACATTCTGTGGGGTGATGAAGCACATTTTACGTTCACTGGGGAAGTGAACACAATTGTCGCAATTGGGTCTTGTCACTGGTAATGAATGTTCATGAAGTTCCCCTGCATAGTGAACACCTCAGTGTTTTTTTGGGGGGGGAGTGGTTAGTTCTATTTATACCCCGCTTTTAACTACATTGGTCTTGTCATTGGGTTTCCTACAATTTGATTTTTTAATCATTAGATCATACACACATTCACACTCTCATTCATACTTCCAGACTCTGGGGCTTGATCTTGGCTAGAGAAAAATTGTCACCCCCAGCCGGGAATCAAACCCGGGACCCCTTGCATGGCAGGCAGTAGCTCTACCGACTGAGCTACGGTGCCAGCCGTCACTGTGTTGTGTGGTTTTACAGCAAACTTCCTAATTGGTCCATTTTTTCCTTGAACCCAGGGTCCCAAAGACATGCACGTGAACGGCACACATTACTGTGATCTGCTTCACCATCATGTGATCCCTACTTTGCGGGAGAGAGGTGCTTTGGACTCAACTGTTTGGATGCATGATGGAGCTCCACCTCACATTGCTCGTGAAGTCACTCAGTTACACTGTAACACATTTGGAGAAAACCGAATCATTCGCCAATCGTCCCAAACTGCATAGCCACCAACATCACCAGATTTGAACCCGTGTGATTTCTGGCTTTGGGGTTACATGAAGGACAGGGTTTATCAACGGAACACTAACATACGGAGGTTGAAGATGAGCACGGCAAGGGAGGTAGCCAACATCACACCTGAGATGTTTCGGGCAGCAGTAGAGGAATCTCTAGTGCAGTTCCAGGCTGGTCATCACATTGAGCAATGTTTGAAACCTGGAATATAAACATGGTACACAATTAACAAATGTTACTCTCTTATGTGGAAATTAAAATTTGTTTTTTTCCATGGTTTATTTCTCTTCCACAAGACCTTACAAAAGTTTTCACTAAGTTTTGTTGTCCTACGATCACCCATTTTTCATGGGGGCCCTCTCAAGTAGCAAAAGTTTAATTATAACCACTCTGTACATAGAACTATGCATTTATTACATATACTTAATGTTTAGAGGGCCCTTCTTTCTCAGTGTACTACTGTTAAAGTTGTGTAATATATCTCCATGAGGGTTTTTTAGGCTGTTCGCTTATTTCGATCACTGTATAGAGATACTTTTTTTTTTTTTTTTTTTTTTTTTTTTTGTTAAATGTGTGGACCAGAGTTTGAACAATAAATGCTGGTTTACAATAACAGGAGCAGGTTCGCCAAAGGAAATCCACTGCTTTGATGGTTGTTTGGTTTCAGCTTGATAGTAATGGATCCAAGTTTCATCAACATGATATAATGCCCCAAAAGCTCATTTGTGTTGCACTGGAACATGTTCAAACATCCGTGTGAAATGGTCACACGATTCCGCTCGTTCTCAACTGTGAGTAGCCACGGCACCCATCTTGCTGACAGCTTTCTCATACCCAAAAATTCATGCAGAATGTTATACACCCATTCACTCGAGATGTTTACGGTCTTGGCTATCTCATAGATTTTCAGTCTTTGGACTTCCAACACAATATTGTGAACGTTGTTCATCATTTCTTCTGTTGTGACCTCAACCGCCCGTCCTGTGCGCACTGCATCTCTTGTGCTTGAACGGCCACATCGAAATCCTGTGAACCACTTGTGAACCATGCCATGGGATGGAGCAGAGTCCCCATAATACTTGTTCTGCTTTTCTTCCGTTTCCTTCACCATCTTGAATGAATGAATGCATTTATTGTACAATTTGTTCTACATGTTTACAATACATACAATGTATATTCGTTTATACCCTTACATCTATTGTACAATTTGTCTGGTGCTTGTTTTCTTATTGGGCCACTCAAATTGCTTGGCTTCCTGGCCTTTTCGCTCACTGAGCGGCCCTTGCTTCTCTTACTTTTCTATACCATTTTCTTCCCTTTACCTTCCTTATTACTCTCTCAGTCCTTGGTTTTGTTTCTTAGAGCCTTTTATTGAGTCAGTCATCTTTAGATTTTTACCCCAATTTCCCATTTTTCACACTTTCTTGAATTTCATTTATTGCTTTTGTAACCCTATCAACGATATGGTGCCTACCATAAAATCGTCTGCGTATAATGAACCTGAACCTGGAATCTCCTTATCTCTTATTACTGGATAATGCTAATTTCTTATTTCTACTCTTAATATATCATCTATGAATAGGTTACTAATATGAACTCAGTTTACATCTCTGTCTTACTCCTATTTTCTTTTTTGCATATCAATTTACTTCCTTTCCCTATTTGTTCTTTGTTTTGTCCTGATATGTAAATGTCTCCATTGCTTTCCTGAGTCTAGTACGTCTGGATATCGAGTCTACACTTTCCTCCCCTTGTAGCATTACCCTCCCTTCTCTCAAATCTATTATTGTATACCCTCCCTCCCTTCTTGCAATTTCTTCTGCTTCACTGACCGTTCTGACTCTTATTACTTTCCCACTTCTCACTTGTGTCACTCCCTCCTCCTCAAATGTATTTCTTGCTGCACCGTTAATCATCTGTTCTCTCGGCTTCTCCCCACTTCTTCTTCTTTGCATTTCTTCTCACCCCGCCTCTGCAACTGTTAGTTCCTCCTCCTCCCTAGCTGCTGCTTCTTTCTCATTTTCTTCTATACTCCTTTCATGGCTGTTTCCCTCCTTCGCATATGCATTTCTTACTGCAGTCATCTGTTCTCTCAGCTTCTCCCCACTTCTCCTCTTTGCATCTCTTCCCGCCCCGCCACTGCTACCAGTGTTAGCTCCTCTTCCCCCTCCATGGCTATTGGATCTCCCTCTCCATTTTCTTCTGTTCCCCTTTTATGGTTGTCTCTCGCATCTGTCGATTTTGTGACTTGATCAGCTGTTTTCTGTTCCTTTCTCCAAACAGCTATCCTCTCGGTTACCTTCACCATCTTACCACGCAAAAGGTAGGGCTTTATCAGAACACAAAATTCACTTTTCTCCATTTTCTACGAAGCAACACACATCTGCTTATTTTAGATGCTCTCAGTAATGTTCTAAGAAACAAATGACGAATTTCTGCGATTATACCCAGAATAGATGTAAGACTTGGGTGTAAACAAGAAACCTGTGATTAGAATGCTATCTCTCATCAAAGTCATGGACTTATCAATCCGCCCTCGTAAATTGTATATCTTATTTGCATTCTATGGCTCAGAATGTGTTTCCCATTTTTGTGACAGTTTTTGTTTATAATTAATATCATGAAGCATGACTAGATATCTGCATATAGCCTAGGGAGTGGTGTTCTTTGCTTTAATATGTTTCTATTGTGATATCAGGAAGAATTTCAACATGTGTGACAGAAAAAGCAGTACTATCATGTCTTAAAGATTGAAGTTGTCTGTAGGTTACATATTTTTGTTGCCAACTTTGAAGAAGTTATTTAGCTGGATGTGAGATGAGAGAAGCCCCCACATATGTGCATCACTTTGAAAATGTATTTAGGTTATGTAATGAAGATACACTTTGAAGTTGGTTGATGCTTGGGACACCAAACTTTGTAGTGGTGAAGATGATGCTTGTTTTACGTAATATTATTTTAATCTGCCGCGGCTGCTTCAGTCGAACTATAGAATCAAAAGTTCTTGTTCAGGTCGTGATATGACAAAAATTAAACACGTCACAGAATTTACTTTTAAATATCACTTCTTTTTATTTCTTTTTACTTGCACATTTATAGAACACAACACTTTATAAAAAGAAAAACTGTGAGAAAAACTTTACACATTCTTAATGTATTTAACTAGCGGAGAACACAATTTTTGCCATCTCCACACTATCACATCATGTCTGCGACTGACTAATTCCAATGGTAAAAACATTAAAGCTTCGGTAATGCCAGTCTCTTATTGGCTAATTCTAGTCCAATAGAATTTAAGTATTCAAACTAAAACTTTTCTTTACTGTTGATTGGCTAATTCCAAACTGTAAGCGAAACTTACGTCACTACCGATCTTTTCATGACCAGTATTTTTTTTTTAAATTCCAGACACATTATTGTCACAAAATTACATTATTACCTCATTATTAACAACCTAAAACATATTATTCTCACAGTTTTTGCAGTATTAGAGTATATAAACATTTACATAACATTAATAAATACGTTGACAATAAAAAATAAGTATTTGCAATGACTTACATACAATTTAAATAATTATGTACATATTGTTTTCAAGGTGGGCTGTTATTGAATTTAATTATAATAAAATACAATTAATATTATTTAGGCATTAAAATACTGCCACAAGATCCTTATAAAATGGAGTTCTTATTTATTTTACATGTAATTTTTCTACCTTTACTGCACTGAACATTTTAAATATTCTAAATTTATGTCGTCACAAAATTATTGTGCTTTGCTGTATGACAAAGTTTCAAGGGTTCTAATTTCAGGAAGTTGGCAAATGTAAATACTGCCTCATCTGCAAGCATTGCTATCCAAATAACACATTTGCTGTTTGCAGACACCAAATCTTTCTACGTATGTTGTCGCGTGAAAGAATCCTAAAAGTGTTTAATTTTCTTTTCCAGGAATGTCAATAATAAAACCTGTCCCATCTGCCGAGAAACCCTGGACAGCACAGATGACACTTGGGTTATCTCAGAGGTTCCCGGCTCCCATGAGATAAGCGAGGAAATACTTTGCTCTTTAATGGATCTGGCCTCTTCTCCAGCTGCTACTTCAACAGCATAATGTGCAGTGCTAGTGATGAAAGACTGTTTGGCAGAAATATTACACAGGATGCCCTTAAACTGCTGAGAATTATATGTAAGAACATTAATATGTGATACATTTTTTTCTGTGTTTCCTAAATAACATGTTAAATGTTTCCATGAAGCTATAGTTTTAAACATGTTCTAATCAGAATGATATTTTTTTTTTTTCTGTAATCATTGTTGAAGCAATTACAGAATAGAGTATTCTAAAATCTGTTCCCTGAATCTCTTTCCACCTTTTTAAGGGAATATAAGAAGTGCTAAGGCATTCTTACTCCAGTTTTAACAAAACTGTAAAAGACATTATCACAGCTTGACTGTTTGCTGCAGAAGTGTAAGAATAAATGTGCTTGCCTTCGTTTCAGTTCCTAATAGAAGCAGATTAACTGGTGGATTTTTTTTCCAGATCTTCCCTTTACCCTGAAACGACAAATAATTGGCACCAAGGATTCTGGATTCATCTGCATCATTACTCATCCATATATGAGGTGTGATCAAAAAGTAACGGGAATTTTTGTTTAATCATCAACATCAACTTTGTTCCTTTCAAAGTAATCCCCCTCAGATATTATACACTTGTGCCAGTGCTTTTTCTAATCTTGGAAGCACTTCTGGAACTCACTTTTTGTTATGGTGTTCAGCTCCTTCAGCGATTCTGTTTTTATCTCATCAATGGTGGCAAAATGTCATCCTTTCGTGGCTGTCTTCAACCTCGGGAATAGAAAGAAGTCGCAGGGGGTCATGTCCACCAAATATGGTGGCTGAAGCAGCATAACGGTTTTGTTTTTTGCCAAAAAGTCATGAACAAGCATTGAGGTGTGAGCGGGTGCATTATCATGATGTAATTTCCACAAGTGATTTTGCCACAATTCTGTTCGTTTTCTTCAGATTGCTTCATGCAAACGGCGCATAACTTCTAGGTAGTATTCCTTATTGACCATATGACCATAAGGCAGGAACTCATGATGCACTATCCCATTGTAATCAAAGAAAACAGTGAGAAGAACTTTAACATGTGATTGAACATTTTTTCTGGTCTTGGCTCTTCAGGCAGTTTCTATTGGGATGATTGGGCCTTAGTTTCGACGTCATACCCATATACCCATGTTTCGTCACCTGTTATAACCTCCTTTAGAAGTTCTGGATCGTTTTCGACTTCATTCAGCAATTCCTGAGTGATGTCTATGCGATGTCGTTTTTTATTGAAATTCAACAATTTCAGAACAAACTTTGCTGCCACATGTTTTATACATAAAACATCCGAAAAAATTGCTTGGCATGAGCCAAAGGATATGCTAACATCATTAGCAACCTCTCTGATGGTGATTCGGCAATTTTCCAGAACCATTTTCTTTACCTCTTCCACATTGTCATCAGTAATTGATGTGCTAAGGCATCCAGAGTGGTCATCATCTTCAAAGTCTTCTTGACCCTCTTTGAAACGTTTATACTACTTGTAAACTCTTGTCTTGCTCATAGTAGATTCACCAAAAGCCACAGTCAACATTTCGAATGCAGTGCTGCACTTTATTCCGTTTTTCAAGCAAAATGTAATGCAAATTCTTTGATCCATCTTTTTCGAAAGTAAAAATTTGCCAAGCACTCAAAAACAGATATAACGTTTTCGACTGTCAACAATAAACTAAATGTTCAAAACAGCTGAAAATGCAAACATACATCAGGAACATGTGTACCAACAAGATAAAACAAAAGTATTGAACATCGGATGTATAAAGCTTGCAAAATTAAAAAAATTCCCGTTATTTTTTTATCACACCTCGTATTCATGCCATTTGTGTCCTAACAACAAAGCAGTTGTAAAACATCTACATAACTCCGTAATACTTAATCAATAACACATCCTAACTAAAAAGTACAATTAGATGTATGCATCTCAAATCTGGTTATTTATTAAATCTTTAAAGACTTATTACAACAGTGAATTAATCATTTTCATGCATTCAAATTTCCTAAATTCTAAACTAAAACTAAACCAAACCCCATGGCCCATACAGAGCCTTGCCCTGCCAACCCGACTGCTGGCCTCATGTCCACATATCCACGGCAGAGGTTGATGATCATCCAAATTATATGGGTAGGAGTTGCATCCCCCAGTTGGAATGTTGGCTCTTGTGGCTGGGGCCACTGCCTATCACAGCTCCTCACAATGCTGAGTGGGCACTGGTCCTATATCTGGGACTTAAAATCTGCACCCCCATGGGTGGGATCAAATCCAGGTGCATTCCAAGGCTGGGAACCAGGGCACCATGCTTCAGCCCACTGTGCCAAATTCTGAAATTACTGTTGAATTTATCATATTCCATTTAGTTTTTTTAGTTTGTTAGGAATCAATACTGCCCTGCACTACAACTTTTTTTAAGATCTATTGCACACCTCTGTCTTATTTTCATCGATCCAAAAGTCTGATGTTCATAATAAACTGATTAAGGCTAAGGCTGGACAGTGATTATTGATAGCTCCCTGAGTTTTGGAAATTGACTCCCAAAACTGAGGACTTTTTGGAAAGGAATTACTGAGCACCCACACAATACATGGGCCATTGAAACACTTGCTGTTTCACTTTGTGCAGGTGCCCCCAGAGGGCACAGTATCTTATAAAACGGTCAGTTGCCCATAAGAGCTGTTCCCCGCTTATGTTTAGCAGTTCTCATGACCTGCATCTCTCCAATATATAAGAGCTTTGGAGTCTCTGAAACCTACCAATGAGTTCCATTACTTTTCGTGTTCCCTGAGCAACTAATCCTGATGACAGCTGAGGCAATAATGTCGTCCCAGCTTTGGGAATAATTTTTTAGTAGTAGAATTACATATAATAAAATTGTTAGTGGTAAGCGAAAATATTTATATATGTTTTTATAGGGTAAAATAATAAAAACAAATGAAGATTTTTGTAACACTATGCTAAAACGGTGATAACATGTCAGAGAAGGCTCTTGAAGGGTAACATTCAAGCGAAAGAACATGCCTTACATGAATATGTGGATGCAACACTATTGTTGTTTGTTGGAGTAAACTTCTATTCTTCCATTGTATTACTTCAGCTATTTAGTTACAGGGGGTGAGAAGTGAAACGCCATCCGAAGTCAAGGAACTTCAGGAAAAATTGAAATGATATAGCGAAAAGGCCAATAAAGTGCATGGAATAAAATGACGTGAAAAGAGGCGCTTAGAAAGCGCAAAATTGTAGCCAATAGTAATAAAGGAGTAATGTGACCTAGAAAGTTTTACTTTTACTATATAGTGAACCAAATATATCAACCCCTGGTCAGGTTTTTTTTTAGTTTCTTGTTCAGTGCAAAAATTTGGCATGTGAAATTACTTGTAGCATTGAAACAGTTCTTTTAAGGTTACAAGTATAGTTTAAAAGTGTGATGGCTTACGAGGAATGTACTGTATCAAGTGTAAAATGGCAGCTATTTATCAAGTATATAAAGTGCCAGAGTATGAAATTTGATGAAACATAAACAAATAGCCTCCTCTGACAAATTTATCATGAACAGTGGCAAGTGATGGATGTGGTAAAATTATTAAAAGTGAATCAAAATTACATTACTTCTTGTCCTTCCTGTAACACAACCTAGGCCTATCATAACACATATCCTTACCAGATTATATCAATGCTCTACCTCAGTTCCTCATCCCAAAAGAACAAAACATACAATCAGCTAGCCGAGGATGTCGTTAATGAAAGGTAAGAGTATGCGATGACCTGCTGCAGTTGGCATTGAGCCAGTAACTGTCTTGCAGTTTCAGGTCCAATAGAAGGTTGCTCAGTTCCCTTCTTAGCACCTTCATTTGATCTTAAATTTCCCAGAATACCCACATGCACCAGCACCCACCTCAGCTGAACTGAATTGTGGGTAGCCAGTGCTGTGAGGGACTCACAGCTATCTAAAACCAATTTGGACTAAACCAACTGATTACAAGGTTTGTTTGTTGCGAAAGTTTATACAATGGTAACATAATATTATTACGTAATTTGAAAAAGTGTGCTGTTATGTAATTATTTAGCTCCACGTTGAACGCCAATTTGCGATAGTTTATAGGTTACATAGTTGTTTGGAGGAGTTTGCCCCACAGTTGTACGCCAATTTGAAGAAGTTTTGAGCTTGTATTTGTTGCCAACTTTGAAGAAATTATTTAGCTGGATGCTGGATGTGAGAAACCCCACATATGAGCATCACTTTGAAGAAGTAGCTTTCTCAATCTGAAGTTTGTAACACTATTTGCCCCACGTAATGAAGATACACTTTGAAGTTGGTTGATTCTTGGGACGCCAAACTTTGTAGTGGTGAAGATGATGCTTGTTTTACGTAATATTATTTTAATCTGCCGTGGCTGCTTCAGTCGCACTATAGAATCAAAAGTTCTTGTTCAAAATTAAAGACGTCACAGAATTTACATTTTAATTTCACTTCTTTTTATTTCTTTATACTTGCACATTTATAAAACACTACACTTTATAAAAGAAAACTGTGAGCACTTTACATATTCTTAATGTATTTACTAGCGAAGAACACAATTTTTGGCATCTACACGCTATCACATCATGTCCGTGACTTTTACATCTGCACTCTATAACATCATGCCTGCGACTGACTAAATTCAACGGTAAAAACCTTATAGCTTTGGTAATGCCAGTCTCTTATTGGCTAATTCTAGTCCAATAGAATTTAAGTATTCAAACTAAAATTTTTCTTTACTGTTGATTGGCTAATACCAAACTGTATGTAAAATTACGTTATTACCGATCTTTTCATAACCAGTATTTTTTAAAACTCCAGACACATTATTGTCACAAAAGTTACATTATTACCTCATTATTAACATCCTAAAACATATTATTCTCAGTTTTTGCACTATTAGAGTATATAAACATTTACATGACATTAATAAATACGTTTACAATAAAAAATAAGTATTTGCAATGACTTACATACAATTTAAATAGTAATTATATACATATTGTTTTCAAGGTGGGCTGTTATTGAATTTAATTATAATAAAATACAATTAACATTATTTAGGCATTAAAATACTGCCTCATTGTTCAAAAAAAAAAAAAAAAGACTGAACTTTTGCTATGACTTCTTTATTGCTCATTGTACAACATTTTAAGCACTGTCACACTTTACTGACAATACATCATACCCAACATTTCCATTTTTGGAAAGCCTCCTAGAATGCACTTTCTGGGATCGCACATAGGTCTAGTCGCATTATCCTGAATCTCTTCTATGGTTCGGAAATGATGTCCTTTCAACGTGGTGTTAAGTTTGAAAACAGGAAAACGCCTTCTGAGAGGCTAGATCCGGAGAATAGGGTGGATGGGGTACGACGGTAGTCTGAGGTTTTGCCAGATAGCTGTGGACAAGGAGCGATACATGAGCCAGCTCATTGTCATGATGCAACCTCCAAGTCAGGTTTTTCCAATTTCAGGCCTCTTCCTGTGCACAGCATCCCTCATGCGGCGATCACCTCCTCATCCGTGCTGTTAGGCTTACCTTGATGCTTCTCCCGTTGCTTCCAGAAGCTCTCAGTGGGTTGGTTCTCTTCAATTTATCCTCGGCTAGCTACAGTAATTTTTCTTAAACTATATGGGAGCATGGACTTATCCTCGGTAAAGGAAAACGTAGATCTCGGGTGGTGATATAGGAAGACATAGACTTGCTTTGTTTATGAAAAGATGACACTGCCGTTTCTTTTTATTTAATTAACACTCGTAGTATACAAAACTGGTATTGCCGCTGTAAAATACTGTCCACCGCTGTTAAACTATGGCGTGGATATGGCACGAAATATAACTATTCTTATTGTCGTATTAAGAGTAGCAGATCTTAGGTGTGTTGCTAGAACTATCTTGATTCCCTGTTTTGGCGCGATATCTCACACATCCTGCAGCATCTCTCCCTGACCACACATGACATAAACTGTGTCGAATTTTCCCCAAACAGGTCCATTTATAGTCTCAGGCTTCTGAGGCTGCTTCCTTTCCTATTGGTTCATTTTTAGCGCGACTCGACGCGTCTAACTATTTCGAATAAACTTCCAGGGATTTCATTGGTCCAATTTTAATATAAATCGCGGCTTTTCCTACATGTACCGTTAGGTTGTCCATCTCACTCACTTGGTCACGGCGAATTATCAAATAATGGGACAAAGGCTCTACACCCTCGCTGTAGGAATAATAGCACTGCGACCGAAGAGAGGTAATAAAACTAGGTTTTCTGCCTTCGAAAGCACTATTCCTGTAGCTAAAACTTTCCCTCGTGGACAGTATTTTAACATAGCGCTTAAATTATTTACATTAAACCATTTATAACTCTACTAATATTGGTAACCTAGATAGATACATAATGTTAAATCACCCTTCTTAAAATATACAAGCAGTATGAGAAAAAGATATTTACATAGTACGATTTAACATCAATAAAAGTTAATTAATAAATTATCTGTAATTACAGTTCTTGGGCTCGGCCTAGAGTTGCCGTTTCACTCAGGCGCACTGAAATTCCCTGGTAGACTTCCTTGTTTACCATCTGACCACGTAGTACAAATTCCTGATGAGTAATCTCGACATGGTCATCATCTGTTGAAGTGGAAGGTGATCCAGGCCTGGGATTCTCACTGACTGACATTCTGCCATGTTCAAGATCATTAAACCACTCATAGCACTGCATGCAACTCATTGTGGTAAAATTTCTTGCGCGCGCACACACACTCTCTTTCTCTGCA
This sequence comes from Deroplatys truncata, assembly GCA_030765065.1. Taxonomy (NCBI): domain Eukaryota; kingdom Metazoa; phylum Arthropoda; class Insecta; order Mantodea; family Mantidae; genus Deroplatys; species Deroplatys truncata. The sequence goes on along the minus strand of CM060984.1, from coordinate 236,659,514 downwards.
AGCTCTTTCATTGTAACTAATCCAACAAACAGCTTGTGCATGTGCTCACTTCAGTGATTATGGCTCGGCAACTAACAGTCATAGCGAAACGAGGCAAATGGTGGTTTGTCTAAACCTGTTACTACTGTCCATTCCAAACCAGAGTTTCCTCTGATGTAAACAGAAGCACATGCTTCTGCTTGTCACGAACCCAAGAACACACTCTTACGCCAACGTAAATAGTTCCTTAATACATGTATTCATTGTATCCTGAAATATTAGGGCAGGAAAAAAATATAACTGCATGTTTTATTGCGGTTATCATAAGAACTCATTGCTAAAGGTAATAGACATATACTAGCTGTTAAGAGATTACAAAATGATTTTCGTTTGCTGTTGCATTAACGCCGAGAGCATCTTGCTTGTTAATACCAACCGTATGCATGACTGCCACTCCCTTATATATACAAGAAATACAGCAATCAATTCCCAGAGGTGCTATCTGAGTACCCAATAAACACTTTGCGTAACACGGGAAATATAAGCGAACAGTCATTCATAATACGCTAGTACACGTATGCTCAGCTCAGGTCAAATCTTGTGATTTAGTCAGTTGGTATTTGAACTCACATGGCAGAGGAAGGTGCGTGTAGTGCGAACAAACTGTTCAAACACAAAAGCGGGAAACAGTTAAAAAGTGGCGAAAAACAAACAATACTTCATATATTCAACTCACTATCAGAAAAATATGCGACACTTACTTTAGTGCATATTACAAAACTAATATAGGATTTTACAGGCGTTTCAGTGAGAAGTGTAACCAAAGCGGGCAGTGAATATAAACAGACATAATAGAGCATAGAATAGGATAAAATGTGGGAACTTGTTTTAAGTGCGACAGTGCTGTGGAATTGTGGATAAGCTTGTCATTATTTTGGAGAGTAGTTCTGATTCTGATATGGCAGCTGAGTCATCTTTGGAGGATTCGGATTTGGGTGTTGCACTTTTGTTCGAGAATTGTGATTAACATAAGTAAAATATTCGTTACCTCATATCACTCAGTGCTATGAATGCATTTTGAACTATAATTCTCACACAGGGCGCGTTTTTATAGATTTAAACAGTGTTCAACAAGCAGGTGGGAGGGGCAGGAATTGCGAACTACTTTCGCGCGGATAACACAAGGAGTTTGTTTTCAGTGAAAGGCACTCTGGTTTGGAATGGACAGTGGTGTGCTCAGTGGCCGCAGTGTACTGCCTTTCCCAGTTGATCCACTATTCCAAAAGTTCAGTGTTTTTCTGAACACACGTTATATATCATACTGAAATTAACATTTGTATTCTTTGCTTGCTTCTGTTATGTAGTTATTTTTCCAGTATTCCGTATTTATAATTTCATGCAATTAAGTTCACAACACACACACAGTTAAACCATATGGAGTGCATGGGCACCCTCCAATGAATCAGTAAGCCCCCAAAATAATATAGATAGGATAAATATTTTTTATGTGACCTGAATCCAAACAAAACAATCTGTGCATAATCTTTTTCTTAAAAATCTGATGTGATACATTCACATGACTTTCCCTACCTTCTGTCATTTATTAGTGGGTACACAAACTATTCTTACTAAAGCTTATTTTTCCGTCTTTCACATTTTAATCCAAATAAGCCTTTGCAGAAATACTACATTACATTTCGTTATAGATACAAAGGAAACAGTGTTAGTCTTATGTTTAAGAACTTGACACTATACACTAAACTTAAAATTCCATACTGTTTCCATGCAATCATGAGAAACATTTGCTGCGAAGGTCTACCCAGGCAAGAGCCGAAGCCCAAGCCCAAGCCCCCTCCTAACAACCCAGGGTCAGCGCCATCTGAGTGACTCCAACCGTGGGGGTTTACCATGAGACCAATACCTTTTTCCTAAAAAGCCCCCCCCCAACTTCTGTGGGATTGAGTGTCTACCGAAAACCAGCAAATCTAGCATGCCATCTACCAACTCTCACTCATGGTTGGTACTGGAGAACATCGAGGCGTCTCACAACCAGCCAGACGTACCCAATCACCCATGGGTATCGGGAAGCACTGCCACACTGAGTCCAACCCAATCCGAACAACCCCTTATTGGAAGGAGCTCGAATGTTCAGCTCAGCATACTTCTAGTGACGTCAGAAGTACCACAAGTGCTAGGGGTCTACAGTGCTTGCACCACGGCAGCTGAAGTGAATGTTGACAGGACTTTAAAGAGTGTGACAAAGAAATGTACAATTCGAAACTTTAATAATGGGTACCTCAGAAATGGCTTATGCCACAAAAAAATTTATTTGAAATAAGTCATGTGTTTTAAAGAGATCTACATTTTTTGTATACTATGTTTTCATCATTTACCAGTAATACAAGATTATACATTTCTTCCAAAATGAAGTGGACTTCAGAGACTATTCCCAGAAAATTCAAGATATACATTTTATTATGTAAATATCTTTAATATCGGGTATTTTAATCAAAATCATTAAGTTATTTTTAGAGAATAAAAAAATTTCAAAAATATCTTCCATTTAAAGGGTAGTTGGGGTGGGGGAATTTTCTTGAAAATCTTCGTGTCACATCTTTTGGAAGGTACTGAATCTAAATATCAAGTTTGATATTTATCTGACTCTTTGTTTTTGAGTTATGCTGTTCACAAACACATACATGGACACATTTGGACTTAGTGGGCCTCAAAACACCTATTTCCGCTGAAATCTCAACATCAAATTTTTGGGTGAATATAATACCTTCTCTACCTATTATGTACATAGTAGAGAAAGTAAAAGTGGGTATTCGATTTATTTTTAGGACTTGTATACTTCTGAATGAATTGATTGTTCTATTACTGTACTAAGGCATGTCTTTATAGCTAAGATATTTGCAAATAAATTCAGTACTTTCTTCTTCTCTGCGTGTTTGGTTTCCATCATATATATGTGCAAACATTAATCACCATGTATATAACTTAAATAGTTACTATATTTTCATGTTTGTAGTTGGTTAGTGGTTGGATAGTGTGTGAACGTAAACTAATCTAAATGGACAGATTTTAATGAAAGTTCTTGCCTTCAGGTTGAGAAAGGTATTTTGCTGTATTGAAGGAGTTGTATTATAGTTCAACTGTTGGGGAGCGAACACTTGAAGTAGTTGCAACCGCACGTATGGTACCCAGTAGCCTTTGCCCTAATTTTTACAAATATTAACTCTGTATTTTTTTACTGTTTCTTTAAACATTATATTTATGTTTGCCTCGGCTGCGTCAGTATTTATTTTAGAGACATGGATGTCTTGGCAGAGTTGTGGTGCGACTGAAGAATGTAGGCTTACAAAGATTATAATTTTACTTCACTCCTTTTATTAATGCTTGATACGATTTAAATAACACTTCTGATATAGAGAGCTGTGAGATTCTTTTAATTACTTGCACTTTTCAAACATGTAAACTATTTTTTTGTCTCACACCAATACATATTAATTTTCTTCAGGACACTTTTTGCGTCTGGTTAGTGACCCTGTCTGCAACCAACTGAACAGATTTCAACCGCCTAAACTTGTAAATTTCTGTATTTCAAGTCTCTGATTGGCTATTCCTAATCCAATTGAATACCTTCATTTAACTAAAGCTTTTTCGGTTGTTGATTGGCTATTTTATAAACTGTCACTAAAATTACATTATTGCTTCCAAGAATCACAAGTAACATTTAAACTCTCAAACTCATTATTGCTTCAAGGTTACCTCATTGTTACATCATAGTTAGCAACTTTTGACCAATTTCTCACAGCTCCTACATTATTAAATTACGTAATACATTTACATAACATTATTACACATGAACACAACAATATGAACATATATAATGACTGTAATATACACTTTTTATATATTGTTATATACACATATTGCTTTAAGGCAGGGGTTATTGAATTTATATATTTATATAACTAGACTGAAACCATTCAAAGGTCAAAAATACTGCCTCAAGGTTTAGCCAGAAAACTTTAAGTGACTATACTGATGCAGTCCAGTACAGTCCCAAACTGGTATACAAGAGATTACAAGGTGACATAAACAACTTAGAAGAAAAATATTGAGGCAATACATTACACAGGTTTATGATAATTCCACATACATTATACAGAAAATGTTATAGTAGAAAGGCAGTACCAAACTAAGCCTTTTGAGGTCAGGAGCATGGGGTCACAGATGCTGTGTGCGAGGGGCATTCAAAAAGTTTTGCAAGTGTCATCTGTAAGTCCAAACTAAGGATGAAATTCAAAAACTTATCCTCACAGTCCTTCAAAGTAGTCTCCACCTCTCTCTCCACACACAGTTGTAGACGGTGCAACCACTTGTCAAAAGCACTATGATACTCAGACTGAGGTATTGTCAACAGAGCTGAATTTATAGCCTGAGCAAGTTTCTGCACTCGTTTAAAACGTCTTCCAGCAGTGCAAGATTTCACTCAAGGAAACAGCCAGAAGTCGCACAGTGCAAGGTCAGGACTGTAGGGTAGATGGTCAAGCAACTTCCAGTTTCCTCAAATTTGCTGCTGTTCTGTAAGGAGACGCATTGTCACGCAAAAGCAACAGCCTTGAAGTTCCTGTCTTTGGATGCCTCCTAAGCTCTTCAAATAAAGGATCCAAAACATAAGAGCCTTAGTATTCCCCATTCATTTCATTCCTTCTGGTGTGCAGTCAACCACTAATGGTCCTTCATTGTTGAGAACACGGAGAACATTCGGTTCTGAGAACAAAAATTATGTCGAAGAACGATTGATCTTGAATCAGACACAATTCTGAGTTTTATTTGGTGTGGTATAGTAATAAAATCAACTTTCATCACCAGTGCATATATCTGTCAAACGTTTAGGGCCATTAGATACATTCCTTTCTTCTCTTCATTGTGCGGTAGTTATGATGATGGTTTGGAGGAGTTTGCCCCACAGTTGTACGCCACTTTGAGAATGTTATTGAGCCTCGTATTTGTTGCCAACTTTGAAGAAGTTATGTAGTTGGATATGAGATGTGAGAATCCCCACGTATGTGCGTCACTTTGAAGAAGTATTTAACCCAACGTTTTTTTTTAAGATACACTTTGATGTTGTTTGATGCTTGGGACGCCAAACTTTGTAGTAAAGATGATGCTTGTTTTACGTAATATTATTTAAGTTTTTGCCTCGGCTGCTTCAATCGCACTATAGAAACACAAGTTCTTTACAGGTTGTGATAAGACAATAATTAAAAGACGTCACAATTTACTTTTTAATTTCACTTCTTTTTATTTCTCTTTATACTTGCACATTTATAAACACAACACTTTATAAAAGAAAACTTTGAGCACTTTATACATTCTAGCGGAGAATACAAATTTTACCATCCATACTCTACAACATCATACCCGCGACTGACTAAATCCAATGGTAAAAACCTTGAAGCTTTGGCAATGCCAGTCTCTCATTGGCTAATTCTAGTCCAATAGAATTTTAAGTATTCAAACTAAAACTTTTTCTGTACTGTTGATTGGCTAATTCCAAATTGTAAGCAAAATTACGTTATTACCGATCTTTTCATGACCAGTACTTTTAAAACTCCAGACACATTTTTGTCACAGTTTTTGCACTATTAGAGTATATAAACATTTACATAACATTAATAAATACGTTTACAATAACAAATAAGTATTTGCAATGACTTACACACAATTTAAATAATAATTATATACATATTGTTTTCAAGGTGGGCTGTTATTGAATTTAATAAATAATAAAATACAATTAACATTATTTAGGCATTAAAATACTGCCTCAATTGTTTAGAAAATGTGGTACCCATTTTGCACAGATTTTTCTCAGCCTTAAGTGTTCATGGAGCACACTAGCGCTTGCAGAAAGCCAAACGAAGTTGCCCGACGAAGTTCGAGTGAATGCCGAAAATGAACGAAAGGGAACGATCTTCCAGTTCAAGGGGGAAGGTGTCGCGACCTCTGCCATGCTGATTGCTGAGGCTTGAAACTAAAATAAGATGGAAGTCAGCTGATAAAATAGCAATGCCGAAAATATAAAAATAAACCAGAATTTTCGTATCAACGAGCAATTGTGTAAATGTAGGAGTTTATAGTGATACCTTATTTAATGTTGAGTACCAAATAACGCGCATTCGATGTTTTAAAACTGGAACATGACCTGAAAACCTAGTAAGGTAGAAGACAGCTTATGAATCGAAAGTTTAGTTGGTTTTAATGAAGAATTGAAATATATATAGCGAAAACAAGCTAACCTTAAATATAAACTATACTTAGTATGTTAAGGTGTTAAAATGTGTGTTTGTGCTATTTAGTGTTGAAATGTGTTCAAATTAGGGACTGTATTTCGAAAAGTTTATTTTTATGGATTGCACACTAATATCGTAAAACGAACAAGAGAACTCATGCTCAAAGGGTATGTCTGATACCTATTTCAATTTTGAATGTGATGTAATGATAATATTTTGGGATCCATAGTTTCATTTTGGATGTGTATTAGTGTTGTGCTCAAACACTATTTCCTGCTGTTATACCAAATAAATAAATAAATTAGGACATAATGCTCTTTTCATTGCAAAATAACTTAAAGCATTTCATAAACAGAAAATTCTCCATATGTACTGTATATCCTTGGGAATTTTTTTGTCAATCTGGGTAACTCGGTTAAGCGCTGGCCTTGGAAGCAGAAATAGTTACATAAAACTTGTGTATTACCACATTATTGTTGAATGATTTCTACATATCGAAATGTCAGCTACCATATTTATGACAAAACACCCAACTTAAATTATATAAATGTGTAATATGTATTGCATGGCAAAATATCTGCTGAAATAGTTATTCTTTTTTAAGTATCTACTTTATTTACATACACCTCATTTGTGAAGTCATAGTGGGAGCTGGCTTGTAAAACAACTTCTTGGTTTCATTACCTGATAGTATTGAGTAATGCTATCTCTGTTTTAAATGTTGTCTCATATTCACACTTCTAATTGGGCAGCACTATGGCCTCTCACAAAAAAGCCTGGATTCAATCCTAGGGATCAGAGGTGGGATTTTGTGGTAGATAAAATGGCACTTAGAATGAATGTTCTCTGGTTTTCCCCACCATAATTCCATCAATTGCACCATCTTCATCCCCCCTTCCACCAGTCTCCAATCTCTGTAAACCTGTGAAGTTAAAAGGGACATTAAAATTAAAAATACTATGGAGGACAGAGAGCAATACTAATGAACGAGTGTCTCATCCAGCCCCCAAACTTTTAAACCAGCATGTGCTGTTACATTCTTTCTGCAGTCAACATATGAAAAAACAATTAATACTGGCACACTAAACGACATGTTAAAGTGATTGACAATTATGAAGAGTGTGTGTGATATGGTTAAACACAAAGAGACATTGTTATTGTTTAGAGTCATTGCATTCACATCCATATTTAATAATACTGTATAATACATTTGTATGGTATTTTAAGGAACATGTGCCTACATTAATATACATTTGAATGGTTAAACACAAAGAGACATTGTTATTATTTAGAGACATTGCATTCACATTCATATTTAATAATACTGTATAACACATTTGTATGGTATTTTAAGGAACATGTGCCTACATTAATATACATTTGAATGGCCTACCCAATTAAAATGTTCATTAAATTCTAACCTCTTGAATGTCTGTTATTACAATCTATTGGAATGATCTTATAGGTAATTGCACTTAAGTCACTTATGCATACACAAAGCCAGTTCTAGTTAATAAAACTTACAGTTATTGAATAGAAAATACACTTTGATTCCTTTTCCTGGGAAAGGCTCTATATATAACATTTGATATAACACAGTGGAGGTCCTACAGCACATGGGAACCTTAAATTTATTGACAGGTCATATGGGAAAAGAGCAAATTGAGCCCATACAGTGATGTTTGTTTGTTCATTTGGTTCCACTGTGAGCAATGCTCAAGGGAAATTGAACACATCATACAATTATGAAGTATGCAGAGTAAGTAGGAATATACCCAATGCCAAGAACAGCCTTTGGGGGGGGATGTTCCCCTCCCCATCATGTCTTATCTAAGAGAGAAAAATTTGTAAACCATCACCATTTCAACAGTAAACTTCTCGACACGCATTACAGTAGGACAACAATAGCAAATAAGTGTTAATCACCATCACATGCAATCTGCCCTACATAAAGTGCTTACATGAGGTTGATACTATTATGATGATTAATTCACTTTGAATAAGCTCGAAATTATAACTTTATACTTTGTTATGCTTAAATTTCAATTTCCCATGTAATTTCTATTACCTTGAAGACATGTTTGAGAAAGACATCACTTGAAACGAGAAATTCTCATTATTACTGTATGGGTATTATTTGGGAGGACAGTATACAGGGTGGAAGGTACTGCTTGAACCGTACGTTAATCATGGATTCTATATAATGAGTAGTGCAAATATGTCCAATACAATTTTTGTCATTAAACCTACAAAAATGAAACACAGTGTTTTATGTTCCTTGTGCCTGTGTCTATTAGCCATTTTATTACAGTTCAAGCAATATCTTTCACCCTGTATAAGAAAACATTTAGAAGATGGTGGAGTTTGCATATACATAAAACATTATAACATATAAAACTGGGATGCAACAGATCCATCTATCCCATTGACATTTTTTGTGTAGCCCATTTTCCTCTGTTGCTTAAATTTACCAGTTACTCAAGAGTATACAAAATTCCTTCCGAATGAAGAGAACTTCACAAGCTGTTCCCAGAAAATTAAAAATAAACATTTTATTTTTCATGTAAATATCTTGAATACAATGGCATTTTAATCAAAATCGTTTGAGTCATTTTTCAGAAGAAAAAAATCGAGAATTCTTCCGTGTAAAGGGTTACTTTGGGTGGGGAATTTTCTTGAAAATCTTTGTGTCGCATCTTTGGAAGGTACTGAACTTAAACCGATTTGTACTATGTATGTACAAATTCCTGCTTTGAAACGCATGGCTTTATGTATTCACTTTCAATTGCCAGTCGAAATGCGCGCGCCAACGTTCCACGTTACGTATTTGACCACAGCCAATGGGAGCAAAATGTGCCGGAATGGACTACCTTCCCCCTAGAACTGGAAGATCGTTCCCTTTCGTTTATTTTCAGCATTCGCTGGAATTTCGTCGGGCAACTTCGGTTGGCTTTCTGCAAGCGCTAGTATGGAGTACACAGCCAGTGTTGCCAACACTGATACCGACTTTAATACTTAGCATTTCAACAGTAATATATCAATTTTCTCCACCAAGTTTCTCACTCTTTGAATTGTTCTTTTGTTCACAACTTCCCAAGACCAGCCTGAACAAGGGTTGTCTTTCAAAGTCTTCACCCTTCTTCAAATGATCAAATCCATCTTGCAATGGTATGAAATGAACACACTTAGTTCACCATAAACAGCTAACAAGTCCTCATGGATTTTTTTTGCTCTTTCAACTAGCTTGTAACCCGTGAATATGTAGAATCTAATGTTCTCTTGTAGAAGGTTATGGTTGCTTTATTTTATAGTTCCTCACGTATGGGAGCCAACTTGAAGAAGTAGATGTTTTGTTACGTAAATTTTATTTACGTTTTGTTTTTATCAACTTAAAGATCGTTATTTTGTGCTGCTTTTGTTTTGTTTGGTTATGTAATTTTAACTGCCCCACGTATGGGAGTCAACAAGAAGTAGGATGTTTATTTACTTACGTAATTTATTTTTAGCTTCTTGAAGATGTTATTTAGTTCCACGCTTGGAAAGCCAACTTGAAGTAAATTTGTTGCGTAACTTTTATTTAAACTTGAAGAAGCTTATGTTTACGTAATTGTATTTTACATAATATTTATTTAGTTGCATTTAAGGAGTTCTAGAACACGCTTTGGGCGTCGGTTTGAATTTGTTGATTACGTAATAGTTACTATTATTATGCATTATGCTGTTACGTATGAGAAGCTGATTTCAAGATGTGTTTTTGTTATTACACTCCAAGTTTTACACTATAATATTTAACTTTGTTATTAACACTGCTTCTATATATTATTTATGTTTCAATTTGCCTCGGCTGCATCAGTAATGTTTGTAGAGTCATGTGTCTTAGGCAGGGCGCGGTATGACAATGATTGTAGACATCACAGAATTTAAGTTTTTAAATTCACTTCCTTTATTAATTCTTGCACATTTTTATAAAGAACTACACTTTTTAAGAACTGTGAGAATCTTTAATACTTTCACTTAGCGCGTATACATATTTTACGATTCACACGTAGAGAACACATCTTCCATCTGTTCACTACCAAGGCTTGCCAGCAACTTTCAACGGTTAAAACTCGTAAACTTCCGTATTTCAAGTCTTTGATTGGCTAATTCTAGTCCAATAGAATATCTGCATTTTACTTAAACTTTTTTCCTTATTATGATTGGCTAATTTTAAACTGTTACTGAATTTACCTTATCTTTGCTATAATCATGACTCGTAACTTTTCAAACTCTCAAACTCATTATTGCTACAAGGTTACCTCATTATTACCTCATTGTTAGCAACCTAAAACTTATTATTCTCACAGCTCTTGCATTATTAAAGTATATAATGTATTCACATAACATTAATAAAACATGTTTACAATAAAAATAAGCATTTGCAATGACTGTTACGTACATTTTAAATAATTATTACATACATATTGTTTCAAGGCGGGCTGTTATTGAATTTACTTTTATATAAAATACAATTGAAATTAATTAGGTATTAAAATACTGCCTCACTCTTTAGAAATATCCATGATTTTTCACCAGCTATTGACTCAGGACTGGACTAAACAGACTGTACGACTTTGAATATTAAAGTTTAAACTCCCACTTATGCATATTATTTAGTTACATTTTTGTAACCATTATTGTCCAACAATGGATAGGCTGGTTGCAGAACTTTCTGAATGCCCCTCGTAGTAACAGGAATGTTTCATGAACATGATTGAAATCTGACTTTATGAAACATCTTCATTTGCCATTCACACGAGAAGTGTGTACTTACTGTTTCAACTAATGAGTACTGGTGCACATTAAGAAACTACCCATTACATGCTCGCATTGTACTGAACAAGATAGTATCACTGTACCATCCAATAAACTTCATATCAGACATACCTATTCACACTGACTAGTACTGTACAAGAGTGTGTTTTGTTTACATCTGACACGTCACAAACAGGTTTCACAATCAGAGACTCTTAACAAGACAGATTTAATGTTGACACATGTAGCCCAAAAAATCTTCTGTGATTCCTAGTTCCTATCCTCAAAATGCTATTTTGGTGCTACCTTTCTACTCCACAATTTTGTGCACATTGGTTTTACATATATTACACTATTTATATAAAAGGAAGTTATTTTACTCATGATACATTTTCATCTAGGAATGATATTAAGTTAAGGAGTAAAAAGTATAATTAATTTCAATTAATTATGTATCTAATAATAATAATAATAATAATAATAATAATAATAATAATAATAAAGCAATCGCACGGAAAGTGGGAGAACCGTGTTCGAATCCCAGCTGTGACATTGAATTTTTCAGTTAATAATTTGCCAAGACCGGCTAAGGTCTGTATAATCTAATAAAAATTCGATACTGAGATTTCACCAGAAATACATGTTTTGAGGCCCCCTGAATAATAAAAAAGCATTTTTGGAAACATATCCATGTGTGTGTGTGTGTCTGTGAACAGCATAACTCAGAAACGAACAGTCGGATAAACACTAAACTTGGTATTTAGGTTCAGTATCTTCCAGAGATGCGACGCGAAGGTTTTCAAGAAAATCCCGTACCCTAGATTACCCTTTACATGGAACATTTTTTGAAAATTTTAATTTTCTCAAAAATGGCTCTAACGATTTTGAATAAAATATCATATTTAAGAAATTTTCATGACAAATAAAATGTGTATCTTGAATTTTCTGGGAATGTCTCCAAAAGTATTCTTCATTGTGAACAACGTTTGCATAACTGGTAAACCATGAGATAGACAAAATTTCACTATACAAAAAATGTGGATCGCGTTAAAATACACAATTTATGTCATATACATTTCTTTTGTTGAGTGAACCATTTTCGAGATATTGCTTGTTATTCCCTTAAATTTTCCAATACTTATACTTTTTCTCAAATTCGTTATTTATTCATTTTTTTTGTCCTGGTAATGCAAAGAGAATGGAATACTCCACATAGCAACCACCTCTTAAAATATTTGACTATCGCTTAAAACCTACCAATTCCCCTTGCATCTACAAGAAAATTAGCAATAAGATTAACATCTCGATTAACATGAAGCATATGGAGAATAAGCGTTTGTAAAAATAATTTGTACAAGAGTAGAGAAAGTCATGTGAGTGTAACACATCAGATTTTTTCTCCAGTAAGTGTTTGTCTATCTTTTAAGCTTTAATGGTTATATAAAGTTATCAAATAAAGAAAACTTCATGGCAATTCTCAGGAAATTCAAGATATACATTTTATCTGTCATGTCAGTATATCAACTTATTTTAATAAAAATTGTTAGAGCAAGCTTTTAGAAAATAAAACATTTTTTTGTGTAAAGGGTTGGATGATGTTCATGAAGCTCATGTCACCCCTTTGGAAGATACTGAAGTTAAATACTAAGTCTGTTGTGATATATGCATAAGCTAGTAACAGTGCCATGAATATAAATTTATGGAAAAGAATGAGTTAGAGTTGAAATACTTGCATAACTTACATTTATTTGTCTTGACCAGCTCATAGAGCTGTAGTCTGGTGAAGCTGTTGCTTGTTGTGACATCTGGAGGTGGAGAGATGTACTTCCATAGTAGATTTGGTAGCTTCAAAACAAAATCAATTAAATGGCATGTGTGTTACCTACCTATAATTAAACTATTTTCCCAAGTATTCAATTCTGTTGTGTATTTTTTAGGCTTTAGGAGAGTTTTGTTATGATTAGCTGTCCAAAAATGGTGTAAAACTGCAGATTTATCAGTCTGTTTGTGTTTGATGCATCTCATATGTTGTTCTAATCTGGTTTCTAAGGTACTACTAAGAAATTTAAAAACAAGTTTACAAGAACATGTGAGAATCATCAAACACAAACAGACGAATAAATCTGCGGTTTCACACCATTGTTGGACAGCTAATCATAACAAAACACTTCTAAACATACCAAATACACAACAGAATTGGATACTTGGGTAAAGATATTTTTTTATTATAAAACACAAATGCCATTTAATGAATGCATGTCAACACAAGCAATAGTGTCACACCAGACAACAGCACCATGAGTCAGCCAGTCATTTCTGACAGTGGGAGATTGTTGCTCTTGAAACCAGTCAAGACGAATAATGTAAGTGATATAAGTATTTCAGTTCCGATTCATTCTTTTACATAAAAGTCTGATATTTATCAAGTATTTCATCTTTGAGTTATGCTGCTTTCTCTCTCTCACACACGCCTTTTTCTAAAACTGCTTGCTTAGGTTTCGGTGGATCTCAAAACATGTATTTCTAGTGAAATTTCAATATCTTAATTTTTGGGAGGAATACAATACCTTCTCTGCCTACTGTAGAGACACAGAGAAAGTAAAACGAAAGATGTTATCTGATTACAATGATGGTAAATAACAGTTTACATAAAAATATTCTGAAATTGTCATTGTATAAATCACTTTAAATTATGCTGCATGTGGTGTCATTTACTGTTAAGAATGGGTATTAAACACTATTAAGAAAAAGAAAAAACAAAGCTTTGCATTACAAGCACATATTAATTCTAATAATTGCATATACATTTAAACATGAAATACAAGGAATTGTTCAATATATGTATATTCTTTTAATTAATTCTTTAAATGTTTTCTTGTTTGTCTTTTTACGAGGGTGGGTCAAAAATAATGTGTAAACTTTTTTTTTGTTTGGACACCATGATTTTTTTTCATTTAAATTTAACTACAAACTTTCAAAATATCCTCCTCTGAGGCTAAACACTGGTTCCAACGTTCTATCCACTTTTCAAAACACTCGGAGAAGCCCTTGTTTGTTATCCTGTTCAGTATACCAGAAATAACATTATTTAGTTCTTTATCAGTTTGAAATTGGCACCCACAAAGTATTTTTTCACTTGTGAAAGCAGGTAGAAATTGCAGGGTGCTACTGTCCATTCCAAACCAGAGTTCCCTCTGATGTAAACAGAAGCACGTGCTTCGGCTTGTCACTAACCCAAGAATATACTCTTACGCCAACGTAAATAGTTCCTTAATACATGTATTGTATCCTGAAAAATTAGGCCAGGAAAGGTATAGAACTGCACATCTTATTGCTGTTATCATAAGAACTCATCGTTAAAGGTAATGAATATATACTAGCTGTTAAGAGATTACAAAATATGATTTTCGCCTGCTATTACGCTAACGCATCTTGCTTGTTAATACAAACCGCATGCACGACTGCCACTCTCTTACATACACAAGAAATGCAGCAATGAATTCCCAGAGGTGCTATCTGAGTATCGAATAATCACTTTGCGTAACACAGGATATATGATAAGCGAAGTCATTCATAATACGCTAACACACATATGCTCAGCTCAGGTCAAATCTTGTGATTTAGTCAGTTGGTATTTGAGCTCACATGGCAGAGGAAGGTGCGTGTAGTGCAAACAAACTGTTCAAACACAAAAGTGGGAAACAGTTAAAAAGTGGCGAAAAACAAACAATATTTCATATATTCAACTCACTATTAGAAAAATACGCGACACTTGCATTAGTGCATATTACGAAACTAGTATCGGATTTTACAGGTGTTTCAGTGAGAAGTGTAATGAAAGCGAGCAGGGAATATAAACAGACATAATACAACATAGAAGAGGATAAAATGTGGGAACTTGTTTTAAGTGCAACAGTGCTGTGGAATTGTGGATAAGCTTGTCATTATTTTGGAGAGTAGTTCTGATTCTGATATGGCAGCTGAGTTATCTTCGGAGGATTTGGATATGGGTGTTGCACTTTTGCCCAAGGATTGTGATTAACATAAGTAAAATGTTCATTGCCGCATACTTATAAAATCAATTGTTACCTCAGGTTGCATTTTGAACTATGATTCTTACGCAGGGCGCCTTTTTATAGATTAAATAGTGTTCAACAAGCACGTGGGAGGGGAATAAGCAGCCATTAGGGGCGGGTTTTGCGAACTACTTTTCGCGCGGATAATAACAAAGAGTTTGTTTTCAGTGAAAGGCACTCTGGTTTGGAATGGACAGTAGATCCGATTAATATGGTGGGTGGGGCATGATTTCGATACCTAATTGAGTGATTGTCGCTATGGCTCGATGGGCACAGGGATGTTGTCGTAGTGGAGGATCCATTCATTGGCAGCAAGTTCTGGTCTCTTAGCCATTTTTGTCTTGAGTGATCCTTTAAGGACATTACTGTAGTATTGAGCAGTTACTGAGGTATATTTAGGAACTACATGATCATAAATTACCCCAATTTTATCGAAAAACACAAGATGCATGACATTCCCTGCACTTGGTTGCACCTTTGCTTTTTTTGGCCTTGGGCTGTAAGGATGTTTCCATTGTGCACTTTGTTGTTTGCTTTCTGGATCATATTGATGAAGCCAGCTCTCATCATTGTTGCAGTTCTCAATGGCTGGTGTTATCTTTTTTGTTGAGCGCCTCTTGTTTTATTATTGTAAATTTGGGTTCTTTGTCCTCCGGCTAGCTATTACAACTCAGTCGAGCAAGCGTCTCTATGCAGGGCGTCTAAACGGAAAGGAGTTGTTACTAAAAGATAACACTGATAAAATAATTTGTTTCTACACTTTTATTGCCGTCACACTTCATTAATAATTCATATATTTAATCTTTATACACGCGTGACTGAAACTGAGATATTTCCGAATGTAACTACAGTCGTTATAGTTGCCGCGTACAAATTACTTCGCGTACTTCACATTTTATAATAACTAACTTTGCGATGTGTACCTCGCGAGAGATTCTTCAGGACTACGTGACATGCACCTCGTGAGAGATTCTTCCGAACTGCGTGACGTGCACCTCGTGAAAGATTCTTCAAGACTAAGTGACGTGCACCTCGTGAGAGATTCTTCCGAACTGCGCGATACTTGCTTATGGCTCGAGAATATATACTCCTTCACCCCGAATTGCCTAAACATTATAATAGAGCTGCTATTGGTTACCAAATCGCGCCCACTCTAGCGTCTGTTTTGTCAGCCAATCACTGCTACTAACATATATACTCTAGGGAAGATATTCCCTCCATTTCTAAAGAAAGGCGCGCTACCCTGACGTCATTTGTTTGTCTCTTCTTAGTGATAACTCACCCCCTCAGTTTATTGTTACCCACTTCTATTGTCAGTTTCAGTGAGGCCGTGTAAACTTATTTCCTAACAATACTTATGACTAACATACTATATCCTGTACATACAATAATATTAATTTACACTACAATCACTATGGCATTCACAGCATGTATTGATATAAAATATTGCCTCATCATATGTGACAACCTTGACAAGAAAGTTAGGTTCCCTCCGAATCCTTGTGATCCATTGCTGGCAGGTTGACCCAATGAGACTTCTGTTCCTCATGAAGCACTCATGGAACCCATTTTGCTGCCACTTTTCTGTAGCCCAAATTATCATGAATTATGTCTTCAGGTGACCCATACGAAATGATTATGTCTACAACCTTTGCTATTGTTAATCATCAGTCTTCCTGCAACATAATGTCAATGGTGTTGCGGTTCACCTCAGTTTTTAATGTGGAGGGTCCTCAAGACTTTTTTCACTGTCTTGAAATTTTTTTATGCCATTCAAAAACACATGTGTCATTTGCAGCATTTCTGTTCATGATTTTTTCAGAAGAACACAAAACCAATTTGACACTCGTTCTAACTTGAAATTCATGTCGGGCCAGTGAAACACATTCTTACACAATGGCTCCCTCAGACAAACTGAACAGCACACAGACAATGTCGCGCATATCCCAGTGTCAGTCAAGGTCACACCTCTCCGTTACTGTGATTGGTGAAATTTTATGCACGTGTGTTCAAACAGAAAAAATCTGATGTGTTACACTCACATGACTTTCTCTACTCTTGTACAAACTATTTTTACAAACGCTTATTCTCCGTATGCTTCATGTTTATCGAGATGTTAATTTTATTGCTAATTTTCTTGTAGATGCAAGAGGAATTGGTAAGCTTTAAGCGATAGTCAAATATTTTAAGAGCTGGTTGCTATGTGGAGTATTCCATTCTCTTCGCATTACCAGGACAAAATAAAAATGAATAATGCATTTGAGAAAAAGTATAAGTATTGGAAAATTTAAGGGAATAACAAGAAATATCTCGAAAATGGTTCACTCAACAAAAAAATGTATATGACATAAATTGTGTACCTATTTTAACGCGATCTACATTTTTTGTGTAGTAAAATTTTGTCTATCTCTTATGGTTTACCAGTTATGCAAAAGTCGTACACAATGAAGAATACTTTTGGAGACATTCCCAGAAAATTCGAGATATACATTTCATTTGTCATTAAAATATCTTAAACATATGATATTTTAATAAAAATCGTTAGAGACATTTATGAGAAAATTAAAATTTTCGAAAAATGTTCCATGTAAAGGGAAATCTGGGGTGGGGGATTTTCTTGAAATCTTCGTGTCGCATCTCTGGAAGACACTGAACCTAAATACCAAGTTTGGTGTTTATCCGACTGTTCGTTTCTGAGTTATGCTGTTCACACACACACACACACACACACACACACACACACACACACACGGACATGTTTCCAAAAATGCTTTTTGGATTCACGGGTTCTCAAAACATGTATTTCCGGTGAAATCTCGGTATCGAATTTTTGGGTGGAATACAATACTTCCCCTACTTACTGTACGTAGTAGAGAAAGTAAAAATAATGCACTTTCTTCATTTTGAACCGGCACAGATGAAGACAAAGTGTGGAAACTTATTCCGTTACAGATCATCTGAAGTCAAATATACTCAATACTTCCATCCTGAGCAGCACCTTTCATATGATGAGAGCATGATTACATATTTTGGCCATATGAATCTAATCAAAGGCATGCGCCTAGATTTTTTTTATAAAAGTATGGTCATTGCGTACTCCATTAAGCTACTTGTTGAGCTTTGAAATATACTAAGATAAAAATCCAAAATCAAACATTCCGTATAAGGAAAAGTTTGGCAAGTGAAAATCTCCAGTTCTTAATATGATTGACGACTTTGAATTTAATGTTCAACTCCCATTTTCATTTTATTTCCATAACCTATGCTTTCCCACTATTGGCATACTTAAAATTTTGTGGAGAGTTTGCACTATGAACCAATTACAAGAACAGAATTCCAAAAAGCTGCCCATTGGCTCACACAGGGATTTAGTGTTTTCATACAAATTAAAGACACTTAACAATAAATAAATTGAGCTTTATTTATGGAAGCTCTCTAACTACTGTGGTTCTTAGATCCAATTCTATATTGGGCGCGAAAGACCGGAAATTTTGCTCAGAGGCCTCTATCAGGCTTGAGATTCTTTTACGTGAATAAATCTATGATTTGGCGGCCACCGGCTTTACTTCCCTTCGAAGGAAGTCATGCCAAGGATTTTTACACCCGAAAAAATCCATCGTCTTCCGCCAAGTTTGAACCCGTGATCTCGGGAACTAGAGGCTAGCATGGTACCCCTAGACCACGGAGGACGACACACTTTACAGAACTAACTTTCAGTACCAATACAGGAAACTCGGCCGAAAAGAGCGTAGACATGGAACACTAGCGCAGCGGATGGAGAATTTGTATCAGCTGTATAGGGAATATAGAGAATTGGGTGTTAAGGTTGGCTTTATTGAGTTTTAAGCAAGGACGGGAAATTGGGTACGGTGTTTTGTTGCCAGAACTATAGTTGGCAAAGAATGCCGTTTCTTTCTTTCGATTTCCGTGAGATTAAACTGTTTTGAAGCATATGACCAGTATCCTCTCCACAAGGTTACTTTTATAAAAAAAATGTCAAATTGAATTTTGTTTATAGACGCTCTTTAACTACTATGGTCCATAGCGTCCCATTCTATATCGGGCGTGAAATACCGGAAATTTTGCTCAGAGGCTTCTTTATCAGGCTTGAGGTTCTTTTACGTGACGTAAATCTACGATATGGGACCACCATCTTCACTTCCCTTTCGAAGGAAGCAATGCTAGGGATTTTTACGCCCGAAAAAATCCATCGTCCTCCGCCTGGTTTGAACCCGCAACCTTGGGAACTAGAGGCTAGCATGGTACCCCTAGATCACGGAGGACGACACGTTTCATTAAAGTTACAAATATAAGGATATATTATGAAAATATACAAAACAAATGAAAAATTATTTACATTTACCCTTAATTAAAAGAATACAGGGGTAAAAATAATTATGCTCCCAGAATTTCGTTCTCAACATACAATAATATCAGGTTTAACTTTATATTAATCATTAATGAGGTTTTATGTTAATTATTTTTGTGTTCAAACAATTTATGTTTTTCTTTCCTGTCACAGAACTGTCTTTAACCTATCATATAGGGTGCCACAGACATTGGAGGATCAAAATCTTTTATTTTGGGTACCTACTCAGAAACTTATTTCTGTAGTTGCTGGAGCTAACGCTATGTATGTATCTATCAAAACGATTCTGAACAATAAAAGTAAAATATTTCTGTCCAAAGTAGTTGCCGACAGTCATTCATAAAAAAGAAATGAACGGTGCACAACCTCAATTACATCTTTAAGGTAATTTGCAATACTCCTGCCAACTAAAACCAATAAAATACAATATGAAAAGTTACAGATGCCTGTATTTGTATATGATTATAGTCAACAATGTTTATGCTTGCAATATTGGTCTTAGCTTAGAGGGAATTGCAAAATGTAAAGCCTGTGCCTTCCGTCACATTCCAAAATTAATATAGAATGAAAGCCTAACAGCATTTAATTCGGAAGCTTTTGCAGACTGCTGAGAAGCAGGGTAAAGTAAACGCTCAAAGTCTCGTGTTTTAAGCATGATTTGAACGGTGCATACGATCGCTTTCAGCCTTTCTAAGCTTTCACAAATTCTCTGAATAAAAATCGGTGACACACACCTTGGCAGCTCGTGATATTTGTATGTTCAGAACAAAACAATTATATTAAAATTAGATTTTATTTGGCAGCATCGCAAAATTTATGAGGATCAACAATTGAGCTTCAAAGCATATCTTATAATTATTGGAGATGATACTATTTCCACTAATGTCGGCATATGAAAGCTAATATAAACCATTATATTGTGTGACCTGTAAAGGTTAACTCAATCCACGCTTGAAATATAAATGCTTGCATCCTCTTTTGTGACCTGCATTGGAAAGAAAACTAATAAATTAGTGTATTTATTCTGCCTTTAATTAGAAACCAAGACATGTTACAGCACCATTTTCATTGTGTTAAATCAGCTGATGTGTGTAGTCCAGCCCGCTACGCCAGATGGTGATATCATCGCGTGTCGCTAGCCATTATGTTAAATCGTCCGAGATTTCGGTATTGCACAGAACACCAAAGTATGTATGGCATTTGCTTAACACTTGTTTTTTTTTTCAAAATGGGTGGACTAAAATTGTCAAATTTAAATAATGGTGTCGCCGTAAAACCTGAGAAGATAATCATGGAACCGTAACCTATGTGAATTCATGTGACTGGTGTACTGAAACTCCTCGTTATGTTTGGAACCAATTTTATGGCATTCATTAAAAGCGGTCTGGAGGTAATTGGGTCACATTAAAATGTTAACCTTTCAAGAGAATTCTAAAGATCAAATGGACGTTTATGTTAGGATTAATTCCTATAAATAAACCTAAAATACCTGGAACGATATATCTCGTAATTCGATCAGCTTCTGTCATAACGTCATTTCCAAGAACTTCTGTGAATCCGATTTAGTTTGTTATTGCAAGAAAGTCCTCGTAAACCGATGTATAAAATCGATCAGCTTACTTCTGGAAAAATTTTAATGAACGAATGTGTACATTGCTGCCTGGCGTGTGCAAGCACATAAATGATACAGTTGCCTTACATGTCGCTGTAGAGCTGATAGCGTGCACCTTGAAGTTCATAGCCATTGTTATAGTGCAGTATCTATATATGAAGTTACAACAATCAAAAGATCCATATTTGCTCCTTTGTGATGTTAAGTATTTCCCTGTTTTGTTTACTGGTGAATTACTGATAACATTGGTCTGTCATAATTTTCACTAAACTCAGCGTCTAATAGTTTTAAGCGGATAGATGAATGGGGATTACTTTTTTTATTTTAATGAGAATATTAGCATCGGAGTATGAGAAAAATAAAGGCTAATGTTGATGTAAAATTCGATAACCCTCTCAGCAAACATAGGAGAACTATATCTGCAGTTAACTGCTAATTCCAGTGTTGAACGGAATTTTATCAGTGCATTCCATTGTACCCTTTCAATAAACCAATACTGCCGTGTTAAATTACGGAGTAAATAAGTAGTCATTAAATGCACCCTTTAGTAAAATTAATCCAGTTATTATTGGTATACATATAAATTAGTCCAAGGACAGTGGCCCTAGAGTCAGAACCCTGAAGCACCTCATTCGCTGGAATGAAAGTACACAATTTATCTAAGATTTTTTTGAAAATAATATCTACCTTTTACTGTGCACATAATCAAATTTTAACACATTGAGGCTGGGGTGTTTAAAGTGTTTGCTCTCGATGACTAAATGATTTAAGTAGGTTTTGTTGTTATCAAATTTGTAATAAATTCATTTCGCAGAAAGGACCAAGCAAAACTGTTTTAAATATAGTGCTATTCCATTTTTTTGTGTATGTGAATAAAACGAACCCACACATTAGGGTGTGTTCTTTTAAGCATGTTTGCTTTTCATTTTTTCTCAGGACTTATTTGCACATATCACTCGGAATCAAAAAGGAGAGGAGGGGTTCCTTTGACGCTTACGCTATGAGCATATCGTCAAGGTGCACTGATTTTGTGTTTGTCATTCACTACCCCATGATTTTGAAGACTTTGTTACCGAAAAAAAGGTCAATGACTTACAACTAGGCCGTTAATGAGCGATTATAACCATTGTCTTCCAGCTTTCATTAAGCAAGAATTTTATGTGCGTTGACCCACGTTATTACTGCTATTACCTTAATTTTCGTTGGAGCTTTTATGCAAAGGATGCACACTTTTATTATCACCGTCATTATTATTACCCCTGATTATAATGAAAATGACTACCTATCAGAATTTCTGCAATGAGGAGTGTATTTCGTAACCATCACACGCTTGCTTGATGGTAAAAGAATTATTGAATGTTTGACAACGCGAAAATTAACAACATAATATTACCAAGAGTCATCTTTACATCACATAAGCAAATGTTAGATTTTTTTTTTAAAATTTCATTCTCGTACACATAAGATGACCAAACTGTACGGGTACTAAAATCCGTATTTATAATCATCTGCTCAGAATAATGCATTTGGAGTAAGTGAACATTTACGCTACAATGCACCACCAGTCAACATTGTCTATAATTTAATGTTGCTTTTTGTCTACAAGTAATCGAAATGATTCATTGTTATGTACCTGTTTGGTTTATGTTGGCTCCTAAATTGAGAAATCGTGAACGAAGTACGTTTGTCAACAAAACTGTAATCTGGATTTGATTAATGCAAAACTTATTTACAATATTGGAGTTTCTAAGGAATATAAAAACGGAATTCCAATATGTTTCGAAAAAATCAGAATAAAAGTCCATAAACAAGGGAAGTTGTTCTATTGTAAAGGACACACTTTGTTAACAGGTGCACGTTTTTAGTGGTCAAGCGGAGATGCTGCTTTCAGCAGAGCCTACCGGTTAAGTTTGGTATTCTGTGGCAACGTCACTACAGCAGACGGCGATGCCTGCCAGAAGAGCACCAAAGATTATCGTTTAATAATACTCGTGCAAATATTATAAACTGAAAAGCCTAACAAGGCTTGAATAATCTATAACTTGTATCTTTATGAGACGCTTTTAGCTTATATCTTCGTTTGATTCCTGGTAACCTATACCTCCATAAAATAGACATCTCGCATAATTGATCCCAAAGGCAGTGTTATGCTTTCGCAGCCTCTGTAGTATTTCTTTTTTTATATTGGTGGAACATTTCGTGATTCTTTGAAAATGGCTGCTGTAGTATTGCAGAATAGTATTAACGCAACAAGTAAGTGCAATTTCTGCCTTCTTTATCAGGTAATAAGCACTCTGAAAGTGCAAAATGAAGGTGAAGAGAAACCTACAAATAAGAAAATATGTTGATGCTGGTCATTTGTGAAAAAATAATGGTTATTATTCAGTATGGGGGTATTAGTATAGTGGTTAGTGAAATGCACCGAAGTACCAAAAATGTCGCTAAGCAATTAGATTATTGGGGTTTAGCCTCGTAGATCCTCATAGGCTACGCCCTGTGTTGCTTCGTGCAAACATGGGAAGTTGGATGGTTTGAGTGTAGTTGACAACAGTATAAGAAGCATACATTTTCTCTTTTCTGCTCTTGTACCAGCACTACTTTTAATTATCTACCTATTTGCTATTTTCTTATAACATGCTTACAATTGAAATTCGAATTAATACTCTATCATTCACAGCATATACAGTTGAGTACACATGACAGATTTTATGATCTGTGAACCTTTCATTTATTAGTTAATCACTTTTAGCTCTGTGCTGCTATTACAAGTTAAGTCCTAGTTACAAAGTTGAAGTTTCAGGTATACTCAAATATAAAGAAACAGATCACAGTTAAAACATCTGTTGCTCATCGAGTACCTGCTCAATATTCACAGTTAACACAGACAATTTCAGTAAATATCATCTCTCTCTCTCTCTCTCTCACACACACACACACACACACACACACACAACAGGTCATCTTGCAGCTTACTCATTATAAGGCTAAGTCTCAGTGTTAATTATATGTATATTGTCCCTAAAAGTACTTGATAATGTTTTCATATCTACTTAATATGATGACAGTAAAAATAGTGGTTAAAGAAATGAAAATGCATATAATAATGACTAAGAGGTGATGTAAACATTTAGACAGCATGTGACCCACCTACCACCCCTTTTTATGACAGTTTCTTATACAGTAAGTTCATCGGAATATGTCAACAATGTACTCCATGTGGATAAATTGCTCTTACGGGGACCCCAACAACGATGGAAGTGATGTCTTATATGTCCTAAGGATGTCACTCTGTGTCATTCTCTAGCCTACAGATGTCTCTCTGTGTCGTTCTCTAGCTCTAATGCAATGCTGGCAACATATGGATAACTAATGCCACCAAAGCTGGTAAGATACTCAGCCTCAAGGTGTAGCCGAGGGATGTTTTTTTAAAAGGAGAGGAGTGTAGTGACAACAGGGCATAGCCGAGATCTGCGTGTCTAAAACTCGAATGATTCATGTTTGCAGAAATTCTTTATTTCGCGGATTTCACTTCTTATTTTGGTTGGCATTTCCCATTCAGCGTCTGTTTTAGCGGGAAGATGGCTACGTTTGTTGTGTTTATATTGCAATTTTCCTATAAAAGTAAAACACCTACAAGGGCATGCAGGTGGGCACCAGGTATTGGCAAGATCACATCTACTTATTTCCTCACTCTTAAGGTAATTTATTCCATTCCTTCTTGCTTTTTTCAGCGTTTTCAATGGGGACCCCATAAGAGCAAAATAGCTCTCTCTCTCTATACACCATGCATTATCTAAGAAATGAAAATGTGCAAACCATCGCCTTTCCAAGAGTAAATATCTCAACATGCATTACAGTAGGACAAAAACAAATAAGTGTAAGTCACCATTATGTGCCATCTGAATAGGGATGTCCTGAAGTAGTACCAACAGAAACTGCACATCTACTTTGCAGGAGCGGTTTGAAACTGCATTTCATGTATTAGCCTAACAAGAGAGTATGTTTTCTACATTCAGTAAAACTCAGGGGTACCTTAAGATTATAATAGTATGATTTTTTGTGCACCTCACAGCATAGCGCGTGCGCACTCACACACGCACACACACATACACACACACACACACACACACACACACACACACACACACGCACCCCACTTAAAACTTCAGATACATCTGAAACAAAAATAGGAATTGATCTCCCCTGCATAAAGGCAGAGGAGACCATTAAAGTAGATGATTTAGACCATTCAAAAATATAAGCAAATATGATTTTCAACATAAACTTGTGATTTTTTTAAATGGAAACCTGTATTATTTTTTATGCAATTGATAATGTGGAAAATACCATTCGTTGCATCTCAGTATGTCAGTTACATCCCAAGAAATTGTAACATGAAGTTGATGGTTGTGATACATTAAAGAGGTAAATCTTTATTTTCCGTTCTTGTGACTGCAAATGCTGTGTTATTTCCAGGGCAATTAATAACATTGATGAGCTTTTATTGCATTGCAATATGTCAATCACTTCCCAATTAACTTTAATATGAAGTTTGCACTTGAGACTTAATGCCTGTTAAACCTCAGAATATGCAACTGATGCGCGTTTCTTTGTATCTCAAGTGTCATCTTCATGTTAGAATTTCTCGGGATGTAATTGATCTATTGCAATGCAACAAATGTTACTTTGCATGTTGTCAATTGCATGAAAAATAATACACGGTTTCCATTAAAAAAATCTGATTTGTTACACTCACATGACTTTCTCTACTCTTGTACAAACTATTTTTACAAACGCTTATTCTCCATATGCTTCATGTTAATCGAGATGTTAATCTTATTGCTAATTTTCTTGTAGATGCAAGGGGAATTGGTAGGCTTTAAGCTATAGTTTAAATATTTTAAGAGGTGGTTGCTATGTGGAGTATTCCATTCTCTTTGCATTACCAGGACAAAAAAAAAATGAATAACGAATTTCAGAAAAAGTATAAGTATTGGAAAATTTAAGGGAATAACAAGCAATATCTCGAAAATGGTTCACTCAAAAAAAAAAAAATGTATATGACATAAATTGTGTATTTTAATGTGATCTACATTTTTTGTGTAGTAAAATTTTGTCTATCTCTTATGGCTTACCTGTTATGCAAAAGTCGTTCACAATGAAGAATACTTTTGGAGACATTCCCAGAAAATTCAAGATATACATTTCATTTGTCATGAAAATATCTTAAAAATATGATATTTTAATCAAAATCGTTAGAGCCATTTTTGAGAAAATTAAAATTTTTGAAAAATGTTCCATGTAAAGGGTAATCTGGGGTGGGGGGATTTTCTTGAAATCCTTCGTGTCGCATCTCTAGAAGATACTGAACCTAAATACCAAGTTTGGTGTTTATCTGACTGTTTGTTTCTGAGTTATGCTGTTCACACACACACACGGACATGTTTCCAAAAATGCTTTTTTTGGATTCAGGGTGTCTCAAAACATATATTTCCGGTGAAATCTCTGTATCTAATTTTTGGGTGGAATACAATACTTCCCCTACTTCCTATACGTAGTAGAGAAAGTAAAAACACAAGATTATGTTGAACATCATAATTGCTTACATTTTTGAATGGCCCATATCATGTACTTTGAGTCCCTCCCCTGTCGTCACACTTGTGAAAGTAGTTTTTCAGTTTTTATTTTGTTTCAGATATATTTGTGATCGAAGTTTTAGATGTATCATCAGATACATGTAAAAGATATTGAAGTGGTGGAAATTATTGTGTTCCTCTCTGTACTTTGCCAGGGAAAGATCATTGTCCTCAAAGAGTTTGCAATTGATGTTATAGGTGCTTTAAAAGAAATGGTTGCATACCGTTAGGGGGAAACAATTCAAAATGAACCAGAGATTGCATTGCTCATTTTAAGAAGGATGATTACTAAATTATATAAAACGTTGGTAAATTAATCTTCTTCTTGTTCTATGACAAAGGAAATCTTGGTTTTGCGATTTTTACTTTCTCTACTACGTATAGTGAGTAGGGGACGTATTGTATTCCACCCTAAAATTCGTTACCGAGATTTCGCCGGAAATATATGTTGTGTGACCCCCTGAATCCAAAAAAAGCATTTTTGGAAACATGTCCATGTGTGTGTGTGTGTGTGTGTGTGTGTGTGTGTGTGTGTGTGCGTGCGCGTGTGCGTGTGCGTGCGTGCGGGCAGGTGGGTCTGTGAACAGCATAACTCAGAAACGAACAGTCGGATAAACACCAGACTTGGTATTTAGGTTCAGTATCTTCCAGAGATGCGACACGAAGGATTTCAAGAAAATCCCCCCACCCCAGATTACCCTTTACATGGAACAATTTTCGAAAATTTTAATTTTCTCAAAAATGGCTCTAACAATTTTGATTAAAATATCATATGTTTAAGATATTTTCATGACAAATGAAATGTAGATCTCGAATTTTCTGGGAATGTCTCCAAAAGTATTCTTCATTGTGAACAACTTTTGCATAACTGGTAAACCATAAGAGATAGACAAAAGTTTACTACACAAAAAATGTAGATCGCATTAAAATACACAATTTGTCATATACTTTTTTTTAATGAGTGAACCATTTTCGAGATATTGTTTGTTATTCCCTTAAATTTTCCAATACTTATACTTTTTCTCAAATTTGTTATTCTTTTTTGTTTGTCCTGGTAATGCAAAGAGAATGGAATACTCCACATAGCAACCAGCTCTTAAAATATTTGACTATCGCTTAAAGCTTACCATTTCCCCTTGCATCTATAAGAAAATTAGCAATAAGATTAACATCTCGATTAACATGAAGCATATGGAGAATAAGCGTTTGTAAAAATAGTTTGTACAAGAGTAGAGAAAGTCATGTGAGTGTAACACATCAGATTTTTCTTCTAGCATCCCAATAAAGTGCTGTCAAGTCCTTATTTCCTTTGTCCAAAATAGGCAGGTGGGCATTCAGTCGGTCAGTTTCAAGAAAATCCCGACCATCCCAACTGTCCTTTACATGGAACATTTTTCGAAATTTTCTATTTGCACAAAAATGGCTCTAACAATTTTGATTAAAATACCTCATACTGAAGATATTTACATGACAATAAAATGTAAGTCTTGAATTTTGTGGGAATAGTTTGTTAGGAAGGTAGAATCATTTGGCTGAAAAATTCAATGCCAAGCCGGGATTTGAACAATGGATCTCAGTTTCTATCTGGTTGCTCTAACCATTGAGCTACCATGGCAACATGCTGGTGGGACATTAAATTCTCCAGCTGACTTGTATTTTTCGCGTTAAACCACAAGGAGATGTCAAATTGTATTGAAATGACATACCCCAATGGCGACTTACAATGCCACAAGTTAAGTCCCAGGCTTCATAGTTTAGCTTCTACAGAGAGAGCCAAAAAACTATGAACCGGCTACACAGTGTTTTTTGTTCACGTCCTTGGCACTGGCCGTCTGCCGCTATCATAGAAAGGCGCAGATGAAACCATACAACATTTTTAAAACTACTCTTAAAGGCTTTACTTACCAACTTTATTGCTGGTATAAAAAAATTGAAAAAAATTTTTTCCAGTCAATAGTAGAAGTCCGTGCATACGTGAATACAATTTTGTCCCCTGGTTTTAGAGAACTAAGACAGAGAGCGTGATTTTGCCTTTTTTCAACAAGACTCTGTAACAGCTCATACAGCCAATATTTCAATGAGAACAATTTAAAAGTGTTTGAGGACAGAATTATTAGTAGAGATTGGTGGCCCCTCGGTCCCCGAGCTAACCCCCTGTGATTTCTATCTCTGGAGTAATTTGAAACATAAAGTGTACAAGACAAACCCACACACCATGGAAGAATTAAAACAAAATATCCGTGAGGATATTGCCAGCATTTCTCAATGTGAACTACGGCAAGTGATGGATAGCTTCCTAAAGAGGTGCAAAAAATGTATGGACAATGACTGTGGCCAGTTACAGCATCTCCTTTCATAAAGTTAGTAAGAAAAGTCTTTAAAAGTAGTTTTAAAAATGTTGTATGGTTTCATCCACACCTTTCTATGATAGCGGCAGACAGCAACGAGCGCCGAGGATGCAGACTGGAAAAACACTGCGCAGCCACTTCATAGTTTTTTGCCTCTCCCTGTATTAGGTCATTAATAAATTGTTCTTTCACACTAACCATGTGTGTAGAAGAACAATTCATTAAATAGCCTGTCAGATCCTCTTCATTGGAATTTTTGTATAATGTATAACTGATAAACGGTATGCGATAGACAAAAACATACTACACAAAAATTGTAGATCTCTTTAAAACACACAATTTATTTTAAATATCTTTTTTTGTGGTATAAGCCATTTCCAGGATATCTGTAATTAATTATTAAAATTGTTCAGTACTTTGTGATTCTTTTAAAGTCCTGAAGACATACAATTGTTTGTCGTGATTGCGTGGAAACAGTATGGAATTTTAAGGCCAGCATGTAGCATCCAATTCTTAAACATTTGACTATCATTGTTCCCTTTGTATCCATAATAAAATATATAATGTGAGGCAATATTTGTAATACCTAAATAATTTCAATTCTATTATATAATAAATAAATTCAATAACAGCCCGCCTTGAAACAATATGTATGTAATAATTATTTAAAATGTATCTAACAGTCATTGCATATGCTTATTTTTATTATAAACATGTTTTATAATGTTATGTGAATACATTATATACTTTAATAATGCAAGAGCTGTGAGAATAATAAGTTTTAAGTTGCTAACAATGAGGTAGTAATGAGATAACCTTGTGGCAATAATGAGTTTTAGAGTTTGAAAATTACTAGTCATGATTAAAGCAACGATAATGTATTTTCTCTAACAGTTCAAAATTTGCCAATCAACAGCTAAGAAAAGCTTTAAGTAAAATGTAGATATTCTATTGGACTAGAATTAGCCAATCAGAGACTTGAAATACCGAAGCTTACGGGTTTTGACCGTTGAAAGTTGCTCAGTTGCTGGCAAACCTTGGTAGTGACCAGTTGGAAGATATGTTCTCTACAGAAATATTACGTGTGAATCGTAAAATATGTCTACGCATTAGCTAAGTGAAAGTATTAAAGAATCTCACAGCTCTTAAAAAGTGTAGTGTTTTATTAAAATGTGCAAGGATTAATAAAAGAAGTTAATTTAAAAACTTAAATTCTGTGTATGTCTACAATTATTGTCATACCGCACCCTGCCTAAGAAATACATGACTCTACAAAGATTACTGAAACAGCCGAGGCAAATTCAAACATAAATAATATATAGAAGCAGTGTTAATAACAAAGTTAAATGTTATAGTGTAAAACTTGGAGTGTAACAACAAAATTACATCGTAAAATCAGCTTCTCATACGTAGCAGCATATTGCATAATAACTATTTCGTAATCAACAACTTCAAACCGACGCCCAAAGCGTGTTGCAAACTTCTTAAACAAAGTAAACTCCAAGAACAATACTACTTCAAGTTGGCTCCCATACGTGGGGCAGTTAAAATAAAGCAACTTGAAATTCTACTTCAAGTTGGCGTCCATACGTGGTGCAAACATCATAAACTAAAGCAGCACAACATCAACTTCTTCAAATGTAGCTATTTCTGCAAAGGTTTATCTCTATTAAAATGAATGACAGAAAAATAAGGTGTTGTAAGATAAGTTTTTATACTTATTAATAAATAATAAGGGTAGAGAAAGTCATGTGAATGTACCACGTTAGAGTTTTACATTCATAGCCTTTAAAACAATCATATTCATTTGGATACACATTTTGAGAATTATCTTGTTGGTTTCATAGAACAACACATAGGAGCAGCTGTAACAGTAGCTTGTCTACACGCCCATTACTCTACTGATGCTCAAGCAATAAAAAATTCAAGTCTTACAGCACTCCGAAGGGGTACTGGTGGAAGATCAAGCTTTAATGGTATTGTAGCAACTGTGTTTGGAGCCACAGGATTCGTTGGTCGCTATGTCTGTAATCGATTGGGCAAAATAGGAACTCAGGTAAACTATTTCAAGAGTAATTAAGCAATAAAGTTAATTAATTTTTAAAGATTGAGAAGCTAGTAACAGTGATGTGTCATAATTTAAAATAGAGAGAGTTGAAGGTTATAACTAATATGATTTTCCGGGCTGTTATGCCGTGGTCTGCTGAAGAAAGATTTCCCAGACGTTTCGTCCACAACTGCGGTGGACATCTTCAGTGGCGCGGGCGAAGTCTTCTCGGTGAAAGTATCGCAGCGTCTGATGCGTTGGCCGTTAGTGCCGCTCTCTTTATAGTGTGGGCGCTCTCTGCTGATTGGCCCGCTGGTATGAGGGGGCTGGCGCTGGCTGTGTTGTTGCTCTCTTCTGATTGGCTCGCAGTAACACAGAGAGCAACAACACAGCCAGCGCCAGCCCCCTCATACCAGCGGGCCAATCAGCAGAGAGCGCCCACACTATAAAGAGAGCGGCACTAACGGCCAACGCATCAGACGCTGCGATACTTTCACCGAGAAGACTTCGCCCGCGCCACTGAAGATGTCCACCGCAGTTGTGGACGAAACGTCTGGGAAATCTTTCTTCAGCAGACCACGGCATAACAGCCCGGAAAATCATATTAGTTATAATTGTGACACCGGCCGTGAAAACCTACGTTCTTACAAGAGTTGAAGGTTGTTACACTACATCACTAAAATGTTTTTACTTGAACGCCTTTCGGGACAACAGTTTGCTCCCATCATCAGCATGTTTTCAACTGATTTTGCCGGTTATTGTCTGGGAATGTGTGTGGTTAGTGGTGTTCTCTGGTGCTGGGCTGATGAACCTCCAAAGGCTGCTGGGTGGCGGTAGTTCGAAATTCATTAGGTGATTCCTGTGTTTGATGATATGTTTTTTTAAGGCAGAAATACATCCAACAAACGACTACTTCACTCAGACAACAAAACCCACAAGCATATAGAAAGTTCACTTACCACCCTTGGACACATCATAAATTTCAAAGGATTTTCAAAAAATACATCATCACCCTGTCTCCACAGAATAACCACAATATACAGAAACTACTATGCAACAGAACAAAAGACCCTATCCCCAACGATAAATCAGCTGGTATATATCAAATAGTTTGTAATGACTGTAACCTGGTATACATAGGAAGAACCAAAAGAAATCTTGAAATAAGACTTAAAGAGCATATGAGATGCATTTACCAAAAACAGACGGTTAAATCTGCAGTAGCACATCATTTCTGGTCTTCAAACCATGAAATCACTCCAAACATAAAACTCTTAAAACCAGTCAACAGCAGCAATGAATTGGACATCTGGGACAAAATATATGGTCAAACACAGGAATCACCTAATGAATTTCGAACTACCCCCACCCAGCAGCCTTTGGAGGTTCATCAGCCCAGCACCAGAGAACACCATTAACCACATACATTCTGCAGACAGTAACCAGCAAAATCAGTTGAAAACATGCTGACGATGGGAGCAAACAGTTCTCCTGAAACGCGTTCAAGTAAGAACATTTTAGTGATGTAGTGTAACAACTTCCAACTCTCTCTATTTTAAAAAAAAGCAATAAGGTTATCAGATTTTATGCTTAGTTTGCATGTTGAAAGATGAGGCTGTCTGCTCAAATGCCCAATGAGTAGCTCTTATCTGCAGGGTGACTAGGTTTACCACTTTGGAATGAAGACTACGATTTGCATTGATTCACAGTTTATTGACGATTCATTTTACAAACAAGAATGTTCTCGGAGCAAGGCTAACAGAGCTTTACGGGAATAGTGGCGTAAACTTATTTTCCCGTTCACTAAATAAAAGCAAAACTCGCTCCCGATTATCACGGCGATATATAAAATACTTAAATGCTCCCGGAATATTAGTATCTTTAACTTACACTCACATCTCGAGCACGTGCTCGTGGGAGCATCGATGAATGTATGTCTACTCGCCGAAGTCAACAAAATACTAGAGAGCGAGCTTCACGTTTCTCGTCAATTTATACAAATTTTTATCCACGCGCTACGGGGTTTACAGTTAGGCTCCAACCCAGCCAGTAGACGCTATACAGGGCTTGTCTCTCTTTTGTATAGGGGGTGATGACCTCGCCAAGGGTGTCCAAGAACTTGACTTACCCTTTCCGAATTCACGGAAATCTGCAGTTAGCCTCGCTCAGAATCTAAATTATATTATAAGCGATGAAATACTGCTTCAAAGATTAAATAGCAATGGCAGGAAATGCTTATAAGCATTCTGCAATTTCTTAGGTAAATATGCTCATTAATAAGTTATCTGGTAGTTGGTATGGTTGACAAAACCGTTAATCCTACAGTTAACCTAGTTTACTCCCATTGTGTTTGTTATTTTTATTATTTTTTTACCTATTACAGTTGGATAATTAATATGAAAGAGTTGCTGCCTAAAACAAAATGTGTATGTATCTGTCAACTGATTACTGGAATACCTGTTACGCCAATGCTATAAATAAGATTAGTGCACAAATAATTATGGAGTTAATAGCCTTCTCCAGCAAAATCCAAATATAGAGCCAATAGCAATATACATGACAATTTAGTTTGATAGATGCCTGATGTGTGCTTAGTTGCTATGGTATCCTTGGTGACTTGTTTTTGATAAGTTTTTTTTTATGGAGTTGGTTGCTTGAATCTAAGTTAATACATTTTTACTTTCTCTGTTACGTATATTAAGTGGGGGAAGTATTACTTTTCACCAGAAATGCATGTTTTGAGGAGCCCTGAATCCAAATAAAGCATTTTTGAAAGCATGTCCGTCTGTGAACAGAATAAGTCAAAAACAAAAAGTCAGATAAAAGCCAAGCTTGGTATTTGAGTTTAGTATTTTCCAAGGTTGCGACACAAGATTTTCAAGAAAATCCGCCCCACCCCAACTACCCTTTACATGGAAAATTTTGATTTTATATGATTTTAGTTAAAATACCATATATGAAAGATATTTTACATGACAAATATAATGTGTATCTTGAATTTTCTGGAAATAGCCTGGGGAGTCCTCTTCATTCGGAAGGAATTTTGTGTAATCATGTGTAACTTGTAAATGTTAAATGATAGACAAAACATGCACCACACAAAAAAATGCAGATCTCTTTAAAACATACAATTTACTTATAATTAATTTTTTTTAGCTTAGGCCATTTCTGAGATAACCTTTATTAAAGTTTCAAATTGTTCGATACTTGTCATTCTTTTAAAATCTCGTGGATTTTCAGTTGTTTCTTGCGATTACATGGAAACAGTATGGAATTTTAAGGCCAGCATATAGCTCCAGTTCTTAAGTATTTGACTATTGTTGTTCTGTTTGTATTTATAACAAAATGTATAATGTAGCTATTTTTGCAAAGGTTTATTTGGATTAAATGTAGTAAATAGAAAAATAAGCTTTAGTAAGAATAGTTTTTATACCCGCTAATAAAGATAGAGGGTAGAGAAAGTCATGTGAATGTATCACATCAGATTTTTTTATGCTTAATTAATCATTGTTTGATATGGTAATATGAAATGCTGCTTGGACCCTACAGTTTATCATATTATTTCCAAATTTTTAATTTGGGGCTTAGTATACAAATATAAAGAAATTGTTTGTTTAGGCACTTTTTCATTTTAATTATTTTGAGGAAAAAACATTTTTTTGTTCTCATGTTTGAATTTTCCAACTTTGTCCATTTGAATTATGGAAAATAATTTCAGCTGAATTCAGCTAATTCATTTTTACTTTCTCTACTATGTATAGTAAGTAGGGGAAGTATTGTATTCCACCCAAAAATTCGATACTGAGATTTCACCGGAAATGTATGTTTAGAGGTCCCCTGAATCCAAAAAAAACATTTTTGGAAACATGTCTGTGTGTCTGTGAACAGCATAACTCAGAAACGAACAGTTGGATAAACACCAAACTTGGTATTTAGGTTCAGTATCTTCCAGAAATGCAACATGAGGGTTTTCAATAAAATCCCCCCATCCCAGATTACCCTTTACATGGAACATTTTTTGAACATTTTAATTTTCTCAAAAATGGCTCTAACGATTTTGATTTAAATGTCATATGCTTAAGATATTTTCATGACAAATGAAATGTATATCTCGAATTTTCTGGGAATGTCTCCAAAAGTATTCTTCATTGTGAACGACTTTTGCATAACTGGTAAACCATAAGAGATAGACAAAATGTAGATCACGTTATTGCATCTACAAGAAAATTAGCAATAAGATTAACATCTCGATTAACATGAAGCATATGAAGAATAAGCGTTTGTAAAAATAGTTTGTACAAGAGTAGAGAAAGTCATGTGAGTGTAACACATCAGATTTTTTTTAACTAGTGCACAACAATTTTTAAATCCATAACACCTGAAGCTCTCCTGAAAATTTCAAGCTAATACATAAACTGTGGTCCATGGAGCATTTTGGAAGGTGAAAAGTGCGGAAAAAAGGAACTTAGAAAAATGGAATTTAAAACTCAATGCAGTGCTTTCCTAACTGGCACAGGACCAATTAAAGAGACATTTGTGGCTTTTAACATTTTTTATATTAAAAACCCAATTGTGTAGCATAAAAGTATAAATTATAAGTATAATAAATCCAACATTTTTACATTTCTTACCAAATTTCATCAATGTATTGTCTTAAAACCAAGTAAAGATTTGCCTTGCATAAAATATTTAAAGATTTCAACCACAGTGACTAATATTTTAAGCAAGGTCTCCTATCTAAATAGGCCTTGAGACATCTCAAAAGGTGTGTTACATTATTCTGTTAACAGTGGAACAACACCAATCATTGGTGATCTGTGATCCACACACACTGTTTAAATTTGCAAATCAAGAACACTGCAATATTTAATCTAAATTATTGTTGCATATTATAATTTTTCCAATGTTTTACAAGCAACATGAAATTTTCTGCTGCATTATAAACTGATAAGCATATAATGCATTCTGTGTCCCATTATTTTTGTATCTTTTGTAGAAATAACACAATTTCTATTTCAGTTAATTCTTCCCTACCGTGGAGACCATTATGATATCTTGCATCTTAAACTGGTGGGCGACCTGGGTCAAGTGCTGTTTTTGCCTTATGATCTTCGAGATGAGGAGTCAATCAGAAAGGCTGTTCGTTATTCCAATGTTGTAATCAACTTAGTTGGTAGAGACTGGGAAACATTAAACTTCTCATATGAAGATGTCCACGTCACCGGAGCAAGAACATTGGCCCGAATCGCAAAGGAGGCTGGTGTTGAGAAATTCATTCATGTTTCTGCTCTTAATGCAGTTGAAAAACCTGAGGTAAGTGTCAACAACATAAAACTTAGTAATAAGCTATTTGGAACATTTTGCCATTTTACTGTTGCTGGTTAGAGCAAAAGCAAATGTCAATGGAGTATACTCTTAGCTCATAAAGCCATGTCTGCACTGATTAACATTTAACAAAACTTGTCAAGTGCAACATTTTTCATGTTGACCAAATTTCGATCAGAGGATGGACTTAACATATTAACCAAAAGTGTTGCGCTTATCATTTTTAACATGTTGGGTGTTTTCCGCTTTTGATGAAAATTTGTTAAGTCACTTCCCTCTTTGTGTGAGTTTCGGAGGTTTCCAGACTGCAACCATGGCAGTGGTTCCAATTCCTACATGCTAGGGATGGGCAGAAAATAATGTAACAGTTATGTTGTAATGGAGGCAGACAGTAACTATACCTTTTTCACTATAAGCTGAAAGCAGAAGTAAACAAAACCATGTGTCAAGACCGCACCTCATTGGCTGGTTGGCAAACTACAACCTTTCCTGCTACAAAAAACAGTTCGGTTCAGATTGTAACATTTTGTGGCTATTCTCATGCAGAGAAATTTTAAAAACTCATTGTTGCAGCAGTTCAATTAATGAAACTAAATGTGTTTGTTCAGTTTCACCTATAACTAAATGAACCGTTACAGCAGAGGGTTTAAGAGGCTATGCAAAGGCGCTGCAGTTCGTTTCCGATTTCCGGCTGAGAATCCTCTGCCACTGTGGAAAACATAAATGCGGGAAATGGAAAGAAGACAATTGTCTTTTAACAAATTCTGTGAAAAGTACCCACCTTTAATCGACAATGAATATGATTTGGCCATTGTTTAGCAATCATTGAACTTCTTAGTGTTTCAGAATTGTTGCTTGGATAGCTTGGGTCGCATTTGTTTTTATTGTGTTTTAACCTATAGTGCTATTTTTTTTTTTTTTTTTACTTATAAAAGTTTAAAGCAAAAGTGGTATACTGATATTAGTCATTAAACGAATGATTTCTAAAGCCTGAAGTTAAGAACAGTTTAATCCCGAACCTTTAATCACAGATGCCAAACCATTCAGGTACAACTTTTATTTGTCTTTATTTGTCTCTAATATGTGTTAGAAGTTTAGGATGTAAGGCAAAATATAGGAATAAGACATACAGTGTTTAAAAGCTAATGATCCACAAGCTGCACAATACACCGTATTCACATTCAGTCTGAAGCAGTTATCTCTCACGGGTCTTAGCTCCGGTCATCCTCCACGTGATGCTGCCAGTGCTCGGCGGAGTGATACATTTAAGTTTTGTTTACTTCTCCTTTCAGCTTATAGTGAAAAAGGTATAATTACCCATTAATGGTTACATAAGTAACGAATAGTTACTCAATAACGGTTACCAAAGCAATGGAGACAGTAATTAGTTATGGTTGGTGAGAAATTACCTTGTGATTGATGTTCCTACTGCCACGTGACCGTCTCAGTACACTGTTCCATATTTACTTGCTGTCCATTTGTAGTGGCTGCTGCACGTATGTCAAACTCTCCTCCCCCCCCTTCTTTTCTCCAGGAATCCTAAGTAATGCTGCAAGGCCCATTTGCTCTTGTGCTTTAGATTTTTCTTTACATATATTTACAATGGCATTTTTATGCAGATTTAACACTGCAGCGATTTTCTCAAGAACCTTCTGCACAGGAATCAGAAGGCCACCAATATCCCTTTTTTTTAAAAAATATTCTCTAATGGCACATACAAGTTCCCTAGCTTGGCTTCTGATAGTTGCACCTTTCTCTAACACATGTACTTTGCATTTACCACGTCTAAGACATGTTAAAGTCAACAGTGCCACCTGTAGTTCTGTGAATTAATTGTTAATAGTTAATTGTTCGCAGGATAAGAACAAGACCAATATCTATGAGAGATAAAAACAGTAAAGTTCTGAATGTAATACAACTCATAGAACGATAAAATCCGTACGGAATCACTGTGTATACTACTACCAAACACTTCGCGAAATGAAATGCTCTCAAACAAATAATCAGGTCAGTACATGCATGTGAAAACGCACGTAAATTTCCACTGAACCCGTGGCTGTTGCAACACTGATGACAGTAATGCATTCTTATCACCTGATTGGTCAGCGACCTGACAAGCCCCTGCTAGCTGATACACACCATATAAGTGTCGATCATGAGGTAATTTCTTACAGACCGTTCTTTTCTTGGCAACAGAAGGATAACAGAAAGATGTTTCTAGCTTGCATTTGCTACTTTGAACCACTGGAAGGAGTGCAAAACAAGCTTTCAAGTTTTACTGAAAATTCAAATGAAACTTCCTCTGTAGTTGCTGATTTAGTACTGTAGAGTATAGATAGCTATAAGCTTAGAGCAAATCAGGTTTCTTTGTATTGTACTGAGAAAATAAATGTTTATTTATTTACAAATTTTGTTAAATGCACTACAAAATAAAGCTTTGTTAAACTCAATTTGCTCTTTCTGTGATTGGGCAAGCTTCGGAATTTTCTGGACTGTAACCATGGCAATGGCACACTTCTGATTCTTGCATCCTAGGGTTGGCCAGAGAATAACATAACGAATTCAAAGCAACTAGCTACACAATAACAATTACCAAAATAACAAAGACAGTAACTTGTTATCCCATTAATGGTTACCGAGTCTCGGTGACATTCATTGCACGTGTCATCCTCCGTGGTGTAGTGGTTACCATCCTAGTCTCTAGTTCCCGAGGTCGCGGGTTCAAACCCAGCGGAGGGCGATGGATTTTTTCGGGCTTAAAAATCCTCAGCTTCCTTCGGAAGGAAAGTAAAGCCAGTGATCCCGTGTCATAGATTTACGGCACGTAAAAGAACCTCAAGCCTGATAAAGAGGCCTCTGAGCTAAATTTTTGGTCTTTCACGCCCAGTATAGAATGGGACGCTAAGAACCATTGTAGTTAAAGATTAAACTCACTTTCAATTTTTTCATTGCATGTGTATAAGTATTGCTTACCAGGAGCTACATACCTCAACTTGTTATGCAGTATTCATCTCCTCCACAAGAGATCGTTAGTGGCATTGTGGATCTAATATACATCTGGCGAGAAACATGGCTTGTCTTGTCTTATATACTACAAATTTTCGTCATGCTGGACGCACTTCAATCTTGGGTTTATTGTGCCACCTGTATCGTTTTAAAGCCCGTTCATTATGCCTGCACTCTTTACCAAGGAATTAAGTCTCGTAACAGATATGGTTTCAAATTCTTCTGGTTCTAAAACATTTTCCTGTGAGCCAAAGCCTTACAGGTGCATATAATGTTCTAGGCTGTTTCAGTTTCTTTTTTGCACACTCTGCAATCTAAGTTATTCTTCAGGCAGTATTTTAATGCCTAAATGATACTAATTGTATTTTTTATTAATTAAATTCAATAACAGCCCACCTTGAAAACAGTATGTATATAATTATTATATAAATTGTATGTAAAGTCATTGTAAATACTTATTTTTATTGTAAACGTGTTTATTAGTGATATGTAAATGTTTATATACTCTAATAGTGCAAAAACTGTGAGAATACTATGTTTTAGGATGTTAATAATGAGGCAATAATGTAATTTTGGTGACAATAATGTGTTTGGAGTTTTAAAAGTAGTGGTTATGAAAAAGATCGGTAATAACGTAATTTCGCTTACAGTTTGGAATTAGCCAATCAAAAGTAAAGAAAGATTTTTAGTTTGAATAATTAAATTCTATTGGACTAGATTTAGCCAATAACAGAATGGCATTACCGACGCTAAAGGTTTGTACCGTTGAATCTAGTCAGTCTCGGGCAAGATGAAGTACACAGCAGATGTAAGGGTCGTGGACATGAAGTTGTGGAGAGTAGACGTGAAAGTCGTGGGTAAAAATGTTGTAAAGTATAAATGATAAAATTTGTGTTCTCCGCCAAAAAAATGTATTAAGTGCTCAGAGTTTTATTTTATAAAGTGTTGTGTTTATAAAAATGTGCATATATAAAGTGAAATAAAAAGAAGTAAAAATTAAAACGTAAATTGTGTGGCATCTTATAATTTGAGTCTTATCACAACCCTACAAGAACTCGTGTTTCTATAGTGCGACTGAAAGCAGCCGAGGCAAATAACTATAATAATATTACGTAAAAACAAGCATCATCTTCCCTATAAACTTTGGCATCCTAAAAAGCAAACAACATCAAAGTGTATCTTCATTACGTAGCCTTAATAATATTTACGTAACCAAAAACCTACTGCATTTTGACGCAAAAACGTGAGGCTTACAAGAAACATCCCACATCAAAAACAACGTTAAAATATTCATTCTTCAAATTGGCGTACAGCTGTGGGGCAAACTCCTCCAAATAATTATGTAACCTACAAACTGCAAGTTGAAGAATAATACATCCTACATCCTGAAACACTCCCATCGTGAGAAAAATGCCTACTAATTATCCGCTTCGCTACATATATGTAACCAACTGAGATTATCTGCATATCTTGTGATGTTAGGCAATACTGTGCGTTTGGGCATTTACTTCTCTAGTAATATTGCCTTTCAAAATGTCATTACCATGTTTCCATTCTCAACTATTGTAAGCCACCCTAAAAAGTTATGGAATGATAAGCAACTTAGCATGTTGAAGTTAAAAGAATATTAGATCCATTTTAAGAGGAGGGTTTGGAGAAATTTTTTACCACAGTGTAGTTTCATCATGAAATGTGATTTACCCAAACTTCAAATCAGTACAATATATTTACAGCATAAAAAAGGGCTATTTCACATGCTGAAAGAAGCATTGAAATGAGGTTCAAATGAGCCTGGGCTCCATAGAGCTTAGAGGTGCATAATACAGGGTCATCAGATTAAGCAGCACATTGGTCGCAGGCATGTGCTACTCACCTGCCGACACTTCATCCTCATGCAAACCATCATATGCCTTGAAACAAATAGGATGAATGGACAAGGCCAAGTAGTACCATTATTACTTCAATATTGAATGTCCGTTACATTACTTAACTTTTCAAATATGATGTTGGAAACATTCTCCTTGTGCTTAAAGACAGGCATTGCAGCATCTTAACAGATTATGATTCACATAAAGCAGCTCTTCTTGGGAAATGTTGGTTAATTCTTCCGTATAGTATTTTGAGTTACTGTAATGCTAGGGGATTTTGGTTAACCATTTTGTCTTATAAATTGCCTCACAAGTAAAAAATCGCAGGGCATAAAGTTCTGGGGATCAAGGGGCCACACCTTTACACTGATCACTCTGTCTACAATTGTATTCAAAGAAGTCCAAGCTGCATGACCTGTAGCCCCATCTTCTTGAACTACGCCTTGCATTTACTCATCTGTCAATTGAGGGAAAAAGTGCTTCAAAATTAAGGCTTGGTACCGCAGGTGTTACCCTAGCCACACCCACAGCACACCAAACATCGACGGACTTTGATGAATGAGTGTGAGGGAAACAACACAATAATGGGGACCGGAGTCTCAGGAGGGAAGCGGCGTGTCACTGTGACCCAGTGCTGATTTATTTGATGGAGCCATATTTATCTTCTCAGTATAGAGGAAAGCATTGGAATAAACTTTACCTGAGTAACTGACCCTAACCAAGATTCAAATTTGATCCCTCCTTATTAAGAGGCAAGCACATTACCCTTCACCATGGTGACAACGTTCTTAGGGTGTACCACATACTGGTCGATGAACAAAATGATTTTACAGTTTTGTGATCCCATCTTTCTGTCAAGCTGGAACAGATAATTTTAAAAAATGGTTCTGGTCATTCAAGAGTTGGTTAGCTTTGTAGGGAGTTGGCAGCTGCTTAAGATATTTGAAGCAGTCTGGAATCTTCCAATTACCAATGATGATACGAGGGTAATCCCAAAAGTAAGGTCTCCAATTTTTTTAAAATACAAAGAAACTTTTATTGACAACAAATGGTACATAGTTTTGAAGCTTTAACATTTGTCTATTTTTCCACATAATGGCCATTTCGGACGATGCATTTTTGTAGACGCTGTGGCAGTTTTTGTATGCCCATGTCATACCAGCTTGCCGCCATGCTCTTGAAAAAGTGATGGGCCTCATTTTTCAATTCATCGTCGTCACCGAAGCGCCTTCCAGCCAAGTGTTCTTTCAACTTGGGAAACAAGTAGTAGTCACTGGGTGCTAAGTCCGGACTATAGGGTGGATGGGTGATGGTTTCCCATCCAAACTGTTGCAGAAGATTCATGGTTTGACGGGCGGTGTGGGGGCGAGCATTGTCATGGAGAAGGCTTATGCCCTTGCTCAACATTCCTCTGCTACGGTTCTGAATTACCCGTCTGAGTTTCTTCAATGTCTGACAATATCTGTCGGCATTTATTGTTGTCCCAGGATCCATAAAGTCGACCAACAATATCCCCTTTCGATCCCAAAACACAGTTGCCATGACTTTACCGGCAGACTGTGTTCTCTTGAATTTTCGCGGCTTGGGTGAACCGGAATGCCGCCACTCACGTGATTGTTGTTTGGTCTCAGGTGTGAAGTGGAAAGCCCAGGTTTCATCACCCGTGACTATTGAATCCAAAAGGTTGTCCTTTTCATCTGCATAGCATTGAAGAAATTGGCGGGAAGTTTCAGCGCGTTGCCCTTTGTGATCTTCTGTCAGCATTCTTGGGACCCATCTTGCGCACACCTTCCGAAATTTCAACTCTTCAATCAAAGTCCGATGAATAGTGCTTCGAGAAATCTCAGGAACAACAATGCAGAGCTCATCGAGAGTGATCCGCCGATCTTGAAGCACGATTTGTTTAACCTTTGCGATTGTTTCGTCAGAAATGGACGGTCTCCCGCTTCTTTCCTCGTCATGAATTTCCGTGCGACCATTTGCAAATTCTCTACACCACTTGCGGACATTTTTGACATCCATACAAGACTCTCCATACACTTCATCAACTGTCGATGAATTTCGACATGTTTAACTCCTTTTGCACTAAAAAAGCGAATAATTGCGTGAACTTCGCACCTGGTGGGAGTGGCTAACGGGAGCTCCATTATAACTGGCTGCCAAGCCAAGACTGAGGGCGCTAAGGGATGTGCGGTGGTTTTTGAAGAGATTGGAGGGAGGAAGGAAAAAAGCAGTATGGCCAACATCCACACAAACAGTTTCCCTGCGATCCCAGCGCTTTGGAGACCTTACTTTTGGGATTACCCTCATAATTTGCCACTTCCATCAGGTTACAGCATAACAAAGCTGTAAGCCTTTGCTTGGCTTTCATCCCACCATGGCAATTTTCCCCTTTGTATGCCAGAGGCTTCTGAGGCTGCAAATTATAAAACAACACCTTTTCAGCAATAATATAAGTGTGTTTCATTTCATAGACCTTAAGGAGAGCTCCAACTTTACATTCTTCCACAGTATCGATGCTCACACTTGCACTCTCCTTTGTACATTATGTTGTGGCACTTTTTAAATCAATCTATCCAACCATTCAAAGCCTCCTTGATCTCAATTCTAAGCTGAGCTGCAAATACAATGCTTTCTCCCAAAGCACACTGCCATCTATGGATGTGTTGTTAGCACAGGCTTGTTTGAACCAGGATCCAAGAACTGATTCCAGTTTTTGCAGAGGAGACTGCTTTAATGATTTGCATTTAGCAAAATCATCTCTGTGCATATATTGCCTCTTCAATTTCAACACGATTTTTAACAATTGTATTCAATGAAGCTACTGGTATGCCTAGACACAAAGCTAAGTCCACACATGTTCCAAAATTTGCATAAACTGATTTAAAATTTTCACTTTCTGCTATTTTGTCTTATTTCCTTCTATTCTTCAATATACCAATTGAAAATCAAGCTTCAATAATCACTGATCATGTAGATTCAAAAAGATTTGCAGAGATTTGATTTTAACCTTTACAGCTTCAAAGCAAACTCAAAACAGATCAGAACACATATGTGGATTTAGCAGAGCAAAACAGATGTCGGTTAAAGCAACTTCCAGCAGAAGTGGTTGCATCTTGTTGCCATCTTAGACATGTTTTGAAAGTCATCAGACAGATCAATGACTAATTGTGCCAGTTATATGATTTGGCTAGAGAATTCTATACTTTCTGGGTTAACAGAGGTTTTGGCGTGATGGAAAAAAAATTAGCAGAGTTTTATTTATGGATGCTCCTTAACTGCGTGGTCCTTAGCATCCCATTCTATATTGGGTATGAAGGACCAGAAATTTTGCTCAGAGGTCTCTTTATTAGGTTTGAGGTTCTTTTACATGCCATAAATCTACTACATGGGACCACCGGCTTTACTTTTCTTCCAAAGGAAGTTAAGCTAAGGATTTTTATGCCCAAAAAGAATCCATCGCCCTCCCTGGGTTTGAACCCACGACCTCTGGAACTAGAGGCTAGCATGGTAAGCACTACACCACAGAGGACAACGTTCACAGGGTAGAGAACATTACGTAAATGAAATAAGGTTTCAATGAAATGTACCCTGTGTGTAAAGAAATCAAAATGTCGTCTTC
Source organism: Deroplatys truncata (assembly GCA_030765065.1). Lineage (NCBI taxonomy): Eukaryota > Metazoa > Arthropoda > Insecta > Mantodea > Mantidae > Deroplatys > Deroplatys truncata. The sequence continues at coordinate 236,614,527 of CM060984.1, read as the reverse complement.
ATGCATGGCCACCATGTTGGACGCATATATCACTGCAAGATAATTGTCTTAAACTATATTTCTACACTCAGTGGGATTCACAAATAGAATCAAATATAATTTTCAATTGTTTTAATATGGTTTCAATATGCATTGAAGTGTAATACTTCTGTATATTTATTACTTTTATACGTCCAGCAAGCCAGACGATGGCTCGATTATAAAGTCATGCCTTGTCAAGCTCTCTTGCAGACTACAGCCTGCCATTTTGCCATGATCTTATGAGAATTAACTATTATGATTCGAGAGCAGACAAAATAATCAAAACAAAAAACGTAAAATTGAGAGAAATATTGGCTGTAAAAAAATAATTTTTGAGGCATAGAATAGCAGAAAATATAAAACCGGAAAACTTAAATTTGGGTAAAATTTTACATTGCATACATATGTATTATTGGCACATGCCATAAAATTTTGGTATAATATTGGAAAAAACATTAATTCAAGTTAACTGTCTTTCCATTTAGAAGTTTTTGTTATGTTCCCAAAAATTACTGTAGCGATTTTGATTAAAACACTGTATGTTTAAGATATTTGCATGACAAATAATGGCTTAAATTTTCTGCAAATACCTTATGAAGTCCATTTCATTTGGAATGAATTTTATAAAACTTTGTGTAACTGATAAACATAGACAAAAATGTACCGCTCAAAAAATGTAGATCTTTTTAAAATACAGTTTATTCCAAATATCTGTTTTGTGGCATCAGTCATTTCCAAGGTATTTGTTGCTCTTGGTTTGAGCTTTTCAATACTTTATTTATTTAAGTGCTGTCACCATTCAGTTGTTTCTCGCATTGTCATGGAAAGGGTATGAAATTTCAAACTCAGAGTATAGCAACCCACTTTTTAAAGATTTGACTATCACTTCAACTTCCTATATTCCCCTTGTAGGGCATGATAGTAGAAAGGATACTTAAATATTGGCATAGATTGAAATCATTGGACGAGCATAATATCTTAGGCAATGTTTAATAATCCAGGAAAAATCCAGTGCTGGGATGAACTGGGCTCAAGGAATAAGAACTTTACAGGAAATAGAAATGGGTAGCTTATAGGAGGAGAGAGAGGAGTTAGTTAAAGATTTCTAAAGAAGTGAGGAACAGAGTGGAAGATATAGAGAAACAAGAATTATTTCAAAGTTTGGAACTATATAGACAATTAAAGGTGGACCGGGGAAGGGAGAAGTATGTGGATGTAGGTAATAAGTTAGTGAGAGAAAAGTGGGCCTGGTCTAGATTAAGTGCACATAGGCTATGGGGAGATAGGAAGGGAGCGAATTTGAATAGGTGTCCTCTTTGTAGAGAGGCAGATAATGATTTGCATTATATAATTGTATGTGAAGAAACTAAGTTGTGGAGAGATCAGTTTTTACCTAAAGAATGGGAGAATGTTAACAAAGAAGTATTAAAAGTTAGGATAATGAAAATACAGAAGGAGCGGGATATAAAAAGAATAGGAGAATATATGGGGAGAGTAAGAGAAAAATGATTTAGAAAAATAAAGCAATATGAATTTGTTATCACCCACTATGCATAAATAACCACGGTGTTAAAATGCATGATGGACTAAAGAAAGAAGAAAAAATAGCAACTCAAAGTAATGTATTAAAAATTGTAAGAATTTTATATAGCATTATGGAAATAAATACATACATACCTATCCCCCTTGTACCCACAACAAATTGTTGTGTAATGAAACATTTCTACAAGTGTTTATCTCAATATGAAGAAAAAGCTAGGGAAAATCACGTGAATGTAATTATCAGGTCTTTCAAAAATGCTGGCATAACTCTTCTTTGCAGGGGACTTTGCATATGTTACTTGTTTTGTGGCTAAAAAAGCTACTGCTACCTCTGCATAAGGGAAACACTGCAAGAAAGTTTTGGAAAGCATTAGATTTGTAGCATCATATTACTCTTACTTTCAGCCAATAATTCTTAAAAGAGGCTCTGGAATTCTGGCCAGCAAATATAGAGGAGAATTAGCAGTAAGGGAAGAGTTTCCAGATGCCATTATATTTAGACCATCCATCATCTATGGCCAGGAAGATAGGTTCTTAAGGTATGTATAACATTAGCTTTTATTCCTTGAATATTAGCTTCGTACTGTCAGCTAGTGTAATACCATTCTGCAGTAACAAAATATACTTTTATGTAGGGGCTCCACTTTGAGATGTAAGCACATTTCATCAATTAGTTATATGCACCAAAGAAATAGCAAGTAACTAAAAGGTATATTAATATAAGAATAAATGTTTGCAACAATTCTTAACTTAATTTGAAGATTGAGAAGCTAGTAACAGTGATGTGTCATAATTTAAAATAAAGCTGAAATTGAGCAAACCGTTCTCCCGAAATGTGCTCAAAGTAAGTAAGTACCCTTTAGTGATATAGGGTGGCGTGCATCATGTTGGAGTAAATTGCTTCAGAAGTAACATTTACTAAAGAAGTCCCCACTACAGAAGTGGGTTACTATGGGAGCAATTTACTCCGAAAGTAACGTTGGAGAGCTCAATTGCAATTTACTCTTTTAGTTAAGACTGCGGAAGTAAGAGCTCATTATTCCCGAAGGTATTGTTTTGTTTGCACGATTTACTTGATGCAGTCATGAATAAGGTTATGTACGATAGGAAAAGGGGAGAAACATCAGCGAAAGAAATAAATGTTTGTTCATAGAAATAAAGAAAATCCATTTAAACAATATGAATGTAAAAAAACTTGCGATAACCTGAATTACGTTGGTCTTCAAAGCCAGTGAGATACAGCCAACACTTGCAATGTGCATTCTTAATTACTTTTTATGTTTATTAATTTTTTACGCTTCTGATTTACGGGAGGTTAGGGTTAGGTTTTTTTTATGTATATATATATCAGCTTAGGTTCCTGATACACAGGAGATTACTTTTATTAAAGTTTTCAATGAAGACCCAAGTAATGTAGAACAGCCAAAGCGTGTGATAAAGATGCTGGAAGAGAAATGCTGGAAAGTGGTGATTGATGAGTTTAATCATTTTAGCGACGGGAAACGTACTGAAGATCAGCTTAAAATTCTGGAAACAATGTTTCTAATCTTCATTTTGCATCGCAGATCGCTTGCGTGTTGATAGAGAAATACCCTTTCTGATTTCGGAAAAGTTCACCATATTCACAGATGGGTACAAAATAGTAACATGTGTGCAGTCAATTCCACACACAATGAGTGGGAAATCCGCGAAAGTGAAGAAGAATTGACTTTTATTTCCTGAACACTCGTGTATATTTATATGTGTAGGTACCTTGCTCTCTCTTAACCTCAAAATGAAAGCGCTCTAACAATGTGTAGTGAACATTTATTTATAAGATCACCTGTAATACCGGGATTACGATGAACTTTACTTAACGTAACATGAAAATGCTGGTAAACTAAAGGTATAATTGGCATGCACTTAACGAATGGGAATGATTGTTGATTCATAGTTCTTGTATTATTTCGAGCTGGTAACTATTGGTTCTAATTACGATGTGAAATCAAACTTGAGTAATGGGAAGGAAAAGTTTGGCTTTGCCAAACTTTTAAGTTACATCGCGTTAAGTCAGTTCTAAATATCTCCATTTAATGCAGTGTAAGACTGTCACATTAAATTAAATTCATCGTAATGCCGGCTCAAGCTTCTGAAATATTCTGGTACGAGAAACTCATAGGAATGTATAACAATAATTGCAGTTTGGATTATAGAGCTGAATTTGTGTCTGAGTTTTGTTCTCTAACCAGGTTCAAAAGCCGTGTATAAGATTCTTTCCTAATACCAAAATGTTCATTGAACTTTCTCTCTGTCTCTGTATAAGTATCATATGGTTCTCGCATAGCACTATTGCATTCCCGCTGTTTTCTTCATCGAGATCATCAATTTAATCTAAGTAATCCATGAACGCATAAAAAATATCTTCCTTCAAATACGATACGGTATGCTAGTTCAGTCGACAGGTTAGTTACTCCATCCAGATCCCAAGAGTAAATTCTAACCTATATTTGTGCTCTATTTAATTCTGTAGTAACATACTACATGATGGTGCTCTCCGACGTTTACTTCTGCGGTAGTATAATCTGGGAGTATCTGAAAGGAGTAAAAGTCTTCGGAAGTAGTTTACTCTCGCATGGAAGTCGCCGAGTGTTGACTTGAATAGTAGTTTACTACGAAAGTAGATCTTACTCCAGGTTGGTGCATGCCGCCCATAGTGTAACAACCTCTGAATCTATTTTAAATTATGACACATCACTATTACTAGTTTCTCAATCTTCAAATTAATGATCTGGACTAACAAGTCTAAAAGAAGCAAAGAGCATATAATTTGGAAACAAGTTGACGATGGGAGCAAACCATTCTCCCGAAACGCGTTCAAAGTAAGTACCTTTTAGTGATGTAGTGTAACAACCTCCGACTCTCTTTATTTTAAATTCTTTACTTATCTTTTTAATTTATAATGTAATAAGATAAGTGAAGAATTGTTGCAAATATTTATTCTTATATTTATTGTAAACATGTTTTAATAATGTTATGTGAATACATTACATACTCTAATAATGCAAGAGCTGTGAGAATAATAAGTTTTAAGTTGCTAACAATGAGGTAATAATGAGGTAACCTTGTAGCAATAATGAGATTGAGAGTTTGAAAGTTATTAGTCATGATTAGAGCAACGATAATGTAATTTCTGTAACAGTTTAAAATTAGCCAATCAACAGCAAAGAAAAGCTTTAAGTAAAATGCAGATATTCTATTGGACTAGAATTAGCCAATCAGAGATTTGAAATACGAAGCTTACAGGTTTAATGGTTGAAACATGTTCAGTTGCTGGCAAACCTTGGTAGTGACCAGATGGAAGATGTGTTCTCTACACAAATATTACATGTGAATCATAAAATATGTATACGCGCTAAGTGAAAGTATTAAAGAATCTCACAGCTCTTAAAAAGTGTAGTGCTTTATTAAATTGTGCATAGGATAAATAACAGAAGTGAATTTATTTAAAGGTGAGTCGGAATTGTTACACTAACATCACTTAAGTTTACTCACTTAACATGTTTCGGGAAACCGTTGTTCCCATCCTCAGAAGGTTAATTCGACTGGCCCGTGTTGTTGGTGTTTCCGTTTTTTGGACTGGATCCTGTGGCCATAAGAAGACCCATTTAAATCACATTTAAAAGCCTTCAATCAAACCATCCAGGAAAGCAAAACTATAACAGACACTGATAAATCTAGATTAAAACCAGACCACCCCACTTTACCAAGAATGTATGCTCTACCTAAAACACACAAACCGGGTAATAAGATGAGACCAATCGTCAGCAATATTGATTCTCCTACCTACAAACTGGCAAAATGGTTAGTACAGAGATTCTCTTCACTACCAAAATTCAATAGCAAAAACATAATGAATTCAGAAGATTTAATACAGAAGATAAAATCCCTGGAACTCGAACCAGAAGACAGATTAGTTTCCTTTGATGTCACTGCACTATTTCCAAGTGTCCCTACAGATCAACTCCTGCGTCAATTAAAGAAATGGCTACAGCAGACTAACCTACTTGAAGAAGAAATAGAAGACCTCATACACCTTACCAAGTTATGCATTGCACAAAATTGTTTTAGTTTCAATAAGAAGTTCTATCAACAACCAACTGGTCTAACCATGGGCAACCCACTTTCACCCTTCTTGGCAGATTTATTTATGAGCTACTTAGAAACACACATAACAACTTCCTTTCCATACATGTTTAAAGTTTGGCACAGATATGTTGACGACATCTTCGCTGTTGCCCCTAATAGGTTCATACAAGACTCCTTAGCCTTACTAAACCTACAGAACCAATCAATAAAATTCACCATAGAAATAGAAAAAGAAGGCATGCTACCATTTTTAGACCTAAAAATCATCAGAGAACAAAAGAACCTAACCTTTGGCATATACAGGAAGCCAACACACTCTACTAATTACATAAAAAATAAGAGTTTCAATCCAACCACACACAAACATGCAGTACTAAACAGCCTAACACATAGACTGGTATATACCCCCTTAAATAAAAAAGAATACCAGTTAGAATACCAGCATATAGTAGACACAGCAATACATAATGGGTACAACAAAGCAACTATTGACAAAAAAATTGCAAAATTCAAACGACAGATGCACATCAGAAACACAACAAATCTCATCCAGCAAGATAAAGAGCTAAAGTTCAAGAAATTCACATACCACCCAGGAACATTTCCAAATTTAAGAAGATTTTCATGAAACATAACATCAGCCTAGCTCCACAGAACAAATTTAACATACAGAAATTACTTTGTAACAAGTTAAAAGACCCCATTCCACAAGACAAAAAAGCTGGAATCTATAAAATCAATTGTTCAGATTGCAATAAAGTATACATAGGTAAGACAAAAAGAAACTTAGAAACTAGGCTAAAGGAGCACATGAGATGTATTAAATACAAACAAATGGACAAATCTGCAGTTTCACACCATTTTTGGATCACTAATCACAACATCAAACCCAATATTACATTAGTCAAGCCAGCCAAATTTGCAGCCGAAGTCAAGCCAGCCAAATTTGCAGCCGAATTAGATGCATGGGAGAAGATCACCATTCTAAAACACAACACAAATCTAATGAATTTTGATTTGCCGCCACCAAATCCTCTCTGGAAGTACATTTCTCCACCACAAGATGCCACCACAGGATCCAGTCCAAAAAACAGAAACACCAACAACACGGGCCAGTTGAATTAACCTTCTGAGGATGGGAACAACGGTTTCCCGAAACATGTTAAGTGAGTAAACTTAAGTGATGTTAGTGTAACAATTCCGACTCACCTTTAAATAAATTCAATACACATCACTGTTTCTAGCTTCTTTTCATTACAATATATACGTAATTTAAGACCAACAAGTCACAAGAAGCAAAAATTTATAATTGGCCACCACGTGGAAAAGATACAAGTCATGGCAGAAAACAAGGTAAGATTAGAAACCCTAAATTTCAATACAGATTTCAGTGCAATAAAAAGTGACATCAAAAGATACCAAAAAATTGAAGAAAAGAGAAAAAACACATTTGCGGACATCCGTTTTTTAAACCTATGCATACAAAGCAAAGTCACACCAAAGTTTGTAAGGAGAATTGTAAAATATGACAAAAACAGCAAACACCAAACATCAGCCGATAAAAAAGTAATAATAATTGAGAGAAACAACCACTACGCAAAATTACAAAAATTGGAACTGGAATTATATGCTCTTCACCTTAAATTAACGGACACACTTGGCTACCCACTTTGGCAAAACATGCAATCAAAATTCCTCACCATTCTTAGCTACAGGATGAAAACAAAAACACTGAAATTAAAGAAAAAACTAGACATACTACGCCGGAAGCAACATTCATATAAACCTAACCTAAAAAATGAAAAAACGACGCCATACCCAGACGTAATTAATCTTTCAAATGTAACTTTCACCAAAGCGGAATTATCGGTATTAAACCTTGGCCTAAAAACATGTGTTGACTACACAAAAACAACCGATGAAATAGTCGCAGACATTGAGATTGCTACTTACAACCTAAATGAAAATAGTAAAACCACTATAAAAAAAGAATGTGAAATGGTTCTCCAAGAAATACAAGCAGATAAACATAACAATTTCCCAACCAAACATGTGATCAAAACATTAAAATCAAAACCAGTAGTATACTCAAAAGCTGACAAGGGAAATAAACTAGTTGTACTGCAAAAAGATGATTATATTGCCAGAGTAGAAAATATGCTGCAACAAGAAAATTACATACAAATTCAAGAAGACCCATTAAAATCACATTTAAAAGCCTTCAATCAAACCATCCAGGAAAGCAAAACTATAACAGACACTGATAAATCTAGATTAAAACCAGACCACCCCACTTTACCAAGAATGTATGCTCTACCTAAAACACACAAACCGGGTAATAAGATGAGACCAATCGTCAGCAATATTGATTCTCCCACCTACAAACTGGCAAAATGGTTAGTACAGAGATTCTCTTCACTACCAAAATTCAATAGCAAAAACATAATGAATTCAGAAGATTTAATACAGAAGATAAAATCCCTGGAACTCGAACCAGAAGACAGATTAGTTTCCTTTGATGTCACTGCACTATTTCCAAGTGTCCCTACAGATCAACTCCTGCGTCAATTAAAGAAATGGCTACAGCAGACTAACCTACTTGAAGAAGAAATAGAAGACCTCATACACCTTACCAAGTTATGCATTGCACAAAATTGTTTTAGTTTCAATAAGAAGTTCTATCAACAACCAACTGGTCTAACCATGGGCAACCCACTTTCACCCTTCTTGGCAGATTTATTTATGAGCTACTTAGAAACACACATAACAACTTCCTTTCCATACATGTTTAAAGTTTGGCACAGATATGTTGACGACATCTTCGCTGTTGCCCCTAATAGGTTCATACAAGACTCCTTAGCCTTACTAAACCTACAGAACCAATCAATAAAATTCACCATAGAAATAGAAAAAGAAGGCATGCTACCATTTTTAGACCTAAAAATCATCAGAGAACAAAAGAACCTAACCTTTGGCATATACAGGAAGCCAACACACTCTACTAATTACATAAAAAATAAGAGTTTCAATCCAACCACACACAAACATGCAGTACTAAACAGCCTAACACATAGACTGGTATATACCCCCTTAAATAAAAAAGAATACCAGTTAGAATACCAGCATATAGTAGACACAGCAATACATAATGGGTACAACAAAGCAACTATTGACAAAAAAATTGCAAAATTCAAACGACAGATGCACATCAGAAACACAACAAATCTCATCCAGCAAGATAAAGAGCTAAAGTTCAAGAAATTCACATACCACCCAGGAACATTTCACAAATTTAAGAAGATTTTCATGAAACATAACATCAGCCTAGCTCCACAGAACAAATTTAACATACAGAAATTACTTTGTAACAAGTTAAAAGACCCCATTCCACAAGACAAAAAAGCTGGAATCTATAAAATCAATTGTTCAGATTGCAATAAAGTATACATAGGTAAGACAAAAAGAAACTTAGAAACTAGGCTAAAGGAGCACATGAGATGTATTAAATACAAATAAATGGACAAATCTGCAGTTTCACACCATTTTTGGATCACTAATCACAACATCAAACCCAATATTACATTAGTCAAGCCAGCCAAATTTGCAGCCGAATTAGATGCATGGGAGAAGATCACCATTCTAAAACACAACACAAATCTAATGAATTTTGATTTGCCGCCACCAAATCCTCTCTGGAAGTACATTTCTCCACCACAAGATGCCACCACAGGATCCAGTCCAAAAAACAGAAACACCAACAACACGGGCCAGTTGAATTAACCTTCTGAGGATGGGAACAACGGTTTCCCGAAACATGTTAAGTGAGTAAACTTAAGTGACGTTAGTGTAACAATTCCGACTCACCTTTAAATAAATTCAATACACATCACTGTTTCTAGCTTCTTTTCATTACAATATATACGTAACAGAAGTGAATTTTAAAAACTTAAAAATCTGTGTAACTCTACATTCTTGTTGCACCACGCCCTGCTTAAGAAATACATGACTCTACAAACATTACTGATGCAGCCGAGGCAAATTCAAACATAAATAATATATAGAAGCAGTTTTATAACAAAGTTAAATATTATACTGTAAAACTTGGAGTGTAACAACAAAAACACATATTTAAATCAGCTTCTCATACGTAGCAGAATATTGCGTAACAACAGTAACTATTACGTAATTAACACATTCAAACCGACGTCCAAAGTTTGTTACAAACTTAAAGTAAATTCCAAGAACAATACTTCAAGTTAGGCTTCCAATGCATGAAGCTTAATAAATTACGTAAACAACTCATCTACTCCAAGTTGGCTTCCCAAGTGTGTGCCTAACATCAACAGTAAAACAGCAACAACAATAAACTCCAAAAGTTGAAGAACATAACTACTTCAACTTGAGCATAAAAGTTATAGATGTGGTCATACATATACAAATTTCACTAAATTATTTACCTCAGACATAGTTTCGAGGAATATCTTTGTCAGCTGACTATGACGGGATAGCCTGTCCCCAGATGATCATGGCTACTACTTTTCCCTCTTGGTGGTTGTGAGCTTAGCTGATTTATGTGCTACCTGGAAATAAGGGTTACAAAGTCCTTCTCCTGGATCTACCAGATATGGTACCATTATGTGGACTACATATTTGCCATAATTCTGGAAAAACATTTGTCTATTTATTTTCAATCATACAATACACAAAGTAAAGCAGTGGTATTGTAGATCACGTCAAAGTGTTAATTGCAATAATACAGTAATAATAATAATGATAATAATAATAATAATAATAATAATAATAATAATAATAATATATACAAGCTCATAGTGGCCATCATAACTAGTGCAATGATAAAGGTAAAAATAAATTATATACACAGAATACTTATTACTTATACAACTTATAATTATTAACACACAAGAATAACAAGAGCTATAGGATATAGATGCAATACCAAGTTAGCATATTAAAGAATATTTGTACTGTGATTTAAAAACTCTTGTGAGTTATAAATGCGGTGCGTTAATAAATGCTTTTTGAGTGCCTTTTTAAAATGATTTGTATCATATATTCTCTTTAAATCTGCTGGCAGTGAGTTAAAGAATTTAGAACCTGCATGGATATTTTTATTTCCAAAAGTACCTCTGTATGAATTCATAAAAAAGTCACTTTGACTTCGAGTAAAATGCCTGTGCACATCTTTGTTCAATTGAGGGGTTTCACTAGAGTTTTTAGCATACATAATAATATAATTTATATGTATACAAAATAGTGGTAGAATTTTAAACTGTTTAAAGTATGGTCTACAAGATTCTAAACTATTTATTCTGGCTAGAACCCTTACTGCTCTTTTCTATAGTAGAAAGATCTGCATGAAATATGTTGGAGATGCCTGGAAACATATAAGAACCAACTATCAAGTTTACTATTGAAGCAGAAACTGAAAAACAACTACCATTCCTAGACCCCAAAACCCAGAAATGCAATGGAAATCTCACCTTTGGCATATATAGAAAATCCACACACACCGACAACTATGTAAAATCCAATAGTTACAGTCCAAAGTCACACCAGTATGCAGTTTTCAACAGTTTAATACACAGGCTTTTTTCACCTACGTCTCAACAAGGCAGAATTCAACACAGAAAAGGAGAATGTTCTACAGAATAGCAGAAAATAATGGATTCAATAGAAAACCAGTGTACAAAAAAAGCTGAAGACAATACAAGAAACCACCAAACTGTCAGCATAAAAAGAAAAATACACATGCAGGAAGTTTTCACATCCCACCCCAAAGCCCACGACCAGTTCCACAAAATATTCAAAGAGCACAACATCATTCTAGCACCCTAAAACCCATCCAAAACCTACTACAGTAGAACTTAAGGATATACCTATAGTTATACCAACTATAGAAAAATTAGGAATATACCAATTTAGCTGCAAAGGCTGCAACAAAATCTATATTGTAAAAACAAAAAGCAAATTAGAAACAAGGCCAAAGGAACATCTCAGGAATCTGAAATATAAAGAGGAAGAAAAATCTGCAGTGGCAACTGACTTTTGGCTAGAAAATCATGAAATTCATCTGCAACTGTACGTTTAAAAAGCACTTCAAACAAAAAAAAAAACATCTTAATAGTTCTTAGAGAACAATTTCATTTTGAAAAACAAAGACAGAGTCTTCAATTTTGAGTTACTACCAAGTGAAACCTCAGCAAGAAGTTCCTCAAAAAGCCACCAGAAGATGACAACAGCACAGCAATCTCCAGCAAAAGGATACCATGCTCATCAGGTTGATAATGGGAGCGATTGAGCTCTCAAAACGTGTCCCATTTTATAAAAATTATGATTAATAATGATATGTATATGTTTACACCTTTTCGTAACAGAACAGGATCGCAATAACGATCAACAAGGAGATTGAAATTTTGGAATTGTGAAGGCCAAACCGGCTGCTTCACAATTTCATAACCCTGGGCTGTACCATCTTTTAGAGAAAGGCATAGAAATGTTAAAGGATAAATATTCAAACATAGAAACTATAATAATGGGTGATTTTAACGTAAGAATAGGGGAAAGTGATAAGCAGAGAAATAAACTAAAACTATTAGAGAAAATAATGTGAGTAAAATATGGAAGGGTATAAAATCTAAGTACAAAAAATATGAACTTAAATCTAATGTAGATCAAAAGGGCGGGGTAAGAGAAGATATACAACATATGCAAAGAAACAGAGATTAGGAGAAAAGAAAGTTTATGGTATGGAATGAATAGAAATAAAGGGATATATACAATTTTAGACAAAAACTGTAAAGATGGTTAAAAGAGGAAAAATAATGCAAATATAAATAAATATAAGAATTACTAATTGTATTAACATGTAATTTACATGACTGCCCATCTTAATGGCCAGGGCCAAATGGAGAAGGCAACCTAACATGTAGTAACTATGCATTATTACTATTATAACCAAAGGAGGGGAGATGACTATAAAATGGCCAGGGCCAGAAGCAGTCACTCCCAATACGATTGTAATTATCTTGGCACTCATTAAATATTACGATTAATAATAACTGAAGTGCAGAATGAACATAACTTCATTTTTCAGCACTGTAACAGTCATTATCAACATAGCCACTATGAATGGATACCAGAAAAAAACAATAGATAAGAAGATAGAAAAGTTTGAAAGACAGAAATACATCCAACAAACAACAACTTTACTCAGACAACAAAAACCACAAGCATATAGGAAATTCACTTATCACCCTTGGACACATTATAAATTTCAAAGGATTTTCAAGAAATACATCACCACCCTGTCTCCACAGAATAACCACAATATACAGAAACTACTATGCAACAGAACAGAAGATCCTATCCCCAACGATAAATCAGCTGGTATATATTGAATTGTTTGTAATGACTGTAACCTGGTATACATAGGAAGAACCAAAAGAAATCTTGAAATAAGACTTAAAGAGCATATGAGATGCATTTACCAAAAGCAGCCAGATAAATCAGCAGTAGCACATCATTTCTGGCCTTCAAACCATGATATCACTCCGAACATAAAACTCTTAAAACCGATCAACAGCAGCAACATCTGGGAAAAAATACATATTGTCAAACACAGGAATCACCTAATGAATTTCGAACTGCCGCCACCCAGCAGCCTTTGGAGGTTCATCAGCCCAGCACCAGAGAACACCACTAGCCACACATATTCCCCAGACAATGACCAGCAAAATCAATTGAGGACATGCTGACGATGGGAGCAAATCGTCTCCCGAAATGCGTTCAAGTAAGAACATTTTAGTAATGTAGTGTAACAACCTTCAACTCTTTTTATTTTAAATTTTAACAGATGTTTGGTTAACTTTCTTGTGGACTCATCAGCACTTTATTCCATTTTCTCTCTCTTGCAGAACCTTCACCAGAACATTGAGACATCAGCTAAGAGCAGTGCCACTATGGAGGAAGGGAGAAGCAACCATAAGGCAGCCAGTTTTTGTTTCTGATGTAGCTGCTGGTATTGTAAATGCTATCAAAGAGCCAGATAATGCTGGGAAAGTTTACCAAGCTGTTGGGTATGAACAATTTTCAGTAAAATTATGGCCGGTTTCACAACAGATGCTAAATTTTAACACAATGTTAATGTAATGTAATTTATTTGCATCCAGTTATCAACTTTACATTGATTTTGGACAAGTCAGTCTTATTTCTAAATTATTTACAATTAGAGATTTTTACAATTTATACATTCATAGCTCATTTAAATCATACAGGCCCTTATTTATTAGATACTCTTTTAATTAATGTTTAAATTGTATTTTTGAAGTATTTGCAACAGTTTTTAATTGTAATGGTAATCTATTAAAAACCTTTATTCCTCTTAAGCTAACATCTTTCTCAGTAATACATCTCTTGAAATTATGCCTGTAGAAATCAGAGTTGCTCCTTGTGTTATATTCATGTAGTTGATAATTTCTTGTTAAGTTCTGTTTATCAATTATATACAGTATAGTCCTATAAACATACAGAGAATAAATGGTAAATATTTTTTTATTGATAAATATCTCCCTGCATGGATCTCTTGGTTTTAATTTAAATCTAAGTCGGATGCACTTTTTTTGAAGAATAAATATTTTATTCATGTGTGTTTTTACAGAACAGCCCCAAATTTCTATTCCATACACCAAATGTGAATAAATACAACCAAATTAATGAGTTTCAAAATATGCATATCCCCATACAATACATCTGAAAATACTTTAATAGAAAAATTGATTTGCTGATGTCACTGCAGGTACCCATTTCAGTTGATTATCCACAACTATGCCTAAAAATGTATGTGATTTTACTTCCTCTATAGCAAGGGTGGCTAAAACAACTTCCTTCCGCGAGTCACCAAATATGCAACATGCACTGCATCACTCAGAAGCATGTGAAAAACAAATGTACGGTTGCAGAGAGGGAACGGCACCTACGAGTCAAAATTACTCATGAGTCATGTTTTCACCACCTCTGCTCTATAGTATTACCTTGGATTTGCAAACTCAACTCATATTAGAAATCTATTTGTTTATGGTATTGAATTGCATCATTTTTGTTTTTCCCATATTGCATTTAAGATTGAGGGCATCAAAATATTTTAATATTAAGGAGGTAGAATTGTTCATAGTTATATTCAATCTTTCTATGTTTTCACTCCAGCAGACGGCAGTTGTATCATCAGCATAGATAACAATGGATGTATTTAATGTTTGGGTGATATTATTAACGTATATGATGAACAATAAGGGGCCTAATACTGTCCCTTGAGGCACTCGATATTTAACTGTTTCTATTTCTGACCGTATTTTGTTAATAAATTTACCTTTTTTTATGGTTGATTTCCGTTAACTGTTTTCTCTTATGAGATATCTACCAATTAATTTATTTGGCAAACCCCTTATCCCATAATTTTCCAATTTGTTCAATAGGATTTTGTGATCAACACAATCGAAGGCTTTAGATAGGTCAAAGAATAGGGAGCTAACCTTGTGATTACATTCCAGTTTTTTTGTAAACTGATTTAACACTGAAGTTAAGACAAATTCTGTTTCATCAAACAATGTTAACTTTAACAATGTGTTAAAGTCGGTATTGAGTTAACATCCCCGTACCCCTGTTTTAGGGCATTTAACAAATGTTAGAGGTTGGAAAATGGCTGCCGCAAGCCAAGCTGTTGATTCAAGTTTGCTACAATTGGCATTTTTTAATGCTATTCGTAATAGAAGAGTAGTCATATGTAATAATAAATTTGAAACCCTGTAAAAAGAGGTATTTTTAAAGCAATATATGTCATGAGCATGGTTTTATGGGAAATACGAGAGGTTAGAATACTACCAACAGAAGCATGTCTCTTTTTCCTATGCTACGAGTGTTAATTAGTTACTTAGATTTTATGCTGCTAACATTTTTCATTTTCTTGTGATAATGTTGGTATTTCCAAAGCTACCGTTCGTGGGTTTATCCGAAAAGTTTCCAAAGCAATTGCTTCAAGAAACAAACATTATTTTTTTCAGATCTGCTTGATTAATCAGGGATAACACAATTTCGTCCACTTTAGTTTCAATGCAGTGTCCACCACCAGTTTTAAACCGTCAAATGCTCTTTGCACCTAATGTTTGTTGTGCTGCACTTTGTTAGCATAAAATTGCCGCAGTTACTGTCTGTGACTCAGGAGTTTAGCTTTGTCCTTGGGGTTGACATAAGCAAACCTGAGAGAGCGTTGTGTTATTCTTTCCTATTGCTTTATTGTTTTACAACCTGTTCCAAAAGTACATATCCTTTCTTTCAGCGACAACAAATATTAGGCTAAGTAAAATCAATAGTACATTATTACCGCATCAAACAAAACAATTATGATCATACTTTCAATAAGTGAACTTGTAAAGCCTGTATACATGTAAAACAGTATATATATGACAATATAAATGTGGAATGTTATTTTACTAACCTGATTAATCCAAAGGGTGTGCAAGATCTGATGCAGACCATTCGGAGTCCGAGTCATCGGATGATATCCCTTCGTGCTCATCAGAAGAACTGTCGTTTGCATTTGAAATAATAATCTGATTGATCACATCAGAAACCACACGATCCTTGGACCAGTAACCATCTTCTAATTTTCTAACATGCCGGTGATATCCTACCCAGTGTTCTGCAGGTACCGCAGAGATTCCTTCGTTGGTTAAACTCAATAAACGAGATAACGAAAATTCCCCAGTAACATTGCGCTCCCTTATGTAGTGCTTTACTGTCGCCCATGCAAGCTCAATGGGATTAAGATCGCAATTGTAGGCGGCAGACACAGAGTGGAGTGTCCATGTGCATTGAGGATGCGGTCAATCTTAAATACCTTTTCTCTTGGTTTGTTCATTTCTATCAAAGAAAACAGTTGATGCTTTAGCATGCTTTCTTCACAATGAACTCCATTTTTCTGAAGCCATGACATCATGTTAACTTTAGTGATGTATTTATTTGGGGGCTTATTGAGTGATGAGGAGCATTATCTAGAATGATTACAGATTATTCCGGAAGATTTGAAATCAATCGTTCATTCACCCATTGTTCGAAGTTGACACTGTTCATTTGCCCATGGTAATCACCTGTTACTGATCCTGCCTTGTAAATCAGCAATGCTCCAGAAATAAATCCATTCTCGGAGCATGCGTGAACAACAATGAGTCTGTTTCCTGCGCTACCATCAGTAAGCACCCCTGTGATCCCATCAACTTGCCAACATTTCTTGAATGTTAAATTACTGTCCATCCACGTTTCATCCAAATAAACGATATCCCTGCCTTGTCTTCGGTATTCCCTTAGCTCAGCTAAGTATTTGCATCTCCATTCAACAATTCTTGGCTTTTCGATTAAGATCGTTCTGTTACCTCCGCACTTGCGCCATCTAAATCCCAATTTCCGAATAACTCTCCTTAAAGACTGTACCCACCAAGGAAATTGTATCTTACTTCTAACTACAGGAAGTAACTTTCTGCATGTCGGAACTATCTTTTTATTGACGTAGAAGTCCATTATTATCCGCTTAATGATGCATATGTCGAAATCGTCTGTTTCTTTCTGGATTTCGAGGTCTTGTCTTGCCTTGCCTGGAGTGTGTAAAGGGCTTCCTTCTGTTCTCTTCGCACTTTCTTGTCTTATATTCTTAATTGTTCCCACAGACACACCACAGTAATTTGCTGTTCTCTCATCCGCTCACGAAATTACTTGTTTCTGCTCTGCTTCCTTTTTGCATTGCTCGTTTACATGGTTTATTATTTTGCAAGCCTCGCTATGAATGGTTTTTCCCTTTTTCCGAAAGTTAGCCATTTCACTAATGAATTATATTAATTTGACACTCGCGATACAACGCGTTTAACACTAGCATCCACTGACACTGCCTGCAGTAAGACTGCACTTGTTGGCAATATTTTTGAACTGTTGGTGTTACACTATCTACACGTTACGCAAGAAGCTACCCAGTCCACTGCACGCTTGCAGTTCAAGGACAAAGTCAATCTCGTGGGTCACTGACAGTACTTACTGGGCTTAGGGAAACGCATTCATTCCAATTAAATTACTCACGGATTTTGTCCCAGGCTGCAATCTCATCCTTTAATGTAAGACCGTCAGCTTTTTCACACTTAATAATACGTCTATACTATTAACCAGATGTTAATTAATGTGTTTCAAATGGTGAAGCATTTATTTCAGTTGACATCGCGATTCTAACCTCAAACAGCCGGGAACATCACATGGCAGTTGCCATGAATGTAAATAGTTGTCGGCTATTGACACAAAGAGCACAGCGATACATAGACAAAAGTGCATCGGAGTATGTTCAAAAGCAGTGTAGTTCAGTCACCGCTTTCTTGAAAGCTAGTGTTTGCAGTTGTCTTTGACTAACAAAATGTTAGCTAACAATTTGCTGTAAAAGCTTGGTGAAATGCAAAAATTTTAAACTTATGTTAAACTTTGAACACCTGGTTAACAAACAAGATGTTAAGAGTATTTTTAACATTGGTTGTATTAGATTGTGATTACAATTAACTTCTCTCTATGGCTTATGTATTTTGTTTTTCACACTAAACCATAGCGGAAATCGTATATTGTATTGGCTTGAAAATAAGTGCACTTTTGGTCCAAATTTCAATGTCAAAATGTCTGGTTGTGCCTATCTTGTCTGTTTACATACCGTTGCTGTTAAAATCTATGCTCATTTGGAACTGAAACTGTTAGCATTTTACGAGGGCAGATCAAAAAGTAATGCACAATAATTTTTTTCTACCTTGACATTGCAGCTGGAATGTTGCAGTTTCACACAGATATAGTTTGAACTTTTCACTACAGAGGATATTTTTTGTTTCATGTGCAGCTCTAGCGAGAGAAGCATGAACTACGCTACAAAGATAGTGCGCATGTTACTGCCGTCCACGTGTGAAGAGCAGAGAGGTGTGATTCGATATTTGTGGGCCAAAGGGCGTAAACTGATTGATATTCACAGGGACATGCGTGGCGTGTATGGACCGTAGCAATGTCTCCAGGTGGTATGCATTCTTCCTAGAGGGCCCTGTGAACCTGAGTGATTCGCCATCTCCGGAGGCCAGTAACAGCTGCAACCCCGATGAATATCGGAGGCATTGAGGCTGCAATATTGAACGACCGGCATGTGTAACTGCGAACCTTATTGCAACAGTTCAACATTTCCTATGGTGCAGTGTACGATATTGTTCGACACGTTGAAATTTCGTAAAGTTAGTGCTTGTGGGTGCCTAAGAGCCTGACAGACAACCAAAGGGCCAGCGAATGATGATGAGCTTGTATTACCTAACGCGGTACACCCGAAACCAAGCAGGCAAGTATGGAGTGGAAACATGCTGGTTCCCCAGTGAAGAAAAAATTCCAAGTGATTCAATCTGCTAGGAAAGTGCTTGTGATGGTGTTGTATTGGTGGACTTTGCTGAACACAGGACCACTTTGAATGCTGCAGCGTACATGAAAACTTTGGTGAAGTTGCAACGTGCCCTTCGTGACAGACGCCACAACATGAATGCTGAAGATGTCAAAATTCTTCATGACAATGCTCGCTCCCATGTTGCTGCTGCTGTTCTTCATAAAATCACCAAATCCAGCATCCACCATACAGTCCGGACTTTCTTCTGTTTGGTCCCATGAAGAAATTCCTGACCAGCCAATGCTTTGTGACAGGTGTGGAAGTGAAATCATCAGTCCGCAGATAGTTATACTCCCAAGGAAACGGACTTCTACGAACAGGGTATATTGAAACTGGTATCATGATGGGAGAAATGTGTTGAGAAAGTTGGTGACTACGTCGAAAAGTAGGTAAAAGGTGTAAGTTCATTTGTGTTTTGTTGTTTTAACTATTAAACTTTTTTTGTACAAAAATTATTGTGCGTTAGTTTTCGATCCGCCCTCGTATTATGCAACAATGTACTTATACTAGCATTTTGGAGTTACCATTGTGTATATTGTTTCATTAGCTTCTATCAAATGTGCTGGATGGCTGCGAGGATGACATATTGTGGGAGGAGAATGAATAGAACGGTAAGAGTGATGAAGTGAATACTGGTAGTGATGTCAGTGAATAATGTAGAGTATTGTTTGGTGCAAATGTGATGCACCATATGCTAGGAAAAATGTTTGCATACATGGAAGTATAAGTAAACAAACATATATACTTATTTTGCTTGCCTCAATCCAGATGCAACTTAATTTGGTAGCAAGCTTCTTTTTTATTTCCTACCCCCCCCCCCCCAAATTTTAAGGGTGCAGCTTATATGCAAGGTTAACTTATTTTCGGTCCAATACAATATTCCTCTATGGCTATTTGCAAAGTTTGGCGCTGCGCTCTAGCACCAAAATTGCAAAACAGTTCTTCTCACAAAATTAATGAAAAATAAATGGAATGATCAAGTAGGGAAATACAGTAGAATGCGATAGAGCGATAATGGAAAAGTTAATAAAAGCTGCAGATGTGCAATGTTTTTGTTTCTCTGGGTTAATTCTTTTGTGGTAACCTAAAAATATATTTTGTGTCTTAGCTCCTTTAGCTCTGACTGACTTAGTTGAATTATTCACAGTTGAACAGTACAATTTGTGCACCATGCCTTTTTCACTATAAGCTGAAAGGAAAAGTAAACAAAACTTAAATGTATCACTGCCGAGCACATGGCAGCACCACGTGGAGGATGACGGGAACCAAGACCCGTGAAATTGCTTCAGACAGAATGCGAATACAGTATATTGCGCAGCTTGGGGATCATTAACTTTTAAAAACATTGTATATCTTATCCCTATACTTGTGGCAGTAATTTGTATCACAACAATGTAAATGCCAGAGTGATTGTAGTGTAAATAAGCATTATTGTATGACATTGATTTGAGATATTTGTTAATTATAAGCATTGTTAGGAAATAAGTTTACACAGCCTCACTGAAACTGACAATAAGAGCTGGTAACAATGAGCGAGGGGGTGAGTTGTTTATTAATTAGAAGAGGCAAGCAAATGACATCAGATTGGCACGCTTTTCTGTAGAAATGGAGGGAATTTCTTCCCTAGAGCATATGTTTTCGTAATTTTTGATTGGATATAAAAATAGACGCTAATGTTGGCGCATTTTATTAACCAATAGCAGCTCTGTTATAATCTTTAGGCATATTAGGGTGTGGGAGTATAAAAAGCTAAAGCCAGAGGCAAGTATTGTCCAGTTCAACAAAATCATCCACGTGTTACACGTCGCTGAGTCCAACAGAATCATTCAGAAGTTAAACGTCGCTTAGTTCATCAGAATCGTTCGCGAGTTGCACGTCGCAATTCTACAGAATCTCTCGCGTCTTAAAGTTTGTTATAAATGTGAAACACGCGAATTAATAATCTGCAGCAAATAAGTGATTATGGTGATATTAGAAAATATAACAGTTTCAGTCTGGCGTGTATCAAAAGTCAATATGTGAAATTGAATAATGTGTGATGACAATAAAAGTGTAAAAACAAATTCTTTTATCAGTGTTATCTTTCAGTAACAAATCCTTTCCGTTTACACACCCTGTTCAAGAGATGTGCTCGACCGAGAAATAATAGCTAGCCGGAGGACAATGAACCCAACATTCAAAGTAGTAATACAATAACAGGCGCCCAGCAATAAGATAACACAAAGTGACTGCGACAAATTGGCTTCCATACGTAGGGCATATAAACATGAAGCATCCTACAACTACCTAAAAATATACCACTTCATATTTTGCCTTACATTCTAAACTTCTAACACATAATACTAGAGTAGACAAATAGTAGTTGTACATGAACAGTTTGGCGTTTGTGTTTAAAGGTACTGGATTAAACTGTTCTTAACTTCAGGCTTTAGAAATCCTTCATCTAATGCCTAATAGCAGTATACCACCTTTGCTTTAACTTTTTAAGAGTCAACAAGTTAAAAAAACGATTAGCACTATAGGTTAAAACACAACAGAAAACAAACGCGACCCAAGCTATCAGAGCAACAATTCTGCATCACTAACAGAGAAGTTCAATTATTGCTAAACAATGGCCAACCATATTCATTGTCGATTAAAGGTGGGTACTTTTCACAGAATTTGTTAAAAGACAATTGCCTTCTTTCCATTTCCCGTGTTTATGTTTTCCACAGTGGCAGAGGATTCTCTGCTGGAAATCGGAAACAAACTGCAGCGCCTGCGTATAGCCTCTTAAACTCTCTGCTGTAACGATTCATTTAGTTACAGGTGAATCTGAACAAACACATTTAGTTTCATAAATCGAACTGTTACAATAATGAGTATTTTAAATTTCTCTGCACGAGAATAACCACAAAAACGTTACGATCTGAACTGTTTTTTGTAGAGGAAGAGATGACATGTTAAGTGGAAAAGGTTGTAGTTTGCCCATCAGCCAATGAGGTGTTGCCTTGTCACGTGGTTTTGTTTACTTCTCCTTTCAGCTTATAGTGAAAAAGGTATAGTGTACAGTGCTGAAAAGTAGTCATTTTTATTTGGCTGTTTATGTTACAGGCCAAAACGCTATAAACTTGGTGATCTTGTTGACTGGATCTATGGAGTGATGCGCAAGGATGCAAAATGGGGATATATCAGATATGATATGCGCTATGATCCCACATTCTTAGCCAAAGCTTGGCTAACTGGGAAGATATCTCCAGCATGGCCTGTTGCAATCCTGCACTTGGAAGGATTGGAGTTTGTAAGTAGACATATAAGCAAATGAAGCTGGTAGCACCTTAACAGTGAAACAAATATGACAAGTATAATATAATCTGGATAAATTAGGAACTGTACTGTAATGTTTCACTTTTTAACGCTTTGCCACTCCTATTTAAAGCATTAGTGCATGGCCTGGAAGGCTGTTTTTTAAAAGGGCATTTAAATTCAATTGCCTCTAGAAGAGAATATATATAAAAATATCTGATGTGATACATACACATGACTTTCTCTACTCTTGTACAAACTATTTTTACCAACGCTTATTCTTCATATGCTTCATGTTAATCGAGATGTTAATCTTATTGCTAATTTTCTTGTAGATGCAAGGGGAATTGGTAGGCTTTAAGCAATCGTCAAATATTTTAAGAACTGGTTGCTGTGTGGCGCATTCCATTCTCTTTGTATGTCCAGGACATAAAAAATCTGATGTGTTACACTCACATGACTTTCTCTACTCTTGTACAAACTATTTTTAAACTCTTATACTCCATCTGTTTCATATCAATCGAGTTAAACATTTGCAGAAATGATCTTTTGACATGCAAGGAGAATTACATTTTACACATAGCAACCAGTTCTAAAAATATTTGACTATAGCTTAAGGCGTACTATGTTCCCCTTGTTTTGTGTTTGCAAGGGCAATTTGGAAATACAGTAGCCTTTAAGCATATACATATCTCTTAATAGCTGGTTGCTAGGTGCAGCACCATTCTCTTTGCCACAGATTAATACTCTTTGCATATCCAAGACAATAAAATGAATAACGAATTCCCATTTGAGAAAATAAGTATTGAAAAATTTAAGGGAATAACAAGCAATATCTTGAAAATGGTTCACTCAACAAAAACAAAACGTATATGACATAAATTGTGTATTTTAACGCAATCTACAGTTTTTGTGCAGTCAAATTTTGTCTATCTCTTATGGTTTACCAGTTATGCAAAAGTCGTTCACAATGAAGAATACTTTTGGAGACATTCCCAGAAAATTTGAAATATACATTTCATTTGTCATGAAAATATCTTAAACAATATGATATTTTAATCAAATTCGTTGGAGCCATTTTTGAGAAAATTAAAATTTTCGAAAAATGTTTCATGTAAAGGGTAATCTGGGGTGGGGGGATTTTCTTGAAAGCCTTCGTGTCGCATCTCTGGAAGATCCTGAACCTAAATACCAAGTTTGGTGTTTATCCGACTGTTCGTTTCTGAGTTATGCTGTTCACAGACACACACACACACACACACACACACACGGACATGTTTCTAAAAATGCTTTTTTTTGGATTCAGGGGGTCTCAAAACATACACTTCTGGTGAAATCTCTATATCGAATTTTTGGGTGGAATACAATACTTCCCCTACTTACTATACGTAGTAGAGAAAGTAAAAATACAAATAAATTCTTTTTGCACTTGCACTTTTCACTGCTGATCTTACTCCAAAAAACACCCCACATGACACAATGGAAGATCCCGCTGTCTGCCCTTATAATTTGTTTATCCATTGAGATGGAGCTCTTCTCTTTTTCTCACTACATACAGCACACAGTTTTACACGACCTGAAGAAAAAGACTAGGGGTTGCGGTTCCGCTAGGCAAACTTGTTTTCCTGTGTGTACGCTTTTGAGATATAAATATTCCTTTAAGCTGATGCACTTAGTTTTCCGTGAAGGTCATTTGGCTGGCGCCATGAGCCTGCACATGCTGGTTGCTTTGTGAGGTCATACAGAATAAATGAGTTCACAATACATACATCGAATACAAATGTAATAGAGTAGAATCTCGTTAGTATGTTTTTGCAGGGACCTAAGGATTTGGGCGTCATAGGTAGGAAAACATGTTAACAAAAATACAAAATCTGCAATTTAAGAACATAGTTAAGTAATAAAATTTAATAATTATTTTGTCTCCATGGGCAGTTAAAATTGATTTCAAGTACAACTTCATACTGAATACGATCCGTGTTTCCATATTAAATTCAATTTGTGTTCAAATGGATTTGGATACACAAAACCTGAGAATAAATAATTCAAGCTTTTATGCTGACCAACTCGGATTTTTGAGGTTATAAATGTTTTTGAGAAAATAAATTGCGAATTATGGAAGTGACAATAGTGGCTTTACTGTGTGTTTTATTACACATGTGATAACATTTCCAAAATCATGAGCGTACATCGTGTTATGAGTACAATAGATGATAGTATCTGTGGCGTATTCAATACGGTAGGTGTTTCCATGCAACAAATTTCGTTCCAATCCTCTTCTGATCCTATTTTCCAAGAGGAAAGTTTTGTTTTAGCATTTTCCCCTTCTTTAAAAGTAATTTCAATCAATTTAGGTTTGCTAACAATCGTGTTTAAGGTTGACGGAGGAATGTTTAACTTCCACACTATATCCACATGTTTCATATTTGGATTGTGATCTACTTCAAGGATTTTCAGTTTTGGTTATTTACTACATTTTCTTTTTTTTCATTGCAAATGAAAAGTTGAAATACAATCTACGTATGTTTGGTCAACACTCAGCAGTAGAAACTATCGTTGGCGTTTACCACGCCAAGGTAAAGCATTCTCTATCCCGCCCACACAGATTGTGTCACACAAATACTTATATACATGCATGTGATTGGCTGCCGGTATCCACCTCGTGACGAAGGATTGACCCAAGTAGCAAATGAGGACGTCAAACTTTGAACGTGTTAAGTGCCTACTCCCACTGGACCGACCAAGGATTGGCCAAAACAGTGAATGAGGACGTCAAACTTCAAACGTAGCAAGCGGGATCAGGAAAATGCACTAAGCAAATGTTATTTATTACATTTGGTGATTTGGTACTGGGACTTTAATGATTGAACGTAATACACGGGAAAACGTGTTAATGAGGAACGTGCTAACAGATTCCACTGTATATGCGAAATCTTAGCATGGTTATTACTCTTGCCCCCATCTTTGCTTGTTTGCAAGTCATCTGACATACGTTTTCTGCCAAAATTGCCTTCATCTCTTGCTTTTCTTTGGATGAAAAGGGGTGAGAGCGCTTTTGTATAGAATTTGTAAAATTTCCGCACGTTAGATCTTTACGGGATGCGCTAGATGTAGAAGCCAGTGTCTCTCAAACTAATCCGAGTTTTGAGGAAACTTCTAACATTAGACTGAATATGTGCGACTTGTGTTAGCATTCAATGCTTATTTATGTTCATACATGTGCAGGAATGTTTACGAAGTGATTGCAGAATGTCAGGCTTTAGCCAGGTGCTGCTCCATTTTCACAATGCAACTGCCAAACATACCCAGCATTCTGGAGCATTTAGGTCAGCAGGGTACATTTAAATCTTGAGTGCATTAGAGGATTACGACTGGCAAAGTCTTAAATTCAGAACATGTTTTATGATTAATCAGTTGGATCAGTCACCACTTTTTGTTTGCTATATGTTGATTTGCTTGGTGTCACTATAATTAATGCTGCTAGGTGACGTTATTTCCAATATTAGTGTCATCTGCTGGAAGTTAACTAAATTTGTTGATGGTATTTCAGAATTCAGAACTATAATCTGCAGTTTCTTCCTACGAATTTCACTGATGCTCATCTTCCTTTTAAACTGCAGTTAACCTGTAGAACAAAATTATACAATGGATATTGTAGACTATCTGGAATGTTTCTGATTGATGATGAAGAATTAGTTGACATCAGTGGAAGGCCTTGTCGTTAAGCATTTTCCAAATTGACGTCATTTTTAAATGTGGGAATAATGTATGTAAATGTACTTGAGAGTTTATTTCCTTAAATAAGAAACGGTACAAAATGAAACAAAATAGCACAGTATCACAGAAGTTTTACTGATGCTCTTGCTAGAGCCACCTATATTTAGTAAAAATTTTTATCAGATTTCATATTCTTTTTTTGCTATTATTTATTTCATCAATTATTTTGCTATTTTTTAATTGTAGCTCCCATTAGTTGTAGCTTGTAAATGAATTAAGACATAACACCATATTGCAATAAAATATCAAGTTTAATTTTTACTTTCTCCACCAAATACAGTAAGTTGAGGCAGTATTTTTAACACTTGAATAATTTCAGTCAAATTATATAATATAAAATATAATAACAGCCCGCCTTAAAGCAACATGTGTATAATATAATATATAAAATGAATGTAACAGTCATTGTATTAATGTTTATATTATTATGTACATGTTCAATAATGTTATGTGAATGTATTACTTAATTTAATAATGTAGGAGCTGTGAGAATAATAGGTCAAAAATTGCTAACAATAAGGTAACCTTGAGACAATAATGAATTACAAAGTTTAATAATGCTACTAGTCATTCTTGGGAACAATAATGTAATATTTTTAAAACAGTTTATAAATAGCCAATCAACAACCAGAAAAAAGCTTAAGTTAAATAAAAGCATTCTATTGGAGTAGGATTAGCCAATCAGAAATTGAAATAGAGCAAATTGTACACTTTCAGAATTCAGTGCTTGTAGACAGTGTTCCTAACCGGATGCGTGACACGTCCTCGAGAAGTTTAATACGTATTCAGTGTGAGACGAAAATAGTTTGTGTTTAAAAAGTACAAGTAATTAATAAGTAATATCACAGCTCTCTATATCAGTGAAGTGTTATTTAATAGTGCGAAGGATTAATAAAAGGAGTGAAGTGAAAAATTATAATCTGTGTAAGCCTACATTCTTCAGCCGCACCACTCCCTGCAAAGGGAAACATGTCTCTACAAATTAATACTGACACAGCCAAGGCAAACAAAAATATATAATATTTAAAGAAACATTCAAAATACAAAGTTGATTCTTTAACTTGGGGCAAAGGCTACCGGAAACTTTTTACCATACGCGGTTGCAACTACTTCAAGTGTTCAGCTCCCCAACAGTCGAAATACAATACAACTCGTCCTTCAATACAACCTACTTCAAATCGGCTTACCATACATGAAGCAACAACAAGTTTCTTCAAATTAGGGGAAGTATTGCATTCCACCCAAAAATTTGGTACCAAGATTTCACCAGAAATACATTTTTTGAGGCCCTCTGAATTCAACTAAAGTAATTTTGGAAACATGTCCGTGTGTATCTCTCTGAAGAGCATAACTCCAAAATGAAAAGTCGGGTAAGTATTGGTATTTAAGTTCAGTATGTTCCAAGGATGCAACACAAAGATTTTCAAGAAAATCCCCCAACGCGCAACTACCCTTAACATATACATTTTTCGAAAATTTCGATTTTGTAAAAATGCCTCTAATGATTATGATCAATATACCGTATATTAAAGATATTTACATAAAATGTATGTCTTGAATTTTCTGGGAATAGCCTTTGAAGTCTTTTTCATTCGGAAGCATTTTTATACAGTGTTGTATAACTGGTAAACATTAAGTGATAAACGAAAACGTATTACACAAAAAATGTAGATCTCTTTAAAACACACAATCTATTTAAAATAAGGTTTTTTGTGGCATAAGCCATTTCTGAGATATCCGTTAAAGTCCTTTTAACATTCAGTTGTTTCTGACGATTGTATGGAAACAGTATGGAATTTTAAGGTCAGTGTATAGCGTCCAGCTCTTAAACATTTGACTATCGCTGTTCTCTTTGTATCTATAACAAAATGCATAACGTAGCTATTTCTGCAAAGGCTTATTTGGATTAAAATATGTAGTAGACAGAAAAATGAGTGTTAGTAAGAATAATTTGTACATCCACTAATAAACAATAGATGTTGAGAAAGTCATGTGGATGTATCACATCATATTTTATATCTTTGAGTCCATTGATGCATCCAGTCACTAAAGAAATTTTGAGAAAGCATCATTGGTCATCCATGTGCTTTTCTTGGCCTAGTACTGTACTGAGTGCTTCTTTGTTTTCTTGAAGCATCTTGAATTTTGCAGACAAACTTATCCAAATTGTCAAAACTGGCACAAAGGAGAATGATAATCCTGTCTGTGGTTATCTTCCCAATGTGAGAGGCCAATGTGTAGCCTGGAACCCAATTGAGGGTTTCATTGTAGATGTCCTTGGCTTAGTACCCTTCTGCAATGCCTAGTAGTGTCTCCAACCACAGATCAATGATATTTGTTCTTCCACACAAGGCTATGTGTACATCAAGGGTTAGAAAGTTTTGGAAAATGTATATAGTAAAATGAAGGGTACATATACACAAACAACCAGGGTGTTAAGTGAATATGATCCTATCTCCAGCATGAAGTAAGATGATATTTACGTAATGTTTAACTTGAAGATCGTTATTTAGCTCCACGCTTGGGAAGCCAACTTGAAGAAGGTGTGTGCTTACGTATTGTTTATTAAAACTTGAAGAAGGTGTATGCTTATGTAATTGTATTTTACGTAATATTTATTTAGTTGCATTTAAGCAGTTCCTAGAACACGCTTTGGGCGTCGGTTTGAATTTGTTGATTACGTAATAGTTACTGTTATTATGCAATATGCTGTTATATATGAGAAGCTGATTTCAAGATGTGTTTTTGTTATTACACTCCAAGTTTTACACTATAATATTTAACTTTGTTATTAACACTGCTTCTATATATTATTTATGTTTGAATTTGCCTCGGCTGCGTCAGTAATGTTTGTAGAGTCACGTATATCTTATGCAGGGCGCGGTAATACCATGATTGTAGACATCACAGAATTTAAATTTTTAAATTCACTTCCTTTATTAATTCTTGCAAATTTTTATAAAGAACTATACTTTTTAAGAACCGTGAGGATCTTCAATACTTTCACTTAGCGCGTATACATATTTTAAGATTCACACGTAGAGAACACATCTTCCATCTGTTCACTACCAAGGCTTGCCAGTAACTGAACAACTTTCAATGGTTAAAACCCATAAGCTTTGGTATTTCAAGTCTCTGATTGGCTAATTCTAGTCCAATAGAATATCTGCATTTTACTTAAACTTTTTCCTTGCTATTGATTGGCTAATTTTGAACTCTAACTGAATTTACCTTACCATTGCTTTAATCATGACTAGTAACTTTTCAAACTCTTAAACTGATTATTGCTACAAGGTTACCTCATTATTACCTCATTGTTAGCAACTTATTATTCTCACATCTCTTGCATTATTAAAGTATATAATGTATTCACATAACATTATAAAACATGTTTACAATAAAAATAAGCATTTGCAATGACTGTTACATACAATTTAAATAATTATTATATATATATTGTTTCAAGGCAGGCTGCTATTGAATTTATTTATTATATAAAATACAATTGAAATTATTTAGATTTAAAATACTGCCTCAAGCAACTCCTAGAATAGCATAATTAATGTATTAGTATCCAGATAGTAGGAAAGGAAAATTAAATTATGAAATAAATGCATTATGAAATATATATATGAATTTTAAAAGAGGGATGATTTTAATAAATAAAAAGGTAAATGAAGGAAATATAGTATTGGATTTTAGTAAGTAACTGCTGAATACCAGTGGAATAGGTTTTAGTCTAGTAGTAAGTTTTGCTAGTTAAGCAGCTGGATACCAGTTGCTTTTATGCTAGTTATTAGTAGTAGCAAGTAAAAGTTGAATGAATTACGTATGTATCTAAATGTATGGAGAAATAAATAAATCTATCTATCAAGGGTTAGAAAGGTAGAATTAGTCTGAAAAATTCAATGCCATAGGCAGGATTTGAACCACAGAGCTTCTGCAGTTGCTCTAACCAACTGAGCTACCATGGCAATATGCCGATAATATATTAAATTCTCCAACTCGCACATGCACACCTTTTTCTAAAAATGATATATATATATATATATATATATATTCAGATGCCTCAAAACCTGTATATCCAGTGAAATCTTGGTATCAAACATTTGGGTGGAATGCAATACCTTTTCTACCTACCAGGTATATGACAGAGAAAGTAAAAAGGTATCAGTGTTTACAGTAGGAACGATGGTTCTGTGCTGGTGAAGGCTCGATGCGCACTGGTTATCCCCAATTCTCGGGCATGCGCAGTAAGTGCCATCGCTTCAGTCTAACGGCAGAAGTAGTTCGAGTAACATCTCTCTTGCCAGCCGTCTGTTGATGCTACCTTGAACGTTGTGTTTATAAATTAGTCACTATATGTTTCTGTAGGGGCGTCATTTCAGTTTCTGCATTGGGGGGATAAGATTGCTTGGAGCAGTTTCACAAATGTTCATGTGGATTGTAACGATATATATATATAGTTTTATTTCTTAAATGTGAAATATTGCTATTAATAGTACAATTGTAATGTTTCATTTGTAGTGCAATAATGTTGCTCGTAACCTAGGGGAGGTGGCCAATTGACTCCCTGCCCCCCTAAATGACACCCCTGTGTTTCTGTAATTAAACTTGGATTGCATATAGTTATTGTGTATTTTGGTGTGTTTATTAGAGGTTCTTGCCTTCTGCGACGTTTTATGTAAAAATAACAAAGGTTAATATAACACAAAATGATGGGGATAAATACAAAGAAATCGCTAATGGAAAAACTAATTCCTACCTTGCCTCTCAGATCTGTCTTGGT
The DNA here is from genome assembly GCA_030765065.1 of Deroplatys truncata. Lineage (NCBI taxonomy): Eukaryota > Metazoa > Arthropoda > Insecta > Mantodea > Mantidae > Deroplatys > Deroplatys truncata. The sequence goes on along the minus strand of CM060984.1, from coordinate 236,583,481 downwards.
GATGCATAACGCACCGTACCATAGTGTGTAGTTGGAAAAGGCCTCATCGCCTCATACCAAAATACGATGCAGAACTTGCCCCATTCTATGAAAGGATGCTAAGTTTGGAGCTTCACAACCTAAGTAAGGGTCAAAGCCTATTCCGAAAATTTACGCTGATAGTTTGTAGGCCATGCACACAATGTTCTCCGATTACCGCCCTAGTCTTCGGGGCTTACTCGAGTAGAACTCATCTGGGCTGATATAAAGCAATGGGTAGCTTGGTAGAACACCGTTTTAAATTACATGATGTTATTGATTAAGCTTAGCTAACAACATGTTGAGGACATTAGCATAGAAAAGTGGGAAAATGCCTCTCAACACATTAAGTAGGAAGACAAATACATTGAAGAACAACAAGGCCTGTTTGAAAATGTCTTAGAAGGTTCTGTAATCCAGGTTAGGAAATATAGTGACAGCAAACGAGAAGAAGACTGATGACGATGAAAGGGAAAGTCTTGCAGAAGAAAACGACGGTGGTGATTATTTCTGGTGTAGAGTGTTTATCACACTAATAAAGCCCCTGCTAGTTTATGACAATGCATTTACATGACAAGGTTTGTGTATAATGTGTAAATATAAAAGAATGATAGAGCAATCTGATAATAGTGAGAATAAACCAGACAATGTAATGGTGCAGTGGTGTATGTTTATGTCATATCAGCAAAGTCCCACGTCTTCCAGCAGGCAGGCAGACAGACAGACAGAGAGCTGCCTGGTGTTAGACATAGACTCTCTTCAGTGTGCAAGGAAACAAGGTCACTGGCACAGAACCATCGTTCCTGCTGTAACAACCTAATGAAAATGAGTAAAAGAAGTAGTATTGTTCACACAGCTTTCTTCTATTAATCTTTTTTACTGTAAATAGGTTACTGAAAACAGTATATAGAGAAAAGTGCAAAATAAGCTGTAATTTCTAGACATTTATGGAATAAGTGGCCAGGGCCAGATCCCGTACACTCCATTATGTATTGGACTTAGCACTAAATAAATATTTACATTTAAAATTAATCTTTTTAGACATTTCTGAAATATTAAAATGTTTGAAGGATTTTCAAAATACAAACATTTTTATGGAATAGTAAAGTTCGAAGTTTGGCTTATCCTAAAATACAATTACAAGCTTGCAGCACCTTGCAATTAGCATTAATATGAAGTTATATATTTTTCTGTGCTTAAATAATGACCTAAATAATATACAGTTAACCTATAAACTGCCTTACACTTATCATTATTATTATTATTATTATTATTATTATTATTATTATTATTATTATTATTATTATTATTATTGCTGTCAATTCGTAATTTTTTACTTTCTGTACTACGTATAGTAAGAAGGGAAGTATTGCATTCCATCCAAAAATTCGATACTGAGATTTCACAGGAAATACATGTTTTGAGGTGTACTGAATGCATATAAAGCATTTTTGGAAACATGTCCTTGTGTGTGTGTCTGTGAACAGCATAACTTAGAAACGAACAGTTGGATAAACACCAAACTTGGTATTTAGGTTCAGTATCTTCCAGAGATGCGGCATGAAGGTTTTCAAGAAAATCCCCCCACCGCAGATTATCCTTTATATGGAACATTTTTTGAAAATTTTAATTTTTTCAAAAATGGCTGTAACAATTTTGAATAAAATACCATAAGTTTAAGACATTTTTATGGCAAATGAATTGTATATCTCAAATTTTCTGGGAATGTCTCCAAAAGTATTCTTCATTGTGAACGACTTTTGCATAACTGGTAAACCATAAGCGATAGACAAGATTTTACTACACAAAAAATGTAGATCACGTTAAAATACACAATTTATGTCATATAAATTTTTTTTTGTTGAGTGAAGCATTTTCAAGATATTGCTTGTTATTCCCTTAAATTTTCCAATACTTATACTTTTTCTCAAATGGAAATTCGTTATTAATTTTTTTTTTATGTCCTGGACATACAAAGAGAATGGAATATTCCACATAGCAACCAGCTCTTAAAATATTTGACTATAGCTTAAAGCCTACCAATTCCCCTTGCATCTACAAGAAAATTAGCAATAAGATTAACATCTTGATTAACATGAAGCATATGGAGAATAAGCGTTTGTAAAAATAGTTTGTACAAGAGTAGAGAAAGTCATGTGAGTGTAACACATCAGATTTTTTCTTCCTTGTTTTCTTTTTCTGCCGTAATAATTGCACTATGCAGGTCTTAAAAAGGAAATGCATTTAGAAATGGTACTTATTCTGTTTAATTTCCTGTTCCAGCAACACACGACAGACATAGTTGAACCAGGTATACCAACATTGGAAGATTTAGGAGTTAATCTTATGCCCATGGAAGATCAGGTACCATGGGAACTCAAACCATATCGTGCAGGTGCTTACTATGATGAAGAACTTGGTGAATTTGATCCACCACCCCCTCCAAAAGAATATGTGGCATAATCTCCTATGCAGTAATGCAGATTAGAAGCAGTAACTTAAAATTAACATTTACATTCAATATGTACATAAACGTTTGCATTTGATTTTGACATTGCAAGATTGTATAAATTGTTAATAAATTAGTGCAGTGCTCCTGTTGATGTATTCTACAGAGCGATCGTTTTGTAACCTATCCACATTCATGATTTGCTTGCACTGAGCGACCTCAATATTGTTCTGCTAGCTCTTTAGTGGTGAATGACCTATTCAAGGCTATGCTTTATCAGCTGTGAATGTCAGTTGTCAGTTTCTACCTTCTGTTCATTTTGTAAAGACTAGAGTTTGTTCATTGTGCATCCCAAAAGTGAAACCTATTCAAACATCTGTATTCACATCTATAGAGTATTCTTCTTCTTCTTCTTCTTCTTCTTCTTCTTCTTCTTCTTCTTCTTCTTCTTCTTATTATTATTATTATTATTATTATTATTATTATTATTATTATTATTGTTGTTGTTGTTGTTGTTCTTGTCTTATTAGTCCGCTAAAACGCCTACTGAAAACTTAAGCTTGAGCAAAGAATTCTTATGTACGATACAAACGTAAAAACTGAATCATGTAGACAGGTGTGTAGATTATTTCAGGAGACATTTCATGGTATTCCAGTTCCAAATAGAGATACTGTCAAACATCTGATTAATAAGTTTAGGACAACGGGATCGCTAAACCTAAGAAGCAAACAAGACATGTTCTGAGGACAAAGTTGGTGCATCATTAAAATGCTCCCCAAAGAAGTCCCTAAGACATGTTGCATGGCTAGTAGATATTTCATAAACCCTTGTTCATACAGCTGCTAAACTTTTAAAATTGAAATCCTACAGAGTGACAATTATTCATGAATTACAACCTCGTAATGATGATGAATGCCAAGAATATCTCGGTGCAGATGGATGCCACTTTTTAGATACTTTTTAGATGGATACCACCAGGTTAGTACTCATTATAATGCATGTTACTCTTACTCACAAGTTCGTAATGTAGGAGTTATAGAATGGTGTAGACAGCATGTGGAATACGCATATATGCGACCCAGGCTTGGCCATAAAACTCTACCAGTCAAGTTCATTTAAATAATAAGTACTACTTTAGATTGTTTCCTCTTGCTGTTATATGAAAGTCTTCAGTGGCCTGAGATCTCTAGTAGTACAATTGACAGTTCAAGTATTTTTCGAGTACCATGGCTATTTTGATGCATGCTGAATTTAAATATCCAAATGTGAAGTATGATATTTGTTGGAAGATGCTTCATGTTTATCTGCACCACGTATGGGAGCCAATTTGTCGCGGTCACTTCGTGTTATCTTATTTCTGAGCGCCTGTTATTGTTTTACTACTTTGAATGTTGGGTTCATTGTCCTCCGGCTAGCTATTATTTCTCGGTCAAGCAAATCTCTTGAACAGGGTGTGTAAACGGAAAGGATTTGTTACTCACAGATAACACTGATAAAAGAATTTGTTTTTACACTTTTATTACCGTCACAATTAATTAAGTTCACATATTGACTCTTGATACAAGCCAGACTGAAACTGTCATATTTTCTAATATCACTATAATCACTTATTTACTGCACATTATTAATTCGCGTGTTTCACATTTATAACAAACTTTAAGATGCGAGAGATTCTGTAGAATTGCATAACGTGTACTTTATGTATGCTTCCATTGAACTACGCGACGTATAACTCACGAATACTTATGTTGAACTGATCGACGTATTACACGCGAATGCTTCTGTTGGACTGTGAAATCTGCCTCTGACTTTAGCTTTTTATACTCCCACACCCCGATATGCCTAAAGATTATAACCGAGCTGCTATTGGTTAATAAAACGCGCCAACATTAGCGTCTATTTTTATATCCAATCAAAAATTACGAAAACATATGCTCTAGGGAAAATATTCCCGCTATTTCTAAGAAAAGCGCGCCAATCTGACGTCATTTGCTTGTCTCTAATAATTGATAAACAACTCACCCCCTCGCTCATTGTTACCCGCTATTATTGTCAGTTTCAGTGAGGCCATGTAAACTTATTTCCTAACAATGCTTATAATTAACAAACATCTCAAATCATTGTCATACAATAATGCTTATTTACACTACAATCACTCTGGCATTTACATTATTGTGATACAAATTACTGCCACAAATGCTGACACATCTTCATAGATGGCTCCACCACAGAATTCAATACAAAATGCCCAAAGAGCATCAGATATTAGATTTGCATTATCTTTATATTACTGTATTACCTCGAATATCAATCACTTCCACTAACTTGGTGTGCAATGCATTTTACCTTAAAATGTGATTTTAAAAACTGTAGTCATCTTATATGTGCAGCCTAATATTTAGCCCTTTCAGGGATATGGACGTCATATGACGTCCATGTTAAAATGCAGGAGAAAGCATATGGATTTTCATGGATTTAATGCTTATTTAACCTTAATTATTATAACTTTTCTCTTTTATAATAAAGTTGAATAAATCCTACATTTAAAATTTCCTTCTTTTATGGTATACCTCAAGACATAGATAAACACAATGGCACATCACATTCATGACAAATCATATTAGCTTCCTTGCGAACACCAGACACTTTCAAAATGGACGCCACTTTTTTTGCGGTGGGTGGTATCCTTTTAGGAAAGTGTTTTTCTACAAGTCTGAGGGGATGGGTACAGGAAGCAATGTGCTTCCATCTGCAACTTGACTTTGACATCGGGATTTATGGCCATGCGTCCTAAGGCACGATAGGAGTAGCTAACCTATCAAGACCAAGGATTCGTAGGATGGAATCTCGGTAAAATGCATGTTCTGCACTCAATTGAAACTGTGGAAAAGGATGGGGAGGGCCCAACTAAAGCAAGCGGTGTGACGGCATGGTTGGATGCTGACGGGTTTCAATTGAGTGCAGAACATGTATTTTACCCCTTTTTTTTTAAAAAAAAAAAAAATTCACTCACTATATTGGGTGACGGTTTATGAGACCAAACAATGCTGCAACTATCATGTGTTCAGATGGCCAAGCAGTTTAAGGCATTGTGGCATGATATGGTTACATTGCATAGTCGGAGGTTCGCGCCCCAAAGTAATTTTTTTTTTTTTTTTTTTACTCCCATTGTTAATTAATGAGATCAGACAATGCTGCAGCTATCATGTGTTCAGATGGCCGAGTGGTTTAAGGCATTGTGGCATAATGTGGTTGCGTTGCATAGTCAGAGGTTTGCGCCCCAAAGTAACAAAAATATTTTTTCATTTGTGTTTTTATTCTTACTCTCATTGGGTATCCTTGAAGGGGTTAAAGACTCATTTTCTTGAAGGACTGTACTGAATTAAGCAGTGGGAGTCACATGAGTATTGCAGCCAAGCTTTAGGTCACATAAAAACCCGAATTTACAAGCTTTTACGATTACATCTGACATGATCTATTATTGCTTGGCTTGGCACCATTGCATTCAGTTTTGGCCAATATTCCAGTCAGGACAGTATAGAAAGAAGAGCATCTTTTTCGTGTCGGTTGAATAAAGGAAAGAGAGGAAGTTATGAACTTCAAATTATAGGTTTTGCACAAGCCAAAATGTACCTACTAATAATGTACAGGCTGTGATTAGGTTTGGTGTTTCTGAGAGTAATGTTTGAAAAGTTCTCAGAATGACATACTAAATAACAACTGACTTCATCCAAAAGATTTTTATTTTTCAATGTACTCTCTCTGTACACTAATACACTTGGTCCATCAATATTCCAAACCCTTTATTCCATCTCAAAAATTAGATTTTTACAGGCCTGCAAAATACTTGTCAACTCCGGCTATGAGTTCTTCATTTGAAGAGAATCTCTATCCGCCAAGGAAAGTTTTGAGATTAGGGAAGAGATGGAAGTCTAATGGCGCCATATCAGGCAAATTAAGGTGGGTGTGACAACAATTCATGCCTTTATTCATGAATTTTTGCCATGGCATGGGCATATGTGTTATTGTCTTGATGGAGGATCATCTTCCTTGCTAAACCTCACCCTTTTTCACATATTGTTTGCTGTAGTTGGTCCAGGAGGTTTGCATAGTATTCTCCCATAATTGTTTGACCATCTAATAACAGAATCCCTTTTACGTCTCAGAACACTAATGCCATGACCTTCCTGGCTGATGGTATTTCCTTTGATTTCTTTGATGGTGGAGAGCATGTTCCCACTGCTTTGACTGTTTCTTTGTCTCTGGGGTATAGTCGTGAACCCATGTCTCATCTGTGGTTACATACCAATGCAAAAAAATCTAGTGGGTTTTTCTGAAAACGAGCTAAACATTGTTCAGACATTTGCATTCTGATGCATTTTTGATGCTGTATTAACAGTCGCAGCATCCACCTGCAAGATAATGTTTTCATACCCAATTCCCCAATCAAAATGTGATATGCCCTTTCAGATGATATCCCTAGAGCATCAACAATTTCTCACACTTTGAGTCGGCAATTCTCCAAAACCACATCATGCACTTTTGCAATCATTTCTGGAGTGAGACACATTTTGGCTGACCGCTACGTGGATCATCATCTAAGCTCTCCCGACCAAATTTAAACTCATTGGTTCACTTGACAACAGTTGAATATGAATGAGTAGAGTCCCCCAGTGTGTTCTAAAAGTCGGCATGAATTTCATATGCTTTCATACCTTTCTTTACAAAGTACTTTATCATTGCTCAAATCTCAGTTTTTTTCCATCTTCAAAAATCACTGCACGGAAACATCAATAGAGAAGTGTCAGCACCACAGCCGTATACCCAGAGCTCTGATATGCCAGTTGTTTACTCAAGGAATGACTAATTATTATGTCAGAACCGGATTGCACTAACATGACCTCTGTTGGTGATTTCGAGAACTTTTAAACAACCCTCATACAATGTTGGTGGAGGAAAAGTTGATGAATGCTGGCAAATCAAGAAAGCATTCGAGGACCAAAGACAGTGAAAGTTCATGAAATTGATACACTTCTCAATTTGCGTAGAAGCAAAACCAGGGCTTTCCAATATGTCTTGAATACTTTGTAATTGCATTCATTACGTAGGTGATTTTTCTTGTGAAAACCTTCCAAAATTTCTGTGTGGTCTTACATATGAGGTCATCTTATCTTCAGGGCAATACGATACGTGCTCATTCTTGTACCGAATAGTCCTGTACTCCATTAAGCCACTAAACACACATACACGCGTACATGAATATTTATTTGTATTACACAGCAGTCTAAACATATTCAGCCCAGGCTGTTAACTTGCCATTTCATATCCAAAATTTCCTTATTATCTAAAACATCCTGTTTTAACAAACCTTGATTTCATGTTACTTTCTCTACTACGTATAGTAAGTAGGGGAAGTATTGTATTCCACCCAAAAATTCAATACCGAGATTTCACCGGAAATACATGTTTTGATTCCCCCTGAATCCAAAAAAGCATTTTTGGAAACATGTCCGTGTGTGTGTGAGAGAGAGAGAGAGAGAGAGAGAGAGAGAGAGAGAGAGAGAGAGAGCAGCAATAACTCAGAAATGAACAGTTCGATAAACACCAAACTTGGTATTTAGGTTCAGTATCTTCCAGAGATGCGACACGAAGGTTTTCAAGAAAATCCCCACACCCCAGATTACCCTTTACATGGAACATTTTTCGAAAATTTTAATTTTCTCAAAAATGGCTATAACGATTTTGATTAAAATATCATTTGTTTAAGATATTTTCATGACAAATGAAATGTATATCTTGAATTTTCTGGGAATGTCTCCAAAAGTATTCTTCATTGTGAACGACTTTTGCATAACTGATAACCATAATAGATAGACAACATTTTATTACACAAAAAATGTGGATCGCGTTAAAATACACAATTTATGTCGTACACATTTTTTTTGTTGAGTGAACCATTTTCGAGATATTGCTTTTTCCCTTAAATTTTACAATACTTATACTCTTTCTCAAATTTGTTATTCATTTTTTTTTTTTTGTCCTGGTAATGCAAAGAGAATGGAATACTCCACATAGCAACCAGCTCTTAAACGCTTGAAGCCAATTCCCCTTGCATCTACAAGAAAATTAGCAATAAGATTAACATCTCGATATCTCGATTAACATGAAGCATATGGAGAATAAGTGTTTGTAAAAATAGGTTGTACAAGAGTAGAGAAAGTCATGTGAGTCATCAGATTTTTTACTTTAATTGTGTGCTCACCTACCTTTTTGTTGTCTTTACTATGTAGTTAAATTAAGGCTGCCTTTCTGTCTAATTTAAGCTATTTCCCATTTATAACCCTTTTCTTTAAATCTCTGTCCCTTTACATTAAAAAATTAATGCTCCATATCTTCCTTTCCACCACATAATGCCCAATGATTTTATGGGAAACCATTTCTCATCACTTTCAGCCTCCATACATTGCTCATACCTGCACAATACACTCTCTTTACTCTTTATTTATCAATATATGCTTCTCTTTCCTATGTACATTTTATTATATACGATTCTAATGATCTTTTTCCAGCTATGTTACTAAACAATGTCTGTGTTTCTAAATCTTCAAGTCTCCTCCTTGCTCCTTTCTAAAATCCATTTACATTATTTTTTCCTCCAAATTAATTCCCATAATGTAGCTCCACCCATTTTCTATTAACTTCTTTTCTTGATATTCTAAAAATTATCCTAATAGATCCCTTTCATGTAGAATTAATATTCTAAGCCAATATTTAGGAGCTCTCTCCATAATTATTCCTTTCCTTCCCACTCTTCTCGTTTTGATTTGAGCAAATTCCTTTGCTCTTGCACATTGCAGGCCTAACCTTCCCTGCAAAACATCCTGTGCACAGCGTCCACAATTTCCCATCCACCATCTAGTTCCCTTAGTTCAATGCCATGTAGCATTTTTGCTTCAACTACCATATTACAGATTTTCTCTAAGCAGTTCACTTTTATATCTGGTATTCTACAGGATGTTTAAAAAATTCAAGGGCATAAATTCAGGTATGTATTCCACATATGTAGACAAAAAAAGTACATTACAAGGTGTGTCCGTAAGTGCTTGGTTTTTCAGATACAGCCTTCAAAACAATGATATTCATCAGAACGATTTTCTTCACACAAGTAGTTGCCATGATAGAAGATATTAACAGCACACACTGACAGTTATTCTGAGGCAAAGGGTACATTGGGTGTACAGTAAGGCGGACGTCAATGCTGCACTGTCCACAGCGGGGGCCTCTGGAGTGGCCTAACAGCCCATAAGTCCCTAAAGCTGGAGCAAATACCAGACGCATCAGCAGGTGGTGGATAGCTGGCACCTGACTAGCGGCGTCTGTTGACTACTGACACGCTGAGACAGGCATGTCTCTGAATAACAAATACGAAATCGCGAACCAACCTTACAACCCTAAGATGTTATGTGATCTGTGCTGATGGGGTGCCTGGCACATGGGTAGATGTGTTGTTAAAGAAGCCTCTGAGATACTTGACAACCTCACAGAGTAAATAGTCTTACCCAGGCATGCAGGGTTCTGTCTGGGCGAATCTGAGTTATCCCTAGCTAATCGATTGAACTATAACTGACTTAAGTTCCAATAAACCGGAGGGCTCCGTATTAGGGAACTGCAAGAGCATTAATGCCGAAGTTGAGGTAGCTGGGCCCTTGAAAGAGAACTTTGCTGCTGAGACCAGGGTAAGGGATATAGCAACTCCCAGAGTTGTGGAGAAGCAGGCCCTGTGCCTAAAACGGGATGTGTCACTCAGGGACAACGGATCATTCACAGTTGTAAGCACGGAGGCTGAGGCCTCAGTAGGGAACCTGGCCCCGCACATACGAAAGGAGGCAGGAATGGTAACTCTCAAAGATGTGGAGATGCAGATTCTACCTCCTAAGAAAGATAGACAGTCTGATGTTTTGGGAGAATGGACCAGAGTGGTAGGCACCCTAAAACTGAAGCCCAAGAATGCTAGTGGGGCAAAGAAGAGGAGAAGGGCTAAGCGACTGGCCAGGAGCATAGAGGAAGCACATGTCCCTAGTAATAGGGCTGGAGCCAGGCCCTTCTTCAGGAACTTCCAAAAGAAATCGGATCGAGGAAAACCGCCAACAAAAAAAGAGAGGTTAAGAAGGCGAGGACGGCTCGGCCTCTCGGTTACGCCAAGGCAGTTCAATCTGGGATTAAGGTGGCCATTGTAGACGTTGGCTTCCCCCAGGTTGCTCTGACACAGGAACAGGGTAACCATGTCCGGGTGGCGATTGATCGGCTCATGGACGGGTTCCTCAAGGGGGGGAGGGGCGTCCTGAAGTTCGACGACTGCTAGGCAAAGGGAGCTCTAATAGTCTTGATCAGATTTCTTCGGAGTAGCTGAAAACAAACATCCCTAATTTGCAGGCATGGGCGGATTCCTTGCTCAAGACAGTGGGAATGGACGCACTGTCAACTTACAAACGATTCCTGGTCTGGTTCCCGGGTACGGAGGTGTAGATCAATTCTCTTCCAAAGGCTTGAGAGGCAGAACCCGGAATTAATTTCAATCAGTGGAGCCAGTCCGAGCGCAAGGCGGAACCGAAAGGTATATGTCTTGTGGTGGACACTGACGCCGCTGATACTATCGAGAGAGGATCAAAACTGCTCTGAGGCTTGGTCCAGGCCACCTTTTCGTTGATCGGAACCGCTGCTCAAGAAGGAAGTCGGTGGGAACCCAATAATGGATGTCTGACGAAAACTCATTGGAGATTTCCGGGTTGGAAGGGGGACTTCCCTCAGATAACCCAATACAGAACTTGGGGATCTAGGCGAATCGGATTCACTGAGAAAGTGGGGCAGGGTAAGCCGAGATGATTTTGTTCATTCAGGCTAATTGTAACATAGTATAACTTACTTGCAAGTTCATTGGAGTAACGTAACGAGGTATAAAATAGACATCGCCATGATACAAGAATCGTGGCTTCAACAGGGCCGTATCATGGGACTAAACATCTATCTTTTACTATCTTCAGCGCTTCGTCTGAAGTAAAACCTAGAGCATGTGTCCTCACAAGACTTGGTAATACCTGGGCGCTGCCGGGATTTCTTACTAAGGACCTGGCAGCAGTCCTAGTGAGGTATGAGGAGGGCGAAGCGCCACTCATGTGGCAGTCTGCTCGGCCTATTTCCCTTATGACTCCGAGGAACCACCACCACCTCAAAGACCTTGTGATTTATTGCAAGGATAGAAACCTCAAACTATTGATTAGTTGCGACTCCAAAGCCCACCATAGTATTTGGGGTAGCACGGATATCTGGTAGAAGCTGCTCGAGTATCTGATTTCTACAGATCTCGAGATTACGAACCAAGGTTTCAACCTTTTTTAATTATCAAAGGGAGGAGGTCCTAGACCTGACACTTTTGTCCTTTGGGATACTAGAGGAGATTAAGGATTGGAGAGTTTGTTTGGAACCTTCCTTGTCCGACCACAGACATATACGCTTTAGTCTGAAAAAAGGATCGGACCGATGTACAGGAACCCTAGGATGACCAATTCGGACTCCTTTAGAAGGGACCCAGACCAAGCTAAGAAAAGCTGAGAACCTGAAGGGGTACGTGGGATTTGTCACGAACACTGGTGTCCTAGAAAAAAAACTGCTCTTTCATAAACGAGGATCAGGCTAAAGATAAACTCAGATGGAATTCTTTTAAGGCCCATCAGGAAAAAGACACGAAGTGTCGGGCAAAGGAGTTCCAAAGAGTTTTACAAAACAAATCAGGAAGGTCTTGAAGACTCTTCTGTGATAATGTGCAGAAGCAGTCGAGCGTCGCTCGCCTGCAGAAACTGCTGGTCGCCGGGCTGGCCTCAATAGAGTATCTTTTCAGTGCTGTGACACAGTCGGAGGAGACGAATTTGAGGCTGTTGTTTGAGACCCACTTCCCGGAGGCTTGCATTACAAATCAACTTAACTCGGGTAGGGCACGCAGTCCTTTGTGGGAAGGCTGGGGAGTGGCCACCGAGATTGTTACTTTTAAAAAGCTTAAATGGGGCATTTATACTTTTGAACCCAATAAAAGCGCAGGTGTGGATGGGGTCTTCCCAGCACTCTTTCAGGAAGGCTGGGAGATCGTTTCATCCCACTTAGAATATTCAGGGCCTGTCTGACTATAAGGCATGTTTTTCGCTTTTGGAGGCAGGCCAAAGTGGTGTTTATACCTAAGCCAGGTAGACAATCCTACAGCAGGTCTAGCGATTTTCGTCCTATCAGTTTAACATATTTTCTGTTAAAGTCTCTGAAAAGATTGGTACATAGATATATGAGGGATAGAGAACTGGTTGACAGACCCATACACCCTTATCAACTATTGGCCGGGTATATCCACGGATATGGCGCTCCACCAGCTTGTGGCGAGGCGAGAGGGCGCTGGACTGTAGGTACCTTTAATAATATGATCTTGGCCACCATTCGGAAATGTCTGGAGAGCAGCGGAGTCAGGTTGTAATGAACTCGACTGTAAGACTGGCAGGCTGTGGCGACCCTGGGGAGTGTGTCGGTGAGGTCAACAGTGCCCCGAGGCTGTCGACAACGGGGAGTTTTGTCACCTACCCTGTGGTGTCTGGTGGTGTATGTAATGCTGGGTAGACTAAACTGGAGGAATTCATGCTCAAGACTAGGCAGATGACATGCCTTGTAGCAAGTGGAAAATCCCGAGTACTGCTTCGGAGCTGATACAGGGCTCCCTATAGACTAGAGAAACGGACTTGTCCGTTAACCGGGACAAGACTGAAATAATGATCTTCATGAGGAGGAGGAGGAGGCTGTCAGGTTTGGTTGAGCCCTACCTATTTGGGAAGAAGTTGAAGCTTTCCGGAGCAGTCAAATATCTAGTAGTGATTCTGAATACTGGGCGGAGCTGGAGAAACCATGTAGATTACAAAGTCAAGAAGGCCTGTAATGTTTTGTTTGCCTGTCGAAGGTCCACAGAACTGAGGTGGGACCTGAGACCCAAGGTGGTCAAATGGCTATACATCTCGGTTATTAGACCGTCAATTACTTATGCGGCGCTGGTGGCCTGCCTCTCAGGTGAAGGTAGTGGCTGCCGGCGTGGATTCGCTGCAAAGATTGAACATGTGTGGCGATTACGGAGGTGTGGATGACTCGGTCTACCGTACGGATTTTGGTGGACCTTCCTCCTTTGCATCTGTTTGCGAAGGAGATAGCCAGGATGAGTGCGCACCGCCTCTGGACTGTATGGGGTGGTGTTTTAAGCTACCCATCAAAGGGCACTCACTCATCCTTTCTGGGTTACAGGAGAAGTGTCCTATAACCCAGATAATCGGGGATTCGACGGAGACTAGGATAACCGAAGTCCATCATATACTATGGTAATACCTACCAGGGAGGAGTGGGATCCAGAGATAGGGTCTATCCCGAAGGCAGGGAACAGGACCAGGCTTGTCATTCCCCTCGGGCGATTTGCCACGGTTTTCCAGGCTGAGGTCTATGCGATGGAAACCTGTGCTAGGCCCATTTACACTGAGATGCGGATAAGCGAATGTGTACATCTGCTCGGATAGTATGGCAGCTTTGAAAGCCCTTAGGTCATTGGGTATATTATGTTCTTTGGGTTCCGGGGCATGCGATATTGGAGGGAATGAGATGGAAGACACTTGCGAAGAGGGGATCAGTCCTTCTGCGGAGTGTCTCTTATTAATGTCAACGACATTACGACGAGGACCCATCTTGAGATCTGGAATAAGCAGACAAATGCCAGGCAGGCCCATGATATATTGGGGCCTGACCGGAAAGTGGGCGAGTTTCTCCTGAATTTGACTAGAGTTAAGCTCAGAGGGGTTGTGGGTTATCTTGCGGGCCAAAACATTCTCAGTAGACACTTGTGCATAATGGGTCTTGCACAAGAATCTTTATCTAGGAAATGTGTTAGGGACTTTGAGACCTCACAGGATATACTATGAGAAGGATTCGTTGTGCATAGTATTTATCCTTAGGGTGCTTCTTTATGGAACCTGGGGAGATAAGAATGACAGGTATCAAGGACGTGGTCCGTTTCATACGGGCCATTGAACTTGAGTGGTGCTAAAATATGTGGACTGGGTTCTTGGGTCTATGTGCATGGCCTTTAAGAGACCACTCAGTTGTCATTAATGCAGCACTGCCTCGTCGTTTGTACCGAGAGGTACCCACAGCGAAGATGTCCAGATCGGAAGACCATTTGAACGCCTCCATCGCCGCCTGTGCGCTCATGGAAAGTTAACATTCCTGGTTTGGGGAGGGAACGACCAAGATCTGCAACTCCATATGTTACAGGAGGAGATTCTGGATTCTATACACACGACTCTTTCTATCAATACACAAAGGTTAGTGTTGTAATTGAATGTTCCTCACATTATCTGAAGGCTGTTGCTAGAACAACCGTTGTATCCTTACCATTTGCAACGTGTACAGGTCCTGTCACCAGCAGATTACCCTGCTCGATTGATGTTCTACTAGTGGTTCGTGCAGCAGTGTGCTACAAATCGTAACTTTCCTGCTTATAGTTATTTACAAATGAAGCACAGTTCACACGAGATAACATTGCAAATTTTCACAATCAGCATGTATGGGCATATGAAAACCCAGGTGCGGTTCCATCTCATCACCCAGTGCGATTCACTCTCAACATGTGGGCCGGTATCATTGGCGATCGGTTAGTTGGACCCCATGTACTTGTAAACAGACTTATGGGGCAGGAGAACACAAACTTCCTGGAAAACGCTAAACCTCGTGTGTATGAAGACACTCCAATGAGCATTCGTCAAAAAGCTCACTTCTTGAATGATGGCGCTCCTGCACACTTCGGTCGACCGCTCGCCAGTACTTGGATCGAGGGTTTCCTAATCGATGGATAGGTAGACGTGGTCCAATTGCTTGGCCACCACGCTCACCTGATTTTAACCCTGTCGATTTCTACTTGGTGTATTCGTCTCCGGTGCCTGAAATGGAATCCTTTCAGAATCGAATTGTAGCAGGTTGAGAGGAAATGTGCAATACTCCTGAAATTTGGGGTCTTGTTCGCACGGCCATGAGACTTTAATATGAGACCTGTATTCAAGCAGGAGGTGGACACTTTGAACATCTTTTGTAAATAAAACTACTTGCGGTAAGAAATGTGTTCCGGTGAATATCACTGTTTTGAAGGCCATAAGTGAAAAACCAAGCATTTCCGGACACATGTTGTAATGGACTTTTTTATTGTCTAAATATGCAGAATGCATAACTGAAATTATGCTCTTTATTTTGAATCATCCTGTATGTAAGTGGTAATAAGATTAAAATAAAAAGGGAAAGGTTTAAAATCTGAATTGCATATATTACTTGAGTCGAAAATTACATATGAGAATATGGTATTTTATAATCATTTTCCTTTTGAAGTCTTGATTTTTCCAGTAATGCCAATAATCGAGTTTAACTTCCTAAGGAGATTCACAAAAGGTGTTCCTAAACACAATAGCATCACTAAAATGTGTTGTAAATTTAGTTATTTTGAACACCAATGTAACAATGTCGCGAAGTCCGTGCCAGATTTAAATACAGTCGAACGGCGATACATCTTCACACACAAACAAATGAATGTGGGAAAGCGATGGATACGGGAAATGCACAAATGATGTACAATATTAGTCTGCATTTTCTTCACCGCACGATTTAGACAAAGCGCCTGTTCCTATTAAAATAGCTATTTATATATCATGTACGCAAAATAAGCCTTTAGCGGGTGAATTAAGCAATTTGGACCAGGTGTATGTTCTGCAGAAGGGACCTAGCCGCCAATATCCCATTTTCCCAGGAACCTTGAGCTCCGTACAAAGGACCAAACCGATAAGGCCCCATTCCGGGCAGGTCCCTTGAACTCCGCATCAATTTACGGGGGTGGATGAAGTACGACGGGATGTGGGCAGTGTTGCCAAGTCCATTCAGTGGGTTTATGTTAGCATTATCCAAAACTATGCTATTTTAGCGAAGGTAAGGATACTCAACTTGCAGCTTCGTTCAACTCAAGAACTGGGGTAATATAAATTTAGTTTCACATTCTCTAAATACTAGTAGAGAAGGTAGTCATTCTCCGTGGTGTAGTGGTTACCATGCTAGCCTCTAGTTTCCAAGGTCGCGGGTTCAAACCCGGCGGAGGGCGATGGATTTTTTTTTCGGGCGTAAAAATCCTTAGCATGGCTTCCTTCGGAAGGGAAGTAAAGCCGGTGGTCCCGTGTCGTAGATTTACGGCACGTAAAAGAACCTGAAGCCTGAAAAAGAGGCCTCTGAGCAAAATTACCGGTCTTTCATGTCCAGTATAGAATGGGACGCTAAGGACAACAGCAGTTAAAGAGCGTCCATAAATAAAACTCCCAATGCCAAAGTAGAGAAGGAATTGCACTCCACTGAAAATTTCGATACCGATATTTCACCACAAATGCATATTTTGAGGCTCCCTGAATCTAAAAAATCCAAGCCCGTGGGCGCGAAAGGGACACCACCATGCCAGACTCGAGGGCCTAGCCCTCCAAAGGGTTTCGTCTTGTAAAATCATTTATCTGTCATATTGGCAATTTCTCCCACTCCTGCTTAGTTTTAAGTTTATATGAAATCGCGTGACATTTTGCTTGCTCCTGATTTGGTTATTTATTTCCACACCTTGGTGCAGAATAGCGTTTTATTCTTTTTTGCGCGTTTGTCATTTTAATGAAAGCTTTTCACGCTCTGTAGTTAATTTTGCGAATGCATGCTCAATTTTCTTCGGCTATAATTCGCTAAGAGATTGGTGATATCACGTTTAGGTTAATTTGCTGTTAGATATTTTCTTTGGAAACGCCCTGTTGCTTGTTATGTTCCCAGCCTGGTAGACTATTTTATGGTTCTTACAAGAACTTGTTTCTTATAAAATCTTTTCAGAAATGTTCGATTGTTTTTCTGCAAAAGGCACTTCTACTTTGCAGGTAAATATAATGTAACAAGTCACGACGCGAATTGCTGCCCAATAACTTCGCTTAAATGCTCAGCTGTCGATTGCACTGGATTGTCTCTCTAACCGAACTCAACCCCAACTCACTCCTCTGTCTGGTAGACTCGTGGTGAGCTTAGGTTTGCTGCTGTGTACCTGCTATGTATAGGGATTAACCGCAGAGATGGTGAAATTGTTGTAGAATGGTAGAGTTGGTTTTTGGGTGAGGAATAGTTAGGAGGTAGCGCTGCTCCTCAGCGGTTGCCTTTTAAGGTGCAGCATCGCTCTACTGCCCCGCTGGTGTCTGATATTCCAAAACTAGATGTTGATTTTAAATTTTGATTGACCACTCTTCAGCTAGGTGCTGTTGGTTTAACGGCGTCGTTACCGGCGATGCCCACACGCCAGGCGGGGAACTTGGTAACGGCGTACTGTGGGTAAGTAATCCCCCAGGGATCTGACAAAGTCGTTCTCATAATGGTTTAATCTGGCGTAGAAATCTTGAGTCCGGCGCCTAATCACATCCTCCACATATGGGTTGGTTGAGGTTTCATGTAATAGCCTCCCTGGGAAACGACGTCAGACAGAATAGATAGACCGAACTCCGCTATTCTGTATCCGCTGTAACCGGAGAAGCCACGAGTCGGCCCATACTCCACACTTCGCAGGCATAGAGCACCAGAGGTACAGGGTGATTTATGAAGAACTGACACATTTAATTCTTTAATTGTTTAAAAACGAGTTATGCTAGCGACAACTTATTATACCTAAAGCACAGAGGAATGTTGGGGGATTATTTACCTCTATAGCAAATGTTGAAAATGTCCTCCATTCTGTATAAGGCACAACTCAAAACGTTCCATGTTACTGGCCACTCGTTGGAGGACTACGTTGTCAATAGTTTGAATCTCCTGTGTAATGTACTTCAGATCGTCTAATGTTTGGGGACGTGTGGCATAAACCCTGTCTTTTAAGTAACCCCATAGAAAGAAGTCCGGCGATGTTAAATCCGGAGATCTCGGTGGCCACAGGTTCTTGGAAATTATCCGGTCGTCAAAGAAACTTGCAATTAGTGTCATGGATTAATTTGATGTATGGCATGTAGCGCCATCCTGCTGAACATATCCGTGACTCAGCTTTACATCGTCTAGTTGCTCAACAGACTCCATGAAAATCCGTCGGTATTCTGCAGTGTTCACATTGTTTTTTTTTTTTTAAAAAAATGGTCCCACTATTCTCTGTGCGGATATTGCACACCAAACTCCGACTTTAACCGGGTGTATAGGTGCTCCATGATTAACATGTGGATTTTCGCTGGCCCAATAGCGTGAGTTATTTGAGTTCACATACGGCCTGTATTACGATCTCCGGTTAAAAGTCATGGTTTGTAACCTATCAGTTATCGCTACCTGAAGGTTAGGTGCATTGCCGCGTATTACAAACGCATATCAACCGATGGTTAGTAACCCTAAGGTTTATGATGCTGGGCGAGAAGTTGGCAACACCAAAGAGATATGTATTTCTCCTTGGCAATAGTTTTCTGAGTGATTTCACTGCTTATACAACGCTATCTCGTGGTAATCTGCAACATTATAGCGTCATTATTGGTCATTAGTAACAAGGCGAGCGGACAGACTATTATAGATTGTGAACGGTTTTGGAGATTTTTTTAGAGAATTTTGACATGAACATAACCTAAAATGTAATTTATATACATGTCATTGAGCATACAAGATGCGGTTCTAGTACGTTATTGGATTACTGAGCTACAATAGGATACCGTAAACAATAGTTATAATTACCTTTTTATTAGCTTTTCCGTTCGCGAAAGCTATTATATTTATAGGAAAGCAACATCGATGGTTCTAATGTTGATTCGGATTTACACATGTTGCCTGACATTTAAGTTCAACACAATATTCTTAAGTTTGTTGCATCTTTCTTATACCGTTCCTTGTTTATTCTATTTGGAAAACTATGCCACACTTCAAAGTTTCGTTAAAAATAGTGTTAAGAGTTTTGACGTAAAAGTTTTACGAATATCACTTTAATAACCGAAAACCATAGTCTTTTGACGCAAACATTTCATGAATATCACTTAAAACTAACGTGGAAAGCCATTCGACAATTTTAAAAACCAACCTAAATATAAACTAACACGCAAAATACGTTTACCTTTGCCCACACTGCTTGTCATTTAACCTAAAATGTTTGGCCTTCCAAAAACAATCAAGCACAATAGTTAGTTCCTTACGCCCTGACAGTAATATTTAAGACTGGGTGTTGGAGTGAACTATTCTAATGTATAGATAACATTTCCAAAAACTTGAAAATATATTCTGAATCACTCTCAATAATCAATCTCTGCCGGTGGTACGCCATGTTTCATTCGGAAATACGAGTTAACTCCAAGGTATCATCTTTATCCACCACTTGAGGTGGTGGTTAGTTTACCTCCAAAAATAACTCCCGGGTAGCCCTTAACCAAAGATTGTAATACAGTCGCAGTAGGTAACTCTCAGGTAAATCTTACCCCAAACCTTAACCGGAGATCGTAATACAGGCCGATAGCCGGTTAAATGGAACCATGCTTCACCTGTGAACCATGTGATGGACAATACGGCAGGATTTTGCATAATGAACACCTGAAAACCAACGACATAATTCACTTGTCTATCCTTACTGGTTCCTGTAACTGGTGGACAGCCCTAATCCTATACGGCTTTAGGCTTGCACTTTTCATAGCTCTCTGGCACGTTGAGTAGCTGTGCCCTGTCTCCTGCGAAGAGGTCTTAATGATTTTTGGGTAACTGTTCCAGTCGTGTTCTTACGTCAACAACAACAACCGTGGGAAGCCTGGATGAACAAGTTTTGCCTTTTTCACTCACCAGAGACCCAGTATGTGTTTCTTTGGGGAGGACTCCGAACACCAAATTCTCTCTGGTATGCCTTTTGAGTAGCTGTAATTGAATTCGTATTCCAGTATTGCTTTACAAGGAAGAGTCGTTCATTTATCGTGTACTCCATTTTCATGTTCACTAGAACAAAATCTCAAAAACAGTTCCCGACAATAAAACTAACAATTACGAATAAAACATGAACACCTGCACATCTAGTGACAGGCAATCGAAACTCCAGAACGTTCTGTTTAATTTGGTGCTAAAATTGGTGCATTGAGTGAATTTCGAACAGAATAATTAAAGAAAGAAATGTGTCACTTCTTCATAAATCACTGTATAATAAGCGACTTGTAAAAGCGTAACCTTAGGTGGACCGGCATGGTGGAGCCAGAACAGGGTATAAGGCAGCTACCGCCTCCTCAGCCCTGTTCATCGTCCCCCACAAGTGTTGACGATAAATTAGGTCCTTGTCAACAGTGACGCCTAAGTATCGGATGGAGGTTCTTCACTCTATCCTTTGACTCTGATAGGAGAATGTGGGTATGTTTTCTGCGGGGATTCGTTGTCTGGTAAACATGGCGGAATGACTTTTGTCCAGGTTCGCGGACATCCGCCACTGCCTGCACCAGTGCTGGAAGAGGTGGAGGTGCCTTTGGATGGGATTGGAGGTTCTGAGTAGGTGTCTGTTTTATGTAGCAGGACGTCATCAGAAAACCGCCATATTGACGCCGTGTACCGCTGGAAGGTCTGCCATGAATAGGTTAAACAGAGTAACCCCAACTCCAGGAATTGAGAGCAGGTCGCCCAAGTTCACCAGGGCGGAGTGTAAAATCGCCACAGAACCTAGCCGACAATGCGGCTTTACCTGTGCGATACAATAGGTTTTGAAAATTTTCGCAAGCTTTTATTCCATTAGTCTGTGGGTGGAGTTTAACTTCCTGCACTGCCATTGGCTGACTCCTGGCGAACCACTCGAGCGGGCCTGCGTTCAAGTGGCGACCAAGCCCACGAGCTTAACTTATTCAGCCGCTTACCCCAACTCCATGCCAGCAGTCCCTTATATAGCTCCGCAATAAAGCAGGATGCTCTTTATGGTGCGATTTCTCAAATTTGCCACCTAAGAACTTTCCAGTGAGGCGGGGAGCGCACATAAAGGGATTATTGCACGAGCCGTCTGTTCTAAAGGCGCTAACAATCCAGGTGACTAGGTAAAGATGCCGGAATATTCTAACACTGGCGCCCGTCGGCAGCTTGGCGCACATGTTCATAATAATTAGTTAGCAGCTTAGGTCAACTCAGTGGTAATATAGTTTTCTATTTTTACTTTCTGTACCACTACCTAGTAGGTATAGAAGGTATTGCACGACACCCAAAATTTCGATACAGAGATTTCACCGGAAATACATGTTTTGAGCCCCCCGTAGTTCCCGAGGTTGCGGGTTCAAACCCAGCGGAGGGTGAGATATTTTTTCGGACGTAAAACTGCTTAGCACGGCTTCCTTTGGAAGGGAAATAAAGCCGGTGGTCTTGTGTTGTAAATTTATGGCTCATAAAAGAACCTCAAGCCTGATAAAGAGGCCTCTGAGAAAAATGTCTGGTCTTTCACGCCCGATATAGAATGGGACGCTAAGAACCATAGTAGTTAGAGAGCGTCCATAAGTATAACTCAAATTTAATTTTCCTCCCTAGTTTTTGAGGGCGGACTAGGGTGCGATGTTTTGTGTCCTGTGTTTTTTTTTTTTTTTTTTTTTACTTTTATGCATTTCATGAATGGATTTCACAAGGAGTACACGTTTTGACTCCCCATGAATTAAAACATGCCAAGCCCAAAGGCGCACTGTGGGGCGCGACAATTTTTGTGTGTCCTGGTTTTCTTTCTTTTCTTTTATCCTTAATTTTGTGAGTTTAATATGGATTTTTCACAGGGAATACATGTTTTGAAGTTTCCCGAATCCAAAAAAGCCAAGCTCAAAGTTAAACGTATGGGTTCGCCCATTTTTGATCACTGGTGCTCAGCCCTAGGCCCCCGAGGGCTGACGGGGTGCGCTAATTTCTATGTGCTGTTTCGTCTTTACCTATATGCTTAATTTTATGAATGTTAATACCTAAATTTCACAGAGAATACACATTTTGAGGCCCGCGGAATCCTAAGAGCTCGAACCAGAGGGTGGCCTGGGGGAAAGGAGTGCCTCTTTTCCGCTCTTCCCCAGGTCCACGAGGACGGCTTAAGGCTTTGGGCTTCGAACTTAGGGATTAAGATTCCAGAGATTGTGGTCGGTCTTGATCTCATATTAATACACTAGGGAAAAGCGAAATGACAAATAAGTAAAAGAGGACTGGTTCATTAGTTCAGTCCAAGAAGAACAGTCTCCTTTTGGCTCAGTCGGTAAGAAACCTACCTCGTGTGCGAGGGTTCCTGGATACGATATAAAAAGTATTTATACTAGGCGGTTTCTGTATGCTGAGAGTCTGAACTATGCACGTATGTGTTATTCATTATAAATATTTCACAATTGCCGCTGGGCATAACCCTCAACACACGTGCCTTGTCATATACTTTCATGAAAATGAAACTACAATCAGCACAACTAAATGACACCTACAAAGTAAACAAGATTAAGTAATAAATAAACATATACAAAATGAAACAGGTAGCGGTAGTTCTTAAGGTCCCTTTGCGCAGCCTTTTGACTGTTTTCCTTCGTCGATAATCCAAATTCAATGGGAAAACCTTTAAGCTATCAGGTTGTCTATCCTGTGTGGAACTGTATCTATAATTTCACAAAGCTTATGCTGCCATCCGTGGGGTAGCAGTGAACTAATTTTTAAAATGGTGCAAAAATGATAATAAATATTGGGTAACTTAGCGATCAGCAGCAAAATATTTGTCTCATTAAGGAAAACACATTTTAACTCTTATAACTTGACATCTAAGTCATTATTTCTGTTTTAAGTGATGTGTACATGAGGTAAGTCATTATCAAAATTACTGAAATAAATAATGTATGTTCGGAACTGTCAGAGTAATGACAAATAGCGGGTGCTTGGAATTTAATTTAAAATGTGGATGTAACAAGTATTGTATGAAGTGCAAGCAGAAAACAGGTCGCTATTATACAGCATAACCAAAGTATCATACTAATACTACATATTCAGATATGTTATTCTAAATTTTATTCGGAGTACACAAAGCTCCGGTTGTGTTCTTGGATTGTCCTGTGGAATATGAGCAGTAAGATGCTGTTTTAGCTTGTAAAAGCAGACCATAAACGGTATCATTATATATAAACATGGCTAATATAATCACGTTGTTTTAAAACTACTGTGCTAGGCCTTGTTTCACACTCTGATGCAGGCCAAGCAAATTAGCTCCAACTGGCCAGGTGAAAAACCTTCGCACTTACGGTTATATGCAATAGCGGTGTTCGTAATAAGGACCACTGCGATAAATAAAGTATAACAAAAACTGATTGCAAGTTTTTCAGATACGTTTATGGCTGACCTTGAATTTTCAGGGCCCCAAGCCAAGTTAAATTGGGGCTTAATGCAGCATTAACTACAGTGCATGTAGTACCCATTGTAGGAAAAATTAACACATGCTGGAAGGGTTTTGCTAAGATAACTGCTAAAACATTCAGAACTGAGTAAAGGCAGAATGAAATGTGATGCAAGAGGTTCAAGCATCATATTTGTCGTACTTCTGCGATGTGTTGTATAGTATAGAGATACTAACTGTAAACCTTGACACTGTCACAGTGAAATCTGTAGAATTTTAGTTTAATTCCTTATATACAGGGCAGAGTTTTAAAGGCTTATGAGTTTGAACCATAGCATACTATAGACGGCTGCACTGCTTCCAAGTAATGTGGTCAGTGAGTGAGGTGGGGAGGGATAAACTTATACAGTAAAGTAAGCTTCTTCACTTAATTCCAGATCAGTTTCCAGCAGATTTATAACTAAATTTTGTACAGTGTTATCTGTGTCCACTTCTTTATGGACATATTTTTTGTAGTGTGTAACATGACTAGCCCAGTCTTATTTTGTCACTTAGATGCATGAGATTTTCAACATCCACAAGATGAAAAGTAGTGTTCACTGTAGCGATTTCTCCCATTACCTTTGTCCACATGGTGTTGTATTGGCAATGAAAGGAAAGTAAACAAATCATTTTGTGCCACTTTTCCAATGCAATTTTGTCTATCTTGTATTTTTTGTTTTGTTTTTGGTGTTTTTAATTTACGTATTGCTTTCTCTACTAGGGGAAGTATTGCATTCCACCCAAAAATTCAATACTAAGATTTCACCAGAAATACTGTTTTGAAGCCCCCTGAATCCAAAAAAAAAAGCACTTTTAGGAAAAGGTCTGTGTATGTCTGTGTGTGTGAATGGCATAACTCCAAAACAAAAAGTCGGACAAATACCAAACTTGGTATTTAGGTTCAGTATCTTTCAAAGATGTGACACAAAGATTTTTAAGAAAATCCCCCACCCCAGACATGGAGCATTATTTGACAATTTTGATTTCCTCAAAAATGGCTTTAACAATTTTGATTAAAATATATATTTAAGATATTTTCATGACAAATAAAATGTATATCTTGAATTTTCTGGGAATGTCCCCAAGTCCTCTTCTTTCTGAATGGCTTTTAAATATTAATAAACTGTTGGAGATAGTCAAAATTTTTCTACACAAAAAATGTAGATCTCGTTAAAACACACAGTTTATGTCATATAATTTATTTTTGTGGCATCAACCATTTCTGAGATATTCGTCGTTATTTGTCTGAATTTTCCAATACTTATATTATTTTGTCAAATAGGAAGTCACATTTCATTTTTTTTATGTCCTGGACATACAAAGAGAATGGAATGCTCCACATAGGAACCAGCTCTTAAAAGATTTGACTATCGCTTAAAGTCTAACATATTCCCCATGTACTTACAAGAAAATTAGCAATAAGATGCAAATATTAATCTGGATTAACATGAAGTAGATGGCGAATAAGCATTTGTAAAAATAGTTTGTACAAGAGTAGGGAAAGTCATGTTAGTGTAACACATCTGAATTTTTTTTGCTAAGAATTCTACTCTTGTTTCAGAAGGGTGGGTGCTAAGTGGGAAAAGTTGTAGTTTGCCCACAAGCCAATAAGGTGCTCTCTTGTCACATGGTTTTGTTTACAACTCCTTTAAACTTAAAGTGAAAGCACAGTAGTGAACTATCAGAACATACTAAGATCACTGTAGTGCAAGCAAATTGCGCATACACGCCAGAAAACGACTGCTTGGTATAAGCTATTTATTCCTGAAGTTTTAACTTGAGGAGCACATAGTGCAGAAACTTGGCCTTTGTAAGGCTGCTTCAAAGTTTCTTGCCGCATATATGTAGACACATTAAAATGATGAATTTCTGGTAGTGTTTATAGTTGCATGAAAAATAGGGTACTATTACTCACCCTTGTGTCATGAGTGTTCAACTAATCAGCACTACTTGCCTGTCATATGCCAGCTGCTTTAGATGAGGTTCTGCTAGTACATCCTCGTACGCCTTTTAATGCTGTATGCCATATATGATTCTTCAAAGTTGTTTTCTGATGTATATGGAACAAAATCCGTGCTTCAAGTGTTGTTTCAAGATTGTCAATGTCAGTTTTTCTGTGAACAGAGGAAATTGAAAGATGGACTGTATTTAATGTGTCCTTTCTTATGTTTTATCTACTATATAATAATCAGTGATGCTTTAGTTCATAGTTACTAGGCAACAAACCTGTACTTTATTTGCTAACAAAACACGCTATCAAAACATAAAGTACAGGTTTTACAAAACGTAAAATGCACTCTTTAAAAATGCCTTTAATTTTCCAAGCTTACTGATATCGATATTATCGTTAATCAAAACAGTTGATCTTGCCACGGAATATTCACTCCAAAGACTTGAAGCTTTAATAGTTTTCGACTTCCCATAAAAATACGCCAACAAAGAATCTTCATTTACGTCTGCTTCATTAACCACACGCCAGTCCTTGAATTTTGTATAACTACACAAATAAACTATCCTTGACTTTTCAGAAGTACATTAATAGTTGTATCTTGGACTGCTTTTAAAATTTTTCCTGATGAACCATGAAAATCACGTTCTTTGCTCATTTTTAACTCTAAATTCACATATGAAACTAGCATCCAAAATTGCAGAATATAACAACAAAGTTTGTTGATTTATTGGTCTTCTTTTTGTTTTTTCAAAGCCCACATTAGTCTTTCTCTAAACATATCGTTTCCGCAATAAATAAGTTTAATTAAATAACAACACATACTAAAATACTCTGAATGTAGATAAAATATTGTAGACACTACGTTACAAATTAGGTTTAGTAACTAGTCCTCTAAATAACTATAAGTTGATAAATACTGTGTGGTTGACTTTTAAATACAGAAGCCTTTGAAAACTTTTGTTCCTGGAGGTTGCAGTTAATGATTCTTGTGTGAATGCGGGCATATTGATCCAGTAAATTTGGGTGGCAATGCTGCTTTTGCGGGAGTAATGGGCAGAGTTTGCTTTCTCCAGATTGAGATTAGAATTAAATATCCACTACCTGCTTGCCCAGCAATTCACAGGTTGCTTTTTTAAACCGGAATGACAATTTAATTTAATTTACCTCCCCCATTCTTTATGAAATTATTATACAATGATCTAGAACATTTTTATGTTGAATTCTCTCCTTTACCCCTCATAATTGTAATTTCTTACAGCCCCTGTCTATTCCTAATAACGTGTGTAAAACTCCTAATATTGATGCAAAAGGATGTGAAATGTCACTGGAACGTCTGACTTCCTTAACCTTCCCCTCGACAGTCTTACAGGTTCTGGAAATGCTGCATAGCCTATAAGTATCCTTTGGTGGTGGAACAATTATTGGTCAGAATGGCTAAGTAATTTTTTAGATAATCACAGTAGGTAACATTTCAAATCCTTGTACCTTTCTTTGGTCCTATAGTTATTTAATAACTTAAAAGTTACATAGTTTTCACATAATACATACATCCTTAACATAAACAAAGAAACAGGTGAAGCTAGTGAATATAAAGATTCCCAGGCCACCAAGTTAACTTCTTTGGAAGAGATACAATCTATGACCATCAAGAAAAATAATCTTCTTGGCTGTTAATCACAAAATATTGGTTGACTGATTTCTAATGTTAGCTGAGCACAATTTTCTCTCTTTATACAACTATTTAACGTCCCTACTAATGATCTTGGTTATAACATACAAAGGAAATAAAGCAAAGCTTTCTTTCTTGAGGGTTATTAAAATATTTCAGCATTGGTATTGCATGTATATGTACCTTATCAGCAGATTTAATTCTCTCTTGTTTTGATATGTCTTAGTTGCTAAATTGTGACCATTGACATATATGTTGCTTGGAATGAAGTATCCGCAACATTTGTCTTATTTTACATGCATATTCTGTGGAGTAACGAATATTTTCTACTCTGTGGTATTCTCAACTAAAAGTTAAAGCATTCTTCATAAGCATATGCTCTAATGTGTTTGTATTCAAGTACAAGGGCTTTCTAAATCCTTTTAATAACACATGAAATGAGATTGGAAGGTGTTTTGTAGACCATGTTCTTCAGAAAGAATTGGGCTTTTTAATTGAGAAAGAATTATCAAAATCAATTGAGTGGTTCTTGAGATTACCCTACACACATGCACACAAATATTCTCTCTTTTTAATATTAATATAGATTTTCAGCACTTTAACCTCCATAAGATAGTTTATAATTTTCTGAGACTGCAGCTCTGAAATGTATCTGCATATGAGAGCTTATTCTCAAAATGTGGGTATGATTGACACAATATTAACCAGATAATACGCCAACTATTGCACTGCCTTTAAAATTGTAAAAATATTTCAGCATTTTCTTAGATTTTGATGTACAGCACTACCTGATGATTTTGGCAGCAAGGGTTGGAACATTGGCTCACCGTTACATTTTGAAAACATGTCACTTAGTGTTGTGTATAAATTTAATTTACAAATGTTATTGGTGATAACAGCTAAGCTGCTATACAGTGCCACATCTATCCTGCTTGGATGTCCTAACAACAAATTTGTAGAGCGCCTGTTTCTCTTATCTTCAAAATACAGCATTAACAGTAGTGCATGTAATAGTGAATGTTGAAAATATAATTATGTGTAATCATTTCCTGACAAACAGTACACGTTTAATCATAAATATATAAGATACCATGAAATAAAGTAATAAATTAAAACCTCCAGCATTTCATACTGGCTAATTTTTGCTTTCTCAAATATACAGGGTGAATCACCTAAAACTTGCACCGCAAATATTTCGGAAATGAAAAGTGCTATTGATGTGCAGTTTTCACAGTATTGATTGGTAGTCATGGGCTCGTACATTTAGTCTATAAACCGATTTTAATAATACTGAGAAAGTATTTTTTTAGCAAACATACAATTTTTAATGGAACAATGCTTAGTTACATCAACAGAATAAAGATAGGGTAAATTAGAATGTCAGTGGCGTTTGTTGCAAGATTCTAGTGCAAGTGGTTTACGAGAAATCTTATTTTGAAACTTTTACGCACCGACACTTGTACAACCTGTGGTAGCACAAACTAAAGAAAAACAAAGGGGAATTACAACACTGCTGTGGTTTCTTACAAGTAAAGAGAACACAGCCCTTCAAAGCTTGTGTTCAGAATGACCACCGGCAGCTTCAATACACGCTTCCAGTCTGCTATGGAAAGACTGCTGCACACATTCTAGCATTTCAGCGGAAATTTCAGAGCAAGCAGCAGTAATACGTTGTTTCATGTCGTCTGGTGTAGTTTCCTTGTAGACAGTGTCTTTCAGCCTTCCCCACAGAAAAAAGTCTAAAGGGGTCAGATCCGGTGAACGGGCCGGCCAAGGTACAGGTTCTCTTCGTCCAATCCAACGATTTGGAAACAATCCGTTAAGACAAGCTGTAGTACTTCGTGCACTATGGGCTAGACAGCCATTATGTTGGTACCACAGGTTCCTCCTAGTCTGCAAAGGAACGTCTTCTAGCATCTGTGGCAGATGGTCTGTCAATACTTGTGCTGTAATACTTGTGCGAGTTCATTGTTCCTTCTATGAACAAAGGGCCTATGAGCTATCCCACACCACACCACACGTTTAAACTCTATGGACGCTGACGTTCCACCTGACGAAGCCAACGGAGATTGTCAACAGACCAATAGTGCATGTTTCTGCGATTTACCTGGCCATGATTAGTAAATGTTGCCTCATCACTAAACAAGATACATGATAAATCTGGAGTATCATGTCTTAATGCCCATGTACAAAAGTTAACACTATTCTCAAAATATTTCCATGTAACTCTTGATGGAGAGGAATGTGATAAGGATGGAACCTATGTCGATGGAGAATGCGCAGTACACTTGCCTGACTTATGTCACTTCCATGTGCGATTGTGCGGGAACTAATTTGGGGATCTACTGCAACGGCAGCCAAAACATTAATTTCTGCCTCTTCTCCAGTCACTTGTTTGTTTCTGTTAGTTTTCTAGGTGTTACAGTACCACTTTCACGTAATTGGTTGTAGAGGTTGATAAATAATTGCCGAGATGGTTGACGTCTATTGGGATACGTTTCCGCATACACCGTACAGGAACGAACTGCATTCTTCCTACACTCTCCATACACCACGAGCATGTCACTTTTTCAGCATTAGTAAACCCCATCTTCCACTCACAACTTACTACTTGAACTGTCACAAACTAACTGACCAGAAAGTCGCAATGCAATCAATGAACAGAAAACACAATGCAAACAAACATAACATCGTACCTAGCAACTAAGCAGGTTGAATGGGACAAACCATTGTCGGGGTGAAAACTTTTCAAAATACGATTTCTCGTAAACCACGTGCACTAGAATCCTGCAACAAACATCATTGACATTCTAATTTACCGTACCTTTATTCTGTTGATGTAACTAGGCATTGCTCCATTTAAAGCATTGTATGTTTGCTCAAAAAATACACTTTCTCAGTATTATTAAAATCTGTGTATAGGCTAAATGTGCGAGCCCCTGACTACCAATCAATGCTGAGAAAACTGCACATCAATAGCACTTTCCATTTCCGAAATATTTGCGGTGCAAGTTTTAGGTGATTCACCCTGTATACCTCTGATGCTGAGATTTCACCGGCAATACATCTTTGAGGTACCCTGATAAACAAGTTTAGAAAAATTTGTGTGCATGCCTGCCTGCATAAAAATTCTCCCACCCCAGACTACTACCCATTACATGGAACATTTTTCAAAATTCTTGATTTTCTCAAAAATTGTTCTAATGACTTTGATTAAAATACTGTATACTTAAGATATTTGCATCACTAATGAAATGTATATCGTGAATTTTATGTGAATAGGCTATGAAGTCCTCTGCATTCTGAATGACTTTTATAAACCGTAAACCGTAGGAGATAGACCAAATTGTTACTAGTAAAAAATGTAGATTTTGCTAAAGTAAACAATGTGCAACCTTTTTTGTGGCATTAAGCATTTTTTAAATATTCTTTGCTATTGGTTTGAATTTTCAAGTATTTATGCCTTTTTCAAGTGGTAATTTGTTATTTTTTCTCATGATCATGCAAGGAGCATGGAATTTAAAAAGAAGTCACATAGCAATCTGTTTTTCAAAAATCTGATTATAACTTTAGCCTACTCTATTCTTCTTATACACCTATAATTAATGTGTGATGAAAATTTATCTCTGGCTGGCCCCATAGCTCAGTCAATAGATCACCTGCCTGCTGTGTGAGGGGTCCCTGGTTCGATTCCCGGCTGGATGTGGGAAGTTTTCTCTAGCCAAGATTATTTCCTATCCTCTCTAGAGTCTGGAAGTATGAATCAGTGTGTGAATGTGTGTATGATCTAATGAATAAAATCCTAAAAGTGCAAGAAACCCGATAGGAGAATACAAGTTAACACTATTGCCTATAGCAATAATACAGAGTGAGCCAAAAGACTCCGAACCGCCTCGCGGTGTTTTTTCCGTCCACGTCCTCGGCGCTCGTTGCCGTCTGCCGCTATCATAGAAAGGCGTAGATAAAAGCATACATTTTTAAAACTACTTTTAAAGGCTTTACTTACCAACTTTACGAAATGAGGTGCTGAAACTGGCCACCGTCGTTCATACATTTTTGGCACCTGTTTAGGAAACTATCTATCACTCGCCGTAGTTCATGTTGAGAAATTTTCTGGCGGATATTTTAATTCTTTCAGGGTGTGTGGGTTTATCTTGTAGAATTTATGTTTTAAGTTACCTCGGAGGGGTATTTTATGAACAATATTACCAGCTGCGCGGTGTTTTTCCACTGTGCGTGTGGAAATATGATAACGCACTGCTGCTATAAACAAAGTCACGCTGTGCAGTTTTGAGTTGACGGTGATGTGATGTAGTTCAGTTATTACGAGTTATTTATTATTTTGTCCTGTACTTAGTCACAAAGTATATTATGGCTCAGTATATGTTTTCTACAGCACAGCGTGTATTTATTTATGATTCATGTGTGTTAACTCGATCAGCTCGCCAAGTGAAAGTAGGATTTGCAGAAAGATTTCCAGGTGTAAAAGTTCCAGGCCGTATACAACAATCCATGAACTTTACAGTAAATTTCAGGTCACAGGAAGTGTTCAGGCTAAGAAATGTAAACGACGGCGTTCGGTTCTTACCGAAGAAACATTAGACGACATCGGTCATCGTTTGGAAAATTTCCCCCAAAAATTCCTCCTAAAGAGGTGCCAAAAATGTATGGGCAACGACGGAGGCCAGTTTCGGCATTTCCTTTCATAAAGTTGGTAAGTAAAGCCTTTAAAAGTACTTTTAAAAATGTTGTGTGGTTTCATCCGCGCCTTTCTATGATAGCGGCAGACGGCAACGAGCGCCGAGGACGCGGGCAGGAAAAACATCCCGTAGGCGGTTCGGAGTCTTTTGGATTATCCTGTATGTTAGGGTGTCAATAAGACCAATGTTGTTAAAGGTGGGGTACAAATGGAACTACTAAAATAAATAAAATAAAATGTCTATTAACAAGTAGTAAATAGAAGAATAAGCTTTCATAAGAAGTTATAGAAGAATGAGTAAAGAAAGTCATGTGAATGCAACACATCAGCTTCTCTATTCTAAGAATTCATGTGTGGTGATGTTATCTGCATTTAGTTACTATCTGTTCAAGATAATATTAACCGCAGTGGCTTGTTTCTGAGTAACTAATTTTGAAATCATATTTAAGTATGTTATTTTGATTATAGGAATTAAGAGAATTATATATAATGAGACATAAATAATTAAGAGGCCAATGGGCAGACATTTCCTGATAATTAAGTGTATATCATCGAAAACATGCACTTTTCTGCAACGTGATACACACTCTTTGCTGCATTCAGAGTGGAAAGAAAGCAAAATCTGATGTGTTACACTCACATGACTTTCCCTACTCTTGTACAAACTATTTTTACAAACGCTTATTCTGCACATGCTTCATGTTAATCGAGATAAACATTTGCAGACTCTATCTTATTGCTAATTTTCTTCTAGATGTAAGGGGAATATATATTTACAAGGGCAATATAGAAATATAGTAGCTTTTAAGCACATACATATCTCTTAATAGCTGGTTGCTAGGTGTAGCACTAATTATTCCCTTTGCCACAGATTAATACTCTTTGCATATCCAAGACAAAAAAATGAATAACGAATTCCCATTTGAGAAAATAAGTATTGAAAAATTTAAGGGAATAACAAGCAATATCTCCAAAATGGTTCACTCAACAACAAAAATGTATATGGCATAAATTGTGTATTTTAACGCGATCTACATTTTTTGTGTAGTAAAATTTTGTCTATCTCTTTTGGTTTACCAGTTATGCAAAAGTCGTTCACAATGAAGAATACTTTTGGGGACATTCCCAGAAAATTCAAGATATACATTTCATTTGTCATAAAAATATCTTAAAGATATGATATTTTAATCAAAATCGTTAGTCCCATTTTTGAGAAAATTAAAATTTTCGTAAAATGTTCCATGTAAAGGGTAGTCTGGGGTGGGGGGATTTTCTTGAAAACCTTCGTGTCGCATCTCTGGAAGATACTGAACCTAAATACCAAGTTTGGTGTTTATCCGACTGTTCGTTTCTGAGTTATGCTGTTCACAGACACACACACGGACATGTTTCCAAAAATGCTTTTTTTTTGGATTCAGGGGGTCTCAAAACATGTATTTCCGGTGAAATCCCGGTATCGAATTTTTGGGTGGAATACAATACTTCCCCTACTTACTATACGTAGTAGAGAAAGTAATATCAGTGGAAATGATAACGTGGTAAAGGTCATTCCTGAGATCAGTAAATTCTTAAATGCTGCTTTCTCCGTTCCCTTTTTCTTCTGACGTGCCCAGTTGTATTCATTTAATCATAAGATTCCTTCTGATTGCCTAGATTTGAAGACCCCACATTTCCTCCCTAGCCTCTGATACTAGTCTAATTCTCACTCAGTCATACTCAATAATTTTATTTTTATGCATGCTAGTATTATTTCAGATCTTTCATGTTTCTTTACTGTGATGGAAAGGCATATTTGCATCCTGGAAGTTACAAATGCACTTAATCTCAAAAAACAACATAATTGAACATAGATTATCAGTGTGATTAACGGGTAAAAATAATGCCAGAGCTGTTGAATTTAAAGCGACTCATTTCATACATAAAACTATTCTGACTTTGTCCAGTTTTTAAATGTCACTTCATTAATGTGATCTAGTTCAATTTTCCCTTTTTCTTCGCGACGTAGAGGCTTGATAAAATAGGCGTAAAGCAGCCTCTTCTTCGGATAGTTCATTCGCAGGGGAGTCGAACGCAACGCGCCTCTAATCCCTCGCACTAGCAGCATTCACTATACATTACAGCTGTTCGACGCAACCCCATTCGGAGGACGCATTACCAGCACTTGATGTCGCACCAGAAATGCACTAATTCACTGACTTATCCCTCACTCAAACACGCTAACTTCTATAGCCGCTGGAAGTTTCCACAGAATGTTCTGGAGGCGGGGAAGGGAAACTTCCAGAAGATTCTGGTTATTTGTCGATAGCGCTTCTGACGTTTACACTGGGCGAGAGCTCTACTTATCTCTGTTTCTCTCTAACTGCCTGGCGCGACCTCCCGAAGCTCGAGCCATAGCCGCTGCGTCACACTATTCAATAATAAAATAATTTTAATATCATAATGAGCCCTAGATTCTTCTAAATCACGTATTCTCAAACACATCCAAAGTTTCCAAGAATCCACACCGTATCTCTGTTATAAAAGCAATTGGGTCTCATTGTAATTTGAGAATATAATTAGGGGAAGTTCAAAAATGTTGTTCTTAATGCATTAAAATGTGTTTGATTTTGAGTCTAAAGCCTTCAGACGCATCATTTGATGCATTTCACTTTCAGCAAAATATTTATTACACCATACCTACACTACGTGATCAAAAGTATCCGGACACCTGGCTGAAAATGACGTACAAATTCGTGGCGCCCTCCATCGGTAATGCTGGAATTCAATATGGTGTTGGCCCACCCTTAGCCTTGATGACAGCGTTCACTCTTGCAGGCATACTTTCAATCAGGTGCTGGAAGGTTTCTTGGGGAATGGCAGCCCATTCTTCACGAAGTACGGAACTGAGGAGAGGTATCGATGTAGGTCGGTAAGGCCTGGCACGAAGTCGGCGTTCCGAAACATCCCAAAGGTGTTCTATAGGATCCAAGTCAGGACTCTGTGCAGGCCAATCCATTACAGGGATGTTATTGTTGTGTAACCACTCCGCCATAGCCCGTGCAGTATGAACATGTGCTCGATCGTGTTGAAAGATGCAATCGCCATCCCCGAATTGCTCTTCAACAGTGGGAAGCAAGAAGGTGCTTAAAATATCAATGTAGGTCTGCGCTTTGATCGTGCCACGCAAAACAACAAGGGGTGCAAGCCCCCTCCAGGAAAAACACGACCACACCCTAACACCACCACCTCCGAATTTCACTGTTGGCACTACACACGCTGGCAGATGACGTTCACCGGGCATTCGCCATACCCACACCTTGCCATCGGATCGCCACATTGTGTACCGTGATTCGTCACTCCACACAACGTTTTGCCACTGTTCAATCGTGTAATGTTGACGCTCGTTACAAGCGAGGTGTCGTTTGGCATTTTCCTGCGTGATGTGTGGCTTATAAGCAACCGCTCGACCATGGAATCCAAGGTTTCTCAACTCACGGCTAACTGTCAGAGTACTTGGAGTGGATCCTGGTGCATTTTGAAATTCCTTTGTGATGGTCTGGATAGATGTCTGCCTATTACTCTTTACGACCCTCTGCAAATGTCGGCGGTCTCTGTCAGTCAACAGACGAGGTCGGCCTGTGCGCTTTTGTGCTGTACATGTCCCTTCACGTTTCCACTTCACTATCACATCAGAAACAATGGACCTAGGGATGTTTAGGAGTGTGGAAGTCTCACGTACAGACTTCTGACACAAGTGACACCCATGTTCGAAGTCCATGAGTACCACGGAGCGTCCCATTCTGCTGTTTCACGATGTCTAATGACTACTGAGGTCGCGGATAATAGTACCAGGCAGTAGGTGGCAGCACAAGGCACCTAAGATGAAAGACGTATGTTTGTGTGGGTGTCTGGGTACTTTTGATCACATAGTGTACATATATGCAGAAGGTTCTCAGAAAGCACTTTACACAGGATATAAGTTCCAGGACACAAAAGTCCAGATTTGCCTTGGATTTCAGATGTCATTTGCAGTTCTTCTGCGTTATCTAAAGCCCGTTTTGTTGAGAGGCTTTTTCTAGTTCAACATCACACTCATCTTCTGTAAATAACTAAATGTTTACCTAAACTGTCTTCCCAGAGCATAAAGATATTAACGAGTAGAATAGTGCGATCCCTATCACCGCTTAGTTGAACAAAGTGATACTCGTAAGGCCTAAGATCTATCACTAACTACTTTATTTAGACGAACAGAACGAACAACTTGTTGCTTCACTTCACACCCAATTCCATGTTGTGGTCCTTTATCATGAGAGGTTTAGAAGCAGTTACGAGAACCTGCGCAGTTAAAGTCTCCCATGTGGAACAAGAGATCGCAAAAGGCATACTTACCTTTTAATTGCCTTGCTGCATATCGCTACAATAATGGTTATGTTCCATTTTTAGACCATTTCCTGCTTTATATAGTGGTGGAAGACAGCAAGTCATTTGGTAGGAGTCGCACTGCTCTCTGCTGCAAGAGAGCCTCTACTTCACGTCCGGGAATATGATGGTGTTGTGTGGGTAGATCCGCAGGGTGCTATATCTTGCATGTGGATTAGGAGGAGGTGGACCCAGGTTAATTAATCGGTGGTACGGCATGCCTAGATGATGATGGGGTAGTTAGAATCATCCGGTGGGGCACCTGTTTTCTAAATTTTTGAAACATATTACTATACTCACTTTTAAAACTCTTGTAATGGCTTTGGTGGAATAGCATGTTGCCTGGGGTGTTCAGAAACGTTTCACCTACAGTGTATGTGGACAAGAATTCGTGTACATATAAGGTGGAGAAGCAAGTTTTTGTTGTTGTAATTGTGCAACCAGTTAAGCGACAGATGTGCGTTTGGACCTCCTATACAGCTCATTTATTTACCTATGTAGAAGAAGGCTTCACACTTAGTGAACAAGCGGTTTAAGGGATACAACTCTATCAGGATTGAAGTTCCTCAAAAAAGAATTACTTCATTTACAAGAGCTGCACTGGTTTTCTAAAGTGGTTTCACTTTTACGTTCAAAGAAGTTGAAAACAAAACCATGGACAAGGAAGCGCCTCATTGGCTGGTGGATGAACTGCAACCTTTTCCGCTTAGCATGTCGTCTCTTCTCCACATAAAACAGTTCAGTTCGGATCGTAAGATTTTTGTAGTTAGTCTCGTGCAGTGAAATAAATAAAATTAAAAAAAAAGTTATAACAGTTCATTTTGTTGTGAAACCAAATGTGTTCATTCAGATTCACGTATAACTAACAGAACCTTAGTGTTCGTGCGGCTGTGCGCAGGCGCTGCAGTTCGTTTCCGGTTAAGCCGTCAGTGTAGTCCTTGCCACGTGGTGCATGTGTTGAGAAAATATTACTTTGAGAGTGTCATGGCTGAGAATCCTCCGCCACTGTGAAGAAACATAAACGCAGAAAACCATTAACAAGTGGAGAGAAGATGATTGTGTTCAGCGAAAAGTACCCACCTTTATCGACAATGAGTGTGCTTAGCTGTTTAGCAATAGTTGAACTTCTTTGTTAAGTGGTGCACTATTTATATTTTGAGCCTATAATTAAAACAAAGTAATTTCTGATTGAAAACTGCTTTATTGTTTTTCAAAATATTCTCCTTTATGATCAATACGCTTTTGCATTCGTTTGAACCATTTTTCAAAGCATTTATTCCAATCTTCTTGAGACACCTCCAAAACATGGTTTTTGAAGGCATCAACGGCTTCTTCTGCCAACGAAAATCGTTGTCCACGCAATTTATTCTTGATGTTCGGGAACAAAAAGAAGTCATTGGGTGCCAAATCAGGACTGTATGGCGGATGACCCATCAATTCGATTGTTTAAGCCTTCAAATACTCTGTTGTTAGACGAGATGTATGCACGCTCGCATTGTCTTGATGAACGATCCTACGGTTCTTGTTGATTTTCCTTACTTCACGAAGACTTCCGGCAAAGAAATGGTTGTATACCATTCGGCATTGACCGTTTTACATTCCTCTAAAGGCACTGTTGCCACATGGCCAGTTTTGCTGAAAAAGCAGGCGACCATTTGCTTCGAGTGCGAACAACTTTGTTGGATTTGCTTCATCTTGAAACACCCATACAGTCGACTGCTGTTTACGTTCCGGCTCATACGCATAGATCCACGATTCGTTACCTGTTACAATCTTATATACGCCTTTTGAGGCACCGCCATTGTATTTCTTGAGCATTTTTGTATACCAATCGACACGAGCATCTTTTTCAGATTGTGCCAAATTATGTGGGATCCAACGAGAGCAAACCTTTTCCACGGCTAAATAATCGTGCAATATTTTATATATGCTGGTGGAATTAATGCCTAGGGTTGCCTCAATCTCACAATATGTCGCATGGCGATCTTTCATTATTAGTTTTTGCATATCGTCAATGTTTTCTGGCACAACAACTGATTTTGGACGACCTTCACGAACTTCATCATTGAGCGATCGGCGGCCACGATTAAATTCGTTATACCAGCGTTTCACAGTGGCAAAGGATGGAGCTTCGTCGCCAAATGTGGAAGTTAGTTGATCGAAGCACTCTTGTCTTGATAATCCACGTCGAAAGTCGTAATAAATCATTGCACGAACATTTTCACGAGTTAATTCCATGTTTTTGTTGACACACAATTTTCAAGTTAGTGTAAACAAAACAAATGACGCTCTGTTGACAAAATGTTTGAAGTAGATTATGGTCAAAAATGTCAAAATTTCCATTGGAAAGGTCAGATGGCATCTACAACATTTAGGGTTGCCAAGGCTCAAAATATAAATAGTGCCCCTCGTATAGAATGGGACGCTAAGAGCCGTAGTAGTTAAAGAGCGTC
This sequence comes from Deroplatys truncata, assembly GCA_030765065.1. NCBI lineage: Eukaryota > Metazoa > Arthropoda > Insecta > Mantodea > Mantidae > Deroplatys > Deroplatys truncata. The sequence continues at coordinate 236,544,398 of CM060984.1, read as the reverse complement.
CATAAATAAAACTCCATTAATTTGAAGTCGTTGAAACTAAATGTATTAATTTATGAATTAAGAGGTGACTGTTGAAAAATAAAGAACATTTTTCTTAATTCTTGTGTTTTCTTGATCAAACTGAGAACGTTTAGAACGCCATTCATTTGCTATCACAGAGAGATGCTTGGGTTCGAATGTTACATAGGAATTTGACTTTTTCGTATTTATGTTTCTGCTTTGCAATTGGGTCTTTGTGAAGAAAGTAGTATACGAAAGTCATAAATAAATTATACATGCTAAATCATCAAGTTTGGCTGTAAGGAATTGTAATTACGATGCGTGAGAAATTGCTTTTTGATTGATAGTTTTGCCTTGTTTGTCTCGAGGATGCAGCAGCTCGTCATATCGTTGACCAGTCAGCTAATAGAAATGCATTACTGTCGGAGGTGTTGCAGGTTACGCGGAAATTATCCAGTAGCGTTGCGTTATCGTGTGCGTGCACTAATATGTTTCTTTGTATGTAAGAGATTGATGTATAGTGGAAGTGGTGGTGCTTTGTGTCGTGCATTAGATGCGAAGGGAGATTTTGGTGCAGAAGCACATAGGAGACCTGTTGTATGTACCTACCGACCCCCCTGGAGGCGGGGTCCCTAACATCTCCAGGTGTGAGAGCGCGATGTCGGCGGCATCACCCACACAAGCCTCCCTCTCCAGGGAGAGGTCTCTGGGGGTTCGTCACACACCGGGCGCCAGGTCAGCAAATTCCATTGCCACACGCTTCGCCTCACCTTCATTCGCCAGATCCTCCGACCCTGAAACACGACAAGGAAATTGGGGACAGAAATTCGGGCGTTACAGAAACCACCCTAGCATTCGCCTATCGAAAAAAAACCGCGAAAAAATGTAAGAGTGGCCGGTCCAACGGGAATCGAATCTGTGACCTCCCGAATGCGAGCTTCTAACGTTACCGCGGAACCATTTCGCTCGGCTGTGTTGTTCATAAAACTTGCTGAATTTTAAGCATTAAGATGTTTTAATATGTACAATATTTTGTTTTCTTATTTTTCTCGTACATTAGTCTTATTTTTCATAGGCGACTTTAAAATATCTTAAGACGCAGTTGAGGCCAAGGGCGTGTTGTAGGAAAAGGCGTAACTTCAAGAAGCCAAGCTCGAGAATTCGTTTGTGCCCTTAGAGAATATTTTGAAAAAGAAAGAGATAATGGTGGCCCTCTTATCCTCGTACTCGAGAGAACTGCTGCAGCATTAAAATTGCATAAAAACGCTGTTGTTAACATCTGGTAACAAAAATCAGTAGCTCAAGAAGAATTTGTACCTACAGCATGTGTTTCGACTGTTTGGGGGGGGGAAGAATATTTGATAATCGTGTGACAAAATTAGATGTTTTTCAAAAGGAAGCTCTACGTCGTCATATATACGACTATTACTCAAGAAAGGAACACCCAACTATTAGCTTCTTAACAGACGCTGATCTGTTTGCAGATTACTTTTTTTTCCCCCCTGGGAAAGTTTTAAGGGATCTAGAGCTCCAGTGGAGCACATTTTCAAATAGAAAATTTCCTAATGAAGAGGGTAGACATGGCGCATAGATGTTAGTTTTTGAGAAACGAACCGGAAGTTGAATTAATCCGTGTAATTTGGCTTGATGAAACATGGTACAACACAGATAACACTCGCACAAAGGGTTGGACAGATCACGTTGCTTCAGAGGCAAGTAAGGGAGGCTAGTTTATCACTCGTGCTGGATTTGTTCCAAATTCTCTGCTGCTATTCAGGTCAGGACAATAGGGTAGTAGGGTATACTACCATGATCAGGTGGTTGATAGTAGTTTTAAGAAGTGGTATGAGGAACAGTTGCTATCCTACATCTATTATAATTAGCTTAAAGCAAGGGTAGCGAAAACGACTTCCTTCCGCGAGTTACCAAATATGCAACACGCACTGCATCACTCATCAGCATGTGAAAATCAAACGGACGGTTGCAGAGAGGGAACGTGCGCCTGCGGGTCAAAATGACTCGCAAGTCACGTTTTCGCCACGTCTGGCTTACAGGATTTAAATAAGTGCATGTGGTACAGAAAGAATTTGATTGCTCGAAATACAGTTGCCGCTGGAGCCGTCTCCTAATGAGCGCTAAGCAAGAAATAGTTCCCAATTTCACAATATTCACGTAATTCTAAAGGTACCATTAACAAGTAAAATAAGTATTATTAGAGAGTATTTGTATTATTTTGAGCATGTTTACTAACGAGAAAGTAAACAGTTAACACGTTGGACTTATTTACCTATTTTAAGTGTCATTTTAGTGTGATTCATCCAAGTGCAAGTGCGGTTAAGGAGCTATCGGTAAGCATGTCCAGTAACGTGAACATACCTGATGTTAAAAGAATATCCATTAAAGAGTAGCAAAATGCAAATGTTGCTAAATGTGTTCAGTTCTCTTATGCAAAGAAATCGCAGAGTTCTGGTGATAGATTGTAGTGCAACTCACGGCCTGGTTTACAGGAGTTTCTCGGTGGTCTGTGATAATATATTTACAAAGAATTTAAAGAAAAGGTATGCTGAAATAAATCCAGAACTGTGTTGGGCAAAGTGAACAATTTAGTAAAATGTGCTTACTATCCGTTCCAAAGTTCATGCCTTCTTTGTAGACAGTGAACCAACAGTAGATAAAAGTTTTTAATGATCCTGACTTTAATAGGCCGACTTTTTATAAACTGGTCTGAGGAATAGGTTTCGTAAACATAAAAAAAAATCTGATGTGTTACACTCACATGACTTTCTCTACTCTTGTACAATCTATTTTTACAAACGCCTATTCTCCATATGCTTCATGTTAATCGAGATATCGAGATGTTAATCTTATTGGTAATTTTCTTGTAGATGCAAGGGGAATATGGTAGCTTTTAAGTCAAATATTTTAACGCTGGTTGCTATGTGGCGCACTCCATTCTCTTTGCATGTCCAGGACATAAAAAAATCTGATGTGTTACACTCACATGACTTTCTCTACTCTTGTACAATCTAATTTTACAAACGCTTATTCTCCATATGGTTCATGTTAATCGAGATATCAAGATGTCAATCTTATTGGTAATTTTCTTGTAGATGCAAGGGAAATATGGTAGCTTTTAAGCGATAGTCAAATATTTTAACGCTGGTTGCTATGTGGCGCATTCCATTCTCTTTGCATGTCCAGGACATAAAAAAAATGAATAACGAATGTGAGAAAAAGTACAAGTATTGGAAAATTTAAGGGAATAACAAGCAATATCTCGAAAACGGTTCACTCAACAAAAGAAATGTATATGACATAAGTTGTGTATTTTAACGCGATCTACATTTTTTGTGTAGTAAAATTTTGTCTATCTCTTATGGTTTACCAGTTATGCAAAAGTCGTTCACAATGAAGAATACTTTTGGAGACATTCCCAGAAAATTCGAGATATACATTTCATTTCTCATGACATTATCTTAAACATATGATATTTTCATCAAAATCGTTAGAGCCATTTTTGAGAAAATTAAAATTTTCGAAAAATCTTCCATGTAAAGGGTAGTCTGGGGTGGGGGGATTTTCTTGAAAACCTTCGTGTCGCATCTCTGGAAGATACTGAACCTAAATACCAAGTTTGGTGCTTATCCGACTGTTCGTTTTTGAGTTATGCTGTTCACAGACACACACACAGACACACACACAGACACACACACGGACATGTTTCCAAAAATGCTTTTTTTGGATTCAGGAGGTCTCAAAACATGTATTTCCGGTGAAATCTCGGTATCGAATTTTTGGGTGGAATGCAATACTTCCCCTACTTACTATACGTAGTAGAGAAAGTAAAAAGAAAGTTAACGTGATAATAGAGAAAGCATAACTTTGTGGAGGCGCAAATATTTGAAAGGAAAGAAAACAAAACATACTATTTAGATGGGATTTGGGTTGAGGGACATAATACCAATAAAGTTTGGGTCGATGCAGCTGCTAGGTTTAAAAAAAAACTTTCTCTCCGTACCTTAAAATTATCAGCACGAAAGAATGACGTTTCGAACACGTGCTTTGCTAAACAGCTGGTTCGCAGTAATGGAAGAAAGGAGGTATGGTGTTTCAGCGACTAATTACAACACACTCGTGCGGACGGATGTTTTAATGCTATGCTTACATCCAGTAGGTTAATAATTCTGGTTAGACTATACCCAATTTAATTAGCCCTTCCGTAACCATATCATTCAGTAGCGAATGCGCACGCTAAACGCAGATATGGTTGATTGACTGCAAAGGAGAAAGGTGTCTATAGAAACTGACTGGAGTAAACCGGAGTAATTGAAGAAAATGGAGCTGAGTCATCACCGCAAACATAATTTTTCTAAATATACTGTGACGCAGCAGCTATGGCTCAAGGTTATCGGGAGGTCGGAGATAAACAAAGATAAGTAGCGCTCGCCAGCGTAAATACTGGAACCGCTAATTGGCAGATAACCAGAATTTTCTGGAAGTTTCTTTAACCCCCCGTACGTTCATTTCGTTCTGGAATGTTCTGTGGAAGATTCCATTGGCTGTATAAGCAAGCGTTTCTCGCGAGTCGAGTCACTCAGTTTGTGAGCGAGTGCGTTTCTGATGCGACATCAAGTGCGGTTCTACAAGTGAGTTTGTGACGACAACTGTAAACGTGCTACTGCAGGAGAGATTGAAGCAGTCTTGTGTTCGATTTCCTCAGCGAGTGAACCGTCCGGAAAAATTGGCTACGTTGGTTATTGCATTGCGCCACTACGTCAAGAAGGAAGTTGAATGTAACACATCAGAATTTTTAGGTAGCGTCGTTGCCTTTGTGCAGCATTTAATAAATTAATGCCGGCTAGGTACAGGAACGAATACAATGTGCTACAGGTAGAACGTTTTTACTTTCTCTTGAAATTAGTTTTATTTATGGACGCTTTTTAACTTACCGCCCCTTCTCGTATGGGCTGAAAGATCGAACATTTTGCTCAGAGGTCTTTATTAGGTTTGAGATTATTTTATGTGTCGTAAATCTACGACACGGGACCACTGACTTTACTTCCCTTCCGAAGAAAGCCATGCTAAGGATTTTTACGCCTGAAAAAAAAATCCATTACCTTCCGCCGGGTTTGAACCCACAACCTCGGGTAGTAGAGGCCAGCTGGTACCCCTAGACCACGGAGGACGACTATACTTTCTCTGTCACCTACCTATAGTACGTAAGAAGAAGTATTGTAATCCACCCAAAAATCGAGATCTCATCAGAAATACCTTTTGAGACCCAAATTAATAATAATACTAATAAAGCATTTTTACAAAAAGGTCCGCGTGTGAACAGCATCACTCTAAAATGAAATATTTGATAAATACCAACTTGGTATTTAAGTTTACTAGATTTCAAAGATGCGACACGAAAATTTCCAAGAAGATGCCCGCACCCCAAACTACCTTTTACATAGAAAAATGTAAGTTATTTTTTATTTTCTGAAAGTGGTTGTAACAATTACCTACTTTTCCACATAGTTACCAAGTTTCTCAACACATTTCTCCCATCGTGATACCAGTTTCGATAAGTCCTGTCCGTACAAGTCCGTTTCCTTGGAGATGGCTTATCTGTGGACTGCTGATTTCACTTCCGCATCTGTCGCAAAGCGTTGGTTGGCCAGGAATTTCTTCATGGGGCCAAACAGATGAAAGTCCGACGGTGCAAGGTCAGGGCTGTATGGTGGATGCTGGAGCATCTCCCAAACAAATTTGGTGATATTCTGACGAACAGCAGCAGCAACATGGGGGCGAGTATTGTCATTAAGAATTTTGACATCGTCAGCATTCATGTTGTGACGTTTGTCACAAAGGGCACGACTCAACATCAAAGTTTTCATGAAGGCTGCAGCATTCATAGTGGTCCCGTGTTCAGCAAAGTCCACCAATACAATACCATGCATATCCCAGAACACTGCCACAAGCACTTTCCTATGAGATTGAGTCACTTTGAATTTTTTCTTCACTGGGGAACCAGCATGTTTCCACTCCATACTTGCCTGCTTGGTTTCGGGTGTGTAGTGGTATGCCCACGACTCGTCACCAGTGTCGATTCCTTTCAGAAAGTCATGCCCTTCTGCGGTGTACCGCGTTAGGTGATCCAAGCTCGTCATCATTCGCTGGTCCTTGTGGTTGTCTGTCAGGTTCTTAGGCACCCAGCGAGCACTAACTTTACAAAATTTCAACGTGTCATGAACAATATCGTACACTGCACCATAGGAAATGTTGGACTGTTGCGATAAGGTTCGCAGTTACACACGCCAGTCGTTCAAAATTGCCACCTACATGCCTCAGACATTCTGCGGGGTTGCAGCTGTGGCGAACCATTAAGGTTCACACAGCCCCCTAGGAAGAATGCACACCACCTGGAGACATTCCCAGGTCCATACAATCATCCCCATACACGCCACGCATGTCCCTGTGAATATCACTCGGTTTATGCCCTTTGGCCCACAAATATCGAACCAGACCTCTGCTCTTCACACGTGGACAACAGTAGCATGCGCGCCATCTTTTTTGCGTAGTTCAAGCTTCTCTCGCTAGAGCACATGAAACAAAAAATACCCTATGCAGTGAAAAATTCAAACTATATGTGTGTGAAATTGCAACATTCCAGTTGCAATGCCAAGGCAGAAAAAAATTATTGTGCGTTGCTTTTCGATCCACCCTCGTATTTTAAACCAGATAAGAGAATAAAAAATGAAAGAAAAAATTTGGAACTTGATAAACCAAACTTGTCCTTACTTCAAATAATTCTTGTATACAACCCCCTCAAGAAAGTATTCGGCTTGAGCTTTAAAAAATTCTAGCAGCCAAATTAATGGAGGAAAAAAATTAATTTTTGGGTGGCATAAAGATCAAAAGGTAATGCAGTTTACGTGTTTTGGTGTTTTTCAGATCGTTCATTTTATTAGTTTTATACAGTTTTTTAAAATTGCAACTTTTTTGTACGCAGTGTTTTCAATATTATTTTTCATACATTGGGTAGATCTTTTTAGCATACATCCATACACTTTCATCGACATGTGACTTAAACTGTGGAGAAACAAATTCGTGAAGTCGTAAAAAGTGAGCCGCAAATAAGGAATTAAGGCAATAGTGCTGAAAATTTCCAACATTGATATTTTATTCCTCCGTCAAATAGAAAAACCTGTTTTTACCGCAAAATCAAGTACTAATAAAAAAATTAACAATCTTCTAATAATACGTAAAGTGAAATCGTATTGAGTATTCAGTTTTAAACCATTATTAATGGGCGAATCTTGGGCACAAATTAATCATGAGTACCGAAATATGGCAGTATAAAGCCAGCTCTTGGTTGTTCATTTCCACTTTAGTCGTTTATTTGTGTTAAATGTTCATCTTTATATTGTTCGTAATCTCTAATCGTTTTAGGTTCAACATTTTCAGTTGTTAACCCGTTAGCTTCCACAAATAAGTATAGTGCATTAGAGCACAGTGGACTGTAACGTTAAACTCCTGTGCCAATGCAGTTGTGTACAGTAACCGCTCGCTGCCAGTTTCCCAGCATCTGCACATGGCTGTGTCATTGAATGCAACCTGGTGTCTAGCAATGCGCGCGTTTATGAGAGGTGCAAGCGTGTTAAGTTTTAGTTACATGTTATTCAGCAGCAGTGTCGCCACTGGGAGGGGATGGGCATAGAGAAAATCACGGGGCCAATGTTAGCGGAGGCGCAATTTACCTATAATAGTTTTCGCACAAGTAACGCTACATTCAGCCATTATATACTGCGCTGCCAAGCGACCATGTCGTGGCACTGCATGTTTTTGTAGCATAGGGAGCTTCGGATGAAATTAATGTATGCAGGTGCATTTATACAGAGAGAGCCAAAAAACTACGAACCGGCTGCGCGGTGTTTTTCCCGTCCGCGATCTCTGCGCTCATTGCCGTCTGCTGCAATCATAGAGAGGCGCGGATGAAACCATACAATATTTTTAAAACTGCTTTTAAAAGCTTTACTTGCCAACTTTACGAAAGGAGATGCTGAAACTGGCCACCGTCGTTGTCCATACATTTTTGGCACCTCTTTAGGAAACTATGCGTCACTCGCCGTAGTTCACATTGAGAAATGCTTGCAATTTGCTGGCGGATATTTTGTTTTAATTCTTCCAGGGTGTGTGGGTTTATCTTGTACACTTTGTTTTAAGTTACCCCAGAGATAGAAATCGCAGGGAGTTAGGTCGGGGGACCGAGGGGGCAACATATCTCTACTAATAATTCTGTCCTCAAACACACTTTCATAAAGTTGTTAAGTAAAGCCTTTAAAAGTAGTTTTAAAAATGTTGTATGGTTTCATCCGCGCCTTTCTATAAATGCGGCAGACGGCAACGAGCGCTGAGGACGCGGACAGGAAAAACAGCGCAGCCGGTTCGTAGTCTTTTGGCTCTCCCTGTAGATTCCGCATTGGCATTGTGTTACAATACAGATTTTATGAATGCTTTACTGTCGTAATTAATAAAATAGTACTATAATGTCAAGTTAGTGCATAATCGAGCTCTACTGGAATGTACTTATAATATTAAAAGTTTTAGGCCCCATTTATGCAAGCGATTTCTGACGCGCGACAAGTGCGACACGATCTGGAAGTACCTTGAGTTATGCTTGTCGCAGTTTATGGATCCCCAAGCGGCGGCCTTTGTACAGTAGCCAAACACTTGTCCCCTACCTCCCCTAACCGCAAGCACTCATAAACATTAGTGACAACCATATACACATGTGCGTTGTTGCCAAAGTTTAAAATAGTATTTGAAAGCAAAACTTTGCCGCTGATTTCCACATGTACAAAACACAATCATGCAGTTTGTCTTGCTTACTTTACACACAAATGCAGTAAATAACTATGCATCGCATAATAATTACATTTCGTTAGGAACGCTTTAGTATATGACTCAGGAAGAGCTGAACTTACATTACGCTACAAGAATGGAAATGCATGTTAACATATCCGAGAGACACTTAGAAACGCGTCCCAAATAAACTGTAGGTTGTTGGACTATCATTAAACAATTAAAATGCATTAATACGAATTTATTTTTAAAGGAACGTTTACTCCCAAACAAAATTATCATTTTTATTGTTATTTACCCTAATAGCTAATTTTTATAAGTACGGGCTGTATATTTGCAGTTCGGCTTATTGTAATTATTACTGTGCTATGGTAAAAGTATTCTTTATTTTGTCTGTCTCACAACCACAGAATGTAGAAAAACCAAGTTCCAGAAGATGTAAACAAAAACACTATATATGTAAAAGTTAAAAAAGAAGCAACAGGTGAAAAAAGCAAAACGAACGCAAGTTTTTTGTGTCACTCTGGGGAGATAGGTGTTTTTTTCGTACTTTTGAAATTTATAATAAATTTGCTTCACAGCGATGTTTTATTAATATAAACTTAAACAAAAAGAAACTGGATATTGTTCAAGATCCGTGAGATTTATTAGCATAGCAGCTTGTGTTATATAATGCAGGACAAGTAAGAATACGGAAGACAAAAGAAAGAAAATAAAAAATCTTATGTGTTATATTCACATGATTATCTCTACTCACTCTTCTATAACTACTTTTACGAAAGCTTATTCTTCTATCTACTGCTTCTTAAACGAGATAAACTTTCATTGCATATTTGTAATTATAAGGGCACACAGGCTAAAGCGATAGTCAGATTTTTAAAAACAGATGAATATATCATGACTTTAAAATTCCATGCTCTTAGCATGATCACGAGAAAAATACAAATAGGGAATTGCAATTTGTAAAAAGTACAAGTATTTCAAAATTCAAACCAGTAACAAACAATTTCTCGGAAACGATTAACACAATTTGACATAAACAGATTGCATTTTACTCACAGTAAGATTTTGTATATCTCTTACGGTTTACCAGTTATACAGAAAGTTGAGAATGAGAAAGAGTTTACAGGTTATTTCCAGAAAATAAAATTCAAAATACACATTTTATTTTTCATGCAAATATCTTAAACATGTAGTATTTTAATACAAAAATCGTTATAGCTGTTTTTGAGAAATTCAAAACAATAACGAACATTTTTCCACGTAATGGGTAGTTTGGGATGGGGGGATTTTCCCGAAAATCTTTGTGTCGCATCCTTCGAAGAAGCTGAACTTAAATACCAAGTTTGGTGTTTAAGCGACTTTTAGTTTTTGTTTTGCTGTTCATAAACACAAACACAGAGCTTTTAAAAATGCCTTTTTGGATTCAATGAGCTCAAAACGTGTATTTCCGGTGAAATCTCTACATCAAAATTTTGCGCGGAACACAATACTTCCCCTACTTGATATTTGGTAAGAGGAAGTAAACATGGCTTGTTTTCAAACTACGAGTTAATTTGAACAAATTATGAAACACAAGAAAAGGACTGTAAATTTATAGTTAAAAAATAAAGCTTTGAACTTACGTTTACTCGTCGTTGTCACTTTCTCCTACATGTATCACAAATCTCTTCTGGCTGCTGTCTGCATCGTGACATATGTATTTGTTCTCAATTTTGATAGTATGCTGTACACAAGATGCCCAAACTTGGGAGCCAATTTTTTTAGTTCCCTCACGTAACAGCTCACATACACTGGCACTTAAAGTTGGTGTCACATTGTTTTTCCTAGCAAATCCTTTCAGTTGGGCCCATATTAGTTCTATAGGATTAAATATGCAGTGATAGGGTGGAAGACGCAAAACTTCATGACCGCGAGAAGCTGCAAGTTCATCAACTACATACTTTTTGGCTATGTTTGCAGATCGGATTGTTTGTATAAGGACGGCTTTTATGGGAACGGGGTTCGGTACCGGTATATTCCGCTCTTCCATGAAGGAAATAATATCATGAACCCTCGTGTTCATGCTGGGAACTTGGTTCAATTCCCAAGGTCTCCACATCTTAATTAAATTATTAAACGCTAATAACTATTAAACACTGCTAAATTTACAAAACTGCACTAAGTAAAACACTATATAGCTTCACTGAAGATACAGATACAAATTTAACTAAAAGACGGCAGAAAAGCACGCGAACAGTCACAGCTGCTAAAACGTACTGAAATCGAAGAAACAACACAAATGACATTGCAACAACGCTTTGCTTGGTGGAGCTAAAGAAAGGACCACGTATTGTATAGTTGGGGGCTGGGAAGACCCTACTAATCGTTTACAGATGGGTTTATGGTCAGGCCTCAAAGCTTTCCGTTCACTTTGTAGCCGGTTGGGGAAAGGATGCCCGAGACAGGAAATAAATGGAAGCATTTATACCACGCGATGCGACAGTCGCACACTATTCTGTGTCTCGCCAACTCAAAAACACGCGCGATATTCCCAGAAAATTCAAGTTATACGTTGACGCTGACCTCTGACGCATCTGTCTTGTTCCTGGCAGTTGCTTCAGTGGACTCAGAGTCCTGGGTTCGATGGTTGGATGGCAGGGATTTGGAATTTGTTTTGGTAGAGCTGAGGTTCTTGTTTTTCAGGGGTGGTGACACTGCCTTGATGATATTAATAATACTGCCGGAGAAGTTTGAGTTATATCTTTATTTTGTTACGTAGATTCCTATCTGGTCAACCCGCCACCTTCGTCGTCGAAACCACTGTTATTCTTATCACTTTCGAAGTCGCTACTTATGTGTTTCTCCGACTAGCCCTCGAATTGCCTAGATTTCATAACTTCATTTTTACACTATAAACTTTCTGATTATTTTCTTCTTATTTTGTTTCGTCGATCGTCCTCGTGGTTAGTTTGTACCCGACTGTCTCGGCGTTTCTTTTCCTTTTTCACGCCTTTCGCCAAACTTAGAATTTTCCCCCTCTCCCTTTCTTAAGTTTCGTTCTGTTTTAAGTTCAAACGTATCATGTGATGCCTACGCGATCTTTCGATTGGCTATCATTTTGTTTCATGATTTTTTTTATTTGGCTACTCCCACTTGACAACTTTCACATCTGCTTCTTACAGCTTATTTTGAGTTTTAAAATCTTCCCACGAACATTCTTAGGTCGTAGATAAGGCACATATACTTCCTCACCCTTTTAAGCCTTGAAACCGTTGTAAACCCTTGTCCGAGCCAAAAGTATAAAGGCGAGACTTCCGGTATGCAGGTTCGTTGACCATCGCAGGTAAAATACCTCTGCTTCGAGGAAACAAACTTTGTTTCTCTGTCTTCCCTACAAAACCCATTCCTAATATGAATTCAGCACATTTTCGTCGCTATGTTCGATCCTATATTATTATTATTATTATTATTATTATTATTATTATTATTATTATTATTATTATTATTATTATTTCTCCGGGTCTCGATAACCAGCTTCAACGTTTTGCCATCTAAGTACCTTAAATATTTAGTATTTTAATCAAAATCGTCAGAGCCATTTTCGAGAAAATAAATAAATAAAAATAGCCAAACATGTAACATGTAAAGGGTAGTTTGGGGTGAGAAAATCTTCGTATTGGATTTTTCGAAGATACTGAACTTATGTACAAATTTGAGCTCGATATTTATCCAACATTTCGTTTTTGGGTTATACACACACATACAGGCGCGGCGTACCTTTTTCTGAAAGTGCTTTTTATGGATTCAGGGAGCCTCAAAACATGTATTTCAGGTAAAAATATAAAACTTTTGGCAGGAATGCAATATTTTCTCTAGTTACTAAGGCGTGATACACCCAGCATCGTGAAAGAATTTAGAAGTGACTGTTTTTTTCAAGAGGAAGAGATAGTAAACCGTTGAGGAATACTGGGAATTTAGTGTAGAGACAGATTATTGCAATGTAGTGTTTCCCAGGATCCCAATTCCCCGCTCTACTCACCCTCGGTATCCGGGAAGAGCTGTGATGGGGACGTGGATATTGCACACAATTACATAATGTCTATATGCGCAGCCGCCTTGTTTAGATCCTCTGTCGCGTGGTAGATACAATGTTCTCTATATAAGAAGAACGTTGGAAAAGTGGGGAGTATTCGGAGGAAGAAGGGGAAGAAAACATATCATCACTGCGTGGAAGTATATTGGTGCTCCAGAAAGAAATGCAAAAATTAGTGGAGGGAATCAAATTGAGAAGTAAAAAATTTTAGAGAGGTTTACACCTTTCCGTAATAGAATGGGATCGCAATAGCGTCCAACAAGGAGATTGGGATTTTGGAATTGTGAAGGCCAAACCGGCTGCTTCACAATTCCACAATCTTGGGTTGTACCATCTTTTAGAGAAAGATATATAAATGTTAAAGAATAAATATACGAACATAGAAATCATAATAATGGGGACTTTAACATAGGAATAGGGGAAAGAGATAAGCAGAGAAAGTAATTAAAATTATTAGAGAAAATAATGTGAGTAAAATATGGAAGGGTATAAAATCAATGTATCTAAAGAAAAAGAGATTAGGAGAAAAGAAAGTTCATGGTATGGAATGAATAGGAATAAATGGTTATGGATGGTTAAAAGAAGAAAATAATGTAAATGTAAATAAATATAAGAATTACTAATTGTATTAACATGCAATAGTAATCCGAGAAGGCATCTAATATGCAATAACTTAATGCTCAATAGATTAATATATTATTATAACCAAAGGAGGGGAGATGACTATAAAATGGCCAGGGCCAGAAGCAGTCACTCCCAATATGATTGTAATTACATAAAATATCATAGTGTCCATAGTCTCTCTAAGGAGCATTTCAAGGCCACAAATATTCATTTTGGGAATAGATCTGGAATGTGATTTGACGAAAGGAGTAGACCTACTACAGCAGTTTAAAACCACTAGAGTTTTATAGGTTTAAAGGGATCTTACGATGTTAAATTCTGGCATTTAGCAAGCATATTGCAATTTTTACCCTTCAGCCACTGCCATTTACGAGTATGAATGATGCTTAAGGGAAAGACGTTTACCTGTCAGGGTGCAATGGTTTAAATGAGTGATTTAAAACAATTAATTTTTATAATAAAATCTGTGATTAAAACCAGTTATTCTTGTCTTACCTACTACCTGTAGTCCATTGTTGGAATTCAACTGTTTAGTCCCCGTTTATGCAAGCGATTTTTTGTCGTGTGACAAGTGACGTGACGGGAGGAATTATTAGTGATCTATTTATGTATGCAACGTGTTAAGCTGTATATTGTTAAGAAATCAGTTCTACCAGGCTGTTTCCACATTTGGTTCGACAGTTAGTACTGATCCGTATGTGTTGTACTATTGCTACTAACTTTTAACTTAAAAACAATAAATACATAAACGACGTCGGAGTGTACTGCAAAGTTCGTGAGCAGCGCGTTTAGGAACCTGTATGGGGAATTGAAGGAATATTCCTCAATCACCGCAATATCAATTCGTTCCTTCGATGAGCTAATTGCCAAGGTGAAACATACCAGCGAAGGGGGAACTGACAAAATCACATTACTCTCTCAACACGTGAAAGCACAAACTACAGTGAAAAATGAAAACTACAGCTGTAGGTTTCCAAAAGTGGTAGCGCTGATTCAATTATTGTCTCCCTCACAGTGCGGCAACCGACGTGCATAAATAGCCCCATATAATGTACACCCATGCTGTCGCGCGTGTCGCGCGAACCGAGACCATGCGACATGTGTTTGAGTTCGCGCGACACAGAATCTTGTGCGACTGTTATGTTATGCTTTCATTTAGCTCAACGTACTTTCAGATCCCGTTGCAGTTGTCACTTACATAATCGTTTGCATAGATGGGGCCTTAAAGACGTTGAATTCTCCCATTTAGGAAGTAGTGCAATTGTATACTTTTCAGCCACTGGCCATTCATGATGTTTTTTTGGAAGATGTGTAAGATTTAAATCAATTGATTTTTATAATAAAAATTACGATTAAAATCATCTGACTTTCCTATTCCTGTCTTATTAACCCTTAACACTGCTGTGGAGCCTGTGAAGACCCAAGCCTCTTTTATTTTTTAATATTTCAGGTGTTAAATGCCGGGCGTCGGGGCTTTTTAAATCTTATTGTACCTTGTCATTTGACAGTTCAAGAAAATGTTGTGCATAATTGTTGCTCAAAGGTGAAATATAATTTTTTTTTAACTCTTTGATTTTTTTACTTATACTGTGTACTATGAGAAGGTATTGCATTTCATAAAAAAATTCGATACCGAGATTTCACCGTGAATACACGTTTTGAAACTCCCTGAATCCAAAAAAAGAAAAATTTTTAGGTAAAGTTCCCTCGCGAGGGTCAGTGAACACCATAACTCAAAAACGAAAAGGCGGATAAACACCAAACTTATATTTATGGATCTCGGGAACTAGAGGCTAGCATTGTACCCCTAGACCGCGGAGGACGACAGGTTTAGGGTTGCAGAGATTAGTTCCTAGGATGTAGTTAAATTTTCAGAAATGTAGCAGCACTTAAGGTAGGTTTCTAGTTCCCAAGGTCGCGGGTTTAAACCCGGCGGAGGGCGATGGATTTTTTCGGGCGTAAAATTCCTTAGCATGGCTTCCTTCGGAAGGGAAGTAAAGCCGGTGGTCCCGTGTCGTAGATTTACGGCACGTAAAAGAACTTCAAGCCTGATAAGGAGATCTCTGAGCAAAATTTCGGGTCTTTCACGCCCAATATAGAATGTAACGCTAAGAGCCATAGTAGTAAAGAGCGTCCATAAATAAAACTCAATTTCAATTTTGCAAATTAGTAATCAAGAAAAGATGCGGATAATGCAACATCTAACAATGAAGATGAAAATTCAGGGCTAGGTTTCACCTTCAGCATCAAAATAAGACATTAGTTAGGAATCAGCAATTTACTGAGGGACCATGTCTGAAATTGAGCAAGTTGGGTTAGACCTATGGTCCGAACTAGGGGAAAACAGAAAGAGGACCTGAACACAATCATTCAGAAGATTCAAAAGTACCCTACATTGTAACCTGGGTATACCCCCTCTATCATCTTCCGCAGTAGCTCAATCCTTTCTGATTTTTTTTATTTATGGACGCTCTTTAATTGCTTTGGTCCTTAGCGTCCCATTCTACGAGGGCGGATCGAAAAGTAACGCACAATAATTGTTTTACAAAAAAAGTTTAATAGATAAAACAACAACAAATCACAAATGAACTTACACCTTTTACCTACTTTTCGACATAGTCACCAAGTTTCTCAACACATTTCTCCCATCGTGAGACCAGTTTCAATATGCCCTGTACGTAGAAGTCTGTTTCCTTGGAGCATAGCCATCTGCGGTCTGCTGATTTCACCTCCGCATCTGTCGCAAAGCGTTGCCCGGCCAGAAATTTCTTCATGTGACCAAACAAATGAAAGTCCGACGGTGCAAGGTCCAACTGTATGGTGGATGCTGGAGCACCTCCCAACCAAATTTGGTGATTTTCTGACGAACAGCAACAGCAACATGAGGGCGAGCATTGTCATGAATTTTGACATTGTCAGCATTCATGTTGTGGCGTTTGTCACGAAGGGCACGACGCAGCTTCACCAAAGTTTTCATGTAGGCTGCAGCATTCACAGTGGTCCCGTGTTCAGCGAAGTCCACCAATACAACACCATGCATATCCCAGAACACTGTCACAAGCGCTTTCCTAGGAGATTGAGTCACACTGGGGAACCAGCATGTTTCCACTCCATACTTGCCTGCTTGGTTTCGGACGTATAGTGGTATGCCCACGACTCATCGCCAGTGACGATTCCTTTCACAAAGTCATGCCCTTCTGCGGTGTATCGCGTTAGGTGATTCAAGCTCGCCATCATTCGCTGGCCCTTGTGGTTGTCTGTCAGGTTCTTAGGCACCCAGCGAGCACTAACTGTACGAAATTTCAACGTGTCATGAACAATATCGTACACTGCACCATAGGAAATGTTGAACTGTTGCGATAAGGTTCGTAGTTGCACACGCTGGTCGTTCAAAATTGCCGCCCATTCTGCGTGGTTGCAGCTGTTACCGGCCTCCCGGAGCGTGGCGAATCACTAAGGTTCACACGGCCCTCTAGGAACAATGCACACCACGTGGAGACATTGCTACGGTGCTTACAATCATCCCCATACACGCCACGCATATCCTGTGAATATCACTCGGTTTATGCCATTTGGCCCAGAAATATCGAACCACACTTCTCTGCTCTTCACACGTGGACATAACATGCGCGTCATCTTTTTTGCGTAGTTATGCTTCTCTCGCTGGAGCTGCACATGAAACAAAAAATACCCTCTGTAGTGAAGGCTTAAAACTATATGTGTGTGAAATTGTAACTTTTCAGCTGCAATACCAAGGCTGTAAAAAATTATTGTGCATTACTTTTCGATCCGCCCTCATATATTGGGCGTGAAAGACCGTAATTTTGCTCAGAGGCTTCTTTATCAGGCTAGAGGTTCTTTCACGTACGGTAAATCTACGACACGGGATCACCAGCTTTACTTCCCTTCCAAAGGAAGCCATGCTAAGGATTTTTACGCCCGAAAATAAAGCCATCGCCCTCCGCCAGGTTTGAACCCGCGACCTCGGGAACTAGAGACTAGCATGGTAACCACTACACCACAGAGGACGACTTTCTGGAAAAGAAAATCAAAAGTTAGAGGGAGATGTGTTGAGAATACAGATTCTATGAGCATAGAAGGGTGGTCAAAGGTGCATAATGACCCTAGTGTGTGCGTTATAGTGACCAGGAAAAAGACGTATACTGACGTGCATAAAATGTGGCCCATAATGGAACGTGACTGTTTATGTCGGTACTGAAAACCTAGCCCCTCCCTTTGCCAGTGTGATCTGCTGTATTTTTCGAGCATAATTTTAGCACTGGATTGGCAGAGTACTTCCCCTAAAATATGGCCTAACTGCCAAAGGGTAACATTACAACTTAAACCTTGCATTTTCATGCTGCCTATAGTTTTAATATTGGTTTAGTTATTGCCGCTGGATAGCATAAAGGGCTTGTGCGTAGTATAATATTTCATGGCATCTTTAGCTGTAACTCGTTGCCGAGTCTAAAGATAAGCATTACCGTTTAGAAAGAAACTATTCTATACACTCATTTCTTGTTGCAGATGGCGCTGTTTACAAAAAGAGGGACGACAGAAGCATCTTTCATGGATTCATATGGGTAAGTGCGAACACCGATTGAAACATTGATAGTTTATAAATACCTATTGGAAAAGAAAGGCCTTTCGAGCCTTTTGTCGCACATTCAGCTGACTGGCATTAATACGAGGGCAGTCCAGAAAGTCCCAGATATTTTGGCCTATCGTGGTGATGAGTAGGGCTGGAGCCGCCAACGTTCCTACATTCAGTACGCATCCAGCTGTGGTAGCGTGAGGACTGTGCCTTCCTTACTGTGCTCTCTGCAAGTTGTTAAAATGTGCGCTGCAATAGAAAATCCCGCCACTTGTGAGGTGCTGTTGGCTAAAAAGAACAAACCAATTGAAATTTATCGTCAACTTTGTGATGTTTACGGGCAGAGAATAATGAGTGAAAGTCGAGTCAGGCAATGGTGTATTGATTTTAAAAATGGCTGTACCAATGTTCACGACGAGGATTGCAGCCTTATGAGTGATGAACTGTCAATGCAAATAAATGACAAAATTCATGAAAATCCTCGTTTCACGATTACAGAACTTTCGGAACATTTCCCCCAAATTTCACGGACTTTGGTGCATCCAATTGATGCTTTGATACTGACGCTGAACTGCGTGCCGGTGTAAACCAGTGGTTGACGTCGCAGGCGGCAGATTTCTACAGAGAGGGTATTGAAAAACTTGTGCCACGGTATGATAAATACCTCAATTTGAATGGCGATTATGTAGAAAAAAATTCATGTGTTACACTAACATGACTTTCTCTACTCCTGTACAAACTATTTTTACAAACGCTTATTCTCCATATGCTTCATGTTAATCGAGATGTTAATCTTATTGCTAATTTTCTTGTAGGTGCAAGGGGAATATAGTAGTATTTAAGCGATAGTAAATGTTTAAAGAGCTGGTTGCTATGTGGCGCATTCCATTCTCTTTGTATGTCCAGGACATAAAAAAATGAATAAGGAATTCCCATTTGAGAAAAAGTATTGGAAAATTTAAGGGAATAACAAGCAATATCTCGAAAATGGTTCACTCAACAAAAAAACTTTATATGACATAAATTGTGTATTTTAACGCGATCTACATTTTTTGTGTAGTAAAATTTTACCAGTTAATGCAAAAGTCGTTCACAATGAAGAATACTTTTGGAGACATTCCCAGAAAATTCGAGATATACAGTTCATTTGTCATGAAAATATCTTAAACATATGATATTTTAATCAAAATCTCACACACACACACACGGACATGTTTCCAAAAATGTTTTTTACTTTCTCTACTACGTATAGTAAGTAGGGGAAGTATTGTATTCCACCCAAAAATTCGATACTGAGATTTCACCGGAAATATATGTTTTGAGACCCCCTGAATCCAAAAAGAGCATTTTTGGAAACATGTCCGTGTGTGTGTGTGTCTGTCTGTGTGTCTGTGAACAGCATAACTCAGAAACGAACAGTGGGATAAACACCAAACTTGGTATTTAGGTTCAGTATCTTCCAGAGATGCGACACGAAGGTTTTCAAGAAAATCCACCCACCCCAGACTACCCTTTACATGAAACATTTTTCGAAAATTTTAATTTTCTCAAAAACGGCTCTAACGATTTTGATTAAACTATCATATGTTTAAGATATTGTCATTACAAATAAAATGTATATCTCGAATTTTCTGGCAATGTCTCCAAAAGTGTTCTTCATTATGAACGACTTTTTCATAACTGGTAAACCATAAGAGATAGACAAAAGTTTACTACACGAAAAATGTAGATCGCGGTAAAATACACAATTTATGTCATATACATTTCTTTTGTTGAGTGAACCGTTTGCGAGATATTGCTTGTTATTACCTTAAATTTTCCAATACTTATACTTTTTCTCAAATTCGTTATTCATTTTTTATGTCCTGGACATGCAAAGAGAATGGAATGCGCCACATAGCAACCAGCGTTAAAATATTTGACTATCGCTTAAAACTTACCATATTCCCCTTGCATCTACAAGAAAATTATCAATAAGATCTACATCTCGATATCTCGATTAACATGAAGCATATGGAGATTAAGCGTTTGTAAAAATAGTTTGTACAAGAGTAGAGAAAGTCATGTGAGTGTAACACATCAGATTTTTTTTTTTTTTTGGAATTCGGGGGGTCTCAAAACATCTATTTCCGGTGAAATCTCGGTATCGAAATTTTGGGTGGAATACAATACTTCCCATACTTACTATACGTAGGAGAGAAAGTAATAGCTTAAGAGTGTACCTTTCAAATGTATATAATAAGCGTTGATATTTGCATTTTGTTAATTGTTTATTTCAAAACGTCCGGGACTTCCTGGATTACCCTCGTATCTTGGATGCTTACGTATACATCTGTGATTCCAATTAACATAATCCCCTATAATTGTGTTGGTGTTGGAGTTCTCAGTGTAGAAATTGTGTGTACTCTTGTATAGGCATGTATTTTAGTATTAATATTGTTTGCCAAGCTGATTTTGGTGAAGAGAATTTGATAAAACCAATAGCCGCTACAAATAATAAGAGTTTTTATTCTGCATTTTAATTTAGATTGTTTTTACATTTTTCATCTAAATTAATGTGGGCAGAGATAATGTGTTACCTGTTTTGTTTAAACTTCTCTTCAGCACCACGGTTAGGATTTGAAACAGCAGCTCATATTGGCAGTTTGTTGAGATTTCATTAATTTTACTTTTCCAGTTTACATTCTTATTTCAGACACATCAGAATTGGGTATTGTAGTATTGTGAAAATTTAAGAGAAGGGGAGAGAGAGAGAGGGAGAGAGAGAGAGAGAGAGAGAATACAATCGTAAGTATTGGGAGTTGCAGAACTAATTAAAACATACTGAGATTGGTTTTTTACTATCTCTACTACGTATAGTAAGTAGGGGAAGTATTGCATTCCATCCAAAAATTCGATACCGAGATTTCACCGGAAATACATGTTTTGAGACCCCTGAATCCAAAAAAAAAAGCATTTTTGGAAACATGTCCGTGTGTGTGTCTGTGAACAGCATAACTCAGAAACGAACAGTCGGATAAACACAAAACTTGGTATTTAGGTTCAGTATCTTCCAGAGATGCGACACGAAGGTTTTCAAGAAAATCCCCCCACCCCAGATTACCCTTTACATGGAACATTTTTCGAAAAATTTAATTTTCTCAAAAATGGCTAACGATTTTGATTAAAATATCATATGTTTAAGATATTTTCATGACAAATAAAATGTATATTTCAAATTTTCTGGGAATGTCTTCAAAAGTATTCTTCATTGTGAATGACTTTTGCATAACTGGTAAACCATAAGAGAGACAGAATTTTACTACACAAAAAATGTAGATCGCGTTAAAATACACAATTTATGTCATATACATTTTTGTTGTTGAGTGAACCATTTTGGAGATATTGCTTGTTATTCCCTTAAATTTTTCAATACTTATTTCCTCAAATGGGAATTCGTTATTCATTTTTTTTTGTCTTGGATATCAAAGAGTATTAATCTGTGGCAAAGAGAATGGTGCTGCACATAGCAACCAGCTATTAAGAGATACACTATGTGATCAAAAGTATCCGGACACCCCCCAAAATATACGTTTTTCATCTTAGGTGCATTGTGCTGCCACCTACTGCCGGTACTCATCCGCGACCTCAGTAGTCATTAGACAGCGTGAAACAGCAGAATGGGACGCTCGTGGAACTCACGGACTTCGAACGTGATTAGCTAATTGGGTGTCACTTGTGTCAGAAGTCTGTACGCGAGATTTCCACACTCCTAAACATCCCTAGGTCCACTGTTTCTGATGTGATAGTGAAGTGGAAACGTGAAGGGGCATGTACAGCACAAAAGCGTACAGGCCGACCTTGTCTGTTGACTGACAGAGACCGCCGACATTTTAAATGGGTCCTAAAGAGTAATAGGTAGACATCTATCCAGACCATCACACAGGAATTCCAAACTGCATCAGGATCCACTCCAAGTACTATGACAGTTAGGCGTGAGATGAGAAACCTTGGATTCCATGGTTGAGCGGCTGCTCATAAGCCACACATCTCGCAGGAAAATGCCAAATGACGCCTCGCTTCGTGTAAGGAGCGTCAACATTACACGATTGAACAGTGGCAAAACGTTGTGTGGAGTGACGAATCACGGTACACAATGTGGCGATCCGAATGCAGGGTGTAGGTATGGCGAATGCCGGGTGAACGTCATCTGCCAGCGTGTGTAGTGCCAACAGTGAAATTCGAAGGTGGTGGTGTTATGGTGTGGTCGTGTTTTTCTTGGAGGGGGCTTGCACCCCCTGTTGTTTTGCGTGGCACGATCACAGCGCAGACCTACATTGATATTTTAAGCACTTTCTGGCTTCCCACTGTTGAAGAGCAATTCGGGGATGTCAATTGCATCTTTCAACATGATCGAGCAACTGTTCATACTGTACGGGCTGTGGCGGAGTGGTTACACGACAATAACATCCCTGTGATGGACTGACCTGCACAGAGTCCTGACTTGAATCCTATAGAACACCTTTCGGGTGTTTTGGAACGCCGACTTCGTGACAGGCCTCACTGACCTACATCGATACCTCTCCTCAGTTCCGCACTCCGTGAAGAATGGGCTGCCATTCCCCAAGAACCTTCTAGCACCTGATTGAAAGTATGCCTGCGAGAGTGAACGCTGTCATCAAGGCTAAGGGTGGGTCAACACCATGTTGACTTCCAGCATTAGCGATGGAGGACGCCACTAACTTGTACGTCATTTTCAGTCAGGTGTCCGGATACTTTTGATCACGTAGTGTATGTCTATGCTTAAAGGCTACTGTATTTCTATATTGCCCTTACAAATACAAAACAAGGGGAACATAGTACGCCTTAAGCGATAGTCAAATATTTTTATAACTGGTCGCTATGTGTAAAATGTAATTCTCTTTGCATGTCAAAAGATCGTTTCTGCAAATGTTTATCTCGATTAATATGAAATAGATGGAGCATAAGAGTTTTAAAAATAGTTTGTACATGAGTAGAGAAAGTCATGTGAGTGTAACACATCAGATTTTATATCCTTGTTGCACAGGAAAACTTGAGAATCGCTGATCTAGACTTGGATAATCTGCCATTATATTAATCGATACAAGGCCTCCGCGTTAACCTTCAGACTATGCGGGCTCCAGCTGTACCCCAGCGATAAACTTTTTAGTTTTTATGATTGAAATAGCTAATTTAGGATTTTAAAATTTTTGTAATGTGTTACAAATTTAAGCAGCTTTATTACCATAAAATAGTTCGTTATATGTTCAATAAATACAAATGTAAAGTCTCATAAAATGTTCTCCATCTTGAGTGTTTTATGTTGGCTGCCTTGTGTCTTTCAGTTATTCTACCATGCATTGTTGATTTGAAATTGTGTGGAAACAGTTCAGTACTCTCCTGTTTTAGTAGCGTGCGTTGTAAGGTGTAATCACGTCGAAACAGAAAGATGAAACTTTTAAAAAGTCAGTTATGTCCAAGAAAAAAATGACAGAAAAACTAGAACAAAGTGTGAGAGTTGCAAGAAATTCCTTTACGATACCCACTGTAAGAAAATGCAAAGAGTAGTGTCTTGGATGTTACACTTAGTGAACATGAATAATAAAACTCCTTGTAAAAAACTTAAACGGTACTGGTAGTACATTATAAAAATGTTAAAATGCAGTTGTGAATCCCAGTGAAAAATAAAAAAAATAAACATTATTTCATCTAATGCGATAGTGCTGGAAAATGAAAATAATATTTTAATTTGTAATTCGTTTCTTTGTTTTGACAATGCTAATTTTGATAAAATTGTTGATAAAAATGTTGAGACATCAGAATTATTGTTTTAAAATGATTTTATTTTTTCTAAGTAGAACAGATGATGGCGGCGCCGTGGCCGAGTGGTTAGACCGCTCGCCTTTCACCGAGGCGGCCCGGGTTCATTCCCAGGGACCCGCATGTGGGATTTGTGGTGGACAAAGCGGCGTCTGGCCGGGTTTCTCCGGGTTCTCCGGTTTCCCCCGCCATTCATTCCACCAACTGCTCCATTATCACCTTTCCTTTCACCATCATTTCGTTTCATCTACTTCCTTTCTCCCATACCAGGCATCGGGCTGATCACCCATCCTGGATATTCTGTCTGATCCATGAGTGTCTGCTCCTCGACGGGCCTCTGACCC
The DNA here is from genome assembly GCA_030765065.1 of Deroplatys truncata. Classification (NCBI taxonomy): domain Eukaryota; kingdom Metazoa; phylum Arthropoda; class Insecta; order Mantodea; family Mantidae; genus Deroplatys; species Deroplatys truncata. The sequence goes on along the minus strand of CM060984.1, from coordinate 236,520,091 downwards.
CAGGCATCCGCCTGTAAGTCCTGGGGAGTGTAAGTCCTACATAAGAGGAGGTTAAACAGAGAAAGAAGAAGAACATAGATGATTATATTGTGTTAATTCGAGTTTTCTGCCTGGGGCCCCATTGGTTTAATGTCCTCCGTGGTGTAGTGATTACCATGCTAGCCTCTAATTTCCAGGGTCACGGGTTCAAACACGGCGGAAGGTGATGGATTTTTTCGGGCTGGTCGTCCCGTGTCGTAGATTTATGGCACGTAAAGAAGCCTCTGAGCAAAATTACCAGTCTTTTACGCCCAATATAGACTGGGACACTAAAGACCACAGTAATTAAAGAGCGTCCATAAATAAAACTCAATTTCAATTTCAGTAGTTTAAGGAGATACAAAAGTATAGCAGTCTGAAGGTTAATACACATACATGCGGTCGGTTTATGGTGAGGCCACTGATCGTGGGTATGCGTGCTCCGCACACTATTACACTGGGGGTTTTTCGTTCCGTAATCCCCGCGTTACTTACGAGTGATATTAACGTTCACTACAATGAGTACTAACCGTGTTATAATTGGTGCTGGAAACGGTGTCCATCTGCGTGAAAACATTCCTGGCATCTTCGAATGAAATTTCCTTTGACATGCATAAGTTGCAGTCGTTGCTGCCCCACGTATGGGCGCCAAATCTTGAGATTGTTGTTGCCCCACGTATGGGAGCTAAACTTGAAGTTGTTTATTGTTGCTGTTGCACCACGTTTTGCGGGAGATATGTTTCTTGGAGTGTTCGCCCCACGTTTACTTTTCCGGTGCCCTTCGCCCTACGTTTAAGAATCAACTTTTTATTTTAATGTTTATTTATTTATATTATATTTGTATACCTGGGTTGCACTATTAGTATTTTTAGAGCACGTATCTCTTAGCAGGACTGGTACGGCTAAAGAACAAGGCTTACACAAATTATAATTGTATTGTAGCTTTTTTATTAATCCTTCACACGATTAAATAACACTTCACTAATATATCCTACTATAGAGCTGTGAGATTATTGTTAAATGCACTTTTTAACACGTAAACTTTATATTATTCTCACCGCAATAACTTTTCATGTCTCACATTGAACCTGTGTCGTACCGCTAGGGTATGCAATCTTGTAGCATCTCTCTCCTGAATTTGCATATTTGCTCTATTTCATGTCTCTGATTGGCTAAGCCTACTCCAATAGAATATCTTTATGCAACTTTAAGCTTTTCTAGTTGTTGATTGGCTATTTATAAACTGTTTTAAATATTACGTTATTGTTCCAAGAACTATTAGTGGCCCTTTTAAACTTTCTAATTTATTGTTGTCTCAAGGTTAGGTACCTCATTGTTAGCAACTTTCGGGTTCTACTTTATAATTCTGTTTGCTACGGAAAGCAACTTGCTTCTATTCTCACAGCTCCTACATTGTTAAACTACGTAATACATCCACATAACACTTTATACATGTACAGAATAAAATAAACATAATACAATGACTGTTACATACACTTTATATATTATTATACACATATTGCTTTAAGGCGGGCTGTCATTAAATTTTATATTATATAATTAGACTGATATCATTTAAGTGTTAAAAAAATACTGCCTCAAAGTTCTTGAGTAATGTTCGTAATTTCTATTTTTATATTTCCTTAAGTTCGTCTGTGGTGTGGGGATTGTTCCTATATACCTTGTTTTTTTGGATTCCCCGCAAATAGATGCACCAATTTCGTTAATTTTTTCCTCCATTAGAATATCTCGTTTTCGCTTCTTAGGTTTAGCAATCCCGTCGTCCTAAACTTATTAACCAGACGTCTAACAGTTTCTCTACCTGGAATCGGAATACCAGGAAATTTCTCCTGCTATTGTCTACACTCCTGTCTACATAATTCGGTTTTTACGTATGTATCGTACATAAAAATTCATTGTTCAAGCATGAATTTGTCGGCAGGCAGTGCAGTGGACTAGGAACAAGTCATTAACACTCGTAAGCAAATCTACACAACACAGATGTCTTGAATAAACTTTCACCTTTGAAATGCACGAATGCATAACTCTTTACAGCACGAACACAAAGCAGCGACTGAAGCACAGTGTTAAAAATAAGGCTGTGTGCGAAAGAACAATTCAGAGAGTGAGGAACTTGACAGAGGAAAATTGACATATCACTGTTGAAATGCTAGGTATGGAAGTCTGCATCAGTGTTGGTAACATTGCCTGTATACTCCATGAACATTTAAAGCTCCGAAAAATCTCTGCAAAATGGCTTCCGCATTCTCTAACCGCTGAGGAGAAAGGAATGAGCAAGGAGCATGCTGATCATGTTTCCACCTAATGGCCCCAAACGTTTGACAGATGTACGCACTGGTAATGAATGTTGGTTTTATTATTATACCACACCAAATAAAACTCAGAATTGTGTCTGGGTAAATGAGAATGATCCAAGACCAGTCGTTCTTCGACAAGATTTTCGTTCTCGAAAGCGAATGTTCACCGTGTTCTTCCACTATGAAGGACCATTTGTGGTTTACTGCGTGCTGGAAGGAATGGCAATGAATGGAGAACACTATGACTCTTATGTTTTGGATCCTTTATTTGAAGAACTGAGGCGGCGGCGTCCACAGACAGGAACTTCAAGGCTGTTACTTTTGCATGACAATGCGTCTCCTCACAGAACAGCGGCAAATTTGAGGAAACAGCTGCTTGACCATCCACCCTACCGACCTGACCTTGCACCGTGCGACTTCTGGCTGTTTCCTCGAGTGAAATCATGCATTGCTGGAAAACGTTTTAAACGAGTGCTGGACCTTGCTCAGGCTATAAATTCAGTAGTGCTTTTGACAAGTGGTTGCACCTCTAAAACTGTGTGGAAAGGGATGGAGGCTACTTTGAAGGACTGTGAGGATAAGTTTGGACATAAAGATGACACTTTTTGAATGCCCCTTGTAACGTGTAATAGATCCAGCCATAACAAAAATACCCTTACGGTGACTAGCAGAGTTGTCACAGTTCAACATAGAGCAAAACTAGCCCACATCTGGGTTGTAGAGGTAGTGTGTCTGCCTCACATTCAAGAGGTCCCGAGTTCGAAACTCGGTTAGCGCGAGTTACCCGCATCCTGAAAAGACAATGTCGAGTAACTCCCAAGTTCTATGAACCCCGGGCTCATTTGAGCATCATTTCATTCATCGTCCAATATGACCTCAAGGTTAAAGGACGTTAAAACTTCAAGAAGAAGAAAGGGGAGAAAAACTTAAATTTACGGGGACTGATGATTTCTGCTTAAGGAAGCTAAATAAAATGTGGTTTTTAGATACAAATGAATGAGAAGGAAAACATTTGACTGTGTGATACTATACAGGGTGGCCCACATAAAGTGTTACATGTGAAACGAATAGAAAAAACAACCAAATGCCAAGAATTCCAAATATTATAGGAGTAAGGACCCTTCCAAATTTTGATATGGAAAATATTTCTATGGAGCCCCTTCCGGGTCACAGGTGTCCAACCTCAGAATTTTAAATGAAATCATTTTTTTATACATATACTGGTTCCCCTCAATAAAGTAAGCAACTTTTATTAAAACATTTTGTTCTAAAATGAGTTGTTGAACTGTTATACAATATTTTCACTGAATTTATTACACCTCATGAACTCGGGGAGGAAATAAAGTAACAAATGAAAGAACATGAGTATTGTGGTTTCAAAGCCATCTGAACTCCTAAAATACAACACTGCATGTAGTTAGTCATGTTGCTTATTTACTGTGGCTCTTCTAAATTCAGAAATATGCAGGTTTTGATGTAGAGGTAGATATGATTTTAGTACTGGGCGAATGCAGGAGAAATTATCGAACTGCATCGGCAGTGTTCAATGAGAGATGCAGGATGTAAATGTCACATATGAAATTGAAACGACTACGTAAGTATGGAAGTGTAATGAACAAGAATCGCTTGAATGTGAAATCAAAAGTGAATGACGAAAATACTATCAATATTCTTGCTGCTGTAGAAGTAAATCGACAGATAACTCAACGTGAATTATTGTCCAAAGACAGTGGTATTAGCCGCACTTCAGTACAGCGGATACTAAAGCAGCAGAAATACCATCGTTAACAAATGTGTTTGCATCAAGAGCTCACACAAACAGATTTTCAGCTTCGAGTTGTTTTTTGTGAGCGGTTACGCAATGCTGTTGCAGAGAATGGTTCATTGTTGGCAAACGCATTATTTTCTCAAATACTGGACATGTTAATAGGCATAATATGCATTATTGGTCATCTGAAGACCCCCACATGGATTAGAACTGTGCCTTTTCATCATCGTTGGTCGCTAAAAGTTTGGTGTGGGATTCTTGATAACCTTGTCATCGGCCCTTCTTTGAAGGCACAATTACTGGTATATCATATTGCCACTTTCTCAACCATAAATTACCTCGCTTGTTGGAAAACGTGTCCTTCAATGTGAGAAGAGAAATGTGGTATCAGCAGGATGGTGCATCACCCACATTTTGCAATATGCACACGTCAACTGCTAAACGAGAAATTTGGTAATAGGTGGATTGGACGAGCTGGACCAACCGCCTGGCCTCCTCGTTCACTCGACAAAACACCTTGGACTACATTTTATGAGGATAAATAAAACAGAAAGCCATGTTTAAAGCATCTACAACCGAAGAGATTATCAAATTTTGAATACGTGGAGCTTGTCGCACTGTTAGACTCTGTATATCATTTTAGAAAAAGGTCTGATGTGTTACAGTCACATGACTTTCTCTACTCTTATACAAACTATTTTTACAAACTCTTATTCTCCATCTATTTCATATTAATCGAGATAAACATTTGCAGAAACGATCTTTTGACATGCAAAGAGAATTACATTTTATACATAGCCACCAGTTCTAAAAGTATTTGATATCATTTAAGGCGTACTATGTTCCCCTTGTTTTGTATTTGTAAGGGCAATATAGAAATACAGTAGCCCTTAAGCATAGACATATCTCTTAATAGCTGGTTGCTAGGTGCAGCACCATTCTCTTTGCCACAGATTAATACTCTTTGCATATCCAAGACAAAAAAAATGAATATCGAATTCCCATTTGAGAAAATAAGTATTGAAAAATTCAAGGGAATAACAAGCAATATCTCGAAAATAGTTCACTCAACAAAAAAAAAATGTATATCACAAATTGTGTATTTTAACGCGATCTACATTTTTTGTGTAGTAAAATTTTGTCTATCTCTTATGGTTTACCAGTTATGCAAAAGTCGTTCACAATGAAGAATACTTTTGGAGACATTCCCAGAAAATTCAAGATATACGTTTTATTTGTCATAAAAATATCTCAAACATATGATATTTTAATCAAAATCGTTAGCCATTTTTGAAAAAATTAAAATTTTCGAAAAATGTTCTATGTAAAGGGTAATCTGGGGTGGGGAATTTTCTTAAAAACCTTCGTGTCGCATCTCTGGAAGGTACTGAACCTAAATACCAAGTTTGGTGTTTATGCGACTGTTCGTTTCTGAGTTATGCTGTTCACAGACACACACACACACACACACACACACACACACACAGACACGGACATGTTTCCAAAAATGCTTTTTTTTTGGATTCAGGGGGTCTCAAAACATATATTTCCGGTGAAATCTGGGTATCGAATTTTTGGGTGGAATACAATACTTCCCCTACTTACTATACGTAGTAGAGAAAGTAAAAATGTTTGAATTAAAGTTGCTTAGTTTATTGAGGGGAACCAGAATACCAACAAAAAAAATCATGATTTCATTTAAAATTCCTAGGTTGGGCCCCGTGTGCCCCATAAGTGGCCCATGGAAATATTTTCCCTATCACAATTTGGAAGGCCCCTTGCTCCTATAAGGTTTTGAATTCTTGGCATTTGGTTGTTTCTATTCGTTTAAGAAATATTCACCTGTAACACTTTATATGGGCCACTCTGCATGTAAGATTTTGCAGCTGTGTTAGTGACAAAGTCTTTAGGTAAAGACTATTGGCATATTTCAGACGTTTCACTGTCGCATTATAGAACTGCCCTTTTATGTAACCCACCAACGACAGCAAACTGTTAGTTTCGGTCACAAAGAAAATACGCTGGAGATTTTTGAGAAATAAAAGGCCCTCTATTCTCTCGCTCTGACAGCGCTGGGGAGGAAAGATAATGAGAGGATTGTTTTCCTGCATTGTCCAAAAGGAAATCCCATATCCTGGTAGTGTTTTCCCCTTTAAATGAAAGACGGGCCGCCGCAGGGTTTATCACTTGCGGTCTTGACGTTCATTTCCTGTGTTCCGAGTCATGATTACCATCCCAATAACATTCGAAAAGGTTAGGGCATTTAAACATGCTGTGTGCAAACTTTCCTTGGCACAAGTGCAACGCAGCTGTTCAGAAAGATGCTAATAGAGACATTGAAACGTGTCTGTGAACGCTGCTATCATTATTAGAGCCCGAATTTATGCATAATCAAATATTAAAATATGCAGCATAACATGCTAAAACAAATGAACAAAAATAAAAAAAAAACTATTTGTTTTGTGGGCAATCTCTTATCAGCACGATTAAGGGATATTTTACCCCGTTACGATTAGCACACGGCCGTCAGGTCGTAGCGAGCCGCAGTGAAACAACCGAGTCCCCTGATTTCGGGATAATGGGTTGTGTGTATGAACTGAATTGAAGCTGGTTACAAGGCAGTCTGTTCGTCTCAGCATCCCTGAAAACTGTGGATTTAACACCAATATCGATTGTTTTTTATTATTACTTTCTCTGCCATGTACTTAGTATGTAAAGCAGATATTACATTTCACCCAAAAATTCGATAATACGAGGGCTGATCAATAAAGACTGAGATTGATTTTTTCCTGTAGCTTTCTTGAGAGTTTCCTGTCTCTACCATGAATATTTGAAAAGAGCGGAGTTTCATGTATAATGTCCATAGGCGGCAGCACTCTCGTATCGGTAGGTTGGTAGTAATGCTGTATATTGTTGACCCTAGTTGAATTTCGCATACCACAAAATGAAGCTGACACAAGAGGAGCAATAAAATTTTGTTTTCGTTTAAATCATACAGCCTCTGAAACTTTGGAAAAGCTGAAGCAAGCATACGGTGAAGATGCCCTACCTCGTGCAACAGTGTTTGGGTGGTTCAAAGACTTCAAAGTAGAGCGAGTCCTCTGTGCTAAGCAAGGTGGGCCTGATGTTCGGCTTCTGCTATGACTGAAGTCAACATCAACACAGCTGCTGTGATTGTTGTTCCCACTCACACCACTGTTACAGCAGCGTACTACACGTCAGTATTGGCTACACCGAGGAAGCACATTGCAAGGAAACATCCAGAACTTATCACAACGACGTGCGGCCTCACGTTGCAAATCAAGTCCAGGAACTTTTGGCTAAATTCAACATAACCTGTGTGCCGCATCTGCCTTATAGCCTCAATCTTGTCCCCTGTGATTTCTTTTTATTCCCATCACTAAAAGGGAAACCTCCGGGGCATTCGATTTGAGAGCACTGAAGCAGTGCTGAAGAAAAGTGAGGCGATTCTCAAAGACCTGACAAAGAATGGCCTGTACCATGTGTTCGAGGACTGGCAGAGACGCTATAAAAAGTGCATTCAAGTAGGAGAGAACTACTTTGAAAAAGACCATGTCAACATTGAAATGGAGTAATAAATGTCTGTGAAAAAAAATTAGTCTCAGTCTTTATTGATCAGCCCTCGTACATGTTTGAGACCCCCTGAATAAAAGAATTTTTAGAAAAAGGTGCCTGCGCGTGAGTGTGTCTGTGAACAGCATAACTAAAAATGAAAAGTCTTAGAAATACCACATGATGTGAGACGATGATTTTCAAGAAAATCCCTCACTCCCAATTACCCAATACATGGAACATTTTTATAAATGTCTGATTTTTTTAAAACGAAAATGCCACTAACGATTTTGATTAAAGTACCACATATTTAAGATTCTACATGTAAAATAAAATTGAAATATATTTTGAATTTTCTAAAAGTACCCTGTGAGGTCCTCTTTATTCGGAAGGATTACCTCATATCGTATAACTAGTAAACGTTAAGCAATAGACGAAAACGTACTGCACAAAAAATGTAGATTTCTTTAAAGCACACAATATTTCGAAGTTTTTTCTTTCTTTTTGTAGTATCAGCCATTTCCCAGATATCCTTAATTAATAGTTCGACTTGTTCATTGCTTTGTCATTCTTTTAAGTCCTGTCGATTTTCACTTGTTTCTCGCGAATGCATAGAAAAGCTAGGGAATTTTAAGGACAGCATATAGTTAGCGTGCAGTTCTTAAACATTTGACTATCGCTATTCCCTTTGTACCCTAACGAAATGTGTAATATAGCCGTTTCTGCAAAAGTTTATCACCAGTTAAACGAAGTAGATAGAAAAAAATCACATGACTTTCTCTACTCTTGTACAAACTATTTTTACAAACGCTTATTCTCCATCTACTTCAAGTTAATCGAGACGAACAATTACAGAAACCATCTTATTGCTAATTTACTTGTAGATGAAAGGGGAATATGGTAGACTTTAAGCGATAGTCAAATACTTTAAGAGCTGGTTGCTATGTGGAGTATTCCATTCTCTTTGCATTACCAGGACAAAAAAAATGAATAACGAATTCCCATTTGAGAAATAGTATAAGTATTGGAAAATTTAAGGGAATAACAAGCAATATCTCGAAAATGGTTCAATCAACACAAAAAAATGTATATGACATAAATTGTGTCTTTTAACGCGATCTACATTTTTTTGTTTAGTAAAATTTTGTCTATCTCTTATGGTTTACCAGTTATGCAAAAGTCGTTCACAATGAAGAATACTTTTGGAGACATTCCCAGAAAATTCGAGATATACATTTCATTTGTCATGAAAATATCTTAAACATATGATATTTTAATCAAAATCCTTAGAGCCGTTTTTGAGAAAATTAAAATTTTCGAAAAATATTCCATGTAAAGGTTAATCTGGGGTGGGGGGATTGCATCTCTGGAAGATACTGAACCTAAATACCAAGTTTGGTGTTTATCCGACTGTTCGTTTCTGAGTTATGCTGTTCACAGACACACACACGGACATGTTTCCAGAAATGCTGTTTTTTTGGATTCAGGGGACCTCAAAACATATATTTCCGGTGAAATCTCGGCATCGAATTTTTGGGTGGAATACAATACTTCCCCTACTTACTGTACGTAGTAGAGAAAGTAAAAAACTTTCAAATAATAATGTGTATTCCCATAAATAAACGATGGAGGGCACCGAAAGTTATGTGAATGTACACCAACTTTGTTCCTTTTTAATGAGAGAATAGAACAAAATAATGCATTTCTGAAACCTTCAACTGAAACTACAAGAAAACTTGTTAAATTCAAAGTGTTCATTTCATTATCATTTACTTAAAGGTAAGGTACACAAGTACCTTTAATGTCTTATACAAGGTTATCGAAGCATTCTGTAAAAGCAAATAAAGGGAAATGTATATTTCCGTTAAAGAAATTTAAGAAAATAGAATGCTTCTCTGGTCCAGTGGTCAGCGTTCTGGCTTCTTAACACAGAGGTCGATTGTGGCTGGAGCGGGCAATTTTTACTTTCTCTACCACGCCGATAGTAGATAGAGAAGGTAATTGCATTCCACCCAAAAATTCGTTATCAAGATTTCATCGGAAACTCATGTTTTTAGGCCCATGAATAAAAAAAATAATTTGTAGAAAAAGGTGTGTGTGCCTATGAACAGTATAACTCAAAACAAAGTCTGATAAAAAATACAAACCTTGGTATTTACGAGGGCAGTCCCAGAAGTACGCGACCTGACGTATATAAAGCGGTTGTCTAGTAATTGTTTGGCAGCCATTAATAGTGAACTCTCTCATCAAATTTGTAAACTTGGATAAAATCGTTATGTGATACAATACTTTCATTTGAAAGGTCTTAGTCCAACTAATATTATAATCGGCGCAACAGTTCTGGACACGTGAAAATCTTAATGGAGCTATGATGCGAGTTGCTTACCAGATCAGGTGGTGACCGGTCGTCTCCATGCTGCAGGAGTGCGTGGGACAGTCATCGTCAAATATCCACACCGGTTATGCACTGCGTTGCGCTGATAAACTTAGTTATATACAGTATATTAAAATCCACGCTGTAAAAAGCGCTTAATATAAAAAACGCTGTCAATCATTGCCTCCAATTCTTCCACATCTAACAACCCTTCCTCTTCTGCGGAATCACTCACATTATTGCCGTCATCGCTGCTGTCACTATTTTCTGCACCATTATCCTGGATGAGAATTATTTCTATTTGATTTTCTGCAATTCCGTATTTTTCGGAATAATGATTCTTAATTTATTCAGCATGTCGCCATACATTTTCCCATTCTGGCCTTCCAATTTCAGCAAATTGCTGGCGTTATAACTGCCCCACATATTTTAATTTAAAAGTGATATTTCTGCATGCTACCCATTTTTTGATATCAGCCCAGATTAATTCGATTGGGTTTAGATCTGGGCGATACGATGACAGTCTAGGTACATTATGGCGATGTTGTATTACTATCTGGTCAAGTATGTATGACTTCTGAAGCTGTTTGTTGGCTTTAATTAAGTTATATAGCTTTGTTTTACTCATGCTTTCATCTAAAGCTTTATTATGTCTAAGTAACCAAGCTCTCATTTCTTCTTTCAAGGAAGTTGAGGTAGGTGGTTTGTGAATTTGAGTGTTGACGCATTGTGAAGCATTGTCGATGACCAGAACAGACCCAGCAGGCATATTAGGTATCAACATGGCGTTGATTCACTTCATGTAATTTTCTGTATTAATTCCTTGATGAAAATCTCCTGTTGTTTGTTGCGACTTGTAAAAGAAGGGCATTTGGAACGAAGCCGATCTTTCCAACAGCACGAACGATAATAAGTATTTGCTCTTTGGCAACAGGTGCCTGCAAACCTAATTCGCTATCGTCACTCCAACTTTTAGATGCTGTGTGACTGCTGTGTATGTATGACTCATCTTCATACATTATAGTATTTTTCTGAAATTTGTAGCACCACCTTGAAAATTGATGCTGATATAAGTACACACACACACATATATATGTATATATATATAATTAGTCATTTGGAAAGGTAGAATCAGACAAAAATTAAATGCCATAGCCGGGATTTGAACCACAGATATTAGGCTTTCCGTGCCGTTGCTCTAACCGACTAAGCTATCATGGGAACATTTACTTTTTATTTTTTTATTATTATTATTATTATTATTATTATTATTTTATTTATTTATTTTGCTTTTCTGTTAGAACTCTTCTATTTGATTTCGCTTTCTTCCACTTGAACCCTAAATCTTTAATAATTTTTCTGAGATTTGTAGCACCACCTTGAAAGTTTCTGCTGTCTTTCAGCTTGATGAGCAATCTGCTTATTGTTAGCACACTTTTTTCTTCCACATAGGAATTGTGAATCGTGCGCCGAATGACGCATTCGAAATCGTCTATTTCTGTAATACGTTTAGGGACCTTATGTTTCTTCCCAGGTGTGTCAAATGGCACTCTTTCATCCATATGTTTTTTTTTCTCTTATCTTTGAGAACTCTGGAAACGGAACTCGGTGAAACACCAGTTGCTTTGACTACTCTTTCTTTCACTCTCTTAAGGCTTTTGTGGTACTCGGACGAACATATATTTTCTTCCTTCATCTCTACTTCTTGCTTCATGAAGTCGAGGACATTGGCAATTATTTCCCTACTTTGACTGTGTAACAACTTAGCACTCAACTTTGAAAACGTAGGAGCCATGGTTATAAATATAACAAATATAAAGTAAGTACTATTTAGATACTGCTCTCTTTAAAATTACAACCAGATGCAGACACTTTCTATGCAGACTGTATGTGTTACGCACTGTGAGTAAGCAAAGGTGTTATATCGCTTTCGTTGATTAAGCTGAACATAAACCATTCCTAGGCTCGGCAGTTGGGGTGGCAATCAAGGTCCGATTCCAGAAGTTTTGCGCGAGTTATAAAGCTGAGTTAGATTCTACTCGGGGGGAGTCTGCTCCTTCGTTTATAACAGTAAAATATTGGGTGGCAGAGTTAAAGCGAGGCCGTAGAAGCTGCCAAGACGAACATCGCGGTGGTCGACCAAATGAGGTGACCACGCCAGAAATTGTGAAGAAATCCACAAAATGGTATTAGATGACCGTCGCCTGGAAGTGCGCGAGCTAGCAGACATGGTAGGCATTTCAAAAAGTGCTGTACATCGCATACTAACTGAAAATTTAGACAAGAGAAAGCTGTGCGCAAGATGGGTGCCGCGTTTACTCAGAATGGAACAAAAGCAGCGTCGTGAGGATGTTTCAGTCACTCGAGTGTTTGGCGATGTTTCGCTGCAATAAAGCCGAGTTTTTGCGTCGATTCATAACCATGGATGAAACATGGATCCATCACTTCACAACTGAGACGAGGGAACAGTCAAACAGTGGATTGAAAGGGGAGAATCGGCTCCAAAGAAGGCGAAGACAGTTCCATCTGCACGCAAAGCTATGGCGTCAGTTTTTTGGGATGCGCGTGGGATAATTTTCATTGATTATCTTCAAAAAGTAAAAACAATCAATGGCGAGTATTATGCAAACTTATTGCAGCGTTTGAATGATGAAATCAAGCAAAAACGGCCGCATTTAGCGAAAAAGAAAGTTCTGTTTCATCAAGACAATGCACCAGTTCACACATCCATTATCGCCATGGCCAAAATCAATGAGTTAAAGTTCGAATTGCTTCCTCATGCACCCCATTCGTCAGACTTAGCCCTCTGATTATTTTCTGTTTCCAAAGTTGAAGAAATGGCTTGGTGGTAAAAGATTTGCCAACAATGAAGAGGTGGAGTTTGCAGTTGATGGCTATTTTGCAGAACTCGACGGTTCTCACTATAAACAGGGTATCGAAGCTATTGAACATCGCTGGGAATAGTGTATCGAGCTGAAAGGAGACTATGTAGAGAAATAAAGATGTTTTTTTCCGAACGTTTTTGTGTTTTCTTTGTTAGGTCTGGTACTTCTGGGACAGCCCTCGTATCTCGCAAACATGCGACAGGAATATTTTGAAGAAAATCCCCAACCCCAACTACCGTTTACATGGAACATTATTTGAAATTTTTTATTTTCTAAAAAATGACATGATTTTTATTAAAATATATATTAAAGATATATGTATGACAAATAAAAAGTATATATTGAATTTTCTGGGAATAGCCTGTGAAGTCCTCTTCATTCGGAAGGAGCTTATAATCTTGTATAACTGGTAAACGTTAAGCAATAAACGAAAATGTACTACACAAAGCATGTAGAAACTTGTAGAAATTTACACATTTCTTTACATATATAAAGAGAACAGCGTTAGTCAGATGTTTTAGAACTGGGCGCAATATGCTGTCCTTATAATTTCATAGTCTTTCCATGCCATCGCGAGAAACAGCTGAAAAACGACAGGACTTGAAAAGAATGTCTTAAGTAGTGAACAAATAGTACAATTAATAAGTAATCTCGGAAATGGCTGATGCCACGAAAAAAGTTGTTTGAAATAAATTGTGTATTGCATTTTTTGTGCAGTACGTTAACGTTTAGCAGTCATACCAGATTATATAAAACCCTTCCGAATGTAGAGGGCTTCACAGGCTATTCTCAGAAAATTCAAGATATACATTTTATTGGCCATGTAAGTATCTTTAATGTGTGGTATTTTAATGAAAATCGTTAGAGCAATTTTTTTTTTTTTAGAAAATCAGAAATTTCGGAAAAAATGTAGATTGGGGTGGGGGATTTTCTTGGAAATCTTCGTGTCTCATCTTTGGAAAGTAATGTTTTATTCCGGGGACTTCAAAACAAGTACTTCCGGTGAAATCTCGGTCTCGAATTTTTGGTTGGAATGCAAATACCTTCTCTAGAAAGTAAAAATTAAAGCAATGAAATAAGACAATTGTATACCAGCATTTTACGACTAAGCTATTTTAAATTAAAGGAGCGATAAAAGGAAATAAAAACCGCATAGGATGCCATACCAAAGATATGAACGGGTTATACGAGCGATATTGCAGCTGTTTAATCAGTTTTCAGGCCACTGTTACATACTAAACAAAATTACCAAATTCTGGCGAAATCAGTACTACCATGTCTTAAGGATTCTTATAATACGAATTACCATTTATTTTACGTGTAATTTTTGTACTGCACTGAACGTTTTACGCATTCTAAATTTCATGTCATCGCAAAATTATTACGCTTCGCTGGACGAGAGAAAGTTTTACGTATTTCAATTTCAGGAAGTTAGGAAGTATTCTTGTGCTTGATAAGTAGATGGTATTACTGTGCAATTCAAGATGAAAACACAAAATGAATCCAGTAATAGCATGGCAGTAAACAAAGGGTCCTTAAAAGCTTCTGTTTGAATGTGTAGTTGTATATTTGCTTTAGTTTAACTGCCCCACGTATGGGAGCCAACTTGAAGTTATGTTCAACTGTTGGAGTTTATTGTTGTTGAAGTTTTACTGTTGTTGTTGTTAGCCACACGCTTGGGAAGCCAATTTGAAGTAATTATTTTCTTTACGTTGTTTTGTTGTTGATTTAGCTCCACGTATGGACGTTAATTTTGAAGAAAGTGTTCTGTTGCGTAGTAGTTACTGTTGGAGTTTTGCACCACGTTTTGGGTATAATTTGAAGAAAGATTGTTTGTTACGTAAAATGCTGCTACGTATGAGAAGCCGATTTGAAGATGTATTTTTGTTGTTTCACTCCAAGTTTAAAATATATTAACTTAACTTTGTTATTAAACTGCTTCTATAGATATTATTTATGTTTGTTTTTGCCTCGGTTGCGTCAGTATTGTTTTAGAGTCATGTATCTCTTAGACAGGGTGTGGTGCGACAAGAATGTAGGCTTACACAGATTTTAAGTTTAAATTCACTTCTTTTTATTAATCCTTGGCACAAATTAAATAGCACTACACTGATATTAAGAGCTGTGAGATTCTTTTATTTAATACTTGCACTTTGTTAACGCCTATACTTAGTTTTCGTTTCACACGAATACGTAACATTTCTCTAGAGAACACATCTTCCATCCGGTCACTACCAAGGTCTGCCAGCAACTGAACATATTTCAACCGTCCAAAGCCGTAAGGTTCTGTATTTCAAGTCTTTGATTGGCTAATCCTAGTCCAATAGAATACCTGCATTTAATTAAAACTTTTTCTGGCTGTTGATTGGCTATTTTTAAACTGTCACAAAATTTACGTTATTGCTGCCCTAATCATTACCAGTAGCATTCAAGCGCTCAAACTCATTATTGCCTCAAGGTTACCTCATTGTTACCTCATTATTAGCAACGTTAAACTTATTATTCTCACAGCTCTTGCATTATTAAAGTACGCAATGTATTCACATAACATTTTTGAACATATTTATAATAATATAAGCATATGCAATGACTGTTGCATACATTTTAATTATTACATACATATTGCTTCAAGGCGGGCTGTTATTGAATTTACATATTATATAATTTAATTAAAATATTCAAGTGTTAAAAATACTGCCTCAAATGACAGATCATAAAAAGTTTTACGAATTCAGAGAAGAATCTTGCAAAGAGTGCAGTAAGTCTAACAGAAATACATAGACGGTTTTGATACTCTGGTAGTTGACGACTTTGGCTTACAATTTCTTGTTGGTGCTGATGCTAGTTGTTTTCCCCTTTTTACTTTCTATATCGCGTACTAGTAGGTATTGAAGATATTGCATTCCATCCAAAACTTGTATATTGAACTTTGAATTCACATAATATGGGACATTCCATGTCAAATCGAACGGCAAAAAAAACTCGTATTTTTTGTTTCCATTGTAATTTTTCCTATTGATAAGAGGTGCTAAGGAAAGCATATTGATGAAATATTAGCATCTAAAACCCAGCTGTTGTCACATTGAACGATAAATATATCGTATTAATTCATTTGGTCGCATTTTAAGTGCGCATAGCTCCGGAGCTAATTATTTTTATATTCACAAAAAGCAATTTGCAGTCTTTACTTATTTTAAGCGTCTCCGGATTTGTATACAACTAAAAGATTGAGTATAATCCAGTGTCATTAAGAGAAGTCGGCAATGTTGGTAAAGTGGTTATGTTTGGGTGTTCGTAGTTATAACACATAATAATAATAATAATAATAATAATAATAATAATAATAATAATAATAATAATAATAAAATAATAATAATAAACGCAGCGATTTACGTTGTTGTGCACGATGATTACCAAGCGCTCCGTGAATCTATGAGGAAATACTGAGAACCACATACTGCTTAGTAAGCGTTCTCATTGTTTAACCATGCACAGCAGCCTGCTTGATCTTCAGTTCAAAACAAACGCGCGAGAGCGACCATGAGCGCGTAAAGTAATTTACTTCTTGGATTATTTTAAACGAAACCTTATCAGTAGCCATTATAGTAAAATATATGTTTGTGTTTAAATTACGGAATCTTATCATATGTAGTAATATTATTTTTCGTAATCCGTAACAGCATACACTTGAAAAAATAGAAATTTCTTCACTTAAATAAAAATAAGAACATGTTTACTTATCAGTATGAAATTAAAGTTTAGGGAATGAAGCTCGATTTAAATGATTATACTTAAAGGTTTCAGAGTTATAACGGACATCTCAGGGAAGGAGTGTGCCGACGCTGGTGCCAAATCGGCAATTTTATTACCCAGATCTTTTACTTCTGTTGTTCCCTCGTCAGATTTGTGTGTTCTTTTACGTCGCCGCATCCTCTCGCTTTGGCGCGATGAGTGGACGGCCCTCCGAGGGAACAAGTTGCGGGAGGTTAAGCCTCTTCCGTTAGTCTGAGGTACCTCTTCTCGTTCTTCTCGTCGGGAAGAGGTACTTTTAGCCCGTCTACGAATCGGACATTGCCTTTTTAGTCATAGTTACCTGCTTAGTGGTGACCCCGCACCAGTATGCGAGCAGTGTGATGCGCCCTTAACGGTGCGTCACATTTTAACGGAGTGGCAAGTTTTAGCTCCATTGCGCGGTCGTGTGGGTTTGGCTGTTGGCATAACCAACGTTTTGGAAAACGACGCGCATGCTGTGGAATGTCGTTTACGTTTTATCAATGACAGTGATTTTTATCGGCGCATTTGATGCGCTGAGTCCTTTTTAACATTGTGATATTATATTGCCTTTTTAATGGGGGCTCTACTCCCCAGTGAACATATGGCGCTCATGTCCCATACGTTCTGCAGTTCTTGACACGTGGTTTTACTCTTTTATTGTTTTGTCTAACATGTTTTAGTGTGGTGGTTTTAGCATTTGTGTGCGTGTTTTTTTTAGTGTTTTTGACTTATCGGATTTTCCGTATTTTAGTTCTTGAATTTTATATTTTACACCTTGTAAGGGCGCTGATGACCTCTGATGTTTAGCGCCCTTAACGCCATTTCATCATCAGAGTTATAACAGCTTGAAGTTGAACATTTTAGGAGGATACGATAAATTTGAACAATTTTAATTGCAAAACTATGATGTTCTACATTTTAAGAGTTTGCATAAAGCGTTGTATTAGCATTAGGGCTTGCCTCCAAATACAAAAAAAGCTTCGTTTAAAAAATGCAAGGTCGATTTTCCTTTTATTTCGGACGATTTGAAATGGAATGTTCCATATGACGCTCTGGCACGCATCTCGACTCTGTATATTGGCTATATCCGACGTTCATACTGTCATCTTAACATTTCATGCAGTTCGCAAGGATTTCGCGGAGTGCTCACTAAGAGACTTGCTGACTTTGAAAGGAGGCAAAAATCTTAGATTAAGTGAAGGGACGCACAATGGATTATAACTGGTTGCAGTGCACAGGGCATTTATTGGCCTGCCTTTCTTTAAAAGAAAAACTCATACTAATGTGGTATGTTTTTGTGACCTTTACGTTAGGGCCATCTTTATCATTAACCTTATCGGTGATAATGTGGTCTGGACATGCATCCTGGAACAGTACAAACGCTTCACATTTGTCTTCACCACATACGGAACATTGTTTCGAGGACATTTCGAAAAGTCCGCCCTTGTTTTTTAGCAGTGTCCACTCTTTTGCCAAGCATATGTCGGCATACGGGGGCTGTCCCAGAAGTACCCGACCTAACAAAGAAAACAAACATTTTTTCGGAAAAAAAATCTTTATTTTTCTACATAGTCTCCTTTCAGCTCTATACAGCGGTGTTCAATAGCGTCGATACCCTGTTTATAGTGAGAACCGTCGAGTTCTGCAAAATAGCCATCAACTGCAAACTCCACCTCTTCATTGTTGGTAAATCTTTTACCACCAAGCCATTTCTTCAACTTTAGAAACAGAAAATAATCAGAGGGGGCTAAGTCTGGCGAATAGGGTGCATGAGGAAGCAATTCGAACTTTAACTCATTGATTTTGGCCATGGCGATAATGGATGTGTGAACTGGTGCATTGTCTTGATGAAACAGAACTTTCTTTTTCGCTAAATGCGGCCGTTTTTGCTTGATTTCTTCATTCAAACGCTGTAATAAGTTTGCATAATATTTGTTATTGCTTGCTTTTCCCTTTTGAAGATAATCAATGAAAATTATCCCACGCACATCCCAAAAAAATAACGCCTTGACCTTGCCTGCAGATGGAACTGTCTTCGCCTTCTTTGGAGCCGATTTTCCCCGTTCAATTCACTGTTTTGACTTCGTATGAAGCGATGGACCCATGTTTCATCCATGATTATGAACCGACGCAAAAACTCGGCTTTATTGCAGCGAAACATCGCCAAACACTCGACTGAAATATTCTCACGTTGCTGCGTTTGTTCCATTCTGAGTAAACGCGGCACCCATCTTGCGCACAGCTTTCTCTTGTTCTAAATTTTCAGTTGGTGTGCGATGTACAGCACTTTTTGAAATTCCTACGATGTCTGCTAGCTCGCGCACTTTCAGTCGACGGTCATCCAATACCATTTTGTGCATTTTCTTGACAATTTCTGGCGTGGTCACCTCATTTGGTCGACCACTGCGATGTTCGTCTTGGCAGCTCGTACGGCCTCGCTTTAACTCTGCCATCCAATACTTTACTGTTGTAAACGAAGGAGCAGACTCCCCCAGAGTAGAATCTAGCTCAGCTTTAATATTAGTTGGACTAAGACCTTTCAAATGAAAGTATTGTATCACATAACGATGGCCAGTTTTATTCATGTTTAGAAATTCGCTGAGAGAGTTCACTATTAATGGCTGCCAAACAATTACTAAACAATGTAGCATTGCCAAACTTCAAACTTAAGCTTTATAAGGGCTGTACTTTCCACCATAGTCATTTGTTTCAACTTACTTAGTTGTAAGATTTTTTTTTTGGCTTGCAGTAGATAGTTACATGCATTATCAAATTTTCTGGCCCCTAAACGATTTCCTATTATCACGCAACACATTCTTGTATGAAGAAAAGGTTCTTTCAACGAAACATAACATCATTGGTGCGTGGAACGGCAGGTTCTAGGGGTAGTTTTCCTGTGTACTTTTCTCCCTGCAATTCTGAATTGATTTTCATATCTTCAAAAGCAGGATTTCGTTGAATCTTCTGCAACTTCGAAGAACATGCAACTCTCACTGGTCGAGGTATATCTTTACTGGAAACATTGCCAATGATGTCTAGAGCATGTTTCAGTGGTAAAGTTGTACTTTCCATCCGGAGGGTAGCTTCTCTATTAAACAAAAATGTGTCTTAATATACGTAAGGGAAGTGGTAAGAATGGGATACTTAAGTAATGTCTTAGCCTTGGCAATGCAGGAAGCTTCTGTTTCATCCAGTTCATTAACGACATTTTTAATGTCTTTTAAGTACTCGGCATAGTAAATGACAGCAGACAGTCAAGTATCGGCTCAGGTGGAAGAGGGGTTGCCGGTACTTTCTCTTTGAACGATTGTATACGTGTTGGGGCTTTTAAGAAAACCACCTTGACCGAAGATATCAGGCTGTTCACATCATCGAAGTGGCTTCTAATCTCCTCTGCAAGGTGGTGCAGGCCGTGGGCCAAGCATGTAGCATGGTCGGGTGGAAGGACTGTAGAACCCCCGCCCGGCCTTCAACATGTAGGCAGCACTGTCTGTGACTAAAAACAGTGACGTGTGGATCTGCAGCAATCCACTTTTTCAATAAATATGATTTAGGCATTGTTTCACTATACAATAATTACATTAGAAAAGTACTCTCAGTGTATTCTGTTGTACCCTCGGTGAATGATTGGAGGCGATTCCTTTATGCAGGTTACGCTCCACCTGACCTTCTATCAGCTGCATCCAGGTGTCACCACGTCACATGTGCTGCGTTAAACTGTAGTAACTTGAACTATTTACTGGCTATAAGTGCTGGAAATAATTTTACAGTGAGTTTCAATCCGAAAATAACATTCATTTCGAAAAAGAAAAAAACAGCTATTTAGGTTTTTTTTAGGTGTATTGAAATTCTCATATTCTGCTCCAGGAAGTGTGAAACGAGTATATATCTTGAAATGTGTTAATTAAATAGCGAGGAAAAATATAGGATAAAACCTAAAAATTCGGTCCTAGCTATATCTAACTCAGAGAAGCTAAACTTGTAGCTGAGGAAGATAATTTGTTTTTGGTTATCTTTGATTTAAGATATACTTACAAAAGGTTTGAAATAGGGATTGGGAGGTCTTTCGTCTACCCGCTTTTTCTCATATGTCCATGAATACTTTTGTGTTCATATAATACAATTATTATGGAAGTTTCAGCTCAGAAGTTTATAAGGAAGATTGTCAAGTGTTTTTTTAATTTCTCTACTACGTATAGTAAGTAGAGGAAGTATTGCATTCCATCCAAAAATTCGATACCGAGATTTCACCGGAAATACATGTTTTGGGGTGCACTGAATGCATATAAAGCATTTTTGGAAACATGTCTGTGTGTGAACAGCACAACTCAGAAACGAACAGTCGGATAAACACCATACTTAGTATTTAAGTTCAGTATCTTCCAGAGATGCGACATTAAGGTTTTCAAGAAAATCCCCCCACCCCAGATTACCCTTTACATGAAACATTTTTCGAAAATTTTAATTTTCTCAAAAATGGCTCTAACGATTTTGAATAAAATACTATAAGTTTAAGACATTTTTATGGAAAATGAATTGTATATCTCGAATTCTCTGGGAATGTCTCCAAAAGTATTCATTGTGAACGACTTTTGCATAACTGGTAAACCATAAGAGATAGATAAAATTTTACTACACAAAAATGTAGATCGCGTTAAAATACACAATTTATGTCGTATACATTTTTGTTGTTGAGTGAACCATTTTCGAGATATTGCTTGTTATTCCCTTAAATTTTCTAATACTTATACTATTTCGCAAATGGGAATTCGTTATTCATTTTTTTTGTCCTGGTAATGCAAAGAGAATGGAATACTCCACATAGCAACCAGCTCTTAAAATATTTGACTATCGCTTAAAGCCTACCAATTCCACTTGCATCTACAAGAAAATTAGCAATAAGATTAACATGAGGCATATGGAGAATAAGCGTTTGTAAAAATAGTTTGTACAAGAGTAGAGAAAGTCATGTAAGTGTAACACATCAGATTTTTTTTACTTGTGATATGGAATTCAGTTTTGCAATATGTTTCAGGTTCTTCTGTGTTGTATTAAAGTTTTAGATTGTATATAATTGCATATTTCCAATTTTGTTGCATATTTTATTACTGTCTTTAATGCATATAGTAAGTAGAGGAAGTATTGCATTCCACCCAAAAAATTCGATACAGAGATTTCACCGGAAATGCATATTTTGAGGTGCCCTGAATCCAAATAAAGCATTTTTGGAAACGTGTGTGTGTGTGTGTGTGTGTGTGTGTGTGTCTGTGAGCAGCATAACTCAAAAACGAAAAGTCGGATAAATATCAAACCTGCTATTTGAGTTTAGTACCTTCCAAGTATGCGATACAGTGTTTTCAAGGTTCCCGAGGTCGTGGGTTCAAACCCGGCGAAGAGCGGTGGGTTTTTTCGGCCGTAAAAAAACGCTTGCAAACTTTAATCATCTTTAGTGCAAGAAATTCGATGTTATGACCTATAAAGACATGAATACCGTTACGGCTACTGTGCTTGTTTGCGTTGTATTCCATCTCTAATGACAAAAAATTAGCCGACGATTGCAGTCCATACGTATATATTTGATCCCATTGTATTTTACTTCTGTGGCGGCGCCGTGGCCGAGTGGTTAACCGCTCGCTTCCCACCTGGGTTCGATCCCAGGTAACCGCATGTGGGATTTGTTGTGGACGATGTGGCATGTGGGCGGATTTTCTTCGGGTCCTCCTGTTTCCCTCCCGTTTCATTTCACCAATTGCTCCACCGTCACCGTTTCTTTCAACCATTTCGCCTTCATTTCATATCATCTTCCCTCACTCATAGTACTTGGCTACCGATCCCCGTTCCGAAGGCCCAATCTGGTATACTGATGGTTCTAGAACCAAATCGGGAACGGGGGCTGGGCTTTACGGTAATGGCACCAAGATTTCTTATAGTCTTGGTACCTTAGCTACAGTTTTCCAGGCTGAGGTTTATGCAATCCTAGCCAGTGTCAGGAAAGTATTAAAAGGAGATATAAGAATAGAAGTGTTCTTATCCTCTCAGACAGTCAAGCTGCTCTTAAAGCACTTGAATCACCATCAATAAAATCAAAGTTCGTCTCAGAATGCCGGGAATCCTTAATGACACTGGCTGAACACAATAAGGTTCAACTTATGTGGGTGCCAGGACACATAGGTATACCAGGCAATGAGAAAGCAGATGAAGCAGCCAAGATTGGCAGTGAAATCCCATTTTTACTTTCTCTACTACGTATAGTAAGTAGGGGAAGTATTGCATTCCACCCAAAAATTCGATACCGAGATTTCACCGGAAATACATGTTTTGAGACCTCCTGAATCCAAAAAAAGCATTTTTGGAAACATGTCCGTGTGTGTGTGTCTGTGTGTGTGTGTGTGTGTGTGTGTCTGTGAACAGCATAACTCAAAAACGAACAGTCGGATAAGCACCAAACTTGGTATTTAGGTTCAGTATCTTCCAAAGATGCGACACGAAGGTTTTCAAGAAAATTCCCCCACCCCAGACTACCCTTTACATGGAAGATTTTTCGAAAATTTTAATTTTCTCAAAAATGGCTCTAACGATTTTGATGAAAATATCATATGTTTAAGATAATGGCATGAGAAATGAAATGTATATCTCGAATTTTCTGGGAATGTCTCCAAAAGTATTCTTCATTGTGAACGACTTTTGCATAACTGTTAAACCATAAGAGATAGACAAAATTTTACTACACAAAAAATGTAGATCGCGTTAAAATACACAATTTATGTCATATACATTTCTTTTGTTGAGTGAACCGTTTTCGAGATATTGGTTGTTATTTCCTTAAATTTTCCAATACTTATACTTTTTCTCAAATTCGTTATGCATTTTTTTTATGTCCTGGACACGCAAAGAGAATGGAATGCGCCACATAGCAACCAGCGTTAAAATATTTGACTATCGCTTAAAAGCTACCATATTTCCCTTGCATCTACAAGAAAATTACCAATAAGATTGACATCTCGATATCTGGATTAACATGAAGCATATGGAGAATAGGCGTTTGTAATATTAGATTGTACAAGAGTAGAGAAAGTCATGTGAGTGTAACACATCAGATTTTTTGGTCCGGAGCCTGTACTGGGAGTGTCCTACAGACCAGTGAAACAGGCTATTAAGTGCTGGGCTCAAGCAGAACACAAGAACTACTGGAACTCCATTGAGGTTTGCAGACATTCCAAGTTGTTTATTACAGACCTGGATAACAGCCGGGCAAAATACTTGCGCGGTCTTAGTAGAAGAAGAATTGCATGGGCAACAGGATTCATTACAGGACACTGTGCCCTAAAGTTTAATCTATACAGAATGGGATTGTTTAACAACCCTATCTGTAGTAGATGTCTAGAAGGACATGTGATTGCCCTGCTCTTGCGAATCAAAGAGCAAGTACTTTTGGCAGTCACTTTCCAAAGATAGATGAACTATCGAAAGCCTCAGTTAGCAGTCTGGTTAAGTTCATATCGAGCAACAGACTACTTAACTGATGAAAGGGAGGATGCGCAATAGATCTTAAGGTCGCAGTGCCTGGGCATAAAACCCACCCCTTCTCAAACTAGAACTAGATCCCCGTTCCGGGTACTTCGTTCGTCTGCTGCTCCTCTACAGGTCTCTGACCCTAGGCACGGTTGTAAGTCCTAGGGGGTACGAGGAGGAAAGGCCGACTAAGTAAGAGGTGAGTATTTTACTTTAAGCTAGCAAACGTACAGGTATTTCGGAAATATGCATTCGGCTGGTTCGCTTCGGAAACACTCGTCTTTGGATAAATAACGGACTTAAAATTATTGTTTAACACCTTAAAATGCCAATAATGTACAGCTATTGGATTTTTTGGACAAGCTGGAACAAACGGTTTCAAAAAAAATCTGATGTGTTACACTCACATGACTTTCTCTACTCTTGTACAAACTATTTTTACAAACGCTTATTCTCCATATGCTTCATGTTAATCGACATGTTAATCTTATTGCTAATTTTCTTGTAGATGCAAGGGGAATATGGTAGGCTTTAAGCGATAGTCAAATGTTTTAAAGAGCTGGTTGCTATGTCGAGTATTCCATTCTCTTTGCATTACCAGGACCAAAAAATGAATAACGAATTTCCATTTGAGAAAAAGTATAAGTATTGGAACATTTAAGGGAATAACAAGCAATATCTCGAAAATGGTTCACTCAACAACAACAAAATGTGTATGACATAAATTGTGTATTTTAATGCGATCTACAGTTTTTGTGTAGTAATATTTTGTCAAACTCTTACGGTTTACCAGTTATGCAAACGTCGTTTACAATGAAGAATACTTTTGGGAAGATTTCCAGAAAATTCAAGATATAGAATTCATTTACCATAAAAAGGTCTTAAACTTATGGTATTTTATTCAAAATCGTTAGAGCCATTTTTGAGAAAATTAAAATTTTCGAAAAATGTTCCATGTAAAGGGTGATCTGGGGTGGGGGGATTTTCTTGAAAACCTTCGTGTCGCATCTCTGGAAGATACTGAACCTAACTACCAAGTTTGGTGTTTATCCGACTGTTCGTTTCTGAGTTATGCTGTTCACAGACACACACACACACACACGTTTCCAAAAATGATTTTTTTGGATTCAGAGGGCCTCAAAACATGTATATCTGGTGAAATCTCGGTATCGAATTTTTGGGTGGAATACAATACTTCTCCTACTTACTGTACGTAGTAGAGAAAGTAATAAGCTAAAAACGTGTTGTATGTTTCAGTAGAACGCCCTAACTAAGTATCTCGAGAATCCCCATTTGAAATACACAGTGCTTTAATTGTAGGAGAACTAGCTCAAAACTATGACAGATCATTTCTGGCTAATATACAGTCCCAAAGACGTAAAAGCTTACCTCAGTTTCCTTCCCGTTGCTCTCTTATCGCGTTTGCAGGAACGTGTTGGTGGTTCTCGGGAAGCATATTGAGTCAATTTCTGTGGTCGCATGCAGGAAAAACCAGACACACACTAGCGTAATATGAAAGTAATACCCCAAAATAAAACTGCGAATGCATGTTGAATACACATTTAAACTGTTTTAAATAATTGATTATGCAACCCTAGCATTATAAAGAGGCTGTTACTGTGTTCAGATCGTGGATAATTGGCTCATTGCACGCGTGCCAATAAGCGTAATGACGTAATATCGGTATTCCAAGTTTTTCCGTGGCTTATAGAGAGCAGTCGAAACCATTTTGTGATGTTTTTTCTTTTCTCTGAGCAACGGAGATGCAAAAACTTCTGTACATTATTAAATATAGAATAACTAAGATCGGAGTTTATGATTAGTTACTATGCTGTGCTGATAATAGGCTAAATCACAGTCCGTAACACGTGCTCACATCTTTCCAAGGAAGGGAATGCGTGCAAGTGGCTGCCTGGCTTATCGGTTCAACGCGCCATGTGGTAACTAACGAAATGAAGGAAGAGATACTAACGTCTCATTTACAAACATACGAAGACCTCTCAGCTAAGGATACTGAATTATTTCATTATTTATTTCCTACAATTTATAATACTAAGATTGTGTAAAATGTTGTATCCAACTCGTGGATAATGTTAATGTGACACTCGTCAAAATTGTCGCACTCAGTGTCAGTCGTGCGACAAAGTCATAATTATCAGAATTATCCACAAGTCGCATAAATTACTATCCTTCGTCGCTGTATTTCAGCAATACTCTGACAACATACCATCTTGCTACTGTTAGGGAGTCACGGTGTACCTTAGAGCGTGGTAAAGAAGTGCATGCAGATGGCTATAGGTACGTACAGTCGAGTACAAGAAACTTGCCGATGCTTTTGGTTACTTTTAGTGTTTTCCATTCATGAATGTTGGCAGAATCTCATCATTTGTGTCCGCGCCTGCCTTAGGTGAGCTTTTCTCTAATTGGTTTTAGCTGAATTCCGATACGCTAGCATTGCCATATGAAGAAAGGTCAGGCCTAGCTGGGCGCTGAAAGGGATGGAGAATCGGTATATGTCACCTGAAAGGTTGAAACATTATGCTTCCCAAAAACTGTCCATACTTGTCCCTGAATGAGCCAGTTCTTATTGGTTCGGCATTCAAGCATTAACTTCCGTAACCGAATGAGGGATGAAAGGCGCGGCAGAGGCGTGTTAATTATTGATTGCGGAATTTAAACCGCGGTTCCTCATGTCGGCACGTTTTTACTTTCTCTACTACTAAGCAGGGGAAGTTTTGTATTCCACCCAAAAATTCGATACCGAGATTACACCGGAAATATATGTTTTGAGACCCCCTGAATCCAAAAAAAAAAGCATTTTTAGAAACATGTTCGTGTGTGTGTGTGTGTGTCTCAAACGAACAGTCGGATAAACACCAAACATGGTATTTAGGTTCAGTATCTTCCAGAGATGCGACACGAAGGTTTTCAAGAAAATCCCCACACGCCAAACTACCCTTTACATGGATCATTTTTCGAAAATTTTAATTTTCTCAAAAATGGCTCTAACGATTTTGATTAAAATATCATATGTTTAAGATATTGTCATGGGAAATGAAATGTATATCTCGAATTTTCTGGGAATGTCTCCAAAAGTATTCTTCATTGTGAACGACTTTTGCATAACTGGTAAACCATAAGAGATAGTCAAAATTTTACTACACAAAAAATGTAGATCGCGTTAAAATACACAATTTATGTCATATACATTTTGTTTTGAGTGAACCGTTTTCGAGATATTGCTTGTTATTCCCTTAAATTTTCCAATACTTTTTCTCAAATTCGTTATTAATTTTTTTTATGTCCTGGACATGCAAAGAGATTGGAATGCACCACATAGCAACCAGCGCTTAAAAATTTGACTATCGCTTAAAACCTACCATATTCCCCTTGCATCTACAAGAAAATTAGCAATAAGATTAACATCTCGATATCTCGATTAACATGAAGCATATGGAGAATAAGCGTTTGTAAAATAGTTTGCACAAGAGTAGAGAAAGTCATGTGAGTGTAACACATCATATTTTTTTTGCACCCGACTGTACATACAGTTACTAAAGAAAGTATTCGTCTGCACTTTATAAAACAAATTCTAACGGCCAAAATTAATTGAGGGAAATCTCTCTCTCTGTCTTTTCACATAAAGATCAAATGGTAATACAGTTTACGTGTTTTGGCAGTTTTTCAGATCTCTCATTTTATCAGTTATATACATTTTTGAAAAATATGTCAAAACTTTTTTGTACGTGATGTTTTCAAAGTTATCTTTCATGCATTGGGTAGAGCATTTTTTTGTGCATACACCCACACAGTTTCATCGACGTGACTGAAACTGTTGTAGAAATAAATTCGTGAAGACGTAAAAAGTGAGCCGAATATGAAGAATTAAGGCAAAAACGTAAAAAATTTCCAACTTTGATATTTTATTCCTCCGTCAAATATAATCCTATTTGCACCGCAAAATCAAGTAGGTAATGCACACACACTCAAAAAGATTGATTAACATTATATATACATAAGATATTTACCTTGATGAATTATCAGGCAGTAAGTAGCCTGTGAACTCCTCTTCGTTCGGAAGGAATTTTATATAATTTTGTATAACTGTTAAACCACAAGGGATAGACAAAAACGTACTAGACAAGAAGTGTAGACCCCTGTAAAATACACAATTTAGTTCAAATAACTTTTTGTGCCATCAGTTATTTCCGAGATATGCGTTATTGTTTTGAGTTTTTCAGTAATTTGACTTCTTTTTAGTGCAGTCGCATAAGAAAATCTCCACCCTAAACTACCCTTTACATGGAACATTTTTTGAAATTTATTTTCTTAAAAATGGTTCTAACGATTTTTATTAAAATATCGTATACATTAGATATTTACATGGCAAATAAAATGTATATCTTGATGAGTTTTCAGGGAATACCTCTGAAATCCACTTCTTTTGTAAGGAATTTTGTATAATCTTGTATATAAGTGGTAGACAAAAACGTATTGCACAAAAAATGTAGATCTCTTTTAAACATACAGTTTATTTCAAATAACTTTTTTGTGGCATTAGCCAATTCCAAGATATCCGGTATTAATGGTTCGAATTGTGCAATACTTTGTCATTATTTTCAAGTACTTTCGATATTGAGTTGTTTATGGCGATTGAAGGCAGAGCATGGAATTTTAAGGCCAGTTGTTAAACATTTGACTATCGCTATTCCCTGTTATATTTATAACGTAATGTGTAATGCAGCTGTTTCCGGAGAGTTTTATCTCGATTAAAATGAAAATAAGCTTTTGAAAGAATAATTTGTATTCACACTAATAAGCGATAGAGCGTATAGAAAGTCGTGTGAATGTATAAGATTTTTCTTCTTTCTGTTTTGTTTGAGAAGTTTAACGTCCTTTAAACCTGGTAAGTCATATCGACGATGAATGAATGAAATTTAAGTGTTGCTCAAACGAACTTGGGATAACTAGAGCTTAGAGTTACTCGACATTCGTCTTTTCAGATAAAGGGAAAACCCCGGAGGGAAAAACAACTTATCCGTGTAATTCAACCTAACCGAGATTCGAACTCGGGATCTCTTGAATGTGAGGCAGACACATTACCCACGCCGCAGACCTGGGCTGTCGATTTCTTTCTAAATCGTTATATAGGTAAGTTTTGGTCGATGAAAACATGGTAAAAGTCACCCTGTAACTTTTCCGCTTGTGATTTGAAATTTGAATTCACGTATGCAGCTCTGGCACACACCTCGACTCTGGCTATAAGCTCTATCTGACGTTTATACTGTCATGCTAACACTGTATATCTTGTTGTTAGGACCATCTTCATCGCTGACCATATCGTTGATATGTGGTCTGGACACAGCATCTTCACCACACACGGAGCGTTGTTTTGAGGACATTTCGAAAACTTCGCCCGTTTTTACTTTCTCTGCTACGTATAGTAAGTAGGGGAAGTATTGTATTCCACCCAAAAATTCGATACTGAGATTTCACCGGAAATACATGTTTTGAGACCCACTGAATCCAAAGAAAAACCTTTTTGGAAACATGTCCGTGTGTGTGTCTGTCTCAAACGAAGTCGGATAAACACCAAACATGGTATTTAGGTTCAGTATCTTCCAGAGATACGACACTAAGGTTTTCAAGAAAATCCCCCCACCCCAGATTACCCTTTACATGGAACATTTTTCGAAAATTTTAATTTTCTCAAAAATGGCTAACGATTTTGATTAAAATATCATATGTTTAAGATATTTTCATGACAAATGAAATGTATAACTCGAATTTTCTGGGAATTTCTCCGAAAGTATTCTTCATTGTGAACGACATTTGCATAACTGGTAAACCATAAGAGATAGACAAAATTTTACTACACAAAAAATGTAGATCGCGTTAAAATACACAATTTATGTCATATACATTTTTTTTTGAGTGAACCGTTTTCGAGATATTGCTTGTTATTCCCTTAAAATTTCCAATACTTATAATTTTTCTCAAATTCGTCATTCATTTTTTTTATGTCCTGGACATACAAAGAGAATGGAATGCTCCACATAGCAACCAGCGCTTAAAACATTTGACTATAGCTTAAAGTCTACCATATTCCCCTTGCATCTACAAGAAAATTAGCAATAAGATTGACATCTCGAGTAACATGAAGCATATGGAGAATAAGCGTTTGTAAAAATAGTTTGTACAAGAGTAGAGAAAGTCATGTGAGTGTAACACATCAGATTTTTCAATAGTGTATCCACACTTTTGCCATGCATATATCAGCATATCTCTCAAGATTGGTGAACTGAACTGATGATACACAACAGAATACAGTTTCATTATAAAGCCTCTATCATATAGTTTTTTGTAGCTAATATTTTATTCCTGAACAGTTCTTCTAATCTTCAGGTTACAATTTTATACTGTCTAAAAGTATGCGAGGGCGGATAACGAGAGATAGCGTTCTAATCACGGGTTTCTCGTTTGCACCCAAGTCTTACATCTATTCTGGATATAATCGCAGAAATTCATCATTTGTTTCTTATAACATTGTTGAGAGCGTCTAAAATAAGCAGATGTGTGTTGCTTCGTAGAAAATGGAGGAAAGTGAATTTCGTGTTCTGATAAAGAACTGCTTTTTGCGTGGTAAGACGGTGAAGGAAACGGAAGAAAAGCTGAACAAGTCTTATGGGGACTCTGCTCCATCAGATGGCATGGTTCACAGAATTTCGATGTGACCGTCCGAGCACAAGAGATGCCGTGCGCACAGGACGGCCGGTTGAGGTCACAACAGAAGAAATGGTGAACAAAGTTCACGATATTGTGTTGGAAGACCGCCGAGTGAAAATCCGTGAGATAGCCAATACCATAAACATCTCGAGTGAACGGGTGTATAACATTCTGCACGAATTTTTGGGTATGAGGAAGCTGTCGGCAAGATGGGTGCCGCGACTGCTCACAGTTGAGAACAAGCGGAATTGTGTGACCATTTCACAGGGATGTTTGAACATATTCCAGCGCAACCCAAATGAGTTTTTGCGGCGTTATATCACGGTTGATGAAACTTGGAACCATTACTATCAACCTGAAACCAAACAATAAGCAGTGGATTTCCTTCTGCGAACCTGCTCCAAAGAAAGCGAACACCATTTCGTCGGCAGGAAAAATCATAACAGCTGTCTTTTGGGATTCACAAGGGGTGATAGACATCCACTACCGGGAAAAGGACAAAATGATCACAGGTTCATATTATGCCGCAATGCTGGATCAGTTTCACAAGGAATTGTTAAAGAAACGACCCCATTTGGTGAAGAAAAAGGTTCTCTTTCACCAGGATAATGCACCCGCACACAAGTCAGCCATTGCCATCGCAAAATTTGTTGAATTGGCCTACGAACTGCTACCTCAACCACCATATTCTCCAGATTTGGCTTCGAGCGAGTTCTTCCTCTTCGCAAACCTGAAAAATGGCTCGCTGGGAAGAAACTCACGTCCAGTGAACACATCATGGCAGAAACCTCATATTTTGCAGACTTCGAAAAATCATATTTTTTTGGAAGGGTTAAACAAATTGGAGGTGTATTGAATTGAAAGGAGACTCTGTTGAGAAATAAAATTTATTTTTCGAAAAAAAATTATTTTATTTAAAAATTCACTGACTTATCAATCCGCCCTCGTACATCTATAAGTTAAATGAAAATGGTTGTTTTTGGAGAACGATTCGCGTCACAATTCTCTTGTTGTATAATATCCTCATCTTTAAAGGTGACATTATTATTCTGTTCACTCCAAGAATCCAAAAGGAGCAATGTGTCGTTTGTAACCTCAGACGACCCGTGCCTATTCTGTACGCTTTGCGTGTCAGCGCAGTACTAGATTAAGTGCAAGTTTAGAATCACAATCTCTCGACAGGCGGAATGAATTTTACCGTGTTTTTATCAACCAAAAGTCTTTCTACATGCAGATTTATAAAGAAATCCTACCTTTCCAGTAAACTGATTGTGGTTTAACGTGCTGAAATAGGTATCGTCTAGGAAACAAAAAATGTTTTCACTAAGATATTTTTATCAAAATAACTAATCATGGTTTTATTTTCTTGTTTGGTTTCAGAAGCAAGCTGGAACAGATTGAAGAATTAACATCAGGAAGGGCACCACCGCAGGTTTGAGTTTCGGTTTGGTCAGGGAACACATAAGCGTCATGACCGTGTTTTTAGCTGCTGGAGTAAAGAAAACAAAGCGACGCGCGTGAGAGGGGCGGTAAGAGTTGCTCGGCAAGCAGTCAGTCGGTTGGTTCAGTAGCGGAGATGCGGTCGTGTTGTGTGGTTGTGTGAAGTGTCCAAGTGAAGCGATGGCAGCAATGCGGACTAGTAACTTGGCTGTGTGCGTGCTGTGGCTTGTGGTACAGTCGTGTAGTGCACTGAAGGAGGACGGCGACGATGGCTCCGGAGGTCTCCGGAACGCCGTCCTCCAGGCCACGGAGGCCATTAGGAAGGGCATGATAGAACCTGTAAAATACAGCGAACCTAACCTCAAGCTGGAGTATCACGCTTCCACGCAGTTCAACCCACGTGGGATGGCAAACCTGTACAAAGTCACAAACTTCTTCATGGACATCATTCAGAAGAGAGACCCGTATCCAGAAGGTAAGTCGCAACAGACTTCTCTTTTGAGCACTGAAGAGGTAAGGAAGTTAATTTGCAAGGCGCCCGCAGGCTTTTCTGCAGGTGTGTCAGCGTGTCCCAACAGTTAAATTTGCAGCGCTGTCGTCATCATGAATCATCATGAATTCCCTGCTGGCTCCTCCAAGATAATACTTTCTAAGCTCAATTCATTTATTAAACCCATTAAGACAATCACACCCATTTTGTAACATCTGGTTAAAGTGTAACAACCTGTTAAGGCCGCAAACAAGATGCTGCGCGCTACTTGGTATTGTATAACATCCTAATAACAACAAAAACATCTTGTTGAGAGAAAGAAAATGATGTTTAACAATACCAAGAGCCGAGACCGTGTTGTTGGCGCTAGCAGTACTACTACTGCCTGAAAGAGGCTGCACTTTTAGTGCTTCTTGGTCTTAAAAAGTAACGGTAACGGTAACAATCTTCTCAACCAGAAAGTTTCAGAAAAGCTCCTATGTATTCTAGATTTCAGCGGCAGTAATAATGTATATTTATTCTACAGAGTGAGCCAAAAGACTCCGAACCGGCAGCGCGGTGTTTTTCCTATCCGCGTCCTCGGCGCTCGCCGTCTGCCGCTGTCATAGAAAGGCGCGGATGAAACCACACAACATTTTTAAAACTACTTTTAAAGGCTTTACTTACCAACTTTACGAAAGGAGATGCTGAAACTGCCCACCGTTGTTGTCCATACATTTTGACACCTCTTTAGGAAACTATCCATCACTCTCCGTAGCTCACGTTGAGAAATTTCCTGGCGGATATTTTGTTTTAATTCTTTCAGGGTGTGTGGGTTTGTCTTGTAGAATTTATGTTTTAAGTTACCCCGGAGGGGTATTTTATGAACAATATTACCGGCTGCGCGGTGTTTTTCCATTGGGCGTGTGGAAATCTGATAAAAACATGATAACGCACTGCTGCTATAAACAAATTCACGCTGTTGTGGTTTTGCCGTGCAGTGTGAAGTGCAGTTTTGAGTTGACGGTGATGTGATGTAGTTAAGTTATTGCGAGTTATTTATTATTTTGTCCTGTACTTAGTCACAAAGTATATTACGGCTCAGTATATGTTTTCTACTGCAAAGCGTGTATTTATTTATGATTCGTATGTGTTAACTCAGCCAGCTCGCCAAGTGAAAGTACGATTTGCACAAAGATTTCCAGGTGTAAAAGTTCCAGGCCGTACACAACAATTCATGAACTTTACAGTAAATTTCAGGCCACAGGAAGTGTTCAGGCCAAGAAATCTAAAAGACGGCGTTCGGTTCTTACCAAATAAACATTTGACGACATCGGTCATCGTTTGGAAAATCCCCCCCCCCAAATTCCATGATGGATAGTTTCCTAAAGAGGTGCCAAAAATGTATGGACAACGACGGTGACCAGTTTCAGCATTTCCTTTCATAAAGTTGGTAAGAAGCCTTTAAAAGTAGTTTTAAAAATGTTGTATGTTTCCATCCGCGCCTTTCTATGATAGCAGCAGACGGCAACGAGCCCCGAGGACGCGGACAGGAAAAACACCGCGCAGGCGGTTCGGAGTCTTTTGGCTAACCCTGTATAATCGCACTCAATATGGCATTAGCCAATGAGAGGTAGGGTATGGTAGTCAGTTGACCAATCAAAGTTGTATTACACTGTTAATAATTCACCTTCCATTACTACACTGATAGTATTTCATGGTGATGCACTTGTTTTTAAATTTGTACGAATGCAGAGAGTGAGATCACATAGGCTGTGACTACAATAATAGCAACTGAAAATGTCGCCCTTTGGAAGTCAAAATATTGGTAATATAAAAGCAGCTGTAGATAATTAACGCCAGAAAATACAAAGAAGAACAAAAGTATGGTGTTGAGCCAATTTTCAAAATTCTGTACGGAGAGAAATTATAAAAAAATTGAACCTAACCTCAGATATCTGTAACTTAGTTAATTGTTTCATATTTTGTTTCAATAAAACCATATCGTTTTAGAGATCGCACGTAGCATTTGTTTCCTTTTGACAAACATGCATCATAATCTACACTGCAGTGACTAACAAACATGGTTGGCGCTAAACTAGGTAAGTTCATAATAAGTTTTTCGTGTGATCATCTAGTCGAGTACGACTCGTGCTACTAGTTTTGCATGACAATTTAATTTCGGTTTCAAACTCTTGCATCTTTTCATAAGATAATTACTTCTCGACCTTCGGCCTCGAAATAATTATCATGAAAAGAAGCATTCGTTAACCTCAATTAAATTGTCGTAAAACTTACCAGCACTAGTACTACTGTTGATAATTACACGCGAGCGCCTTTCAGCCAATTTACGGTCACATTGATGCCTTATTCACCAATCGGAATCGAACTTAATCGACAGTTTTAAAGCATTGCGCTCAAAAACTAATAACTCTTAGTTTTTTCCTTCTACATTCATTTTTTTTGTTTCTATAAACTCTGCTTCGATTCGACTAGGGATCTAGGAAGCCTATTCTCATGCTGTTTCCTGTTCGCGGTTGGATGAAATATCCAGTTGACTTCAGAACAACTTTTCAGGTGATTGTTTCTCGTAGGATCTTGTTAAGGGGGCGTTATATGGTAGGTGAATGAAGCACTCACATTTTCTTAAAATTTCTTAAACGATGGCATTATAAGGCGCCCTATGGTAACCAAAATTAGTACATATGTCAAGCATGCCATACTCCTTTCATTCATATCCTTGAAACCACGTAATTCTGTATATGTTTTACTTATTTAATATGTAAGTGTTTATAACAAATTCTGCGTTAATGCTATTTAGAGGTACCTTTCCTGGAAGACTACTTAATAATTGCTTATTAATTTTTTGTGTAGCTGAAGCATAAAGGAAAACTTTGGATCAATTATTTTTTATTCAGTTTGTCTAATATGCAGAAAAATTTCAACAAATTGGAAAATTATTTAATTCTTTTTTACAATAATGTAGGACAAATATGAAAAATGTAATTGATTCAGATTATCTCTAAAATATTAGAGATTGAGTAGAAAGAAAATCACAGCATTTGAACCAATAGATTAGAGAAAAGGTACATTCATTTAACACAATTTAAACCATCGGGGAATAGCGGAAACAAAAATACTGCAATTGTAAAGTACAAATGTTTCTAACCTTCTAATGTTATAATAGACATGAAAAACTAAGAATGTTTTTTCTGGCAATGTTTCTGCCATTAACGCCTTCAAGGATAACCAATGAGGTGGGGTGAGGTGTTAGAAGTCGTCCTCTTGGAATAAGAATAATATATATTGTTACTTTGGGGCGCAAACCTCTGACCATATCACATGATCATTTCATATCACAAAGCCTTAAACCGCTCGGCCATTCGAACACGTGATACTTGCAGCATTGTCTGATCTTATTAACTGCGTAAGATTGTGAGTGAATTTTTTTAACATAATAAAAAGGTAAAAGGAATTCAATCGAAACCCCACAGCATCCAACCACGCCAGGACACCGTTTACTTTAGTGGGTCCCTCCCCATCCTTTTCCATAGTTTCTGTTGAATCCAGAACGTGAATTTTATCGGGATTCGATCCTACGATCCTTGGTTTTGATACGTTAGCCACTCCTATTGTGCCTTAGGGCAAATGACCATAAATTCCGATGCCGCTATTAATGGCTATTTAAACCTTAAATGTCCAAAAACAAATGGTTAGAGTTGTGTTTAATGACAGGAATAATAGTAATAATAAAAAAAGAAGCAAATTTCAAAATTTTCTCGTGTAATGCCCCCTTAATCAAATAAGTATTTTTGAGTGTTATTGTTTTGCATGATATCTGTTTTTTTTCATAAGTTGTCATCTAATGTAAAAATGGCCGAAACATTCGGATAATCTCCACCCTTGAACTTCTTTCACAGGCTGTACAGCAATTTCAGAATTTTGAAGATTGTTGCCGGGGGGGGGGGTGAGGATGGGGCAAGAAATACAAAATCTGCTGATATTTCATTCCCAGTGAATTTTTGGTCGATTATTATTAATAGCATGGTAGTTTTTGAAATTGCAGTTCTCAGACATAAAGGGAGAATTAGTCATAAAATGTTCTAAATAATTGTACAATAATTTCATAAAGAGTACAGAGAATAAATTCAATTAAATCATTTGAGATTTAAAAAGCAAACTGTGCAACATTTGATATGGCAGCTGGTAATTAAACACAACTTCATATTATGGTTGTGGATACAAACCAGTAAAGATGTTAAGCTAGCCATAACGTGCATTTTTACTGTAATATGGCTCGATGCATTACTGAAATTTTGTCAAAACGTATACTGGAAATATACTAGAATTTTAAAGCTTCAAGGCATAGACACCCTGTTGTAATGCTTATTAGGTAATTTAACTGAACTTTCAAACTCATGCTTGTTGTCATTAGATAATGATTTTTCGAGCTTCAGTCTCTAAATAATTACCATGACAACAAGATTCCTAACCTCAATCAAATTACCAAAAAAGCTATCTGCAGTCGCGGTGTTACTGAAGATAACTTCATTTCCGCCAATCAACATGAAAAATAAATAACTATTATTCCCTATCAAGCACTAATTCAGAACGCCACCGCAATCGGTCGAAGGCTGCCTACGTTTTAGACGGTGGCAGTTCAGAATCACTTTGCAAGCGGGGTGTAAAGTGTGCTGTATATTAAATTTCATGACTGTTTGGTCTTTCATCTGTGAAAGGGATTACACACGCCTGCGCGCGTCAATTTTTAAAACATTTTTATCAATTATTCGTCCAAAACCTAAAAGTTAGAGAAAC
This sequence comes from Deroplatys truncata, assembly GCA_030765065.1. Taxonomy (NCBI): domain Eukaryota; kingdom Metazoa; phylum Arthropoda; class Insecta; order Mantodea; family Mantidae; genus Deroplatys; species Deroplatys truncata. Next base: position 236,482,416 of record CM060984.1, on the reverse strand, counting down.
CCCTTGTTACAGATTAAACGCTATAAAGGGCAGTTATTTGGCATCAGAAGAATGATCACTTGGTGACAGCTGTTACTGTATTTTGGAATGTCAGAATTTCTAAAGTACAAAATAAGCTAATAACGTTTGCAGCCATGCAGTATTGTTGCAAAAGGAGCAGCCAGTGGCTGCAAATTCCACCTCTTGCTCAACTGCCTGGTATCCATATGCCTGTTGCTATCCGCTCTGCATAGCACAGCGTGTTGCTTTATAGAGGCTGGTGCTCCATAAACTGGTTTTGCATTCCGTCAAAGAATTCCCCCATCTGATTTTGGCATTGCTTAAACCTCTGTACCCTCTTGTCTTCCAGAACCACACATAATCCGTATGGGTTCAGATATGACACTAATAACTATACCTTTTGGATACTATAGTAGATTATGATGCAAGGTGTAAAATAAATTAACACGTGTGGCATATACTGTTTTTTAGACAGCGCTCGAATTTGTAAAATTATCAATAATATTGTATTGATTTCTGAAACTAACAGATCACGTTTAGAGCGCTGTTCGTGAAACAAGAGAAATGACGTTAAAAAATCTGATGTGTTACACTCACATGACTTTCTCTACTCTTGTACAAACTATTTTTATAAACGCTTATTCTCCATCTACTTCATGTTAATCAAGATAAACATTTGCAGACTCTATCTTATTGCTAATTTTCTTGTAGATGTAAGGGGAATGTATATTTGCAAGGGCAATATAGAAATACAGTAGCCTTTAAGCATACACATTACTCTTAATAGCTGGTTGCTAGGTACAGCACCATTCTCTTTGCCACAGATTAATACTCTTTGCATATCCAAGACAAAAAAATGAATAACGAATTCCCATTTGAGAAAAGTATTGAAAAATTTAAGGGAATAACAAGCAATATCTCGAAAATGGTTCACTCAACAACAAAAAAATGTAGGTATATGACATAAATTGTGTATTTTAACGCGATCTACATTTTTTGTGTAGTAAACGTTTGTCTATCTCTTATGGTTTACCAGTTATGGAAAAGTCGTTCACAATGAAGAATACTTTTGGAGACATTCCCAGAAAATTCAAGATATACATCTTGTCATGAAAGAATCTTAAACATATGATACTTTAATCAAAATCGTTAGAGCAATTTTTGAGAAAATTAAAATTTTCGTAAAATGTTCCATGTAAAGGGTAATCTGGGGTGGGGGGATTTTCTTGAAAACCTTCGTGTCGCATCTCTGGAAGATACTGAACCTAAATACCAAGTTTGGTGTTTATCCGACTGTTCGTTTCTGAGTTATGCTGTTCACAGACAGACACACAGACACGGACATGTTTCCAAAAACTTTTTTTTAATTCAGGGGGCCTCAAAAAGATATATTTCCGGTGAAATCTTGGTATCGAATTTTTGGGTGGAATACAATACTTCCCCTACTTACTATACGTAGTAGAGAAAGTAAAAAGGTAATTGCCAAAGTTGGTCACAATGAGGATTATCGCACTAAAAAAAGCTATTAAACATGAAAATACTCCATTTGTTATTATTTTATAGTTATAAAGCACAGCATTTAAGAAACAAAACAACTAAAAATGCAACAAAATATCTTCCGATACCCTTAATAATGAAACATAAAAATCGTATATTTTCTTGACATCACTTTTTCCCTTACTCTTTGAGGTACTGAAGCTCCTAAGTCTCAAAACATTTCTGGAGTCCGCTTCCTAACTTTCGGTTGAAATACTGTAAATAATGTTAACATTTCTGGTTGTAAATGACATGTCTGTAATTGCAATATCGTTACAGTTATTTTCAGAGTAAAGATATCAAAGCAATGCCTCTCTTTCACTGTGATCACTTTCTGCATCTTTTTCATTAAGTTACTCATCTTCATTTTCTAAATGGTGCATTTGTTTGTCTCTGTAATCTTGAGCGTATACATAGAAAATCATTAGCAATGTACACAGTCCATAGTTACAAGCTGATTATTAGATATCGCATTTGTAGGCAAATGCATTCTTAGTTTGTTTTCACTTGTGATATGGAATTAATGCTTCTGTGCTTGTATGTAAAGTTTTATAGTGCATATAAGTGCATATTTCATAATTTTTCCATGCATTGAGCATATAATACTCGTTTTTTTAATATATTCAATTTTAATATTAATATTCAAACACATTAGTGACAAAATAATAAAGTCGTTACTATGGAGACACCCATATGGAAGTTCAGAGTAAACTTGAGTGTGCTTCTTTAAAGTATGCAGGAATGTTAGTGTTTTAGAGATAAATCCTGGCATTGAAGTTTCGTGTTCTGTGGATAAATATCTTCAAGGTGAAAACGTAATACTTCCGGAAGAAATTTCCTCACAGTTAGTAAGTGCTTTCCAAATTTTCCTAATAATATTTGTAGACGTGGAAAGATCTTCCCAGCGTTGAAACTTGTGTTAACCGATAAACTAAAGGCTGGTTCACAACCACCCGGTAACGGTAACCAGAACGGAAACGAGAACGGGAAGCAAGAAATTTTGATTCACAACAGCCCGGTAACGAGAACGGGAATGCATATCGATCACAAAGTGAAAGTCGATTTTGCGCATTGAGATTTCATTTGTTTTTAACTGACCAATGACTTTTTTCACCTACTTCCAATTTAGCCAAGCCAACGTCAAAATTCGATAGAGTAAACATTATCTAAATGCATATTCATTACATTTCCGATCCCTCTACTTATGCCAAACTTTCATTCCTTTATTTAATGGCATACATTAAAATTGTTTATTCTTTTTTCATTTCCACCGGATTTAGCTGTTCTTTGTAGCTTTTGCCATTGTTTTTTAGGTAATAGCCAGTTTTTAGTTGCATATAAACAAACTACAAATGATCCCTTCACCAGAGGAACCAACGTTGATTAGATTTGCGGGTGTCGGATTGAGGTTAGGAAGCACATTTACTACTAATTCCTACCAGTTTCATGTTTCCAGCTTGCGACTACAGAGAGCACTAGTGGCTGTTTCATGTCACGGCCGCTTAGAATAACCTCTAGAGTGAAGAGTCTAATATGCACAATAGGGATCTAATATGCCGTGCCCGGGAACGAGAACGAGAAAGTTAAAAGTTGGGCAACTCTTCTTCCCGTTCCCGGGGCCCGGGAAGGCTTCCCGTCGGTTGTGGACACTCCCATTTGAATACATGTATTTCAACTTTCCCGTTCTCGTTCCCGTTCTCGTTGGTTGTGAACCAGCCTTTACACCTGGGCGTTTAGAGAAAATGATTATTGTATACTGCAGACCGAATTACAACGACCGGAGGGATGCATACAAATCCGACGTCTACTGATTATTATCAACAGATGCACACAGTCCCACTTTTCAGTAATGAGCGTTACTAACTGAAGGCATTTAAAAACCTGATAACAAGAAGCCTAAGAAATAAAAAACATCGTAAAACCTTTAACGGATCCTTTATGATCTAGAATAGTAAATTATACCTCATTATGCCGATTCTATTTAAGACACGAGTATTTATAGGGCATAAAAAGGATTATGAAGGACGTATCTACACCCTGAAGGTTCTACAAATGGAAAAATGCATATTAAATAATATTATAGGACCGATGGGGTCGAGAATGACGGGTGCAAGGGTTAAAAGGAACAGACATATGCGAACATAATATGTATTTTGGTAATGCTTAGCTTTAGGACGTAAACTGCCAGGTCAATCGAAATGATGAATGAACGCAAAACGTGACTACACGAAAAAAACAGAACCAACCGAACAGCTTGGAGTTGTAACTGAGATTGGATGCTTCATGTAACGCAAACACATCTCTGGCCCTGCTGGAAACCTTTCAGTTTCGAACTGACACCTGTTGAGTTCGTGATCCGTGCGTGGTCATTTCTGTGCACAGAGTACAAGAGACAGTGTTCTCTTTGTGTTGTAAAAGTGACTGTCAAAAAGCCAGAAATGGCTAAATATGCACCAGTTTATAAATAGTTATTATATCGGCGCAGATCAGATTTCACATTGAGTGAGATGATAGGGATACTAATTTTGTATATTAATTTTGCTAACGAATACTATAATTACACTAGGAAACAAGTATTGGATGTGTCACATCCACATAACTTTTTTACCTTCTATCGTTTATAAGTGGGTACACAAACTATTTTACGAAAGCTTATTTTCCTGTCTACTACATTTTAATCCAAATAAACTTTTGCAGAAATAGCTACATTACACTTATAGATACAAAGAGAACAACGATAGTGAAATGTTTTAGAACTGGACGCTATATGCTGGCCTTAACATTCTATACTGTTTTCATGCAATCACGACAAACAACTGAATGTCGACAGGACTTTGCCTAACCGCAAAATCCGTAATTCTTAACCAATTGTTTTGGAGTTTTAATCATATGCTTCGAAGGTTATCATATAACTGAGTACAAAGTTTCATGCAGCTAGTGCAAATACTTTAGCGGTTATTAAATATTGTTTATATAAATATTGTTAGTTATATAAAATGTCCTACACATCAAATTATTTAAGTTGGTACAATAAAATTAGTCCTGACATTAGCTAAAGATATTGCTAAGACACTCAAGTCGACCTTTTTTTCATATTTGTTTAACTATAAACAAACGAGTTTTTCTTCTGTTCTGCAGAAAACCCCCCCCCCGCAAATTTCACTTATTTAACAAATTATACAATATTATGAGGGAACGATTAACATACATTGATAAGTCCATGACTTTGACGTGAGAAGCGTTCTAATCACGGGTTTCTTGTTTGCACCCAAGTCTTACATCTATTCTGGGTGTAATTGCAGAAATTCGTCATTTGTTTCTTAGAACATTGTTGAGAGCGTCTAAAGTAAGCAGATGTGTGTTGCTTCGTAGAAAATGGAGAAAAGTGAATTTGGTGTTTTGATAAAGCACTACTTTTTACGTGGTAAGACGATGAAGGAAACGGAAGAAAAGCTGAATAAATATTATGGGGACTCTGCTCCGTCACATGGCATGGTTCACAGAATTTCGATGTGGCCCTTCGAGCACAAGAGATGCCGTGCGCACAGGACGGCCGGTTGAGGTCACAACAGAAGAAATGATGAACAAAGTTCACGATATTGTGTTGGAAGACCGCCGAGTGAAAATCCGTGAGATAGCCAATACCTTAAACATCTCGAGTGAAGGGGTGTATAACATTCTGCACGAATTTTTGAGTATGAGGAATCTGTCAGCAAGATGGGTGCCGCGACTGCTCACAGTTGAGAACAAGCTGAATCGTGTGACCATTTCACAGGGATGTTTGAACATGTTCCAGCGCAACACAAATGAGTTTTTGCGGCGTTATATCACGGTTGATGAAACTTGGATCCATTACTGTCAACCTGAAACCAAACAATCAAAGCAGTGGATTTCCTTCGGCGAACCTGCTCCAAAGAAAGCGAACACCATCCGTCGGCAGGAATAGTCATGGCAGCTGTCTTTTGGGGTTCACAAGGAGTGATAGGCATCCACTACCTGGAAAAGGGTAAAGCGATCACAGGTTCATATTATGCCGCAATGGTGGATCAGTTTCGCAAAGAATTGTTAAAGAAACGACCCCATTTGGTGAAGAAAAAGGTTCTCTTTCACCGAGATAATGCACCAGCACACATCAGCCATTGCCATCGCAGAATTTGTGGAATTGGGCTACGAACTGCTACCTCACCCACCTTATTCTCCAGATTTGGCTCCGAGCAACTTCTTCCTCTTCGCAAACCTGAAAAATTGGCTCGCTGGGAAGAAATTCACGTCCAGTGAACACATCATTGCAGAAACCACTGAATATTTTGCAGACTTCGAAAAATCATATTTTTTGTAAGGGTTAAAAAAAAATTGGAGAAACGTTGGAGAACGTGTATTGAATTGAAAGGAGACTATGTTGATAAATAAAATTGATTTTTTGGAAAAAAATTATTTTCCTTAAAAAGTCCCCGACTTATCAATCCGCCCTCGTATTTTTAAAAAGGGCTTTTTGAAGCTCTTTGTCAATGTTTTGTATGCCTATCTTGCAAGTTTCAGAAAGACTGGTCAAAAATTGCATGATGTGAGACCTTTTATGTACTGAGAAATGTGGAAAATTTTGTTTTTTTGAAAATTAAGTTTAGAGATTCACATGCCACTATTTTGTTTTTCTGGGCTGCATATGGGGTCACGAGATGCTACATTAAGGCCGTAAATGGACAATACTACGGCATAATATGTTGGTAGAAGCTCTAAATTATTAGAAAATGCAAAAACCAAAAAAGTGTGAAATTTTGAATTTTCAACCAAAATCTCATCATAGGGTTGCCTTAAAAGAATGACGAAGTATTGAACAATTCGAACCAATAACAGATACCTCGAAAATGGCTAATGCCACAAAAAAGTTATTTGTAGTGATGGGTCGATACCACTATTTTTCAGTACTCGATACCGATGCTGATTTTTGAGTATCGATACTCACTTTATAAAAATACTGTAAAACAAAAGCTTGTTCACTGAACTATGTTCTTACTGGTAGTTTTCTGTATATAAACGCACGTAACCAATTTTCTATTGTATGCTAATTCTGAAATTGCTCCTGTTTGACATTCTTCAGTTTATAGCATTTTTTTACTTTCTCTGCTACGTTTAGTAAGTAGGGGAAGTATTGTATTCCACCCAAAAATTCGATACCGAGATTTCACCGGAAATATGTTTTGAGACCCCCTGAATCCAAAAAAAGCATTTTTGGAAACATGTCCGTGTGTGTGTCTGTCTGTGTGTCAGTCTGTGAACAGCATAACTCAGAAACGAACATTCGGATAAACACCAAACTTGGTATTTGGGTTCAGTATCTTCCAGAGATGCGACACGAAGGTTTTCGAGAAAATTCCCCCACCCCAGAATACCCTTTACTTGGAACATTTTTCGAAAATTTTAATTTTCTCAAAAATGGCTCTAACGATTTTGATTAAAATATCATATGTTTACGATATTTTCATGACAAATAAAATGTATATCTTGAATTTTCTGGGAATGTCTCCAAAAGCATTCTTCATGTGAACGACTTTTACATAACTGGTAAACCATAAGAGATAGACAAAATGTTACTACAAAAAAAATCTGATGTGTTACACTCACATGACTTTCTCTACTCTTGTACACACTATTTTTAAAAAACGCCTATTCTCCATATGCTTCATGTTAATCGAGATATCGATATGTCAATCTTATTGGTAATTTTCTTGTAGATGCAAGGGGAATATGGTAGCTTTTAAGCGATAGTCAAATATTTTAACGCTGGTTGCTATGTGGTGCATTCCATTCTCTTTGCATGTCCAGGACATAAAAAAAATGAATAACGAATTTGAGAAAAAGTATAAGTATTGGAAAATTTAAGGAAATAACAAGCAATATCTCCAAAACGGTTCACTCAACAAAAGAAATGTATATGACATAAGTTGTGTATTTTAACGCGATCTACACTTTTTGTGTAGTAACATTTTGTGTATCTCTTATGGTTTACCAGTTATGCAAAAGTTGTTCACAATAAAGAATACTTTTGGAGACATTCCCAGAAAATTCGAGATATACATTTCATTTCCCATGACATTATCTTAAACATATGATATTTTCATCAAAATCGTTAGAGCCATTTTTGAGAAAATTAAAATTTTCGAAAAATCTTCCATGTAAAGGGTAGTTTGGGGTGGGGGGATTTTCTTGAAAACCTTCGTGTCGCATCTCTGGAAGATACTGAACCTAAATACCAAGTTTGGTGCTTATCCGACTGTTCGTTTTTGAGTTATGCTGTTCACACACACACAGACACACACACAGACACACACACACACAGACACACAGACACACACACGGACATGTTTCCAAAAATTCTTTTTTTGGATTCAGGAGGTCTCAAAACATGTATTTCCGGTGAAATCTCGGTATCGAATTTTTGGGTGGAATGCAATACTTCCCCTACTTACTATACGTAGTAGAGAAAGTAAAAAAGGGTAGATGGCGTTAAAATACACAATTTATGTTATGTGCAGTTTTTTTGTTGAGTGAACCATTTTCGAGATATTGCTTGTTATTCCCTTAAATTTTTCAATACTTATTTTCTCAAATGGGAATTCGTTATTCATTTTTTTGTCTTTGATATGCAAAGAGTATCAATCTGTGGCAAAGGGGAATGGTGCTGTACCTAGCAACCAGCTATTAAGAGATATGTATGTGCTTAAAGGCTACTGTATTTCTATATTGCCCTTGTAAATATATATTCCCCTTACATCTACAAGAAACTTAGCATTAAGATAGACTCTGCAAATGTTTATCTCGATTAACATGAAGTAGATGGAGAATAAGCGTTTGTAAAAATAGCCTTAGCCTTAATGACAGCGTTCACTCTCGCAGGCATACTTTCAATCAGGTGCTGGAAGGTTTCTTGGGGAATGGCAGCCCATTCTTCACGGAGTGCAGAACTGAGGAGAGATATCGATGTAGGTCGGTGAGGCCTGGAACGAAGTCGGCGTTCCAAAACATCCCAAAGGTGTTCTATAGGATTCAAGTCAGGACTCTGTGCAGGCCAGTCCATTGCAGGGATGTTATTGTCGTGTAACCACTCCGCCACAGCCCGTGCAGTATGAACAGGTACTCGATCGTGCTGAAAGAGTAATCGCCATCCCCGAATTGCTCTTCAACAGTGGGAAACAAGAGGGTGCTTAAAATATCAATGTAGGTCTGTGCTGTGATCGTGCCACGCAAGACAACAAGGGGTGCAAGCCCCCTCCAGGAAAAACACGACCACACCATAACACCACCATCTCCGAATTTCACTGTTGGCACTACACACGCTGGCAGATGACTTCACCGGACATTCGCCATACCCATACCCTGCCATCGGATCGGCACATTGTGTACCGTGATTCGTCACTCCACGCAACGTTTTGCCACTATTCAATCGTGTAATGTTGACGCTCCCTACACCAAGCGAGTCGTCGTTTGGCATTTTCCTGCGTGATGTGTTGCTCGACCTTGGAATCCAAGGTTTTTCACCTCACGCCTAACTGGCATAGTACTTGGAGTGGATCCTGATGCAGTTTGGAATTCCTGTGTGATGGTCTGGATAGATGTGTGCCTATTACTCTTTACGACCCTCTTCATATGTCGGCGGTCTCTGTCGGTCAACAGACGAGGTCGGCCTGTACGCTATTGTGCTGTACATGTCCCTTCACGTTTCCACTTCACTATCATATCAGAAACAGTGGACCTAGGGATGTTTAGGAGTGTGGAAATCTCGCGTACAGACTTCTGACACAAGTGACACCCAATCACCTGACCACGTTCGAAGTCCGTGAGTTCCACGGAGAGTCCCATTCTGCTGTTTAAATATGTCTAATGACTACTGAGGTCGCGGATAATGAGTACCAGGCAGTAGGTGGCATATAGAGAAAAATAGAGAAAAATAGAGAAATTTTTTTTATAGAGAAATTATAGAGAAAATTATAGAGAAAAATCTAACCTAAGCACATCCCAAGATGTACGAATACTAAACGACTGAACATTATTGCCGATGAACAGTTATTTCAGAGGCAAAGCTGCCGATATGTCCTATGTTAAAGGCGGCATATAAATGTGAAAACAAGAAAGAAAAGGAATAAGGAAAATGGCGCATCAAAATTTGATGGGAACTTGTCCGGTCAAAAGGATGACGCACATTGGTGAAACGGAACAACTTCCGCCTTTGACGAGCCGTCAACAACTTGTCGATCTACCTATGCCTTGACGACGGTTGAGTGTCACAAAATGGCTTAACTGTTAACCTATCAAGGAATTCTTAGAAGTGAAACGAATCCCACATTGAATGTGTACAATACATTTGGTAAAATACATTTTCAACACAATGAAATATTGCAATCTATCATTAATTTTAAGAAACCCGAGTGATGAAAAGAGACAAACATTCCAGATGTGTACTGGACATTTGCTGATTGATTTCTCGCCATTACCAGTATTATTAGAATCAACGTTTCTCACTCAGGGACGTTTCGTAATTTTTTCCAGTACTGCAGTGAGGTTATGCTTGAATTCCAAAAGTTAGGACAGCTGTGGGCGAACACGATGAAAAGCACTGTAAAGGAGGACTAAAACATTTTTTCACGTACTGTAAGTGCTTGTTAAATAGTGCAGTAAAATATATAAATTCCCTGTTTGTACTTGAAAATGGCACCTGGATGAATGTAAAAGATGTGATTAAACTCGAGTACCTGAGCTCTACGAGTAATCATCGGTTTAATTACAGGGTGATTCAGTTTTACTTCCTCTAGCGATTGGATTGCTAAGGTAGAAAGGGTACGTAATGCGCACAATTCACAAAATTCATATCAAAATTTTTCAGTTGAAAACAATTTGAGATCCCTGGCCAAAAAGAAAAGAAGAAGAAAAAAAAAGAATCCGATGTGTTGCATTCACGCGACGTTCTCTACTCACTCCTCCTATTCTTACAAAAGCTCATTCTAGTTGCCTCCCGTAAATTCACATTTACACCTTTTCGTTGTACGATACAGTAGGGTAAAGCGATAGTCAGAGCATGTGGATATGTGATGGCATTGAAATTCCATGCTCCTTGCATGACCACGAGAGGAAAGAAAAAAAAAAAGAATAGCGGCTTACTACTCGGAAAAAGTCAAACCAATAATAAAGAATATCTCGGAAATGGTTAAAGCCGCAAAAAATGTTTGAAAAATTACGCGCTTTAACGAGATCTAAACCTTTGTGTAGCAATGTCGTCCTCCGTGGTGTAGTGGTTACCTCCCGAGGTTGCGGGTTCAAACCCGGCGGAGTGCGATGGATTTTTTTCGGGCGTAAAAATCCTTAGCATGGCTTCCTTCGGAAGGGAAGTAAAGCCGGTGGTCCCGTGTCGTAGATTTACGGCACGTAAAACAACCTCAAGCCTGATAAAGAGGCCTCTGAGCAAAATTTACGGTATTTCACGCCCACTGTAGAATGGAACTCTAAGAACTATACTTGTTAATTAGCGTCCATGAAAAAAAAATCTATTCTTTTTCGCACGAGCTCTCAGTAACACAAATCTACTTGTAACAGTTTGTTGTCCACATGGTTTCAAACCATATCTAGGCAAATATTAATTTATCGTGTTTAACGTAAAATGGATAAAGTATTGCTTGTATGCGAATAGTGCCATGAATTGGTATAATGTGTAGAAAAACCCGCATGACTGTTACACCTTAGGCGCAAATATTTACTGTCAATTGTTTGAAAATGAGAATCTATGTGGCGATGTGGTAGCGTTGCTACCTGAGCAACGTCGATATTGTGCTCGTGCTTGGGGGGGGGGGTATAGATCGTGATGCACTTAGCTTCCTGCTTCCCTGAGGACCAATTGAAGAGCTCCCTGATTGAGAACTATCGGCTCCCGCCTGGGTGTCGAACAACGTTCACAGCTCCCAGGGGGGATGCACGGCACGCTTATCACTTGGGCTCGGAAGTTTAGGAAAAATCCTTTTGTCTTCGAGTCTCCGAAGACGAGGCCCAAGTAATACATGTTCATTTTGGGTCACTGTAAGCCAGAAAATGGTGAGTTTTATTTGTCCTTTTCGGCGGTTTGTTTTCTTTCTTAAGCAGTGGGCCTTATTGGTTCATTTTTAGTCCTTCCCCCAACTTCACCTTTTTACTTTCTCTACCACGTACGTAAGGTAGAGAAAATGTAGCATTCCACCCAAAAATTCGATAGAGATTTCGCCGGAAATATTTGTTTTGAGGCCCCCTGAATAAAAAAGAAGCATTTTCACTTTCTCTACCACGTGCATAGTAGGTAGAGAAGGTATTGCATTCCACCCAAAATTTCGACACCGAGATTTCACCGGAAATACATGTTTTGAAGTCCCCTGAATAAAAAAAGCAGTTTTAGAAAAATGGTCCGCGTGTGTGTCTGTCAGCCAGCCCGCCCGCCCGTCCGTGAACAGCATAACTCAACAATGAAAAGTCGCATAAATACCAAACTTGGTATTTAGGTTCATATTTTCCAAAGATGCGACATGAAGGTTTTCAAGAAAATCCCCCCACCACAGATTACCCTTGACATGGAACGTTTTTCGAAAATTCCGGTTTTCTCAAAAGTGGCTAACGATTTTGAGTAAAATATCATATGTTTAAGATATTTTCATGGCAAATGAAATGTATATCTTGAACTTTCTGGAAATGTCCTCAAAAGTCCTCTTCATTCTTAATGACTTTCGCATAGCTGGGAAACCGTAAGAGATAGACAAAGTTATTCTACACACACACACACAAAAAAGAGTAGATCTCGTTAAAATACACAATTTGTCATGTACTTTTTTTTGTGGAGTGAACCATTTCCGATATATTCCTTATTATTTGTTTGAATTTTCCAATACTTATACTTTTTCTCAAATGGGAATTCGATATTCGCTTTTTTATGCCCTGTTCATGTAAAGAGAATGGAATGCTCCACATAGTAACCGGCTCTTTAAACATTTGACTCGCATAAAGCCTAATATTCCCCTTGCACCTACAAGAAAATTATGCGATAAAATCGTTTCTCTAAATGTTTATTTCGATTAACATGAAGTAGGTGGAGAATAAGCGTTCGTAAAAATAGTTTGTTCAAGAGTAGAGTAAGTCATATGGGTGCAACACATTATATACATATATATATATATATATATATATATATTCAATCTACTTAATTTAATTCAGACAAATCTTTGCAGAAATAGCTACCTTACACATTGCGAAAAGAATGAAAAAGTATTGAACAAATCGAACCATTCATAACGGATATCTCGGAAATGGTTTATGCCACCAAAAAAACTTATTTGAAGTAAATTCTGTGCTTTACCTTTTTTGTGTTGTACGTCTTCGTCTATCTCTTAACGTTTACCAGTAATACAAACTTCCTTCCGAATGAAGATGACTTCACAGACTATTTGTAGAAAATTCAAGTTAGGCACTTTGTTTGTCATATAAATATATTTATTATATGGCATTTTAATGAAAATCGTTGAGTCCTTTTTGAGAAAACAAAAAATGTAGAAACATGTTGCATGTAAGCGGTAGTTAGGGGTAAGGGACTTTTCTTGAAAATATTCGTGCATCATCTTTGAAAGATACTGAACTTAAATATCAGGTTTGGTGTTTATCGGACTTTTTCTTTTTGAGTTACCTATGCAATTCACAAATACACACATGTACCTGTGTCTAAAAATGTTTTTTTTTATTCAGGGGCTCTCAACGCGTGTATTTCCGGTGAAATCTTGATATAGAATTATTCTGTGGAATGCAAAACCTTCTCTATCTACGTGGTAGAGAAACTAATGTGTGTGTGTATTCTTAATACTCTTCGAAGAACATGTTTTAGTCATGGGTTTGTTTCCCTGTGATTTTCCATCCCCCTTTTCTTTTGATTATCATCGATTTCTCTCTTACACTCTCTCCTCTTTTTCCTTTGTTAATGGATTTTCTCCTTTTCAGTCTTGCTTTTCTGTTTATTTTGCCATTTCAGCTCTAATTGGTGTGGTCATTGTCCTTTACGATAAAAATAATGGAAAGTCCGATAAGCAAACACTTCATTATGCGAATGTGTGCTAGGTGAATCAAGTTTATTATCTTGTTCAATAGTAAATGGACTTCAGACACAAACAAGTTACTTCATAACAGCTATCACCACATGTAGTTATTTACATAGGTGTATTACTTGTGTACTATTTCATAGGAATTTCATACACTGTCCATGAAAAAAATTCTGATGTGTTACATTCATATGACTTTCTCTTACCACTATATTTTTTGTATATAGCCTCTACGAAATATTCTTGCATCTACTTCCAAGTTAATTGTGATAAACTTTTGCATAAATTGCTTTATTACACTATTCTTGGTCTTGAAATTCGATACTCTTTCCATGACATCACATAAAACAACTGAATAGCCGCATCACTTCAAAAAAGTTACAAATATTGCAAAATTCAAACCATTAATAACGGATATAGTGTTTTAAAGAAATTCACATTATTTTTGTAGTACGCTTTTATCTATCTCGTTATACAAAGTTATACGAAATTCCTTCCGAATGAAGAGGACTTCACAGGCTGTTTCCAGAAAATTCAAGATAGGTATACATTTTATTTTCATGTAAATATCTTAAACCTACAGTATTTTAATCACAATCGTAAGAGCCCTTTTTGAGAAAATAAAAAATATGCAACATTGTTTTCCCTTTCAAAGGGTAGTTTGGGGTGGGTGATTTTCTTGAAAAGCCTCGTATCGCATCTTTGCAAGATACTGAACTTAAATACTACGTTATCTGATATTTCGTTTTTACTTTCTCTATCACGTACATAGTAGATAGGGAACGTATTGTATTCCACCCAAAAATTCGATACCGAAATTTCACCGGAAATACACGTTTTGTGTGCGTGTGAACAGCATAAACTCAAAAAGAATGTCGGTTAAGTACCAAACTTTGGTGTTCAAGTTCTATATCTTCCAAAGATGCGACACGAAGATTTTCAACAAAATCCTCCATCCCCAGCTACCATTTACATTGAACATTTGTCGAAAATGTTGATTTTCTAAAAAAATAATGGCTAACGATTTTGTTTAAGATACCGAATATTAAACATATTTACATATCAAAATGTATATCTTGAACTTACTGGAAATAGCATATGAAGTCTTCATTCGGAAGAAAATTTGTAAATGTTTGAACTGGTAAATGTTAAGCAATAGACGACAACGTACTGCACAAAAATGTAGATCTCTTTAAAACACGGTTTATTTCAAATAAGTTTGTTTGTGGCATAAGCCATCTCTGAAATATCCGTTATTAAGGGTTCGAATTGTTCATTTCTTGGTCATTAAGTGCTGTCAACATTGTTGTTTCTTGCGATGTCATGGAAACAGTATGAAATTTTAAGACCTCTATCTCTTAACGATAGAGGGTAGAGAATGTCATCTGAATGTATCACATCAGATTTTTTAAGTATGTTGTTCACACACACACCTATCTCTAACGTTGTTCTTCCGGTGAAATATCGGTATCAAAGAATGCATTCGTTATAGGCAAGCAGTAGAGAAGGTAAACGCTGAAGTTTTCTGGTAATGCAGCTGGGGAAGCGATTCATCAGAGTGAGATGTGAGGCGGGTACAGAAGAAGAGTGTGGCACTAATAATGTGTGAACCTTTTTTATTGGCACACTACGTACAGAGGTTGTTATAAGTAAAACAAGTAAAACCTGTTGAACGAGGGGGAGCCAACCCTTCTCCATGCAACCAGTAATGATAGGGGTGGTTTTGATGGAGTGGTCGGTGATAACCAGGGCCCGGATTTTGATGCTCTAAAAATGTTTGAAAAACTACCTAAACTGAGACTTATTTAATTGATTAAAGTTAGTGCACAGAAAGTTAAAATTAATTTATATACAAGTAGAAAAAGTAGAAATAATGATGAGATAAATTAGAAAATTAAGTAAAATATCTTTGTTCCATGAATAGAAAATTGTTTTTGAAGCCGGTGCTACAAAAATGTAGGATTAACTCTTTTGAATTGTTAGATTATACAAAATTCAGCATGAATGAAGGGGACTTCACAGCCAATTTCCAGAAAATTCAAGGTAGAGATTTTATTTGCCATGTAAATATCTTTAATGCAAATAAAAAACGTTAAGATCATGTTTGGAAGATACAGAACTAAGGTGAATACCAAGTTAGGTATTTATCCTATATTTCGTTTTTGAGTTTTGCTATTCACACACACACACACACACACACACACACACACACACACACACACACACACACACACCAGAGGTTGAGAGACGTAGCTTTTTACTTTCTCTACTACGTATAGTAAGTAGGGGAAGTATTGTGTTCCACCCAAAAATTTGATAGCGAGATTTCACCGGAAATACATGTTTTGAGACCCCCTGATTCCAAAAAAAGCACTTTTAGAAACATGTCCGTGTGTGTGTGTGTGTGTCTGTGAACAGCATAAGTCAGAAACGAACAGTCGGGTAAACACCAAACTTGGTATTTAGGTTCAGTATCTTCCAGAGATGCGACACGAAGGTTTTCAAGAAAATCCCCCCACGCCAGATTACCCTTTACATGGAACATTTTTCGAAAATTTTAATTTTCTCAAAAATGGCTCTAACGTTTTTGATTAAAATATCATATGTTTACGATATTTTCATGACAAATGAAATGTATATCTCGAATTTTCTGGGAATGTCTCCAAAAGTATTCTTCATTGCGAACGACTTTTGCATAACTGGTAAACCATAAGAGATAGACAAAATGTTAGTACACAAAAGATGTAGATCGCGTTAAAATACACAATTTATGTCATATACATTTTTTGTTGTTGAGTGGACCATTTTCGAGATATTGCTTGTTATTCCCTTAAATTTTCCAATACTTATACTTTTTCTCAAATTCGTTATTCATTTTTTTTGTCCTGGTAATGCAAAGAGAATGTAATGCACCACATAGCAACCAGCTCTTAAAATATTTGACTATCGCTTAAAGTCTACCATATTCCCCTTGCATCTACAAGAAAATTAGAAATGAGATTAACATCTCGATTAACATGAAGCATATGGAGAATAAGCGTTTGTAAAAATAGTTTGCACAAGAGTAGAGAAAGTCATGTGAGTGTAACACATCAGATTTTTTTTCTCGATTGTATGAGATCAGTCTTACTGCGGATAGGACATTCTATTATCCAGCACATATCTCCTTTTCCACGTAGCTTGCTTGACATATGTATGAGGTCTCTGGAATTATGGCACGACTTATAGCCCGAAAAACGTAATGAAAGTTGCCATGAACAGGGAAAGAAGCGAGGTCAAGGCGACTGTGAGTTACGTTTTTGTGCACATGCTCTGTTGCCAGCAGCTCGGCGGAGTGATTGGCAGGCTCGGTCTGTTGAATGCACCCTTTGAAACAGTATTCCCCGAATCACTCAGGCGGCGAGTTGCTGCCGATGACGTGTATCCTGTGTGAAGGCTGCCGCGCTCCAGCTGTACAATAACTGCACGTCTGCTCTGCGACTTGCTTGTTGCTTTCACATGACTTGCTCTATCCGTTATCGTTTGTTTTTAAATGTGGATTCTACAAACTATTGCTAAGAAAGCTTATTACTTTCTCTACTACGTATAGTAAGTAGGGGAAGTATTGCATTCCACCCAAAAATTCGATACCGAGATTTCACCGGAAATACATGTTTTGAGACCTCCTGAATCCAAAAAAAGAATTTTTGGAAACATGTCCGTGTGTGTGTCTGTGTGTCTGTGTGTGTGTGTGTGTGTCTGTGTGTGTGTCTGTGTGTGTGTGAACAGCATAACTCAAAAACGAACAGTCGGATAAGCACCAAACTTGGTATTTAGGTTCAGTATCTTCCAGAGATGCGACACGAAGGTTTTCAAGAAAATCCCCCCACCCCAAACTACCCTTTACATGGAAGATTTTTCGAAAATTTTAATTTTCTCAAAAATGGCTCTAACGATTTTGATGAAAATATCATATGTTTAAGATAATGTCATGGGAAATGAAATGTATATCTCGAATTTTCTGGGAATGTCTCCAAAAGTATTCTTTATTGTGAACAACTTTTGCATAACTGGTAAACCATAAGAGATACACAAAATGTTACTACACAAAAAGTGTAGATCGCGTTAAAATACACAACTTATGTCATATACATTTCTTTTGTTGAGTGAACCGTTTTGGAGATATTGCTTGTTATTTCCTTAAATTTTTGCAATACTTATACTTTTTCTCAAATTCGTTATTCATTTTTTTATGTCCTGGACATGCAAAGACAATGGAATGCACCACATAGCAACCAGCGTTAAAATATTTGACTATCGCTTAAAAGCTACCATATTCCCCTTGCATCTACAAGAAAATTACCAATAAGATTGACATATCGATATCTCGATTAACATGAAGCATATGGAGAATAGGCGTTTTTTAAAAATAGTGTGTACAAGAGTAGAGAAAGTCATGTGAGTGTAACACATCAGATTTTTTTTATATCTACTTCATGTTGATCTAGATCAGGCATTCCATTTTGTAACACTCGGTGTCATTTTCCTTTCTCCCTCCAACTTCGTGTGTTGGGGTAGTCGGACTTTACGGCGAATAGGTGCTAATAGAATAGAAGCAACGAAACGGGGCAACCCTGATCTACACAAACCTTTGCAGAAATAGTTTCACTACACTGAAGGCGCACCTTTTGCTTCAAATTTTGATGCTGCTTCCTTCTGCGTTGTCTGGTCCGCCAGCTGCTTCAGTGGTATAGCTACGAGTTCTTTGTCTCAGGGTATGCGTGAGTGTAGTGTGAAAGGCTAACACCAGTTTAGTTAACTGATAAATTTTAATGTCGACTCGGATATTCTGTTTGAAAAGAGTCAACGACTGTTGAATTGAAGAAATAAATTATTACTTTCTCTACTACGTATAGTAAGTAGGGGAAGTATTGTATTCCACCCAAAAATTCGATACCGAGATTTCACCGGAAATACATGTTTTGAGACTCCCTGAATTAAAAAAAAAATTGTTTTGGAAACATGTCGTGTGTGTGTGTGTCTGTGAACAGCATAACTCAGAAACGAACAGTCGGATAAACACCAAACTTGGTATTTAGGTTCAGTATCTTCCAAGGATGCGACACGAAGGTTTTCAAGAAAATCCCCCCACCCCAGATTACCCTTTACATGGAAGATTTTTCGAAAATTTTAATTTTCTCAAAAATGGCTCTAACGATTTTGATTAAAATATCATACGTTTAAGATATTTTTATGACAAATAAAATGTATATCTTGAATTTTCTGGGAATATCTCCAAAAGCATTCTTCATTGTGAACGACTTTTGCATAACTGGTAAACCATAAGTTAGACAAAAGTTTACTACACAAAAAATGTAGATCGCGTTAAAATACACAATTTATGTCATATACATTTTTTTGTTGAGTGAACCATTTTCGAGATATTACTTGTTATTCCCTTAAATTTTTCAATACTTATTTTCTCAAATGGGAATTCGTTATTCATTTTTTTTGTCTTGGATAGGCAAAGAGTATTAATCTGTGGGAAAGGGAATGGTGCTAGCAACCAGCTATTAAGAGATATGTATGTGCTTAAAGGCTACTGTATTTCCAAATTGCCCTTGTAAATATATATTCCCCTTACATCTACAAGAAAATTAGCAATGCAAATGTTTATCTCGATTAACATGAAGTAGATGGAGAATAAGCGTTTGTATAAATAGTTTGTACATGAGTAGAGAAAGTCATGTGAGTGTAACACATCAGATTTTTTTTTTATAATGATGCGAAGCGTCAGTTGCCGCAAGTCGCAGAAATGTTATTCGGAAAGCTCCCTCACAACAGCCGCTAACTCAAGCGCGTCACCAGGCGCCACGCAACTTAAAAAAATGAAAGTAAATACCACACAAGTAATCACAAGAGCCGTCGCACGAGCAAGTCACATGATTTAGTACTGCGTTCCTCTCTCGAGAACGTGTCTGTAAGGAATGCGTTAACATCAACAATTCTAGCGCTGAGAAAGATTACGGCTATACTTTCAACATATCACAAGGCTTAAAGCCTCTTAAAGCATGCTCTATTGTTCTAGCAACGCTAAATAGCCAGTTACTTTTGTTTGCTTTTGATGCAGTAATTTGTATCATAAATTATTTAAATGTAAAGAGTGATTATAGTATGAGTATGCATTATTATGTGACATTGATTTGAGATGTTTGTTGATTGTAATTATTGTTGGGAAGTAAGTTTATACTGCCTTACTGAAACTGACAATAATAGCGTGCAATAATGCAGCGAGGGGGTGAGCTGTTTATCATTATTAGAGACGAGGAAGTTACGTAATGTTGGCGCGTTTTTCATAGAATTTGCTGGAACATTTTTCCTAAAGCATATGTATTCATAATTTTCATTGGATATAAAAATAGACGCTAATGTTGGCGCGTTGTATTAGCCAATTGCAGCTCAGTTATAATCTTTAGGCATATCTGGGTGAATGAGTATAAAAAGAGTAGGTTAGAGGTAGAGCCCGTCAGTTCATCAAAAATCTTTGTACACTACACGTCGTCTTCGGTCCGTCAGTTCGTCGAAAGTATTTGTACGGCACACGTCGGATATCAATTTGCAGGTTACGCGTAACAGAATTAGGAAAAATCTCAAGTGTTATAAAGTTAATTGTACAAAAAGTTGAAGTACGCGAATTAAGAATTATCAGTAATGAAGTTATTATAACAGTTTCAGTTTGGCGAGTGTCAAGATCAATGTGTAAATGTGATAGTGAATGTGTTCGACAATAAAAGTGTAAAACAAATTCCTTCATCAGTGTTATCTTTGGATAAAAGATTCCTTTCCGTTTACACAACCTGTATAAAGAGAAGTGCTTGACCAAAAGGATAACAGCTAGCCGGAGGACAGAGAACCAAAATTAAATAAAAATAACAGTAGCATTCTTTCAAACAAACATTAATACTACCGCAAATTGCTAACACCAGATGGAGCTAACAAACCTAACAAATGAATCACGTCACAAGATGGCTTCACCACGGGAAGTAAACACAAATACAAACATATACAAATAATGTTACTTCAAATTGGCTCCCAAATGTGGGGCTAACATATACAATAAAACACACTCACTTTCCTTGTCGCAGATTTTAACAGCGTTAGCAACTATTTCTCGGGTTTGACTGTGTTGAGCTCTTCCTTTCTTACTGAGCGTTGTAAATAACTTTATGCATCACTAGAAAACACACACTTCTCCAAGTGAAACACGCCGGAATACTAACTTGCGCGATGTTTTTAATGTAGATAGATCTATTTATGACATCGTGAGGTGCCATATAGTACTGTCCACCCTCACTCTTCCGGAGAGAACACCCCGCAAAGGTTTTCTCGTCAGAGGCCTACAGTAAGTATGTGAGTAATATTTAGAATGCAGCTCTTTTCTTAAGCTTTGCCTACCTCTACCAACGTTCCTACTTATGCGGTCCAATCTTAAAACTCAACGTATGCGTTTCTGACACTGTTACTATGCGATAACTCGCTCGAATGACAGAATTTTATTCCCTTTCTAATTTACAGAATTCCTGCTTACATGACTTTACAAACGTACTGAACTCCACTTCTAACTGCATTCCAGGAATCTTTGTGCTAATGCGTTCGCTACCCGGCTGTTACTAATGACTATCTTTAATATGACTCGCTAATGATTTTTTTCTCTGGACAAATTTTTCAACTCAGGCTTATTACATTATACCCTGATTTAGTGTACAGAAATTATGTATTGCAAGGATTTATCTTACTAGGTATTATTTCTTTAATTATTTATTTCTTCCTGCTAATAATTGCGGTATCAATACACTTCTTATAGGTACAAGGGGGTTAGAGGAAACAGAATCGATCGTCATAAGGACGCTATATACTGGCCTTGAAATTCCATATTCATTCCATGACATCTAAAGAAACAATTAAATAACGACAGCATTTCAGAAAAAAAGTCTGATGTATTACATTCACATGGACTTGCTCTACCCTCTATCGCTATTAGTGGGTATACAAAATATTCTTTCTACTTCATTTTGATTCAAATAAACCTTTGCAGAAATAGCTACATTACACATTTCGCTATAGATACAAAGAGAACAGCGATAGTCAGATGTTTAAGAACTGGACGCTATATACTGGCCTTAAAATTCCATACTGTTTCCATGACATCGCGAGAAACAACTGAATGTTGAAACGACGTTAAAAGAATGACCGAGTAATGCACAATTCGAACCATTAGTAACGGATATCTCGGAAATGGCTTATGCCACAAAAAAGCTATTTGAAATAAATTGTGTGTTTTAAAGAGATCTACGTTTCTTTTACAGTACGTTTTCGTCGATCGCATGACGTTTACTAGTTATCCAAGATTATACACAATTCTTTCCGAATAAAGAGGACTTCACAGGCTATTCCCAGAAAGTTTGATATGCATTTTATTTGCCATGTAAATATCATTAATATATGGTATTTTAATCAAAATCCTTAGAGCCATTCTTTAGAATAAAAAATTTCGCAAAATGTTCCATGTAAAGGCTAGTTTGGGGTAGGGTATTTTCTTGAAAACCTTCGTGCCGCAAAAAGGTTTGGAAGGTACTAAAGCTAAATACTAATTAGGAGTTTATCCGACTTCCCGTTTTTAATTTATGCTGTTCAAAGACACGCGCCCGCGCGGACTTTATTCTAATTATGATTTTTTTGTTGTTCAGGGCCATTAAAACATGTATTTCCGGTGAAATCTCTGTATCGAATTTTTGGGTGGATTGCAATATCTCTACCTACTATGTACGTTGTAAATTGTGGAAAGTGCTAAAACATTGGATTAGAATTAAGAAATTTCGATGATCAGAGCATTTTACACCAATGTTTGATAGTGCAGGAAAGACTTAATTATAAAGAGTCTTGGCTAGGTAAGATAAAGGAAACCTTGATGAAGATAGGTTTTGGGGAGATTTGGAGAGCTAAAGAATTACTACAAATAGGTTTCTGGAATGAAATTAGGACAAGAATAGAGGATATGGAAAACAGGTTTATTAGCGAGTTTTACTTTTAAGAGCTCACTGAGATTATACAGAGAAATGACAGTAGTATGGAACAGATAAGAGTATGTTGATATATGTGATAAAACAGCAAGAGCAGGATTTCCATGGGCTAGGACAGGGGTGGTGAATTTGAAAGGTTTAAGAAAAGAGATGATTTGGAGAAATGCCCACTATGCCACCGGAAAGTTAGAGAGTGGCATATAGTTTTAGAGTATAAAGAAACGAAGTTGCTTAGAAAGAGAATAGAGAAGAGAGAATGGTTAAATTTACCAATAGAAATTCAAGCTAAAAAGTTAGTAAATGTAAAATCTAGGGAAAATATAATAGAAGTGGGAATTTTTTGGGCAGAGTAAGAGCAAAATGGATGAGGAAAATTAGCAAGGAAGAGGCAAATGAGTATTAAATTACAGCAGTTTTTATTACTTTCTCTAATGCGTATAGTAAGTAGGGGAAGTATTGTATTCCACCCAAAAATTCGATACCGAGATTTCACCGGAAATACATGTTTTGAGGCCCCCTGAATCCAAAAAAAAGCATTTTTGGAAACATGTCCGTGTCTGTGTGTGTGTCTGTGAACACCATAACTCAGAAACGAACAGTCGGATAAACACCAAGCTTGGTATTTAGGTTCAGTATCCTCCAGAGATGCGACACGAAGGTTTTCAAGAAAATCCCCCACCCCAGATTACATGGAAAATTTTTCGAAAATTTTAATTTTCTCAAAAACGGCTCTAACGATTTTGATTAAAATATCATATGTTTAAGATATTTTCATGACAAATGAAATGTATATCTCGAATTTTCTGGGAATGTCTCCAAAAGTATTCTTCATTGTGAACGACTTTTGCATAACTGGTAGACCATAAGAAATAGACAAAATTTTACCACACAAAAAATGTAGATCGCGTTAAAATACATAATTTATGTCATACACATTTTTACTTTCTCTACTACGTATAGTAAGTAGGGGAAGTATTGCATTCCACCCAAAAATTCGATACCAAGATTTCACCGGAAATACACGTTTTGAGACCTCCTGAATCCAAAAAAAGCATTTTTGGAAACATGTCCGTGTGTGTGTCTGTGTGTGTGTGTGTGTCTGTGTGTGTGTGTGTGTGTGTCTGTGAACAGCATAACTCAAAAACGAACAATCGGATAAGCACCAAACTTGGTATTTAGGTTTAGTATCTTCCAGAGATGCGACACGAAGGTTTTCAAGAAAATCCCCCCACCCCAGACTACCCTTTACATGGAAGATTTTTCGAAAATTTTAATTTTCTCAAAAATGGCTCTAACGATTTTGATGAAAATGTCACATGTTTAGGGTAATGTCATGACAAATGAAATGTATATCTCGAATTTTCTGGGAATGTCTCCAAAAGTATTCTTCATTGTGAACGACTTTTGCATAACTGGTAAACCATAAGAGATAGACAAAATTTTACTACACAAAAAATGTAGATCGCGTTAAAATACACAACTTATGTCATATACATTTCTTTTGTTGAGTGAACCGTTTTCGAGATATTGCTTGTTATTTCCTTATATTTTCCAATACTTACTTTTTCTCAAATTCGTTATTCATTTTTTTTATGTCCTGGACATGCAAAGAGAATGGAATGCGTCACATAGCAACCAGCGTTAAAATATTTGACTATCGCTTAAAAGCTACCATATTTTCCTTGCATCTACAAGAAAATTACCAATAAGATTGACATCTCGATATCTCGATTAACATGAAGCATATGGAGAATAGGCGTTTGTAAAATTAGGTTGTACAAGAGTAGAGAAAGTTATGTGAGTGTAACACATCAGATTTTTTTTTGTTGAGTGAACCATTTTCGAGATATTGCTTGTTAATCCCTTAAATTTTCCAATAGTTTACTTTTTCTCAAATTCGTTATTCCTTTTTTTTTGTCCTGGTAATGCAAAGAGAATGGAATACTCCACATAGCAACCACCTCTTAAAATATTTGACTATCGCTTAAAGCCCACCAATTCCCGTTGCATCTACAAGAAAATTAGCAATAAGATTAACATCTCGATTAACATGAAGCATATGGAGAATACGCGTTTGTAAAAATAGTTTGTACAAGAGTAGAGAAACTCATGTGAGTGTAACACATCAGATTTTTTGATATGTTGCAAGTAGGACCCAACAACTCGACAACCTCAAGGTGGAGTTAGAGTTAGTATTGGAGATAAAATAAATTGATAATTGTACTTTTAGATTAGGAGGAATGCTGCCTACCAGTAGTTAAAGAGGTTAGTTTTTTTATATCTTATTTTATTGTTATTTTTAGTAACTTGGTTAAGAATAAATTTGTAAAATTATTGTTGTGAATCTGTACAATTAACTGGGTTAACAATAAAATTAATTACTAAGTACGTTGTAGAGAGAGTAAAGAGTACGGTTCATAACGATGTAGATGGTTTAGATGTCAGGTGAGTAACACGTATGCGCTGGAAGATGCAGGAGTCTTACCGTTATGTAGTTAGTAGTCCCAATAGCTGCCAAACATTCCTTGTCTGCTGAAGAAACAAAGAAATAAAGAAAACTGAAGCCCATAAATAGATAGGCACCCTCTTCAGTAGCGCGTGACAACAGAAAATGGAAGTCTGCGTGCGTGCTTTCTACTCAGACTAGTACTTTTTGGAGAATCTAAACATTCAGAGAATAGAATGGCTGGTTCTTCTTTTATACATAAAGTAAAACCTATACCCTCATAAACAAAATACGCTTATCTTCAACGCTATTTAAAACAAAATACGCTTATCTTCAACGCTATTTATCTTCGAAATTTAATCGTGTTAAAATGCAGTTCATAACTAATGATGCAGCACGAGGAAGAGCCCGTTTAAGATGGTAACATTCACATGACTTTCTCTGCCCTCTATCGTTTATTAGTGGGTATACAAATTATTCTTACGAAAGTTTATTTTTCTGTCTACTTCATTGTATTCCAGATAAACCTTTGCAGTAATAGCTATATTATACACATTTCGTTAGGATACAAAGAGGACAGCGATAGTCAAGTGTTTAAGGACTGGACGCTATATGCTGGCCTTAAAATACCATACCGTTTCTATGTAATCGCGAGAAACAACTGAAAATCGATGGAACTTAAAAGGATGACAACGTTATTGAGCAAATGGAACCACTAATAACGGATGTCTCGGAAACGGCTGATGCTGCAAAAAAAAGTAATTTCAAATAAATTGTGTATTAAGGATATCTACATTTTTTGTGTAGTACATTTTCTACTTAACGCCAATTATACAAGGTTATACAAAATTCCTTCCTTCACAGGCTTATCCCAGAAAATTCAAGATATACACTTTGTCATGTAAGTAGCTTTAATATGCGGTATTTTAATCAAAATCGTTAGCGCCATTTTGTACAATATAAAAAATTTCGATAAATGTTGCAGCTAGTTTGGAGTGGGGGGATTTTCCTGTAAATCTGTGTGTCGCATCTTTGGAAGGTACTGAACCCAAATGCCAAGTTTGGTGTTTATCTAACATATGTTTTTGAGTTTTGCTGTTCACACACAGACATACACACACGGACCAGGGGTCTCAAGACATGTATTTCCGGTGAAATCTGGATATCGAGTTTTTGGGTGGAATACAACACCGTATCTATATACTAAGGCACGTGTTGGAAAAAGTAAAAATGTTATAGTTAAATTTGTCTTAAAAGCCGACATTGGAACAATAGATCGCTATGGGGGACAGGAACTGCAAGCATTGGACTGCTGAATTAAGAAGATTTAACCGAGCGGGATGGCTCAGGCGGTAAAGTCTGTGGTTTTTTCGTGGATTTCCTCAGTCGTCAAGGTAAATACCGGATTGGATATTTAACACCACGACCCAACCTTAAGTCTAAAAACAATAGTAAAATAAGTGGTAATCTATCTGCAGACAATGTAAGCAGTTAGAATGGGCGGCACCCTAACGCCATTTGCTCGGCACAAGGCAGAAGACCCGGCTGCCATGTCCCGGAGGTCTCTGTGGGCACGTGACGACGCAAGACTGCATTTTTCAGGGATGAGACCTAGAAGGCTAACTGTGAGGGCGACGGTTGGACTGGACGGCACCCTAACGCCATCTGCACGACATGAAGCAGGTGGTTACAGGGATGAGACCTAGAAGGCTGTCTGCCTTTATATGGGAGCGGCGGTTAGACTGGACGGCACCGTAATGGCTGTGCGCTAGGGTCTCTGTAACACGTGACGGAGCGGGTGGTTACAGGGATGAAACCTAGAAGGCTAACTGTCCATCACATCGTTCTAAGAGTTATCCACCAACAGATCCGGCGCAATATGACCAAGGAGTTAAAGCGACGTAAAATAAAATAGATTCAAAAAAAGGGGGGAAGACCTTTTTTTTTTTTTAAAAAAAAGATTGATTAATTTCATTGCCTGATATAAGCTCTTAAGTTATATGTTTCTCTACTACTTACGTATATTAAGTAGAGCAAAGTATTGCATTCCACCTAAAATCTCGGTGTGGAGATGTCATTGGAAATACACGTTTTGAGGTCCCTGTGTGTGTCTGTATGTGTGGCACTATGTGTGAACAGAATAACTCAAAAACTAAAAGTCGATTAAATATCAAAATTTGTATCGAAGTTGAGCATCTTCTTAGGATGCGACACAAAGATTTTCAATAAAATCTCCCCACCACAAACTACCCTTTACATGGGAAATTTTCCCTTAGTTTTTATTTCCACAAAACTGACTCTTAACGATTTCGATTAAAACACTAAATGTTTAAGATTGAAAAGATAGAAATATACGACTGAAATATTCAATTCCATTGCCGAGATTTGAACCACGGATCCGATTTAGGTCCGGTTGCTCTAACGAGTGGCAACATACCGGTACGACATAAAATTCCACAACTGATTCGCATGTTTCCCGGCAAACCGCAAGGAGATCTCAAATTGTATTGAGATAACACCCCAATAGCGACTTACAATGCTGTAAGTCCCAGGCTTTATAGTTTCGACCACTGTTACACACCGTTAGGTGTGTTTAACAAGGTTGGAAAGGTAGAACCAGACAGCTGAAAGTGTATCGGCATGTTGCCAGGGTAGCAACTTGACGGAAACTGGGAGATTCTGTTTTTTAAATCCCGGCGATGACATTGAATTTTTCAGTCGTTTTGTTTCTACCTTTCCAATCTTAACAAACACAAGGCTTGTGTGGAACAACAATTAAAATATCTGCATAATAAATAAAATGTATATGTTGTATTTTCTGGGAATAGCCTGTGAAGTCCTGTTCATTCTGAATGATATTTGTATAACTAAATCGTAAGAGATAGCTGAAATCTTACTGCATAAAAAAGTAGATCTCGTTAAAGCCATAAAACTTTTTTGGTGTTAACCATTTCCGAGGTATTTGTTGTTGGTGGTTTGAATTTTCAAACAGTTATACTTTCCTAAGTGGAAAGTCGCTATTCGTTTTTTCTCATGGTAATGCAAAGAGTATGGGATATCATAGCCATCACATGGTGATCCGCTTTTTTACTTTCTCTACTACGTAGAGTAAGTAGGGGAAGTATTGTATTCCACTCAAAAATTCGATACCGACATTTCACCGGAAATATATGTTTTGAGACCCCTGAATCCAAATTTTTTTTTTGAAACATGTCCGTGTGTGTGTGTGTGTGTGTGTGTGTGTGTGTGTGTGTGTGTGTGTGTGTGTGTGAACAGCATAACTCAGAAACGAACAGTCGGATAAACACCAAACTTAGTATTTAGGTTCAGTATCTTCCAGAGATGCGACACGAAGGTTTTCAAGAAAATCCCCCCACCCTAGATTACGCTTTACATGGAAGATTTTTCGAAAATTTTAATTTTCTCAAAAATGGTTCTAACGATTTTGATTAAAATATCATATGTTTAAGATATTTTCATGACAAATAAAATGTATATTTTGAATTTTCTGGGAATGTCTCCAAAAGTATTCTTCATTGTGAACGACTTTTGCATAACTGGTAAACCATAAGAGATAGACAAAATTTTACTACACAAAAAATGTAGATCGCGTTAAAATACACAATTTATGTCATATTGTCGTATGCCTCACTTAATAGTATTATTTAACTTCAGAGGAGAGCTACTCGCTTATGAGAGGGATCGTTAATCAAACAAAGAACGTTAATTTAAGAGGCAACGACGAGGGACGCAGCTAAGTTATCTCTCTAAATAATTAATACACCAACACAATTTCTGGCTGAAGGGAGAGGAAAGGAACTCTATTATACCATAATTAAAAGTTAAAAGGCGTGGATGGCACACAATTTATTGGATGAAGTTAGTTACATACCTTTGCCCATTGCCTGCCGACGAGGACATCGTGTGTTAGCAGTTGCCCGACTCTCTTACCCGAAGCCTACTCACAGAATGAAGCTACGCCAAGTTGGCGTCAGTAACGCCATATCCCCACCAATGACACACTGCTTCCCCTGAATCGCCCCTACTCACAGATAAACTGCCACGCTTCGGCGTCCAGAGAGCGTATTACCATTAATATAATCTGTGCACATGCCACATCATACATGTTGTTTTTTTTGGGGGGTGAACCATTTTCGAGATATTGCTCGTTATTCCCTTAAATTTTTCAATACTTATTTTCTCAAATGGAAATTCGTTATTCATTTTTTGTCTTGGATATGCGAAGAGTATTAATCTGTGGCAAAGAGAATGGTGCTGCACCTAGCAACCAGCTATTAAGAGATATTTCTATATTGCCCTTGCAAACACAAAACAAGGGGAACATATTACGCCTTAAGCGATAGTCAAATATTTTTAGAACTGGTCGCTATGTGTAAAATGTAATTCTCTTTGCATGTCAAAAGATCGTTTCTGCAAATGTTTATCTCGATTAATATGAAATAGATGGAGAATAAGAGTTTGTAAAAATGTGCAGTGAATGTTTACCTGGATGTACATGAAGTATGTAGAAGAACAAGCTTCAGTAAGGATAGTTTTTTGGAAGAGGAAATAGAGAAAGTCATGCGAGTGCAACAAATCAGATTTTTATAAATATCTTGAATGGATTGTTTCAGATTTGTAAAACTTAAATACGAGTGTTTGTTGAATAATTTCGTGCCACTAAGTATGCTTACGAGTACACGGTCCAACATTACTTCGAGCACATTTCCTCTACTTTTTAATTGGATTTGTTCTGGAAGAAGGGTTCAAAGTGTATCTTTCCTGTGAAATCACGGTGTCGAATTCACTGCTTCTATACCTATAGAAAGGCGAAACCTCTTAGATCAGTTTCGAGAGAGATAATCTTCAAAACCAATAAAAATAAAGGTTATGGTTAGTGTTTCTCGCATACTTGCCAACTTTTACGGTTTGCTCGTAAAATGTACGGGAGTAAAGGCGTTTTTACGACTTTACGATAAAGGAGGCGTTTTTACGGCTTTGTGGACAGATTCAAAGTGTTGCAGATTGTCACCGCGGACAAATCATTAAGTGCTATTGCATTATATTCTAACTTAGTTATACCGCGTAATTGCTGCTGTACAGTGCTATGATTTATAGAGTTTTTCTCGTTGTCTATCGTTCATCACGATCACGGTACCTACTCCTTCATTGGACTGCAACAAAAAGCGTGCAGATTTAAAATTTGATTGCACCGCTATTGACCTCTATACCTTTTTCATTATAAGCTGAAAAGAGATGTAAACAAAACTTAAATGTATCCGCCAACTTCCCCTCATTTACCTACCTCCGACGTAGGATAGAGTGGACGAATTCCATCTCCTATTTGGGTGTTCAGTTAGATAGGCGTCTAGCTTTGCGGGGTCACATCGCGGATCTCTCGCGTCGGGGCACGGCGGCTACGGCGGCTACGGCCTCCATGTACCCCATGCTGGGATCCGTGATGCCGATACCACTTAAGTTGCGTTTATTTAGAGCACTTATAATCCCCGTCCTGCTCTACGCCTGCGAGATCTGGGGCATGGCCGCAGACTCCATCTGCTCCGACTGCAGCGGGTATAGAATAGGAGTCTTCGAGCCATCTATTCTGTATGCCGCGCTTTCCCCGCAAGACTACTCCACGAAGCCTCGTCTCTTCCATACCTGGAGGATGAAATTAGTCGCCGGGCTAGAAAACTATACGACCAGTTGCCATTCCATCGGAGTGCCCTCGTTCGGTCTCTAGGGGACTATAACCCCAGAGAACGCCGCTTCAGTCCTCACCGGGTTCCCCGCATGGCTTGCGGGCACCCCCGGTAACAAAGGAGTTACTCCAACCAGCAGCAAAAGCTGAACTCCTTATAGTCCTACCATGAGTTGCTTGGCAAATTAAAAATTTATCCAAAACAATTTCGAAAATATCATCCACCAGCGGTGCACTAGGGCCGTTGCACCCTTACCTGCAGTCGTCGAGGAGCTCATTGCTACCTCCTATCACCCCCACAACCTCAGTCTCAACCGCCATCCTGCAAAACCCTTTCCTACCTACCAGTGGTTAAACCCTAGCAAGGGTAGGTACACTACATAACACTTCTTCGGGCTGCCCTCAGCCTGCCAACATGCTTCGGGCTTTAAATGTATCACCCCGCCGAGCACTGGCAGCACCACGTGGAGGATGACGGGAGCTAAGATCTGTGAGAGGAAATTACTTCATACAGAATGTGAATACGGCATATTGTGCAGCTTGGGGACCATTAGCCTTTAAACATTGTATGTCTTATCCTAATATTTTGCCTTACATCCTAAACTTCTAACACATAATGCTAAGAGTACACAAATAAAAGTTGTACCTGAACAGTTCGGCATCTGTGATTAAAGGTACTGGTTTAAACTATTCTTAACTTCAGGCTTTAGAAATCATTCATTTAATGACTAATATCAGTATACCAACTTTACTTTAACCTTTTATGAGTCAACAAATTAAATAACTATTAGCACTATAGGTTAAAACACAACAGAGAACAAACGCGACCCAAGCTATCCGAGCAACAATTCTGCATAACTAACAGAGAAGTTCAATTATTGCTAAACAATGGCCAACCACATTCATTGTCGATTAAAGTTGGATACTTTTCACAGAATTTGTTAAAACGATTTAACACAATCGTCTTCTTTCCATTTCTCGCGTTTATGTTTTCCACAGTGGCAGAGAATTCTCAGCCGGAAACGAACTGCAGCGCCCGCGCATAACCTCTTAAACCCTCTGCTATAACGCTTCATGTAGTTATAGGTGAATCTGAACAAATACATTTAGTTTCATTAATTGAACTGTTACAATAATGAGATTTTTAAATTTCTCTGCACGAGAATAGCCACAAAAATGTTACGATCTGAACCGAACTGTTTCTTGTAGAGGAAGAGACGACTTGCTAAGCGGGAAAGGTTGTAGTTTGTCCACCAGCCAATGAGGTGCTCTCTTGTCACGCGGTTTTGTTTACTTCTCCTTTCAGCTTATAGTGAAAAAGGTATAGTAAACAGCAGTAAATGGGCGCGAACATTCAGTAATGGACGATATGAATTGTTTAATCTATGGTTGCGGGATATTAGATTCCTATTTTTGTGACAGTTTTTGTTTATAGTTCATGTAAATGAAGCGTAAAATATGGACTATGAGTATAGCCTAGGAAAGTGGTGTCTTTGCCGGGATACGTGTTATTGCTGTACCAAGAAGAGTTGGTACTACCAGGTCTTCAACGATTCTTATAAAACGGAGTTCCCATTTATTTTACATGTAATTTTTGTCAGTTACTGCACTGAACATAATAAACATAACCGAACGGGATGGCTCAGGCGGTAAATTCTGTGGCCCGCATTCGAGAGGTCCCGGGTTCAATCTGTCTGAGATTTTTTCGTGGTTTTCCTCAGTCGCCCATGTAAATACCGGATTGGATATTTAATACCACGACCCAAAGTTCCACATTAAGTCTAAAACAATAGTAAAATGAAAAATAAGTGATAATAGCGAATGCTATGCCATCTATCTACAGACAATGTAAGCAGTTAGACTGGACGGCACCCTAACGCCATCTGCAGGGCACGCAGCAGAAGATCCGGCTGTCATGCTTGGGGGTCTCTGTGTGCACGTGACGAAGCAAGGTGGCATTTCCAGGGATGAGACCTAGAAGGTTAACTGTCCGCCTTTCTGTTTGAGGGCGGCGGTTAAACTGGACGGCACCCTAATGCCATCTGCACGGCATGAAACAGGTGGTTACAGGGATGAGACCTATAAGGCTAACTGTCCGCTTTTCTGTGTGAGGGCGGCGGTTAAACTGGACGGCACCCTAATGCCAACTGCACGGCATGAAGCAGATGGTTACAGGGATGGGACCTAGAAGGCTAACTGTCCGCCTTTATATGGGAGCGACGGTTGAACTGGACGGCACCTTAATGCCGTCTGCACGGCACGAAGGAGAAGATTCGGTAGCTATGCGCTAGGGTCTTTGTGACACGTGACGGAGCGGGTGGTTACAGGGATGAGACCTAGAAGGCTAAGTGTCCATCACATATCGTTCTAAGAGTTATCCACCAACAGGTCCGCCGCGATATGACCAAGGAGTTAAAGCGACGTAAAATAAAATAGAGAAAAAAATTATAGACATTCTAAATTTCATGTGATCGCAAAATTATTACCTTTGCTTAACGAGGGAAAATTTTACAGGTTTCAATTTTAGGAAGTCGGTTAGATTTGAAGAAATAAAAATGTGGGCTGTAAACGCGGAGGAAAGTACAACTGAATACATAAAAGTGAGCTTCTGCTGTATTTGGAAAATATGACACTCTTCTTTGTTACTTACTGGAGCGTGGTACAATGTGTCTGGGCTCACTTTCCTGCGCTTCCCTGCTGACATATAATCCGCTGAGTTATGTTTCATATTAACACACTTAGAACGGATGACGAAAATTGTGACTTTGTATTTCAACCGTGCGATGTCGCAAAACTGCGGTGTACCGCTGTAAAAGACGATTGCTGTTTGTTTTTATATTTGTGGCTGGCGGTTAGATAGCTTGATAGTTGGATAGATAGGATAAGATTAGATAAGATAATATAGATAAATAGATAATCGATCGATAGAGCGCATTCCGATAGTTGATGAACAGAAATAATTGAAACATGGAACAAGTCAGCCAATGTTACATACATACATGCATACAAACAAATAAGATTTCATATTATTACATTAAGTACCGTAGCTATTTGCATTACACTAAGATTCTTTAGAATATTGTAGTATTTTATACACAGCCAATGAAAACGCAACGATTAGCTTTGAAATACCTTTTTTTTTATTAAATACTCACTTATGTACAGACATGGGTGAACTATTTTTAAAGATGGAAATATTCAACCCTCAGAAACAATTGTTCAAGAAACTATCGATAATCTACCATAGTGGACCATTCTACTGGCTTTAATTCTCCAGAGCGAAACATAAACTTAAAAAACCGACCTTATACATAGGTCGAAATATCAGAAGTAGTAGACTGCGTGAACATCCTGGGAATGTTGTCAGATTCCAAATTAACCTGGATCACACAGTTGAAACTCCTCAAAAATAGTAGTGCCCGTAACATTTTGAGGATGTTGGCTTCCAGAAATTGGGGTGTTGACTACATTGTCCTTCTGCGAACATATCAAGCAAATTTTCGGTCTAAACTGGACTATGGCTCCATAATCTACGCTTCAGCTAGTCCTACAACCCTGAAAATGCTTTGTAACATACAACTATCTGCATTAAGACTTATACTTGGTGCATTCCACACTAGTCCTGTCAATAACCTGGCCATCGAAACTGTTGAACTACCTCTTTATATCAGGCGTGAACAGTTGAGCCTTTGTTATGCACTGAAGGTCGCAGCTAGACAAAAGTTCCAAAATGTTTGATTATGTGTTACCTTAATAAACTCAATGTTACTTTACCTTCTATATCACAACTTCCTCTTGTTCTACACTGTACTCCTTGGGAGACTAGTATACATTGATGATCAGTACAGATATCCCAAATCATCCACAGACCTGAAAACATCTCAAAAACTATTCAAAGTACTCACACCAACCTATCCCAGTCATACTAAAATATATTGGTTCTGTACTAAATGACAGATGCGGATGTGCAATTTGAGGCAGTATTTTTAACACTTAAATGATTTCAGTCTAATTATATAATATGTAAATTCAATAACAGCCCATCTTAATGCAATATGTGTATGTAACAATACATAAAAAGTGTATATTACAGTCATTGTATATGTTTATATTATTGTATACATGTGTAATGTTATGTGCATGTATTACGTAATTTAATAATGTAGGAGCTGTGAGAATAATAGGTTAAAAGTTGCTAACAATGAGGTAACCTTGAGGCAATAATGAATTTGAAAGTTTAACAATACTACTTATAATTCTTGGAAGCAACAATAATGTAAATTTTGAGACAGTTTATAAAATAGCCAACCAACAATCAGAAAAAAGCTTAAGTTAAATAAAAGTATTCTATTGGATTAGGAATAGCCAATCAGAGACTTGAAATACAGAGATTTACAAATTTAGGCGGTAGAAATCAAGTCAGTTGCTTGTAGACAGCGCTCATAACTGGACGCGAGATGTGTCCTCGAGAAATTTAATACGTATTTTGTCTGAGAAAATAGTTTACACGTTTAAAAAGTGCAAGTATTTAATAAAAGAATCTCACAGCTCTCTATATCAGTGAAGTGTTATTTAAATTGTGTCAAGGATTAATAAATGTAGTGAAGTAAAAATTATAGTCTGTGTAAGCCTACATTCTTCAGCCGCACCACGCCTTGCAAAGAAATCTGTGTCTCTAACAATAATACTGACGCAGCCGAGGCAAACATAAATATATAATATTTAAAGAAACAGTCGAATTACAAAGTTAATATTTAATTTTTGGGACTAAGGCTATTGGGTATCATACGTGTGGTTGCAACTACTTCAGGTTCGGCTCCCCAACAGTCGAAATATAATACATCTTCAAACTGACTTTCCATACGTAGCAGCAACAAACCTTCTTCAAATTGGCTCTCAAAACGTGGGGCAATTCAAATTATTTGTCCAGAACACACAATGCTTTACAGACTTCCTGAATTCTTCATCTTCTCTGCTGAACTTTATGCTGTTAAAAAAGCGTTGCAGTTTATCACTAGCAGTAATGAGGGATCCTTCCTAATCCAAGTGCCATACAATCCCTTCAGGGCAGAAACATACATTTCACACTGGCTCAAGATATTCTCAGTACAAATATGGATTTGCAACACCAATGTAAAGAAGTAATATTTTGCTGGTCACCATCTCATGTGGGCATTCACTGGCAATGAAACGGCAGATACAGCTGCCAACGCATCCACCAAACACCCAGTGAGCGACCACTCAATCCCAATGCCCCACAGCGACGTATTAGCTATATAAAACGATGCCTAGAGCACCACTGGAAACAACAATGGATGAATCAACCTGTCACCAAACTCCACGAGATCAAGTCTTATCCTGAAGTCACAGCGCTGTGAGAAGGCAAGTTGCTCTAACAAGGTTACGGATTGGCCACACCTCACTGACACACGCACATCTGCTACGTAAGGATGACCCTCGTATGTGTTCTTAAGTGCAACAGCGTCCTTACAATCAAACACATCGTTACCGAATGCTCCACCTTCAAAGGAAAAAGAGATCTACACCACATCTCCACAGATTTGGCTGAAGCAGTCAACCGCCCTGAAGCGCTTCACTTCTTTAAAGACAAATTAATATCATAGTTATAATTTTTGTGTTCGTTAAGTACTGTGTTACTCAATTCTGTAAATGAAGATTGTGTTAATATATGAATTGTTCATTATGATGGTGTTAATAGGCGCGCTATGACTTTAGTTCTTAAGCTACTTTAAACAAAAATAAATTTAAAAATATGTGTTACACTCACATGACTTTTTTACTCTTGTACAAGTATTTTTACGAACGCTTATTCTCCATCTACTTAATGTTAATCGTGATAAACATTTGCAGAAACTACCTTATTGTTAATTTTCTTGAGGTGCAAGGAGAATATGGTAGGCTTTAAGCGATAGTCAAATGTTTTAAGAGCTGGTTGCTATGTAGAGCATTCCATTCTCTGTGCATGTCCAAGACATTAAAAAAAAATAATAAAAGGAATATCTCGGAAATGTTCACCTGAAAAAAAAATGTATATGACATAAATTGTGTGTTTGTGTAGAAAAATTTTGTCTATCTCTTACGTTTTCCAGTTATGCGAAATTCATTCAGAATGAAAAGGACTTTGAGGGAGATTCGCAGAAAATTCATGATATACATTTCATTTGCCATGAAAGTATCTTAAGCATATGTTTTAATCAAAATCGTTAGAGCCATTTTTGAGAAAGTCAAAATTTTCGAAAAATGTAAAGGGGAGTCTGGGGTGGGGTATTTTCTTGAAAATCTTCGTCGCATCTTTGAAAGATACTGAACGTAAATATCAAGTTTGGTATTTACCCGACTTTTCGTTTTTGAGTTATGCTGTTCACAGTCACACTCAGACACACGCATCTTTTTCTAAAAATGTTGTTTTTGGATTTAGGGGGTCTCAAAACATGTATTT
Source organism: Deroplatys truncata (assembly GCA_030765065.1). NCBI lineage: Eukaryota > Metazoa > Arthropoda > Insecta > Mantodea > Mantidae > Deroplatys > Deroplatys truncata. The sequence goes on along the minus strand of CM060984.1, from coordinate 236,445,122 downwards.
CCGGTGAAATATCGGTATAGAATTTTTGGGTGGAATGCAATACTTCCCCTACTTGCTATACGTAGTAGGGAAAGTAAAAAGGAATAATGCTTTACTTAAGATACAATTTTCTCAGTGAATCTTAAATCAGTCATCCGTGTTGTTCGTCTATAAATTCGTGTGTAGTGTAGTGTTTGTGGCACAAATATTCTACAGGGAGAGCCAAAAGACTACGAACCGTCTGCGCGGTGTTGTTCCTGTCCACGTCCTCGGCGGTCGTTGCCGTCTGCCACTATCATAGAAAGGCGCGGATGAAACCATACAACATTTTAAAAACTCCTTTTAAAGGCTTTACTTACCAACTTTATGAAAGTGTGTTTAAGGACAGAATTATTAGTACAGATTTGTTGCCCCCTCGGTCCCCCGATCTAACCCCCTGCGATTTCTATCTCTGGGATAACTTAAAACAATGTGTACAAGACAAACACCCTGGAAGAATTAAAACAAAATATCCGCCAGGAAATTGCCAGCATTTTTCAACCTGAACTACGGCGATTGATGGATAGATTCCTAAAGAGGTGCCAAAAATGTATGCACAACGACGGTGGCCAGTTTCAGCATCTCTTTTCATAAAGTTGGTAAGTAAAGCCTTTAAAAGTAGTTTTAAAAATGTTATATGCTTTCATCCGCGCCTTTCTATGATAGCGGCAGACGGCAACGAGCGCCGAGGACGCGAACAGGAAAAACACCGCCCAATCGGTTCATAGTTTGTTTGGTTTCTCTCTGTATAAGAGCAGACATACTTACTTTTATCACCAGACGACTGTCATTGTGGTCTATTTGGGAGAGCACTAAACAGATTGTTCATTAAGATACCTATATTTCTTCAAATACTGAACAGATTAGGGGGGTTTTCCCCCTCTCCATGGAAAAAGTAAAATACTGGCACAGTGCTGTTCGCAGTACAACTACATCTACGTGATATTCGTGACCAATATTAGGGCTTCCTGAGTCACGAACGGTTTCTTTAACGATATCGTGTTTACATAAATCAGTAAGAAGATCCTATTATGGTCAAAAGGTAGGCAGACACTTTTGCCATGCAGTCTTCGGTGGGCAGAATTCGACTAATTTATCTATGAAGAAGCGCATATTATCTGGAGCGCACGGTCTCCTAGTAACACTTTCATAGCTCTACATTTTAAAGCAGGCCATGTGGCGATTTAAATGTGAGACTGTAAGCCTAGCTTACTATAACATTATAGTAAAAAATCTTATGTGTTACACTCGCATGACTTTCTCTACTCTTGTACAAACTAGTTTTACAAACGCTTGTTCTCCATATGCTTCATGTTAATCGAGATGTTAATCTTATTGCTAATTTTCTTGTAGATGCAAGGGGAATTGGTAGGCTTTAAACGATAGTCAAATATTTTAAGAGCTGATTGCTATGTGGAGTATTCCATTCTCTTTGCATTACCAGGACCCCCCCCAAAAAAGAATACGAATTTCCATTTGAGAAAAAGTGCAATATCTCGAAAATGGTTCACTCAACAACAAAAAATGTATATGACATAAATTGTGTATTTTAACGCGATCTACATTTTTTATGTAGTAAAATTTTGTCTATCTCTTATGGTTTACCAGTTATGCAAAAGTCTTCACAATGAAGAATACTTTTGGAGACATTCCCAGAAAATTCGACATATACAATAATTTACCATAAAAGTGTCTTAAACTTATGGTATTTTATTCAAAATCGTTAGAGCCATTTTTGAGAAAATTAAAATGTTCGAAAAGTGTTCCATGTAAAGGGTAATCTGTGGTGGGGGATTTTCTTGAAAACCTTCGTGTCGCATCTCTGGAAGATACTGAAGCTAAATACCAAGTTTGGTGTTTATCCGACTGTTCGTTTCTGAGTTATGCTGTTCACAGACACACACACGGACATGTTTCCAAAAATGCTTTATATGCATTCAGTGCACCTCAAAATATGTATTTCCTGTGAAATCTCGGTATCGAATTTTTGGTTGGAATGCAATACTTCCCCTACTTACTATACGTGGTAGAGAAAGTAAAAGGGATAGGCTTTACCACCATTAAGGTGAACAAACCATTCAACAGAAACCTCAAATACTGTATTAGCTGCAGAGAACCAGTAAAAAAAACGAAACAGGGTACAGGACAAAGTCAGAAACAGTGTTATATGTTTTTAAATCTCGTTTCTCAGGTTTTCATTTATCGGCACATTTTCATTCTAAACTTGTTCCATATTATGCACTTTCGGTATAAATTTATATCGTATTGTGTAAATCTTAATGCCCTTCCAAAAAAAAAGAAATACAAAAAGTAAGTCTCAAATATTTTCTACCAAACTAGTTAGGATAATTATAAATTCATCTCCATAACTTTTTAATATACTTAAAAGAGCTTAATTATAAAATATTGTTAAAAAAAAGTAATTGCATCTTGTGGAGGAATTTTACAAAACATAAAAACTAATTAATATCTCGCAAACTAATTCAAAAACATCCGATGTGTAAAATTCACGTGATTTTCTCTAGTATCATTTATTTTTATATAGCTTCTACAAATTAGTATTCTTACACAAGCTGATATTTCTATCTGCTTGATGTTGATCGAGATAAACATTTGCAGAAATATTTTCTTTACACATTCGGTCGTAGGTAGAGGATGGATATAGGAAACGGAATCGATAGTCGGATGTTTTAAAGTGAGTCGCTATATGACTTTAAAATTCCATACTGTTTCCATGACATTGCGAGAAACAAGTGATTAACGACAGTACCTTAAACAGGTTATTTGAAATAAATTGTGGGTTTTAAAGAGATCTAAAATTTCTGAGTACTACGTATTCGTTTATCTCTTTAACATTTGGTATTTTAAATATAGTCAATGGAACAATTTTTGAGAAAATAAAGAATTTCGAAAAAAAATTTCATGTAAATGTTAAATTGGAGTGAGGGGAATTTCTTGGAAAATCTCCGTGTCGCATCTTTGGAAGATAATTGAATTATTCTGAATTAGAAGCAAATAAAACTGGCGAATCTAATAGATTTACAAAATCCTAACTTAAAACATAACAGTAAAAAACCGTATATATTATTAAACGGCATGTCGGTTATGTTGGTATTGCTTAAATGACGAGAGAACAAGTGAAAGTGTGAAATAAAGAATGTTTTTTAAAAAAATTGGGAAACGAATATTCATGGACGTGATTTGTTTGAAACCAAATGGAATTTAATAGTAGATTACATGAGGCGTGTGTTAAAAATAGGATTAGGATGATCCAAAAATGTCTATTAAATTCCAGAACGCAAGGCATAACACCTTACGAACGCACCTGAAGTGTAACGCTACGTACATGAACCACCTTGTTACCTTTTTTGCTTGTGCTTTTTGTCGTTTACACATTGTGTGATCATTCTCCTTGAAAAATAATAAAGAAACTTTCACTGTAATATAGATACGATACGGTTTTTAAAAACTGGTTGCACAATGGCTCGTAACACGCAAACAACTGCAATTTATTGTTGTAAGAGAAGGTTGAGAGAGAGAGAGAGAGAGAGAGACAAGTGCTGCCATCTTACCAAGCTCGTTTGTTGCTAAATTTAAGGACTAGCTTGCTCCTATCGTGATATTAAACGGAGATCAATGGATGAGTTCGAAACAATATTTGAATTTCAAGGCCCGAACATTGGACTAATGCTTCAGCCACCTGTGTCCCTCTTGTACTTAAAATGAAATGTGCAACAAACTATTTCTGCAAGTGTTTATATCTCGATTAACATGAAATAGATATAAAAATAAGATTTTGTGAGAATACTTTATAGAAGCTATAGAAAAAAATTTCTGATGTGTTACACTCACATGACTTTCTCTACTCTTGTACAAACTATTTTTACAAACGCTTATTCCCCATATGCTTCATGTTAATCGAGATATCAATCTTATTACTAATTTTCTTGTAGATGCAAGGGGAATTGGTAGGCTTTAAGCGATAGTCAAATGTTTTAAGAGCTGGTTGCTATGTGAAGTATTGAGAAAAAGTATAAGTATTGGAAAATTTAAGGGAATAACAAGCAATATCTCGAAATTGGTTCACTCAACAACAAAAATGTATATGACATAAACTGTGTATTTTAACGCGATCTACATTTTTTGTGTAGTAAAATTTTGTCTATCCCCTATGGTTTACCAGTTATGTAAAAGTCGTTCACAATGAAGAATACTTTTGGAGACATTCCCAGAAAATTCGAGATATACATTTCATTGTCATGAAAATATCTTAAACATACGATATTTTAATCAAAATCGTTAGAGCCATTTTTGAGAAAATTAAAATTTTCGAAAACTGTTCCATGTAAAGGGTAATCAGGGGTGTGGGATTTTCTTGAAAACCTTCGTGTCGCATCTCTGGAAGATACTGAACGTATATACCAAGTTTGGTGTTTATCCGACTGTTCGTTTCTGAGTTATGCTGTTCACAGACACACACAGACACACACACACGGACATGTTTCCAAAAATGCTTTTTTTTGGATTCAGGGGGCCTCAAAACATGTATTTCCGGTGAAACCTCGGTATCGAATTTTTGGGTGGAATACAATACTTCCCCTACTTACTATACGTAGTAGAGAAAGTAATAAACGATAATGGGTGGAGAAAGTCATCAGCAGGCATAGGGATTTCCAACTATTAAAGCCAGAACGACAGGAAAGTAGGTTGAACAGTTACCGAATTTACGCTGCGACGTCGTATATAACAAATCAACCCCCATTCCTCGTACAGTCTGCTGTCGTGTGCAAACTATCACGAAACCACGTTTCAACTGTCGTCGGTGCCTCATTGTAGCTGTTGTGTACGTTCTATGTTTTGTGTGTAGTTAACTTGAAAGCCAGCTCTTAAGGATTCCTATGCCTTCTAATCAGATTTTTTTTTGGGGGGGGTGGCGGCTTTTCATTGCGAGAGCTTTTTATTCCCCAACATTTAAATGCTGTTTCTGCATGTTGTAACTAAGCATTTCACGCTTAATTTAAAACCACTCGTAGATAAAAATTTATTGTGACGACGTAACTTGGATACAAGAATATATTTTTATATAAATACTACAATATTTAACGAGCGTGAATTTGTCAAAATTGGGAACAGATGTGAATCAGATCTTTATACACTGCCCGACGCTGCTGTTTAAACTCGAATGACGAATTAATTTAATTTACCTCCCCCCGCGCTTTATGAAATGACTGTGGAATGATCAAAAAGATTTTTATGATGAATCTCCCCTTTACCCCTTATACTAGGGCGGATCGAAAAGTAACGCACAATACTTATTTTACAAAACGGTTTAATAGTTAAAATAACAACAAAAATCACAAATGAACTTACACCTTTTACCTACTTTTCCACATAGTCACCAAGCTTCTCAACACATTTCTCCCATCGTGATACCAGTTTCAATATGCCCTGTTCGTAGAAGTCCGTTTCCTTGGAGTATAGCCATCTGCGGTCCGCTGATATCAGTTCCGCACCTGTCGCAAAGCGTTGGCCGGCCAGGAATTTCTTCATGGGGTCAAACAGATGGAAGTCCGAAGGTGCAAGGTCCGGACTGTACGGTGGATGCTGGAGTAACTCACAACCAAATTTGATGATTTTCTGACGAACAGCAGCAGCAAAATGGGGGCGAGCATTGTCATGAAGAAGTTTGACATCGTCAGCATTCATGTTATGGCGTTTGTCACGAAGGGCACGAGGCAACTTCAAAGTTTCCATGTAGGCTGCAGCATTCACAGTGGTCCCGTGTTCAGCAAAGTCCACCAATACAACTCCATGCATATCCCAGAACACCGTCACAAGCACTTTCCTAGCAGATTGAGTCACACTGGGGAACCAGCCTGTTTCCACTCCATACTTGCCTGCTTGGTTTCAGGCGTGTAGTGGTATGCCCGCGACTCATCACCAGTGACGATTCCTTTCAGAAAGTCATGCCCTTCTGCGGTGTACCGCGTTAGGTGATCCAAGCTCGTCATCATTCGCTGGGCCTTGTGGTTGTCTGTCAGGTTCTTAGGCACCCAGCGAGCACTAACTTTACGAAATTTCAACGTGTCATGAACAGTATCGTATACTGCATCATAGTAAATGTTGAACTGTTGCGATAAGGTTCGCAGTTGCACACGCCGGTCGTTCAAAGTTGCCGCCTCGATGCCTCTGACATTCTGCGGGGTTGCAGCTGTTACCGGCCTCCCGGAGCGTGGCGAATCACTAAGGTTCACACGCCTTTTAGGAAGAATGCATACCGTTACGGCCCATACAATCATTCTCATACACGCACGCATGTCCCTGTGAATATCACTCGGTTTTGCCCTTTGGCCCACAAATATCGAACACCTCTCTGCTCTTCACACGTGGACAATAGTAACATGGGCGCCATCTTTGTTGCGTAGTTCACGATTCTCTCGCTAGAGCTGCACATGAAACAAAAAATACCCTCTGCAGTGAAAACTTCAAACCACATGTGTGTGAAATTGCAACATTCCAGCTGCAATACCAAGGCAGAAAAAAATTATTGTGCGTTGCTTTTCGATCCGCCTTCGTAATTGCAATTTGGTACAGCCCCGGCTATTCTCAATAACAGATGAAAAATCCCCTGATGTTCACGCAGAAGGATGTGAAACATCGGTGGAACGTGTGACTTGCCTAACCACTGCCCGTCAGTCTTACAAGTTCTGGAAATACTACATAGTGCCCTTTGGCGGTGAAAGAATTATCGATCGGAGTGGTCGAGTAACCTGTCAGATAATTACGTAGGTGACATTTAAAACCTTTGTACCTTCTCTTTGGCCACGTAGTTTTTTTAATAACAAAAGGTACGCCGTTTTCACGCAACACAGACACCCTTTACGTATACAACGAAATAGGGGTGAATACGAGGTGTGATCAAAAAGTTTCTGGAATGGCTTCACATCAGTGCTGACGCTGAGATTTCTTTAATTCTTACCCAGACTGTACATGCAGCGTTCCTTCCCGATAAAAATGAGAGTTCACGCGACTTCCTGTGACCATGCAGTGATGAGGTAGACGCTCTGAAGTGAACACGTGTTTTGCATGTGAAGCGATTTTTCCGCGTAGCAAAAAATGTCAGATTACGAAGAACAAAGAACGAACATCAAATTTTGCTTTAAACTCAGTAAAACTGCAACAGAAGCCTATGAAATGTTAAGAACAGCTTATGGGGAGGACGTTATAGGCAAAACTCAAGCATTTGAGTGGTTTTCGAAATTTAAAAGTGGTGTGACATCAGTTAAAGATGCAGATCGTTCGAGGCGACCCTGTTCCTGCAAAACTGATGAAAACATCAATCAGGTGAGGGAAATGGTCTTAAACGATAGGCGCATTACAATAAGAGAACTTTCTGGCTCATTAGGACTCTCCTTTGGAAGTGTTCAAAGCATTTTAAAAGACAATTTGGACATAATCCTGTATGATGACAGTGCGCCAGCGCACAAAGCCCTTTCTGTTCGCCAATTTTTGGATAAAAATAGGATGAATATTGTTCCCCATTCCGCCTATTCTCCAGATTTGGCACAAGCGGACGTTTTATCTTTTCCCGCGACCTAAAATGCTGCTCCGAGGACACCGTTTTGTGGACATTGATGTCATCCATCGCGAATCGCAGAAGGCTCTGAACATGTTGAAAGAAGAGGACTTCCAGAGGTGCTTCCAGCAGTGGCAGAAGCGCTGGGACAAGTATATCAACTGCCAAGGAGACTACTTCGAGGGTGACAGTGCAGATTAGACAAAAAAAAACTGTTGTGTAGTATTTATGACGTCATTCCCGAAACTTTTTGATCACACCTCGTATATGCATTCCGCACTGCCATGTTAACCTTTTTGGAAAAGACAGTCTGCGACCATCGAGAAAAACAATTCTCTCAGTTGTTACTTATAAAATATCGGTTCCTGATTTCTAATGTTAGGAGTTTTCTCTCTTTATACAGTTACTTACTTTGCCCTGACTACACTATAAGCAAAAAAGGAAATAAAGCAAAACTTTCTTACATGAGGTTGTTAAAATATTTTGCCACTCTTGTCGCAGAACGTTATAAACAGATTCGATTCTGTTTTGTTGTCTCTTAACTCTACATATACCAGGTGGCCCAAACAAGCCGTCCTTTGTAGTTTTATGTTTCCTGCGCACATAGGTGCAAAAGAAGTTGCCACATCACTGATGTTCAAAGGGGCAATGTGGGTACGAAGCGAAAGGTCACTGAGTTAGTGCTGCTGTCTGCAGGTGTTTACGTGGTAGTTTCGTACTGATAAGCTTCGCGTGGTCGCCTGCTTGCAGTTCGAGCCAGGTCATTCAGACAAAAAGGTAATGTTCATCAATAACGAACACACGGATATGGTTACGATCTGTGCGGAGACGCACCAAAATGCAGTTGTGGCTCGCAGGTTGTGTTCTCAACGTTTTCAAACGCGGCATCGTTGTTGTTTTGATGGGTATTTAAGCTTAGCAATTCCAAGGATGTGAGACGAAGATCCTCAAGAAAATTCCCCCATCCCAAACTACCCTTTATATGGAAAAAAAATTAGTTATTTTCTCAACGATTTTGATAAAATACTATATGTTGAAGATAGTTTCACGACAAAATCGTATATCTTGAATTTTCTGGGAATATACTGTGATGCCTCTTCGCTCTAAATGGCTTTTGTATCATTTATAAACCGCAAGCAATAGAGTGGCATTATTATTATTATTATTATTATTATTATTAATTTATTTATGGTGCAATCATATTGGATACACACAAAGACGATAACAAAGTAGAGTATCTAAATGCAAGGATGGAAATGAGCATGCAAATACCAGCCTAAAGCAGTATGCACTGCACAAGAAATATAGATCTCGTTAAGGGGACAAGGTACTCTGAAATGATCAAAAATAGCATTTTTTTGTTTTAGGCACTAATAAAATCTCTATTATCTTCAGTTTCAGAAAGTATACACTTTTGGGGTGTTAAGATATTTTTAAGACATTTAAATACCATTTAAATGCTAGTTTGGGCGGCGCCGTGGCCGAGTGGTTAGACCGCTCGCCTCCCATCTAGGCGGCCCGGGTTCAATCCCAGGGACCTGCATGTGGGATTTGTGGTGGACGAAGCGGCGTCTGGGCGGGTTTTCTCCGGGTTCTCCGGTTTCCCCCGCCATTCATTCCACCAACAACATTCATCACCTTTCCTTTCATCCATTTCACCAACATTTCGTTTCGTCTACTTCCTTCATCCCATACCAGGCATCGGGCTGATCACCCATCCTGGATGCTCTGTCTGATCCATGAGTGTCTGCTCCTCGACGGGCCTCTGACCCCAGGCACCCGCTTGTAAGTCCTGGGGGGTGTAAGTCCTACATAAGAGGGTAAACAGATAATGAATGAATGAATTAAATGCTAGTTTGCATTGCTTTAAAGCTGTCATGCAACGCCCCTTTTTAGAACACATTTGTATCTTTCAACAACGAACGACTATATCATGCCCAGCAAGCAGTTGAGCAATTAACAAAAGAGGCCAGGACCAAAAAAAAAAGAAAAATAAATAAATAAATAAAAGGCAACCAGAAAAGATGAAGCAATCCACGAATGAAGGTGCAGATGATTATGGCCCTGGAATGTACTGAAGTGTGTCAGAATTTTAATGTTCAAACTTTAAAATCAGTTTTCTCAAAACAACATTTTTGGATACTTATGTATCTTTTGCTCAGAAAGTATGAGATGTAAAGAGCTGGAATTTTCAGTACATGTAAACAACACATTGTTAAGCTTTCTAAACCATCATAATTTTATAATGCATATTAGTGATATTAAGCAAGCAACTATTTTTTTCTATTTCTAGTGAACTGATATACATAACTAAATAATTGAGGTTCAGAAGATACCTTATTATACTAAGAACAGGTGTAATTCTGTATTGCAAGTAATATCAGAGAAAAAGGTACATGAATTCACGTGTTTTAAGAGTAAATTTTATTATTTTTCTGCTGAATGAAATAATTTTTACGGACTCAACTATATAAGCTGTCAATGCAAATAAACACTTGAAATTAATTGTCATGATTTATAGAATGATTCACAAAAATTTCAGGTAAAACCATTAAGAACTTCAAAAGCAGTGTTAATTTAACACACTTAAGGTGTAATTTCCGTGTTCAGACTACCTTGTCCCCTTAAAGCACGCAATTTATGTCAAATAGTTTTTGTTTTGTGGTGTTGATTACATTTCCGAGGTATTTTTTTGGGTATTGGTTTGAGTTTTCAAATAGTAAGTCGCTGTTATTTTCTTTCTTTTTCCCTTTCTTGTGATTATACAAAGAGCATGGAATTGATTACATAGCGACACGCTTTTTAAAAATCTCACTATCGCCTTTAACCTACTGTATTCTTTTTATACCTACAATGAAATGTTTAAATTTCTAATGAGGGTTTATCTGTATTAACAAGAAGTAGATAGTGAATAAGCTTTTGTCAGAGTAGTTGTTGGAAAGAGTCATAGTGAAGGCAACTCCTGAGATTTTTGTACTTAATTTATTGACAGCCAGCGTAAATGAGATAGACTTTACTGAAGGCTAGAATATAACAGCGACGCAGAATAGATAAACGTTTGCTACTTGTTTAAATGACAGTGACAAAGCCAAATTGCTTTCTTCCGGTTGTTTCTTAGATTCATTCATGAAGAAGCTTTTATTCTACTCCCACGCTGCCATACTAGTACATTATTATTAGCTCCATTCTCGAGTTTGTTTTGCTTTACAGCGGATTAGTTTATCTCACATCGGAAATTGGGAGGTATTCGTGGGAACATTTTTCACTTACGGGTTTACCCAAAGGCACTTTAATCAGCTGTTGTTGATTGCTGATACTTATTTCGCCCAAATATATTAGTTCCTGTGCAGAAGAAATTTCTCGTGACGCTAAGAGAACATGCATCATCCTTATGACCAGCTTCAGCAATATTATTTAGACGTCAACCAATATCCAACTTGGTATTCAAGTTCAGTATTGAAGTAGTTTGTATTATAGTTCAACTGTCGGGAGCCGAACTTGAAGTTGGTTGCAACCGCACATATAGTACCCGTTTCCGGTAGCCTTCGCCCCAAATGTACCTTCCGGTGGCCTTTGCCCCAAAAATGTTTAAAAAATATTAACTTTGTAATTTTTACTGTTTCTTTAAAAATTATGTATTTATGTTTGCCTCGCCTGCGTCAGTATTATTGTTAGAGACATGGATGTTTTGGCAGGGTTATAGTGCAACAAGAATGTAGATCTCGAGGACGTGTCTCGCGTCCGGTTAGGAACACTTTACAGGCAACTGAATTGATTTCAACCGCCTAAAATTTGTAAATTTCTGTATTTCAAGTCTCTGATTGGCTATTCCTAATCCAATAGAATACCTTCTTTTAACTAAAGGTTTTTCTGGTTGTTGATTGGCTATTTTATAAACTGTCACTAAAATTACGTTATTGCTTCCAAAAATCACAAGTAACATTATTAAACTCTCAAACTCATTATTGCCGCAAAGTTAGCTCATTGTTAACAACTTTTGACCTATTTCTCACAGCTCCTACATTATTAAATTCGTAATACATTTGCATAACATTATTGATAAACATATACAATGACTGTAATATACACTGTTTATATATTGCTACATACACATATTGCTTTAAGACGGGCTGTTATTGAATTTACATATTATATAATTAGACCGAAATCATTTAAGTGTTAAAAATACTGCCTCAGTATCTTTCAAGGATGTGATATGAAGATTTTCGAGAAAATCCCCCACGCCAAACTACCCTATAGATGGGCAAATGTTCAATATTTTTTGTTTTCTCAAATGGCTCTAACGGTTTGATCAAAATACCATATCTTTAAGATTATATTTATAATACAAAATGCGGTAGGGATGTTTTTAAAGTAGGGTCCGGTATACAATAAAATAACTACTGAGTATTTTGGTTATCTAACTTTTATTCCATTGTATGCGCCTTAAGCTTTCTTACCACAGTTTTCTCTTCTTTTTCTTCTTCACCGGTTAACCCTCCTCTTATGTAGCACTTACACCCCCCCCCCAGGACTTACTAGCCAGTGCCTGTGGTCAGACGCCAGTCGAGGAGCAGAGGGATCCTGTGAATCTGAAAGAGTGAACAACCAGGGTGGATGATCAGCCCGACGCCCTGGAATGAAAGTGAGCGAGATGAATGACAAGAAAGGTGAAGATGGAGCACCGGTAAAATGAAATTGCCGGGGAAACCCCGCCCAGACGCTGTTTGTCCACCACAAATCCCACATTCTCATTCTGGTGCGGAATAAGGTTAGTGACTCCTCCAAACAGAAGTTGCCGCCAATCCACACAGTTTCTGAGATGCATTTCCTCTGTGTCAAGATTCCATGACGGAAGAAATTGCGTTATTGATGTCGTTGGTTTCAGACTAGTGGTTCGGAAGTCAGATTTTTATCACAAAGTAGTTGAAAGAAAACAATTGTGAATCTGCAAGCTAATGTGACAGCCAAAACAGACAACTTGTTATCTCCTTCAAGAAGCTTTCGTCTATGTACCACATATGCTGCCTAAGAGACTATTACAGCTTATTTTCAGTACAGAAACATTTTAACTCCAGAAACAATTACACGTTTTGTGATGGACTGGCGGCGGAAGTCTATCAAGAGGTTCCAAAAAACTTACCCATGTAAGACAGATGTTCAAAAAAACACTGATAACTGGTAGAAAAGTGGTGTAAGGTTTGAAGACTTGGGTGTAAACTATCGGAAAATATTTAGTAGTTCGTACTTTATTGCAAAAAGGTCCTTACGTTTAAAATATCCCTCGTATATCTCGCATTTCCTGGGAATAGCCGATGAAGTCCTCTTCATTCCTAAAGAATTTTGTATAACTAGTAAACTATAAGAGATGGGTAAAAACTTACCACGAGAAAATGTAGTACTCTTTAAAACGCAATGATTTCAAATATGTTTTTTTTTGTGACAACAATTTCAGAAATATCCGTTATTATTGGTTTGAATTTTACTTTCTCTACTACGTATAGTAAGTAGGGGGAAGTATTGTATTCCACCCAAAAATTCGATACCGAGATTTCACCGGAAATACATGTTTTGAGGCCCCTTGAATCCAAAAAAAGCATTTTTGGAAACATGTCCGTGTGTGTCTCCGTGTGTCTGTGAACAGCATAACTCTGAAACGAACAGTCGGATTAACACCAAGCTTGGTATTTAGACTCAGTATCTTCCAGAGATGCGACACGAAGGTTTTCAAGAAAATCCCCCACGCCAGATTACCCTTTACATGGAACATTTTTCGAAAGTTTTAATTTTCTCAAAAATGGCTAACGATTTTGATTAAAATATCATATGTTTAAGATATTTTCATGACAAATGAAATGTATATCTCGAATTTTCTGGAAATGTCTCCAAAAGTATTCTTCATTGTGAACGAGTTTTGCATAACTGGTAAACCATAAGAGATAGACAAAATGTTACTACACAAAAAATGTAGATCGCGTTAAAATATATAATTTATGTCATTTACATGTTTTTGTTGTTGAGTGAACCATTTTCGAGATATTGCTTGTTATTCCCTTAAATTTTCCAATACTTTTTCTCAAATGGGAATTCGTTATTCATTTTTTTGTTTATGTACCTACTGGACATGCAAAGAGAATGGAATGCGCCACATAGCAACCAGCTCTTAAAATATTTGACTGTCGCTTAAAGTCTACCATATTCCCCTTGCACCTACAAGAAAATTAGCAATAAGATTAACATCTCGATTAACATGAAGCATATGGAGAATAAATGTTTGTAAAAATAGTTTGTACAAGAGTAGAGAAAATCATGTGAGTGTAGCACATTTTTTTCAGTTACACTAAACTTCGCTAATCTGGCCTACATTTGGTTCATTGCCGATCATCAACGAAGTACATTCATCACTTGGTATTTTTAGTAGTATTTTAACATCCATTCTTACTGTATATGGCACCGCAAATGGTGGACATTGATGATACATGAAATGAAATAGTTGACTAAGGAAATGTTTCAGGCCTTAGTTTTAGGGTAACTCCCTGTATGTGTCAGTGAGAAAAACCTGGAGAAAATCTCAGTGAGAGGGGATGGTCCTGGCAGGATTTGAACCACAGACTTCCTGTTTATGGGTCCATGCCTTAGCAACTTCAGCTACTAGAGCTCTCCTGATTTGATGACACTCATAGGTGGCATGCTTTATCACGGAACCGCTGTACAACATTACATCGGTACTGCGTGTCTGGTTGTTGTATAATATACTCCAGGAAGATATCTGCTGGAGGAAAGTGTTGATGCAGAGTTGGAGCCAGTGCTGAGCTACAGCGATGAGCCAGCAGTTGCTGACACTGTTACCCAAGCTTCCAGGAGGAGGAGAAATTCACGAAGATGTTGCTAAGTGGCCGAGTGAGGAAAATTGTGAGGTAGACCAAACTTTGATAGATGAACTAGTCAAAAGCGTGCAGGAAAGTAATGATGAAAGCTATGAAGAAGAGAGTATGAAGATCTCTCACACTGCTGGCGTTGAAGCTGCATCATTGCGGCAACCAAAAATTCGGGACATGTTTCATAGTGAGTGATACTACTGTATATGTACACGCTCAAGGACTGTTTTTTTTTTATGAAAATCAACGCATCTTTGGATTTAATAAAGTATAATCTCTAAGTGTTTAAACTAAATTTCAGACACACTCAATAATCCGGCACCCATATGTAATTTCACCGGTAATACACATTTGGAGGCTCGGTGAATAAAAAGAGCTGTATGTATGTCTGTGAACAGCAAAACTCAGAAACGAAAATTTGGTTAGATACCAAGCATCTTCCAAGGATGCAACACGAAGGTTCTCAAGAAAATTCCCCACCCCAACTACCGTTTATATGGAAAACATTTGTATTTTTTATTTCCTCAAAAATGGCTCTAACGATTTTTCATATCATATATTTTCATGCCAAATAAAATGCATATCTTGAATTTTCTGGAAGTACCCTGTGAAGTCCTGTTCATTCTTACCACCAAAATATGTAGACCTCGTTAAAGCACACAATTTATGTCAAATGGCATTTTTTTTCCTGTAGCGTTAACCATTTCCGAGATATTCTTTGTTATTGGTTTGAATTTTCAAATATTAAGAACTTTTTTTTTCAAATGGCAAGTCGCTATTGGTTTTTTCCTTGATAGGCATGCAAAGAGAACGAATTTCAGAGCTACCATTTAGGATGGCTAATGTATTCCCCTTGTCCCTGCAACGAAATATGCTAGAAATCAATTTCTGCAAACGTTTATCTCGATTAAGTACTGTTTGGTTGTTTCTCGCGATGTCATGGAAAGAGCACGGAATTTCTAGGCCAGCATACAGGACCCGTTTTTAATTATTTGACTATCGCTTCGGTTTCCTTTATCCACGTTGTAGTTACAATTGCCATGAGACTATTTCTCCAAAGGAACTCGATTAACGTGAAGTAGATACAAAAAATGAGCCTTTGTAAGAATAGTTAATGTAACGTATATGAAAATAAACGACAGTGTGTAGAAAGAGTAAACTGAATGTGTCACAGGATATTCTTTTCCTCATAATGAACTTGATTCATGTGCAGACGTTATTGTCTACAGTTTATTATGTGTTACAGGAAACATATACCCCATTTCTTCCTTGCTGCAAAGTACTGGAGGGAGTAGGAGATATTCCTCATATAAATACATGAGATTGGTTTAATAGAGATAATCTGAAATGAAGTATAGTATAATAACTTAGTAAACTCCCTCTGTCTACGGACTGCGTGAGTATTCAGGAGGGATAAATCGCCCCCACCCTACCTGTGTTTGCCTTTAGCTACTGAATTATCCAATGAGGGTGTCTTCAAGAGGAAGTGGCTGATACGCGTGAAACAAGTGCCACGTCACTGTTGCGAACACAGCAATTTTATAGTGTAGAAATATTTAATAGGATGTTGTTTACATCGTGATTACTCAAAAAACTAAAATCCTTATTCCAGTTCTGTAACAGATATATTAAAAAGCACAGTTTCGAGATGAAAATGATGTGTGATTGGTCTCCCCGTAAACACATTAAAACTGCTAATTTTCTTTGTAAAACTTATATTGAAATAATTTCTATTATGAAAAATAAATCAGCGAGGAGCTGTTTTCCTTGACACATATGGGGTAGTAAAGGCGTGAATTAACTTTTGGAAGATATCCCATGATATTACAGCACGTATGCGAAATGCTATCGCTAGTTATATGCAAACATTTGTTTTCACATCCGCTGCACCTTGCTCTTTGCGCGGCCTGCCACAGCAATCTACAAACACAGCATTTTTGTTGCAGTGCTCTTGTATCTTTAGCCCTGCTTCTAACAGTGGTGTGATTAAGTGATAAATGATTTTGTGAGAATAAAATAAAATAAAACACAGGCTAGGCGAAATTATGGATGTGGTGCTTAAGCAGCGACTAGAGGCATGCCCGCCCAAGGCAGTTAGAACTATAGTTTGAGAAATACGTATATCTAAATGTTGATGAGCAGATTTACGAATGAATTTAGCTACGCGTTTACAATAAAATATTGCGCACGAAGCGGAAGCTGCAGCGTAAGCCTTATATTTTAAT
Source organism: Deroplatys truncata (assembly GCA_030765065.1). NCBI lineage: Eukaryota > Metazoa > Arthropoda > Insecta > Mantodea > Mantidae > Deroplatys > Deroplatys truncata. The sequence continues at coordinate 236,428,425 of CM060984.1, read as the reverse complement.
TGGTATGAGGGTAGTTCTGAAATAAACCAATGTGAATCTGTGAAAATAATGTAGATACTTCTTCTTTGTTACGTCGTGCATTTGTTCTCTGGACCAAAGAGGAAATGGTCTTAGATACATTGTATTAGATTGGCAGTTATATACTTTTTTAAAATGCAAACTTTGTCATAAGTACTTTAATACGTCTGTACATGACGTATTAGTATATTGCGATGCAAGTGCAGCATTGGAGAACGAGAAAGGAGTTTGAAAATACGTGAAAGTCGAGTACTTTCTGCTTCCTCTTATTTTTTTCGACCATACTGGATAATAGAAATAACACTTACTCGAAAATAAAATTAATTACTAACCAGCTGTTGAACATGGTGGTTCCAGTATCAACATCACCAACATACTCTCGGTGGCAAAGTGGCGATCGCCTGGTTATTGACCTTAAAAAAATAAATAACATGCAATTCATATTTAGCTTTTGCATGAATTAAATCGTAAGTGAATATTAACAGGTAAAGAGAGAATAAGGCCCAGATGAGATTTAAATGATAAATTCCGCTATCAATTATTATATTCCACGTCTGCAATAATAAGTATATAAAAATCTAGAGGGTTTTATACAGTTCATGCACATACGTGCAGTAAAATAGACAAAACAGGCAAGTAGGTTGGGTTACCAGCACTGAATGTAGGATATTGAACTTTCCACCATGACGGCATGAACGGAAAGTGGATCAAAAAGCACTATCGTCGCAAAAATGATATTGTGTTACTGCTGTGAAAATATCCGAATTTAAATTGTTTATTTCTAAAGGAAATAATGGGACACAGTCGTGTCACTCGGCGACCACATCAGCCTGACAGTCCTGACAGAGAATGCATTCATCTTACAGTTATAACATGTGCACAGGATCCATACGTAGTTTATGGCTACGGCCTACTGTCCGGTCACGCGAGGGGTTGGGGAGAGAGTACCGTGAAAGGGAATACTCCTGACCTTTGGTAAAGTCGGAGACGGTTGAAGTAGGACTGGGACAGGGCTGAACAAACTGGCTTTACCGATGTAGCAGTGCTGTAAGTTCGCTTAAACACTGTACTCGCTCTTCTACAAACCATTAATATAGAGGCTTATTATTCTAGCTACTTGTTAAATCAGAGAAACTTTCAGGTAACGTTTACACATTTCGTTGTATGATACAGTAGGTAGAGCGATAGTCAGATTTTTAAAGAGCGTATCGCTATGTGATGGCTTTGAAATTCCATGCTCTTTCCATGACCACGAGAAAAAAAAATTCTGATGTGATACACTGAAATGATTTTTCTCTACCCTCTATTTTATTAGTGGGTATGAAAACTATTCTTACTCAATCTTATTTTTCTATCTACTACATTTTAATCCAAACAAACCTTTACAGAAATAGCTACATTACACTCTTCGTTATTGATACAAAGAGAACAGCGATAGTCAATTGTTTAAGAACTGGACGCTATATGCTGGCCTTAAAATTCCATACTGTTTCCATGACATCGCAAGAAACAACTGAAAATCGATTGGATTTTACCCAGTCGGTAGAGCAACTGCCTGCTGTGCGAGGAGTCCCGGGTTCGATTCCCGGCTGGGGGGGGGGAGTTTTCTCTAACTAAGATTAATCCCACCAGAGTCTGGAAGTATGAATGAGAGTGTGAATGTGTGTATGATCCAATGAATAAAAACCAAAGTTCAAGAAACCCAACGACAAGAGTTACACCAGTTAACACCATTACCAATAGGCAATAAGTTCCAAAGGAAAGGCCGCCGATAAGACCAATGTAGTTAAAGGCACAAAAAAAAGTATTTTAGGTAAATTGCTTTTTAAAGGGGTTTACATTTTTTGTGTTACGTTTTCTGTGTCGCTTAACGTTTACAAGTTATACAAGCTTATACAAAATTGTTTCCCATTGGAGAGGGCTTCTTAGGTTATTCCCAGAAAATTCAAGATATGCATTTTATTTGCAATGTGAATATCTTTCATATACGGTATTTTAATCAAAGTCGTTAGAACCATTTTTTTATAAAATCAAAATTTTCGAAAAATGTTCCATGTAAAGGGTAGTTGGAGTGGGGTATTTTCTTGAAAATCTTCGTGTCGCATCCTTGGAGGATACTAAACTCAAATACTGAGTTTGGTATTTATCCGACTTTCGTTTTTGAGTTGTGCTGTTCACAGTCAGACACTCAGACGCGCGCGCGGACTTGTTTTAAAAAATGCTTTATTTGGATTCAGGGTGCCTCAAAACATGTGTTTCCGATGAAAACTCGGTATCGAATTTTTGGGTGGAATGCAATACTTTCCTTGCTTACTATACGCAGTAGAGACATTAAAAAGAAAGAAAGAAACTAATAACGACCTCCTATTTTACTATTTTACAAAAGTATAAGTATTTTAAAATTAAAACCCTTGAAAACAACGAATATCTCGGAAATGTTTAACTTAAAAAAACAACAAATTGTGTGCTTTAACGAGATCTACATTTTTGTTTAATGAGATTTTGTCTATCTCTTACGGTATACCAATTATTCAAAAGTCATTCAGAATGAAAAGGACTTTACACGCTAATCGCAAAAAATTCAAGATATACATTTGTCATGAAACTATCTTAAATAGTATTTTAATAAAAATCATGAGTCATTTTTTAGAAAATAAAAATTTGGCATGTAAAGGATAGTGTGAGATGGGGGATTCTTGAACATCTTGGTGTCGCATCTTGGAAAATGCTGAAATTAAATACCAAGTATTTACGGTGAAATCGCGACATCGAATTTGTGGGTAGAATGCAATACTTCTTGTAACTCCTAGGTACGTGGTAGAAAGTAAAAATGCTTTTATTTTGTCAGGGGACCACAAAACAAGTACTTCCAATGAAATCTAGGTATCGAATTTTTGTGCAAAATGCAGTACTTCCTCTATTTGATATAGGTGAGTGGCAGAGAAAGTAAAAAATCTTATGTGTTACACTCACATGACTTTCTCTACTCTTGTACAAACTATTTTTACAAACGCTTATTCTCCATATGCTTCATGTTAATCGAGATATCGAGATGTTAATCTTATTGCTAATTTTCTTGTAGATGTAAGCGAAATTGGTAGGCTTTAAGCGATAGTCAAATCTTTTAAGAGCTGGTTCCTATGTGGAGTATTCATTTTCTTTGCATTACCAGGACAAAAGAAAATTGAATAACGAATTTGAGAAAAAGTATTAGTATTGGAAAATTTAAGGGAATAACAAGCATTTTGTGTAGTAAAATTCTGTCTATCTCTTATGATACTTTACCAGTTATGCACAAGTCGTTCACAATGAAGAATACTTTTGGAGACATTCCCAGAAAATTCGAGATATACATTTCACTTGTCATGAAAATATCCAAAACATATAATATTTTAATCAAAATCGTTAGAGCCATTTGTGAGAAAATTAAAATTTTCGAAAAATGTTCCATGTAAAGGGTAATCTGGGGTAGGGGAATTTTCTTGAAAACCTTCGTGTCGCATCTCTAGAAGATACTGAACCTAAATATCAAGTGTGGTGTTTATCCGACTGTTCGTTTCTGAGTTATGCTGTTCACAGACACCCTCACACACGGACATGTTTCCAAAAATGCTTTTTTTTTTTTTTTTTTTTACTTTCTCTACTACGTATAGTAAGTAGGGGAAGTATTGCATTCCACCCAAAAATTCGATACCGAGATTTCACCGGAAATACATGTTTTGAGACCTCCTGAATCCAAAAAAAACATTTTTGGAAACATGTCCGTGTGTGTGTGTCTGTGTGTGTGTCTGTGTGTGTCTGTGAACAGCATAACTCAAAAACGAACAGTCGGATAAGCACCAAACTTGGTATTTAGGTTCAGTATCTTCCAGAGATGCGACACGAAGGTTTTCAAGAAAATCCCCCCACCCCAGACTACCCTTTACATGGAAGATTTTTCGAAAATTTTAATTTTCTCAAACATGGCTCTAACGATTTTGATGAAAATATCATATGTTTAAGATAATGTCATGAGAAATGAAATGTATATCTCGAATTTTCTGGGAATGTCTCCAAAAGTATTCTTCATTGTGAACGACTTTTGCATAACTGGTAAACCATAAGAGATAGACAAAATGTTACTACACAAAAAATGTAGATCGCGTTAAAATACACAACTTATGTCATATACATTTCTTTTGTTGAGTGAACCGTTTTCGAGATATTGCTTTTATTTCCTTAAATTTTCCAATACTTATACTTTTTCTCAAATTCGTTATTCATTTTTACTTTCTCTACTACGTATAGTAAGTAGGGGAAGTATTGCATTCCACCCAAAAATTCGATACCGAGATTTCACCGGAAATACATGTTTTGAGACCTCCTGAATCCAAAAAAAGCATTTTTGGAAACATGTCCGTGTGTGTGTCTGTGTGTCTGTGTGTGTGTGTGTCTGTGTGTGTGTGTCTGTGTGTGTGTCTGTGTGTGTGTGAACAGCATAACTCAAAAACGAACAGTCGGATAAACACCAAACTTGATATTTAGGTTCAGTGTCTTCCAGAGATGCGACACGAAGGTTTTCAAGAAAATCCCCCCACCCCAGACTACCCTTTACATGGAACATTTTTCGAAAATTTTAATTTTCTCAAAAATGGCTCTAACGATTTTGATTAAAATATCATATGTTTAAGATAATGTCATGAGAAATGAAATGTATATCTCGAATTTTCTGGGAATGTCTCCAAAAGTATTCTTCATTGTGAACGACTTTTGCATAACTGGTAAACCATAAGAGATAGACAAAATTTTACTACACAAAAAATGTAGATCGCCTTAAAATACACAACTTATGTCATATACATTTCTTTTGTTGAGTGAACCGTTTTCGAGATATTGCTTGTTATTCCCTTAAATTTTCCAATACTTATACTTTTTCTCAAATTCGTTATTCATTTTTTTATGTCTTGGACTTGCAAAGAGAATGGAATGCGCCGCATAGCAACCAGCGTTAAAATATTTGACTATCGCTTAAAAGCTACCATATTCCCCTTTCATCTACATGAAAATTACCAATAAGATTGACATCTCGATATCTCGATTAACATGAAGCATATGGAGAATAGGCGTTTGTAAAAATAGATTGTACAAGAGTAGAGAAAGTCATGTGAGTGTAACACATCAGATTTTTTTATGTCCTGGACATGCAAAGAGAATGGAATACTCCACATAGCAACCAGCGTTAAAATATTTGACTATCGCTTAAAAGCTACCATATTCCCCTTGCATCTACAAGAAAATTAGCAATAAGATTGACATCTCGATATCTCGATTAACATGAAGCATATGGAGAATAAGCGTTTGTAAAATTAGATTGTAGAAGAGTAGAGAAAGTCATGTGAGTGTAACACATCAGATTTTTTTGATTCAGGGGGTCTCAAAGCATGTATTTTCGGTGAAATCTCGGTATCGAATTTTTTGGTGGAATACAATACTTCCCCTACTTACTATACGTAGAAGAGAAAGTAAAAAGGAATCTATTCTTCAGACAGTGCTGCTTTATAATGAAACAACACGTGCTCTTAGAATTGCAGACAGGAAATTATGGAATGCCATAGTTAATAGCCTTCAGGCGAAAAGTCGGGGATAGAATGTTGGAGTGAGAGACTTGGCCGCCTATAAACGTGGACGCCAACAGCGGTATGTGTTGTGTTAGATTGAGTGGATTTCAGTCATTAATTGCAGGGATATCAGATGACCCTATGCAAAAGACGAGAGTGAGGAAGAGCAAATAAAATATCCACCAATCTCAAAGTATAAGAGAGAGCTCACTTCTTTCTTGCGAAAGAATGGCTTGACCTCAGCTGTGTGATACTTTGTCGTATATTTTGTGTGGTCCCATATGAAGAAAGCAGTTACCAATCGAACGAAAAGTCCATGCCCAAGTTAGGTTCAACTCGGCTGTGTGACGTACATGCACTCGATACTGTTAAGCACCTAAATGCCGTTACAGCGGCACGTCTTCGCGGTCATCGGGTGACCTTGCGGCAGTGGTCAAGGAATCCCAAGATTTGTCATCTCTTCCCTAATGCCGCGAAATAGACAGTGGCGTAGGTAAATTTTTAAACATATGAATAAAGACAGCCTCAGACAAGTGATGAAAAACTAATTAATACAATCACCGTCACCGCTGCTTACCCCAACGCCGCAACCCCTACTGCCAAGTGTCAGATTGTAGTGCTGCGTACTTAGGCAGCTTCGAAATCTCATGATGCAGCAGTAAAGTCGAGTAGAGACTGGGATGGCTGAGCAAGTGCAACTCTCATCAAGAGTGGACTTATATAACTTTTCCCACTAAATTTCAACCTCTCGTTGCAGGAAGACATGCCGATATTTTGTTGTGCATTAAGGGCACAAAGGCAGCAGCAGAGACTTAACACGTTTAATGAGGTGTTTAGTCTCTGTGTACCTGCTCTGTTCAAGGTCCAAGGGGTTGGAGACAAGAGTAAGGCAAGCAGTGTAACATAAACATTTGATTCCTCAGTTATCGGTGAACCAGCATTATGTGCGTGCAACCGTGCAGTACAATGTTAATTTTACGTAAACCTGTGTATTGTTTTCATTGTGGGTGTTTATTTATGATTTTAGAAATGTGGACAATTCCATCAATTTAGTGGATTACTTATTAAAAACTCAGTTTTCGACTCCATCTTATGAGAAAAAGTGTGAACTTTAAAGGCAAAAAGTCCAATTCCTAAGCTTGGCATTGTCTTACAGGAAAAGAACCAAAAACGGACATTTCAAACATCCTAGTACACTAAATTTAATTGGTTAAGTGGCAGTTACATTCATAACAAAGCGTGTTGCTTCGTATGTTTGCTTTTTGGCGGGGAAAAGGAATGGAGTGTTGAAGGAGTATCAAATATTAAAAACATTGAAAGAAAAGCTTGCAATAAAATCACTGACTGGAGCTTATATACAAGAAAATCTAAGTGAGTACTCACATTGTTTTCCTGATTTACAATCATAACAATGGTTTGTCAGCATTTTGTAAAGTTACACCTAACGCTATATTTTATAATCTAGTTTAGTTTAAAATGTATGTTCAGTCAATTTCGGCAATTAGTACTGAAGCTAATGACTACTAAAACAACAAATAATAATAATAATAATAATAATAATAATAATAATAATATTAATAGAATTGTAATAGAGAACTCACACTATTTTATGAAACACTAATGTATGGAATTTTGTGCATCATTTAAAAAATTCTAAATTCAATTTTTAAAATCTAGTATACCCAGAACACAGTATCAAGCTATGCCACTGGAAATAGATGTAACACTCTTGTAGTATTGTGTAACACAAGATGGCGCACCGATCATTTTGATGTGCATTGGGACAGGAACCTTTTATATGTACAAAATAACAAATGTATGCATTCATACAATGACATGCTACTTCATAATTCTGTGCCAAAGAGCTTAGATGGAAATGATACACGTTGTCCACTGCAGTGGAATGTGTGTACATACATTGCTTTGTCATATCCTAACATGATGTGATTTCACGCAGGTGTACATGCATCATCCCATTCCAAACAAGGGTGATGCTGATTAAGGATTTGCTCCACAATCGGAAAGCGAGTGATAATTCTCTTCCAACACAGACCCTAAATCTAATTTTATGGATTAATCCATCAGTGAGCAACTACTCAATTCCTTTATCGGGGTGTGGACAAATGGGATTGATGAAATTACTGATGCATATATACGTAGTTTTAAATGTTTGCAGAAGAAGCTGTAAGTAGAAGGTATGGTGCCATAATCTGTTCTTTCAGATTGGCAAATGACAGTGTGAGCTCAAAATCGTTATAAGGGAACTCGGTTATCATTCCTTCGTTTTTCATTTCGGTTTGTGTAATAATTACGTCCTAGTTTTAGGACTCGAACTTGTACCGTAAAACCTCTATATTTGGACATCCTTGTATATTAGAACCTCATTGCGTTGGACATAATTTCTTGGAACCAAACTCCTATGTTTTTACCTGTCCAATAGACCCTGTGTGCCGGACACCCACTATGGTTCTATCTTGGACAATTCTTTAGTTCTATTGCGTGTACCTGCTAGGGTTAAGTGATGTTCAACCCTATATTAGAGATCCATGAAGATGTTCCTGCTAGCACTCCAGAAGTGCTGGATAAGGTTTTATCAACCGATGACAAGAATGAAGAAATATCTTCAGATGCATATGATGCTGTTTCTGTTCCTGAAAATCGTCACACCCATCAACGAGCTCTTGAGTGCATTAAGGAATTGGAGAACTATGCATTTGCACATGGTCAGCCACAAATGATTGAACTTTTATTTGACTTGAACGAGATATTGAGAACCAGTGGGCATTGTCAAAAATTACAAATACCAAGCAGTGACTTTTAATTGGTAATTGGTCAATACACATGTACTGTATTTCAGCTGAATGTGATTTAACGTGTATAGAACTGTAACACAGTACATATGTTAGCTGTTGTACAATTTTCCTCCACTCATTTCTTTTCCATTGAATGCCCCCACCCCCTCGTCATCATTAATTTCTTATTTTTATTTGATAACTGGGCCAAATGCGACGTATGATCAGCCATATATTGTAATATTCAATAAAATTTAATAAAATGGATCATGAGGCACCAAATAAATCGCAAACAATAGTCTACAGTATTGCAACGTAGTTATCGTAGGTTGGGCCAGCGGGTCTGTCTTCAGCGCCGGCCGACTGGTTGGTTGTAGAGATAAGCGGAGAGAGGAGCGCTCTCCCCCGGCGTAAATTTTAGAAGCAATATGGAGATAATTCAAGGCATTTTTAATGTTTCTTTCCCCCTCCTCCAATGCACTCTTTGCAACTATGTATTGGCGAACTTGCTCGCGACAGTGAGTTTTGTTTTGTGTTGATGCGACACAAAGTGCTGATTACTCAGTTGTGTTTTATGAATAAAATTACATATTGTACAATGAGACTGCTCAGTATGTGATAGAAAATAAGTCCTGTGTTCGACTCACCAGTGAACTGAACTAATGCACGTTAGTGAAGTGACAGTGAAAACTAAACAAAGTCACAATACCATAGTGTTTATGCTAGGATATCGTAATTCTAATTGCGGGATTTATTTTTCTAAAACTTCGCATATCTTAATGTCTATAACAACCTGTGAATTCATTCGCATTTCGTTTCCATGTCGCCTCTGGCCGGCTTCATTATCAAAAGCATACTGAAAATTTCCACTAGTCCTACTTTCCTGAGCGAGTAACAACGAGAGAGATGATGATGGAAAACATCGGATCTCTCTCGGTAAGGGAAACTTCAGGACGGGTAATATGAATCTGGTTGAGCTTGTTCACCTGTTGCTTGGCAGGTCCTAAATAGCACGCGATACGCTGGTAATTACAACACGATGGGCCACGTCTAGCAGCAACCTTACAATAACCGGATTTCATCAATATGTAGCATGTTCTTCTACTGCTTAACGTAACGCTGACACTGCTTTATGTTGAAATCTAATAATCGGCCAACAATGCGTAGGAGAAACCAATAACACCCTCTGCCACGCGGTTGGACACAATCGGGATTCGAAACTCCGGCCTGCAGCATTTTTCTTACACACCTTTATTGATATTATTAATATTATTATTTATTTCATGACATTCGAGATTTTTGCCACTTCCGCTATACATTGGTTAATTTATAGAACTAGTGAGATATGAGTATAATTACCTTTCGAATGTGGTTTGCAAAAATGAGGCGTAAGCCGAGTTCTGTAATCACATGAGAGCGATAATTATGCCCATCCCACTAGTTGCATATAATATTTTTTAGCCAGCATGATCTAAAAATAGAACTTCTAACACAGTGGGATAATCTTCCATGTAACCAACTTTGGTTTCAAGTCCAATTACTCTTTGTATTTGCACATGTTTAATACTCGACTTTGTTTGATCAATACTTATACTTTTTCTCAAATGGGATTTCGTTCGTTTTTTTTATGACCTGGTAATACAAAGAGAATGGAGTGCTCCACATAGCAACCAGCTCTTAAAATATTTGACTATCGCTTAAAGCCTGCCATATTCCCCTTACATCTACAAGAAAATTAGCAATAAGATCGTTTCTGCAAATGTTTATCTGGATTAATATGACATAGATGGAGTATAAGCGTTTGTAAACATTATTTGTAAAGAGTAGATGTCATGTGAGTGCAACACACCAGATTTTCATCTTCTTTCCTGAAAACTGGCACGAAAATAATTTATCTTAAAATTGTGTATTTCCGCTTTTACGCTTTGCTTTACTAATATTAGTGAAGTAATTAGTAAACTTAATTAATCAGGAAATATAATAAATCTGCGCTGTTACCAGCGGTTGCGGTATTGATAGTTTTGTTGATAAGTTTTGATAGTTGTGAGGATTTGGTATTTTTACTTTCCCTACTACATATAGTAAGTAGGGGAAGTGTTGTATTCCACCCAAAAATTCGATACCGAGATTTCACCGGAAATACATGTTTTGGGACTCCCTGAATCCAAAAAAAGCATTTTTGGAAACATGTCCGTGTGTGTGTGTGTGTGTGTGTGTGTGTGTCTGTCTGTGTGTCTGAACAGCATAACTCAGAAACGAACAGTCGGATAAACACCAAACTTGGTATTTAGGTTCAATATCTTCCAGAGATGCGACACGAAGGTTTTCAAGAAAATCACCCCACCCCAGACTACCCTTTACATGGAACATTTTTCGAAAATTTTAATTTTCTCAAAACTGGCTCTAACGATTTTAATTAAAATATCATATGTTTACGATATTGTCATGAGAAATGAAATGTATATCTCGAATTTTCTGGGAATGTCTCCAAAAGTATTCTTCATTGTGTACGACTTTTGCATAACTGGTAAACCATAAGAGATAGACAAAATTTTACTACACAGAAAATGTAGATCGCGTTAAAGTACACAATTTATGTCATATACGTTTCTTTTGTTGAGTGAACCATTTTCGAGATATTGCTTGTTATTCCCTTAAATTTTCAAATACTTACACTTTTTCTCAAATTCGTTATTCATTTTGTTTTTTCCTGGTAATGCAAAGAGAATGGAGTACTCCACATAGCAACCAGCTCTTAAAATATTCGACTATCGCTTAAAGCCTAGGAATTCCCCCTGCATCTACAAGAAAATTAGCAATAAGATTAACATCTCGATATCTCGATTAACATGAAGCATATGGAGAATAAGCGTTTGTAAAAATAGTTTGTACAAGAGTAGAGAAACTCATGGGAGTGTAACACATCAGATATTTTTTGTAGTAAACATGGCTAATGGATAAATAGCCATGGTTACCAGTTTTGTATGTTGCGAGCTTCCAGTAACCGTAATAATGCAAAAGGGCCCAAACAAATCTATATACTGTTTGATCTTCAATAACTTCGTAATGAATCAAGATGCAGGTCTGAAATTTTGTGAAGGTGTGCATCAAAAGTGGAAGGTGTACATCCCGAGATTGAGGAGTGCAATGAATGAGGATGACCCAGAGCGTTGAATTGAGTACTGTCTGTGGTTCGAAAACATATTGCGTGATGATGGAGCTTCTGCAGACAATATTGTCTGGTCGAATGAGGCACAGTTCAAATTGAAAGGTAACGTAAGCCAATACAATTGCGTGTTCTGGAGCCTTGGACAAAGTCGTCGGTTTACCGAGACTTAAAAGTGTTGTCCTCTCGCGGATTGATGTATCATTCTTCTTTGAAGGAACAATTACCGGCACGGTTTATCTGAAAAGCGACAAACATACTTTACCTGCGATCTGAGAGCTGTATGGGAACAACGGGTTTAATCTGCAACAAGATGGTGCCCCAGCTCGCTCCTATCAAGACGTCAGAGAGTACCTAAAATGAAACTTCCTGGGCGATGGATAGGCTATAGAGGCGCTGTCGAATATCGGGTGTGGTTCTCTGGGCGATGGGTAGGCTTAAGAGTAGGCACTGTCGAATATCCAGTGTGGTTCTCTGGGCGATGGGTAGGCTGAAGAGTAGGCACTGTCGAATATGCAGTGTGGTCTCTGGGCGATGGATAGGCTGATGAGTAGGCACTGTCGAATATCCAGTATGGTTCTCTGGGCGATGGGTAGGCTGAAGAGTAGGCACTGTCGAATATCCAGTGTGGTTCTCTGGGCGTTGGGTAGGCTGAAGAGTAGGCACTGTCGAATATCCAGTGTGGTTCTCTGGGCGATGGGTAGGCTGAAGAGTAGGCGCTGTCGAATATCCAGTGTGGTTCTCTGGGCGATGGGTAGGCTGAAGAGTAGGCGCTGTCGAATATCCAGTGTGGTTCCCTGGGCGATGGATAGGCTGAAAAGGCGCTGTCGAATATCCAGTGTGGTTCCCTGGGCGATGAATAGGCTGAAAAGGCGCTGTCGAATATCCAGTGTGGTTCCCTGGGCGATGGATAGGCTGAAAAGGCGCTGTCGAATATCCAGTGTGGTTCCCTGGGCGATGAATAGGCTGAAAAGGCGCTGTCGAATATCCAGTGTGGTTCCCTGGGAGATGAATAGGCTGAAAAGGCGCTGTCGAATATCCAGTGTGGTTCCCTGGGCGATGGATAGGCTGAAAAGGCGCTGTCGAATATCCAGTGTGGTTCCCAGACCTAATACCTCTCCTTACCTTTCCGGGATCCTAAAGGACGTGTTTTGGGCAAAGCCACACACACACACACACACACACACACACACACACACACACTGGCTGCATTATACGAAAACATTGAATTATCATGTGCAGCGATTCCACTGGACATGTAACGCGAGGTGGTGTGAGACACTGTTTGCCATTGACATTGACTGTATTTGACTGCTGATGGTGCAGTCGAACACAAGTGATTTTAGTAAGTTGAACATTAAGCTAAAACTTCAAATTTGAGCCTTGTATTTCAACTTATTACAAAGTTATTGATGATCAAACAGTGTGTACAATATTTTAAACTTTGCGTTGCTTACTTCACAGATAAGTTTTCTCTGCGGAGATATCAATATAACGCTATACGAGGCCAGTAACACTATTTTTGTGCGAAATAACACCGAAAGTAAATCGCACTTTTATATCGAAATGTAATATTTTTATTCATCTACAAATAGGTCCCTATTCATAGGTTGAAGTATAGAGGCTGTATACGTAGAATTTACTCTTATACAACGAAAGAACGCAGGCTTGGACCTTGTTCCCTTCGCTACACAGTATTCAGGGAATTCAAGTTTTCGTTTCCTGCTGGCGTATGGCTTCATACGGACGGGAGCGCTATCTCGCTTTCGCTGTCCTTGTGTGAACCGCTTCACCCCCATTATCTGCTTAGCGTCCTCTGTTTCGGGCGAAGTCATTTTTGATAACGCTTTGTATTTTAATTAATACAGAGCCGTCGTTTTATGGCGCGGCTTTGATCGCGTGTAAGCGTGCTTCTTGCGCTGTCTGCTACATCGGGGGATTTTTCTTTCTAAAACTCCCGTGTTACAAACTCATGAGTAATAGTAATATGCACTATAATGAGCAATAACCTTATTATAAGTGGTGTCCATCTGTATTAAAACATTTATTGTCGTTACGAGGTTGTAATTCATTAACAATAATCACTCTGTAGGGTTACAATTTTAAACGTTGAGCAACTGTATGAACAGAGGTTTTTGAAACACCTACTTGCTGTGCAACACGCTTAGAGATTTCTTTGGAGAGCGTTCAAATGATGCACCAATTTCGTCAGTTTTTTTCGCTTCTTAGGCTTAGCGATCGGTTGTTCTAAACTTATTAATCAGACATTTGACAGTATTGCAACCTGGAGCTGCAATACCAGGAAATTTCTCCTGAAATTGTCTACACAACTGTCTACATGATTCGGTTTTTACGTATGAGAGCAGTCCCAGTAGTACCTGACCTGATGTATATATAGCGGTTGTTGCTTCAAACAAATGACTATGGTAGAAGGTACCACCCTTATAAAGCTTAAGTTTGTAGTTTGACGATGCTACGTTGTTTAGTAATTGTTTGGCAGCCATTATTAGTGAACGCTCTCAGCGAATTTGTAAACATGGATAAAACTGGCCATCGTTATGTGATACAATGCTTTCATTTGAAAGGTCTTAGTCCAACTTATATTAAAGCTGAGCTATATTCTACTCTGGGGGAGTCTGCTCCTTCGTTTATAACAGTAAAGTATTGGGTGGCAGAGTTTAAGCGAGACCGTACGAGCTGCCAAGACGAACATCGCAGTGATCGACCAAATGAGGTGACCACGCCAGAAATTGTCAAGAAAATCCACATAATGGTATTGGATGACCGCCGACTGAAAGTGTGCGACCTAGCAGACATCATATACATTTCAAAAAGTGTTGTACATCGAACACTAACTGAAAGACATGAGAAAGCTGTGCGCAAGATGGGTGCCGCGTTTACTCACAATGGGACAAAAGCAGGGTCGTGAGGATGTTTCACTCGAGTGTTTGGCGATGTTTCGCTGCATTAAAGCCGAGTTTTTGCTTCGATTCATAACCATGGACGAAACATGGGTCCATCACTTCACATCTGAGACGAAGGAATAGACAAAACAGTGGATTGAAAGGGGAGAATCGGTTCCAAAGAAGGCGAAGACAGTTCCATCTGCAGGCAAGGTCATCGCGTCAGTTTTTTGGGATGCGCGTGGGATAATTGTCATTAATTATCTTCAAAAAGTAAAAGTAATCCATGAGGAGTATTAAGCGAACTTATTGCAGCGTTTGAATGATGAAATCAAGCAAAAACGGTCACATTTAGCGAAAAAGGAAGATTTGTTTCAACAACATAATGCACCAATTCACACATCCATTATCGCCATGGCCAGAATCAATGAGTAAAGTTCAAATTACTTCCTCATGCACCCTATTCGCCAGATTTAGCCCCCTCTGATTATTTTCTGTTTCAAGAAATGGCGTGGTGGTAAAAGATTTGCCAACAATGAAGAGGTGATGTCTGTAGTTGATGGCTATTTTGCAGAACTTGACGGTTCTCACTATAAACAGGGTATCGAAGCTATTGAACATCGCTGGGAAAAGTGTATCGAGCTGAAAGAAGGTTATATAGAGAAATAAAGATGTTTTTTCCCCAAAATGTTTGTTTTCTTTGTTAGGTCGGGTACTTCTGGGACAGCCCTCGTAGTTTGCATGCTGAAGTGTTCACAAAATAAGCGCCATGTTGTTTGCTTAAATACTTAGGCTTTCATTCCAATACGTTATTACTAGAGCTGCGACATCGGAGTCGTTATGTGGAGGAAAGCGTATAGAATAGGAAGGTAAGGGTGTAGCGATAAGGGCTGACTTTAACCGCGCGCAGTACAGTCTATACAAGAAGAATTACGCATGTCTCGCTAACATTTACTTTATTTCTGCAATACTATTTATAACATATAACTGGAATGTCTTTAGTAAATCACCAATGCAAAACGCTACGTCACAATGTGCACATGGGCAAGATTCTGTGTCAATTTATTGCAATGAATTGCAACCCGCAACTTTGTATACTGTAATTTATATAAGGGAATATCGGTAGAAATAAATGCCGCGCACAGTTCATTAAACGTGTGATTTGATGGAGGTGACCCTTGCTGTAGCAGTTTATCTGCACATTTTGCAATACAACACTTACGTGTTTCTGTGTTGACGTGTTTTAGCACATTATCTACCATACGCAGAAGCAATTGTGCTATTGCACGGTTTGCAATAAAGGTTTT
The DNA here is from genome assembly GCA_030765065.1 of Deroplatys truncata. Lineage (NCBI taxonomy): Eukaryota > Metazoa > Arthropoda > Insecta > Mantodea > Mantidae > Deroplatys > Deroplatys truncata. Next base: position 236,412,642 of record CM060984.1, on the reverse strand, counting down.
CATTCATAATACAGAAAACGTTACGTTTTCCTCATACTCCAATGTATAGTTTTGCAACGTTGTTGAGTTTCTTACCCTTTCATTTCGTTTGCATGAACACTTGACTCTATTGTACACGTAACCCTCTCGTTGTCGACTACAGGACAACTCTAAACAAACGTAACGACTCCGATGTTGCACCCCTGTTTATTACTGTACTACCTGTTTACCAGACGTTACAAGGACAGCTGTTTAAATTCGAATCCCGATTTAATTTCACATACTTACCCCCCATTCTTTGTAAAATTATTATACAATGATCTAGAGATTTTTTTAATGGGTTATCATCCTTTACCCCTTATAATTGCAATTCCGTACAGCCCCAGCTGTTAATAATAACGGATAAAACATGTCCTGATTTCACGCAAAAGGATGTGAAATATCGGCAGAACCTCTGACTTCCTTAACTCCCTTCCGACAGTCTTCCAAGTTCTGGAATAGCATATAAGCTGCCCAGCCATCTTTTGGAGGTGGAACAATCATCGATCCGAATGGTTCAGTAATGTTTTAGATAATCACAGAGGTGAAATTTTAAATCTTTGTATCTTCTCATTGGTCCCATAGTTATTTAATAACATAAAAGCTAGTTTTCAAATAATAAAGAAACCCTTAAGGACGAAATAGAGGTGAAGTTTGTGAATATGAAGATAACTCACTCCCAGGTCCCCAAGTTAGCCAACCGCTTTGGAAAAGACATACCTACTCTGCGATCACCGAGAAAAATAATTTTATCAGTTGTTAATTGTAAAATATTTCATGTTACCTGGACATAATTTTTTCTCATACAATTATTTGGCCAACGCTGTTTACTACTTATGCAAGGAAAATAAAGCAAAAGTTTGACATGAGGGTTATTAAAATATTTTGTTATTATATAAGCAGATTCGATTCTCATTTATTTTGCTTTGTCTTCTGTTTTCTCAGCTGCTAAATCGTGCTTAGCATGAAATATCAGCGGCATTTGTCTTATTTTACATGCATTTTCTGTGGAGTGAGGCAGTGTTTTTAACACTTAAATGATTTCAGTCAAATTATATAATACGTAAATTCAATAACAGCACGCCTTGAAGCAATATGTGTATGTAATAATTTGTAAAATGTATGTAATAGTCATTGCATATGCTTATATTATTGTATACATGTTCTATAATGTTATATGAATGTATTACGTAATTTAATAATGTAGGAGCTGTGAGAAAGTTAAAAGTTGCTAACAATGAGGTAACCTTGAGGCAATAATGAGTAAGGAAGTTTAAATGCTACTAGTCATTATTGGAGCAACAATAATGTAAAATTTGAGACAGTTTAAAAATAGCCAATCAACAACCAGAAAAAAGCTTTAGTTAAATGCAGGTATTCTATTGGAGTAGGATTAGCCAATCAGAGACTTGAAATACTGAAATTTACAAGTTTGGTTGAAATCAATTCAGCTGCCTCCAAACAGTGCTCATAACCAGACGTGTTGCCTGCAGACAGTGCTCATAACTGGATGCGTTGGTTGTGTGTCCTCGAGAGATTTAATATGTATTCGTGTAAGACGAAAAATAAGCTTACGTGTTAAAAAGTGTAATTAATTAATGAATTAATTAAAGAAACTCACAGCTCTCTATATCAGTGAACTGTTATTTGGATCGTATCAAGTATTAATAAAAGGAGTGAAATAAAAATTATAATCTGTGTAAGCCTACATTCCTAGTCGCATCACAAACCCTGCCCAAGAGAAACGTGTCTCTAACAAATACTGACGTAGCCGAGGCAAACATAAATATATAATATTTAAAGAAACAGTCAAATTACAAAGTTAATATTTTTTTTTAAACTTGGGGCAAAGGCCACCCGAAAGTACATTTGGGGCGAAGGCTACCGGAAACTGTTTACTATACGTGCGTTTGCAACTACTATAAGTTCGGCTCCCCAACAGTTGAAATATAATACAACTCCTTCAATACAAACTACTTCAAATTGACGCCCAAAGCGTGGTGCTAATAAATAACATAACAAAACATCTTCTCAAATTGACATCCATACGTGGAGCTAATAAAACATCTTCAGGAGTAACAACTATTTTCTACTTCATGGGAATCTCAAAGAAAAGTTAAAGCCTTTTTCGCAAGTAGTTCTTTTATAACTGCAATATTTTCGTACAGAACCCTTGTAAATCTTTTTTGGTCTTTTAGTAATTTATGAATTGAAATTATAAGGTGTTTTATAGCCAATGTACGTTAGAAAGATTAAGACTTCTCAATCGTGAAAGAATTATAAAAATCGAATGGGTTGTTTTTTTTTATATTACCGTACCTGCTTGCGCCCACATGCATGCATACAAACAAACTTTTCTGTTTATAGCATTACAAGTTTATATTTGGAAGGACAGACGGGGTGAGTTAAGTGCTGACATAGTACCGCAATGCTTCTTAAATATGAAATGTGCAGTTATGGATGAGATGGGAACAACCGATAGTGTCGGAGCAGAAAATGTAGCATGGGATTCCTTCGACGCTGGAAAGAGATACACACAGCCAGTACGCCCTTGTCCATCTGAGTAGCCGCAGCAACATTGATCAAATTCGTAGTGGTGTGGCGTGTGAAATTTATGCTGATTACAAAACCCTTTCAGGTGCAGCTGATGCATCTGCTGCGTAAAACTAGAGCGTAGGATTCTACTGCTCAATGTGATTTAGATACGATCTTGCACACCCTAAAACGGGGAATACGTAAACAGCAACTTACGCAACCGCACCTAACAGCTACAGCATATTGAGACTGTACAATATCTCCAAAACTAAGCGCTGTAGAAAGAATGCCTTTAATAAAAGCTACTTTATATTATGGGGGAAAAGTAAATGCCATTAGTCGTGTTTTGTTTAGAGGACGTTATGGTAGTCATTTTAGGGCCAATTTTTTTTTTAAATGAGAATCTACAATTAGGGCCAAATTAAATTGACATAAACACAAGAGATTGAACTCTTGTTATTTAATCGAAGCATTCACAGTATGTGCTACGTAACGCAGAATATTGCAAACTCCAAACTTTATACTTGCGTTACGTGCATAGAAGAACAATTATTTACCTCTTTATCCATGTATTACCAGCTTCTAAACAGTACATGATCGTGATGCGAGAGCCCTTTTAAATGCTGATCTGTTATTTGCTTGGTTCGACACCCTTCATATCCTATTTATTTGTAAAGACTAGATGATTTTCATTTTGGATAATATTGGTCGTGTTATCCAATTTTAAAGTTTCCCTATACTCGGAAGATCTCGCAGGCCATACGTATCAAGTTGTTGCGTTACGCTTACGGCTGCTTTGTGAATGGTCTTACCTCACGCCTGCGCTTATGCTGCGTTACGTTAACGTTACGTCTTCATTGATAATGGGGCATTGAACTAGATGGACTGCGCAGCGGCCTTACCGCACTCGCCTTCTGATTTGCATAATTAAACAAACATCCGTCAGGTAAGGTCGACGTGGATCACGACAAAACTGTAAACAATATACTTGCCTGGCCCAAATGCGTTTCATGTTAAAAATAATCTTGATTGCGAACACGTTTATTGTATCTCCCTTTCGCATAAGGTTTTTCTTTGGTCAACATACGATGTCATTGAATTCGTTTTTGTCAAAAAAAAATCCTATACACTTTACTCCCAGGTATTTAAATTCCCCTGTGTGTTTAATTATCCCCATTTCGTCTTCCAGTACCAAATCTTGATGAACATCTCCAATAGCCATGTTTACTTTTAGGCCCAATTTATTGTTATTCTTGAATCAATTTCCTTGTACGTTATTCTACGTCTCCATACTCTTGAGCCAGAATTAACTGATAATCCGCATATAGCAAGGAGTATATTTGAGTCATCATCTATTGGAATTTCCATATTTTTACTTACTCTACAAGTAGGGGAAGTATTGTACTCCACCCAAAAATTCGATACCGAGATTTCACCGGAAATACATGTTTTGAGGCCCCCTGAATCCAAAAAAGAGAGCATTTTTGGAAACATGTCCCTGTGTGTGTGTGTGTGTGTGTGTGTGAACAGCATAACTCAGAAACGAACAGTCGGATAAACACCAAACTTGGTATTTAGGTTCAGTATCTTCCAGAGATGCGACACGAAGGTTTTCAAGAAAATCCCCTCACCCCAGATTACCCTTTACATGGAACATTTTTCGAAAAGTTTAATTTTTCTCAAAAACGGCTCTAACGATTTTGAGTAACATATCATATGTTTAAGATATTTTCATGACAAATAAAATGTATATCTTGAATTTTCTGGGAATGTCTCCAAAAATATTCTCCATTGTGAACGACTTTTGCATAACTGGTAAACCATAAGAGATAGACAAAATTTCACTACACAAAAAATGTAGATCGCGTTAAAAAACACAACTTATGTCATATACATTTTTTTGTTGAGTGAACCATTTTCGAGATATTGCTTGTTATTCCCTTAAATTTTTAAATACTTATTTTCTAAAATGGGAATTCGTTATTCATTTTTTTGTCTTGGATATGCACAGAGTTATAATCTGTGACAAAGGGAATGGTGCTGCACCTAGCAACCAGCTATTAAGAGATATGTATGTGCTTAAAGGCTACTGATTTTCTATATTGCCCTTGTAAATATATTTTCCCCTTACATCTACAAGAAAATTAGCAATAAGATAGACTCTGCAAATGTTTATCTCGATTAACAAGAAGTAGATGGAGAATAAGCGTTTGTAAAAATAGTTTGTACAAGAGTAGAGAAAGTCATGTGAGTGTAACACATCAGATTTTTTTTGTCTTGGATATGCAAAGAGTATTAATCTGTGTCAAAGGGAATGGTGCTGCACCTAGCAACGAGCTATTAAGAGATATGTATGTGCTTAAAGGCTACTGTATTTCTATATTGCCCTTGTAAATATATATTCCCCTTACATCTACAAGAAACTTAGCAATAAGATAGAGTCTGAAAATGTTTATCTCGATTAACATGAAGTAGATGGAGAATAAGCGTTTGTAAAAATAGTTTGTACAAGAGTAGAGAAAGTCATGTGAGTGTAACACAGAATTTTTTTTGTCCTGGTAATGCAAAGAAAATGGAAAACTCCACGTAGCAACCAGCTCTTAAAATATTTGACTATCGCTTAAAGCCTACCATATTCCCCTTGCATCTACAAGAAAATTAGCAATAAGATTAACATCTCGATTAACATGAAGCATATGGAGAATAAGCATTTGTAAAAATAGTTTGTACAAGATTAGAGAAAGTCATGTGAGTGTAACACATCAGATTTTTAAAATATGTTAATTTTTGGTGTTTATCGTGCAAATAAAGACGTTTGCGAGAAAACAAGAAATATGTGAAAATTCGCTAAAAAAAATACAGATTTAAATCGCCTACATTTATTGTGAAACATATAGATACCTTTAGTCGAAGTTGCCAAACATAATATATATAATAGATGACTCCTCTTTCCGTATCTTACATAAAGAAAATATTGTCCCATTTGAAAGGATTTCAAAGAAAATGTTTTGCTCATTAATTCGTTGGACTATCGACAAATTATTCCCATTTTAGTGGAACCCCACTGTGGAACAGTGGAAAGCGAGTTTAAGGAGGACTTAAGAGGTTGAATGTTAAATATTTAGTTTTATAATGCAGATTGAAGCACTTCACCGAAGATTCGCATAACAGGTTTTACGTACACTCGCTTGGATTCGTGAAATTAGTTTGATATCACCTAGTTTAATGATAAGTCACTGAGTAATGCTCTCTCTTCCCCTCACTAAGATTAGGCTCTTATCAGCGTTGCCACATGTTTCGGGATAACGGATGATTTTCTGAGAACTTTCAAAGAGGCAGTAGACTACTTTGTCCCCCCCCCATTAACTTCTGTTATCATCAGCCCTTCAGTAATGTATGAATTGAAGTTATGAAGCGTATTATAGCCTACGTCCGTCAGAAAGAATAGGGTTTTTCAGTGGCGAAAGGATTATTGAATGTGGCTGAGCCCTCAGGGGATCACCTTGGTGAGTACGGGAGTGGCGACCCCGAGGTACCTGAGCCACCCAAAGTCTGGAAGTATAACCAGTCCACCCTCTCTCCTGGGGTCAGAAATAAGGAGACCTGATCCTCCAGGTTGGGGGTTAATCATGGGGCTCTCAACCCCACTTGTGAAAACCTTGTTAAGGTTTGTTGTTGGCGACTTGGAATGTTCAAACTAATGTTATGACCTGGAAAAATGAAAGAAGTTGCAAATAACTCTTAAAGGTATTGGCTGGACAGTAGTGTTGCAAGAAAAAAGTTGTAGTGGAAAAGGAAGAACAGATAAACAGGATTACACATTGTATTGTGGATCAACTGATCCTGGACTATACAAGATAGGATTTATTATCGCAAAGGGAATAAAGAAGAGCCTAATAGAGTTGGAGCCAGTTAATGAAGGATTGTGTAAAATAGACTTAAGGTCCAATTTCGAAATGTGACTATACTTTGTGTCCGCATCTATGGAGGAAAGGACGAGTTCACAGGGAAGAGTTTTCGTGAGAGTTTGGTGAAGGAGTTTAAGGATACGTTGATGTTCTTGGGTGATTATGGTGCTGGAGTGGCGGGGAGGCAAGTGTTACATGAACTAGGTGACAAGGTTGGTGCCTTGCATGGACAGTTTGTGATTGGAATTAATTTGATTATTAAGCAAGGAAGTTTCTCGTGTGTTATTGTTTTTTATAACTGTGTGGAATTGCATTGTACGTTTACATTTGCTCAGGGTTAGTTCTTATTTGCCATATTCTGTGAAATTTCTATTGCTTAATTTTTGAATTTGCTGATTTACTATTTCTATTTTTGTAATCCTGGTGTTTCTCTCTGTGAATGCTCTGACTGTATTGGTTTTGTACCAGAATGTGATTATCTATATAACCTGTGGCGGGAAACGGTCGTTGGGCGACTTTTGTAGCGAGAAATCGATGATCCTTGGGTCGTTGTTGCCTGTTGCAGTGTTCCTCTTCCTCGGCTATTGGTGCTCGTCGGTTGTTGAGTATTCAGTTCCTAGCTACATTTAATTATTGAATCTCAGGTTCTAGTGGGTGAGGCAAGTTAAAAATACACTGCGAGTTTCCCTTAATCAATGAAGTTTATTTCACACTTTGAATAGTTATGAGCGGCTAGCTTTTACCATTATTATAATAGTAATCCCACCACTTTAAGTTAGTCAGGAGCCTAGCTATATTCACACGCATCCCACCCTTGTGCACCCACTGCATCTGTAGCACCTCGTGTTGACGTGACTTCTCGATGAGTTAGATTCAGAATAAGAGCGGGCTCTGAGGCTTTGTCTGACCTTATATACGGACGCCCAGTGGCGCTCCTCTCCGCGTTTGAAAATGTAACGACGTTTCCTATTGGCCCTCGGGCAGCGTTACCATGACATGTATGAGAATGTGTGGGTTCAGATCCGTGCGCTTGGGCGCCATGATATAGCGTGGTACCGCTCGGTGACAGGTACGGTCTTAATGATTTCTTGGAATTCTGCTAGCTCGCCCGTGTCTTACAATCAGATGTGTACAAATGTTAGGTGTTGAATATTTTAACATGTTAGTGAATTAAATTATTGCTGTACAATTCTTATATGTATGGTTCCCCTTTCATATGTATAATTCCTCTATATATGTATAATATATCCCCTTTCAAACCAGAGCTGCTTCTGTAATCTGAGTTGACTCGTGTTTGTTTTGTTTTTATTGTATTGATGTACTGACTTGAATAAATTTATAACCAGAGGGTGGCGCTGATGACCGCCGCAGTTTTGCGCCACTCAAACCGCTATTACTGCTATTGCTACTACTAAAAGTGGTTGAGTGTTTTTTAAACTAACACACACACACACACACACACATATATATATATATGTATATATATAAAGTTTCTGTCTGTATAATATTAGTAGGTATAGATTAGACTAATCGAGTAATTTAGTTTTGGATAATTCACAGATCGGTCCCCGTAAATGAATAAAGGAGTGGGCATATTTCGGCCCACTTATGAATGTAAAACGGTTCAGTTTTGTCGCTATTTTCTTGTAATAGTGCTTCAAGCTTTTTAAATATTGATTAGATCGCGCACATATGTATTTAGACTTGTTAGAAAAATCCATGGCTTGCCCTAAGCTAAGTGAAGGTAATCCTCGAGACTGCCGATGCGCTTCACACCCTCTCCAAAAAAGACGACATTCTCTTCTCCCTAGCTGATGCCGGGCAAGTGCTCTTGTGAGAAGACAAGGACCTTCACGTTCTCTCTAAAGCCTTGAAGCGAGCGGCCCGTGCTATTGTTCCTGACAAAAGCTAAGTTTGCTTAACTGAACGCTAGACTGGTCATCATGCGATATCGCTCGACCGTTTCGCATTTATTCACCAAATTAATTTGTGTGGTGGGTGTTTCCCAACTTCTGCTGCGACTCTAATCTCGTCTCTGCTTGCATTTCTTTGACCACGTCGAACAGGAACCTACCTTAAAGTTCCGCACTATCTTAATATCTTTTTTTCTTTTACAGCTGGGACCGAAACTAGAACTTTAAACACAAGACACTCACGAATTAAAAGATGTATTTTAACGCGCTCGTGCGACAAAATTGTAAAAGATGTACTTTATCGCACTGGTGCGATAAAATTGTAAAAGATGTACTTTATTGCACTGGTGCCACAAAATTGTAAAAGGTGTACTTTATCGCACTGGTGCGACAAAATTGTAAAAGGTGTACTTTATTGCACTGGTGCGACAAAATTGTAAAAGGTGTACTTTATTGCACTGGTGCGATAAAATTGTAAAAGGTGTACTTTATTGCACTGGTGCGACAAAATTGTAAAAGGTGTACTTTATTGCACTGGTGCGATAAAATTGTAAAAGGTGTACTTTATTGCACTGGTGCGACAAAATTGTAAAAGGTGTACTTTATTGCACTGGTGCGATAAAATTGTAAAAGGTGTACTTTATTGCACTGGTGCGACAAAATTGTAAAAGATGTACTTTATTGCACTGGTGCGACAAAATTGTAAAAGATGTATTTTATCGCACTGGTGCGATAACATTTTTATGCCACTAAAAGAGACCGACTTCGATTTCAAGTCCAGTCACATAGCAATTATCCTTTGCATTTGCACGTGTTTAACAATTCGACTTAATTTGATATAGCCTTTACATTTTGCTAGGTTTATTTACATAATTTCTGATGACGGTCGCATTATCTGTTCACAATTAACATCGTCACACTTGAATTTATCTCAAAGCTTTGTCCAGTTAACCTGTTCCTTGTGTTGGCATCATATGCGCTTTCTTTGATCTGAATCGTTATTCTTTTATCTGTGACCTGAATAATCGATAAAATAGCGGCAGGTAGGAATATGGATGAAATTGAATTCCAAGAGCCGGAGGAAATTCTGGAAATTGCCGAAGGGCAACATGGAATTGCTTGACTTGTGTAAGGTAAGCACTGCTAGCGGATCAACAAAACATGTGCATTACCGCTGTACACTTCTGTTGATCTCAGTTTAGGCGCCATTTCTCTTAGTTGCGTATAGCCTAGAATCAATATAGTATTAGTTTATTGTTATTTTACAAATTTCAGGGCTGTCTAGGAAAAAAGTGTTTGCCACACATGTTAAAATGGGCGCGCAGAAACTGCACATTTTGATCCGGAAACTGCACACCATTTTTTGAGGGTCCCATTGATCCTGTCCGGATACTGCACACTTATAAAAATGTGGGATTTTCATTGGTTAAGCTAAAATTTAATTAGATCAACTTACAAATGGTGTATAGTGATTCTGTAACCTTGTGTGGCCGGAGTGGTACAGCAGCCTGCTACCTCAGGGGTTGCTGAATACTACCACTTACTTTGTTGGCAAACGTAAATGGCCGTTTTCTTCCTTGGTGTACTTTGCAGGGTAGCTGTAGGCTATTAGAAGCGAATGCAGTCGCCCACGTTATGATGCCGTTGAATTTAAAGATGCTGGTAAAAACCAGTTGACATTTTTTTAAAATCCTGCACTTTCAATGTCTGTCACTAAACGAAAATTCACTACTTGTCAATACCACTGAAGTGGGAAACGTATTTCGCAAACTGCATACAAGATACAAAGAGCTCTATAATTGGATTCTCCGCTTAATGTTTCTTTTGCATTTGGCTGACTTCATATTAAAGCTTCTCTTAAGTCCTTCCTACATTGCTTTGCAATTCAGTATATGTCTCAGTTTGTATACACATTAAGTTGATTGACGAATTTATAAAAAGAAGGATGATTGTTGTAAAAAAGGTCAAGTGCTTGTGAAATGATTCACAGCCGTTTCTTGTGCGAGAGATAGATGCGGTCATGACTCGATCTCGGCTGCGTGGCGACAGGTTTGCGAACTAAAATAGCGCTCCATTTCAAGCGAAATGAAAATTATTTTGGTAAATATGTACATTTTCCATAAATGATCATAATGGAGACAAAGTTAAATTTGAGTTGTATTTATGGACACTCTTTAACTGCTTGCTCCTTAGCGTCCCATTCTATATTAGACGTGAAAGACCGGTAATTTTGCTCAGAGGCCTCAGGCTTGAGGTTCTTTTACGTGTCATAAATCTACGACACCGACTTTACTTCCCTTCCGAAGAAAGCCACGTTAAAGATTTTTACGCCCGAAAAATAGTCCATCGCCCTCCTCGAAGCCTTGACCTCGGGAACTATGAAGTAGTTGCAGCCCCACGTTTACTTTTCCGGTGGCTTTCGCCCCCACGCTTACAAATCAAGTTTCTATTTTAATGTCTATTTAAATATTATATATGTATGTATACCTCGGCTACGTCAGTAGTAATTTTCAGAGCACGTATCTCTTAGCAGGGCTGGTACGGCTAAAGAACAAGGCTTACACAAATTATAATTGTATTGTACTTTGTTTATTAATCCTTCACAGGATTAAATAACACTTCACTGATATATCCTACTATAGAGCTGTGAGATTATTGTTAATTGCACTTTTAACAGGTAAAGTTTATATTATTCTCGCCGCAATGAACTTTTATGTCTCACACTGAACCTATACCGTACCGATCTGCATGGTTACACCTTCTTGTAGCGTCTCCCGCCTGAATCTGTACATTTCCCCTATTTCAAGTCTGATTGGCTAAGCCTACTCCATAGAATACTTTTATTTAACTTATCTAAGCTTTTTCTAGTTTTTGATTGACTATTTATAAACTGTTTTAAATATTACATTATTGTTCCAAGAATTATTAGTAGTATTATTAAATTTTCTAATTTATTGTTGTCTCAAGATTACTTCATTGTTAGCAACTTTCGGCTTCTATTCTCAAGCTCCTACATTGTTAAACTACGTAATACATTCACATAACATTATTATACATGTACATAATAATATAAACATAATACAATGACTGTAACAAACACTTTATATATTATACACATATTGCTTTAAGGCGGGCTGTTATTATATTTCATATCATATAATTAGAGTGATATCATTTAAGTGCTAAAAATACTGCCTCAACTAGAGGTACTCCTAGACCACAGAGGACGACATAATAAACAGAAAATCGTGTGCAGTTTCCATATGGCCAGAAACTGGGTACGAATTTTTGTTGTGCGGTTTATGACGCCCGGTTAAAATGATTTTGTTTTGCTCGTAGGATTGCTACTTTCAAACATTCCTTCTCGGAAAATAAAACCCTGCTTTTAACACTTGTATCTTAAGTAATTATTATGCAACTACTAGTGTTACGAAAGTGCACTATAGGTTGACCGTGTCCAGGCAACAAAAGCTAATCATTATATCGCTTGCTTTCAAAGGGTGTCCTATGTTTTATAAAGGTGTGTTTTACGTTTTATAAGAATAAAACCATTAACTTTCGTTTCCTGGAAACTATGTAGAAATAGACTGAATTGCAATTCTGAATATTTATTTATACGAGGCACATCATTTGACGAACTTACATTTTCTTCTTCGAAACATAGATAAAGCAATGTAGTGCACACGTTACAGCTAATCTTCAGTAACTCGTGGCTCTTAAAATATTAGATTAAAATTGGGCTTTTCTACACCCTGTGTGTGTGAGAAAGAGAGGGAGAGTGAATTTGTGGTGATAATGTAGAAAAATCTGGTGTTACATTCACATTTATTTCTCAAACCACTATCGTTTATCTTTATGCAGCTTGTAGCGATATTTCCACTTGGTTAAGAATGCATAAAAAGGAACTCTATAATAATTATAGTTTAAAAATGATTATTAATTAACTAACATTCAATTTGATAAATTTCCATAATTTTAAAGCAATAACATTAAAAACTATCAATTGAAAGCCCTTCAGAAGCTGTAAATATGTTTTAAGTTTCAATAATATTGTTAAATAAATAAAGGCGTAATTGCATAAAAAATGCAAGATTTAGGCAAAAATAAGAGTAGCTTCGTTTTAGACTGTCCATTATGTTTTCCGAGCGTGGGGCCATAAACATCGAAACCTTCTTTTGTACTTCGTGGGGATGAGGCAAGTTTTAAGACTAAACAGACGCTATGAGGCAACGGACATTTCTTACAGTTAGGCTTTGAATTTTCAACCAGGAAACCAATAAACGTAGAGAATAAGTGTGAGGACCAATGGAAAGATAGGAAGACGCAGTGATATGTAAACGCGAGCGTGGTTTTAGGACAGTTTGTCATGATTCTTCGTTGAGGTAACACGTAGCACTCCGGATCAGAAAAGGACGCTAAGTTCCGAAACTTGCGAAGTACCGCGCAATTATACAATTATAAAGTGATGCAGATAGAAAAATTTATATAATGTGCTAACTGTATTCTTCGTTATAATTATATCCAAGCTCATAAACGAGTTAATGTTAGTCAAGTGACTATTTCAAATTCGCACGAATCTAAAGAACGGTGATTGAGCACCGAGATATTAAGTAACTAGCCGGAGCAAACTTTAGTGTTGTAAGAGACAATAGTGGGAAGACAGTGTTAAAACAACCGCACGTGTTAGGGAATATCAATGAATCTTGCAGGATTTCTGGCATAAACAGCGAGAAAACTGAAAACAGTGTTTCTTTCGAGACAATATCCTGGTGTCACCGCTCCCTCAATCCTACCCTGACAACAACTGTAGGGAATTTCAGGCCGATTCAAGTCCTGAAGACTACCACAACCAAGCAGCGGGCAAGCTTATACAAACTATTCTTACGAAAGCTTCTATCTACTTCATGTTAATAGAATAAACCTTGGAAGAAGTGGTCTGACAATACATTTCGTTGGAGGTACAAGGGGATAGAGAAAACTGAACCGATAGTCACATGCTAAAGAACCGCGGCGCTTTATGCTGGCCTAAACACTCCCTACTCTATCCATGACAGCGAGGAACAGTTGAACAGCGACAGTACCTTAAAAAGTGACAAAGTATTGAAAGTTCGAACAAATAACAACGGATATCTCGGAAATGGCTGATTACACAAAACGTTATTTGAAATAAATTGTGTGTTTTAGAGAGATCCACAGTTTTGTCTATCTCTTATGGTGTATCAGTTAAACTTATACAGAATTACATCCGAATGAAGAGGCCTTCACAGGCTATTTCCAGAAAATTCAATATATACGTTTTATTTGTCGTGCCAATATATTAAAAATCTGATGTGTTACACTCACATGACTTTCTCTACTCTTGTACAAACTATTTTTACAAACGCCTATTCTCCATATGCTTCATGTTAAAGGAGATGTTAATCTTATTGATAATTTTCTTGTAGGTGCAAGGGGAATATGGTAGGCTTTAAGCGATAGTCAAATATTTTAAGAGCTGGCTGCTATGTGGAGCATTCCATTCTCTTTGTATGTCCAGGAAATAAAAAAGATGAATAACGAATTCCCATTTGAGAAAAAGTAGTATTGAAAAATTTAAGGGAATAACAAGCAATATCTAGAAAATGGTTCACTCAACAAAAGAAATATATATGCCATAAATTGTGTATTTTAATGCGATCTACATTTTTTGTGGAGTAAAAGTTTGTCTATCTCTTATGGTTTACCAGTTATGCAAAAGTCGTTCACAATAAAGAATACTTTTGGAGACATTCCCAGAAAATTCGAGATATACAATTCATTTGCCGTAAAAATGTCTTAAACTTATGGTATTTTATTCAAAATCGTTAGCCATTTTTGAGAAAATTAAAATTTTCGAAAAAGGTTCAATGTAAACGGTAATCTGGGGTGGGAGATTTTCTTGAAAACCTTTCTGTTGCATCTCTGGAAGATACTGAACGTAAATACCAAGTTTGGTGTTTATCCGACTGTTCGTTTCTGAGTTATGCTGTTCACAGACACACACACGGACATGTTTTCAAAAATGCCTTTTTTTTGGATTCAGAGGGTCTCAAAACATATATTGCCGGTAAAATCTCGGTATAGAATTTTTGGGTGGAATACAATACTTCCCCTACTTTCTCTACGTAGTAGATAAAGTAAAAATTGCTTCTTGAGAAAAATGAAAATTTCGAAAAATCTTCATGTAACGCGTATTCTGGGGTGGGGGTATCTTCTTGAAAATGTTCATGTTGTCGCATCCTTTGAAGGACGCTGAACTTAAATATGACTTCTCAAAATAGAACGCTATTCTCCGGTGTATCTCCCGGTATGGAATTTTTGGATGAAATACTACTTACAGTAGGTAGATCAGTAAAGGAAGTAATAAAAACCAGCAAAACTTCAAAATCGATAAAGTCTATTTGAAAGTCTTTCAAAAAAACAGCGCATGTGCAGACTTAATTGCCGCCCAATGAACAGAAGTTGCACTTCACGTGACACACGCCCCCAAATAAAAGACCAAGCTCCACATACAGCCGATCAATTCTTTCCTCTGCATTCATCTGTCTAAATAACTAGACAGTGAAAAACTTAGTTGAGAAAATAACGGATGACGTCACGCCAAGGGCACGGAGGGCATTCAGCATCAAGAAGAAGGCAATTAGAGGAAAGATCTAATTGGAGGGGGAGGGGACCTCGGGCCTTTGGTTATCAAACTTAACAGTTAAGGGTCCTTCTGTTTTATATTTCTTCCTTTTGTTTCGTGTAAACTCAGGATTGTGTTATATTCCATTTATATGCGGTTAATTTCTCTTGTATATTCATTCTCTGTTATCCCTCATCCTTTTCGCAACATTCGGCCCGTTCCAACTTATTTAGGATTAAGCGGTTTTTCCGTATTGTGCTTTTCTGAACGAAACTTTTACTACGTTGTACTTTACGATTCACGCTTATATTTTACATCCCACTTCTACTTTCTCTGTCACCTACCTATACTAGGTAAGAGAGAGTATTGTATTTCACCCAAAAGTTCCAGCTCGACATTTCACGGAATCAGGCCCCTGAATCCGAATAAAAATCCGTGTGTGTGTGTGTGTGTGTGAACAGTAGGGATGGGCAGAAAATAACGTAACGGTTACATTGTAACGGTCCAAAAGTAACTAGTTACCCACTAATTGTTACCAAAGCAACGATTACAAAGTAACTGGGTACCCACTAATTGTTACCAAAGTAACGATTACAAAGTAACTAGGTACCCACTAATTATTACCAAAGTAATGATTACAAAGTAACTACTTACCCAATAGCTGTTACCAAAGTAACGAATACAAAGTAACTAGATACCCAATAACTGTTATCAAAGTAACGAATACAAAGTAACTAGTTACCGAATAACGGTTACCAAAGTAAATAGTTACCCAATAACGGTTACCAAAGTAACTACTTACCCAATAACGGTTACCAAGGTAACGAGTTACCCAATAACGGTTACCAAAGTAGTGAATACAAAATAACTAGTTACCCAATAACGGTTACCAAAGTAACGAATACAAAGTAACTACTTACCCAATAACGGTTACCAAAGTAACTAGTTACCCAATAACGGTTACCAAAGTAACTACTTAACCAATAACGGTTACCAAAGTAGTGAATACAAAGTAACTAGTTACACAATAACGGTTACCAAAGTAACGATTACACAGTAACTAGTTACCCAATAATGGTTACCAAAGTAACGATTAGAAAGTAACTACTTACCCAATAACGGTCCCAAAATAACGATTACAAAGTAACTACTTACACAATAACTGTCCCAAAGTAACGATTAGAAAGTAACTACTTATCCAATAACGGTTCCAAAGTAACGTTTAGAAAGTAACTACTTACGCAATAACGCTCCCAAAGTAACGATTACAAAGTAACTAGTTACCCAATAACGGTTACCAAAGTAACGATTACAAAGTAACTACTTACCCAATAACGGCTACCAAAGTAACGATTACAAAGTAACTACTTACACAATAACGCTCCCAAAGTAACGATTACAAAGTAACTAGTTACCCAATAACGGCTATCAAAGTAACGATTACAAAGTAACTACTTACCCAATAACGGCTACCAAAGTAACGATTACAAGGTAACTACTTACCCAATAACGGTTACCAAATTAAGGAAGACAACTCTATCGCGTCTCGCTTGAAAGACAGTACAGGTTAAATGGGGCGCACTGTTGCCACATGTACTGTACGTACGCTCGCAACTTAGGCTCTTAGTTGCTATCGGTATACCAATTTAATGTTATCTTGTGAATGATTTATCACAAAATGGTGAAATATCTCCACTGCTGCTTAAAGCTATTGTAAGAAAACCAACGACAAGAGTTACACGAGTTAATACCATTGCCAACAGGCAATAAGTTCCAAAGGAAAGGCTGCCGAAAAAACCAATGTAGTTAAGGGCGGGGTATAACGGGAACCAAAAAAGAAAGAAAAAAATAGTAAAGTATGCTGAACGATTCATAAGAACCGAGATTTAAGGATCCAAAAGCCCCATTTTCTAGAAAGGTACGGGGGGCAGTCCCAGAAGTACCCAATATGACGTATAGATAGTGGTTGTTTCAAACAAATGACTATGGTAGAAAGTACCACCCTTATAAAGCTTAAGTTTGAAGTTTGACGATGCTACGTTGTTTAGCAGCCATTAATAGTGAACTCTCAGCGAATTTGTAAACATGGATAAAACCGGTCATCGTTATGTGATACAATGCTTTCATTTGAAAGGTCTTAGTCCAACTAATATTAAAGCTGAGCTAGATTCTACTCTGGGGGAGTCTGCTCCTTCGTTTATAACAGTAAAGCATTGGGTGGCAGAGTTTAAGCGAGGCCGTACGAGCTGCCAAGAGGAACATCGCAGTGATCGACCAAATGAGGTGACCACGTCAGAAATTGTCAACAAAATTCACAAAATGGTATTGGATGACCGTCGACTGAAGGTGCGCGAGCTAGCACACATCGTTGAAATTTCAAAAAGTGTTGTACATTGCAGACTAACTGAAAATTTATACATGAGATAGCAGTGCGTAAGTTGGGTGCCGCGTTTACTCACAATGGAACAAAACCAGCATCGTGAGGATGTTTCCGTCGAGTGTTTGGCGATGTTTCGCTGCAATAAAGCCGAGCTTTTGCGTCGATTCATAACCATGGATGAAACATGTGTCCATCACTTCACACGAGAGTCGAAGGAACAGTCAAAACAGTGGATTGATAGGGGAGAATCGGCTCCAAAGAAGGCGAAGACAGTTCCATCTGCGGGCAAGGTCATGGCGTCAGCTTTTTGGGATGTGCGTGGGCTAATTTTCATTGATTATCTTAAAAAAGGAAAAGCAATCAATGGCGAGTATTATGCAAACTTATTGCAGCGTTTGAGTGATGAAATCAAGCAAAACCCGCCGCATTTAGCGAAAAAGAAAGTTCTGTTTCATTAAGACAATGCACCAGTTCACACATCCATTATCGCCATGGCCAAAATCAATGAGTTAAAGTTCGAATTGCTTCCTCATGCACTCTTTTCGCCAGACTTAGCCCCCTCTGATTATTTTCTGACTCTAAAGTTGAAGAAATGGCTTGGTGGTAAAATATTTGCCAACAATGAAGAGGTGGAGTTTGCAGTTGATGGCTATTTTGCAGAACTCGGCGGTTCTCACTATAAACAGGGTATCGAAGCTATTGAACCGCCGGGAAAAGTGTATCGAGTTGAAAGGCGACTATGTAGAGAAATAAAGTTTTTTCCCCAAAATGTTAGTGTTTTCTTTGTTAGGTCGGGTACTTCTGGGACAGACCTCGTAAAACTGGAGTATTTGCAACTGACTTTTCGCACATTAAGTGATATGCTGGTTATCGAAGTGCAATTTCACTTGACCACAGCATGTTAGCGAAAAGCAGTCATGCCACAACTTCATACTGCAAAGTCTAGTTGTACCAGCCCACTCACACCAACGCCTAAAGCCTAATACGTATTCGCACCGTCATCACTACACGTCTGTCGCAACGTGCAGCGTTTCACGGCTCAGCGAATCATAACAATGATGTAATAAGTAGGTAATGCACTTTTTTTTCCTCTATAAGAACCCGTGCCGTGCATTATGAAATATTATTGTACACCGTGCAACCTACTTATGGCACATTGAAAGTGAACTGCATGAAGTCTTTAAATATGATTAAAACTTCACGCAATGATGTAGGGAGAGTGTTGGCCGGCGGAACTAAATAGCAATGCAAAGAGGGAAAACTGCCGGAGAGCGGTGCAGCAAAAATAGTTGCACCAAACTACGAGGGTCGTCCAATAAGTAAGTTTCCCTATTTTATAAAAAACATTACACACAATTCATCATGTTGAATTAATTTTATTTATATTGTACAATCCTTCTGTTACTTTTCTACATACTTAACATGTTTTTCCAAGCATTTTTGGGGACGTGACCCAAGTTTTTCCAAGCCAGTGTTGTACCAGGTCGGGTCCTGTGCTCGCAATCAGCTGTTCACTGATTTGACTTCATAATCGGTGTTAAAAGTGCTTACCTTTGAGTTGGAGGAACATGTGAAAATCACTTGGGGCACTTCTGAGCTCCTCCTGGGTCAAGGTTCAACTGTAAAGTTTTCTCGCATCCTCCGTATTCACCGGAGCTTGCCCCAAGTGCTTTTCACATGTTCCTCCAACTCAAAGGTAAGCACTTTTAACACCGATGATGAAGCCAACTCAGTGAACAGCTGGTTGCGCGCACAGGACCCGACCTGGTACAACACTGACTTGGAAAAACTTGTGTTACGTCCCCAAAAATGCTTGTTGACTATGTAGAAAATTAACAGAAGGTATTGTACAATATAAATAAAATTAATTCAACATGCTCAATTGTGTGTAATGTTTTTATAAAATAGGGAAACTTACTTATTGGAGCCCCTCGTATTTACTAAAATACCGATTTGGCACCGTGGTAACGTGTGAGGCTCGCATTCGGGGGTCCTGGGTTCGATTCCCGTCGACCGCCCAATCCTTGGGTTTTCGTGGTTTTCCCTGGTCGTTAGGCAGATGTTGGGGTGGTTTCTCATCTATCATGATTTTCATTTCTTCCTTTCGTTCCGTTTCCTTTTCAGCTTTCAGGCACATCTAGGCTTCGTGGCGTAGGGTGGTGCCGGACAGATGGCGCGTATGCTAGCTCAAAGGAAAGAGGACACTAGAGGGCGGCTAGGTTGAACGGGTCGTTCATTCTCTCTAGACAGCTCCAGCAGTGGGACGGATTTTTGAGCATGGAGGAACTTCCGCGCGTCTCTGTGGCATGTCTACCTGCGGCCTGTAGCCTCCTGCGGTTGCTTCCCTTCCTCCTGGGGGATAGTAGCCGCAGTAAATGTATGTAAGTCGCAGTGCGCGAGCTGTTCCCCTCCGTTGTACACCCTACATCCTGTGTACTAAAATCATTTAATATGGTTTTCGTAAATATTATATTTTACTATCTCTGCCATGCACCTTTCCTTCTTATATTTCGTTCGTTTAAGGGCTATCTTGCGCACGGCAACCTGACCTTTTGTCTTTCTGTTAGCCGCTTCTATGATTCTTACTTCCTCTCGTCGTTCTTGCTCCTCTTCCCCTTGCTTTTGCTTTACTTTCCCTAACCATTTTTTGCTTAGTCCTCCTTAAAAACTCACCCAGTCTTGCTCTCTCTCTCCCTCCCTCTTAACTGTTAACTTTTTATTGCCACCATTTCCTTCCTCATTTTATCCCAATTCGAGTCCCAAACATCCTGTCTCCGCTTCTCAAACTTTTTGCATACTAATGAACTTTACTTTCTTTATCTCCACATGTTCCTGGTTCTCTCTCTCTTAACCGTCCTTGGGACATTGCCCCTGTTCTCGTCCATGCTAACCCTTCCCTTTCATGTCAACGTAATCTTCTCTCCTCTAATCTCACCGCGTACCTAGTGGATGAACACTCCATCCAAAAATTGGATATGGAGAATTCATCGTAAATGCATGTTTTAAGACCCCTGAATCCAAACAAAGCATTTTTAAAAAAAAAGAATGTATGAATGTCTGTGAACAGCATAACTCAAAATCGAAATCTTGGATAAATACCAAAATTAGTTTTTAAGTATAGTACCTTACAAAGTTGCCACAGGAAGGTTTTTCAGAAAATCTCCTCACCCCAAACTACTCTTTACATAGAAAATGTTTAGTTATTTTTGGTTTTCTGAAAAGTGGGTCTAACGATTTTGATTACTATACCATATATTTAAGGTATTTATGGCACAGACTACATGAATTTTCTGAGAACAGCCTACGAAAGCTTCTTCGTTAGGAAGGAATTTTGTATGTTTTGTAAGACGAGTAAACCCCAAGAGGTAGACAAAATATACAACACAAAAAAGTATATTTCTTTAAAACACACAATTTATATTAAAAAAACTTGTTTTGTGGCATCAGCCATATCGTTATTATTGGTTTGATTTTTTTTTCAATATTTTTATAATTTAGTGGTATCGCTATTCGGTTTTTTCTCACAATGTCATGAATAGAATATAGAATTTCAAGACCAACAATAGCGGTCCGCTTTTAAACACCTCTATCGCTTCAATCTTCTGTATCCCTATAATGGAATGTGTAATAAAACTATTTGTGTAAAAAATGATCTGAATTAACATAAAATAGAAAAAATAAGTTTTTATATGAAGTTTCTACAGTGCCTTCATTTTATGCCAAGGCCACAACCGACTTATACGCGTTATTGGCCGAAACGGCAGTGACGTTGGTATTATGCCGCAGGACGTGTCAAGGGTACATTTATCACCTGTGAGCGGTCTTCAGTCGTTGCTTTGTCTTCGTGTTGTGAAGTGTTTCGACAATACGTGTGTTGTACGTGATTTCCTTGTTAGTCCACGGAAATGCCTGCCAACAAATTCACGCTTGAACAGCGTATTTTTATGTACGGTACATACGTGAAAACTGAATCATGTAGACAGCGTGTAGACAATTTCAGCAGCAATTCCCTGGTTATTCAATTCCGGGTAGAGACACTGTGAGATGTTTGGTCAATACATTTAGAACAACGGTATCGCTAAACGCTAAAAAACAAACTTTATAGGAACAATCCTCACACCATAGACGAACTTAAGGACAAATTAAAAGCAGAAATTATGAGCATTACGCAAGAAGAACTTATGCTTGTGAATGGTAATTTCATCCGACGATGTCAAGAATGTCTTCACGCAGATGGACACCACTTATAACAAGGCTAGTACTCATTACATATATGTTACTAACACTCGTAAGTAACGCGGGAGTTATGGAACGGAAAACCACGCAGTGCAGTGGACTGTGTACGGAGCACGCATTCGCGCGATCCGCGGCCTTAGCATAAAACGAAGGCACTGTAGAAGCTCTAGATAAACGAATCTATCTAGAGAAAGTATATAACTTATGAGGCTTATTCCCCTTAATTCAGGTCTGTTAGTTGAATGAATGAAATGGGTGAAATAGCTCTCAAATTAGCCCGGGATGCTTTGAATTGAGCTATCCGACATTTGTCCTAGGAAGATATGGGAAATTCCTGGAGAGAAAACCTTTTCAAAGCAACTCATCTAACAGAGATTTTAACTCAAATCCTTCAGGTTCGAAAGCCGACAAACTATCCACACACCACAGAGTTTTAAGTTGATATGTGATGCTAGAACGCTAGTAACAAAGGCCCCCCCACCCCACGAGTGTTAATAAACACTAAAACAAGAGTAAACCCTTTATTAGCACATGCTGTCGAAACCACTCGTGGTAATAATTCATTTTGGTATAACTGCAATTATCTGTTGGTATTAATTCTTAAATATTCATCCAATTCAACGCTCAGAAACAAGATATCAGAGTGAGACATCACCCGGGGAAACTGTTGATATTAGGATACGTTGTGAATCTGGATTAACAGTACGTTGAAACCTCACAGCGTAGGATATTTAAGCTGACCGAATTGAGATCACAAGGGCAGACAACCGATGCAGAACGTTTCCACGCCGGTCGTGGTCACAACGAGTATTTTTATAACTTCGCCACCAGGCCAGTATGCAATAAGCTGAGGTACTTACTGACTGGGCCGTAGTTTTTCGGAATAGAATAAACGGCTCAATGCATGGGCAGTAACTTTAAATGGAGTCCTCATTGTCACCAGAATCTTCTAATCTAATAAGAGCGATATACTAGCAAAATTTAGAAAAGGTGCAAACGATACCCGCTTGAAGACGTATAAGACTCCTATATTCTCTAATGACCTTACAGCTTGAGGAGGGTTGCAGTTTGATGGTACTAGTGATCCTTTAGTTTGGGAAGAGTCACATGCCTACGTTACGAAATGTTTTTAACTCATTCTGCAGAGCTTAACCACATTACCGCAATTTGTGAAACCTTAGATACACACGAAACTGGATAAGTAGACGACACAGTCATAGGAATTCTTAAGCGGTTTGCATCAAGTTACCTGCACTCAACCTATTTCAATATAAATAATGCAAAACAGAGTCCAAGGGTCACTGACAGGCATGTAAAAACCGGTACGAGTGCTGTCTGCAAACGCCAAAAGACTACGAGGAATGGGAGATGGTTTGTTACCTGTGGCGTCTAGTGATAGTTTAACCCCATTTCTTTCCTTCCTGGTTTTAGAATATACCTGGCAATGTCTTTAAGAAAAATCAAGGAAGGAAGGGAAAGATGTTTTGCCGAGTCATGTGGCCACAATAATGTCGGTTCGTTTTGACTGTAGGACCCACCCCGTACAACAGACACGTGACTTCTTCAAAGTTTGCGTGTAAAGCTTCTTACGAGTACCTTTGTACCTTTTCTGAATCGTGCACTATTCGCTATTTTGGCTTCCTGTCCCATTGGAAGCTCCTCTTATCTCCCTCCCCGCTCTCCCCGACTTATGCTGTATACAGCTTTTGTCATACGTTAAGAGGATGCAGCATTTAAATTGCTGTTTTCTAAACTATCCATCCAATCTGGCTGAAAGTTTAACTGCGTTTCCGTCTTGCATAGATATAACCGTTTTATGAATTTCAACCTAAAATGTTTATAAGTTTTCAAGTTATTAATTTTTAAAATATAAAATTATGGGTATAGTTAAAATGCTCCACACGATGCAGTTTAAAAAAATGTTTTTGAAGAATTAGTGTTGCTTCTATGTCAAGGAACTACAAATTTGTCATAATGTTTTTTCTGCCATTCTTAATTTAAGAGATTTTTTTAAAAGTTTTTAATTGATTTTTTTGTATACATTACCTTAAAAAATCAGTAATGTAATACCTATTTATTGCACAGGAAACTTGTATGACAGTTTTATTTATTTGGGTTTTTTAAATAAGCATAAACATTTTCAATATGATTGATGCCTTAAAATCAAGTTTTAAGAGTTGGCAACCAAGTGCGCAAAGGCGTTTAAAAAGTCTCGTAACAATCCTGAAACATCTGTTAAGTCAAAAATAAAAGTGGATTCTAAAACTACAATGGAGAAGTTTTGGGGAACATAATATTTTTTGTGATTTTGGGTTGATTTCAGGGTGCATTCCCTTAACATTACTTCATTCAAATTCTAAAATTACCCGAAACATCTCCGTTGCAGCTTTGTTATAGGTATGGAGAGATTATAACGTATATATTTAATTTTGAGAATGATAAAAGGACGTGGCAACTGTTTGTGTTTTTGTCGCTCTCATGCTACCAATGAAGAGCATCCCTGCTGCTCCAAAGCCTCTCCAGCTGCATCTCATACACAACGTTTAGTGCAACAATTTCTTGGCATTTTCCCGCTAATTCTGGTTATTTCTGAGAGTCATTCTCTGGCCAACAGCGGCGTACCAATTATCTGCCGCTAACTAAGGGGGAATTCCTTCCATTAATTCTGCCTGTGACATCTCTCTCCCATGCTGTGCAATAGCTATTTTCTTCAGTAATACCACGACTTCTGATAGTTTTTTTGTAATTTAATTGAGATTAACGAATGCTTGTTGTCATGATAATTATTTGCAGACCTTCCAGAAAACAAGCATGAGTTTCCAGGATAAATTAATTTACGTGAGAAAAATTATAAGCAAGAGGAGAATTCGGCAAATTAATCACAATACGTGAATGATGCCAGTTTTTGTGCTTTTAGTATAATTATTGAAGTTTTTACAATGGGAAAACGTTGCCATTTTTTGTACTTTTAGTATAAACACTGAAGTGATTACAATGGGAAAACGATGCCATTTTTGTACTTTTAGTATAAACACTGAAGTGATTACAATGGGAAAACGATGCCATTTTTTGTACTTTTAATATAATCATTGAAGTGATTACAATGTAAAATCGATGCCATTTTTTGTAATTTTAGTATAATCGCTGAAGTGATTACAAAGGGAAAACGATGCCATTTTTGGTACTTTTTACTATAACCACTGAAGTGACTACAATGTGAAAATGATGCCACTTATTTGTAATTTTAGTATAATCGATGAAGTGATTACAATGCGAAAGCGACGACATTTTGGTACTTGTAGTATAAACGCTGAAGTAATTAGCTACAATGGGAAAACGATGCCATTTTTGGTACTTTTAATATAATCATTGAAGTGATTGCAATGGGGAAACTATGCCATTTTTGTACTTTTAGTATAGTCATTGAAGTGATTGCAATGGGGAAACGATGCCATTTTTGCACTTTTTGTATAGTCATTGAAGTGCTTGCAATGAGAAAGCGATGCCATTTTTGGTATTTTTAATATATTCATTGAAGTGGTTACAATGGGAAAACGATGCCTTTTCTAGTACTTTTAGCATAATCACTGGAGTGATTACAATGGGAAAAGATGCCATTTTTTTGTACTTTTTGTATAATCATTGAAGTGATTACAGCGCAAGAACGATACCAGTTTTTGTACCTGCTCTTTTTTGTTGTATTATGCGGCGTTCTTATACCGCTTCTTTTATATTCTGAATTCGCATATAACCAAATCTCGCCATTTTTACTGTGTGTGCCAGCCGCCATTGTGAACGAAAAATGCAAGAGAGTAGGCTTTCTAGATCCCTAGTCGAATCGAAGCAGAGATTATAGGAATAAAAATGAATGTAGGAGAAAAAAACTATGAGTTATTAGTTTTTGAGCACCATGCTTTATAACTATCGAGTAAGTTCGATTGTGATTGGTGAATAAGGTATACCATACGTTGGCTGAAAGGTGCTGGCGTGTAATTATCTCCAAGTTTTCTCATACATCGAAAACACACACACAGAAAGAAATTAGCAACTTGCATTCAAGCGTATAACTGCCATATTTGGTCGTCACAGTATCTCAGATTGAGGGGTAGGCATATATTAAGCGTATGTATAACTTATTATTCACTACTAAAAACCAAAGTTGGGCAGGTTCACACATGCAACAGAATGCTTCATGTAGACTCTAAAAAGCCTCTGCGGATTACCTTTTTTATGTTTAACGTCCTTTAACCGGCTAGGGCATATCGAACGATGAATGAAATGGGTGAGATGATACTCAAAGAGCCCGGTGTGCATAAAGTTATCTCAAATTAATTTTTTCAGGATGAGGGAGAACCCTCGGAAAATATCCGGGTAAATTGCCTTAAACGAGGTTCGAACTCGGAATCTCTTGAATGTGAGGTAGAGATGCTACCCCCACACCACGGAGGTGGGCTCTGTGGAATTGATAGAGGAGATACGAACAAGCAAAATGGGTCGTATACACATAATTATAGTTAATAACTCCAGTAATTGTGACGTACAGACAAAGAAACCACATAGGATAATGTTACTTTCTCTACTACTTATCTTTGAATTTTCAAATAATTTCTCAACTGGGATATCGTTACATGTTTTCTTCTAATGGTCATGGAAAAGGCATGGAATTTCAAAGCCATTCACATAGTAAAACTCTCTTTAAAAATCTCGCAATCGCTTTAGCCTAGTGTATCCTACCGAACTGTGTAAGTGTGAATTAAAAGTTGAAGCCGGGAGATGGTCGTCACTTTTGAAGCTGTGCCTTTGCTTCAGTATCTGCTGTTGACCTTGCAGCCGGCTGCTACAGTGCTTGGCTATGAGATCTTTCTCTCAGAGTATGCGTGAGCGCATTTTGAAAGGTTTAACACAGTTTAAATTGACTTAGAAGTTTAATGTGTTGAGCTATTGAAGCGAGTTACCGATGAAGATAAACAATGAAACTGATTATGAATAGCAGCACTCGAAACTACTCTATATTGACTCTTAGGTTGATCCGCGTCAAGACAAACCCCAGGTGACCAGTGCACCGCTATAATGTATCCTTCCGCCATTCGCACTAGAAATACTGTCACACTTTCAGACCATGTGGCGAGTACAAGCGCCACGTAGTGCAAAAAGGAACAGAGTCCTTATTTCGACAACTGAAACGGTGACTAGCATATTCAGTTAGGGTTAAAGGTGATAAGATTGATAGTTGCAACAAAATAAACGTTTGCACATATAATAATAGTTAATTCTAAAATAAATGAGCAAAAAATAAAGTAACAGGTATGCGATAACCTAATTTATTCGCTCTCTGGAAGCAGCACTTTATTAACTGTTGGTGGCTCAGTTTAAAAAAGAAATTGTGCAGTGTTACGCGAATTGCATTCTTTTTAAAATCACTACATTCTTACATCGCGTATTTCATATGCTTTTTTTTTCCGGATGTAACTACTTTTCTCGTTTCAGATTTTTCTGCACAAGCACTGTTTATATTTTTACTCGAAACACCGGTGAACTCAGAAGTTAATTTCACCATTTCTTTCGCGGAAAGTGTTGGACATTTCTCACATAACTTATAATAAAGATTCAACAATATTGTTTTTTCACCACTAGTTTGCGTGGCTAATGCTTTACGTAATTCGACGAAAACACAAGAGCAAATTCACCGTACGCCATGATACTAAACACAACTGCGGGTTTCTGGCTGTAAACAATATTCTGCGCCTACCGGGATGTCAGGTGACTCATACAAATTGCATCATGGGACTTGTAGCTCTGTTTTACAGTATAAATCAGCGTTAAATAAAACCTTAGGTATTTGTATAGAATATTATACTATTTAAGGATAAATTCATTCTAAAATTCAGAGATTAGCATGGGACTACTTTCCTGGGCGCATTGCTACCGTGTTGCACCACGGTGCACTGACCACCAATTGAATTATTATACCTGCTAACTTCTGCAGTATCACTTTGACGGTTTGAAATAATTGTTTCCGCAATAAAAGAAACTAGAAGCTTAACTTGCAGTGAGTCGCTAAAATGCTTACCGGCAAAACCCCTCGCGATAGCCGCTAAATCTTTCTCAGTCGAGCGCATCACTATGCGACACACATCTTAAAATGAAACTGAAATTCATAGGCGTAGTCACACGTTTAAGTGAATAAGTCTCAAGAGACAGTGTCACTAATGTATTCACGAGTGTGTCTGGTTAGAATGCACGCTCTTATATTAACTTACCCGAACCAATATTACAATGCTTACGTTGTTGTTACGGGGTACCTCCCTGAATCCCAGGATTTCATCCCCTTTCTCTTTTACAGAATTCTGGTGTACGTGACGGTTCAAACGTACTGATTTCACCCCCTTAACCGCATTCCAAGAACTTTTATACTAACGCGTTCGCTACTTCGGCTTTTGCGAATGACTTTGCTTAACATGACTCGCTAATATACGGAAATTATTTATTGCAATTGTTTCTCTATCTCACTGTTATTTCTTTATTTAATCATTTATATTTTCCTGCCAGTAATTACGGTTGCAAAGTTTATCTGCATAGAAGCTTACGTTTATGTAAGAACAGTATGTAGAATAGTGAATAGAAAAAGTCATGTGAGTGCAACGCATCAGAAAAAAATGTATATGTATGTTTCATTTGTATAGCCCCCCCCCCTTGAACTTCCGTGGTCATATCGGGTGGTTTGACTTCAAGTAACCCCTTGACTGCAGATTTTTCTGTGGGGTTTTACTTCATTAGGAAGCACACTCACGTTCACTCCTTTAATTAAAGAAAAATTCTCCCGCTGCAGCCAGGAATCCAACCGGGGACCTGTGCGTTGAGATGCCAGAATGCTGACCACTCGAACACAGAGGCAATCACATATATAATTTTTATTGCTTCATATTTATATATTTATATGTTTCCTGTTTAAGCTTCTGCCCCCCCTCCTCCATCTTGTTACCCACCTCAAGGCAAGCGCCGTAGCAGAACCAACAACAGTTTTAATTGATAACTGTGAAGATTTGTTGTTCTGAGTATAACCGTCATTAAAACTTGTAACCTTTTTTCTGGAATTTAATTAACACAGGGGCAGGAACAGTGGAACATAAAACACACCATGTTTAGTTTTCAGCATGTAGGAAGACTGTAAAGTAACAATTATTGTTATAATCTTATTCTCACCTTTGTAAGAGATAGATTCACTTATCTAGAAGTCACTGTTTCGGATCAAGTATCCCAAATGTATGGACATGCATCGTGAAAATGCCAGTTTTCTGGTCTTATCCGATTTTCATGAATGAAAATGCAACCGCACTGATGAATATGAAGACGAAGTTATTCACATGATGTCCCAAATACATATTAAAAACAAATCTGATGTATTGCACTCACATGACTTTCCCTACTCTTGTACGAAGTATTTTTACAAACACTTAACCTCCACCTACTTCATGTTAATCGGGATAAACATTTCTAGAAACTATCTTATTGCTAATTTTCTTGTAGATGCAAGGGGAATATGGTAGGCTTTAAACGACAATAAAATGTTTTAAGAGCTGGTTGCTATGTGGAGCATTTCATCCTCTTTACATGCCCAGGACATAAAAAAACAAATACCAAAGAATATCTCGGAAATGGTTCACTCCACAAAAAAAGTATATATGACAAATTAGTGTTCTAAGGAGATCTACATTTTTATTTTCTCTACTACGTATAGTAAGTAGGGGAAGTATTGTATTCCACCCAAAAATTTGATACCGAGATTTCACCGGAAATATATGTTTTTGAGGCCCCCTGAATCAAAAAATTTTTTTTTTGGAAACATGTCCGTGTCTGTCTGTGAACAGCATAACTCAGAAACGAACAGTCGGATAAACACCAAACTTGGTATTCAGGTTCAGTATCTTCCAGAGATGCGACACGAAGGTTTTCGCAAAATCCCCCCACCCCAGATTACCCTTTACATGGAACATTTTTCTAAAATTTTAATTTTCTCAAAAATGGCTCTAACGATTTTGATTAAAATATCATATGTTCAAGATATTTTCATGACAAATGAAATATATATCTCGAATTTTTTGGGAATGTCTCCAAAAGTATTCATTGTGAAGGACTTTTGCATAACTGGTAAACCATAAGAGATAGATAAAACTTTACTACACAAAAAATGTAGATCGCGTTAAAATACACAATTTATGTCATATACATATTTTTTGTTGAGTGAACCATTCTCGAGATATTGCTTGTTATTCCCTTGAATTTTCCAATACTTATACTTTTTCTCAAATTCGTTATACATTTTTTTTTGTCCTGGGAATGCAAAGAGAATGGAATACTCCACATAGCAAGCAGCTCTTAAAATATTTGACTATCTCTTAAAGTCTACCATATTCCCCTTGCATCTACAAGAACATTAGCAATGAGATTAACATCTCGATATCTCGATTAACATGAAGCATATGGGAGAATGAGCGCTTGTAAAAATTGTTTGTACAAGAGTAGAAAAAGTCATGTGAGTGTAACACATCAGTTTTTTTCCTTTTTTGTGTGTAGAAACATTTTGTGAATCTCTTACGGTTTACTAGTTCTGCGAGTCATTCAGTATGAACAGTACTTTTGCGGATATTCCCAGAAAATTCATGATAAACGTTTCATTTGCCATGAAAATATCGTAAGCACATGAGATTTTAAGCAAAATTGTTAAGAGCCATTCTTGAGGAAATCAAAATTTTCGGAAAATGTTCCATCTAAAGGGTAGTCTGGGGTGGAGAGATTTTCTCCAAAACCTTTGTGTCGCATCCTTAGAAGACACTATTTTCTTTTCCAGTTATGCTGTTCACAGAGAGACACACACGGACATCTTTCCAAAAATGCATTATTTGGATTCAGGGCACCTCAGTATATGTATTTCCGGTGAAATCTCGGTATCGAATTTTTGGATGGAATGCAATACTTCCCCCTACTTACTATACGTAGCAGAGAAAGTAATAACTCAGAATTTATTTTACATTTTAGGTGTATAAGTAAAAATGTCACTTTGAAGTATTGCATTCATTCGATTTACAAGTAGTAGATAGTAGAATAAGGTTTTATAAGAACAGTTTGTAGAAGAGTGAGGAGAGAGTCATATGAACGCAACACATCTGAATTTTTGCTTTCTCTACCACGTAGACAGTAGGTGGAGAAGGTATTGGATTCCACCCAAAAATTCGACACCGGGATTTCTTTTAGAAAAAGTTCCGTGTGTGTGTCTGTGAATGTGAACAGCATAACTCAGAAATGAAAATTCGGATAAATACCAAACTTGATATTTTAGGTTCACTTGCAAAGATGCGACACGAAGATTTTCAAGAAAATCCCCCACCCCCAACTTCGTTTTACATGGAACGTGTCTTTCTAAAAAGATTTTGATTACAATATACATTAAAAATGTATACATGGCAAAATGTATATCTTGAATTTCCTGTGAATAGTTGTAAAGTCCTCTTCATTCCGAAGGAATTTTGTATAATCTTGTAGCTATAACTGGTAAAGTTAAGGCGATAGATGAAAATGCACTACGCAAAAGGTGTAGATCTCTCTAAAACACACAATTAAGTAACCTTTTTTGTGGCATCAGCCATTTCGACATATCCGTTATTAATTGTTCAATACTTATCCTTTCTTTCAAAGTCATGTCGATTTGTAGTTGTTTCTCGCGATGTCATGGAAACAGTATGGAATTTTAAGGCCAGCATATAGCGTCCAGTTATTAAACATTTGACTGTCGCTGTTCCCTTTGTATATTTAATAAAATGTGTAATGCAGCTATTTCCGGGAATGTTTATCTCGATTAAAGTGATGTAGGAGAATAAACTTTCGTAAGAATAATTTGTATACCCAGTAATAAACGATAGAAGGTAGGGGAATTCATATGAATGTAACGCATCAGATTCCCCCACCCCTCACAGCCGTCCTTCCCGTACAAATACATAGATGGTTGAAGATTAATAACGTGATCAAGTTAAGCGGTTGTTCTTATCTTGAGCTCGTGCCAGCAACTTTGATCTTTGTTTCTCTTAGCCATTCCGACACTGATAATGAGAGCAGTTTTTCTCTCCCATGACTGCAGCCGAGATCTCCCTCTTCTGTCACACACGTGTTGCACTCTCCTCCAAACAGAAAAAAACAAACGAAGACGAACCCAAGCAGCCACCCACCGTTTGAGGTTCATTGTGTCTAAGGAAATTTCATGTTTAGCTTGGCTCCTTAGGTTGAGAATTATGAAACAATGATGACGAGGAGAATGCATCTTCGTGTATATCAGCCAAGTATAAGCAATAGAATATTTGAAGTTATTTTTGTTTTTCTTGGAAGGTAAGGCTATGCATCGAAGCTAAAGTGTCTTTCCACAGCACTGCCCTCTCGAACGGCAACCTCCTTGTGGGTATTGATGTCTTTATAGACACATTAAAGAATGCCACTTATGTAGAACTTTCTATCATTACGTATTGAGGGGCAATGGGCATTAGTGGTGCACACTGGAGGGACTGAGGAACCTTTCATCAAAAGTGAAGTTGCAGAAAGATCGTGGGTTAGATTCACAAGTCTTTCTCTACCTATTCAACAAGCTATTCTTACAAAAGCGTATTCTTCTATCCACTTCAAGTTGGGATAAACATTTGTAGAAACTGTTTTATTAAATATTTCCTTGTAGGTACAATTGCAATAGGGGAATGCAGTAGGCTTAAGGGATAGTCAAGTCTTTTCAGAGCGTGCCACGATGTGATGGCTTTTTACTTTCTCTACTACGTATAGTAAGTAGGGGAAGTATTGTATTACACCCAAAAATTCGATACCGAGATTTCACCGGAAATATATGTTTTGAGATCCCCTGAATACAAAAAAAAGCATTTTTGGAAACATGTCCGTGTGTGTGTGTGTGTGTGTGTGTGTGTGTGTGTGTGTGTCTGTGAACAGCATAACTCAGAAACGAACAGTCGGATAAACACCAAACTTGGTATTTAGGTTTAGTATCTTCCAGAGATGCGACACGAAGGTTTTCAAGAAAACCCCCCCACCCCGGATTACGCTTTACATGGAAAATTTTTCGAAAATTTTAATTTTCTCAAAAATGGCTCTAACGATTTTGATTAAAATATCATATGTTTAAGATATTTTCATGACAAATAATATGTATATCTCGAATTTTCTGGGAATGTCTCCAAAAGTATTCTTCATTGTGAACGACCTTTGCATAACTGGTAAACCATAAGAGATAGACAAAATTTTACTACACAAAAAATGTAGATCGCATTAAAATACACAATTTATGTCATATACATTTTTTTGTTGAGTGAACCATTTTCGAGATATTGCTTGTTATTCCCTTAAAATTTTCAATACTTATTTTCTCAAATGGGAATTCGTTATTGGTTTTTTTTTTGTCTTGGATATGCAAAAAGTATTAATCTGTGGCAAAGAGAATGGTGCTGCACCTAGCAACCAGCTATTAAGAGATATGTATATGCTTAAAGGCTACTGTATTTCCAAATTGCCCTTGCAAACACAAAACAAGGGGAACATAGTACGCCTTAAGCGATAGTCAAATATTTTTAGAACTGGTCGCTATGTGTAAAATGTAATTCTCTTTGCATGTGAAAAGATCGTTTCGGCAAATGTTGATCTCGATTAATATGAAATAGATGGAGAATAAGCGTTTGTAAAAATAGTTTGTACAAGAGTAGAGAAAGTCATGTGAGTGTAACACATCAGATATTTTAATTCCTTCTCTTTGCATGGCCAAGAGAAAATAGCTAATAACGACTTTCCGTTTCAGAAAAGTATAAGTATTTGAAAATTCCAACCAATAACAAGGAATATCTCGGAAAAGGTACCCCCCTCCCCCCCAAAAAAGTGTGCTTTAAGATTTGCATTTTTTGCGTGGTAAGATTTTCTCTATCCCTTACGGTTTACCAGTTGTGCAGAAGTCATTCTGAAGGAAGAGGACTTCGTAGGCTATTCGAGAAAATTCAAGATATATATTTCATTTGGCATGAAAATATCTTAAACGTATGGTATTGTAATAAAAATCGTTAGCCATTTTTGAGAAAATCAAAATGTTCCATATAAAGGGTAGTTTGTGTTGGGAGAATCTTCTTGAAAATCTGCGTGTCGCATCCTTGGAAGATGCTGACTTTAAATACCAAGTTTGGTATTTTACCGACTTTTCGTTTTTGAGTTACACACACACACACACACACACACACACACACACACACACAGTTTTTCTATAAAAAAGTATTTTGGATTCAGGGAGTCTCAAAACGTGTACTTACGGTGAACTCTTAGTATTGAATTTTGGGCGGAATACAATACTTCCTCTACTTATTAAAGGCAAGTAGTACAGAAAGTAAAAAAGCCGCAGCTATAGCTTAAGTAAGCATTAATTTTAAAGCCAGAAATCTCCCCCCCTTTTTTATCTCAAGATGTTTGTAGTTCTCTGCAAAATGGTACCTAATCACAGCATTATACAGGTTTTCCGAGAATGAATGCTGGGGTTTTACGAGTTCACTGTGAACTAAGTACTTTTAATTAATTAAATAACTCAAACACAACAGAGGTCTCAGCAAAATTCAACTTCAGCCCACACTCTTGACAAGAACATCTGGCGTAATGCCTGCAATTGCTTGTCTGATTCTTTGTTTTATAAGGTCGATATTTTCAATTCTTTCATTGAAGGCCTCATTCTTAACATAGCCTCAAAAGTAGAAGCCTAATGGAGTAAGATCTGGACTTCTAGCTGCCCATGAAATTGGTGCATTTCTGGTCAATCCATCGGTCTGGAAATCGATTATTTAGCTCCTCTCGGACATGGTTTACGAAATGGCATGGTGCTCCATCTTGAAGAAAGATTATTTGCAACTCCATTTCCATTTGCTCGATTTGAGGAAATAGGAAATTCTGTAGGATATCCATGTATGTAATGGAGTTGATGGTTATTTCAACAAAAAAGGATGGACCAAAAATCTTGTACATAGGCCTTAGGAGATCTCGAAAGTGTTCATGTATCACACGTGGGTTTTCCAAGGCCCAAATTCGGCAATTGTGCCGATTAAAACAACTATTTACATGAAACATGGCCTCATCGGAGATGGTAGTCTCAAGAAATTGTGGCTCATTGTCAATTCTTTGTAGCATGGTAACAGCGAATTGAGCCCTAAGCAATTTGTCCTGTGGTTTGATTGCATGCAAGAGTTGAATTTTATAGCCATGCAATTTCAATCTCTTCCGCATGACGTCATGGTCTGTTGACTTCGGTAGACCAACTGTAGACTACGGTGTGGGACAGATTTCTGAGAACTCTGAACACACGACTGTCGGATTCTTTCGACAACTTCTTCTCATGCTCTGGGTTCTTACTATTGATTTTCCTTTTTACTTTCTCTACTAGGTATAGTAAGTAGGGGAAGTATTGCATTCCACCCAAAAATTCGATACCGAGATTTCACCGGAAATACATGTTTTGAGACCCCCTGAATCCAAAAACAGCATTTTTAGAAACATGTCCGTGTGTGTGTCTGTGAACAGCATAACTCAGAAACGAACAGTCGGATAAACACCAAACTTGGTATTTAGTTTCAGTATCTTCCAGAGATGCGACAGGAAGGTTTTCAAGAAAATTCCCCCACCCCAGATTACCTTTACATGGAACATTTTTCGAAAATTTTAATTTTCTCCAAAATGGCTCTAACGATTTTGATTAAAATATCATATGTTTAAGATATTTTCATGACAAATGAAATGTATATCTTGAATTTTCTGGGAATGTCTCCAAAAGTATTCTTCATTGTGAACGACTTTTGCATAACTGGTAAACCATAAGAGATAGACAAAATTTTACTACACAAAAAATGTAGATCGCGTTAAAATACACAACTTATGTCATATACATTTCTTTTGTTGAGTGAACCATTTTCGAGATATTGCTTGTTATTCCCTTAAATTTTCCAATACTTATACTTTTTCTCAAATTCGTTATTCATTTTGTTTATGTCGTGGACATGCAAAGAGAATGGAATACTCCACATAGCAACCAGCTCTTAAAATATTTGACTATCTCTTAAAGCCTACCAATTCCCCTTGCATTTATAAAATAATTAGCAATAAGATTAACATCTCGATTAACATGAAGCATATGGAGAATAAGCGTTTGTAAAAATAGTTTGTGCAAGAGTAGAGAAAGTCATGTGAGTGTAACACATATTTTTTGCACACTGCCGGTCTCGTTAGACTGTTTGTGCCACCGTCTGATATTATTCTCATGTGGAGGATGTTTGTTGTACTCGCGTCTGAATTGCCGCTGTACCACAGTCACGGATTTGTGTTCCGCCAACCATAAGACATGCAACTTTTCCTTCTACAGTAAACATTCCACAAAGCAGAATGTGTTTATGTAATAACATGCAAAGCAAAAATATTAAATTTTGCAACAATGGTTTTATTTATGACGATGGAAACAATGACAGAAAAAACATGTTAACGTAAACTGTTTGAGTTACTGGATTAATTAAAAGTACTTCCAATCAGTTACACATAATACTTTGTTCACAGTAAACTCGTAAAACCCCGCCATTCATTCTCGGAAACCTGTATATAAATTATTTAACTTGATTTTCTTTTAATTTGCAGACGTTGGTATTTTCAGAAATATTTTCCCGTCATCTTTTAGGAGTACACATTTGATAATTTTGTATTTGCACTTTAATCTCTTCTACGAGAGAAGTTTCAGTAGGTTTTAATTTAAAATTTAGGGTTAAAATAGGGGACCGTTGTCTGTTGGGATTGTAAAAAATATAAATATGACTACATATCCGCTATAGACAAAAAAAAAAAGATAAAATAAAATCTGCATAGCTAACAGCTAGGCTTCTAGATTCTATACTGAGGCAGTATTTTATATCACAACACTGTGAATGCCAGAGTGATTGTAGTGTAAATTAACATTATTGTATGACAATGATTTTAGATGTTTGTTAGCTATAAGCATTGTTAGGAAATAAGTTTACACGGCCTCACTGAAACTGACAATAGGAGTGGGTAACAATGAACCGATGGGGTGAGTTGTTTATCACTTAGAAGATGCAAACAAATGACGTCAGGGTAGCATGCCTTTCTTTAGAAATGGAGGGAATATCTTCCCTAGAGCATATGTTTTAGTAATTATGATTGGCTTACAAAACAGACGCTAATGTTGGCGCGATTTATTAACCAATAGCAGCTCTATTATAATGTTTAGGCATATCAGGGTGAGGGAGTATAAATTCTTGAGCCAAAAGCAAGTATCGCGCAGTTCTACAGAATCTCTCGCGAGGTACACATTACGCAGTTCTACAGAATCATTCATGAGGTACACATCACGCAGTTCTCAGCAATCTCTCGCGAGGTACACATCACGGAGTTTTAAAGAATCATTCACGAGATACACGTCGCGCAGTCTTGAGAGGAATCTCTCGTGAGGTGAATGTCATACAGTCTGGATGAATCTCTCGCGTCGTAAAGTTGGTTAAAAAAAATGTGAAGTACGCGACAACTATTACGACAGTAATTACATTCGGAAATATAACAGTTTCAGTCAGGAGTGTATCAAGATTAAAGATGTGAAATTAATTAAGTGTGACGACAATAAAAGTGTAAAAACAAATTCTTTTATCAGTGTTATCTTTTAGTAACAGCTCCTTTCCGTTTACACGCCCTGCTCAGAGATATTTGCTCGACTGAGTAATAATAGCTAGCTGGAGGACAAAGAACCCAATATTAAATATAATAAAACAATAACAGGCGCCCAGCAAATAAGATAACACGAACAGATTACCGCGACAATACCTGGCCTTATTATGCATACTTTATTTTTCCACTTTATTTAAATCTTTCAATACATATTTTACATTATTACAGAAATTATTACAACTAAACTTCTATCTATCAAACTACTGGTTACTGGGTTCCAGTAACCTTACAATCTACTTCTATTCTAATTCCTAAATCAGTCTTTTTACTACTTTTACAATTTTACTTCAACAAAATTCTACTATTAATGCAAAAAATTCTAATTTACAAGATCAATTTGTTACTTTATCATTCTAAGTACTTAACAAACCCTACATTATTCTTCAACTACTAAAATTACTAAAGACTGTTTCCTAACCTGTCTCAAATCTGGTTTATCGGCAACTGGTATCCAGGTTGTTCCTCTTTCTAGAATCCATGTTCTCTCGGAATGGCATCAGCAGAGGAAACCGGTACATCAACTCCTGTTGTCGTTGGTTCCTCTTCTGTATCATCTCCCTTGCTGCTCTCGCCCTTTTAATAGGTTTTATTTGAATCTCTTCTTGGTCTTATCCTCCTTCTCTCAGCGGCTTCCTGTCTACCTGTCGCCGTCCAATACAATCTTCTTCTGTTATAATTTGGATCTTCCGCATCTTGCAATATATGTCGATTCACATTTTCTTCTTGGGTGTCGTTTATTATATTTCTTCGTGTTATTATTTCTCGTGGACATACTTGCTGCTGCGTGTTATTTCTTCCCCTCACGATTCCCTTCTTCCTCAGCTGCTCGCTTTGATACTTTTTGTGTCATTTCCTCTAATGTTTATATGTTTGTTGATTTCTTATAATATCCCATATTTTTAAACCTTGCAGTTGATATCGATGTTCTTCTAAATCTTAAATGTAACTTGAGCATTCAAAAATCACGTGCTCTGATGTATCCTGTATTCCACATTTTTCACGTATAGCATTATCGATACTATTTATTCTCTTTAAATAACTTATACGGTCCATGTCCGGTTATAAAATGTAATAAACCTTTTCTTGGTTTCACATGCCGTAATTTTAACCTCTCTCTTATGTCTGGAAATATCTCATACGTTCTCCTTGCCACATCCAATTCATTCCATTCTTGCTATAGACAGGTTAATCTACAGAGAGAGCCAAAACCTACGAACCGGCTGCGCGGTGTTTTTCCTGCCCGCGTCCTCGGCGCTCGTTGTCTGCTGCTATCATAGAAAGACGCGGATGAAATCATATAACATTTTTAAAACTGCTTTTAAAGGCGTTACTTACCAATTTTATGAAAGGAGATGCTGAAACTAGCCACCGTCGTTGTCCATACATTTTTGGCACCTCTTTAGGAAACTATCCGTCACTCGCCGTAGTTCACGTTGAGAAATGCTGGCAATTTCCTGGCGAATATATATTTTTTAATTTGTTTTAATTCTTCCAGGATGTGTGGATTTGTATTGTACACTTTGGTTTAAGTTACCCCTAGAGATAGAAATCGCAGGGGGGTTAGGTCGGGGAGACCGAGTTATAGGGCCAATTTTTTTTCGAGTCAATAGTTGAAGCCCGTTTATACGTGAATACAATTTTGCCCCTCTTGTTTAGAGAATTAACAGCTGATTTTGCCTTTTTTCAACAAGATTCTGCAACAGCTCATACGGTCAATATTTCGATGAGAACAATTGAAAGTGTGTTTGAGGACAGAATTATTAGTAGTGATTTTGGCCCCGTGGGTCCCCCGACCTAACCCCTCTGCGATTTCTATCTCTGGTGTAACATAAAACAACATAGTTTCCTAAAGAGGTGCCAAAAATGTATGGACAACAACGTGACCAGTTTCAGCATCTCCTTTCGTAAAGTTGGTAAGTAAAGCCTTTAAAAATGTTGTATGGTTTCATCCGCGCCTTTCTATGATAGCGGCAGACGGCAGCGAGCGCCGAGGACGCGGACAGGAGAAACACCGCGCAGCCGTTTCATAGTTTTTTTTGGCGCTCTCTGTACAAAATGTATCTCAGTTATTGCTGGTCATATCCAGTCATTGCTCAGCGTGTACCCTAAGGCTGGAAGTACCGTTTAAACGTCGCAACACGCTGTCAGGAGCCATTATGTACTTTCTCTCCTGTTTACCCACACTATATAAACGAAGTAGTGCATTCCACTCAAAAATTCAATACCAAGATTTCACCAGAAATGCACGTTTTAGGCATAAATAATAATAATAATAATAATAATAATATAATAATAATAATAATAATAACTTTAAGCTCCTCCGTGTCTGTGTCTGTCAGCAGAACTCGAAAACTCCATTAAATACCAAACTTGGTATTTAAGTTCAGCATCTTAAGGATGCGAAAATCCCTCCAACCCAAATTTGTCTTTACTTGTAAAAATTTACGAAGATTTAATTTTCTCAAAGCTGTCTCTTAACGATTTTGATTAAAAGCCTCATGTTTAGGATGTTTGTGTAGTAAGATTATTTTTCTGTCTCTCTACGCATACTGATACTTGTTTATTTATTTTCAGGTAAGTCGTCGCCGCAGGGCAGATATGGGTGCAGTTGTTGGCGAGGCGCAAATGTATTCTAGATCACAGGCCAAGTAGAATGGTATCCACTCCCCTTCCTTCAGTACAGGTGAAGTAGTTTTAAGCAGGTGCGACTCTGGACGAATTGATCAGTTGACTCGCCAAGCATCCCCATTCTGCAAAAATTATTGTTTGCTCCTTTCGTCCAGTTTAAACCAGGCGTCAGTCATGTAAGCTGATCGCGTATAATTGCAGAATGGTATTGACGTTAAGTGACAATTGAACTATGAGCGGGAGGGGACCAGGTGGGAAATTACACGAATATAGAGACTAAATTTATTCACGATAGCACGATTAAAAAAACATTGCTGTTGATCACTACTTCAGATAGTCGTTAGTTAACATAAGACTCGCCTTACTAGTGTGTCGATTTGACTGTGTGTATATTGCTTGGAATAAAATGTAACCGGCTTTTGTGTTTACCATGCATTCTCTGCGGAGTACAGCAACTAACCAACTTTTGTTACTCCACGCATTCTCTGTGTAGTACAGCAACAACTATTTTAAGTATTTTAGTAATTTATGAATTAAAATTAGGTGTTTTATAGTTCATGTCCGTCAGAAATGTTCGGGCCTCTCAGTGGTGAAGGAACATAGGTTGAGTGGTTTTTTACATAACCGTCCATGAAGACACACACACATTTTCTCTCTTTTTAATATTAGTGTAAATTTAGGATGGACAACCTTTAGTTGTTTATAAATATTGTTTGCGTAATTGTTACTTTTGTCTGAATTAAGGTGTAGAATGCACTGAACGGTATATAAATACCTACCCACGCAACACATTCCAACCACAGTTTTCTTTAATGTTCGTAATTGAATCCTTGACATCTGTGAACTTGATATAGCAGCGTAGTAGCAGTGTTCGGCAGAGTGTGCCCAGGATTCACCGCTGTGTTATTTAGCGAAAAAAAGAAAAGTTCTTGTGTTACATTCACATTACTTTCTCTGCCCACTATCGTTACTTATACATAGCTTCTACACTTATTCTTACAAAACCTTATTACGTTCTCCACTATGTATAATACGCAGGGAAAGTATTGTATTCCACATAAAAATTCGATAGCGAGATTTCACTGGGAATGCATGTTTTTAGTGAATACGTAAATAAAAAAAAAAGAAGCAATTTTAGAAAAAAAAGTCTGTATGTGTCTATCCATGAACAGCATAATTCAAAAACGAAAAGTCGGATAAATACCAAACTTGGTATTATTTAAGTTCAGTACCTTCTGAGAAAGGTGTTTTGTTGTATTGGATGATGTTGAAGAATTGTTATTATTTGCCCCACGTATGGAAGAAGATGGTTTTATTACGTTATTTTTTTTTTACCACGCTTTGGGCGTCAATTTGAAGTAGTTTGTATTGAAGGAGTTGTATTATATTTCAACTGTTGGGGAGCCGAACTTGTAGTAGTTGCAACAGCACGTATAGTAAATAGTTTCCGGTAGCCTTCGCCCCAAATGTATTTTTACTGTTTCTTTAAATATTAAATATTTATGTTTGCCTCGGCTGCGTCAGTATTTGTTAGAGACACGTTTCTCTTGGCAGGGTTGTGGTACAACTAAGAATGTAGGCTTACACAGATCATAATTTTTTACTTCACTCCTTTTATTAATACTTGATTTAAATAACACTTCACCGATATAGAGAGCTGTGAGATTCTTTTTATTAATTAAGTACACGTTTTAACACGTAAACTATTTTTCGTTTCACACGAATACGTATTAAATCTCTCGAGGACGCACAAGCAACGCATCCAGTTATGAGCACTGTCTGCAAGCAACTGAATTGATTTCAACCGTCTAAACTTGTAAATTTCTGTATTTCAAGTCTCTGATTGGCTATTCCTACTCCAATAGAATACCTTCATTTAATTAAAGCTTTTTCTGGTTGTTGATTGGCTATTTTAAAACAGTCTCAAAATTTACATTATTGTTGTTCCAATAATGACTATTAGCATTTAAACTTTAAAATTCATTATTGCCTCAAAGTTACCTCATTGTTACCTCATTGTTAGCAACGTTTAACTTATTACTCTCACAGCTCCTACATTATTAAATTACGTAATGTATTCATATAACATTATTGAACATGTTTACAATAATATAAGCATATGCAATGACTGTTACATACTTTTTACAAATTATTACATACACATATTCCTTCAAGGCGGCCTGTTATTGAATTTACATATTATATAATTTTATTAAAATCATTTAAATGTTAATAATACTGCCTCACTTCCAAAGATGTGGTACAAATATTTTCGAGAAAATCCCGCACCCCAGATTACCCTTTACTTGGAATATATTTCGAAAATTTTAATTTTCTCAAAAATGGCTCTAACGATTTTGATTAAAATATCATATATTTAAGATACTTTCATGACAAATGAAATGTAATTCTCGAATTTTCTGGAAATGTCTTGAAAACCTTCGTGTCGCATCTCTGGAAGATACTAAACCTAAATACCAAGTTTGGTGTTTATCCGACTGTTCGTTTCTGAGTTATGCTGTTCACAGACACACACACACGCAGGCATGTTTCCAAAAATGCTTTTTTTTTGGATTCAGGGGGCCTCAAAACATATATTTCCGGTGAAATCTTGGTATCGAATTTTGGGTGGAATACAATACTTCCCCTACTTACTATACGTAGTAGAGAAGTAAAAATGTAGTTATTCTATCTGGTTCTAAACCTGCACTGCAAGCTGTTGGTTCTACTACTCAGCCCAAAATGATGAAGATTAAAGAAATACATGAAATGATCAAACAGATACAGAAACTAAATAAAAGTAGGTATAGTCTGACAGTGGATTCCCACACACTGCGGTGTTTTTGGAAATGTAATGGCGGATATTTTAGCAAAGAAAGGAACTA
This sequence comes from Deroplatys truncata, assembly GCA_030765065.1. Lineage (NCBI taxonomy): Eukaryota > Metazoa > Arthropoda > Insecta > Mantodea > Mantidae > Deroplatys > Deroplatys truncata. The sequence continues at coordinate 236,369,707 of CM060984.1, read as the reverse complement.
AAATCAACTTCGTGACAAAACGAGATTATTAATATGAGTGAATTAAACGAATCATAAAAAGAAAAATCATTTCTGACTATAACCAACATATAACACTTCAAAATGAACAGTCAAAATGGAAGAAAATGTTAAATGATCCATCAGTAGTTCTCGATTTACCAAGAAAACCTTCTGTTGCTGGATTCCGACTTGTGATAGGACATGATTGTTTGAATAAACACGTTTACAAAATTGGAATAGTAACATCTCCAAATTGTTATTGTGCTCCAAGGAAGAATAAATGGAACATCTAAACAAATTGTGACTTTCTTGTCGCTTTGAAAATGTAACATCTAATATTGCGAAGAAAGAAGGAGAATGAATGATTTCATTATTAATGCCTGAGTATTAAACACACACGCTCTCTTGTAGTAGTAGTACGTTTTCGTGTATCACTTAACGTTCACCAGTTATACAAGATTATACAAAATTCCTTCCGAATGAAGAGGACTTCAAAGGTTATTCCCAGAAAATTCAAGATGCACGTTTTATTTGTCAAGTAAATATAATTAATACATGATATTTTAATTAAATTCGTTTGAGTCATTTTTTTTACTTTCTCTACTACGTATAGTAAGTAGGGAAAATATTGTATTCCACCCAAAAATTCGATACTGAGATTTCACCGAAAATATATGTTTTGAGACCCCTGAATCCAAAAAAAGCTTTTTTGGAAATGTGTCCGTGTGTATGTGTCTGTTAACAGCATAACTCAGAAACGAACATCGGATAAGCACCAAACTTGGTATTTAGGTTCAGTATCTTCCAGAGATGCGACACGAAGGTTTTCAAGTAAATCCCCCCACCCCAGATTACCCTTTACATGGAACATTTTTCGAAAATTTTAATTTTCTCAAAAATGGCTCTAACGATTTTGATTAAAATGTCATATGTTTAAGATATTTTCATGACAAATAAAATGTATATCTTGAATTTTCTGGGAATGTCTCCAAAAGTATTCTTCCTTGTGAACGACTTTTGCATAACTGGTAAACCATAAGAGATAGACAAAATTTTACTACACAAAAAATGTAGATCGCGTTAAAATACACAGTTTATGTCATATACATTTTTTTTTCTGTTGAGTGAACCGTTTTCGAGATATTGTTTGTTATTGCCTTAAATTTTTCAATACTTATTTTCTCAAATGGGAGTTAGTTATTCATTTTTACTTTCTCTACTACGTATAGTAAGTAGGGGAAGTATTGCATTCCACCCAAAAATTCGATACTGAGATTTCACCGGAAATACATGTTTTGAGAATCACTGAATCCAAAAAAAGCATTTTTGGAAACATGTCCGTGTGTGTGTCTGTCTGTGTGTCTGTGTGTCTGTGTGTCTGTGTGTCTGTCTGTCTGTGTGTCTGTGAACAGCATAACTCAAAAACGAACAGTCGGATAAACACCAAACTTGGTATTTAGGTTCAGTATCTTCCAGAGATGCGACACGAAGGTTTTCAAGAAAATCCCCCCACCCCAGACTACCCTTTACATGGAACATTTTTCGAAAATTTTAATTTTCTCAAAAACGGCTCTAACGATTTTGATTAAAATATCATATGTTTAAGATATTTTCATGACAAATGAAATGTATATCTTGAATTTTCTGGGAATGTCTCCAAAAGTATTCTTCATTGTGAACGACTTTTGCATAACTGGTAAACCATAAGAGATAGACAAAATTTTACTACACAAAAAATGTAGATCGCGTTAAAATACACAATTTATGTCATATACATTTTTTTAGTTGAGTGAACCATTTTCGAGATATTGCTTGTTATTTCCTTAAATTTTCCAATACTTATACTTTTTCTCAGATTCGTTATTCAATTTTTTATGTCCTGGATATGCAAACAGAATAGAATGCGCCACATAGCAACCAGCGCTTAAAAGATTTGACTATCGCTTATAACCTACCATGTTCCCCTTGCATCTACAAGAAAATTAGCAATAAGATTGACATCTCGATATCTCGATTAACATGAAGCATATGGAGAATAAACGTTTGTAAAAATAGTTCGTACAAGAGTAGAGAAAGTCATGTGAGTGTAGCACATCAGATTTTTTTATGTCCTGGACATGCAAAGAGAATGGAATGCGCCACATAGCAACCAGCGTTAAAATATTTGACTATCGCTTAAAACCTACCATATTCCCCTTGCATCTACAAGAAAATTATCAATAAGATTGACATCTTGATATCTCCATTAACATGAAGCATATGGAGAATAAGCGTTTGTAAAAATAGTTTGTACAAGAGTAGAGAAAGTCATGTGAGTGTAACACATCAGATTTTTTTTTATATCTACTTCATTTTAATCCAAATAAACTTTCGCAGAAATAGCTATATTACACATTTTATTATAGATACAAGGCAAACAGCGAGTCAAATGTTTAAGAACTCGATGCTATAAGCTGGCCTTGAAATTCCATATTGCTTCAATGAAATTCTGAGAAACAACTGAATGTTTATGGAACTTTAAAAGAATGGCTACGCCTTGAACAATTCGAATTAATAAGGATTTCAAGGAAATGGCTAATGCTAGAAAAAAACTTATTTGAAATAAATTGTGTATTTTAAAGAGATCTACATTTCTTATGTAGTACATTTTCGTCTATCGCTTAACATTTACTAGTTACACAAGATTACACAAAATTTCTTTCAAATGAAAAGGACTTTAAAGGCTATTCCCAGAAAATTCAAAATATACATTTTATTTGTCACGTGCATATCTTTAAAGTCTTTATTACTCAATTAATAATCTTTAATGGTATTTTAATTAAAATCACAGCCATTTTTTAGATAAAAAATTTCAAAAAATCTTCCATGTAATGGGTAGTTAGGGGTATGGAGATTTGTGTCGCATCTTTGGAAGGTACTGAACTTAAATGCCAAGTTTGGTGCTTTTCGTTTTTGACACACACACCTCTCTTTCCAAAAAATTGTTTTTTTTGTATTTAGGGGACTCAAAACATATTTCTAGTGAAGTCTCGGTATCAAATTTTTGGGTGGAATGCAATACTTCTCTACCTACTAGGTATGTGGTAGAGTAAGTAAAAATGCTAGGGGTGAAACATTTGAAACTATAACATTAAAATTATCCATCAAGATTTGTGAAAGTGTCTATTTTTCCAGATACAAATTTGTCTTTGCAAAACTGAAAAATATTTCCATTCTCAGTTACCAATGAATCTCAGAACTATTCCTAATACTGTTAAGATGATTGCTAATCCATTACTGTACCATATTATTTGTTTCCGCATACTCTACTTACATTTTCTCTTTTGTTTTATTCTGAGCATTTCATACTGCTTCAATTACAAGGTCATATTACAACAATACTTCTGTTAGTAAGATTTTCAGGATTGCTTCCGATAAAAATCTGATGTGTTACACTCACATGACTTTCTCTACTCTTGTACAAACTATTTATACAAACGCTTATTCTCCATCTACTTCATGTTAATCGAGATAAACATTTGCAGACTCTATCTTAATGCTAAGTTTCTTGTAGATGTAAGGGGAAAATATATTTACAAGGGCAATATAGAAATACAGTAGCCTTTAAGCACATACATATCTCTTAATAGCTGGTTGCTAGGTGCAGGACCATTCCGTTTGCCACAGATTAATACTCTTTGCATATCAAAAACAAAAAAATGAATAACGAATTCCCATTTGAGAAAATAAGTATTGAAAAATTTAAGAGAATAACAAGCAATATCTCGAAAATGGTTCACTCAACAAAAAAAAATGTATATGACATGAATTGTGTATTTTAACGCAATCTACATTTTTTGTGTAGTAAAATTTTCTCTATCTCTTATGGTTTACCGGTTATGCAAAAGTTGTTCACAATGAAGAACACTTTTGGAGACATTCCCAGAAAATTCAAGATATATGTTTTATTTGTCATGACAATATCTTAAACATATGATATTTTAATCAAAATCGTTAGAGCCGTTTTTGAGAAAATTAAAATTTTCGAAAAATCTTCCATATAAAGGGTATCCTGGGGTGGGGGGATTTTCTTGAAAACCTTTGTGTCGCATCCCTGGAAGATACTGAACCTAAATACCAAGTTTGGTGTTTATCCGACTGTTCGTTTCTGAGTTATGCTGTTCACAGACAGACACACAGATGGACATGTTTCCAAAAATGCTTTTTTTGGATTCAGGGGGTCTCAAAACATGTATTTCTGGTGAAATCTCGGTATCGAATTTTAGAGTGGAATACAATACTTCCCCTACTTACTATACGTAGTAGAGAAAGTAAAAAACAGAAGATCTACTGACTTTCATTAACTTTGTTAATTGGATTGCTAACCTATTTTATTTACCATATCTGAAAATATCACAAATTATAAGTTACTAATGAGAAGCTAAGGGTTTACTCTGTTTAATTGTTTACATGGGTTTTCTGACTTAAGCTTATTAGGAAACTAAGGCAGCACACAACTGCTCACATCTACTATATTTAGCTAAGAAAAATATTAATCTCTCAACAATGCACCGAGCCTGGAGGTAGTAGTAAACAAATGTGCATTATAGAGCATTGTTAAAGGTAAGCAGGTGGCAAAATAGAGTGATTGGGAAGATCACATGGAAATCATGAACAGATTAATCATCTAATTATGTCATTTACCATCAAATTTTAACCAAAAGGGTCATCCAGGAGAAATATGACATTTAGCAAAACCTGCAAAATATATGAGAAAAATCCAAGACTGGCAACCATAGCAATAATCTTTTTACTTTCTCTGCTACGTATAGTAAGTAGGGGAAGTATTGCATTCCACCCAAAAATTCGATATTGAGATTTCAAAATAAATATATGTTTTGGGACCCCCTGAATCCAAAAAAAAAACATTTTTGGAAACATGTCCATGTGTGTGTCTGTCTGTGAACAGCATAACTCAGAAACGAACAGTCAGATAAACACCAAACTTGGTATTTAGGTTCAGTAATCTTCCAGAGATGCGACACGAAGGTTTTCAAGAAAATCCCCCCCACCCCAGATTACCCTTTACATGGAACATTTTTCGAAAATTTTAATTTTCTCAAAAATGGCTCTAACGATTTTGATTAAAATATCATATGTTTAAGATATTTTTATGACAAATAAAATGTATACCTTGAATTTCCTGGGAATGTCTCCAAAAGTATTCTTCATTGAGAACGACTTTTGTATAACTGGTAAACCATAAGAGATAAGACAAACTTTTACTACACAAAAAATGTATATCGCATTAAAATACACAATTTATGTCATATATATTGTTTTTGTTGAGTGAACCATTTTCGAGATATTGCTTGTTATTTCGTTAAATTCTTCAAGACTTATTTTCTCAAATGGGAATTCGTTATTCATTTTTTTTGTCTTGGATATGCAAAGAGTATTAATCTGTGGCAAAGGGAATGGTGCTGCACCTGGCAACCAGCTATTAAGAGATATGTATGTGCTTAAAGGCTACTGTATTTCTATATTGCCCTTGTAAATATATATTCCCTTACATCTACAAGAAAATTAGCAATAAGATAGAGTCTGCAAATGTTTATCTCGATTAACATGAAGTAGATGGAGAATAAGCATTTGTAAAAATAGTTTGTACAAGAGTAGAGAAAGTCATGTGAGTGTAACACATCAGATTTTTTTGTCTTGGATATGCAAAGAGTATTAATCTGCGGGAAAGGGAATGGTGCTGCACCTAGCAACCAGCTATTAAGAGATATGTATGTGCTTAAAGGCTACTGTATTTCTATATTGCCATTGTAAATATATATTCCCCTTGCACCTACAAGAAAATTAGCAATAATATTAACATGAAGTAGATGGAGAATAAGCTTTTATAAAAATAGTTTGTACAAGAGTAGAGAAAGTCATGTGAGTGTAACACATTTTTTTTAAGAAAATCTAATATTTCGAAACATCTTCCACGTAAAGGATAGTTTGAGATAGGGGGATTTTCTTGAAAATATTCGTGTCGCATCTTTAGAAGGTACTGTACCTAAATACTAAGTTTGGTGTTTATCCAACTTTTCGTTTTTAAGTTACACACAAGAACCTTTTTTCTAAAAATGCTTTTTTGGATGTAGGAAGCCTCAAAACATGTATTTCCGGTGAAATCTCGGTATCAAATGTTTGGGTGGAATGCAATACTCTCTCTACCTCCTATGTGCATGGTAGAAAAAGTAATGAGCTTTCCTAACATTAGATTCTAGAAGCATATAGTATTAAAGGATAGAATGTAGAGAAGTCATGTGAATGTAACACACCGGCTTGTGCTTTTGTATTATCGAATATGAAATGCCTTCCATTGCCAGCGGGTTTTCGAACCCTCAAACATGTGTTTCTGAAAAGCACTTTTCGTCTTTCTTCCGCAGAATGCACCTAGAGCATTGTAGGAAAGAAATTGTTTGCACACCAGCACCATTTTCCCTGGAACTACATATATGCATTAGTGGAGGGTATATTGAAGCGAAATTTGTATAAATATTCAGATGTTTGCCTCATAATAACTGTCTATAGCAGCGTGTGTTACACCTTCTTTGCTTTGAAAATGCGAATATGGAAATGCGATGTTCCATTCGTACGACTAGCAATATATTCCATTAACAGGAATATTGTGAGCATGCAGGGAACATCCCGTGCGGCTATTGCTGCATCGCTTTCATTTCTCTACGACCTCTGCACAGAGAGCATATTTTAAATGTTTAACTCAGCAATGCGAAAGTTATTTAATCTCTAAATAGTTTGTTAGTCTACACAATTCTTGAGAGACTGATGAAGAAGCGGAAAATTGTTTAACGTGACACCTGACCCCTGTTTTTCCTTATAGTTACGTTTTCTCCTAGGATATCTATTAAAGGAAAGGAAAATTCTTTAACGTGATCGCTTGAACCCTGTTTTTCCTTATACGAGGGCAGTCCCAAAAGTACCCGACTTGACGTATATATAGCGGTTGTTGTTTCAAACAAATCGCTATGGTAGAAAGTACCAACCTTATAAAGCTTAAGTTTGAAGTTTGGCGATGCTACGTTGTTTAATAATTGTTTGGCAGCCATCAATAGTGAACTCTCTCAGCGAATTTGTAAACATGGATTAAACTGGCCATCGTTATGTGATACAATACTTTCATTTGAATGTTCTTAGTCCAACTAATATAAGAGCTGAGCTAGATTCTACTCCGGGGGAGTCTGCTCCTTCGTTTCCATAAGTAAAATATGAAGTAGTATCATTTGTTGGTAGTTGGAAAATGCTTCATGTTTATCTGCACAACGTATGGGAGCCAATTTGTCGTGGTCACTTCGTGTTATCTATTGCTGGGCCCTGTTATTGTTTTACTACTTTGAATGTTGGGTTCTTTGTCCTCCGGCTAGCTATTATTACTACTCAGTCGAGCATATCTCTTGAACAGGGTGTGTAAACGGAAAGGATTTATTACTGAAAGATAACACTGATAAAAGAATTTGTTTTTACACTTTTATTGCCGTCACTTTTAATTAATTTCACATATTGACTCTTGATACACGCCCGACTGAAACTGTTATATTTTCTAATATCACTATAATCACTTATTTGATGCACATTATTAATTCGCGTATTTCACATTTATAACAAACTTTACGACGCGAGAGATTCTGTAGAATTACGCGAAGTATAAGGCGTGAACGATTCTCTTAAACTGTGCGACGTATAACCTTTGTATGATTCTTTTGGACTGAACGACGTATTACCCGCGAATCCTTCTGTTGGACTGAACGATGTGTAATGCACGAATGTTTCTGTTGGACTGAGCGTTACCCATCTCTGGCTTTAGCTTTTTATACTCCCACACCCCGATATGCCTAAAGATTATAACCGAGCTGCTATTGGTTAATAAAACGCGCCAACATTAGTGTCTATATTTATATCCAATCAAAATTACGAACACATATGCTCTAGGGAAGAAATTCCCTCCATTTCTACAGAAAAGTGCGCTAATCTGACGTCATTTGCTTGCCTCTTCTAATTAATAAACAACTCACCCCCTCGCTCATTGTTGCCCGCTCTTATTGTCAGTTTCAGTGAGGTCGTGTAAACTTATTTCCTAAGAATGCTTATAAGTAACAAACATCTCAAATCATTGTCATACAATAATGCTAATTTACACTACAATCACTCTGGCATTCAGTGTTGTGATATAAAATACTGCGTCAAATATTGGGTGGCAAAGTTTAAGCGAGGCCGTACGAGCTGCCAAGAGGAACATCGCAGTGGTCGACCAAATGAGGTGGCCACGCCAGAAATTGTCAAGAAAATCCACAAAATGGTATTGGATGACCGTCGACTGAAAGTACGCGAGCTAGCAGACATCGTAGGCATTTCAAAAAGTGCTGTACATCGCACACTAACTGAAAATTTAGACATGAGAAAGCTATGCGCAAGATGGGTGCCGCGTTTACTCACAATGGAACAAAAGCGGTATTGTGAGGATGTTTCAGTCGAGTGTTTGGCGATGTTTCGCTGCAATAAAGCCGAGTTTTGCGTCGATCCATAACCATGGACGAAACATGGGTCCATCACTTCACACCTGAGACGAAGGAACAGTCATAACAGTGGATTGAAAGGGGAGAATCAGCTCTAAAGAAGACGAAGAAAGTTCCATCTGCAGGCAAGGTCATGGCGTCATTTTTTTGAGATGCGTGTGGGATAATTTTCATTGATTATCTTCAGAAATGAAAAGCAATCAATGGCGAGTATTATGGAACTTATTGCAGCGTTTTAATGATGAAATCAAGAAAAGAAAAAAAAAAGCTACATTTAGCGAAAAAGAAAGTTTTGTTTCATTAAGACAATGCACCAGTTCACACATCCATTATCGCCATGGCCAAAACCAATGCGTTAAAGTTCGAATTGCTTCCTCATGCACCCTATTCGCCAGACTTAGCCCCCTCTGATTATTTTCTGTTTCCAAAGTTGAAGAAATGGCTTGGTGGTAAAAGATTTGCCAACAATGAAGAGGTGGAGTTTGTTTGCAGTTGATGGCTATTTTGCAGAACTCGACGGTTCTCATTATAAACAGGGTATCGAAGCTATTGAACATCGCTGGAAAAAGTGTATCGAGCTGAAAGGAGACTGTTTAGAGAAATAAAGATGTTTTTTCCCCAAAATTTTTGTGTTTTCTTTGTTAGGGCGGATATTTCTGGGACAGTCGTCGTAGTTACGCTTTCTCCTGGAGGACATCCACTAAGAAAAATACTTTGATTGTTATAGTCTACACCTTATTGCGTATACACGGCGTCCACAAAATGAGTGCACATTTTTCGTGTAGTGTTACAGAACACCCATACGAGTATTTTACTACAATGAACGCTGGGTAGGTAGAGAAGACATTGCATTCCACCCAAAAATTCGACCGATGTTTCACCGGAAATACATTTTTACGGTCCCATGAACCCCCCCTCCAAAAAAAGCATTTTAGATAAAGATCCGCGCGTGTGTGTGTGAACAGAATAACTCAAAAATGAAAATTAAGATGAGTACCAAACTTCGTTTTCAAGTTCAGAATCTTCCAAAGATGTATTACGAAGATTTTCAGGAAAATCCACTTCCCTAAACTACCCTTTACATAGAACATTTTTCGAAATATTTGATTTTCTCAAAACTAGCTTTAACGATTTTTGTTAAAATACCATATATTTAAGATATTTACATGACAAAATGTATATCTTAAATTTTCTTAAAATAGCCTGTGAAAATCCCCTTCATTCGAAAGGACTTTTATATAATATTGTGTAAACGTTAAGCGATAGGCAATAAATGTAGATCTTTTTAAAACACTCAATTTATACTTGTTTTGTGTCATCAGCCATTTGCGAATTATCCGTTATTATTGGTTTGAATTTATCAATACTTCGCCAACTTTTGAAGTGCTGTCGCTAATTAGCTGCTTCTCGCGATGTTCTGGAAAGGGCATTCTTTTAACGACTAGCCTTTAAACATGTGACTGTCAATTCGTTTTCCTCTATCCTCCTTGTGCTTACAAGAAATGTTTAATGGAACTATTTCTGCAAAGGTATATTTCGATTAACGTGAAGTAGATATTGGGAGAAAAAGTCATGTGAATGTAACACATCGAATGTTTTAATTTGCGAGTGATTCTGGATTAACTGCCACTATATGACTTGGCAAATGTGTTCACTGTTTTGCCTAGTAATTTTTTTAACCGAAGACACATTCTCATATTCAAACTCCTGACTCTGGGCATACCAAGAAATCTTTATAAAGAAAATTACAAGTTGATCAACCAGTCCTGTAACATCTTCAGTGCTGCAACTAGTTGATCAACTGAAATATTTCTGAATTGTTTGCACGCTGTGTCAGTGTCAAATATGGCGTTGAGTAAGTAGTGTGGAGCTCTTTCACCATGTCCTAATTAAAAACAGAAGGTATAGAAAACGCCCCTTGTTAATGCCTAAGCTAAGTAGGAGACTTTACTACACACTTTGGGACAGCAGGCTTGAAGTTCATCGGTATTTATCTTCTTTTCAACTAACTGTGTAAAACTCTTCAACTGCCCTTCTTGTTTCTTTGCAGTAGCTTTCACCTTCTCTGCGATAAATACGGTTTCCGCAATGTCCACAGCATTCTTTACATAATTACATTCAACGCAGGGTATTTGAATTTAACCTAAAATTTTGAAGGTTAAAATGGTCCTCATTATTTGCAGTCCCTTCAGTATCGTCAATCGTGTAACTGTCGTCACTAGCCATGATAAAAGCTCATCAGTGCGTCACGAACTCGCATAAAAAATGATACTGATTTTGTTTGTTTTGTATTGCAGTACCTGCGAGACGCATGCGCGGCCCGATCAGTTGTACTAGTCTCGTCTGGTTAAAGGCAGCATATACCAGTGTCCCGCAACTCTGTTGAGATACAACAGTTGAAAGACTGATACAGTTCGCAATTAGTTGTACGACATTTACCAGTTGTACAACCGGATCAGTCGTCCTCCGTGCTGTAGTTGTTACCTTGTTAGCCTCTAGTTCCCGAAGTCGCGGGTTCAAACCCGGCGAAGGGCGATGGATTTTTTCGGGCGTAAAAATCCTTAGCATGGTTTTGTTCGAAAGGGAAGTAAAGCCGGTGGTCCCGTGTCGTAGATTTACGGCACGTAAAAGAACCTCAAGCCTGATAAAGAGGCCTCTGAGCAAAATTACCGAGCTTTCACGCCCAATATAGAATGGACGCTAAGGACCACAGTTTAAGAGCGCCCATAAATAAAACTCAATTTAATTTAACGGCTAATGCTCCAATTTAATTCATTGCCCCAACATACCACCAACTAGTTGCATACGGCTAATAACGCCCTTATTGGTATAAACACAATATTACACAGTACAAGCCACTTGAGTCTGGGTGCACTTGTTTGCATGATTAACTACCTTACTTTGGTTAGTTGTGTACATTCTGACTTACCTCTCATCCCCTTTCCGTTAACACGACGCTTAGTAAACAGTTGAAGGAGCAGCTAGGAGTAATCACACGTAGGGACCTCAGTAACTGGAACACAGCATGGCATAACACGTAGGCTATGGTGGACCCTTTGTGCTTCCTACGTGACCCCTAGAACGAAGGGCGACCAGATCCGGACGACGATGCGCGCCAACAAGTACGGGGTCCCTAACAATTTCAACTAATTTTCACACACCTGACGCCGGCTAACCTGCCTGAGCCACACGATTATAGACGACTCTCCCAGGAAGGAAGGGGACGGGACCCCAGCAGTCCCGCCAACCGCAAGGGAAATCGGAAATCCTCCGTCCTGCCGCAACACACGAGCCACATCGCCTGGTCCTTGAATCCTGACAAGATTAAAGGAAATGAAGGAGACAGGAAATTCGTGGAAGCATTCACCTACCGACCCGGGGAAACAGCAGAAAAGAGGTCATGGTCAGAGGGCCGGCCCGATGGGAATCGAATCAAATAAACATCACTTGGTAAAAGAACAAGAATGTCACTGTAATGCACGTTCCAGTAAATGTATAAAGCGAAAAAAGACGTCAAGTCTCCAAGCTAAGCTAGCCCAGATATGGGCATTCTTGACCCCGCGAGTCAAGCCACCTCGACCCCTCCCTTTCTCATTTGCTGTTTGCAACATACAAGCAGTCTTCTAATTCAGTGGTGGAACACTGCTTGACGCAATTACAAGATGCAGAGATGCTACAATGTACTGTCTGTGTGTATGTATATATGTATGTATACTGCTCAGATATTGGGATAGCTACGTTACGTCACAGCACCCCTCCCTCCTGGTTGTGGCATGCGTTCGCTCATACCTGACCTAGACCAAAGAAATAAAAATAATTCAATCATTAAATAATAATAATGATGTCAGTTAATTACATTTTTGAAAAATATTTCTGTGTGTATTTAAAACTAAGATTACTCATAGACTTATGTAATTCATGTTTTGATCAGGAAAAATTTAGTGTCGCTGATATACTATTTTATACTACAGGGAGAGCCAAAAGACTACGAACCGGTTGCTGCGCGGTGTCCGCGTCCTCCGCGCTCGTTGCCGTCTGCCGCTATCATAGACGCGGATGAAACCATACAACATTTTTAAAACTACTTTTTAAGGCTTGACTTAACATAGATTTGTGGCCCCTTCGGTCCCCCACCTAACCCTCCTGCGATTTCTCTCTCTGGGGTAACTTAAAACATAAAGTATACAAGACAATCCCACACACCCTGGAAGAATTAAAACAAAATATCCGCCAGGAAATTGCCAGCATTTCTCAACGTGAACTACGGCGAGTGATGGATAGCTTCCTAAAGAGGTGCCAAATATGTATGGACAACGACGCTGGCCAGTTTCAACATTTCCTTTCATAAAGTTGGTAAGTAAAACCTTTAAAAGTAGTTTTTAAAAATGTATGGTTTCATCCGCGCCTTTCTATGATAGCAGCAGACGGCAACGAGCGTTGAGGACGCGGACACGAAAAACACCGCGCAGACAGTTTGTAGTTTTTTGGCTCTATCTGTAGAAACTTGTGATTTGAATAATTTCATCTAAAATTTTTTTCTATGCTTTGTTTTCGCTTGTATAACTTTCATTGTCCTTGTTTAAAGTTAACAGTTCACTTAGCAATTTCTGTTTGTGGAGTATTTGTTTTGTAGCTTGCAAATTACTGAATGGTGTTATTCAATTACAAAAATAACAATACATTAACTTCATTTGGCTCCTCCCGCTCTTTAAAATTATTGTACACTGATCTAGAGTGTTTTTATTTTCTCTACTACGTATAGTAAGTAGGGGAAGTATTGTATTCCACCCAAAAATTTGATACCGAGATTTCACCGGAGACCCCCTGAATCCAAAAAAAGCATTTTTGGAAACATGTCCGTGTGTGTGTCTGTCTGTGAACAGCATAACTAAGAAACGAACAGTCGGATAAACACCAAACTTGGTATTTAGGTTCAGTATCTTCCAGAGATGCGACACGAAGGTTTTCAAGAAAATCCCCCCATCCCAGATTACCCTTTACATGGAACATTTTTTGAAAAATTTAATTTTCTCAAAAACGGCTCTAACGATTTTGATTAAAATATCATATGTTTAAGATATTTTCATGACAAATGAAATGTATATCTGGAATTACCTGGGAATGTCTCCAAAATGTCGTCCATTGTGAACGACTTTTGTATAACTGGTAAACCATAAGAGATAGACAAAATTTTACTACACAAAAAATGTAGATCGCGTTAAAATACACAATTTATGTCATATACATTTTTTGTTGTTGAGTAAACCATTTTCGAAATATTGCTTGTTATTCCCTTAAATTTTCCAATACTTATACTTTTTCTCAAATTCGTTTTTCATTTTTTTTTGTCCTGGTAATGCAAAGAGAATGGAATACTCCACTTAGCAACCAGCTCTTAAAATATTTGACTATCACTTAAAGCCTACTATATTCCCCTTGCATCTACAAGAAAATTAGCAATAAGATTAACATCTCGATTAACATGAAGCATATGGAGAATAAGAGTTTGTAAAAATAGTTTGTACAAGAATAGAGAAAGTCATGTGAGTGTAACACATCAGATTTTTTATAGCCAATCCTCCTCTGTACTCCTTATATTTGTAATTGGTATTCCTAATAACAGGTGAAACATCGGCGGAACGTCTGACTTCCTTAACCTCCCTCCGACACTCTTCCAAGTTCTTGGAAATGCTGCATAGCAGTGGAACGATACCGGTCGGAACGGCCGAGCGCGTTGAGATAAGTAGGTGACATTTTTAACCTGCATACCTTCTCTTATGCCCATAGTTATTTAATAACATAAAAGCTACGTAGTGTTTATATACTGCAGAAACCTTTAACAAAGGTGATTATGAAGATTCCCCACTCCCAGACTTTCAAGTTAACCTCTTTGGGAAAGATCATACATAGTCTGCGATCATCGAGAAAAATAATATTCTCAGTTGTTAACTATAAAATATCTGTTCACTGATTTCCAATGTTAGCAATTTTCTCTCTCGATTGTTTAGCCTGCCAACGAACTGGATTACGACAAGGAAAATGAAGTAAACCTTCCTTACATGAGAGTTATTAAAGTATTTTGACATTGGTGTCGCATGCCTATCGTAGCGTTATAAGCATATTCGATTCTCTTTTGTTTTGCGGTGTCTTAAATCGTGACAGTATTGCTTGGAATGAAATATCCGTGGCATTTGCCTTTACATGCATTTTCTATGGAGTAACAACAATTATTTTCTCAACGAAAAATGAAAGCCTTCTTCGCAAGTATATTCTTTTATAACTCCATTGCGTTGTTATTCTAGCACACAGGCTTTGTAAATCCTGTTTAGTAGTAAATGAATTTAAATGAATCTTGTATAACCCTTATTCCTCAGAAAGAATAGTACTTTGCAGTATGATAAGGTACTACGTTAATTGAATTTTTAAAGCCGCACGATGATGCTACAATTTCGAAGTAATATACTTTGCCTGCTTCTGATGATGTCATTATCTCGTAGCTTGTTCTGTTGTCTCGTGCGCCAGCTGCTTCAGTGGTAGAGCTATGAGTACTTTCTTAGGGTATAAGTGAGTGTATTTCACCAGTTTAAATTGACTAAGAAATTTAATGTGATCTAATACTTGAGCTATTGAAGCAGTGTCCGACCATTTGAAGACAAAGAATGAAACTGATTTTGAATCGTGGCACTCGAAACTATAACAATTGAATTATACCTGCTATCTTCTGCAGTCTGAATTTTACGGTTTGAAATAACTTATATCAACTCAAGCTCCGCCTACTTTAGAACTACCCCACCAAGTCTTCTAATTGCGCGGAGCCAACCTTACAATTCTTACATGTGTGTTTGTTACCTTGTTGCTATGGAGTTCTGGCTAAACTATCAGAAATACCTTTCACTTCTCTTTTTCAGTATTTCTGGCTACGTGAATCTTCAAACTTAACTCTAAACTGCCTTCCAAGAATCTAAGCTAATGCTTTCCCTCCTCACGCTGTTACTAATGCCTTTAGTTAACATAACTCGCTAATTGCCTGTTTCTTCGGAGAAATCTTTCAGTCCAAGCTTATATTTTACATTAGTTTAATATACGGAAATTATTTATCGCAATTATTTCTTTATCTTACTGTCATTTCGTTATATAATTATCTATATCTTCCTTCAATAATTATGGTGTTAAGTGATGTAAGAATTGTGTCAAAACCGGTTGAGTGGTTTTTCAGATTACACACACACACATGTCCTCCGTGGTGCAGTGGTTACCATGGTAGTCTCTAATTCCCGAGGTCGCGGGTTCAAGCCCGGTGGAGGGCGATGGATTTTTTTCGGGCATATAAATCCTTAGTATGCCTTCCTTCGGAAGGGAAATAAAGCCGGTGTTCGTAGATTTGCGGCACGTAAAAGAACCTCAAGCCTGATAAAGAGATCTCTGAACAAAATTACCGGTCTTTCACGCCCAATATAGAATGGGATGCTAAGGACCACAGCAGTTAAAGAGCGTCCATAAATAAAACTCAATTTTCAACACGCACGCATACATACAAATTTTCTCTCTTTATATTATAGGTGGACTATATGTAATAATAGTATATTGTGCAATAAGACTATAATGACAAGATCTAGTCTCATAATTTTCATAGTAGCATCTTAATTATCATTATAGTCAAGTTGCATTCGGCTGTTTTTGATCAGTCACACTGTTGAGTTTTTACAAAAAGATCTTACATTTTCAATTGTGTGTAATTAAATGCTAATCGGATGGCATCACTGACGGAAGGACCTTGAGCATGTTTGCGAATAGTACAACAAATGGCAGCACTGTTTAGTCCACGTAGCATGTATTGATCTTATGCAGGTAACGTGAAAACAACACATTGAAGCAAACAAAATGAACTCAACTTATTAGAATATTAAAATGAAAGGAATTTATTTTATTTTAAATACGCATATTTCATTGCTTATCTGGGGAATGGGTTACAGTGAACTGCTGCTTTGAAGGTATTAAAAGGTATGGGCGATAGGGGAGCTGCGAGCGCCGCCGAGTAAAATCTCCATGAGTCCCTGAAGCATTATGGATGCCATAGCGGTTCATTTACGTCACATGCAATCAGCGTAGTCGACCAAAACTTAACTAATGTACCAGTCTACTAAAAGCATTGTAATCACCAATGTGGTGTAAAAAGCACAGCGTTTCCCATATTTGGATGTAATTTTTGCATGTGCTTAGATCCTAAATAACTATCTATAGATACATAATTGTCCATGTCACAAAATCAAATACTAAATGCATCGAGGACCTTGTGATACCTCGTTTATGTGGAACAGTGACATTGTGTGTCGTACTCTCATAGGTAGTGAACTCTTACATTCAACATGTTGAACTACGCTCAAGGGTGCATATTGTTATGCACACGCTTTGATGTTTAGAAAGCAATAGGAATGCTTTCAACGTCGAAAGGTCTTCTATTGTTCCCTGCAGTTTTTAGTGAAGTAGCTCTTATTTCTTAAAACCATGCGACAAAACTTTACTGCATTGCCAATCTTACACGCTGTATGGAAATCAATGATTGGGCAAGTGGTATGAACTCTTCCGCACCATCAAAATGCCAGCTACTTGTACAACGTCGGAGATGATTTGTAGCTGTTTATTCAAGAAGATTGCCTTCCTCTTTCTCTCTCCCTTTCCACTCTCCCCCTCCAGTGCTTCGTCCCTCTTCCTCACAACGTAATATCGTGTGACTTTTTGAAAAAATGACAAACTGTTTTTTCTGGATTTTTAATTGTGGCAGTAATTTGTATCACAATAATGTAAATGCCAGAGTGATTGTAGTGTAAATAAGCATTATTGTATGACATTGATTTGAGATGTTTGTTAATTAAGCATTGTTAGGAAATAAGTTTACACGGCCTCACTGAAACTGACAATAAAAGCGGGTAACAATGAGCGAGGGGGTGAGTTGTTTATCAATTATAAGAGACAAGCAAATGACGTCAGATTAGCGCGCTTTTCTTAGAAATGGCGGGAATTTCGTCCCTAGAGCATATGTTTTCGTAATTTTTGATTGGATATAAAAATAGACGCTAATATTGGCGCGTTTTATTAACCAATAGCAGCTCGGTTATAATCTTTAGGCATATCGGGGTGTGGGAGTATAAAAAGCTAAAGTCAGAGGCAGATTTCGTCAGTCCAACAGAAGCATTCGCGTGTAATACGTCGATCAGTTCAACATAAGTATTCGTGAGTTATACGTCGCGTAGTTCAACGGAAGCATACATAAAGTACACGTTACGCAATTCTACAGAATCTCTCGCGTCTTAAAGTTTGTTATAAATGTGAAACACGCGAATTAATAATGTGAAGTAAATAAGTGATTATAGTGATATTAGAAAATATAACAGTTTCAGTCTGGCGTGTATCAAGAGTCAATATGTGAACTTAATTAATTGTGACGGCAATAAAAGTGTAAAAACAAATTCTTTTATCAGTGTTATCTTTGAGTAACAAATCCTTTCCGTTTATACACCCTGTTCAAGAGATGTGCTTGACCGAGAAATAATAGCTAGCCGGAGGACAATGAACCCAACATTCAAAGTAGTAATACAATAACAGGCGCCCAGTAAAAGATAACACAAAGTGACCGCGACAAATTGGCTCCCATACGTTGTGCAGATAAACATGAAGCATCTTCCATCTACTAACAAATATTCCACTACATAATACAACTTAAAACCTAAGTAAAAGGTTTAACAGTGCACAAAATTATGCCTCTTCCTTATACTCGCATTCGATCAGAACTGTACTGTTTTTCATGATAAGCGGTTCACGTACGCGAATATATAATAGTAGCAAAAATTATTAGTTACCATTTTCCAACACATTAGCCTTTAAGCAAAGTAATTAAGATACTATATAACTCATTTTCAAAGTGGGACCTACACTGGCTTTACTGTTACTATGAAGTAATGTATGATAGAATTAAAATTTTGAGTCGATTTGTAACAGTTACGTGGCAAGGAGATAGTAGAGGTTGTGCCAAACTTTCATTGTAGGAAGAAGTGATTGATAATCAGCAGACTTTTTGTTTTTGTTACTACTGTTATCATTTAAGCACGTAGGATGGGATGTTGCAAAACTTTTTAGCATAAAACTACTTCCGTGGTTCCATAAATCAGACTCTGAAGAGATTCCGCTCCCTCAAGATCTGAGTGAAGTGAGTCCTTTTCTCGCAATGTGTGGGCTCGTCTTAGACACACCAGTGAATTCTGACGTTAATGTCACAATGTCATCTATGGAAGAGTTTGGATACTTCTCGTCATAGACACACCAGTAAATTCCGGGGTTAATGTCACAATGTCATCTATGGAAGAGTTTGGATACTTCTCGTCATAGACACACCAGTAAATTCCGGGGTTAATGTCACAATGTCATCTATGGAAGAGTTTGGATACTTCTCGTCATAGACACACCAGTGAATTCTGAGATTAATGTCACAATGTCATCTATGGAAGAGGTTGGATACTTCTCATCTTTGACACACCAGTGAATTCTGAGGTTAGTGTCACAATGTCATCTATGGAAGAGGTTGGATACTTCTCATCTTTGACACACCAGTGAATTCTGAGGTTAGTGTCACAATGTCATCTATGGAAGAGGTTGGATACTTCTCATCTTTGACACACCAGTGAATTCTGAGGTTAGTGTCACAATGTCATCTATGGAAGAGGTTGGATACTTCTCATGTTTGACACACCAGTGAATTCTGAGGTTAGTGTCACAATGTCATCTATGGAAGAGGTTGGATACCTCTCATCTTTGACACACCAGTGAATTCTGAGGTTAGCGTCACAATGTCATCTATGGAAGAGGTTGGATACTTCTCATGTTTGACACACCAGTGAATTCTGAGGTTAGTGTCACAATGTCATCTATGGAAGAGGTTGGATACTTCTCATCTTTGACACACCAGTGAATTCTGAGGTTAGTGTCACAATGTCATCTATGGAAGAGGTTGGATACTTCTCATCTTTGACACACCAGTGAATTCTGAGGTTAGTGTCACAATGTCATCTATGGAAGAGGTTGGATACTTCTCATCTTTGACACACCAGTGAATTCTGAGATTAATGTCACAATGTCATCTATGGAAGAGGTTGGATACTTCTCATCTTTGACACACCAGTGAATTCTGAGGTTAGTGTCACAATGTCATCTATGGAAGAGGTTGGATACTTCTCATCTTTGACACACCAGTGAATTCTGAGGTTAGTGTCACAATGCCATCTACGGAAGAGGTTGGATACTTCTCGTCTTAGACACACCAGTGAGTTTTGAGGTTAATGTCACAATGCCATCTATAAAAGAAGTTGGATGGTTCTCGTCTTGGATACACCAGTGAATTCTGAGATTGTCACAATGTCATCTATGGAAGAGGTTGGATACTTCTCGCCATAGACACACAGTGAATTCTAAAAGTGGTGGCACAATGTCATCAATATTATACGTTGGATACTGTCGCAGCATTGTTTTCTCTCCACTGTTTAAATGTTTGCATTTTCTATGATTTGCTATTGCATAAGACGCATCCTGCTTGTCAAACATGTTAGCACTCACAAGCAACGGACTGATTTAAACCTTGGTCATAACAGATCCTACGCGTAATTCTTAACCTTGGAAATACAAGTGGAATACGAGTATACCACCTGTATTATCCACCCAATTGCTAGAACTTGTGTAGATATGTACACACGAACTATTTCTACGCGCGAACCGACAGAGATTCCTGGCGGTTGATGTGCCGCTTAGGATTGTTTTGGTTCATTTTAACCTTAGGATAAAACAAGCATAACGTATGTCACATATACACACGTCGGCGTTTTAAAATGTGATTTTTGGCTTCAGGGTTGGTCCATTGAATATGTCAGTATCAATTATTCATCGAAAGTGGAAAGTACCAGGCATTTTTCGTTTACAGTTTGTTATACACACAGATGTATTAATACTACATTATCTTGACACTCTCCATCTCTTCCTGGTGGTAGCGGTTCGGTTCAAGAACAAGTTGCAGTGCTTCTTCCTTTTCTAAAGCCGCTTGTACACGATCAAACTTTTGTCAAATTCAATACTTTACAAGTTTTTTCAAGAGTTGTTACAACTTAACTTTTCTTGCCAAATTGCTTCCAATATTTTTAAAGTCTTGAAAGCAAATAAGGACATGCTCTAAACGGTCAAAGATTCCACAATGATTTGATGGCTTTGGCCAATGAAATGCGAGTATTTACAGTCCGTCACGAAGTCTGCAACATGGCAGAAAGTGAAAACTAAACAAAAATGGCTACCCGGCCAAGGTATGTTGTATGCGAACTGATTAGGCTATACATAAGCTGGTCATGTCTGTATATCGAGAGCTCCATGGATTACCACAAGATGGAGCAAATGAAGGCGATTATGAAGAAATAACTGCCAGTCAGATTTCCGAACTAAGTACGTATACATTAGTACAATGTTATATAGTGTGGTTAACCTATCAATTGGTGTTATTTTCATTGTATTCCACACTCGTAATGTGTTTCATTGGATATAATACGTAAAAGTGCTACATAATATTAGTATAGAACAATATTTCATTGCGAATTGTTATACTGTGACGTAAATACTAAATTGCTTTGCGCGTGATAAATTATCAATGTGTTCTGAAGGGTTTCAGTTTGGCGAAGAGACAACTTGTAAACACACATTGAAAAACATTTCACCATTTTTCTTGTAAACTCTTGAATTGAAAAAAAATCTGATGTGTTACACTCACATGACTTTCTCTACTCTTGTACAATCTCAGACGCCTATTCTCCATATGCTTCATGTTAATCGAGATATCGAGATGTCAATCTTATTGGTAATTTTCTTGTAGATGCAAGGGGAATATGGTAGGTTTTAAGCGATAGTCAAATATTTTAACGATGGTTGCTATGCGGGGCATTCCATTCTCTTTGTATGTCCAGGACATAAAATGAACAACGAATTTGAGAAAAAGTATAAGTATGGAAAAATTTAAGGGAATAGCAAGCAATATCTCGAAAACGGTTCACTCACCAAAAAAAAATGTATATGACATAAATTGTGTATTTTAACGCGATCTAAATTTTTTGTGTAGTAAAATTTTGTCTATCTCTTACGGTTTACCAGTTATGCAAAGTTCGTTCACAATGAAGAATACTTTTGGAGTCATTCCCAGAAAATTGGAGATATACATTTCATTTCTCATGAGAATATCTTAAATATATGATATTTTAATCAAAATCGTTAGAGCCATTTTTGAGAAAATTTAAATTTTCGAAAAATGTTCCATGTATAGGGTAGTCTGGGGTGGGGGGGACTTTCTTGAAAACCTTCGTGTCGCATCTCTGGAAGATACCGAACCTAAATACCAAGTTTGGTGTTTATCCGATTGTTCGTTTTTGAGTTATGCTGTTCACAGACACAGACACACACACGGACATGTTTCCAAAAATGCTTTTTTGGATTCAGGGTGTCTCAAAACATGTATTTCCGGTGAAATCTCGGTATCGAATTTTTGGGTGGAATACAATACTTCCCCTACTTACTATACGTAGTAGAGAAAGTAAAAAGAAGTTTGATCGTGTACAAAGGAGTTAAGGCTTTAAAATTTTTGGGGGATATGAGAACACAAGGAAAGAAACCTTCCTTTCTCTCTATACTTGTTTTGCCGAATGAAGCAGACTTTTTTTTTCTAGTTAGCCAGGAGCAATAGTGGGTTTCACGCATCCTGTGCTGCATTCACTTCTGTCGTGTTATTTCTACGAGTATGTTTTCTAGTCTTCCAGCTCTTTGCAAACTACAAGCATGTTTCATGCAACTGCAGCAGGCTCTTTATTTTCATATGTAAAAAAAGGCTTCATTCTGCCGCTGATGATAAAACTGGCGTCTCCAGGTCAACGCCATAACTGCTGCTGAAGTGAATACGTATATGCAACGCAACATCAGCAGCAGTAATGGTCGGTGGTGGAATGTAGGTTTGTTTTGTTTGTTTTTTTTAAAGAGGAGATGAGGTGCTTTCAACTGACGACAATAGTATAACAGTAGCCGATCCGCGCAAATGAGCGTTTCCTTCTGAGCGAACCAGCCAATAGTAGCCATCCTGGCTATAAATATAGAAAATGGTGCTTGATCATGCCATAACAATTAATCCAACCCCCAGCTGAATAATATATGTGCAAATCTGAAACAGTCAAACATTAGGAGCGAAACTGATTCTTTGCTACTCTTGGGAAATAACAGTAAAGCCAGTTTTAATGTTACAACGGCAACATCAATAATCATAATATAAATGTACGCAAACATTTGAATTACTGTAGGGTCATCTATAGCTTAAGGGCACTGGGTAGTTTGGTTAAAAAACTAGAAACTCTCAGCTTTCAAAATATATATGCCATGTTGGAGTTTTCTGTTTATAAGGGGCTTTAATTTGGACATTTAAATATAATGAGTTACTGCTGAACTATGTCCACATTTATCTTTAATTGCAGGGTACCCTAATTTGTATTTTTCATACTTTAGGTGTAGTTTTCTCTGCAACCCATTAAGCTACATGGATGATATCGTTACTGGTAATTTCTCGGTCCAAGAACTACTTATTGCTGCTAAAATTATTCCTCAGATTGCTAATCTTAAGTTATTATATATATATATATATATATATATATATATATATATATATATGCGTGTGAATTCTGGGTTCATGATATAAACATTTTTGGGGTAGATGTATTCGGATGTAAGTAAATTTGGGTGGAAATTGTCAAGTAGTGCAAGTAATAATTCACTAAAAACTAATTTATAGTTTTAGTGGAAAGTGAAGCTGAATACTCCCATAAGAGTTTAATTTTGTTTATGATTTGTGTGTAGCATTAATGTTTAGCATATATGGGTAATTTCGCGTGGATTATGTTTAGAAAAGATTACTGTGTTCAGTGTCAAAGTTTCATTTCATTATGTTAAACAGTCGTTGAGAAACTTAAAATCACAGTCGGCACTTAAGTATGAGTCAGAAACTGCCTTACAACTGCCCGGAGTCTTTAAGAGGAAACGTAGGCAAAAAAAAAAAAAAAAAAAAAAAAAATCTGATGTGTTACACTCACATGACTTTCTCTACTCTCGTATAAACTATTTTTACAAACGTTTATTCTCCATATGGTTCATGTTAATCGAGATGTCAATCTTATTGGTAATGTTCATGTGGATGCAAGGGGAATATGGTAGGTTTTAAGCGCTAGTCAAATATTTTAACGCTGGTTGCTATGTGGCGCATTCTATTCTGTTTGCATATCCAGGACATAAAAAATTGAATAACGAATTTGAGAAAAAGTATAAGTATTGGAAAATTTAAGGAAATAACAAGCAATATCTCGAAAATGGTTCACTCAACTAAAAAAATGTATATGACATAAATTGTGTATTTTAACGCGATCTACATTTTTTGTGTAGTAAAATTTTGTCTATCTCTACGGTTTACCAGTTATGCAAAAGTCGTTCACAATAAAGAATACTTTTGGAGACATTCCCAGGAAATTCAAGATATACATTTTATTTGTCATAAAAATATCTTAAACATATGATATTTTAATCAAAATCGTTAGAGCCATTTTTGAGAAAATTAAAATTTTCGATAAATCTTCCATGTAAAGGGTACTCTGGGGTGGGGGAATTTTCTTAAAAACCTTCCTGTCGCATCCTTGGAAGATACTGAACCTAAATACCAAGTTTGGTGTTCATCCGACTGTTCGTTTCTGAGTTATGCTGTTCACAGACAGACACACACACACAGACAGACAGACACACACACGGACATGTTTCCAAAAATGCTTTTTTTTGGATTCAGGGTGTTTCAAAACATATATTTCCGGTGAAATCTTGGTATCGAATTTTTGGGTGGAATACAATACTTCCCCTACTTACTCTACGTAGTAGAGAAAGTAAAAAAAACTGAATTTTTACTTTTTCTACCACGTACATACTAAGCAGTGAAGGTATTGTATTTCACCCAAAAATTCGATACCAAGATTTCATCCGAAGTACAGACATGTTTTGAAGCCCCTTGAATCCATATAAAACATTTTTAGAAAAAGGCCTGTATGTGTGTGTGCGTGCGTGTGTGGGTGCAAGGGTGAACAAGGGAAATCGGATAAATACCAAACTTCGAAAATTAGTATTTAGATTTAGTACCTTCCGAACACACGACGCGAAGATTTCCAAGAAAATGCCCCTACCCGAAACTACACTTTACATAGAAGATTTTTCGAAATTTTTGATTTTCTAAACAATGGCTCTTAACATTTTTTATTAAAATATATATTAAATATGTTTACATGACTAATAAGATGTATATCTTGAATTTTCTTCCTTAGACCATATCGCCAAAAGTAACAACAACAGAAACTGTAGGTTAGAGGGCTTTGAGTTCAACCATGTCGAGGGCATGTTTTCGTTTCGTTGCTTAATTTGAGTGGTTTCCAAATGTACAACAATTTAAATCAAATCAAATAAAAAGATAGCACGGTGAAGATAGACTGAAGAGTTTAAATTTATAATAAGAGTTTAAAATATATAAGTGAGGTTATACGGCGGAATTATTGCAACAGATAATTGAGTGAAATAAGAAATATTGTGGTTGTATACAATATTTAAATAAAGCATAAAATAAAACTTAATAATAAAACGCAGCAGTAATATATTATTTTCAACCAAAAATTAGAAAGTAAAGTATTAAACAATTTGGATGGAAGGAAAGGAAAAAAGATCACATAATAGCTTGGTAAAATAAAATATTGCATATTACGAGGGCTGATCAGAAACTGTTACAAAGCTGATATTCCTAGAGTTTCGTCCATTATAGAGAAATTAGTAGTGTTCTGTAATTCTAATACGAGGGCTGATCAACATAGACTTAGACTGATTTTTTCCTGTAGCTTCCGTGATAGGTTCGTATCTGTAACATAAATATTTGAAAAGAGCGGTTTTTATGTATAATGTTGGTAGGCGGCAGCACTCTCGTATTCGTAGGTTGGTAGTAATGCTCTATTTTGTAGACCCTACGTGCATTTCCAGTACCAGACAATGGAGGTGATGCATTTTTTAAATCGATTATCACCTGTGATGAGTCATGGCTGCATCATTATGATCCTGAAGGAAAACAAGCCAGCACAGTGTGGAAATCTCCAGGTTCTTCAACACCAAAAAAGGCAAAAGTTGTTCCATCTGCAGGGAAAGTGATGGTGATCACATATTTTGACTAATGGAATGATTTACCAGCATGCAGTTCCCCTCACACTATTACAGCAGCATACTACATTGGCTACACTGAGGAAGCACATTGCAAAGAAACGACCAGTGCTTTCTCGGGCTAGGTGGCGACTTCATCATGACAATGCACGGTCTCACGTCGCAAACCAAGTCATGCAGTTTCTGACTCGATTCAACATTACCTGTGTACCACATCCACCTTATAGCTCCGATCTTGCACCCTGTGACTTTTTTTTTATTCCCATCACTAAAGGCAAAGCTTAGGGGTATTCGATTTAAGAACTCTGAAGCAGTGCTCAAGAAAAGTGAGGCGATTCTCAAGGACCTGAGAAAGAATGTTCTGCAGCATGTGTTCAAGGACTGGCAGAGACGCTATAAAAGGTGCATTGAAGTAGGAAGGGACTACTTTGACAAAGATGATGTAAACATTGAATTGGAGTAATAAACATCTCTGGAAAAAAATCAGTCTGTCTTTTTTGATCTGCCCTCGTACATGCAGTTGGCAACTGTTCAAGAGTTTCGGCCACTCGCCACCTACAGTGCTAGTTGTAGGTAAACACAAATGGCGACTCGTTTGGAAATCTGGACTCGCGAAGAAATCCGCTCCGTTATTGGATTTCTATGGGCGAAACATGTAACCGCGGCCTGAAATTCACCGGCAGGTGGTAGAAGTTTACTGAGAGACTGCAGTGTCTCGTCAGCATGTCGCAGAATGGTGTCAAAAGTTTGCGACCGGTAGAGAGAACGTCACCGACGAGGATCGCAGTGGCCGACCCAGCACGGCATCAACAGATTTGAACACAGCTCGCACCGAGGAGCTGATTCAGGACAAGAGGAGGACGTTACGGCATATGGCGGTAGAATTGGGATTATCGTTCGAAAGCGTTCGTCACACTGTTCAGATATTCTGCAGTACCGGAAAGTTTGTTCCCGATGGGTTCCACGAAATCTGTCCAACCAACACAAGGAGAAGTGCATGGGGCCAAGTCTGAAGCTTTGCAACGGTTCTCCACGGAAGGGAACAGTTTTCTTCACCACATTGTCACAGGCGATGAAACATGGATCCACCACCTCATCCCCAGCAGTAAGCGGTCGTCAATGAAATGGTAACACCCCTTCTCTCCAAAGACAAAGGTGTTTAAAGCGATGCCATCTGCCGGGAAGGTGATGACCACGGAGTTTTGGGACAGCGCGGGTGTCATACTCGTGGAGTTTTTGGAAAGAGGGCGCACAGTGGCCACTGACCGATACTGCGAGACTTGACACGATTACGCGAAACAATCAGGAGGAAACGACCAGGACTTCTCACCGAGGACGTCATCTTCCTTCATGACAACGCGCGACCTTATACGGTCCAGAAGACCACCACGCTGTTGAAGCAGTATCGCTGGGACATCACCCACCACCCTCCCTACAGTCCGGACCTCGCTCCAAGCGACTTTCGTCTTTTTTCTCGCATGAAGTAGCACCTAGGAGGCCGACGATTTGCTTCAGACGAGGAGGTGAAACACTTCGCGACAACGTGGCTGGACACGCAAGGATATGATTTTTACCAGGAGGGAATATTCAAGCTCATCCCACGAAGCGACAAGTGCCTAAACCGATATGGAGACTATATCGAAAAATAACCTAATGTATGTACTATCAGTTGGCTCTATTGGTTGTATGGAATAAAATGTACACGTTTTACTGCAGGCTTTGTAACCTTAGGTTTCCATCACTCCTCGTATATTAAGTAATAAATCGTTAATAGTAAATTTTTAAAGTAAAATAATTTAATTAAGACTAAAGAAATAAATTATACACATAAATGCAGAACTCATAGTAGTAGATTACGATACAAGAGGTAAAAGTGTGGTTTTATTTTTTGAGTAGGAATGTTTGCGGAACGAAGTCCTGCAGCCACAAGATTATACAAAATTCCTTCCGAATTGAGAGGACTTCAAAACTATTCCCAGAAAATTGAATATATACCTTTTATTTGTCTTGTAAATATGTTTAATAGTGCTACTTTAATAAAAATTCTTAGAAAATCAGTTTCGAAAAATGTTCCATGAAAAGGGTAGTTGAGGGTTGGGGGATTTTCTTTGTGTCGCATGTTTGGAAGACACTGAACTTATCTACGAGGACGAATCGAAAAATAACGCACAAAATTTTTTTCTGCCTTGGTATTGCAGCGGGAATGTTGCAATTTCACACAGATATAGATTGAAGCTTTCACTACAGAGGGTATTTTTTGTTTCATGTGCAGCTCTAGCGAGAGAAGCGTGAACTACGCAACAAAGATGGCGCGCATGTTACTGTCGTTCACGTGTGAAGAGCAGAGAGGTGTGGTTCGATATTTGTGGGCTAAAGGGCATAAACCGAATGATATTCACAGGGACATGCGTGGCGTGTAAGGGGATGATTGAATGGACCGTAGCAATGTGTGCAGGTGGTGTGCATTCTTCCTAGAGGATCTTGTGAACCTTAGTGATTCGCCACGCTCCGGGAGTCCAGTAACAGCTGCAACCCCGCAGAATGTCAGAGGCATTGAGGCGGCAATTTTGAATGACCGGCGCGTGCAACTGCGAACCTTATCGCAACAGTTCAACATTTCCTATGGTGCAGTGTACGATATTGTTCATGACATGTTGAAATTTCGTAAAGGTAGTGCTCGCTGGGTGCCTAAGAGTCTGACAGGCAACCACAAGGGCCAGCGAATGATGACGAGCTTGGACCACCTAACGCGGTACACCGCAGAAGGGCATTACTTTCTGAAGGGAATCGTAACTGGTGACGAGTCGTGGGCATACCACCACACGCCCGAAACCAAGCAGGTAAGTATGGAGTGGAAACATGCTGGTTCCCCGGTGTGACTCAATCTGCTAGGAAAGTGCTTGTGACGGTGTTCTGGGATATGTATGGTGTTGTATTGGTGGACTTTGCTGAACACGGACACTGAATGCTGCAGTCTACATGAAAACTTTGGTGAAGTTGCGACGTGCCCTTCGTGACAAACGCCACAACATGAATGCTGACGATGTCAAACTTCTTTAAGATAATGCTCGCCAGCATGTTTTTGCTGCTGTTCGTCAGAAAATCACCAAATTTGGTTGTGAGGTGCTCCAGCATCCACCGTACAGTCCGGACCTTGCACCTTCGGACTTTCATCTGTTTGATATCATGACCTGACCGGCCAACGCTTTGCGACAGATGCGGAAGTAAAATCAACCGTCTCCAAGGAAACGGACTTCTACGAACAGGGCATATTGAAACTGGTATCACGATGGGAGAAATGTGTTGAGAAACTTGGTGACTATGTCGAAAAGCAGGTAAAATGTGCAAGTTCATTTATGATTTTTTACTTTCTCTACTACGTATAGTAAGTAGGGGAAGTATTGTATTTCACCCAAAAATTCGATACCGAGATTTCACCGGAAATATATGTTTTGAGACCCCCCTGAATCCAAAAAAAGCATTTTTGGAAACATGCGCGTGTGTGTATGTGTGTGTGTGTATGAGTGTACAGCATAACTCAGAAACGAACAGTCGGATAAACACCAAACTTGGTATTTAAGTTCAGTATCTTCCAGAGATGCGACACGAAGGTTTTCAAGAAAATCCCCCCACCCCAGATTACCGTTTACATGGAACATTTTTCGAAAATTTTAATTTTCTCAAAAATCGCTCTAACGATTTTGATTAAAATATCATATGTTTAAGATACTTTCATGACAAATGAAATGTATATCTCGAATTTTCTGGGAATGTCTCCAAAAGCATTCTTCATTGTGAACGAGTTTTGCATAACTGGTAAACCATAAGAGATAGACAAAATTTTACTACACAAAAATGTAGATCACGTTAAAATACACAATTTATGTCATATACATTGTTTTTGTTGAGTGAACCATTTTCGAGATATTGCTTGTTATTCCCTTAAGTTTTCCAATACTTATACTGTTTCTCAAATGGGAATTCGTTATTTATTTTTTTATGTCCTGGACATAGAAAGAAATGGAATGCTCCACATAGCAACCAGCTCTTATACGCTTAAAACCTACCATATTCCCCTTGTATCTACAAGAAAATTAGCAATAAGATTAACTTCTCGATTAACATGAAGCATATGGAGAATAAGTGTTTGTAAAAATATTTGTACAAGAGTAAAGAAAGTCATGTGAGTGTAACACATCAGATTTTTTTTTACTACTAAACTTTTTTATAAAAAGTAATTGTGCGTTACTTTTCGATCCGCCGTCGTACAAAGTTTGGAATTTATCCCACTTATCGTTTTTGAGTTATGCTGTTCACACACTTCCACGCGCGCCAACCTTGTTCTAAATAAACTGGTTTTTTGGTTTCAAATCGTGTATTTCCAGGGAAATATCGAATACTCTCGTATATCACTTCCTCTACATACTATAGATAAGTAGTAGAGAAAGTAAAAGTTTGCTTTCCAAAATGCATGTAAATTAATTTTGTGATCTCCACACACGAATACTTGAAACATCAGTGCAATTTTCGTAAAATTATAAAACTAATAAAGTAAAAAGTGTTGAAAAACGCCGGAACACCTAAACTGTAGTACTATCATTTGCTCTTTTGTGCATATTAAGGTAATAGAATTTTGTCTCCGACAACTTGACTGCTGGTGTATTTTAAAGCGGAGGCGAATCCTTTCTGTAGTCAAGTTATCCCCCCCCCCTTCTATTGCGTTCAGCGAAAGGAACTGAGGATAGCCTGGAGCGCCCACCATCTGGCCTGGCAAGTTCCGTTCTAGGTTCTTCTAAAATATTCATTTTGTTCAAATTTCTTGGCGCGGAATGTTGTCGACCTTTGCACGAGAAATCTTGACCCGCCTTCTGTAAGAATGGAACGTCAGGTTGAACCAAGTTAATACACACTGCAGCTTTTTCCTTTCGTGTGCCCTCAGGGGCTGCAGTAGAGTGGGAACCCTTTTAGGTATTAGGTTAACAAAAATTTAATGCCATGCATTCACGCGACTTTCTTACCCAGCAATCGTTTTAAAATAAGCAAGATCTTTTCAATGTGGAGGCAACTTTCAAATGTAACGAGCTCTTGCGATGGAAGAAAAAAGAAAATCTGATGTGATCCATTCACTTGACTTTCTCTACCCTCTATCGTTTATTAGTGGGTATACAAACTATTCTTACTAAAGATTATTTTTCCATCTACTACATTTTAATCCAAGTAAAACTTTGCAGAAATAGCTACATTACACATTTCGTTATAGATACAAAGAGAACAGCCATAGTCAAATGTTTAACAACTGGACGCTATATGCTGGCCTTAAAATTCAATACTGTTTCAATGGAATTGGGGGAAACAACTGAATATTGACAGGACTTTAAAGGAATGGCAAAATATTGAAAAATTTGAAGCATTAATAACGGATATGGACTATTCCCAGAAAATTCAAGATATAAATTTTGTTTGTCGTGTGTCTTTCATATATGGTAGTTTAATCAAAATAGTTTTTTTTAGAAAATTTCTTAGAAAATAAGAAATGAAAAAAATGGAAAATAAAAAGTAATTCGAAACATTTTCCATGTAAAGGGTAGTTTGGAATAGGGGATTTTCTTGAAAATCTTCGTGTTGCATCTTTGGAAGATACTAAACCTAAATACCAAGTGTTTGCTATTTATCCGACTTTTGTTTTTGAGTTAAACTGTTCAACACATACACAAACATACAGAGAGAGAAAAAAATTGAATTTGAGTTTTATTTTGGACGCTCTTTAACTGCTATCGTCCTTAGCGTCCCAGTCTATATTGGGTGTGAAATACCATAAATTTTGCTCAGAGGCCTCTTTATCAGGCTTGAGGTTCTTTTACGTGCCGTAAATCTACGACACGGGACCACGGGCTTTACTTCCCTTCTGAAGGAAGCCATGCTAAGGATTTTTACGCCCGGAAATAATCCATCCTCCTACGCCGGGATTGAACCCTCGATCTCAGCAACTAGAGACTAGCATGGTAACCACTACACCACGGAGGACGATGACACAGAGGGGAGAGAGGTGGACCTTTTCTAAAAATGCCTTTTTGATTTAGGGGGTCTCAAGACGCGTATTCCCGGTGAAATCTCGATATCGAATTTTTTTTTGGAATGCAATACCTACTATGTGCGTAGTAGAGAACGAAAAAAAAAGGGGGGAAGCCAGAATCGCAAACTTTGAAGCACGTGCTTTAGATGACTTTAGGAAATGTCTAAAGTTGCACACTTAAGATTTTAATTTAAACT
Source organism: Deroplatys truncata (assembly GCA_030765065.1). Lineage (NCBI taxonomy): Eukaryota > Metazoa > Arthropoda > Insecta > Mantodea > Mantidae > Deroplatys > Deroplatys truncata. The sequence goes on along the minus strand of CM060984.1, from coordinate 236,337,584 downwards.
AATATCCTTCAAAGGTGTGTGTATATATATTTTTTTTCAACTGCAGTGTGATTACAAATATATATATATATATATATATATATATATATATATATATATATATATATATATATATATTTGTAATCACACTGCAGTTGAGAAATACTTTTGACAGATACTGCATGGTAGGCAATTCATTTTTAAGTACCACGAAAAACGACAAAACAAAATTTTGTTTGCTTCTGGTGTTTGCTTTCAATCTTATGTTTTTGTATGCGTAATTTGGCCCTTAATTTTAAGGTTAAGTTCCTTTTCTATTTAATCAACTTATAGTATAAAGAAAGGTTATGGATTTTCACTAAAATAGTTGTATAGGTTAGGTTTGTTCATTTAATCACTATGTATATATTTTGCCTTTATTTTGCTAATTACGTTCTTTACCACGTACATAGTAGGTAGAGAAGCTATTGCATTCCACCCAAAAATTCAATACCGAGATTTCAACGGAAATACATGTTTTGAGGCACCTTTAACAAAAAAAAGAATTCGTAGAAAAACGTCCGTGTGTGTGCCTGTGAACAGCATAACTCTAAAACGAAAAATTGGATAAACACCAAACCTGGTGTTTAGGTTCAGTACCTTTCAAAGGTGCGACACGATTTTCAATAATATCCCCCACCCCAAACTACCCTTAACATGGAAACTTATTTCGAAATTTTTTACGTTCTAAAAATGGCTCTAACGATTTATTAAAGATATTTACATGACAAAATGTATACCTTGAATTTTCTGGGAATAGAATCTATATGAAATTCTCTTCATTCGGAAGGAATTTTGTGTAATCCTGTATAACTGCTAAACGATAGACGAAAACCTACTGCACAGAAGATGTAGATCTATTTAAAACGCACGATTTATGTCAAATAACTTTTTTGTGGCATAAGGCATTTCTGAGAAATCCGTTATTAATGGATGAAATTGTCCATTACTTGGTGATTCTCGTAAAATCCTGTCAACATTCAGTTGTTTCTCGCGATGTTATGGAAAGGTATGGAATTTTAAGACCAGCATATAGCGTCCAGTTCTTAAATATTTCACTGACGCTCTTCTCTTTGTATCCATAACGAAATGTGTAATGTGGCTATTTCTGTAAACGTGTATCTCGATTAAAATGAAGTAGATAGAAAAATAAGCTTTAAAGATGCAGTCTATGACGTAATGAGGTACTGTTAATAGAACTGTAAATGCAAGAGATTAATGCAGTATATAAGAAATCTGATGTGTCACACTCGCATGAGTTTTTCTACTCTTGTACAAACTATTTTTACAAACGCATATTCTCCATATGCTTCATGTTAATCGAGATGTTAATCTTATTGCTAATTTTCTTGTAGATGCAAGGGGAATTGGTAGGCTTTAAGCGATAGTCAAATATTTTAAGAGCTGGTTGCTATGTCGAGTATTCCATTCTCTTTGCATTACCAGGACAAAAAAAATGAGTAATGAATTCCCATTTGAGAAAAAGTATAAGTATTGGAAAATTTAAGGGAATAACAGGCAATATCTTGAAAATGGTTCACTCAAAAAAAAAAAAAAAATATGACAAACTGTATATTTTAACGCGATCTACATTTTTTGTGTAGTAACATTTTGTCTATCTCTTATGGTTTACCAGTTATGCAAAAATGTTCGAAAATGTTCCATGTAAAGGGTAATCTGGGGTGGAGGGATCTTCTTGAAAAACTTCGTGCCGCATCTCTGGAAGTTACTGAACTTAATTACCAAATTTGGTGTTTATCCGACTGTTCGTTTCTGAGTTATGCCGTTCACACACACACACACACACACACACACACACACACGGACATGTTTCGAAAAAAATTTTTTTTGGATTCAGTGAGTCTCAAAACATGTATTTCCGGTGAAACCTCGGTATCGAATTTTTGGGTGGAATACAATACTTCCCCTACTTACTATACGTAGTAGAGAAAGTAAAAATCAAGCATGACAGTAAAATGGTATACGAAACGCAATCTCAAATATGGCTTAGCATCTGAGAACAACGAGAACGGCAGGAACGCGGCGGAAATTATCGGAAATGCTCTAAGCACAGAAATAGTGAAGCTCATGTAGAGACTTAAAGATAAGATTCTTCATTTATACCTTTGAAGGATGTTAGCTTGTTTACACTTGGTCTTTTAAGGTCGGACATATTAATGCCTTGAAAAGAAGTTTCAGTGATTTCATTGCGGTTTCTTCCGATAATCCGATAACAAAATCCTTGCAACGTTCTCGAAGGAAATAAACACCAACAGGCCATATGGCAAAGCTTGGCCAAAGGCCACCTTTAAACATCGAGATAGTAGTAGTATTGCCTCACAGAGAGTTTCTATTACCCCAAAACCTTCTTGTAACTGCGCGAGGAACAGGCGTTATATCCTTCTTTTTTAAAAATTGAATTATTTGCTCAGCACCGCTAAGTGTTATGCAAATTAAAGAGGATGGTCATATACTCAATCGGAAGAGAAAGTAAGTAAACAAGTACACTATGTATTCTTAAGGGAGGATAATATATTGCTGCAAGTGCGGCTTCAGTCTAGGCTCGGCACCTGTTCGACGTCCAGTTGGAAGTATGCAGCAACAGGTACTCGAGGAAGGGGAGCAAAGATAGTAGAGATGTGCTCTCGGATGTCGGCGATACCCAATTCACGGTGAGGCGGTTCATTGCGGATGTACCATGCGTTCTCAGATATTACCAATATTTTCTTGCGGAACATCTGGAGCGTTGGATCTTAATAGGAGAAGCAGCCCCTTACAGGAGGAGTGACCGTTGATACTCGCAGAGTACAGGAGAGGATTTGCGGTTTAGAATCGGATCAAGCTTATGGAGAGGAGAGTATGCCTGATTGAGTTTATCGTTGATGTGCGTATGCCATGTAAACGATATGAAGCTTTGCTTAGAAATTACGTTTTAGTAACATTTCAATTTAAAATGTCTGAATTTATGACAAAAATACACGTTATTCAGGTACATCCTACATCGCTTGTGAAAGAATCACCTTTTCTGACTGGACCCTAACTCAGTAGGTACAGCACTTGCCTGCTGTGCGAGGGGTTAGAGGTCTGCACGGGTCGCAGTTTTTAGGCCCGATTTGTTCTAATTTTGTTTAAAATAAAATTATTTTGCAATTATTGATGATGATTATTATTATTACGTCATCAGTCTACGAAGCGCTGCTTGCGCGAAAGTACTTGGGTTCGATTTCGGTACGGATATGGGAATTCTTTCTGTACTGCTTTGAATATGTACATGTTGCGATAATTATGCTATTGCGAGCATCTTAACATTGCGGATCAAAAAATCTGATGTGTTACACTCACATGACTTTCTCTACTCTTGTACAAACTATTTTTATAAACACTTATTCTCCATATGCTTCATGTTAATCGAGATGTTAATCTTATTGCTAATTTTCTTGCACATGCTAGGGGAATTGCTAGGCTTTAAGCGATAGTCAAATGTTTTAAGAGCTGGTTGCTATGTGGAGTATTCCATTCTCTTTGCATTACTAGGACAAAAACAAAAGAGTAACGAATTCCCCCAAAAAATGTATGACATAAATTGTGTATTTTAACGTGATCTACATTTTTTGTGTAGTAAAATTTTGTCTATCTCTTATGGTTTACCAGTTATGCAAAAGTCGTTCACAATGAAGAATACTTTTAGAGACATTCTCAGAAAATTCAAGATATACATTTCATTTGTCATGAAAGTATCTTAAACGTGTGATATTTTAATCAAAATCGTTAGAGCCATTTTTGAGAAAATTAAAATTTTCGAAAAATGTTCCATGTAAAGGGTAATCAAGGGGTGGGGGATTTTCTTGAAAACCTTCGTGTCGCATCTCTGGAAGATACTGAACCTAAATACCAAGTTTGGTGTTTATCCGACTGTTCGTTTCTGAGTTATGCTGTTCACAGACACAGACACACACACGGAAATGTTTCCAAAAATACTTTTTTTGGATTCAGGAGGCCTCAACACATGTATTTCCGGTGAAATCTCGCTATCGAATTTTTGAGTGGAATGCAATACTTCCCGTAATTACTATACGTAGTAGAGAAAGTATAAATGTGATCAATTAATCTTTTCGATTTTATTTTCCCTTTACTTGGAACAGTTTTTTATTGCTTTCTCATAAATTACATTAATGATTCTGATTAAAATACCATAAGTTTAAATAATTCACATGACAAATAAAATGCAATCGTTTAATATGATAAATTAACTTGTTTCTTTATTTTCAAGCGCGAACCCGACGAACATTTTTCAAATTAAGCTCGATCCGGTGCAGACCTCTACGGGGAGCCCCGATTATGCTCGAGAAATTGTTGTTTAAAAGCAAATAAAGTTTCTCGTTTAACTCAGAATCTGGTGTGTGAATGCGCGCTCGCGTGTGTAATTTTTTTTATTTAGTTATTTATTTAGTAACCAATTCGCCCATTATAAGTGTATCAGGATTGCCGCTGGGCATAACCCTGAGCATACGTGCCAAGTCATAATATACTTATACACACACACCTAAAGAGGGGATAACCTCCATTTACCCGTTATATCGTTCCAAACTGATATAAACACCCCCCGGATAAATGGCGCTTTGGCTAACAAAAACATATTAGAAATATTTGTTCATTTCATTGAGCAGAATTGTATGTTAACTTATGTTGCAATAGTCTATTACCTTCCATTCTCTAACGAGTCATCGTGACTCACGTTTCCATGGTTGCCAACGCGTTTGTGACACTTCGGTGAGTGACTAGCGAAGACCTATTAGCAACTATGAGTTCTGGGAAACCCAGACTCTGGCCTACTCCAACTTCCCATCTTCCTTACATAGGTACACTGGATAAATTATAATAAATTTAATAAATAATCTCCAAGCATCCTGCTGTATGGGAAGAGCAAATGCGGCACATTCAGAATGGCCTTTTTCAACGTAATACGAATATTTCTCGCAATGATGCATTAAATCCAGTAGGAGATAAGAGGTGAGAGATTTATTGAAAATCTGCCTAGGAAGGTTCTGTGTACATCAGGTCACACGATTTCACACACCTACTGATTTGAAAGAGGAGCGAAAATTCCCAGTGCATGTGAATGTGTCGGCGGTACTCGCACACCAGTCGCATTATTAGAAAGGAAAGAATGATGAAACGGAATTTCGAGAAGGGATGTATTATGAATGTTTCAGTTTGGAGGGAAAGACTTGTCACTCCTGTGTGGCCCCAAGAGAGGCTACACACAGGAAAACTGCGAATACCGTATGATCATGCGTGATTTTAAGGCCCTTTCAGTAAGGCTTCACCAAGTAGACGTAACGTGTGGAAGTGGGACAATAGTATATTGTATTACAAGTACTGTAATTGCATCAGTGGGGAACGAGGAAGAGCTTGAAAATATGAGACGAAATCGAGTACTTTCTACTTCTCAGATTCTCCAGTACATCTAACTCATGTGTATTGTCTTTCGAGATGGCGATTAATAAAAATATTAGTTTCGCGAAAACAAAAGTAATTACTAATAGCTGTTGAACATGGTGGTCCCATTAGCAAGGTCACCCACATTAACCTTAGTGGTGAACTAGCGATCGCTTAGCCATGCCTGGTAGTTGAAGTCATTATCTTACAGCTCATACTTAACTGCTGCATGAATTATTAAATGACTAAATATTAAATTCAACTATTCAAATATAATTTGATCCCATTTCTGCAATAATAAATATATCAAAAGTAAGAGTATTTAATATATTTAATCCATACACATGCAGTAAAACAGACCAAACGTGCAGTTAGGTTACCAACACTGAATTCAGGAAATTCTACTTTCCACCACGACATTATGAATGTGAAGTGGATCAAGAAACACTATCCTCGGGGGGAGGGGGTATAGCAATTGACGGGCATCATGGCATGGGCATCTGTGGCATGTTAAAATTAGGGGGACAGTCATGATTATAGTAAAAGAAAGCCTGCAAGTGCAATGCTTCACATATCTATAGCTATAATTTACACTAAATTTTGATTTGCTTAAACTAGAATACACACACAGTGAAGTTTTAAAAATATGCACAAATGTACGAGAGTGGATTGATAAGTCCATGAATTTGACGAGAGATACCCTTCTAATTACATGTTTCTTGTTTGCGCCAAGAATTTGTTTCTTAGAACATTGTTGAGAGCGTCTAAAATAAGCAGTTGTCTGTTGCTTCGTAGAAAATGGCGAAAAGTGAATTTCGTGTTATGATAAAGCACTACTTTCTGCGTGGTAAGACGGTGAAGGAATCGGAAGAAAAGCTGAACAAATATTATGGGGACTCTGCTCCATCACATGACATGGTTCACAATTTCGATGTGGCCGTTCGAGCACGAGAGATGCCGTGCGCACAGGACGGCCGGTTGAGGTCAACAACAGAAGAAATGGTGAACAAAGTTCACGATACTGTGTTGGAAGACCTCCGAGTGAAAATCAGTAAGATAGCCAAGACCGCAAACATCTCGAGTGAACGGGTGTATAATATTCTGCACGAATTTTTGTGTATGAGAAAGGTTCTCTTTCACCAGGATAATGCACCCGCACGCAAGTCAGCCATTACCATCGCAAAACTTGTGGAACTGGGCTACGAACTGCTACCTCACCCGCATTATTTTCCATATTTGACTCCGAGCGACTTCTTCTTCGCAAACCTGAAAAATTGGCTCTCTGGGAAGGAATTCACGTCCAGTCAACACATTATGGCAGAAACAACCTCATATTTTGCAGACTTCGAAAAAACATTGTTTGGAGAAACGGACAACTGTATTGAATTGAAAGGAGACTATGTCGAAAATTAAAATTGATTTTTTAGAGAAAAAAAATTATTTTCTTTAAAACGTCAGTGACATGAATCCGCCCTCGTGTATATGAGAAAAGATTAAATTTGATAATACATTTTTCATATCTGCTTAACTGTTCCTTTTCGCAGATCAGACCATATGTGTTTAGAAAATAATAATGTTGATAGTAGCACGAAAATATAGCAAAATAAACAAGTAACCATGCGCTATGCTAATAAGTAGGTAAATTAAAGACCACAAAAATGCTAGATGAGGTGTCTTCCCTCTCCTTCCAGAGACGCCAATGCATCATGGGCACTTTGGTTCCAACAAAATGACGCAGCGACGCGCTACTGTCATCCGTAATCAACTCCAGAGCACGCTGAACCGGTCACTTGTTGCCATGGCCACCGTGTAACCCAAATCTACCACTACGTCAGTGTGCTTTTTAATTTCTCAACCTGGGCCCATCTAAATCCACAGGCGAGATAGAAAACACGGCGAGCCTAGCCACACTCCGCCACTAACACATTTCCCGCCGTGAAATAGAGGCTGTCTTCAGGCAGAGAGCGGTTCGATTCGTATCAAATGACTTACAGTATTACGCCACCATATATGTCACGCAGCTATAGTAAAAACTGCCCATGGGAGTTAACGGTTATGATCGAATTAAAAATCTGATGCTGTTTTCGGAGAGTAAACAAACATATAGATCAATACCATATAAAACTGAAATTAAAATGTGTATGTGATAAAATCAGCTATTAATGCGCTGCAGAACAAAAATACAACTCTGGCATTGATTTTAATAGAATAAAATCGTTGAAACAAAATAAAAACAGTGATTGAACATGCTAACTTAAATGTCACAGCATGGGGTGTGTGACATTTCTTGGTGAAAATCTTTTCAGACTAAGGTAAAGGCATAATTTCAAGTAATGTGTGATTCTTTAGAACATGAATTTACATCAATTACCAAACTTGTTTTTTTGTAAAAAAGTGAACTTTCTACAAATAGTGTACCTATTCTCTGAGACTGCTTAACTCAGAGCTGTGAGGTAGTATCTTCTAAAAGTGTATAATAAATAATCCTGTGCAGTAGTTTTTTATTATTTTGAAAATAATAGTATTTATGATTATGCATATCATTGAACTTAAGGGATTTTCTTTTTCAAACCAAAACTCTTGTTTAAAAACAGTAGCTTAATCAAAATTCTAGTCCACACAATCCATTGGTTATGGAGTTATATTACAATTAACTGGATGAATTCTCAGGAAACGTGCAATAAAGAAATTTTGATTTGCTTTCCTTTCTTCCTCAACATTATAACGTAAACCATTTGCACTTTTAGCAGAGAGTAATGAAATACGGCAGACATGTGACGTCATACGCGTTCACACTTGCTGTTATTTCCTTTTTGATACAAGTCTTGTGCTACCACGTAAGCATTTAAGGTGACGTATGTCATACCTTTAGGGCATTGATGATGCCAGGTTGTGACGCTATAAAATGATTCATTGGATTCCAATGTCGGAGTAACCTTTTTCCGTTCTTAAAAACAGCTTGGCTATTATGGATTATTTGTTTTTAGTAGCAAACACCACTCGTTATTATAGCTTTCTTTTCAAAACGCTTCAGATTTGGAGTATGAAGGTAGTACGGATCATCCACTGTGGTTTATATACGTATAACATTGCGTACATGTACTTTGTTTAATTGTGTATGTGCATCTGTGAGCTCAGCTTCCTAATTGAATTTCCTTCATTCGTGTTCATATCGTTAAGCTTTTATTACTTTCTCTACTACGTATAGTAAGTAGGGGAAGTATTGCATTCCACCCAAAAATTCGATACTGAGATTTCACCGGAAATACATGTTTTGAGACCCCCTGAATAAATAAAGTTAAAAAAAATAGTAAAATATCCGTGCACGTGTGTGTTGAAACGCATAACTAAAAAATCCGTTGTGATACATTCACATGACTTTCTCTGCCATCTTCTCTTATTAGTTAGTATACACATTATTCCTACTAAAGTTCTTCCTCCCTGCTTCGTTTTAATCCAGACAAACCTTTGCAGAAATAGCTACATTACACCTTTCGTTATAAATACAAAGAGAATAGCGAGTCAAATGTTTAAGAACTGGACGCTATATGCTGGCCTTAAAATTCCATACTGTTTCCATGACATCGCGAGAAACAACTCAATGTTGACAAGACTTTAAGAGAATGACCAAAAAATGAACAATTCGAAACTTTAATAACAGATATCTCAGAAACGGTTTACGCCACAAAAAACTTATTTAAAATAAATTGTGTTTTAAAGAGATATGCATTTTTTCTCTAGTACATTTTCGTCTATCACTTGACGTTTACCAGTTATACAAGATTATACAAAATTCCTTCAGAATGAAGAGGACTTCACAAGCTATTCCCAGAAAATTTAAGATATACATTTTATTCGCCGTGTAAACGTCTTTAATATGGGTATTTTAATCAAACTCGTTAGTCATTTTTTAGAAAATAAGAAATTTGGAAAATTTTTCCATATAAACGGTAGTTTTGGGTGAGAGGATTTTCTTAAAAATCTTCGTGTCGCATCTCTGGAATACCAAGTTTAGTATTTATCCGACTTTTCGTTTTTGATTTATGCTGTTAACACACACACGAACTGTTTACAAAAACGCTTTATTTGGATTCAGGGGGCTTTAAAACATGTATTTTCGTTGAAATCTCGGAATCGAAATTTTGGGTGGAATTTAATACCTTCTCTACTTACTATGCACGTCATAGAGAAAGTAAAAACGAAAAGTAAAAACGAAAATCTTGGTATTTAAGTTCATATCTTCCAAAGATGCGACACGGAAGCTTTTTAAGAAACCCCTGCCACAAACTACCCTTTACATAGAAGATTTTTGGAAATTTTCGGTTTTCTCAATAATGACTCTAACGTTTTGATTGAAATACCATATATTAAACATATTACATGACAAGTAAAATGTGTCTTGAATTTCCTGGAAATAACCGTTGAAGTGCTCTTCTTTCTTGATGGATTTTGTGTAATTGGTAAACCGCAAGAAATAGACAAAACTTTACTACACTAAACAAGTAGATGTCGTTAAAGGACACACTCTGTCAAATGCTTGCGGCGTTAGACATTTCCGAGATATTATTTGTTATTGTTTTGAATTTTTATAATACTTTTCTCAACTAGTAAGTCGCTATTCTACCCCCTCCCCTTCTAGTGGTCATGCAAAGAATTCTAAAATCATCATATCCGCTCTTTAACAATCTGACTACGCTTTACCTACTGTCTCCTACAACGAAATGTGTAAATGTGCTTTGGAAGTTTATGTGGATTAACAAGTAGACAGAGTAAAATAAGCTTTTGTAAGAATTGTTTGTAGAAGAGTGAGCAGAGAAAGTAACATGAATGCAATTGTGGTTGGTTGTTTTTTTTTTCCTCCCCGTATACTATATTGGGAACGTTGTTTCTCTTCTGTATTCTCATAATTTAAAGTTTATTCGTGGCAGCAATCAGTAATTGTTAGAATTAAGACTGTTTTAGGACAGTCTGTTAGTACCTCCTTGTTATTGCAAACCAATGAAGAGCGGAGAGACGAGGAGGTTAACAAAGGGAAAAGTAAGAACCTTGGCGAGGCTGAGAGGTGGGTCGCCGTACCTGTCTATGAGTCACAGCATAACAGTACGTTCCACTCCATGTGACGTCAGGCTGTGTCAGTTCCGGTCCGAAGAAACATATCTTGATTTTGGACTTAGTGCGACAGAGGCGATAAATGCTCCCTCATAAAGACCGTGTTGAGAATGTAGACATTTTTACTTTCTCTACTACGTATAGTAAGTAGGGGAAGTATTGTATTCCATCCAAAAATTCGATACCGAGATTTCACGGAAATACATGTTTTGAGACCCCCTTAATCCAAAAAAAAGCATTTTTGGAAACGATGTCCGTGTGTGTCTGTCTGTGAACAGCATAACTCAGAAACGAACAGTCGGATAAACACAAAACTTGGTATTTAGGTTCAGTATCTTCCAGAGATGCGACACGAAAGTTTTCAAGAAAATCCCCCCACCCCAGATTACCCTTTACATGGAACATTTTTCGAAAATTTTAATTCTCTCAAAAATGGCTCTAACGATTTTGATTAAAATATCATATGTTTAAGATTTTTTATGACAAATAAAATGTATATCTTGAATTTTCTGGGAATGTCGCCAAAAATATTCTTCATTGTGAACGACTTTTGCATAACTGGTAAAACATAAGAGATAGACAAAATTTTACTACACAAAAAATGCAAAAAATGTAGATCGCGTTAAAATACACAGTTTATATCATATACATTTTTTTTGTTGAGTGAACCATTTTCGAGATATTGCTTGTTATTCCCTTAAATTTTTCAATACTTATTTTCTCAGATGGGAATTCGTTTTTCATTTTTTTGTCTTGGATATGCAAAGAGTATTAATCTGTGGGAAATTGAATGGTGCTGCACCTAGCAACCAACTATTAAGAGATATGTCTGTGCTTAAAGGCTACTGTTTTTCTAAATTGCCCTTGTAAATATATATTCCCCTTACATCTACAAGAAAATTAGCAATAAGATAGAATCTGCAAATGTTTATCTTGATTAAGATGAAGTAGATAGAATAAGCGTTTGTAAAAATAGTTTGTACAAGAGTAGAGAATGTCATGTGAGTGTAACACATCAGATTTTTTTGTCCTGGTAATGCAAAGAGAATGGAATACTCCACATAGCAACCACGTCTTAAAATATTTGACTATCGCTTAAAACCTGCCAATTTCCCTTGCACCTACAAGAAAATTACCAATAAGATTAACATCTCGATTAACATGAAGCACATGGAGAATAAGCGTTTGTAAAAATAGTTTGTACAAGAGTAGAGAAAGTCATGTGAGTGTAACATATAAGATTTTTATTTTACTGCTGTTATGACCAGATGCGGAAGTTGAACAAATGCAGGTCTCATAAACACGGAAGGATATGGCTTCAACATTTAGCTTGCATACATCGCTCATATGCACATACTCTGCTCAACTTTGGCCCTGAGTAAATCCAGTTAGGAACATGCACGGCCGTTAAAAATATTTGTAATGTAAAGTTCGCCATCAAACAAACAGGAAATGAAATAGCGTTGTGATGTTATGCTCTTTTGAAAGCAAGGAAAAAATATTTTAAAGAGTTCCACTTCGCAAGGCTCTCGAAAACGCTGCCGACGTAAGCGACGGTTTGTGACGTCACCGTCTAGTACCACTTGTCGTACCATATGTTCGTGTTGATGGTGGATGTAAATTTTTGGTCAGAGCTTCATTTTCGAACTTCTTTTTTCTCAAAATGACGAATGAAGGTTTTAAAAAGGCACAATCGGTTAGATAACCTGCGGTGCCTGGATGCATTAATGGTAGCATCGTGTTTTTTTTTTCTCTCAGAAATAATGACTGTTTTGTAGCTGCCGAAATTCGTGGATAACAACAACAACAACAACAATAATAATAATAATAATTATTGCCAGTTTACTCGATACAAGTTTTTAGCATAGTCAGTTACAAATGTTTTATATTTACAAAGTGATAACAATGCTATATTTACAAAGTGATAACTTAATGCTATATTTACAATTATTTATTGCAACAGGTAAATTACTAAATAGCTCTTAATTCCTCTAATTTGTGCAGTGGTTTTTCAACTTACCGAGTGGGATGGCTCAGGCGGTAGTGTCTGTGGCCCGCATTCGGGAGGTCCCGGGTTCAAATCCCGTGGGCCGACCAATCTGCCTGAGGCTTTTTCGTTGTTTTCCTCAGTGGCCAAGGTAAATACCGGATTGGATATTTAATACCACGACCCAAAGTTCCATCTTAAATCTAAAACAATAGTAAAATGAAAAATAAGTGGTAATAGCGAATGCTATGCCATCTATCTACAGCCAATGCAAGCAGTTAGTGTGGACGGCACCTTAACGGCATCTGCACGGCACGAAGCAGAAGATCCGGCTGGCATGCTCTGGGGGTCTCTGTGGACAGGTGACGAAGCAAGATGGCATTTACAGGAATGATACCTAGAAGGCTAACTGTTCCTACTTTCTGTGTGGGGGCGGCAGTTGGACTGGACGGCACCCTAATGCCTTCTGCACGGCATGAAGCAGGTGGTTACAGGGATGAGACCTAGAAGGCTGACTGTCTGCCTTTGTGTGAAGGCGGCGGTTAGACTGGACGGCACCCTAATGCCGTCTGCACAGCACAAGCAGATGATGCGGTAGCTATGCGCTAGGGTCCCTGTGACACGTGACGGAGCGGGTGGTTACAGGGATGAGACGTAGAAGGTTAACTGTCCATCACATCGTTCTAAGAGTTTTCCACCAACAGATCCGTCGCGATATGACCAGGGAGTTAAAGCGACGTAAAAAAATAGAAAAAATATCCTTAAGGTTTATTTAAAGAAGGTTTATTTTGCTATTTTTATGTCCTCAGGTAACAAGTTAAATAGTTTGGAACCATTTACTATACGGTCCTTTTCCAAGAACTTTTTGTTATAGTCTTGTCGATATATATAATTTTTGCACCTTGTGCTATGCTTGTAAATATTAGATTTCTTTTTTATCACATCTGAATTGATTGTAAATAACACTGTCCTACACGCAGAAAGTGATACAATTGTGAATATTGATTTAAAATAGTTTCTACATGTAATGTTTGGAATCTTTGGTTCAAAAGCATTTTGGTAATTAGCACACAGCTGTTACACACCTAATCCGTATGTTGAAAACTAACACGTATTATACCATTATTAGTTTTTAGTGCAATTATTGAGTAACTATGACTAGTTTTCAGAAGCTAATAGTGAATCATAACAGTCGTATTTCTCGTTCGCAAGAAAGTATTCGGTCAAACATCTGACTTAAAAACTGTTTTTCAGAAAACAGATTTGTATTACAATGATATCACACCACGGGGATACTGGGGAAGAATCGTTTGTAGCGGGAAATCGTCGCTTCTGCGTTGTTGTGGTCTTCTGCAGTGTTCTTCCTCGGCTATTGGCGCTCGTCGGTTGTTGCCCATTCCATTCCTAACTATATCTAATTATTAATTCTCAGGTTATAGTGGGTGAGGCAAGTTTAAGAAATACACTGCAATTTTCCCTTAATAAATGAAGTTTATTCACAATTGAAATAATTATGGGCGGCTAGCTTTTCCCACTATTATAATCCCACCACTTTAAATAAGTCAGGAGCCTAGCTATCTGCACACCCACTCCCACCCTTGTATGCGCCCAGGTGCAGGACGTGAATTCTTGAAGATCAGTGATAGAGAGAGAGTGGGCTCTGAGGCCTTGCCTGCCCTTATATACGGGAGCCTAGTGACGCTCACCTCTGCGTTTGAAAATGTAACGACATTCACTATTGGTCCTCAGACCGCGTTACCTTAACATGTATGGGAATGTGTGGCTTCAGATCCGTGCGCTTAAGCGCTATCTTGTAGCGTTTGTGGAGCCAGTTCCATATCTCCGTCTCTTTCTTTTCTCTATCTGTCTCTTTCTATTTCTCCGTACCGTTACCGGTTTCCTGCATGTTGGCTTGGTAAAAGGTACGCTCTTTATGCTTTACCTGGAATTTTTGCTAGCTCGCCCGTTTCTTACAATCAGCTGTGTACAAATGTTAGATAACGAGCAACGTTAATTACTTAGCATGGAATGATGTGATGTTTTGATTTTTACCCTGTGGGTCTTTTAATTTCGCACGAGAAAAGATAGGTTATGTCTGGCTAATACTGTATGCGCATCAAAGTCATCTGAAACTTAAATGCAGTTGTTAAAGTGGCAAATGTTTGGTTTCAACTACTTGACATTAGAAAATAAATTAAGCTCAAAACATAGAAAAATGTTTAATATTTTTCATGTGAATAAATAACTTGCTGGAGGAATGTGGTGTATTAGTACACAAAGGAGCTAGACGCGATTTGAAGCCTTTCTACTTCAACATCGGGTCGGAATTCATTTTGATCCTGAAACGAAAAAATCGATCAGTCGGATAAACACCAAACTTGGTATTTAGGTTCAGTATCTTCCAGAGATGCGACACGAAGGTTTTCAATAAAATTACCCCACCCCAGATTACCCTTTACATGGAACGTCAGATGGCACCTACAGCATTCAGGGTTGCCAAGGCTCAAAATATAAATAGTGCCCCTCGTAATGTGGGAGGTGGTATATACTGTTTTTCGAAAATTTTAATTTTCTAGGTAATGTAAAATAATGTGAAAAGTATTTACAGTATTTTGATGCTGAAGTTGTTGCAATACAACGAGCATTAGAACATATACTACAGGACCGATTTTCTCTACTCTTGTAAAACTATTTTTACAAACGCTTATTCTCCATATGCTTCATGTTAATCGACATGTTAATCTTATTGCTAATTTTCTTGTAGATGCAAGGGAAATATGGCAGGCTTTAAGCGATAGTCTATTTTAAGCCCTGGTTGCTATGTGGCGCCTTCCATTCTCTTTGCATTACCAGGACAAAAAAAAAGAATAACGAATTTGAGAAAAAGTATAAGTATTGGAAAATTAAAGGGAATAACAAGCAATATCTCGAAAATGGTTCACTCAACAAAAACATATTCTATCCTGAGCCGTCTGTAAACCACATCAAAGTTTTCTCAGGAGTTTCCATAGTTTTTTATTCGTCTAACATTCGGATCAATAACAACCCTGAAGTTCTTAATAAAATGTTTAATTGGAATTTTATAGCCTAACGGTATTTCTCAAGATGCACCTCCTATGTATTTCCTAATTCTTAGAAAACCTGAGTGTATTTCAGGAATTCTCAGTTGCTTAGCATATCTATAGAATGCCCAATCTTGCCTTCTTCATTACGACTAAATGCAAATGGAGTCAGGTTCGTGGGTGTACCCACCCATTGCTGTTGTAGATCATTGTATTGATCCATGTTTAATTCTTTTTATGGACAAAGCCTGTTTTTATATACACTGCCGTTTGCGAAAATTGCAACACCAAGAAAGAATTTCCCGAATAACTCCAAACTTGGTGGAAGTGTAGAAGAATGTGCAAGCAATAAATTATTAGGTTTGCAGAGAGATGGGGTACACATAGGCCGAGAAGAGCCCTCTCGTGTCCGTCCGACAAGGTCAGTGTTGCGCCCAGTGTAGTCAGTGCAGAGCTGTCAGACAAGGTGGAAAAAATAAAGTGAGTGCCAGTATGCCTCGTCGACGTCAAAGGGAGCCATATCGGCATGTGAGTGAGTTCGAACGGGCCAGAATGATCGGTCTCCGGGAAGCGGGTTTGTCATACCGTGACATGAAGGTCGTACGCAGCGAAGAGCGGATACTTGACCACGGAACATGACCACAGCATAGGATGATCGTCATCTTGTCCGCATGGCCATAACGGACCGTACAGCTTCTTCCACAGTGTTGGCTTGACGCTATGGGCACGTGAACACGTCACTTGGGTGCTTGGTGGCAAAATGTAGTCTTTTCGGAGAGTCCCGCTTCAATGTGTCCTACAGTGATGGCCGCATACGTGTCCGGCGGTACCGTGGTGAGCGCAACCTGAAGGGCTACATTGTTGAGCGGAATAGCGGACAAACAACAGGTGCCATTGGTTACAACAACCGATCTCGCCTGCTACGAATTGAGGGCTCTTTGAACAGCAACCGGTACCTAACGGTGGTTGTACAGCCTGAGGTACTCCCCCTGCTTCAGGCATCTCCACAGGCCACATTTCAACAGGACAATGCCCGGCTACATATTTCGAGGAATGTACAAATCTTCTTCGAAGAGCGACGGGTACCATTGCTTCCCTGGCCTGCACGTTCGTCTGACATGTCGCCCATCGTTCATGTCTGGGATGTGGTAGGTCGGCACCTGGTGCGTCACGGTCCTCCAGTAAGCAGTGTCACGGATTTGTGGGCTCGAATACAAACTGCGTGGAGGGAAATCCCACAGGAACTTATTCAGGACCTTTTTGATTCAATGCCACGGCTTATGGAGGCCACATAAATACTGAATATTAGGGCCCAAAGATCATGTATAGATTTGAAAAGTTTATCATTTGTTACTTGTCATGTACCTAACGTGTGGTATTAAATTCATTGAATTCATGCGTTTCCTTCTTGGTGTTGCAATTTTCACAAACGGCAGTGTACATGGCCATGAAAAAGACTGGTAATGCAGATTTTTACTTTCCCTACTACGTATAGTAAGTAGGGAAAGTATTGTATTCCACTCAAAAATTCGATACCGCGATTTCACCGGAAATACATGTTTTGAGACCTCCTGAATAAAAAAAAAACATTTTTGGAAACATGTCCGTGTGTGTGTGTGTCTGTGAATAGCACAACTCAGAAACCAACAGTCGGATAAACACCAAACTTGGTATTTAGGTTCATATCTTCCAGAGATGCGACACGAAGGTTTTCAAGAAAATCCCCCCACCCTAGATTACCGTTTACATGAAACTCAAAAACGGCTATAACGATTTTGATTAAAATATCATATGTTTAATATATTTTCATGGCAAATGAAATGTATATCTCGAATTTTCTGGGAATGTCTCCAAGAGTATTCTTCATTGTGAACGACTTTTGCATAACTGCTAAACCATAAGAGATAGACAAAATTTTACTACACAAAAAATGTAGATCGCGTTAAAATACACAATTTATGTAATATACATTTTAGTTGTTGAGTGAACCATTTTCGAGATATTGTTTGGTATTCCCTTACATTTTTCCTTACATAATTTTTCTCAAATGGGAATTCGTTATTCATTTTTTATGTCCTGGACATGCAAAGAGAATGGAATGCGCCACATAGCAACCAGCTCTTAAAAGATTTGACTATCGCTTAAAGCCTACCATATTCCTCTTGCACCTACAAGAAAATTAGCAATAAGATTAACATCTCGATATCTCGATTAACATGAAGCATATGGAGAATAAGCGTTTGTAAAAATAGTTTGTACAAGAGTAAAGAAAGTCACGTGAGTGTAACATATCAGATTTTTTTTGGTTAAGTTTGATTTCTTCTTCCCACCTAAGAAGATTTTGGGGGGGGGCTGTGCGATTTACTGTCCTCTGAATTGTGTGTGTTTATTTATTTGGCTTTGATTATACATGCAATAAAGAGCTCGTGGTTGTAGGAATTTGTATAGGCATTATGTATTATATGAGAGGAGGGTAATCCGATGGTTATCTGTTATGTTTAAGTTTGCCAATAAGCCTGCTGTAATGTGCTGCATGTTGAAGACATACATACGGTCTCAAATCGCGCGGTAAACATTTGATGTAAAGCGAATGACGAAGGCGAGTCAGCACCACGCGGCCGTTGTGTACGAGAAATACGTAGCGGTGAAAGGGTTAAGTTTTATGACTCCCGAATAAACCGGTTTTTGGTCAACGTTTCGTCTTTTCGCATTGCAAGGTCATAGCTTTCCATTGGAGTGTCTTCAAGCTCACGGACATTGACATCATGATATACAAGGCTAAAAAGCTTCGTTAAGTTTGCATAGCATGCCGTTGTGATTGTTTGACCTGATGCTCATCTTTATTTTTATTCATCGTTGTTTTTATTCATCTTAGAAAATTTGACATCATGACCGTCTTTTAAATTACATCTGGTTCCTTGACGTAGTGCCTTTATAGGCTGCCTAATATTGTCTGCGCCCAATTTTGGTTTTTACTTTCTCTACTACGTTTAGTAAGTGGGGCAAGTGTCGCATTCCACTCAAAAATTCGATGTTTTTTACATTTTTTGAGGTGCCCTGAATCCAAATAAAGCATTTTTGGAAACATGTACGTGTGTGTGTGTGTGTCTGCCACTCTGTGAACAGCATAACTCAAAAACTAAAAGTCGGATAAAGTTGAGTATTTTTCAAGGATGCGACACGAATCCCCCCCCCTCGCAGACTGCCTTTTTCATGGAACATTTCTCGAAAATTTTAATTTTCTCAAAAATGGCTCTAATGATTTGGATTAAAATATCATATGTTAAGATATGTTATGGCAAATGAAATGAATATCTTGAATTTTCTGGGAATGTCCCCAAAAGTCCTCTTCATTCTGAGTGACTTTTGCATAACTGATAAACCGTAAGAGATAAACAAAATTTTACTACGCAAAATATGTAGATCTCGTTAAAACCCGCAGTTTGTCACATACATTTTTTTTTGTGGTCCTTGTTATTTGTTTGAATTTTCCAATACTTGCACTTTTTCTCAGTTTTTTCCCCCTCTCACCTGGACATGTAAAGAGAATGGAATGCTCCACATAGCAACCAGCTCTTAAAATATTTGACTATCGCTTAAAGTCTACCATATTCCCCTTGCATCTACAAGAAAATTAGCAATAAGATTAACATCTCGATTAACATGAAGCATATGGAGAATAAGCGTTTGTAAAAATAGTTTGTACTAGAGTAGAGAAAGTCATGTGAGTGTAACACATCAGACTTTTTCTTTCCTTTTTTTCGGAGTTTTTCCGTGGTGCGGAAAGGTGAATATTGGTAACCAAGCGTCAG
This sequence comes from Deroplatys truncata, assembly GCA_030765065.1. Classification (NCBI taxonomy): domain Eukaryota; kingdom Metazoa; phylum Arthropoda; class Insecta; order Mantodea; family Mantidae; genus Deroplatys; species Deroplatys truncata. The sequence goes on along the minus strand of CM060984.1, from coordinate 236,318,157 downwards.
AATACGTGAAACTATTTCAATAATTCCTCGCATATCTCTTTGACTGTAAATCATAGGCTACATCATTCACACCCCCGAAGGAAATCTCTTCCTCTAATAGTGCATGTGATTTTCATTTCATTCGTCCCTAGGCTTCCTTACCCCATTTTGCTCTCAAATCGTTTCTTTACTACGCATCCTTTCATCCACTGACGCTCTTTGTTTCCTCTTTTGTTTTTACTGGATATGCACGTTTTAGGAGTTCCTGAAAAAAAAACAAAAAAACAATTAAAACATAAAAAGGAATTCAGAAAAGTGTGTGTGCGTGTGTGTCATCTGTCATGCAAGAGACGTGGAATTTCAAAGCTATCACATAGTGCTTTTTAAAACTAACTATCGCTTTAGCCTGTTGTATTCTTAAATCTACAAGGAAATGTGTAAATATAATGGAAGTTTATCTCGATTAACAAGAATAAGCTTTTGTAGAAGAGGATTGGAGAACGCCATGTGAATGCAACACATCAAATTTGTTTCTCCTTTTTATTTCTCATCTTTCTATAATAACGGTATTGATCTTAGTGAGATTTTCTAGCGTCATATGTGTTAGAAGCCTAAAAGTAAAGCAAAATCACAATTGTGTCAGCAAGGCATTTGAATTACGTTGAATTTGAGAATGTAAATCCACCCCCAACCAGCTGGGCTATCAAGACGCCAGGACTAAGCCACAGAAGCAATGGAGTCACAAACTTAACAATTCGCAACATCAGTCCAGCGTTTCATTTTGATTCAGATGTTGATTATGCCAGTCAACATGGCATACAGATCAGCCCTATAAATAAAATGTGCCCAACTCAAAAAGAATAATCTGAGGTGATACATGCACATGACTTTCTCTACCCTCTTTTATAGTCCGTATACAAACTATTCTTATTAAAGCGAATTTTTCTGTTTACTTCGTTTTAATTCAAGTAAACCTTTACAGAAATATACTGGCCTTAAAATTCCATACTGTTTCCATGACATCACGAGAAACAACTGAATGTTGAGAGGACTTAGAATGACCAAGAAATGAACAATTCAAATCTTTAATAACGGATATCTCAGAAATTATTTGAAATAAATTGTTTGTTTTAAAGATATCTATATTTTTGTGTAGTACGTTTTTGTATTTCGCTTCACGTTTATCACTTACATATAACATTGTATAAAATTCCTTCCGATTGAAGAGGACTTCACAGGCTATTCGCAGAAAATTCAAGATATACATGTTATTTGTAATGTAAATATCTTTAATATATGGTATTTAATCAAAATCGTTAGAGCAATTTTTTAGAAAATCAAACATTTCGAAAAATCGTCCATGTAAAGGGTAATCGGGGTGGGGGGATTTTCTTGAAAATGTTCGTGTCACATCTTTGAAAGCTATTGAATCTAAATACCAAGTTCGGTATTTATCCGACTCTTCGTTTTTGAGTTATCTGTTCACAGGCAGACAACAGATACGCGCGCGGATCTTTTTCTAAAAATGCATTTTTGGGATTCAGGGATCTCAAAACATGCATTTCTGTGAAATCTCGATAACGAATTTTTGGGTGGTATATAATCTACTTCTCTTATTTACTATACGTAGTAGGAAAAGTAAAAATAAAGTGACTAAATAAATAAAACCCGCTTTCCCCACTCAAGACCATTAGGTTCGTTCCAAAACAAAGTGTCTGATAGTTCATGCCAAATCATGCGTTGTTTTGATATCGGTTGTTGCTCGGAGTCGGTGCTTGCTACTTTGCCACGTACTGATTCTTAAGGGTGATTCACAATTAAAATTAAACGTTAACATAACGACATAAAACTTAAGCATAATGTTAAAGCGATATGTTGTTCATTCACAACGACAAGCAGAAATAGTAGTCAATCGCAAGAGAGCGTGAAACAGCTGAGCTAACATGGCGGCCTGCGAAGCGACCACACGACAAAAGAGGTTATGTACATGTATAAAAAATAACAACAAGAGCTAACTGCTTGATTAAAGGACGGCCTGTTTCATTGTGAATGGCTCCTTATGGACTGGCGCGATCGGAAGTGAGTTGGAACGCCCGAATGGAGCACACAAACCAATAGACAGACGTCCATCCTAACGCCAGGAAATACAACGCCTTTCAGTGTGCTTCAGATGACGTCATTCGGTGACAAAGAAGTTAGTGATTCCAGCTTAATGCCTACTACAGGATGACACAGATAAAAGTAGCCGTGTGAGTAAGAAAGTGCTGAAAAACTCACCATTTATAGATGATAAAAATGATCCCTGCAGCATCAATACACAACTCAACACCTTGAGTCATGTTCATTTACATCAGTATTGTAGACGTCTAGTTCTAGCATTGTGTGTAGGTTTGTTTCATATGCCTCGCTCTTCAACTGTCCCGCTTACGGAGAAATCCTATGCGTTGCATTCACATGATATTCTCTACTCATTCTTCTACAAACTATTCTTACAAAAGCTTATTCTTTACCTACTTCTTGTTAATCGGTATAAACTTTAATGGTACATTTACACATTTTTTGTAGGTACAAGAAGATTACTAGGCTAAAGCGATAATCGGATTTTTAAAAAGCGGGTCGCTATGTAATGGCTTTGAAATTCCATGCTCTTTTAATGAAAAAAAAAAACGTATAGCGAACTTACCACTTGAAAAAGTATAAGTGTTTGAAAAATCAGAGCAATAATAAAGAATATCTCGGAAATACTTAATGCCACAAAAAGTGTTAATATAAATTGTGTCATTTTTATCGAAAATCTATTTTTTTGTGTTGCAAGATTTTGTCTCTCTCTTAGGGTCTACCATTTATACAATAGTGATTCAGAATGAAGACGTCACAGGCTATTCTTAGAAAATTCAATATGTACACTTTATTTGTTATGCATACATCTTAAACATACAGTATTTTAATCAAAAGCAATAAAACCATTTTCGAGAGAATAAAAAAAATAACAAGTTTTTCCATCTAAAGAGTAGTTTGGGGAGAAGTTTTAGTGAAAATCTTCGTGTCACATCCTTGGAAGCCGCTAAACTTAAATACCAAGTTGGGTATATAGCTGACTTTTCGTTTTTACTTTCTCTACTACGTATAGTAAGTAGGCGAAGTATTGTATTCCACCCAAAAATTCGATACCGAGATTTCACCGGAAATATATGTTTTGAGACACCTAAATCCAAAAAAAAGCATTTTTGGAAACATGTCCGTGTGTGGGTGTGTGTGTGTGTGTGTGTGTGTGTGTGTGTCTGTGAACAGCATAACTCAGAAACGAACAGTCGGATAAACACCAAACTTGATATTTAGGTTCAGTATCTTCCAGAGATGCGACACGAAGGTTTTCAAGAAAATCCCCCCCACACCAGATTACCCTTTACATGGAACATTTTTCGAAAATTTTAATTTTCTCAAAAACGGCTCTAACGATTTTGATTAAAATATCATATGTTTAAGATATTTTCATGACAAATAAAATGTATATCTTGAATTTTCTGAGAATGTCTCCAAAAGTATTCTTCATTATGAACGACTTTTGCATAACTAGTAAACCATAAGAGATAGACAAAATTTTACTACACAAAAAATATAGATCGCGTTAAAATGCACAATTTATGTCATATACATTTTTTTTAGTTGAGTGAAGCATTTTCGAGATATTGCTTGTTGTTCCCTTAAATTTTCCAATACTCATGCTTTTTCTCAAATTCGTTATTCATTTTTTTTTGTCCTGGTAATGCAAAGAGAATGGAATACTCCACATAGCAACCAGCTCTTAAAATATTTGACTATCACTTAAAACCTACCATATTCCCCTTGCATCTACAAGAAAATTAGCAATAAGATTAACATCTCGATTAACATGAAGCATATGGGGAATAAGGGTTTGTAAAAATAGTTTGTACAAGAGTAGAAAATGTCATGTAAGTGTAACACATCAGATTTTTTAATTCGGGGAGTTTCAGAAGGTGTATTTTCGGTGGAATGCACTAGTTCCTCTACTTACTATAGGTAAGCAGTAGAGAAAGTAAAAACGACAGATTCTTTTGTGTTTCATTAGCGTCTCATATTGCAATTTTGAAAGCATCAGTTGATCCACGATTTTTGCTGAAAGAATGCGCTTCTTCGCTGCTCAGGTCGAGTGTTTAAATTGACGTAGTTCAAAAGCGATTATACATGTTTCAATCAAAGGAAACAACAAGAGGTACAGGGAAAAGGGAAATTTCCATTTGAAATTTCAATCCCATTGCGAGCATCTTCCCATCGACGGTTATGTTAGAATCCTGCGAAAAAGAAATTCGACGAGGAAAGTAAAAGCAATTGTCCCAGTTCACATAGACAGAAAGTCTGTGAATCTTATATGCGTAGTGTTGCAATAGCTATTCTGAATTCTTACCAGCCCCTTCTTTCACGTGGAAGTTGTGTGAAATGGTTAAGTTTTAGCAGCTGTGGATGTTTGTTGAAAATTGAAGAATTGTGATACCTAATAAGGCATAAGAAGCTGGAGACCGTTGTTCCGTGTGGTCAATCCAGGTTCATACACCCGAGACCGGACCACCTGACCAACTGTTTTTTCGTTGTTTTCCTCAGTCGCTAGGAGAATGCTGGGATGGATAATTTGATCCGCGAATTTTTCTATCATCCGTTTCATCACTTCATGCCATTTCTTCTTCTTCACTGCAACAGCAGGCATTGTGCTCAACACCCATCCTGGATATGCTATGATCCAGAGTTTGCTGGCTCCTCGACAGGCTACGACCCAAGGCCTTAGCTTGTAAGTCATACAAAGAGGAGGGTAATCCGTTCAAGAATAAGAAAAGCAAACTCTAAGTGCGTTGTGGATCTACTTTGGTGTTAATAACTTCTTTTTTAAAACCATTTATACACTGTCTTTAACTACATTGGTGTTACCGGCAGCCTTTCCTTTGGAGCTTATTGCCTATTGACAATGGTGTTAACTTGCATTCTCTTGTCGTTGGTTTTTTTTGCACTTTTAGGGTTTTTTTAATCATTAGATCACACACACACACACATTCTCATTCATACTTCCAGACCCTGGGGAGGACAGGGAATAATTTTGTCACCCGCAGCCGGGAATCGAACCTGGGACCCCTCGCAAGTGCTCTACCGACTGAGCTACGGGCCAGCGAGAAGTTCCATTTATACCTACCCCGCCTTTAACTACATTGGTCTTATCGGCGGCCTTTTCCTTTGGAACTTATTGGTGTTAACTCGCATTCGGTGGGCTTCTTGCACTTTGGGTTTCTGTCATTACATCGCACACTCATTCATACTTCCAGACTCTGGGGAGGAGAAAAATTCCCACCCCAGCCGCGAATCGAACCCTGGACCCCTCGCACAACAGGCAGGTGCTGTACCCACTGAGCTACGGGGCCAGCCCATTGGTTTCTTTTCTTTTAAAATAATTGCCAACCCCTAATCAAAAGATGGTATAATGAGAAAAATTATCTTATTAGACAAAAGTAGGTCAGTAAATTTAGAAGACATTCATCTACATTCTGTAAAAATTTCAGTGTGATAACGTATATTGTTCGGAGATAATAATTGATCATGATTTTAGCATATTTAACATTGGTAGAATCTCCCCTTAATTATGAATTTAATGGGATTTTAAACGTTTCATATGCTTTAACCGGGTAAGTCATATAGGGCTCTTATCTACTCATGGAGTTTGAAGTCACAGGACATTCTCTGGGTATAAGGTAAAAAACGTCATCCAAGTAACTTCCCCAACCGAGATTTAAGCTGGGGAGCCTCTTGAGTGTGAGGCATATACACTAACCCCATATGAAAGAGGTGCCCTTAATGGATAATGTTATAATAATTACAATGTACGTTGGTAAATAAATTAAGGTACTCCTCTGCATTTGAACGTTAATGTAAGCCCACTTAATTGTTACCTCTTTATGAAGGCCGTGAAAATTGAAGTGGAAAATGCTAATCCAAAGGAGATGTTTAAGGTACATGGAACTTTGTGAAACCAAACAAAGTTTTTGGTCTGCTGAAAAATTAACGAATGGTGGATTCAAACTTGGCAAGATTTGGTGCACACTTCATACCTGTACCATTCTGACCAAAACCACCAGAACTTCATGGAGAAAACGATCTGGAGAACGAAACATTTCTTCCAATTTTCGTATTAGCATTCTCTAAGGATTTAAACTGTATCTCAGTACAGATTATAGAATGCACTCGCATTTTGTGTTTGTCACCAAGGAAAAGAAATTTCCACTTTAAAGGAAAGGATTTAGTATCAATCAGTACTAAGCTTCTCCGACACGGACGTAGGGGCTAGGAACAGGTTTTACTTAAGGCTGTTAAATCATGACGTAATGTAACATCCGTTAGTCATCCCATTTCTATAGCATCAGGGAACAGGGGTGCTCAAAGTAGACTTTACTAACAAAACAAACATCCATCATGGTATTACAAACAAAACACACACTTACCCAAACAACTCAGGATTAACCGCTTCTGTGGTCAGTGTTGTGGCTTCTCAACCCAGAGGTCCCGGGTTCGATTATCGGCCAGGGCGGGAAATTTTTCTGTAACCAAAATCATACCTTATTCTCCGCAGTCTGGAAGTATGAATGTGAGTGTGTTTAATTGCAAAAAAGTATTAAGAACCAACGATAAGATAACCTACAGTTCAACGATTAATAACACCCTTAGTTGTTTCTGAATTCAAAGTCCCCGATACAAACATAGAAGTTAAAGGGTGCTACCCTCCGCTCAAAAAATGTCTCTACGGTCAGTCAGCGTTGTGGCTCTCAAAAGGTCTCGATTCCCGGCTGAGGTGGGGAGTTTTGCTTTAATTAAATCATTCCCTGCCGTCCTTACGAGTCAGTAAGTATGAATGTGAATCTGTTTCCTAATGGATATTACTAAAAACCTACAGTCAACGAGTTGTTTCCAAAGTCAAAGTCCCTGATATGAACTTAGAAATTTCAGAGGGCTGTAAAATAAATAAAACCGCAGGATTAAGCCCTTACATGTGCTCTGCACATTGTAAACAGTACCTGGAACTTGCATCCCATTTGATTCGAAATTAAAGCAATAACTTCAGCGGCAAAATCTCTCCATGATCTCAAGTTTTTAGGTATGTTTGGGATGTCCAGCCGATATGTTTATTGTATTTCCCAGTGTATCAGTGCTTTTCTAAGAACTTTTTTCGTCAGTTAGAAAGGTGAAGGCAAGTATTAGAGCTGCAGAGAGCTGTTCCTATTCAGTAAAAATAAAGCATATTGTGATTTTGCTCATTTTTAACTGTAGCTTCACTAAATTCTCACTGTCACCTTACTAATGTTATCCAGTTCAGTTTTCATTGTCATTTAGCTAAGTTCTCACTGTCACTTCACTAAGTTCTCACTCTAACGGCCACATAGTTCCCGCGAACGCAGCGGCGTAATGGAATGCGTGCAAAGTAACCTTTTCTTGCGGACGCTTCATTAGCTGGGGAGTCGAACACAAGACTTCTCCAATCTCTGCTATGCAGCACTCACTGTACGTTGCAACTGACGCCACAACCACACTCTTAGTCACACACTTGATGTGCCGTCAAAGCGCACTCTCGAGAACTGTCGCTGTACAGGAATTTTCCGCAGAACATTCTAGAATGTAGCCTGCCATCGCTGTGTACAACACAGAGAAAGATATAACATCTATATATATACACACAAGAATGTTCGAGAGGCGGGGAGAAGAGAAACTTCCAGAAGATTGTGATTATCTCTCATTAGCGTTTCTGACGTTTACGCTGGGCGAGAGCGCTACTTATCTCTCTCTATCTCTTACCATTGTGAACGTGGCAAGCATAACCGTATCGTTGCAGCAAGCAGGTTTCTGCTTAGTCCGGAAACAAAACAGACAAATGCGGTTATTTGTCGGCATAATTATCGCCAACTCCAACCATGACAGGTGTGAAATGTTGAATAGGTTAAGAGAATATGTTTTGAATCAATCTACACATACACTAAAACCATCCAAGGATTTTCTGGGAGGGAGCGAGAGATTAAACTTGGTATACCCACACAAGGGCAGATTAAAAGACCTATCCTGCCAATGTTAAATCTTATAAATTCTTGCCCCATTATCTCAGAAATTATTGAAGACGTGTAAAGGATGTTTTAAGCTGGGGAAATTTCTTGAAAATCTTCTATCGCATCTTTGTAAGATGCTGAATTGAAATAACATGTTTGGTATTTATACATTTCGTTTTCGTGTTATACTTTTCATAGACACACACATATACAGGGGCCTTTTTCTGACATTGCTGTTTTTAGGGTTTAGATGTTTTAAAATGGTATTTCCGATGAAATCTCTTCATCGACTTTTTGGGTGGAATACAATATTGCTCTACTTGCTGTAAGTACGTAGTAGCGACAGTAATAATCTTTCCTAAGAATAGCTATATAAAAGTAAACGATAGTGAGTCTAAGTCGTGTGGATGTAACACTTCGGAAAGTTTCTTCGCAGCATATTAAAAAGTGGTTTGCAGAATGGTGAAAAATAAAACTATATCAATACAGGCCATTAATTATCTTTTCGTATATCGCATTTGCGAGAAAAATCACCATCCCTGTAATTATTTTGCATTTCAAAATAATGTTACATGTAATACGAGGGCAACAATGGAAATTTTTATAAAATCAAACAAGCATCAGTTTTAAAAATTTTAATTTAATTTATTGTTTTTCAAAATATTCCCCTTTAACATCAGCACAATTTTGCGTTCGATGAAATCAGCGCTTAATGCAATGATGCCACTCTTCCTGGGTCACGTCAGAAACCAGGTTTTTATAATGTTTCACTGCTTCATCCGATGATGAAAAAGTGATTCCACGCATTTTGGAAACAAAAAGAAATCACAAGATGTTAGGTCAGGGCTGTATGGTGCTGACCTTTAGGGCATCCAGATACTCAGTTGTTAATTTTGCTGTATGCGACGATGCGTTATGGTGTAACATTATTTTTCCTTTGGGGCGTTTCTCACGAACTTTTTCAAACAAATTGCGGTCAACAGATCTTTTCAGGATCAAAACAATACATTCAAGATTCATCACTAGTAACCATATTCCAAACCAAATTTGAAGTGCCGCCTCGGAATTTTTCCAGTGTTTTTGTGCACCAATCAATGCGTTGTTGTTTTTGATCGGCAGTCAATTTATGTGGAATCCATCGTCAACAAAATTTTCTCACGTCTAATTGTTGATGTAAAATGTTTTGGATTTGACTCACACCAATGTCGCCCAAATAAATCCATAAGATTCCGTCGGTTTTTTCAAGCATTGCTCGAACAGTGGCAATATTTTCATCAGTAACAGCTTTTCTTGGGCGTCCTTCACGAAATTCATCACAAAGAAAAAACCAATCTGTTTTTAATTGGCTGTACCAATTATAAATTGTTTCCTTAGATAGAGCTTCTTCACTAAATGCATTTCTAAGACGATCTTGGCATTGTTTAGGCGTTAATGACGATTTAAAATCGTAAGAAATCATATTCCGGAAATGTTGTATAGTCAAGTCCATTTTTTGGTGAACACAAAATCTTTAAATGATGATAATTAACAAACTATTGCAGCAAATCGAACAAACTACATGGCAATCAACTCGCACAACATTAGAAAATAGCTGTCAAATATGAGGAAATTTTATTAGTTTTTAGAAACATTGCGTTCTAAAACTTTTCAGTACGGACCTCGTAAGTACGAGGACAATCCCAGAAGTACTCGACCTGACGTATATATAGCGGTTGTTGTTTCAAACAAATGACTGTGATAGAAAGTACCACCCTTATAAACCTTAACTTTGAAGATACTACGTTGTTTAGTAATTATTTGGCAGCCATACATAGTGAACTCTCTCAGCGAATTTGTAAACATGGATAAAACTGGCCATCGTTATGTGATACAATACTTTCATTTGAAAGGTCTTAGTCCAACTAATATTAAAGCTGAGCTAGATTCTACTCTGAGGGAGACTGTTCCTTCGTTTACAACAGTCAAATATTGGGTGGCTGAGTTTAAGCGAGGCCGTACGGGCTGCCAAGACGAACATCCAGTGGTCGACCACGCCAGAAATGGTGAAGAAGATCCACAAAATGATATTGGTTGACGGTCGACTGAAAGTGCGTGAGGTAGTATACATCGTAGGCATTTCAAAAAGTGCTGTACATCGCATACTAACTGAAAATTTAGACATGAGAAAGCTGTGCGAAAGATGGGTGCCGCGTTTACTCACAATGGAGCAAAAGCAGCATCGTGAGGATGTTTCAGTCAGTCGAGTGTTTGGCGATGTTTCGCTGCAATAAAGCCGAGTTTTTTTGCATCGATTCATAACCATGGATGAAACATGAGTCCATCGCTTCATACGAAGTCAAAACAGTGGATTGAAAGGGGGAGAATCGGCTCCAAAGAAGGCGAAGACAGTTCCATCTGCAGGCAAGGTCATGGCGTCATTTTGGGGGGGGGGATGCGCGTGGGATAATTTTCATTGATTATCTTCAAAAAGGAAAAGCTATCAATGACAAATATTATGCAAACTTATTACAGCGTTTGAATGATGAAATCAAGCAAAAACGGCCGCATTTAGCGAAAAAGAAAGTTGTGCTTCATCAAGACAATGCACCAGTTCACACATCCAGTATCGCCATGGCCAAAATCAAAGTTCGGATTGCTTCCTCATGCACCCTAATCGCCAGACTTAGCCTCCTCTGATTATTTTTTGTTTCCAAAGTTGAAGAAACGGCTTGGTGGTAAAATATTTGCCAACAATGAAGAGGTGGAATTTGCAGTTGATGGCTATTTTGTAGAACTCGACGGTTCTCACTGGGAAAAGTGTATCGAGCTGAAAGGAGACTATGTAGAGAAATAAGGATGTTTTTTCTCAAAAATTTTGTGTTTTCTTTGTTAGGTCGGGTACTTCTGGGACAGCCCTCGCCCTCGTATTTGCCAAAATGTAATGGCTTCTTTTCTGAACAAGTGTTTGAAGGTATCATGCCGAAAAAAGGTAAAGTGCGCCTTGTTTGTAACGGCAGTCGACACTAAAGGTGGTACTTTGTAAACAAAGAGGACCAGTTTATACCATTTGAGCTGTGCTTGGTTCATCACCAACAAAGGCTTTAATACGATAAATGAAGCACCTTTTAATCTTGCTGAATAAGCAAAGGATGGGAAGTTTGTTCATGTGTAATGTTCAAAGCCTGTTGGGAATACGGCAACTCCCGAAAGCATTCATCTACACTAAAACGTGTGTGTAATATTTACGTGAAGCGCACCTTCGTGTCTGACATTCAAAATGTCCCGGGTTCGAATCTCGGTTAGGGCGAGTTACCCGGGTAACGTTTACCAGGGTTTTCTCTTATCCTTTAAAGGTGAGTGTTGGGTAACACTAAGATCTATGTACCCCGGGCTCATTTAAGCAACATTTCACCCATTTCATTGATCGATATGATCTACCCGGTTGGAGGGCGTTAAACTCTGCAGTGTGTACAGGATGTTTTCATTCAAGTTAGTACACCTCCTGAACCCGAGGGAGGAAATATAGTATCAAATGAAAGGGCAGGGTATTGTCGTTTTAAAGCCACCTGAACTCTCAAATTGAAGTGGTATATTTGTTGGTAGTTGGTAGATGCTTCATGTTTATATGCACCACGTATGGGAGCCAATTTGTCGCGGTCACTTCGTGTTATCTTATTTCTGAGCGCCTGTTATTGTTTTACTACTTTGAATGTTGGGTTCATTGTCCTCCGGCTAGCTATTGTTATTACTCAGTCGAACATATCTCTTGATCAGGGTGTGTAAACGGAAAGGAGTTGTTACTGAAAGATAACACTGATAAAAGAATTTGTTTTTACACTTTTATTACCGTCACACTTTATTCATTTCACATTATCTTTTGATACACGCCAGACTGAAACTGTTATAATTTCTAATATCACTATAATCACTTATTTGCTGCACATTATTAATTCGCGTATTTCACATTTATAACTAGCTTTACGACACGAGAGATTCTGTAGAATTGCGTAACGTGTACTTGATGTATGCTTCCGTTGAACTACGCGACGTGTAACCCGTGGTATGATATTTTGGACTGAGCGACGTGTTCCCCGCGAATGTTTCTTCTGAACTGAGCGACGTGTAATGCACAAATGTTTCTGTTGGACTGAACGAAACCTGTCCCCCTGCTTCATGCTTTATACTCCCTCACCCGATATGCCTAAAGATTATAACCGAGCTGCTATTGGTTAATAAAACGCGCCAACATTAGCGTCTATTTTTATATCCAATCAAAATTACGAAAACATATGCTCTAGGGAAGAAATTCCCGCCATTTCTCAGAAAAGCGCGCCAATCTGACGTCATTTGCTTGTCTCTAATAATTGATAAACAACTCACCCCCTCGCTCATTGTTACCCGCTCTTATTGTCAGTTTCAGTGAGGCCGTGTAAACTTATTTCCTAACAATGCTTATAATTAACAAACATCTCAAATCAATATCATACAATAATGCTTATTTACACTACAATCACTCTGGCATTTACATTATTGTGATACAAATTACTGCCACAAAATGCAATACTGTATGCAGTTCGTCGTGTTGCTTATTTACTGCGGTTCTTCAAAATTCAGCAATGCCATATTCTTCCTATGGCCCCTGTATGTTGTTAACATAGAAAACCTTTCCAAAAGAATTTAGTGCTTAGATGTTAATGGAGGCTACTTTGAGCATTTAATAAAGTAATTTAAACTTGTCACTAGGTTGTATACTTCGATAAAAAACATCGTATAACGGCTTAAAATTCATTTTAGAAAAAACAGTTAATAAAATTAGTTCCCCATAAGGAACCCCGTGGAAATAGGTATAGCTCATGTCACATTTGGAAGGCCCCTTGCTCCAATATGCTTTGGAATTCTTGACCTTTAGTGTTTTTCTATTAATTTAAGAGATATTCTTCACCGGTAACACTTTTTTTGGGCCAACTCTGTATATATTTACATGACTTTCTGTACAAGCTATTCTTACAAACGAGTATAGCGTATTACTTTCTTTATGGTGTACCTAGAAGGTAAGAGGGAGTATTGCATTCCACCCAAAAATTCTATGTCAAGAGTTCATCGGACATTTTTAGAAACGGTGTCGTTGACGCAGTATTTTTAACACTTAAATGATTTCAGTCAAATTATATAATATAATTACAGCCCGCCTTAAAGCAATATGTGTATAAAAATAACATATAAAAATGTATGTAACAGTCATTGTATAAATGTTTATATTATTATGTACATGTTTAATAATGTTATGTGAATGTATTACGTAATTTAATAATGTAGGAGCTGTGAGAATAATAGGTTAAAAGTTGCTAACAATGAGGTAACCTTGAGGCAATAATGAATTGGAAGGTTTAATAATGCTACTGGTAATTCTTGGAGCAACAATAATGTAATTTTTGAGACAGTTTATGGATAGCCAATCAACAACCAGAAAACCTAAAAGTAAAATAAAAGTATTCTATTAGAGTAGGATTAGCCAATCAGAAACTGAAATGAAGCAAAATTTTCAAATTCGGAAGTCAGTTGCTTGTAGACTGTGTTCCTAACCGGACGCGAGACGCGTCCTCGAGAAGTTTAATACGTATTCAGTGTGAGACAAAAATAGTTTACGAGTTATAAAGTGCAAGTAATTAATAAATAATCTCACAGCTGTCTATATCAGTGAAGTGTTATTTAAATCGTGTCAAGGATTAATAAATGTAGTGAAGTAAAAATTATATCTGTGTAAGCCTACATTCTTCAGCCGCACCACGCCTTGTTAAAATATTAATGTCTCTACAAATTAATACTGACGCAGACGAGGCAAACATAAATATATATTTAAAGAAACAGTAAAAATACAAAGTTAATATTTTTAAACATGGGGCGAAGGCTACCGGGTACCATACGTGCGGTTGCAACTACTTCAAGTTCGGCTCCCCAACAGTAGAAATACAATACAACTACTCTACTAAAATAAACCTACTTCAAATTGGCTTCCATACGTGGGGCAGAAACAAAACATACTTCAAATTGACGCTCAAAGCGTGGTGCAAATAACGTAAAGACAATACCTACTTCATTGTTCAATATTTCTGAAGATGCAACACCATGATTTTCAAGCCAAACCCCACCCCTAAACTACCTTAAGATGAACAGTTTTTCGTTTATATTTTTTCAGAAATGGTTCTAATGAGTTTGATTAAAAAGGCATGCATTTAAGGTGTTTACATGACAAATATATCTTGAATTTCCTAGAAATTGTGTGACTTCTTCACTCGGAATGGATTTTGTACGATTTTGTGTAACTGGTAAACCATAAAAAATTACACAAAAATTTGCTATATAATTTATTTCAAACACCTTTTGTCACATCAGCCATTTCCGAGATATATCTTGTTATTCGATTTAATTACTTTCTCTACTACGTATACCAAGTAGGGGAAGTATTGCATTCCACCAAAAAATTCGATACCGAGATTTCACCGGAAATACGTGTTTTTTGGCTCCCTGAATCCCAAAAGAACATTTTTAGAAAAAAGGTCCGTGTGTATTTGTCTGTGAACAATATAACTCAAAACAGAAATTCGGATGAATACCAAACTTGGCATTTAGGTTCAGTATCTTTCAAAGATGCGACACGAAGATTTTCAAGAAAATTCCCCCACCCCAGACTACCCTTTACATGAAGCATTTTTCGAAAATTTTGATTTTCTCAAAAATGGCTCTTAACGATTTTGATTAAAATATCACATATTTAAGAGATTTTCATTACATCTTGAATTTTCTGGGAATGTCCCCAAAAGTCCTCTTCATTCTGAATGGCTTTTGCATAACTGGTAAATCGTAAGGAATAGGCAAAATTTTACTACACAAAAAAATGTAGATTTCGTTAATTTATCCATATAAATTTTGTTATTTGTTTGAATTTTCCAATACTTATACTTTTTCTCGAATGGTAATTCGTTATTCGTTTTTCTTTTATTTCCTGGACATACAAAGAGAATGGAATGCTCCACATAGCAACCAGCTATTAAAATATTTGACTATCGCTTAAAGCCTACCATATTCCCCTTGCACCTACAAGAAAATTACCAATAATGTTTATCTCGATTAACATGAAGTAGATGAAGAAAAAGCGTTTGTAAAAATGGTTTGTACAAGAGTAGAGAAGGTCATGTGAGTGTAACACTTCAGATTTTTTTAAAAATACTTTGTCATTTTTTGAAGTGCTGTCGCTATTCAGTTGTTTCTCTCGATGTCATAGAAAGAATATGGGATTTTTAAGCCAGCATATACCACCCATTTGTTTTTTACAAAGTTTGAATATCGCTTCAGTATTGCTTGCTCGTACAAGGAAACTATTTCTGCAAACTTTTATCTCGATTAATATGAAGCAGATAGAAATATGCGATTTTTTGAGAATAGTTTGTAGAAGCTATATTATAAAAATGAACGAAAGTGGCTAAGGAAAGTCGGACTTGTTAAAGTTCTGTCGCCATTCGGTAGTTTCTCGCGATGTCACGGAAAGAGCATTGAATCATTGCCAGCATATAGCGACGAGCGTATTCCCATTGTGCCCACAACCAAATGTGTAATGAAACTATCTTTAAAACACAATAATTTATGTGACTGCTCCCCCCCCCCATCCCGTTTCTTCCTGGCATTAACCATCTCCGAGATATTCGTTGGTTTCGATTTAAATTTCCAAATACTTTATTATTTAACTATAAATTTTCTCGGGCTTGTAGCATGTAAATAGTTTGTCTGAAACCGACGTTTCGAAGGTGTTTTAAGGAAGCCGCTATTCGTTTGTTTCCCATGGTCATGCAAAGAGTGGAATTTCAAAGCCAGCATGTGTCCCGGATTGTTAAAAGATTTGATATCGCTTCAGCCTCTGCATCCACCTTCTAGGTACAACGAAATGTACGATGAAACCATTTCTGTAAACATTTATCTGGATCAACATGGACTAGATGGAAAAGTACACTTGTAAGGGTGTTTTGTAGGAGAGATAGAAAAATATAACAGGTGGTAGAGAAAGTCTTGCGAATGTAACACATTCGGATTTTTTTTATATAATCCCTGACAATGTTGCAAACATATGATTTAAACTGGCCGAAAAATGAATTTATGTTTTTATTTGTCATAAAAATATCTTAAACATATGATATTTTAATCAAAATCGTTAGAGCCATTTTTGAGAAAATAAAAATTTTCGAAAAATGTTCCATGTAAAGGGTAATCTGGGGTGGGGGGATTTTCTTGAAAACCTTCGTGTCGCATCTCTGGAAGATACTGAACCTAAATACCAAGTTTGGTGTTTATCCGACTGTTCGTTTCTGAGTTATGCTGTTCACAGACACACAGACAGACACACACACACGGACATGTTTCCAAAAATTGTGGATTTTCGCTGACCCAATAGCGTGAGTTATTTGAGTTCACATAGCCGGATAAATGGAACCATGCTTCATCTGAGAACCATGTGATGGACAATATGGCAGGATTTTACACAATGAACGCCTGAAACCAACGACAATAATTCAGTCGTCTATCCTTATCTGGTTCCTGTAACTGATGGACAACCGTAATCCTATACGGCTTTAGGCCTGCACTTTTCACAGCTCTCTGACACATTGAGTAGCTGTACCCTGCCTCCTGCGACAAACGTCTTAATGATTTTTTGGGTGACTGATCAGTCGTGCTCTTACGTCAACAACAACCGTGGAAAGCTTAGATAAACGAGTTTTACCTTTTTCATTCAGCAGAGATCTAGTTGTTTCCAATTTGTTTACCAGTCCCAGTATTGCGTTTCTTTCTGAGGATTCCGAACACCAAATTATATCTGGTATGCCTTTTGATTAGCTGTAATTGAATTCGTAATCCTGTATTGCTTTACGAGGAAGATTCGTTCATTTAATGTGTACTCCATTTTCACGTTGACTAGAACAAAATGTCAAACACAGTTGCCGACAATAAAACTAACAATTACGAATAACACTTCAACATCTGCGCATCTAGTGACAGGTAATCGAAACCCCAGACCATTCTGCTTAACTTGGTGCTAAAATCGACGCATTGAGTGAATTTTGAACAGCAGAATAATTAAAGAAAGAAATGTGTCAGTTCTTCATAAATTACCCTGTACAAAAAACCAAATTGCCCCCCCCCAGAATGCGTGTAAAATTATTTGGTAAGCGCCACACGATCAGGTTGAAAATTGGTACAACTTATGAAACTAATATGAGGAAAATAATGAAAAACACGTATAAAGTTAGAAATTTCTGCTCCTTAACTTGGTTCCGATAATTTCTTAAAGCGGAGATCAGGACTTAATGGATTCACTTGGTTATATGCACTCGGTTACATACTGTTTTTGTAGCTAATAGGTGAAAACTGGGAACGTCGCATCTTTCGCTTTCAGTTCTGCATCCGGAACGCTGCTAAGCGTTTACTTTCTCTATTACGTACTTAAAGGAAGCAGAGGATTCCACCCAAAAATTTGATACCGAGATTTCACCAGAAATACATGTTTTGAGACCCCTGAATCCAAAAAAGCACTTTTTGAAACATGTCCGTGTGTCTGTCTGTGTGTCTGTGAACAGCATAACTCAGAAACGAACAGTCGGATAAACACCAAACTTGGTATTTAGGTTCAGTTTTTTCTTTAATTAGAATAATTCCCTACCCTTCATAGAATGTGAAAGCGATAGTAAAAGCATAGGGTCTTTCAACAAGAATGTCCTATCTTTGAACTCAAATAAAACACGTTCTATAAATGATAGAGGTTTGTTTATTTTTTATTTTGGAACATAATGTCATTTTGTGTGGAAGAGGACATTAGTTAAGCGACCGCCGCGACTTCGTTGGGTTGCGCGTATACGGTTGACCCAATTTTAATGACAGAAGAACGTAAATTAGATCCAGCTTCACGAATAACACGTATTCATAAGATCATTTACTGTTTCTCGCTTGTTGACATAAACTCGAGATTTAACATAACCCCACAAGAAGTAATCCAACGTTGTTAAACCACATGACCTAGGGGCCAGTTAACATCACCACCACGGGAAATGATGAAACCCCTGAACTTCTCCTTCAAAAGATCGATTGTTTCGAGAGCAGTATGACATGTGGCACCATCTTGGTGGAACCAGATGTTTCTGAAATCCATACCATCCAATTGAGGCAAAAAATAGTCCCTTATAAGGGCCCGGTATCTTCCTCCTTTGACAGTTAGAGCTTCTCCTTCTGTATCTTGGAAAAAATATGACCAATGATTCCACCATACCAAAATCCACACCACACAGTAACCTTTTGGGGATGAAGTGGTCGTTCTTGAATGTCCATTGGATTGTGATTGTTCCAATAGCGGCAATTTTGTTTATTAACACAACCATCTATCCAAAAGTGGCCTTCGTCGCTGAAGATGATTTTTCGACAAAAATCCGGGTCAGCTTCCAATTGCTCCATAGCCCAGTCAGCGAATACACGGCGCAGCCTATTGTCATTGGGCTTTAGTTCTTGAGTTAACACCATTTTGTAAGCGTGAAACTTCAAGTCCAGATGCAGAATTCGCCAAGTTGTGGTCGGCGAAAGCTCCAATTCTTGCGCTCGACGAGCAATTGCTTTGTTTCCGTCTCGCGTACACTTTCGCGAACGGCGCCTATGTTTTCGTTGGAGCGCTTATGTCGATTACGTACAGGCGTTCTTTGATCGCTGGCACAACCACTTCTTTTAAATTTATCGATCAAACGCCGAATCGTTCTCTCGCAGGGACGATTATGCACACCGTAATCTTCAATACACGGAAGGTTTGGATAACAGATGATCCATTTTGATAATACATGTTCACAATTTCTACGCGTTGCTGAATGCTGCAACGTTCCATGGCTATTTGTCAACAACAACTGTAACCACATAAAAAAAGACTGCTGTAACTCAATAACAACGGTAGCTATCACATGTTAAAGATAGGACACTCTTATTGAAAGACCCTGACCACAGCAGTTAAAGGGGGCCTATAGAAATGAACCCATCCCCCCAAAAGAAAGTAGATTGAAAAATAAGCTTTTGTAAGGATAGTTTGTAGAAGAGCGAGTACAGAAAGTCATGTAAATGCAATACATAAGTTTTTTTTTTTTTTACTTGTTCAAAGTTCAGTAAGAGACTTTGATGTTCTTTCGCACTAGCTGATGATTTGAGGTTTGAGTCCCAGCTGTGACAGTGAATTCAAATCTGATTCAACTTTCCAATTTAATTATCGAAATGGAATGTGACAAATTCGTTAAGGATAAAGCTGTTAGGTGTGTTCAAAAGTGAATTAGATTCACATATACAAATACAACTCCATTGCCAGCCTTGTACTGCAACAAAGAGCAGGGATTGAAGAGGTGACTCTCATAAACCCGTTCAGAAGCTGGACTGGAGACAGAATTCCAACAATGGACGGGGTCAGCCTCTTCCAAGAAAGGCAAGTGCAACTAACTCACTGCCATTTCACACAGAAGCGGAAGCCTATGTGGGTCGACCTTAACCGAGTAGATACAGCCAGCTCACTGCATGAACACCCTTTCTCTAATGTTTCTAGGAGTTATTCATGATCTAAGGATCATATGACACATCCAAGTATGCACTTCCCACACGTCTCGATGAAATTAAAGCACCACCGTTTGCACTTGATCAGTCGTTTTACTTCTGTGATATAAGTAAACTGGATCTATAGGATAAGGGCATTGGTAAATTGATTCTTACGTGCCTTAAAAAAGTGATGATTCACATGGCTTTCTCTACCCAGATCTTTATTTGTGTCTAGCTTTACAGGCTATTTCTACGAAAGCTTATTTTTCTATGCCCTTCATGTTAATCCAGATAAACCTTTGCAGAAATAGTTTCATTCCACATTTCGGTATGGATACAGAGGGAGGCAGGAAACCAAATCATAGTTGCTATATGTTGGCCCTTAAATTACACACTCTTTCCATAACATCGCCAGAAATAACCGAATAGCGACAACATTTTAAAACTCTGATGTCTCACATTCACATGACTTTCTCTACTATTCTTACAAACGCTTATTCTTCTGTATATTTAAGTTAATCTAGATAAACGTTTTTATTACATAATTCCTTGTAGGTACAAGGGGAATAAGGGTATACAGTAGGCTTAAATAATAATCAAATCTTTTAAGTGATGGTTATGAAATTCCGTTCACTTTGCGTGACCATGAGAAGAAAGAAAAGAGAAAACGAATAGCGATTTTACAGTTGAAAAAGTTCAAAAATATTTGACAATTCAAATTAGTAATAAAGAATAGCTCGAAAATGGTTAATGCCACGAAAGTTTTTATTTGGCATAAATTTGTGATTTAAGGAGAACTACGTTTTTTGTTTAAAGTTTTTGCCATACAGAATAAACAGGACTTCATAGGCTATTCCAGAAAATTTAAGATACACATTTTGTTTGTTATGGATGGGGGAAGATTTAAAAAAAAAAAAATAAATCCTCGTGTCACGTCCTTGGAAGACGCTGAACGTAAGTACTAAATTAAACTTTTGTGTTTGAGATACACTGCGCACAGACAGACAAACAGAAAGAAAGAAAAGAAAAAAAAGGACAAGCTGGCGGACATTTTCTTAAAATGCTTTCCTCTTTTACTTTCTCTACCGCGTACATAGGTAGAGAAGGCATTGCATTCCACTCAAAAATTCTATACCGAGATTTCAACGGAAATACATGTTTTGAGCCCCCCGAATCGAAAAAGAGCATTTTTAGAAAAAAAGGTCGTGTGTGTGTGTGTCTGAGAACAGTATAACTCAAAAACGAAAAGTCTTATAAACACCAAACTTGGTATTTAGGTTCAGTACCTTCTGTCGTCCTCCGTGGTGCAGTGGCTACCATGCTAGCCTCTAGTTCCCGAGGTTCGGGTTCAAACCCGGCGGAGGGCGATGAATTTTTTTCGGGCGTAAAAATCCTTAGCATGGCTTCCTCCGGAAGGGAAGTAAAGCCGGTGGTCCCGTGTCGTAGATTTACGGCACTTAAAGAACCTCGGGCTTTATATAGAGGCCTCTGATAAAAGTTTCCGGTCTTTCACGCCCAATATAGAATAGGACGCTAAGGACCACAGCAGTTAAAGACGGTCCATAAATAAAACTCAATTTAATTTTTAAGTACCTTCTGTAGATGCAACATGAAGCTTTTCAGGAAATCCCTCCATTACGAACTACTCTTTACGGGAACATTTTTCGACATGTTTTATTTTTAAAAAATGGCTCTAATGATTTTGATTAAAATACCATATATTAAAGATATTTACATGACAAATAAATGTATATCTTGAATTTTCTGGGAATGCCCTTTGAAGTCCTCTTCATTCGGAAGCAATTTTGTATAATCTTGTATAACTGGTAAACGTTAAGCCATAGACAAAACGTACCTCACAAGAAATGTAGATTTCTTTAAAGCACACAATTTATTCCAAATAACTTTTTCTGTGACATCAGCCATTTCCGAGATATGCGTTATTAATGATAGCCGGCCCTCGTAGCCGTGGTCGCTGGAATGTATAGCTCCAGCGCTCCGCCAAGCTGAGGGTCGCGGATTCGAGTCCCGCCATGGGCATGGGTATTTATGTGTATTGTGTAACGGCGGTAATAAGCGGTAACGAAAACAGTAAAAACGCAGTATCATAAACTGGGTAAAACAAGGGAAGTTTACAAAAATGGTTCGAATTGGTCATTGTTTTAAGTCCTGTCAACATTCAGTTGTTTTCCGCAATGTCATGGAAACAGTATGGAATTTTAAGGCAGCATATAGCGTCCAGTTAAACATTTGACTATCGCTGTTCTCTTTGTATGTATACGAAATGTGTAATGTAGCTATTTCTGCAATGGTTTATTTGGATTAAAGTGAAGTAGATAGAAAAATAGGGTTTAGTAAGAAGAGTTTGTATACCCACTAATAATGTTAGAGGGTAGAGAAAGTCATATGAATGTATCACGTCAGATATTTTTATATATAGGAGATCTTAAAACATATGTATTTGGAGGTGAAATCTGGATATGGAATTTTTGGGTGGAGTGCAATTATCCCTTTGCATATTAAAAATCCCTTAAGTGCCATTTAGATTGTTGGCATTTGCTGGTCTTGTAAACCTTTTTCAATAGATATTCGCCGTGTTTGTTGTTAATTGACCCATTACATACCTAGTACATTTTTAATGGAGCTAAATTTTGATGTGGGCTACTGCAGTGAAGCAACCAACATTAGGATGTTCCTTGATCCAGTGGCCTACTTGAACTGCCATTGTAACCGAGCGTGTTTCGCGGCCAAGTTCGCAAACTGCAATGAGATGGTTTTCACGGTGCATCCTAAGAGAAAGTGTTGTTGCTGTACACATTTTGAACTGCCCTTGTGCACTGACGATAATGAACAGCGGAACTTATTACCGCTGGCCTCGTTTACCGTCCTTGTGTGCGGAACCGGATAAACAGTCGGCGAGGAAGGTTATCAAATACTACCGAATTATCAAGTGCCACCTGTCATTTTGACACTCGTGAATCTCCCACAAAATGAAACTACATCACTATCGACACTCGCCAGCTTTTACTGATGGTAGCGGAGGCAAAGGAGGCTTTGTGGGCAGATTCAAAGCGTTACCACAGACATGACAAAGCATTAAATTCTATTGCATTATTACAGACTGAATATACCATGCTTGCTAATTGGCATACAGTGCTATGATAGGCTAGAGCTTAATCTGTGCGTCTATTCTTGAAGAATGTTTATTTTTAGGAGTAGTTGTGTTTTAGATCTTATGTTGGGGAGCCGAACTTGAAGTAGTTGCAACCGCATGTATGGTAAAAAGTTTCCGGTAGCCTTCGCCCCAAATGTTTAAAAAAATATTAACTTTGTTATTTTGACTGTTTCTTTAAATATTATATATTTATGTTTGCCTCGGCTGCGTCAGTATTTATTGTTAGAGACATGAATGTCTTAGCAGGGAGTGGTGCGACTGAAGAATGTAGGCTTACACAGATTATAATTTTACTTCACTCCTTTTATTAATGCTTGACACGATTTAAATAACACTTCACTGTAACACTTCATTTATATATATTTATTTATATATATTTATATATATAAATATTTTTGTCTCACACAAAATACGTATTAAATTTCTCGAGGACGCATCTCGCGTCCGGTTAGAAACGCTGTCTACAACCAACTGAACTCTGAATTTGTAAATTTTGCTCCATTTTAGTTTCTGATTGGCTAATCCTAGTCCAATAGAACAGCTTCATTTAACTAAAGATTTTTTTCTGGTTGTTGATTGGCTATTTTATAAACTGTCACAAAAATTACATTATTGCTTCCAAGAATTACAAGTAGCATTGGTAAACTTTCAAATTCATTATTGCTTCAAGGTTACCTCATTGTTACCTCATTGTTAGCAACTTTTAACCTATTATTCTCACAGCTCCTACATTATTAAATTACGTAACACATTCGCATACCATTATTGAACATGTATACAATAATATAAACATATACAATGACTCTAATATACACTTTTTATGGATTGTTACATACACATATTGCTTCAAGGCGGGCTGTTATTGAATTTATATATTATATAATTAGACTGAAATCATTTAAGTGTTAAAAATACTGCCTCATTCTTCATTACTAGGCTTCGAACACGGTTGCTGTTTCGTTGCACTTTGACTGGAAAACAGTTGTGTGCACAGGGTTTCACTGAGACCTCCCTCTCCCCAAGCACTGCCAGTCATTCACTCTAAGCAAGCGATCAGTACATATACAGCCTGTTCTGAAGTTACGAAGTCCGGTCGTTGATAGCTGACAAAACATGCAAAAAAAATCAATAAGAAGAGTATCTTACTTGTAAATGAATATGGACGAGAGTATTTTGATGTAAGAGGGAAATGTATATTTTCTAAAGTATGCCACATTAAAATCAAAGGAGAGAGAAGTATTTTTATTGCAAGACACTGTAAATCTAATAATAATAATAATAATAATAATAATAATAATAATAATAATAATAATAATAATAATAATATCCACATCAGAATCCACGAACTCATGGAGCCAAACCGAAACTTACAGGGCTTCGTCTGACACGATGGTAAGCACAAATATCCCATTTAATAAGCTGCAAAATTCTGCTTTTGTGGGTCTAATTTACGCAAATGTTATTTGTCATAGATGGAAATACTTGAAACATGTCGATAATTTGACACAACACTTTACAGAAGTAGACAAATGTTCTGCTGCTGAAATAGCACAGCAAAAACTGAAGGATATGCATTTATGTGCCGTATTAGGCATTAGTAATATTATTGTCAAGAATAACATTATACTAAATAATGAAAATGCATGCGTTTCTCGAGGTGTGTGGACGTTCATCAGTTTCGTTTTGCGCTAGTAACATCATGTGATGTGGATCGGAGCTTTCAAGATATAGACCTTTTTGAGTTCGAGAAGACGTTTTGCTTTTGATACATTCAGAAAATATATTTTAATCCATTGTAATAGTTGTCCAGGGATGTAAATGACACATGAAACTGATTATTTCATATGCCACAGTTCAGATTGATTATTTTGTTCATTTTATTTATACTTTGTAATAAAAGCTTTAAGTTTACTACAGAATTGTATACTTACTTCTGTGCCCACCTATACCTATAGGGTACACAGCACTCAGCACAGCACAAACTCAGTAGCGCATGAGACTACTGTCCCTCTCCTCTCCTCTCGCTTGTAAACAAAGTAACAGTATATTAGAAGTTAGCTTAACCTAACGTCATGTCCGAAGCCTATTCATTACAATCATGGTGCCACCTTCATTAGATTGCAGCAAAATGCGCAGCGTACGAATTTAAAAGTTGATTGCACTACTAGTAACCTTTAGTAAACGACAAGTAGTAAATGGGCGCAAACATTCAGTAATGGATGGCACGCATTCTAAAGTCAACTCCCTCATGTAAATTGTTTATCTTATTCGCGTTCTATAGCTGTGGAGTAGGTTTATTACAGTTTTTGTTTATAGTTCGTGTTATGGGAGAACTTAACAGGATATTTCCAGAAAATTCAAGAATATATACAGTGTTGCCAACCCTTGGAGATGAAAAGTGGCTAGAAGTGACCGTCAAAAAGGCCAGAAATGCAGCTTATATTGTGCATATGTCATTGTGCGCAAATCAGGGTTTGCATTAATGAATCAGGGATTTCCCAACGTTTTAAAAGAATTTTTCTGACTTATCAAAGGAATTTCTTTCATTCAGGAACAATTTTCTGCCTTTTCATCACAAAATGTTCATAGACATCTCTCTTAATAGCTGGTTGTTGCTAGGTGCAGCACCATTCTCTTTGCCACAGATTAATACTCTTTTGCATATACAAGACAAAAAAATGAATAACAAATTCCCATTTGAGAAAACAAGTATTGCAAAATTTAAGGGAATAACAAGCAATATCTCGAAAATGGTTCACTCAACAAATAATGTATATGACATAAATTGTGTATTTTAACGCGAACTACATTTTTTTGTGTAGTAAATAATTGCAAAACCACTGGCGATTCTTTATCGCCACTTATAAAAGCTACACATCAAGGCATACCTTCATTACATAAGATGACAGGAAAATAAATAAAAATAAAAATAAATTGCTGATAGCTGAAGGCGTTGCTGCAATGTTTCTTTTTTCTTCATAATTTAGAAAGTGAATTATGTATATTTTGAAATTTGGCTTTATAGTTACTTTGTCCATTAACAAACATCGTGATGACGTGGCGTATATGTGTATGTATTGTCGCGCCAAACAAATTATTGCGTCGTTGGCGACAGTATTTTGGAGTAATTCTTTCGGCTTGGGTTTTGAAGTTTCGTCTGGCGTGGCGACTTGTCACCTTCTAGCTAAGTGGAGAGCGGGAAGTGAGCGTTATTCCTTTTTGTGTTATGTGTTAGCGTCACTGTTTGTAGAGTGTTGGGTCTGTAAGGTTGTATGTAAATCGTGTGAATGTAGTCTTGTGTGTGTAGCATCTCCCTTCAATTTCTTCCTTTTTATCTCTTGTGTGAGATGTAAGGGCACCGTGTTTATGCTAAATAAACCACAGGTAATGTGATTAATGCGAAATTCTGTGTATTTTGTGATCACTATCCCACGCCTGCTCTGGAATGCGTAATTTAAGATTCTGGTCCTCTTGCTGCTGCAGCAGCTATCCCTCCCAATGTATGCGCTGGGATAACTAAAAATTTAATATCTAGCTGCAAACCTTTTGGCCTCACCCCAGTACGTAACAACATTCTAATCATCCAATATTTCAAACTTGCTTTAGTACAGCACTTTTGCGCAGGAGTGATTTGGGTTGAAACATAAGAATTAATTTGGTCTTGAAATGAACGTTGAATAATCTCAACCCCAGGTGCAGCTTAGTGTCGAAATCCTCAGCCAAACTCGTCTCAATTTTCCCAACTGCGGGAGCTGCTATTGCCGCTTTCAATTTTTTCAACAAATGCGGTCACGTATCGTCTTTAACATGAAGTCCCAAGCGACGCAATTCGTGCAAAAGCTCAGTTTTGTTCAACGCCTCAAACTGAAAATTGGAACTCATTTGAACATCTAATATATATCTACATAAATACTATGCATTAGTATATATAGGAATACACAAGGGTCGTCCAATAAGTAAGTTTCCCTATTTTATAAAAACATTACACACAATTGATCATGTTGAATTAATTTTATTTATATTGTACAATCCTGTTAATTTTCTACATAGTCAACATGTTTTTCCAAGCATTTTTGGGGACGTGACACAAGTTTATCCAAGCCAGTGTTGTACCAGGTCAGGTCCTGTGCTCGCAACCAGCTGTTCACTAATTTGACTTCATCATCGGTGTTAAAAGTGCTTACCTTTGAGTTGGAGGAACATGTGAAAATACTTGGGGCAAGCCCCGGTGAATACGGAGGATACGAGAAAGCTTCCAAGTTGAATCCTGACCCAGGCGGAGCTCAGAAGATTCAACTGGGAAGTTTTCTCGCATCCTTCATATTCACCAGATCTTTTCCCAAGTGATTTTCACATGTTCCCCTGACTCAAAGGTCATCATGGAGGTAAGCACTTTTAACACCGATAATGAAGTCAAATCAGTGAACAGCTGGTTACGAGCACAGGACCCGACCTGATACAACACTGGCTTGGAGAAACTTGTATCACGTCTTCAAAAATGTTTGGAAAAACATGTTGACTATTTAAAAAAGTAACAGAAGGATTGTACTGTATAAATAAAATTAATTCAACATGATCACCTGTGTGCAATGTTTTTTTTATAAAATAGGGAAACTTACTTATTGGACGACCCCCGTGTATTCACACATAGAATGTAAAATTTCCGTTCACAAGTCAAATGCAACAAAATCTCTGCTACCATTGCAGAGACGCCTTCACCTTCCAGTAATTTGTTAAGAAAAAAAATTATTTTTTCCCCCTGGTATCTTCTTATGTAATGAAGGTATGCCTTGATGTGTAGCTTTCATAAGTGGCGATATAGATTCGCCACAAAATCCAATTGCTTAATGTTGGAATTGCTCTATAGCAGGGTTGCCGTTGGAGAGGACACGAGGCTTAACTCACCCCCCCCCCGTCTTGTTCTTCCGTTCACCTACCGTTCAAGGAGCTTATATTCTATTAGCACCGTTTCGCCGTAAAGTGTGACCACCACCAACACACCAAGTAGGAGGTAGGAAGGAAGACAGTGACACCGAGTGTGACAAAACTTCCTTATTCCTCATTCGGCGGACGTGTGCCAATCTTAGTGTTTCATCCTTGCTAAGCTATGCAGTCAGTGCAAACTGTACTGAAATGGCGCCAAGACAATGTTTTATATAGCTAGAATTATAACATGTGCCATGAGAAAGAAGGAAGGTGTATTATTGATTTCATTAAAGAAAGCTACACACCGTGCAGCAGCTATGCTTAAAAGAAAAGAAAATACGCATCAAGTGTTAATTCACATGACTTTCTCTACCCAGTGTCATTTATTTTTGTACAGCTTCTACAAACTATTCTTACGGACGCTTAATTTTCTGTCTATTTCAACTTAATGAAATATACGTTTTTCATTATGCATTTCTTTGTAGGTACAAGAGAAATACGGGAAAGCGAATCGGACCAGATGTTTATAAGCTAGTCGCCAAATACTGGTCTCCAAATTCCATGCTCTTTGTAAGACATCGCGAGAAACAACCGAACGGCGACAGCACTTTTAAAAATTATAAAAAGAATGAAAATTTCGAACCAATAATAACGGTTATCTCGGAAATGGTTGATGCTAGAAGAAAAAAAAGATGTTCGAAATAAATTGTAGGTTTTAAAGAGATCTATGTTTTAACGTTTACCCGTTATACAAGGTTATACCAAATACCTTCCGAATGAAGAGGACTTCACGGGTTATTTCCAGAAAATTCAGGATATGCATTTTTCATACAAATATCTTAACTATAGGTATTTTAATCAAAATGGTTGACCATTTTTAGAAAAATCAAACATACCGAATATGTTTCGGGTAAAGATTAGTTTGGAATGGGGAAAATTTTCTTGTATTTCCCAATACATGTAACAGGTGCGTATTTGCGGAGGAGTTGTCGGTTATGAATGGAACCTAACAACCCGAATATCACCAGATTCTAGTGACTTATGCAGTAATGTGTAAAAAATGGCAAAGTTGCACTTTAATACCTCTCATATATTGTAACCTCTATGATGGGTTGGATACCTTTGGTAGGAATCAAATAATAACACATATAAACATAAACAAAGGAGTTTGAGAATTCATATGCACACTAGCAGGCGCTTATTTTTCAAAACATAGTCATAGAATCTCTGGAGTTGAAGTTTTTGGTATTATTCTATTATTAAATTGCTTTAAGAGACGATACCGTTAATGTATTACGTCGTCCTCCGTGGACTACTGGTATCGTGCTAGCCTCTAGTTCCCAAGGTCGCGGGTTCAAACCCGGCGGAGGGCGATGGATTTTTTCGGGCGTAAACATCCTTAGCATGGCTTCCTTCGGAAGGGAAGTAAAGCCAGTGGTCCCGTGTCGTACATTTGCGGCACGTAAAAGAACCTCAAGCCTGATAAAGAGGTCTCTGAGCAAAATTACCGGTCTTTCACGCCCAATATGGAATGGGACGCTAAGGACCATAGTAGTTAAAGATCGTCCATAAATAAAAATCAATTTCAATTTATTCAAGGAAAATATCCTCTCAACATTAGTAATTTGGCTAGAAGTACTAAAACAAACTTTTGGTTTCAGTGCCTCTGATATCAGTCCGGGAGATTTGCATGATTGAAAAAATCTGGTGTGTTACACTCACATGACTTTCTCTACTCTTGTACAAACTATTTTTACAAACGCTTATTCTCCATATGCTTCATGTTAATGGAGATGTTAATCTTATTGCTAATTTTCTTGTAGATGCAAGGGGAATATGGTAGACTTTAAGCGATAGACAAATATTTTAAGAGCTGGTTGCTATGTGGAGTATTCCATTCTCTTTGTATGTCCAGGACATAAAACAAATGAATAACGAATTTGAGAAAAAGTATAAGTATTGGAAAATTTAAGGGAATAACAAGCAATATCTGGAAAATGGTTTACTCAACAACAAAAAATGTATATGACATAAATTGTGTATTTTAACGCGATCTACATTTTTTGTGTAGTAAACTTTTGTCTATCTCTTATGGTTTACCAGTTATGCAAAAGTCGTTCACAATTAGAATACTTTTGGAGACATTCCCAGAAAATTCGTGATATGCATTTCATTTGTCATGAAAATATCTTAAACATATGATATTTTAATCAAAATCGTTAGCCATTTTTGAGAAAATTAAAATTTTCGAAAAATGTTTCATGTAAAGGGTAATCTGGGGTGGGGGGATTTTCTTGAAAAGCTTCGTGCCGCCTCTCTGGAAGATACTGAACCTAAATACCAAGTTTGGTGTTTATCCGACTGTTCGTTTCTGAGTTATGCTTTTCAAATACATGTTTTGAGACCCCCTGAATCGAAAAAAAGCATTTTTGGAAACATGTCCGTGTGTGTGTCTGTCTGTGAACAGCATAACTCAGAAACGAACAGTCGGATAAACACCAAACTTGGTATTTAGGTTCAGTATCTTCCAGAGATGCGACACGAAGGTTTTCAAGAAAATCCCTCAACCCCAGATGGAAGATTTTTCGAAAATTTTAATTTTCTCAAAAATGGCTAACTATTTTGATTAAAAGATCATATGTTTAAGATATTTTATGACAAATAAAATATATATCTTGAATTTCCTGGGAATGTTTCCAAAAGTATTCTTCATTGTGAACGACTTTTGCATAACTGGTAAACCATAAGAGATAGACAAAATATTTACTACACAAAAAATGTAGATCGCGTTAAAATACACAATTTATGGCATATGCATTTTGTGTTGTTGAGTGAACCATTTTCGAGATATTACTTGTTATTCCCTTAAATTTTTCAATACTTATTTTCTCAAACGGGAATTCGTTATTCATTTTTTTGTCTTGGATATGCAAAGAGTATTAATCTGTGGCAAAGGGAATGGTGCTGCACCTAACAACCAGCTATTAAGAGATATGTCTATGCTTAAAGGCTATGTATTTCTATATTCCCTTGTAAATATACATTCCCCTTACATGTACAAGGAAATTAGCAATAAGATAGTCTGCAAATGTTTATCTCGATTAATATGAAGTAGATGGAGAATAAGCGTTTGTAAAAATAGTTTGTACAAGAGTAGAGAAAGTCATGTGAGTGTAACACATCAGATTTTTTTACGATATTTAACATAGCGTCACGCGTGGCTTCATCTATGGGAGCGCGTTACGAAGAAACTGGTGAACTGCAACGGATTCCATAGCATCGCGTCTAAGAGTATAAGATCTTGGATTCTGTTGGCTACTGCAGTGACGTATTATACGTACAAACCTATGAAATGCTCTGTACCATTGACATCTTGTAGAAACGTTTGCTGGTTTTAAAACTGCTATCGAATGTTTTAGAAGCTTGTTCATTGTTATGTTCCTACTACATTATTAAAGCAGAATGCAGTTTTGTTGCTAGTTTCCATATTGAATTCACATTGTTATTGAAATGCTCTGTACCATTGACATCTTGTAGAAACGTTTGCTGGTTTTAAAACTGCTATCGAATGTTTTAGAAGCTTGTTCATTGTTATGTTCCTACTACATTATTAAAGCAGAATGCAGTTTTGTTGCTAGTTTCCATATTGAATTCACATTGTTACAATTTTTAAAGAACTTGTGTCTTCTAGCTGCAAACACGAAATACTGTGACGTATCAGTAAGTTCATTGTCATTACCAACGCATTCTTGTGTTTCATTGTCGCTACTAAACATAGTATTATTGGGTTTCTTTGATTTTTCGGCTTAACGATCCCTCCTTTGGCGCGGAACACACCAAAGAGAGGGCATGTGTGAAATTCGTCTGGTATGACGCCAAC
This sequence comes from Deroplatys truncata, assembly GCA_030765065.1. Lineage (NCBI taxonomy): Eukaryota > Metazoa > Arthropoda > Insecta > Mantodea > Mantidae > Deroplatys > Deroplatys truncata. Next base: position 236,286,530 of record CM060984.1, on the reverse strand, counting down.
CCTGGCAGGCGTGGCTAGATTTAGAGGGGGGATGTAGATAGCGTCACTTGAGTAAGAGCAGTCGTAGCAAGACGTGCGTGTGGCCAGTCCACGGCTTCTTGCATCTCCCTCCATCCTCTCTTCCTAGGTCATAATGTAGAGTTGCCAAACGTTTGTTAATAAATTCCAGGTAATGTGTGCTATGTAATGTTTTTGTGTAATGTAAAATCCCACGTCTTCCTCTAAATTTTACACACCAAGGTCCCGGTCTTCTTGCTGTAGGGAGTTGCGGCCCCCCCCCATGTGCGTGCTGGGGTGAGCTAAATTTATTCATTTTCTGGAAACCTTCTGGCTCTCACCCCAGGATGTAACAATACTTCTGCCTCTGCTTATAAATATTAACTGCATATATTGTAGTAACATATAACTCTTTAAAACTATTACATTTATGCTGTATGGTGTAATATAATCGTATTTGTTGTGAATAATTAATTAACAATATTTAAAATATTTAAGCTTTGTTAGTAGGGGATAAGCGTTTTTGGATTAGTAGTGGATACCGCCTAAACTACAACTAAATGTGACGAAAGAGGTGTTGTTTGTTTTTTTTTGTTTTTGTTTTGGTAAGGGCGCTCAACTGCTAGGTCATTAGCACAGAGAACAAGGCACCAAAAGAATTTGTAATAGATTCTGTTCTGCGACAACATAGCATTACACCAATTAGACTGTCATCCAGATTTGAATTCGATAGGATACATCTGGAATCAAGTTAAACGGATTCGAGAAAACAAGGGAACGTTATCGGTGACTGCTTTAAAAAGACACTAGAAGCATTTGAGAAAATCACACCAGACGGAAAGGCTCTCATTACTGGATGAGAGACGGTTTGATAGACACGGAAGTGGAACGATTGTTATTTGTTGGCACTGATGGTGCTTCTGATGCCCACTCAGATATCTCTAGTTCGTGCGCAGAATCAACCAATGACGGCGATGGAAGCAGCGACGAATTAGAGGGAACTCAACCTTTGTAAAACGTGGCATTTTGATATTTTGCAAATATTAGATATACAGAGGCGGACAGAAGTATTCAAATCTATAGATACGCAGCTTTAAATGTTGAATTAAACACAGCAGGTGGGATTATTTATTATTTTGTGATTCCACTGATGCGTTATTGTGTGTTGCATCACATACACAGCACTTGAGTGATAAGAATACGTGTGTATCATTCAACCTGTGATTTCCCTTAAAAACGTGAGAAGATGGTTTGTTACGTCGTTTGCACCACGCTTTGGGCGTCAATTTGAAGTAGGTTGTATTGAAGGAGTTGTATTATATTTCAACTGTTGGGAGCCGAACTTCAAGTTTGTTTGCAACCGACATATGGTAAACAGTTTCAGGTAGCTTTCGCCCCAAGTTTAAAAAAATATTAACTTTGTAATTTGACTGTTTCTTTAAATATTATATATTTACATTTGCCTCGGCTGCGTCAGTATTATTGTTAGAGACATGGATGTCTTAGCAGGGTTGTGGTGCGACTGAAGAATGTGGGCTTACACAGATTTTAATTTTTATTACTTCACTCCTTTTTTTTAATGCTTGACACGATTTAAATAACACTTCACTGATGTAGAGAGCTGTGAGATTCTTTTTATTAATTTCTTGTACTTTTTAACACGTAAACTTATTTTTCGTCTCACCCTGAATACGTATTAAAACTCTCGAGGACACATCTCGCATCCGGTTACAAACACTGTCTGCAGGCAACTGAATTGATTTCAACCGCCTTGTAAATTTCTGTGTTTCAAGTCTCTGATTGGCTAATCCGAATCCAATAGAATACCTTCATTTAACTAAAGTTTTTTTCTGGTTGTTGATTGGCTATTTTTAAACTGTCAAAATTTACATTATTGTTGCTCCAATAATGACTAGTAGCATTTAACCTTTCAAATTCATTATTGCCTCAAGGTTACCTCGTTGTTAGCAACTTTTAACCTATTATTCTCACAGCTCCTACATTATTAAATTACGTAATGCTTTCGCATAACATTATTGAACATGTATACAATATTAATATGTACAATGACTGTAATATACACTTTTTATATATTGTTACATACACATATTGCTTTAAGGCGGGCTGTTATTGAATTTATATATTATATAATTCGACTGAAATCATTTAAGTGTTAAAAATACTGCCTCAAATGTTACGTTACCTTATGACACAAGTATTCAAACGCGCTCTATGATACAGCATTAAAATGAGAGAAAGTTGACGTTTATACCCTTAGAACTCCTTATTCGTGTCTGCTGTCATACAGTACACAAGCAAGTTCAGCTACAAGTGGCCGCAGTCCAAATGGGGAGGGAAGGAAAGGAGACGACTGTAGAGGAGAGAAAAGTCATCTTGCATATGCATGAACAAAATAAGACATGTCAAGAAATTGGAGAAGCTGTACACAGAAATCCGTCCACTGTGAGGGGTGTCATCCGACGCTATAAAATGGGGAATACCATTGTCAATCAGCCTAGGAAAGGTGCTCTTCTAGAGATCAAAGACAAGTGAAAATGGTGAAGCAAAATCCCAGAATAGCAGCAACAGAAATTAGAACGCATCTGGAAGAACATATTGGGTGGTTCATGAAAGAACAGTTCGTAGGGTTCTGAATAGACTGGGTACAATTCCAGAACACCAAGAAGAAAACCTTATGTAAGTAAAGTAAACAAGAAAAACATTTAGCCTATTTGCCAATGAAATGTGTAACGAAGAACAATGAGTTCTGGGATCGTGTGTTGTGGTCAGATGAAAGCAAGTTCAATGTATACCGAAGTGATGACCGATTAAAGAAGAATACTGAGTGGGATCCTAAAATATAAGCTACAGTCAAACACGGGGGCGGCAGCGTAATGGCATGGTGATGTGTGGTGTGGGTGAGCTAGCTTTTATTGATGGCAACATGAACAAGTATGATTATAAGAACATACTACAAGAACACCTGAAGAGAAGCGTTCAAAAACTAAATCTTAGAAATAATTTTTATTTCCAACAAGACAATGATCCTAAGCGCACTTCAGAAGTTGCTAGGTGATCAACTAAAGACACCCCATACACTCAAAACACCACCTCAATCACCCAACTTGAACCCGATCGGGAACATGCGCAGTTCTCATGGCTCGTGTTATCTTATTTGTTGAGCGCCTCTTGTTTTATTCTTTTAAATTTGGGTTCTTTGTCCTACGGGTAGCTATTACAACTCAGTCGAGCAAATGTCTCTAAGCAGGGCGTGTAAACGGAAAGGAGTTGTTGTTAAAAGATAACACTGATAAAATAATTTGTTTCTACACTTTTATTGCCGTCACACTTAATTAATAATTGACATATTTAATCTTTGTACACGCCTGACTGAAACTGTGATATCCGAATGTAACTACAGTCGTTATAGTTGCCGCACACCAATTACTTCGCGTACTTTACATTTTTGTAGCTAACTTTGCGACGTGCACCTCGTGAGAGATTCTTCCGAACTACGCGATACTTACTTATGGCTCGAGAATATATACTCCTTCACCTCGAATTTTCTAAACAGTATAATAGAGCTGCTATTAGTTACCAAATCGCGCCCACTTTAGCGTCTGTTTTGTCAGCTAATCACTGCTACTAACATATATACTCTAGGGAAGATATATATATATATATATATATATATATATATATATATATATATATATGTCGTCCTCCGTGGACTAGTGGTACCGTGCTAGCCTCTAGTTCATACCCGGCGGAGGGCGATGGATTTTTTCGGGCGTAAAAATCCTTAGCACGGCTTCCTTCGGAAGGGAAGTAAAGTCGGTGGTCCCGTGTCGTAGATTTACGGCACGTAAAAGAACCTCAAGCCTGATAAAGAGGCCTCTGAGCAAAATTACCGGTGTTTCACGCCCAATATAGAATGGGACGCTAAAAACCATAGTGGTTAAAGAGCGTCCATAAATAAAACTCAATTTCATTTTAGGGAAGATATTCCCTCCATTTCTAAAAAAAAAAAAAAAGGCACGCTACCCTGACGTCATTTGTTTGTCTCTTCTTAGTGACAAACAACTCACCCCCTCGGTTTATTGTTACCCACTTCTATTGTCAGTTTCAGTTAGGCCGTGTAAACTTATTTCCTAACAATACTTATGGCTAACAAACATCTAAAATCCTGTACATACAAGAATATTAATTTACACTACAATCACTCTGGCATTCACAGTGTTGCGATATAAAATATTGCCTCAAACATCTGGCAAGAATTGGAAGATAGGATCCGGAAACACCACATCACAAGCAAAACTGAAAGACATTATTAGGCAGGAATAGAGTAAAATTGATTTAGACAAATCCATAGAAAAGGCATGATATCTAAGTACTATTTGTTTATTTGAATACTTATGTCCAACTGTTGGAGAACATTCTTCAGTTTTCATTATGAAAATGTATTTGTTTAATTTAAGTAAATATACGTGGCACTTAAAATGAAAAAGGTGTGTTAAAAACATAGAAGAGATTTGTTTATTTTATTGTGCATGTTTTGGTATTTAAGGTTGGTATTCATAGTCGATTTTGGTACGGACCAATTTGTTACTTCCGGTGGACTTACAGCGGACCATCGATTTTCTTATTCATAAACCGGGACTTGCGTTGGTCCGGGGATAAAACGCCTTGTTCGGGACCAAATTTTGGTCTACCTCAGAGGGGTAGATTAAAGGCAGATCATTTTTACAAAATGGATGACTGCTGATCGGCTGCTTGCGGAGAATTCGCGAAATGAGACGGTGGAGTAAAACTATCTACCAACATTAGACACAGTTGGAAAGTATGGCGACCTAAACTTCAAAACAAATACAGGTTTAGCATAGCAAAGGTTAGAAGGCTGATAAACCGGATTCATCCTAACCTGTATGACAGACGATAGCCAAGGTTTGAGTATCTCAATTGATACGATGCTAATACCACTTCCATATTACTACTGACCTTAGTAAGACGTCAGTAAGCCGCATTATAACTAATGTCTCATGTGTCAATGCTAGATTTACCTTCGTTAAACCGGGATTACTATGCGCTTTACGTGATATGACAGGAGGTAATGCGAAGTTAAGACATCCTGCTAAATTAAAGATCTAATTAGGATGCACTTAACGTAACGAGAATGAATCAATCTTGATTGATTGTTCTTTTATTACTTCATGCTACTGCTTCACGCCGATTGGTTCTAATTGCCATGCCACATTAAACTTGACGTAACAGAAAAGAAAAGTTTGACACTGCCAAATTCTTAAGTTACGTCGTTAAAGTAAGCCACGTTAAGACAACCGAAATAGCTCCGTTTAATACAATGTATAAGGTCTTCACGTTATGTCGCGTTGAGCCACTTGGGTTAAGTTCGAAGTAATTCAGGCTTTACTTACGTTTTCCCCACGAGGAGAGGAGGATTACAACTCCCGGAAGGTTTATGATATATCAGAATTTCCTCAGGTAATTATTTCTGTACAATTACTATGACACAATATTTAATTATTTTGGTTGTGATTCAGGGTGAGATTTTAATAACAGCAAACGTTCCTTCCTATTTAAATACGATTTTATTCTGTAATTTTAAGGTTAAAAGTTAATATTCTAGCAAGTTAAATTCTTATTGAAGTGATTAACAATGCAATAAAATTGTGTATCTGGTGGATAAGAACGTTTCGAAAAAGGGAGGGGTGGCAATAGGTTAGAATCATGCACAAAACTGTCTATATATATATATATATATATATATATATATATATATGTATTATCTCCCTCCATGTCTCCTCATTCATTTGCGTTTGCATTTGTTGAAACCGATTTGTCTTCATTAATATCCATCATTCTTTATATTAAGGAAAACAGGCATTTTCCTCTGACCGTTTTAATGCACACTTCTTGATTATCTCTATTTTTATTGAGGGCGAGGAGTGAGCACTAAACCGATAAATAAACAGCTGTGAAACGACCATAGAAAGTTAAAAACTACGGAGTAACAGTGGTTAGTTTACTATTCTATGGAAGTCGCGCATGCGCAGAACTACCTTTCTTCGTCGTGCAACATTATCGCCTTGCTGATCCACGGCCTTTCTTTGTCCAAGACTTTTTATCGTCTATGAATATCAAAAACTTGGTCGGCCTTTGGTCCGGACCAAATGAGTCTGGAGAAAGCCCAAACCGATGTGAAATGTATGAATGCGGCCCCAGATGTCCTCTTTTAGTAGCATAATGGTGATATTTGAATACTTCTGTCCGCCTCTGTATTTATTAGCTGTATTACGCGTATGCAGACCTCATGACATGCATAATTACTTTGAAGTGTGAGCAGTTCCACCCGGAAACCGCCAACGGAATAATAGTTCTACTTCCCAACCGTTCTTGTGTTACATAATTTGGTCTCGGCATGGATTCGTGTAGCACTTGGCACGCAAATGGGGCAACGGTTTCCACGTCCTGCGTTGCATTTTAAGTTTTAGGAAGGTGATTGTTGTTTTACAGGAGAAAACGCCTGAATGCTTTTGTTTATGATGCCAATGCGAAAGAACGTCTTCGATTAAATCAATCTCACATTCTTCCGCAACAACTGCAATAAAGAAAGCCCGTAAACTCTCCATCGACAAGGCGGTGGGTAGCCACTGCCTCTAATTTACACCTGGAGCTTCTTACGCGCTTCCAGCTAGGTAAAATGTGTAACAGTATTTACTTTTAAGACGATTTATTCCAAAAGCGCTTGTCCTACAAAGAGACCCAAAAAACTACGAACCGCCTGCGCGGTTTTTTTCCTGTCCGCGTCCTCGGCGCTCGTTGCCGTCTGCCGCAATCATAGAAAGGCGCGGATTTAACCATACAGCATTTTTAAAGGCTTTACTTACCAACTTTATGAAAGGAGATGCTGAAAGTGGCAACCGTCGTTGTCCATACATTTTTGGCACCTCTTTAGGAAACTATCCATCGCTCGCCAATTTTTTTCGAGTCAACAGTTGAAGCCCGTACATATCTGAATACAATGTTTAGTACAGATTTGTGGTCCCCTCGGTCCCCCGACCTAACCCCCTGCGATTTCTGTCTCTGGTGTAACTTAAAACAAAGTGTACAAGACAAACCCACACACCCTGGAAGAATTAAAAAAAAATTTTAGCATTTCTCAACATGAACTACGGCGAGTGATGGATAGTTCCCTAAAGAGATGCCAAAAATGTATAGACAACGACGGTAGCCAGTTTCAGCATTTCCTTTCGTAAAGCTGGTAAATAAAGCCTTTAAAAGTAGTTTTAAAAATGTATGGTTTCATCCGCGCCTTTCTATGATAGCGGCAGACGGCAGCGAGCGCCGAAGACGCGGGCAGGAAAAACACCACGCAGCCTGTTCGTAGCTTTTGGCTCGCGCTGTAGAACGCTCCTTAAAATTGGTTCCTTAAGGGCCGATATTATAAATGAGCTTTAAACCGTCGGTTAGGTTTAAACTATAGTTTTTATTTTAGTATACTATAAAATTTTATCTTCAGTTGAACTTAACTGGAACTCGTCCTCCGTTAAACTAAGTTTAGTGCTGTTTGTAAGATGGCAGTCTCAGCAGCACATTTAGACATTGGGGAGGTATTTAAGGAATTGCTGAATGGTGATGAAATTATCGGGATAAATGAAAGACCTCGGAGACCAAGAATTTTCCTAAATAGACCTCATTACTTTCAGATGTGGGATGACCACGAGTTCGTAAACAGACTCAACACTCACAAAGCAGACAATCCTAGCCTTATTTGGCCAAATTCGAAACCGGATGCACCACGCAACGAGAAATTATGAACTGTAAAGTAGTGTATTTTATTATTGGCTGTCTAATAAAAACAAAAACAATACTTGCGTAAAAATAAGCGTGAACATAAAAGCTAGGAATCACGTAATCCAATTGACCCATGAACCTCATAAACACAAGGAACATACTTTTATAAACATTTGCCTGTCTCCTAGCCTACTATACATGTTCTGTATATCTACGGGAAAATTTCATTTCGGTCAACGTTTATTTCTACCTCTTCCGTGGAAAAGGATGTGATGGCTTTGAAATCCCACACTCTTGCATGATCACATGAAAAAAGGAATAGCGACTTGCCACTCGAAAAGCCGCATTAAGTATTTGAAAATTCAAACCAGTAACAAAGAATATCTTGGAAATCGTTAATGCCACAAAAAGTTTTGTTTGGCCTAATTTTTTTGCTTTAACCAGATCTCATTTTTTCTGTAGTAAACTTTTGTCTATCTCTTACAGTTTACAAGTTATACAAAACTCGTTGAGAATGAAAAGTTAACAGGCCATTTGCAGAAAATTCAATATATACATTTCATTTATCATGCAAATATCTTAAACACATGGTGAAGTTTGGGGTGGGGGATTTTCTTGAAAATCTTCGTATTGTATCGTTGCAAGATGCTGAACGTAACAAGCTTGGTGTTTAACCGACTTTTAGTTTTTGAGTTATGCTGTGCGCACACACTTTTTTGGATTCCGGAAACCTCAAAACGTGTATTTCCGTTGAAATCTCGATATCACATTTTTGGATGGAATGCAGTACTTCCCCTACTTACTAGAGGTAAGTAGTAGAGAAAGTAAAAATTGGATGCGATACATTCACATGACTTTCTCTACCCTCTATCTTTATTATTGGATATGCAATCTATTCTTACTAAAATTTATTTTTCTGTCTACAATATTTTAGTCTAAATAAGCCTGTGCAAAAATAGCTACATTACACATTTCGTTATAGACACAAAGGTTTCAACGGTAGTCAAATGTTTAAGAACTGGACGCTATATGCTGGCCTTAAAATTCCATACTGTTTCCATGACATCGCGAGAAACAAGTGAAAATTGATGGGACTTTAAATCTCAGAAAGGTTTATGCCACAAAAAATTATTTTAAGTAAATTATGTGTTCAAAAGAGATCTACATTTTTTGTGTGGTACGTTTTCCTCTGTCGCTTAACGTTTACCAATTATACAAGTTTATACAAAATTCCTTCCGATTGAAGAGGACTTCAAAGGCTATTCCCGGAAAATTCAAGATATAAGTATACATTTTATTTGTAACCTAAATATATTTCATATGTGGTAATTTAATCAAAACCATTAGCCATATTTTAGAAAATCAAAATTTTCGAAAAATGTTAGATGTAAAGGGTAGTTCGGGTGGGGATGGGGTTTCTTAAAAAAATCTTCGTGTCGCATCCTTGGAAGATACTGAACTCAAATACCAAGTTTGGCATTTAGCTGACTTCGTTTATGAGTTATGCTGTTCACAGACACACGCGCGCGCTTTTTTCCAAAAATGCTTTTTTTTTTATTCAGGGAGCTTGAAAGCATGTATTTTCGGTGAAATCTCGGTATCAAATTTTTGGGTGGAATGCAATATTTGCTCAACCTACTATGTACGTGGTAGAGAAAGTAAAACGGGGTAGACAAAACGAGATGGCTCAGGTGGTACCGTCTATGATTGGCATTCGGGAGGCTGCGGGTTCTAGTACCGGTCAATTTGTTTCGTGGCTTCCCTCAATGTAATGTTCCTTTGTGCGGTGTATTGTTTATGTATACTGGGATATGCTCTTTGGGGTCCTGTATTCCTCTTTATGCAGGTGTAACATTAGTCAATAAATTCCACTACAATATGAAGCAATGTGGTATAAAAGAAACTTGAAAACGTCCAGGTGTCGCTGTTCACATTCTTAAAACTGACAGGCGTGATGCTGTTATTCACGTAACATCCACGCACTGTGTGCACCAAGCAACTTCCCACGTCCCCCGCAGGAAAAATCGATGTGCACCACCTTGAATTAATAACGATGCAAATGGCTAAGTGTCACACATGAATAGGGTTGAAGGAGAACAAAAGATACTTAGATTTGCAAAGCGTTACATTGCCTAAAGCAGTGTTTCCCAGATGGTGTCCCGCGGAACATCAGTGCTCCGCGATGGTCTTGGTTCTCTTAGTAGGTAGAGAAGGTATTGCATTCCACTTAAAAATTCGATACTGAGATTTCACGGAAAATACATGTTTTGAGGTCCCCTGATTTAAAAGAAAAGCAGTTTTAGAAAAAAGGTCCGTGTGTGTGTGTGAACAGCATAACTCAAAAACGAAGTGTCTGATAAACACCGAACTTGGTATTTAGGTTCACTATCTTCCAAAGATGCGACACGAATATTTTCAAGAAAATCCCTCTGCCCCAAACTACCCTTTACATAGAAAACGTTTCGAAATTTTTTATTTTCTAAACAAAATTGTTCTAACGATTTTAATTAAAATGTCACATAATAAAGATATTTAGATGACAAATGAAATGTATATCTTGAACTTTCTGGGAATAGCCAGTCGCCCTCTGTGATGTAGTGGTTACCATGTTCTCTAGTTCCCGATGTCGCGGGTTCAAACCCGGCGGAGGGCGATGGGCTTTTTCTGGGGTAAAAATCCTTAGCATGGCTTCCTTCGGAAGGGAAGCAAAGCCGGTGTTCTCGTGTCTTAGATTTACGGCACGTAAAAGAACCTCAAGCCTGATAAAGAGGCCTCTGAGCAAAATGACCGGTTTTTCACGCCCAATATAGAAAGGGACGCTAAGGACCACAGCAGTTAAAGGAGTATCCGTAAATAAAACTCAATCTAAAGTCTTCATTCGGAAGGAATTTTGTGTAATCTTGTATAACTACTAAACGTCAAGCGATAGACGGAAACGTACTCCACAAAAATTGTATATCTCTTTAAAACACATAATTTACGTCAAATAACTTTTTTGTGGCATAAGCCATTTCTGAGATATCCGTTGTTAATGGTTCAGATTGTTCATTACTTGGTCATTCTTTCGAAGTCCTGTCTACATCCAGTAGTTTCTCGCGATGTCATGGAAACAGTATGGAATTTTAAGGCCAGCATATAGTGTGTAGTTCCTAAACATTGACTATCGTTGTTCCTTTTGTACCTATAACGAAATGTGTTATGTAGCTATTTCTGCGACGGTTTATTTGGATTAAAATGAAGTAGATAGGAAAGTAGGCTTTAGTAAGATTAGTTTGTATACCCACTAATAAACGATAGAGGGTAGAGAAAGTCATGTGAGTGTGTCGCATTAGATATTTTTTTTATCGGGAACCAAACATTTGATTCCCCCACACGTGACAAGCAACAGTTATATTGTCACCCCTGTTTATTATAAAATAGCTTTTATTTTTTGCGACAGCTAGCGTCGACTATTCGCAACAATTATAAAATAATGTATTTCAGTTAGAAAGTACTTTAGCATACAGGTCACACAGGAAGAATGTGATATTAGTTCGCTATGAATTTCTTGTTAAAACACGGGAGTTTAAATAGAAAGGAGTATTCTCTCCAAGTACCTCTGAGGCAGCCGAATTAAAAGAAGAAAAAGCCTGTAGTAATGAGATAATTCAAAGTGTCGACTTAAAGAACAAGATACAGGATAATTTATGAAGAACTGACACATTTCTTTCTTTAATTATTCTGTTCGAAATTCACTCAATGCCCCAATTTTAGCACCAAATTAAGCAGAATGTTCTGGAGTTTCGATTGCCGGTCACTAGATGAGCAGATGTTGATGTTTTATTCGTAATTGTTAGTTTTATTGTCGGCAACTGTTTTTGAGATTTTGTTCTAGTCAACGTGAAAATGGAGAACACATTAATTGAACGACTCTTCCTTGTAAAGCAGTACTGGATTATGAATTCAATTACAGCTACTCAAAGGGCATACAAGAGAGAATTTTGTGTTTGGAATCCTCCCCAAAGAAACACAATACTGCGACTGGTAAACCAATTGGAAACAATTGAATCTCTGGTGAGTGAAAAAGGCAAAACTCGTTCATCTAGGTTTCACACGGTTGTTGTTGACGTAAGACCACGACTGGATCAGTCACCCAAAAAATTATGAACACGTTTGTCGCAGGAGACAGGGTACACTACGCAATGTGTCAGAGAGCTGTGAAAAGTGCAGGCCTAAAGCCTATAGGATTATAGTTGTCAATCAGTTACAGGGACCAGATAAGGATAGAAGACTGAAGAATTATTGTCGTTGGTTTCAGGCGCTCATTGTGCAAAATCCTGCCATATTGTCCATCACATGGTTCACGGATGAAGCATGGTTCCATTTATCCGGCTATGTGAACTCAAATAAATCACGCTATTGGGCCAGCGAAAATCCACATGTTATTCATGAAGCACCTATACACCCGGTTAAAATCGGAGTTTGGTACGCAATAACCACATGGAGAATAGTGGGACCAACTTTTGTTTTAAGCAATGTGAACACTGCAGAGTACCGACGGATTTTCACGGAGTTTGCTGAGCAACTAGACGATGTAGAGCTGAGTCAAGGATATTTTCAGCAGGACGGCGCTACATGTCATACATCAAATGAATTCATGTTCACTAATTGCAATTTTTTTTGACGACTGGATAATTTTCAAGATCCTGTGGCCACCGAGATCTCCGGATTTGACATCGCCGGACTTCTTTCTATGGGGTTACTTAAAAGACAGGGTTTATGCCACACGTCCCCAGACATTGGGCGATCTGAAGCACAAGGTTACACAGGAGATTCAAGCTATTGATAACAGAGTCCTCCAACGAGTGGCCAGTAACATGGAAGGACGTGTTGAGTTGTGTCTTATGCAGGATGGAGGACATTTTAAACCTTTGCTATAGAGGTAAATAATCTCCCAAAATTCCTCTGCATTTCAGGTATAATAAGTTGTCGCTAGCGTAACTCGTTTTGAAACAAAGAAATAAACGTGTCAGTTCTTCATAAATCACCCTATAGAAGACAAAACCGTAGTATTATCGTATCTTCCCGATTGCGAACACTCCATTAATAGTCTCGATTGCGGAAATTTCTGCGAGTTCTGTAGTTGCGAAATTTGTCTTTTCCACGTTCTAACCTATTCTTAAGCTACGGGCAAAATGTGCAGTATGGAGCAGTTCATGTAACAAAAACAACGCGAAGATTAAAATTGGAGGAAAAAAAAAGGTTAATTGAATAAAGAACTATGTGCGTGCTGAAGTATCTGCCTTTCTTTTAAGATTCTGGTGAGCACTGTAATGTTGTTGTAAGTGTTGCTTGTGGAATAAATCGTAAGTGTTGTACGCATTCCTTACTCTTTGTTACGCTTCTTGAGAGTTGTATTTTCTTCAACTTAGAAAAGAAATTCAAGGATGCACTTGGCTTGCCGAGAGTATTCCTATCGCTAGATCGCGATGTCTGAAAGTGCACTGTGGTGGGGAGCAAACGCTCGAAGTATTTATAAACGCAGCTGAGGTAAAGTGAATAACATACTTAATTCACCGCAAAGGATAAAATGAAGTATCCTGACGATACTAATTGTCAATATACGAGGGTTGATCAATAAAGACTTGAGACTAATTTTTTTTCACAGATATTTATTACTCCATTTCAATGTTGACATGATCTTTTTCAAAGTAGTCCCCTCCTAACTGAATGCAGTTTTTATAACGTCTCTGCCAGTCCTCGAACACATGGTGCAGGCCATTCTTTGTCAGGTCTTTGAGAATCGCCTCACTTTTCTAAATCGAATGCCCCGGAGCTTTGCCTTTAGTAATGGGAATAAAAAGAAATCACAGGGGGTAAGACCGGGGCTTTAAGGCGGATGCGGCACCCAGGTAATGTTGAATTTAGCCAAAAATTCCTGGACTTGATTTGCGACGTGTGGCCGCGCGTTGTCGTGATGAAGTCGCCACCCATTCCGATGATGTTCTGGACGTTTCCTTGTAATGTGCTTCCTCAGTGTAGGCAATACTGACGTGTAGTAGCTGACTAGTAGTAGTGTGAGGAGGGGAACTGTATGCTGGTAAATCATTCCATTCCGAAACACCAGGCCCACCTTGCTTAGCACAGAACACTCGCCCTTCTTTGAAGTCCTTGAACCACCTAAACACCGTTGCACGAGGTAGTGCATCTTCACCGTATGCTTGCTTCAGCTATTCCAAAGTTTCAAAGCTGTATTATTTAAACGAAAATAAAATTTTATTGCGCTGTATTGCTCCTCTCGTGTCACCTCCATTTTGTGATATGCGAAATTCAAGTAGGGTCAACAATATACAGCATTACTACCAACCTACCGTTACGAGAGTGCTGTCGCTTATGGACATTATACATGAAACCCTGCTCTTTTCAAGTATTCGTGGTAGAGACATAAAACTATAGAAAAAAATCAGTCTGTCTTTATTGGTCAGCCCTCGTAGGTGATGTTTCATTTGAACTTGCTATTAGATAAGTTAAACCCGCGATCTTCAGTGATATAAATTACGAATCGTGTGTTGGCCCGTCCCAAAAAACATGCGAGTGTTTTCATGTCAACATTAATGGGGTAAATATAAGCTTATGTACTGTCGGAAATGTTTCCACACGTGTTAAGTACGAAACGGAGTAAACGATTCGAGGAATGCATTACACAGTTGGCGTTGTACAGCGCTGCAAATCTCGTTTACTCTTGCGAACACCAATAAGCCCTCAGTATCTGAGGGGATATCATCATAGGATTTTCACGGTATCTTAATAGCTGTTATAGCTTGAAGTGAGATATGAACACAGTTTTGATTGCCTGTCAGATTAAGCGGCTGATTGTGGTAAAGCGCTGCAGATCCCCACCTGTATGTTGAGTAGTTTAATACACAAATGACCGCGTGTTTGTTGCGTTATCACTCCCATTTCGATACGATCAGAATCTCGTGCACATAATAAAGTGCATTTTTTTCCGTCTTGTTAAGGATTGTTTTTCTAAATTGGGATTACACGCCGGCAACTGCATTCATGTCTAAAATCTCCGAAACTTTCTCTAGCAAAAATTCATCAGTTTGTTCCACATGAAGTTCAACATTTTCAGAATAAAACAATGAAGATAAACAGGTTTTAATTCTACTGAAGGCTCAGAATGAAATTGCCCACTTGTATCCGCTCTCAACCCGCTGAACTTGCTGATGCAAAGTACCACGAGAGGGCTCATAGCTTCATAGTGTTTATCAGTCTTTTAAATTGTCACAACATTTTAAGAATTTGGAGAATATATTTCGAGGAAGTGCTTGTGGTATTCGAACAACCCCAACAAACAACGTTCTTTTCAGAATACGGGAGGGAAAGGTCCGTGTGTTTTTGTCACCATACGATAGGCGAATGACCACATTCGTATTGCTTATTCAGCAAAGATACCAGATACATATAATGCGATTCATACCAGGCGAAAAGAACTCGTATAGGCCCCAATAAGAAACCTTTTTCTTCAAATGTAAGCGCAGTAATGGATAATACCAACAGCACTACTGTCCATTCCAAACCAGAGTGCCTCTCACTGTAAACAAACTCTTTGTATTGTCCGCGCGAAAGTAGTTCGCAATCCCCGCCCCTAATGGCTGCTTTTTCTCCTCTCACGTGCTTGTTGAACATCGTTTCAATCTGTAAAAAGGCGCCCAGCGTGAGAATCATAGTTAAAAATGCTACCTGAGTTAACAATCGATTTTATAAGTATGCGGCAATGAACATTTTACTTACGTTAATCACAATCCTCGGGCAAATGTGGAACACCCAAATCCGAACCCTCCGAAGATGACTCAGCTGCCATATCGGAATCAAAACTACTCTTCAAAATAATGACCAGCTTATCCACAATTCCACAGCAGAATCGCACTTAAAACAAGTTCCCACATTTTATCCTCCTCATGTTCTATTATGTCTGTTTATATTCCCTGATCGCTTTGGTTACACTTCTCACTGAAACGCCTGTAAAATCGGATATTAGTTTCGTAATATACACTAATGTAAGTGCCGGTATTTTTCTAATAGTTGAATATATGAAGTATTGTTTGTTTTTCGCCACTTTTTAACTGTTTTCCGCTTTTGTGTTTGAACAGTTTATTCACACTACATGCACCTTCCTCTGTCATGAAAACTCAAATACCAACTGACTAAGTCACAAGATTTGACCTGAGCTGAGCATATGTGTGCTAGCGTATTATGAATGACTGTTCGCTTATCATATTTCCTGTGTTACGCAAAGTGTTTATTCGGTACTCGGATAGATCCCCTGGGAATTCATTGCTGCATTTCTCGTATATGTAAGAGAGTGACAGTCATGCATACAGTTGGTATCAACAAGCAAGATGCTCTCGGCGTTAGCGCAATAGCAGACGAAAATCATATTTTGTAATGTATTAAGAGTTAGTATATATTCATTACCTTTAGCAGTGAGTTCTTATGATAACCGCAATAAAATGTGCAGTTCTATACCTTTCCTGCCCTAATATTTCATGATACAGTACATGTATTAAGGAACTATTTACGCTGGCGTAAGAGTGTGTTCTTGGGTTCGTGAGAAGCAGAAGCACGTGCTTCTGTTTACATCAGAGGGAACTCTGGTTTGGAATGGACAGTAGGCATTACCTACTTGAATTAGCTTTATATGCAAAGGAGCTGCGTTGTGCCTAATCGACAAGCTCTCTTCCAATGTATAGCTAAACAGTTGGGAACTATGAACACATTTCTGTGAACTTAATTTTCTTTTGATTCCAGTATCGAACTAAAGGAAAATTGCATATACATATACTATAATAGTCTTTCCGACTCCAGAATGACCGGAAAGCATATAAACAATACACATAGTATCACTCCGCGCTTGACATCTTGTGAACACATGTGGGAGTTTCCTGCCCCCCCCCCCCAGCTGTTTACTTTCCGGAGCTCTGGAAACTGTTATTGTTACTTTCCAATGGTGTATTAGCCACGAGCTATCCTTCACTCTATCAGCATTGTATTTAGAAGCTTCTACACTAGATAAACTAAATATACTAATTAAAGAATGAACGAAGAAATGTTGTGAACTGTATTTTACTACAGAAAATACCTTACATATGGTAGAGGGCTCATTATTTTAGAAAAAGTCTATGTACCTTGAAGCATTTTATGGCACTTTTCACATAGTCGTCCTCTTTGCCTAAAACACTGCACTTCAGTTCCTTCTCTTTTTCGGGACTTTCACAGTTTCCGTGTCGTCCTCCGTGGTTTAGGGGTACCATGCTAGCTTTAGTTCTCGAGGTCGCGGGTTCAAGCCCGGCGGAGGGCGATGGATTTTTCGGGCGTAAAATTTCTTAGCATGGCTTCCTTAGGAAGGGAAGTAAAGCTGGTGGTCCCGTGTCGTAGATTTACGACACGTAAAAGAACCTCAAGCCTGATAAAGAGGTCTATGAGCAAAATTACCGGTCTTTCACGCCCAATATAGAACGGGACGCTAAGGAGCATAGTAGTTAAAGAGCGTCCGTAAATAAAACTCAATTTAATTTAACAGTTTTCCATCTCCTTCACTTCCTCCCTCGCATTGGAAACAACATTCATATACACACCAGTTGCTAACTTAATTTAATGACATCCTTCGCAACAAGCCTGAAACAAAACGTTTAATACAATCAAAGCTATTGTTTTTGCACCACTTTTACGGGGTTTTCCACGTCTATACTGTTCTGACCTGCTGCTTGCTTAGCCATGATAGTTACATAAACTATACTGCATTAGCACGACCGTTGTTTCGCTCCAGTAAACAATTCGGGAATACCGATAGCTACATGGTCATACTAATACATGGAATTAATTATTTATGTTATGTTTAATTGAAATGATTATTAAAATACTATGCTTAGTCAATGCCATTATTGGAGTACAAAAAGGGTGATAATATGTACATGTAGTGAAGTAGGTTGTTGCTTCACCTATGGAAAGCCGATTTGAAGTAGGAGTTGTATTGTAGTTCTTATGTTGGGGAGCCGAACTTGAAGTAGTTGCAACCGCACGTAGGGTACCCGGTAGCCTTCGTCCAAAAATTTAAAAAAATATTAAGTTTGTAATTTGACTGTTTCTTTAAATATTATACATTTATGTTTGCCTCGGCTGCGTCAGTATTATTGTTAGAGACATGGATTTCTTTGCAAGGCTGGTGCGGCTGTAGAATGTAGGCTTACATAGATTATAATTTTTAATTCACTCCATTTTATTAATTCTGGACACGATTTAAATAACACTTCACTGATATAGAGAGCTGTAAGATTCTTTTATTAAATACTTGCACTACGTAAACCATTTTCGTCTCACATTTGAGTACGTATTAAATTTCTCGAGGACGCATCTCGCATCCGGTTAGGAACACTGTCTACAACCAACACGTCCAGTTATGAGTGCGTCTACAAGCAACTGACTTGATTTCTACCGCCTAAATTTGTAAATTTCTGTATTTCAATTTCTGATTGGCTAATCCTACTCCAATAGAATACCTTCATTTAATTAAAGCTTTTTCTGGTTGTTGATTGGCTATTTATAAACTGTCACAAAAGTTTCATTATTGCCTCAAGGTTACCTCATTGTTAGCAACTTTTAACCTATTATTCTCACAGCTCCTACATTATTAAATTACGTAATACATTCAGATAACATTATTACATGTATACAGTAATATAAACATATACAATGACTGTAATATACACTTTTTATATATTGTTACATACGCATATTGCTTTAAGGCGGGCTGTTATTATATTTTTTATTATATAATTTGACTTACTGCCTCAGTAGTCAGTAAGCAACTATTTGTTTCGCTTGAAAGGTGTGCTGCGGGCAAAGGGATGTGCGTTTGTTTGCACCAGGAGCGTTTCTTGGGCTGGTTTGAGTATAGACACAAAAGCTGCTCGTTCGCACATTCCGCAGTGTATGTTTACAGAGATAAAGAGACTAAAATATCAAAAGCCAAACTGTGTAGACACTTAAGACGACTAACAACACCCAAATCAGGCCTAGAAACACATTTTCACAAGAGTGTATTTACAAAGATTGAAGTTTTGTTAAAATTAGTCAAATCCGATCCCACACCCTTTATTTGTTTTGTCTTATTGCCTTATAAGAGCAAATAAAAAAACATTATTCCTGTTTTGTGTGTGTTTCAGGGTTTTTCTCTGTGAGTAGTGATGGCCGCTTCCAAATGGCAGACCCCAGAAAGGAATGGCAGACGCTGCTGATGCACTATCCAGGAGTTGTGGCAGTACTAGCCATAGGCCTGCTATTTGCAGTTCTCATGCCCTGTGTCGGCTTCGTTTTCTGCTGCTGCAGGTGTTCCGGTCGCTGTGGAGCTCGTTCCCAGCCCTTTGAGAAACGCCGAGACCCTTGCAAGCGCATAGGATTCGGTGTTGTCCTTTCTTGCATCACTATCATCATCCTGTAAGTATTGCACGGATGGCCTTTTGAATTTTCTTAACATAAAATTGATGCCACGATGTTAGGGTCACTTTGTGTTTACTTTAGCCTAGAAATTGTCCATGTTTTGGTAGTTCCTCTGGTCAGCCAGTAGATCCCAAAATGCCATCTCCTTCTAGCTGGACATAAGTGAATTTAATTTTTCGCTGGTTCTCCCACTGTGCACATTCCGTCAAAATATGTATCCAGTCTTCATCCCCACCATAAAACAGACAGATTCTCCTGCCAGAATAATATAAATAAATGTGGTAGTTGTTGAAAAATGGCTCCAGATCATAGGATGAAATGCATTTACTTTGGTGATTACTTCAATTTTGTTATCGAAAATTTTATGAACAAACGTGTTATTTGTGAGTCAGGTCCTCTAACAATAATTGTAGGTATACGTGTGAAATGCTATATGCGAACATAAAATAAATGCTCGCAGACAGCGTTTTAGAGATACGAGGGCAGTCCCAGAAGTACCCGACCTCACTATATATAGCGGTTGTTGTTTCAAACAAATGACTATGGTAGAAAGTGCCACCCTTATAAAGCTTAAGTTTGAAGTTTGGCGATGCTACGTTGTGTAGTAATTATTTGGCAGCCATCAATAGTGAACTCTCTCAGCGAATTTGCAAACATGGATAAAACGGTCATCGTTAAGTGATACAATACTTTCATTTGAAAGGTCTTAGTCCAACTAATATTAAAGCTGAGCTAGATTCTACTCTGGGAGAGTCTGCTCCTTCGTTTACAACAGTAAAATATTGGGTGGCAGAGTTTAAGCTGCCAAGACGAACATCGCAGTAGTCGACCAAATGAGGTGACCACGCCAGAAATTGTCAAGAAAATCCACAAAATGGTATTGGATGACCGTCGACTGAAGGTGTGCGAGCCAGCAGACATCGTAGGCATTTCAAAAAAGTGCTGTACATCGCACACTAACTGAAAATTTAGACATGAATAAGCTGTGCGCAAAATGGGTACCGCGTTTACTCACAATGGAACAAAAGCAGCGTCGTGAGGATGTTTCAGTCTAGTGTTTTACGTCCATTCATAACCATGAATGAAATATGGGTCCATCACTTCACACCTGAGACAAAGGAACAGTTAAAACAGTGGATTGAAAGGGGAGAATCGGCTCCAAAGAAGGCGAAGACAGTTCCATCTGCAGGCAAGGTCATGGTGTCAGTGTATTGGGATGCGCGTGTGATAATTTTCATCGATTATCTTCAAAAAGGAAAAGCAATCAAAGGCGAGTATTATACAAACTTATTGCAGCGTTTGAATGATGAAATCAATAAAAAGCGGCTGCATTTAGCAAAAAAAAAAAAAAAAAAGAGTTGTGTTTCATCAAGACAATGTACCAGTTCACACATCCATTATCGCCATGGCCAAAATCAATGAGTTAAAGTTCGAATTGCTTCCTCATGTACCCTATTCGCCAGCTCCCTCTGATTATTTTCTGTTTCCAAAGCTGAAGAAATGGCTTGGTGGTAAAAGATTTGCCAACAATGAAGAGGTGGAGTTTGCAGTTGATGGCTATTTTGCAGAACTCGACGGTTCTCACTATAAACAGGGTATCGAAGCTATTGAACGTCGCTGGGAAAAGTGTATCGAGCTGAATGGAGACTATGTAAAGAAATAAAGATGTTTTATTCCCAAAATGTTTGTGTTTTCTTTGTTAGGTCGGGTACTTATGGAACAGCTCTCGTATCTATACGTACAAAGATTGTTCTTAAATAGTACCTTTGTTCATAAAATGTTCCACAATAAAATTTAAGTAATTTTCAAAGCAAACGCCATTTCATCGTATGATCTGGTGTCGTCTTCCAGCCACTGCCACTGTTCCTTGGCGATTCCAGTTCCTGGAAGCAAAATTTCCTGAAAAGCGATTCAGTTGCTTCGAAGTAGCTTTCACGAAGGAGATGGGCGGGCCATTGGATCTATTGAACCTATCATGATAAATGTTTAGTATAGACACATATTTTACAGGATTTGACGTAACTGCCTGGCAGCCAGTCTCGTGCAGTTAGCAACATTTAACTACAGCTAATACCGTCCCAGATTTCTGTAAAATTCAAAAATCGAACGAGGATACTAGTCTTCATCTGCCATCGTCAAGAATATTCCCGACATAATGACATTTGCCGCTCGCTGTGCCTTTCTGCTAGCTATAAATCCCTCGCTTGCATAAATAGCGGACACTTGTTCGATTTTCGAAGTTTACGAACTTAACCGGACCTCTCGGCGCAGTCGCCTTAGAAACAAATGGCTATGTGTCGACAGGTGGCCCAGGAACTACGTATTAGGATCTGGAGGTCAACTAAACCCTGTTTCCTCTTGAGGTTACTCCACACGTAAACATACCAAACTGTTACTCTTATTGGGTAAAACTGTTCGCGCCATAAAGTGTGCATTTCCTAACACGTGGAGAGCATGGGACCAACGGACGACATCGCCGCGATTGAATTGCAACAACACGCCCTCATACAAATGAGTGTGGGAAGCATGTAGTTGTGAAGTATTATTAAATATTATTTAACTTAAAATTACGGAGTACTCGTTTGCGGCGCAGTTCCTTCCCTGTCGGAGTCTTGACTCCATGATGTCAGGTTCATACCAGTTAGCTTTCCTTATTTTCGGGATTTCCTACACTCCTAACACTTTCACCCGTAAATTCAGATACGCTCCTCATGCTGTCGTGCTGGTAGAGCGAAAGGGCTTTAAAAACGTGTAACAAGATTTTATTTTTTTTTCTCGACTCTACATAAGCGTTTCTCTTAACGATGTTTGAGCTCAAAGATACCCGCAGATTCTGCAATGATTTACGTTCGATATACTGAAGATTCACGCACTTCAGTCACCAGTGAATAACACTCAATTTCAGCTTTACGCTCAACTGAGGTATTAATCTGCCACCAAGCAGTAATCACCTGCGGTAATCTAATCAAAGTGCTCCAGTCAAGTTTAAACGTGAGAATTAGCCTCCACAAATTTCACAATACTGCGGCGTTAACATGCGTACTTATTTCATGCATGTACTTGCAATAAATATAATTTTCTTATGATTCTTGGAACGTAAGTAAGTAATTTTATTAACCCAATTAATTATACAAATTTACAACAACAATTTTACAAATTTATTCTTAACCCAGTTACTAAAAATAACAAAATAAAATATAAAGAAAACTTAACCTCATAACTACTGGTAGCCAGCATTCCTCCTAATCTAAAAGTACAATTATACATTTATTTAATCTCTAATCTAACTCTACCTTAATTGCTTTCCTTGGACCACAACAAACTCAATCTTGAGGTTGTCGAGTTGTTGGGTCCTACTTACAACATATCAAATAAACACTACTGTAATTTAATTTAATACTATTTGTCTCTTCCTTGCTAATTTTCCTCATCCATTTTGCTCTTACTCTGCCCAAAAAGTTCCCTACTTCTATTATATTTTCCCTAGATTTTACATTTACTATCTTTTTAGCTTGAATTTCTATTGGTAAATTTAACCATTCTCTCTTCTCTATCCTCTTTCTAAGCAACTTCATTTCTTCACACTCTAAAACTAAATGCCACTCTTTAACTTTCCGGTGGCATAGTGGGCATTTCTCCAAATCAATCTCTTTTCTCAAATATTTCAAATTCACCACCCCTGTCCTAGCCCATGCAAATCCTGCTCTTGCTGTTTTATCACATATATCAACATACTGTTCCCTGCTCCATACTACTTTCATTTCTCTGTATAATCTCAGTGAGCTCTTAAAAGTAAAACTCGCTAATAAATCTTGTTTTTCCATATCCTCTATTCTTGTCCTAATTTCATTCCAGAAACCTATTTGTAGAATTCTTTAGTTCTCCAAATCTCCCCAAAACCTGTCTTCATCAAAGCTTCCTTTATCTTACCTAGTCAAGACTCTTTATAATTAAGCTTTTCCTGCACTATCAAACATTGATGTAAAATGTTCTGATCATCAAAATTTCTAATTCTATTCCAATATTTTAGCACTCTTTCCACAATTTCTCCTTTAATTCCTATTCTTCCTAATTCGGCTTGCGCCACTCCGTTGGGTGATGATCTTGGTAAGCCCAATATTTGTTTACAAAAACTCCTGTGGATCATGTCTATATTTACCCACCTCTGCTCCATATAACATTTTTGCTTCTACTGCAGTAGTATAAATTCTCTCTAACCATTTTAATTGCATTTCTGGTAATTTATCTATATAAGTTTTGATGGCTTTCATTGCCATTTTTCCTTTGGCTAATACTATTCTCTTTTGTTCGCTCCATCCACCATTGCTGCTTAATCGTATCCCTAAATAATCAGATTTTTGAACTACCCAAATTTCTCTTCCATGCCAATACCATTTCTCATCTTTTCGTAATTTATTGCCCTTTTTAAATACCATAATTTTTGTTTTATTTACATTAATTCTTACACTCCATTTTTTGCAAAATTTATCTATCACTTCAATTGTTCTCGCCAATCCCACATTACTGACTTATAGATCCCGCGACTAAATCATCTGCAAATAACAAACCTGGTATTTCCTTATTATTAATTATTGGCACATGTCTGTTCTCTACTCTAATTGATTCCAGAATATCGTCTATGAACAGATTAAATAATACAGGACTTAATTTACAACCCTGTCTTAGACCAATATTATTCGGAATACTTCTCGTTAATTTATTATTAGCAATTTTAATACAAAACTGATTGTCCGTGTATATTCTTTGAAGTACTCTTATAAAGGTAGTACTCATCCCTTTTTTGCTCAATTTAAACCATAGTGCTTCTCTATTTATCGTATCAAAGGCCTTTTAAAAATCTACAAATAACACATAATCTCTTGGAATGTATGAAGACAAACTACTGCTTTAAAATATACCCGCGTGTTCTGCAGTTATGCAGCATTTTCATACGATATACTGAAAACTCACGCACTTTCAGTCGTCAGTGAATAACAGTCAATTTCAGCTTTACGCTCAACTGGCGTATTAATCTGTCGTCAAGCACCAAGCAGTAAACAGCCTATGGTAATGTAATCAAAGTGCACCAGCCTTCTACTACTCCAGTTAAGTTTAAATGTGAGGATTAAACTCCACAAAGTTCACAATACTGTGGCATTATCATGCGTACTTATTTCATGCAATGGTTGCAATAAATATAATTTTCTTACGATTCTTCGAATGTATGAAGCCAAAAATACCGCTTTGAACGTAAATTTATATTATACAGAGAGAGCCAAAAAACTACGAAACGGCTGCGCGGTGTTTTTCCTGTCCGCGTCCTGGGCGCTCGTTGCCGTCTGCCGCTTTCATGGAAAGGCGCGGATGAAACCATACAACATTTTTAAAACTGTTTTTAAAGGCTTTACTTACCAACTTTACGAAAGGAGATGCTGAAACTGCCACCGTTGTTGTGCATACATTTTTGGCATCTCTTTAGGAAACTATCCATCACTCGCCGTAGTTCAGGTTGAGAAATGCTTGCAATTTCCTGGCGGATATTTTGTTTTAATTCTTCCAGGGTGTGTGGGTTTATCTTGTACACTTTGTTTTAAGTTACCCCAGAGATAGAAATCGCAGGGGGTTAGATCGGGGGACCGAGGGGAACACAAATCTCTACTAATAATTCTGTCTTCAAACACGCTTTCAATTGTTCTCATCGAAATATTGGCCGTGTGAGTTGTTGCAGAGTGTTGTTAAAAAAAGGCAAAATCATGACTGTTAATTCTCTAAAAACGGGGCAAAATTGTATTCATGTATGAACGAGCTTCAACTATACACTCGAAAAAAATAAGAGATTTGTGGCCCCCTCGGTCCCCCGACCTAACCCCCTGCGATTTGTATCTCTGGGGTAACTTAAAACATTAAGTGTAGGTACAAGACAAATCCACACACCCTGGAAGAATTAAAACAAAATATCGCTAGGAAATTGCCAGCATTTCTCAACGTGAACTACGGCGAGTGATGGATAGTTTCCTAAAGAGGTGCCAGAAATGTATGTACAACGACGGTGGCCTGTTTCAGCATCTCCTTTCATAAAGTTGGTAAGTAAAGCCTTTAAAAGTAGTTTTAAAAATGTTGTATGGTTTCATCCGCGCCTTTCTATGATAGCGGCAGACGGCAACAAGCGCCGAGTACACGGACAGGAAAAACACCGCGCAGCCTGTTCGTAGTTTTTTGGCGCTCTCTGTAGTAAGCGTTTATGCATCCAGCAGGCAATAAGAGAAGACTAGATGCACATGCTTTTCTTGACATGTAGAGTAAAGCAAGGGGAAACTGGGCATAAAGGACAGAGAATACAATATGTAGGTTCGACAGTTCTACCTTTCTAATTATCCCAACCGTGGTTTGGTTGGACAACAACAAAACCTACAGACCTTACAACCTTTTATTTTGGTTGGGTTAACTAATTTGTAGACCGGTTTACAGTAAGAATACCGACGACTATGTGCCAGCAGCATAAACGCTACTGCTACACCAGTGACAACTAACGAATCGGTGTGCTGCTTTTTATTTCTTTCGCCATTATTTATTTACTTATTTTAGCAGCAGTCGCTCAGCGTAAAACGCTATACAGACAGATGTGTGTGGACACTATACAAGTACAAAATAAAAACTACAAAAGTAGTGAATAACAAACATGGAGCTGTAGGATTAGAAATCAGTTAATCTTCTCCAAACTATGCTTTCGGTGACAGCAGATGGTCCTGAGGTAGACGGAATTCTGGTAGGGTGGGCAGATCCACGGCCGAGAGAAAAGAATGCCGCTCCGGAGATGTTCGGAAGTTTATGAAAGAAGTCCAGAGTGCGAATGGACTGGCGAATGGTGAGGACATCAAGTTTGCCTTTGTAGCTGCGTGATACGGATAAACTGCAATACGGAGTGTTTTGTTCTGGAGGGAAAACACTGTTCTTGGTGGAACAAGCTACAAAATATTTCTAAATATTTTAAAATTGGGGTAACGGTTTCTGTTATATTCTGTTAACAGTTTCGCTATATTTTCAGTGAAATTATTAGCAGAATACTTTTTTCCATTATTGCGAAAATGGTTATGGCACTCCGGCGTCAAAGGGTACCATATTCATAAAGTTCGGGACAAATCTTAATTACTTGGTTTCATCCCATTGCGTATTTGGCGTGACTCTAAGCTTTGTCCCGTAGAATATCACATGATTTCGCTCCGATTCAGATGAATATTCAGGCAGTATTTTACTGTGACCCAACAGGCTCAATTGATTTGCACAAAGCTCTGCTTCTTATAACCTTACTCGCTGACATGTATTCTGCCCCGCTTCCTCTCTCTCACCTTTCCCCTGATTGACTAATGTATAGCTTGAAATGGCGATGATGTTGACAAACAAGCTCTGTGCAAAGCAAGGTCAGGCGATAAAACACTACTGATAGATGCACCTGTTTTCGTCATCGTGAGAGGTAGGTTTAAACCGAAGGATCATCCTACATATTGATAAGAATTTACATGTATTAATTCTGTTACCTATCAAAGGAGTCATTCACAATGCCACTTAGATATACGAGGGGCACTACTTATATTTTGAGCCTTGGCAACCCTGAATGTTGTAGCTGCCATCTGACTTTTCCAATAGAAAGTTTGACATTTTTGACCATAATCTACTTGAAACATTTTGTCAGTAGAGCGTCATTTGTTTTGTTTACACTAATTTGAAAATTGTGTGTCAACACAAACATGGAATTAACTCGTGAAAATGTTCGTGCAATAATTTATTACGACTTTCGACGTGGATTATCAAGACAAGAGTGCATCGATCAACTAACTTCCACATTTGGCGACGAAGCTCCATCCTTTGCCACTGTGAAACGCTGGTATAGCGAATTTAATCGTGGCCGCCGGTTGTGCCAGAAAACATTAATGCTGTGCAAAAACTAATAATGAAAGATCGTCATGCGACATATTGTGAGATTGAGGCAACCCTAGGCATTAGTTCCACCAGCATATATAAAATATTACATGATTATTTAGCCGTGAAAAAGGTTTGCTCTCGTTGGATCCCACATAATTTGACGCAATCTCAAAGAGATGCTCGTGTCGATTGGTGTACAAAAATGCTCAAGAAATACAATGGCGGTGCCTCAAAGACGTATATAAGATTGTAACAGGTGACGAATCATGGATCTATGCGTATGAGCCGGAACGTAAACAGCAGTCGTGTGTATGGGTGTTTCAAGATGAAGCAAATCCAACAAAAGTTGTTCGCACTCGAAGCACTTCGAAGCAAATGGTCGCCTGCTTTTTCAGCAAAACTGGCCATGTGGCAACAGTGCCTTTAGAGGAACGTAAAACGGTCAATATCGAATGGTACACAACCATTTGTTTGCCGAAAGTCTTCGGTGAAGTAAGGAAAACAAACAAGAACCGTAGGATCGTTCTTCATCAAGACAATGCGATCGCACACACATCTCGTCTAACAACAGAGTATTTAAAGGCTCAAAGAATCGAATTGATGTGGGTCATCCGCCATACAGTCCGGATTTGGCACTCAATGACTTGTTTTTGTTCCCGAACATCAAGAATAAATTGCGTGGGCAGCGATTTTCGTTTGTAGAAGAAGCCGTTGAAGCCTTCAAAAACCATGTTTTGGAGGTGTCTCAAGAAGAATGGAATAAATCCTTTGACAAATGGTTCAAACGGATGCAAAAGTGTATTGATCATAAAGGAGAATATTTTGAAAAACAATAAAGCAGCTTTCAATCAGAAATTACTTTGTTTTAATTATTAGGCTCAAAATATGAATAGTCCCCCTTGTACGTATATAACGTAAGCACAATAGCGTGTTTCATGTTACTTTAATGCACGCGTTCACATTGGCTGAGGTTGAAGTAAAGATGGCCAAAAACTTACGATGTAAACATAGGAGTTTGCGAGTTCAAGGCTTTCATGTTTATGCCAAACATAAGAAACTAGCCAATCAGAGAGCGATCATCTCGTGGTCATTCTATCTCACATCAGACTTCCCGTTCCTAGTGGCAAATCCCTATTCGTTTTATCTCGTGGTTATGTAAAGAATTTCAAAATCATCTCATAGCAACTCACATTTTAAAAATCTGACTATCGCTTTAGCCTACTGTATTCTTCTTATACCTACAAGATAAGTGTGCCTGTCTGTGTTTTATAGGGGTAGCGCCTCTGCCTTTCATTCAAGAGGTCTCGAGTTCGAATCTCGTTCAGGGTGACTTATCCGGATAAGGTTTTTTTTCAGCGGTTTTCTCCTATCCTGAGAATACTAATATCGGGTAACTTCAGCCTCTGTTGAACCCAAACTCATTTGAGCATCATTTCACCCATTTCGTTCATTTTTCTTCCAATATCACCTATCAAGTTAAAGGACTTAAACTTAAAAAAAAAAAAAAAAATTGTAAATGGTAATGAAATTTTATCTGTATTTATAAGAAGTAGTAAGACGAATATAAGCTTTTGTAAGAATAGTTTTAGGAAAGTGAGTAGAGAAAGTCATTTGAATGCAAATATAAATTCCTCAAATTGTTATAAATGAAAAGTAGAACGTTAGCGCAAGGAGCTACTGATGCAGCTATAGTCGGTAGCTTACAAATAGTTAAGAAGAGTATAACTTATATAAAAATAATTAGTCTATAACGATTAGTGAACCGCCATTGTCAAGACAATTCTGTACTTTGTCTCTCTTGCTTTCATATCTATAGTACTCCCCGCTTCCCAGAATTTCATGATCGTACTAAAGGTATTGTCAAACATCAACACTCATTGTGGAGCAGCTATCTCAATCGAATCATTTATGACAGAAGATAAACTGAGTATTGCATAATGCACCTACTTGGAATGAAATTGTGTAGCAAAACAAAATAAGCAGAAATACTTACCGTTATGTGCGCGCGACTTTCAGCTGATAAGGTTCCTAAACCGATGTTTGGGATATTGTCGACGTGTTTTTACTTTCTGTGCTACTTACCTGTAGTAAGAAGAGGAATATTGTATTCCATTCAAAAATTCTATACCGAGATATCAGAGCTGTGCGTTTTGAGACTCCCTATATGGTCCCCCAAAACGGAAAAAGGTCCATGCGTGTTGATCCCGGAATTCTTGACTTGTACGATTAACAATTTTTAAAAGACGTGATATGGAGGTAATAAATAATTGCAATAAATCATTTAAGTTTATTAAAATCAATACTGCCAGTGGATAAGAAGGGCAAATTACTAGGCAAATTACGCGTTGGGGCAAAGGAATTAGAAGTTAGAGTAGTTAAGCAATTAGGTGTTCCGGCGAACTCAGTCAGCAAGAAACCCATTAGCTCAAGGTTCAGGTAATTAGAACTCAGTACGTTCAGAAATCAGAGAGTTGCATAAAAATGCACATATACCAGTTCTGAAAATTAGAAAGGTAAAGAATTCTTAGAATTTAACAAGTCAAAGAGTAAAAGCTGTTTTTCGGATGCGAATAAGAGGCTTAAGATTTGGCAACGTATAACATAGGAACTTTGGTGGGGTAGTCATGAAGTAGGCGATACTTAAGCTGATAAAAGAGCGTGTATTTCTAAAATGAGGGTCTTACAGTGTTTTACTGTGATCGGTTATCGGCAGTCCTTAGCGCCTTAAGACCGCACTCGGTTTCTCACAAATTTGGCAGTAACAGCAAGGGGATTCGCCATTTAGTATTTTAGCGATTCACGACAATTTACGCTTCTCATAGTCATTACGGAAACAGTTGCGTATTTTAAACTGTAAATTTCTTGATACTTCAGAAGTTAGCAGATATAATAATTCACTAGTTACAGTTTCTCATGCTAGGATTCAGGAGTATTTTAATTCTTCATCCTCAAACTGTCGACAACTCGCTTTAAATAGCTCATGTATTAGCCCCCATTAAATTTATCAGTCAACTTAACTGGTGTTGTCTATTCTCACCCACCCATATCCTCAGAGAAAGATCCCATAGCTCACCACTGTAGCAGCCGGCAGCAGATTCATCAACGATATATTGTTAGTGTGTATATGTATGTGGACAGCATAATACAAAATTGAAAATTTAGTTAAAAGCCTGGTATTTAAATTCAGTATGTTCTGAGAATGCAGCATGAAGACTTTTAAAGAAAATACCCCACCCCAAGCTACCCTTTATTTTTTATTTTCTCAAAAATGGCTAACAATTTTGATTAAAATGCTATACCATTAAGATATTTGCACAACAAATAAAATATATAACTTTAATTTTCTAAAAATTGCTGTGAAGTCCTCTTCATCTGAATGATTTTTGTATAACTGTTAAACCGTAAGAGAGAGACAAAATCTTACTCCACAAAAGATGTAGATCTCATTAAAGCTATCAGTTATGTGAGACATTTTTGTGGCTTTTATCATTTACAAGATATTATTTTCACAGGTTTGAATTTTCAATACTTAAAAATCGTGATAGAGTTGCAACATGCTATTAATGAAATTGCTAAATTCTGTATGGAATGGGGGCTAAAGGTGAATACAAACAAGTCCAAGATAATAGTGTTCAAGAAAGGATCAAAATTAAAAAGAGAGGAAAGATGGTATATAAATGAAGAGCGAATAGAGGTGGTAAAAGAATTTGATTACCTGGGGATTAGATTCTCAAGCAACGGGAAATGGGAAGCACAATCTAAATATGCGCAACTGAAAGGAAAGCTAGCCATGAAAGTTGTTAGAGTTTGCTTGTGCAAAACACTCATGCTATCAATGAACTGGTTGGAAAGGCTATACGAAGCTGTAGTTGAGTCAAAAATGTTATATGGAATAGAAATTTGGGAGGTGGCAAAGGGATGGAATAAGATTGATATAGTCCATAGAATGTTTTGTAGAGAAGTTCTGAGTTCACCAAGGGGCATGGTACTGGCAGAACTAGGAAGGGTAGGGAGAAAAGGTATAATAGAAGAAAGAATTTTGAAGTATTGGTATAGATGTTTAAATTTAGAAGATAGTAATATATTAAAAGAATGTATACAGCTTCAAAAAGCCATCTTAGGAGAAGAGAGTTGGTTTGGGGAGATGGGAAATTTGCTAAAAGAAATTGGCATGAGGAATATTTTCCTATTAGATAAAGATAATAACTGTGGCTTTTGGAAAGAAGTGAGATTGAGGGTGGAAGACTTCGAGAAACAAGAGATATGAGCTAGTTTTGAGGATTAAAGGTCATTGATCTTGTATAAATCAGTTAAAAGAAATTGGGGAAGGGAGAAGTATGTAGATATATGCAATCAATTTGGTAGAATAGGTCTTGCGTGGATGCACACAGGAGTAATATTTTTAAAAAGGAATGGATATAATTGTTCGGGGAGATGTATTATATGTGATGAATTGGGTAGTACTTTTCATTGACTAATAGAATGTGATAAGGTTAAAAGGTGGAGAGAGGTTATATGGAATAAAAAATGGGACAAGCTAAACAAAGAAGCGGTAGCATTAAGAATGTTGGGAAGTACAAAAGTAGAAACAATTAAAATGATGGGGACATTTTTAGGCAACACAAGGGATAAGTGGATAAGGAGCTTAAGAAAGGTACAGCTGAAAGAGCATGGTTTGTAAAGTGGAGAGATGGTATAGTAGCTTTATCCCATATATACAGCCTATGGGAGAGCTAGAGAACCAAAGCACTAGATTTAAGCTTTAGATGTAAGTTTTATTTGTATTATTGTAGTAAGGATGAAAATAAATATTACATTACATTACTTAAAAATCTGACTCGCTTGGGCCTACTTATTCTTCTTATACTTACAAAAACTGTGTACATGTGTAAAGCCTATCTCGATTAACAAGAAGTAGACAGAAGAATGAGCTTTTGTAAGAATAGTTTGTAGAAGAGTGAGTAGAGAAAGTCTTGTGAATGCTACACATCAGATTTTTTTAGAATGGTTACTGTTTTTTATTTTCAGTTACGGGGTGGTCTGTGCCTTTGTTACCAATGAGTACATGGAAGAAGGAACCCAGAAACTACCTTCTAAAGTTAGAACTTCTTTAAATGACACAAAACTGTACATGTCAAACACACAGCGGGTAAGTTTAAACAGCTTAGTTCTATTATTTGTCCTCTGAACTAAGATAAGATAAAACAAAACATGTAATATCACACTCATAAGCTTGAAGTCTCTGTGACAGTTGTGGAGATGACATGACGCAACAATCAGAGATAAAACTAGGTTTTAAAAGACTTGAAGTGTACTCAGTGGCGGCTGCTGTATAAGAGCACATGATACCTGAACTTTTGACACCTTGTACATTTATTGGTTATTCTTTCTTTGAATGCCATATGTGTAATTTAAAACTTACAGCACTTAAATCTACCATGCCATTCCTCTAAACTCGATGAAACGTGCCAACAAGGTCCCTTGTGCACGTTTTAAGGAGCTTCTGCGCATGTGCACTAGCTTACAAAGTTTTCCCCACATTCTGCTTCCACTATCACTACAATTTTACATCAATACCACTAGGTGGTAGCACACTACAGCAGAAGTTAGTCACTGTAGCAGAAGTAGGTAACGTTCACAAGCGCGAAAACTTCTCCTGGTTTCTCATTATCTCAACTACAATTTAATTTACACGTTTCTTCATTCTTTCCCTAGCGCGGTGTACTTAATTATGTATACAACAACAAACATCCACAAAACAACCCTTTCTTTCATTAGACAACATAAGTGTTCTTATTATATTGTTGTTAGCAGTGTCTGCAGTTGTATAAATTTATTCATAAACATAACTATTATGCAGCAGATCCTCTTTCACATTTTCAGGAACTATCTGACTAAAATTTTATCAACATCCAAAATGTATACTCATGAGCTGCTACTGAGCCTGTGCCATTGTGTCTTTCTTCTTATTAATAATAATTAGTTGCCAAGTAAATCCCAGGGTGTCTAGCCTTTTAGGGAAATGAACCTATTGGCGTATATGTCATTTTATGTGGGCAGTTTTAGAGGAAATTTGATTTTCATGTTTATAATTTTTACTTTGTATTCCACTGAAAAAATTCAGTACCAAGGTTCTGTGTAGAAATACACATTTTGAACTTCCTTAACCCAAAGAATGCATTTTTAAAAACAAGTGTATGTGCGTGCGTGTGCGTGTGTGTGTGTGTGTTTTTTTTTTTTTTTTTTTTTAATACTCTTTATCTTATGACATGTTCCATTAAAATTCTATGTAATACTACATGCCAAGATTTTCCTTACAGAAATGTTCTAAATTATATTCTTACATTGCTTAAGGATGACTAGGATCGATATATAAGTATATACCTAATAATATATACAATGACCCATGGTGTTAGTGTGTGGGTGGGTGAAATACCAAACATGGATTTAGCATCTTCTTTAGCATATCAGCATCTTCTAAGGATGAGAGAAATGATTTTCAAGAAAATAACCCTAATCCATGCTACCCTTTACATGGAAAATGTCTTGTTATTTTTCAAAAAAAACTTGGTATAAAATTTTTTATGAAAATACTATATGTTAAAGATATTTGCATAACAAAATATATGCTTATAATTTTTTTCAACTGGTGAGTTGCTATTTTTTATTTTGTTTCCCATGGTTACATAAAGCATGGAATTTCAAAGCCATCATATTGGAATACAATTTTTTAAAAGCCTGACTATTGCCTTATCTTTCCTATATCTAAAACAAAGTGTGTAATGAAAGTTTATCGTATTTAACAAGCTGATAGAAGAATAAGCTTTTGTAAGAATGGTTTGTAAAGAATGCGTAGAAAAAGCCATGTGAATGTTGCAATCAGAAATTTCTTTCGTTATTGTCATGCAGGATGCTTGACAGTTGCCTGCCCTTTGCTAGTTACCTGCCTATGATTTAATGCCATAATACACAGTATTCTTACTATTTCAGTCAGCCAGCGATTTTCAGCTTTTTCAGGAAAGTGGACTAATTAATTTCAATTTCAGTAACTTCTCTCCCTCAGAAAGCTTTCAACATATTTTCTATGTTAAGCTAAAACTATTCTATCATTTGTTTCAGGAGATAAAGAACTTGCTGGAAACAAACTTTGAAGAACTGAAGCAGGAACTTGATAACGTGCTGCAAAGTAAGTTTACATATCATGATAGTTATTAACATTGAAATAGCATAGGACTCTCGTAAGTTTGAAATGAATTGGCTGCTGGAGCAAGACACTATCATTTTGCTACTTATGAATAGACAGGTAAAACTTGTTACTAAATTTCTAGTCAAAATTCTACTAGTGAAGGTAAAGGAAATGTATTTTGTTTACTTAGAACATCTTAGGCACATAATATTGTGATGCAGCGGCCATGGCTCAAAGTTTCAGGAGGTCGGTGCCAGGCAGTCGGAGATAAACAAAGATAAGTTGCACTCTCATCCAGCGTAAATATTAGAAGTGCTATCAGATAACCAGAATAATCTGGAAGTTTCTTTCCTCCTGCCTTCAGAATGTGTGTCCAGATAGTTCTAGAATGTTCTGTGGAAGATTCCATTGGCTGTATAAGTGAACATTCTTGCGAGAATCAGTCAGTTGAGTGAACGAGTGAGTTGGTAAGTGCGTTTCTGTTGCATTATCAAGTGTAGTTCTCCGAGCGAGTTTGAATAGCAGTTAGTGATACTGCAGGCCAAGAGATTGTAGAAGTCCCCAGCAAGTGAACCTTCCAGAAGAAGGGGCTACGTCACAAGGAAATTGAACTAGTTCACAATAGTGAAGTGACAGTATGAATTGTGTCAAGTCCCAGTGAAAGATGAACCAGATCAAAACGGTGACAGTGAGAACTGATGGAAGTGACAGTTGAAAAATTGGAAAAAGCCACAATGACAGGATTTCACTTTATTGTTTTATGGCATCTTCTTCACTAGCTTGGGCTCTTACGTGTATACAACTTCTAGGGTAATTTTTCTCTAAATTAAAGATTTTCATTATCTGAACTGATATTAGTCCCAATTAATTTGAGCTGTCAGGACCCTTGCTGTATTTTTCAACGTAAATGTGCAATATGCTGATATAATGGAGCACATATTTTGTATTCATTTCTCCATCAGTTTTAGTAACCACTTCTAAATTTATATTAATATTTTATACAAGCTATTTTTTGCTTTCAATTTTTGATTTTCTCTGACAAAAAACTAAGTAACAGCTATAGATGCAGAGAGTTAGATATTGTTACATGTTGGGTAGAGGCATAAAAATTCACATAAAAATTCAATTAATTTCTAATACCCAGCACGCACATTGAGGGGACGTACACTCACTTGGCAGCAGAGGACCGAAATGTGGTGTGGAGGTTAAGAGGAAGGCGTGGGTTTTTCACTGTACAAAATCCATAACACAAATCTACTTATATATTCCTAGATTTATTTCCCAAATTTTTGGGGTACCTACATTATTAAATATGAAAAGTGAGGGGAGATATCCACCAATCCTAAAGCCGGCTTGTACACACGATCTGCTTTTCACAGAATCCTAACTAAGACAGACACTATCCCCCACCACTTGTGGCTAGCAAAGCTACCAGCCAGGAGTGACCTAAACAACAATGTGTCTGGTAATGACAATGAAACCCCCAAATTATTAATATGCCACATCTCCCACTTACAAAAATGAGGCGTCCCCGCCAAAGAAAAACAAACAGAAATACAAATGAATTGACATATGAACCCTGATTAATTTCCTGATTAACCAAGTTTATACATTAAAAGAATTGAA
Source organism: Deroplatys truncata (assembly GCA_030765065.1). Taxonomy (NCBI): domain Eukaryota; kingdom Metazoa; phylum Arthropoda; class Insecta; order Mantodea; family Mantidae; genus Deroplatys; species Deroplatys truncata. The sequence continues at coordinate 236,250,508 of CM060984.1, read as the reverse complement.
AATTTATAATGAATATGTGTAGACCACCAAAGACCCCCGCTCCCGGCGCACAAAACCTCTTAAACACTGGAAGTCTGGTGCACAAAGAATGGCGAAGACGATTTCTCATTGTTTGTAGCGGATCGAAATACGTATATCACAATATGTAGGAAACTAACTAAAGAAACACTATAATGCTTTTAAATATTTTCAGTTATACGAATACCTTGTTCCTTTATAAAAACACTAGTCGGAAAATACATCAACTTAACCTGTTTTGTTCTCTCTACTGTTATATATTATACAGAGCGGTCGTTTTATGGCTCAGCCTGGAACATCTGTATGCATGCCCTGTGCTGTCTACTACACCATTCTAAAACTACTTATGCATGAGTGATAGTAACATGCACTATAATGAGTACTAACCTTATTTTAAGTGGCGTCCTTCTGCATTGAAATATTCTTGGGCATTCCTTGTTAATACAAGGTTGTAATTCATGAACAACAGTCACTCTGTAGGGTTTCAATTTTAAAAGTTTAGCAGCTGTATGAACAGAGGTTGTAGAAACACCCATTTGCTGTGCAACATGTCTTAGAGACATCTTTGGAGAGCATTCGAATGATGCTCCAATTTTTTCCTCATTAGAAGATGTCTTTTGCTTCTTAGGTTTAGCTTTTAGTGATCCTGTTGTCTTAAACTTATTAACCAGACATCTTACAGTATCTCTGCTTGGAGCTGGAAATGTCTCCTGAAATTTCTACACACATGTCTGTATGATTCAAAGTTTATATATGTATTGCATAACAATTCTCTTTTCAAGTGTGAATTTTTCAGTAAACGTTTCAGTAGACTAATAGCAAGACAAGAACAGCAACAATAATAAGAATAGTATAAAGTAATTGACCACAACACAGATGTTTGAATAAGCTTCACTTATGAGATGCACAATGAGCAAACTCTAGTCTTTACAGCACAAACTGAAGGCAGCAACTGATAGTTGACATTCACAGCTGATAAAGCATAGCCTGAAGCAGGCATTTACTACTAGTGAGGTCACTGCAATGCTTGGGAATCTTGCATACATGCGATCATGGCTGGACCACAAACTACCACTCCGTATGTTGTATGTTTCTACATTTGACAAGTTCCAGTTATATGCAAGATCTGAGATGGCATAAGTACATACCTATTTAGGTGGGATTTTGGATTTTCATCACTATTACAAGTACAGTAATTTCTGCTATGTCTATACAAAACCTTCTACTTCGGCCACTAATTTTGTGTTCCATGTTTATTTTTACTTTCTCTACTACATATAATAACTAGGGGAAGTATTGTATTCCACCCAAAAATTCTATATCAAGATTTCACCGGAAATACATGTTTTGAGAACCCCTGAATCCAAAAAAAGCATTTTTGGAAACATGTCGTGTGCGTGCGCGCGTGCGTGTGTGTGAGAACAGCATAACTCAGAAACGAACAGTCGGATAAACACCAAACTTGGTATTTAGGTTCAGTATCTTCCAGAGATGCGACACGAAGGTTTTCAAGAAAATCCCCCCACCCCAGATTACCCTTTACATGGAACATTTTTTGAAAAATTTAATTTTCTCAAAAATGGCTCTAACAATTTTGATTAAAATATTATATGTTTAAGATATTTTCATGACAAATGAACTGTATATCTCGAATTTTTTGGGAATGTCTCCAAAAGTATTCTTCATTGTGAATGACTTTTGCATAACTGGTAAACCATAAGAGATAGACAAAATTTTACTACACAAAAAATGTAGATCACGTTAAAATACACAATTTATGTCATATACATTTGTTTTGTTGAGTGAACCACTTTTGAGATATTGCTTGTTATTCCCTTAAATTTTCCAATACTTATACTTTTTCTCAAATCCGTTATTCATTGTTTTTTGTCCTGGTAATGCAAAGAGAATGGAATACTCCACATAGCAACCAACTCTTAAAATATTTGACTATCGCTTAAAGCCTACCAATTCCCCTTGCATCTACAAGAAAATTAGCAATAAGATTAACATCTCGATTAACATGAAGGATATGGAGAATAAGCGTTTGTAAAAATAGTTTGTACAAGAGTAGAGAAAGTCATGTGAGTGTAACACATCAGATTTTCCCTATGTTAGTGTTAATGGTTTTCTTTACTGTGTTAAAGGAAGTGGAGAAATTGTCCAGCAGGAGCTATTCAAAGCATCAAATGCTACCGTCCTGTCAAATCTTACTGCACTTGTCCGTGGACTAAGTGCAATTAGGAAGGACTTGGAAGAAATTGACAATAACACTAAAGGCCTCAAAGAAAAATCAAATATCCTCAAAGAACGTAAGTAAAATTTCAGTGCTTTTATGTTTAAATTTGATCCTTTGGTGACGTTAAATACAGTTTGACCTAGGGTTAGATATAAGCAGGAAATTCTCATGCAATGCAGTAATATTTTACGTGCTCTTGGATTTTGGTGGGTTTATTTATTTTTGTCAAAGGATAATCAAAAATTTGGTTTAAATTCTCATCAAAAGGAAAATCCCATTTACTTTCCCTACCACATACATAGTAGGTAGAAAGGTATTGCATTCCACCCAAAAATTCAATATCGAAATTTCATGGAAAGTACTAACTGGTAAACCATAAGAGATAAATAAAACAGAGTACATAAAAAGCATAGAACTTGTTAAAGCACTCTCTATGGAAAATAAGTTTTTCATGGCATTAATCATTTTCAATATATTGTTTATTATTGGTTTGAATTTTCAATTATTTATACTTATTTCAAGTGCTAAGTTGCTATTTGTTTGTAATTTCAAAGCCATCACATAGCAACCTGCCTTTAAAGATCTATTTTTTTAAGCTACTGTATCCCCCTTTTACCTACAACAAAACTTATAATAAAACCATTTCTGCAAACATTTATCTTGATTAGCAAAATGTAGATAAAAGAATAAATTTTTCTATGCAATAGTTTGTAGAAGAGTGGGTAGTAAAAGTGATTTGAATGTAAGACGTAATTTTTTTTTCTTCATAAGATCTTCGTTGATTAACAAAAAGCGAACTGTATTGTAAGCAGTTAAGCATTGACTCTGCATCCAGGATATAGCAGACTTTGCCTACTGAATTATAAAATATTTCTAGGCAGATTTTTGCATGATTAATGTAAAGTGGTTGAGCAGTAAGCTTTTTACATGAGCAGTGATGTACACTTGGTTAAACTAAAAGTGATCTCTTTAAATTTCTTCAAAGTCGCTTCAGTTGAGTGCGTGTTTCACAACTGTCAACTTCTATGTGCCACTTTGGCTAGCTTAGGCAAACCAGGCACTGATTTGGGCTACCTCCACATTGTACTTGAATTGGAGCAGTGATTAAGTTAATTCCAGCGGCGCCATGGCCAAGTGGTTAGACCGCTTGCCTCTCACCGAGGCAGCCCAGGTTCAATCCCAGGGACCCGCATGTGGGATTTGTGGTGGACAAAGCGGCATCTGGGCGGGTTCTCTGGTTTCCCCCGCCATCATTCCACAGACTGCTCCATCATCACCTTTCCTTTCATCCATTTCGCCTTCATTCCGTTGCATCTACTTCCTTCATCCCATACCAGGCATCGGGCTGATCACCCATCCTGGACATTCTGTCCTCCTCGACGGGCCTCTGACCCCAGGCACCCGCCTGTAAGTCCTGGAGGGTGTAGTCCTACATAAGCGGAGGTAAACACTGAAAGAAAGATTAAGCTAATTCTTTGTATGCAGCTCGAGTTTGATTTTCCATAGTGGAGCATTATCTTTTTTTTTACAACTCATTTTACTGTAATGTAATTAAATAATATTGCTTAGCTTCATTTTACGTACAAATGTAATCATAATAATGGTGAAATTTGTGGTTACAAAATTAAATTGAGTATCAAACCTCCTCCCAACCAATAAATTAATGTCTTGGTTGCCATCTACTGGTATGATGGAGCACTATATAAATGCCACATACATAAAAAAAAAAAGAAAATTTGCTATATTTTTACTTATGTATTTAAAATGAAAGAGGGGGGGAAGTTGAGGAGCTCCACGTAGATTTGAACTTGCAACTCCAGAAAAAGCAGCAAGCTAACACTCTACCACTGAGCTAAGAGTGCTGCAGTAACGTGGCATTGTAACAAGTTTTAGTCATACCCCACTTGAGAACCATAAATCAATAAAGTGTGTGTTGGTTACAAATATTGTGTTGAAACATCTGTCTGTTTGAAATCTCGTATATGAATTATTTTCTTGGAAGGCTTTTGTGATTATAGTTGTGTTCCCCATTATAACTACTACAGGAATATACACAGTCTTGTGAACAAAGCTTGGCTGTCCTGAGCATTCACAAAAGTACCAAATTTGAGTACCATCTCTCGGACACTGGCCAGTTTTAAATTGACCGAGTGTACCTGTGAAGTTGCAATATGTAGAGAAATTTTTGTAAGGAAAAAGAATTAATCAATCAATACGTAGAATTAAAATTCATAAGAGGAATAGCAATGTAATTTGGAGGCTGTGTGCATATTGTTTGATCACAGTTCTTGTAAAAGTGAATAAACAAAATAAGTGTGATAATAATGGTGAATGTTGATGTGGAATCTTTACTTTAATTCCTATTTTTCTTTCCAGCTTCTTTATTTGGATTCACTGTGCATTCAAATATCTCTCAGTATTATTTTTTGTTTTAGGGTTAAGGCAAGTACAAAATGAACTCTTAGAACAGATGAAGAAGTGCAATTCCTCATGCTTAGATTCTCTGAAGGACAACATACACAATATGACAACTAACACAGATTTCAATGAGGTGAGTCCTTCATGGCTGCAAATATACATAATGCTTCAGTGATTCTTTATACCCCTGCTGTTGAAATGTTGTGCTTGACAGCTAGTGATTAAGTTGGTAAACTCGTAATAAACCAGATGATAAATTTTAACCGTTAAGACTTCCTAAACCAATCACAAGGCAGCATTTCGGGTGGTCTATGACAAAGCGGAACTGGAAGCGGCTTTGTTGCCGGATGTAGCCATTTCCAAACACGTGCTTCAGTTTGTGAATCTCTAGCACGTGCATCGAGTTGTTCTTTGCAAGCTAATATTGTTCATTGTTATATATATTTGTGGTTATTGTTGGTGTTCATTTATGCATATATATATATATTTTCATACATATTATTTATACAAGATTTGAAGTGCGACAATGTCTCAAAAACGACGCCGATCACCGAATAATGATTCACGAAGTGAAAAATCCTTTGCATTGAGATGTGCCACTTAATAGTCAGGCATTGGATGTAAGAAGGACCTGGGAATTCTTTGAACAGGAGGAGTACGTGAAGGTTCATGGGCATCCCTCTACTCTTACTGATAAAGCCATACAGTGAACTGCAGCAGCTCTTGGACTAATCACGATAACTCTTATTTACAAGGGAGTGAAACTCCAAGAGAAAGAGGACAAAATTCCTAAACCACCTGGAACGCAGCGTGAGTGAAAATAACTTTGTTATTGCAGCTTATAATTTGTTTTATTTCCCCTCATTGTAGCACACATGTTTGCATTATTCTGCTTGTATATTGTCAAAAGTGTTTAACTTATTCTACATGCGTTGCAATGTTTATGCTGAGTTATTTTCAATTAACAATAATAATACGAAATAGTTATTATTCATTGATATTCGCTACTTAGGTACACTTTTTGTATGCGGCTTAGACACAATAAAAATAAGAACAATCAGCTGTTGTTGTTTACAACCACTCTGGCAACGTCGCAACCAAAGCCACACGAACTGTCAAGTGCAAAGATTCAACGTCGGGGGTATAAATGACAAAGAATTGGTAACTCATATTTGAGAAATAGTAAGGTTTCAAAACAGTAAATTTCTGATACTACATTTATAAGCCTAACTAGATTTATAGCATGTCTGTTTCTTCTGCTCTCTGGGCATATATCTGAGAAAGCGCTTACTGCGGAATGCGTTGTTGCGGTTGCCATAAATTTGCGCATAAAATGTTTCTAATTAATGTTGTTATGTGCCTTACTACTTGCCAGTGCTCACGTCGGTATGTTGACAAAGAAGAAGCAGAAGTAATGATTTTAGTTACAGAAGAATTAATAATAATTGAAGCTGTACTAAGGCTAAAGTGGTTTCACTTTTAAGTTCAAAGGAGTTGTAAACAAACCACATTACCAGGGAGCACTTCATTGGCTGGTGGGCAAACTACAAGCTTTTCCCACTTAGTATGTCGTTTCTTCCTCTGTATAAAACACTTCAGTTAATGTTGTGAATTTATGAAACAAAATTGTCTGTTCAGATTCATCTATAACTAACTGAATTGTTATAGCAGAGGATTTTGGAGAACTATGTGCAGACGCTGTAATTTGTTTCCAGATAAGCTATCAGTGTAGTTTTTGCCACATAGTGCATGTGTGTTGGTAAAATATTACTTTCAAGAGTGTCATGGCTGAGAATCCTTCCCCAAGGTCACTTTTTCAAACCCAGCAGAGGGCGATGGATATTTTTGGGTATAAAAATCCTTAGCATGGCTTCCTTTGTAACCAAAGTAAAGCCGGTGGTCCCGTGTTGTAGATTTATGGCCGTAAAAGAAATTCCAAGCCTGATAAAGAGGGCTCAGCAAAATTTCCAATCTTTCACGCTCAATATAGAATGGGGGATGCCTAGAACCATAGCAGTTAAAGAGCTCCATAAATAAAACAGAGAAACTGTGGAGAAATGTAAATGCAAAAAGTGGAGAGAAGACAATTATGTTGTGTTAAATGCTTTTAACAAATTCTGTGAAAAGTACCTGCCTTTAATCAAAGTAAATGTGACTATAGTGTTTATCTAACTCATTGACTCATAAAATTTTAAAGCAATTACCTTTAATCACAGGTGGAATACTGGATACGTAGAGCTGCCGAACTATTCAGGTACCATTTTCATTTGTCTACCCTTCTGTTAGAAGTTTAGGATGTAAGGCAAAAGTAGCAATAAGATATACAAAATGTTTAAAAGTTAATGATCCCCAAGCTGCGAAATATGCTGTATTTGCATGGAGTCTGGAGCGATTTCTTCTTGTGGGTACTTCGTTCCTGTCATTCCTCCACTTGGTGCTGTCATGTGCTCAGAAGAGCAATACATTAAGGTTTAATATATAGAAGTGGTTGCAAATATACAATTTCACTAAAATAGGTTCAATACCTCAGAACTAGTTTCGAGGAATCACTTGTCAGCTGATTGCAACTGGTTGGCTTTCCTCTGATGGTTACAGATGTCTCTTTGTCCCTCTAGTGGTGGTTCTACTAGTTTAGTGATCAAATATTTGTCCATAGGGATGTCGAAATATTTTCTCCCAAATGTTTAATTCCATTGGTTTTTGTGCCTGCTTGATAAGTATACTGTGTCCTCAATTTCATGTCCCTGTATCCAAAAATGTGCTGCAACTGCTGATTTTTCTTCTTCCCTGGATTTGATGTTTCGAAAATGTTCCTTAAGCCTCGTTTCTATGTTAGAAGAAGAAAAATCAGCAGTTGCAGCACATTTTTGGATACAGGGACATGAAATTGAGGACACAATATCACTTATCAAGCAAGCACAAAAACCTACGGAATTAAACAATTGGGAGAATATATTTCTTTGGAAATTTCGTCCAAGGTTAATGAATTTTGACATCCCTATGGACAAAAATTTGATCACTAAACTTGTAGAACCACCACTAGAGGGACAAAGAGAGGTCTGGAACCATCAGAGGAAAGCCAACCAGTTGCAATCAGCTGATAATGAGGAAGAGATTCCTCGAAACTAGTTCTGAGGTATTGAACCTATTTTAGTGAAATTGTATATTTGCAACCACTTCTATATATTATATTTAGTCTTTTCACTATGTCTTCCGATTTAAAAGTAACATTAACGGTTGTTTACTTCTACTTTGAACTTAGAGTGAAGCAGGTATAGTAACAAATAAGCTAATTTACCTCTTAAACCATCTTACATTTAGCATATATGTCACTAATTTTTAAATTCTTTTTCTTTTCATGCCAAAGTTCCTAGACAGGTATTTCCCTAAGGTATAGAAATTAATAATATACTATGTATAAGATATAAGTATGTAGGAAACACTGAGTATCATTTATTTTTTCATTCATTTTTCATGGAATGTTTAAACAGTTATGCATGAGTTAAAACTCTGGAGTTTCAGACACCATGAATGGTTTCCATGCCACCAGTTCTCAACCAAAAAGAGTTAAAACTCTTCCCCAAGCTCTACTTTTCAACTGAAATTTGTTGTATTGTAGTCATTAGCAAGCATGCACATATTGGTATAAAGTAGCATTGTGCCTTTGTTTTTGTGTTGCTCTTTATTTAAGTGGTTGAACCTTCTAGTATTATAATTATAGTTCATATGTATTACAAAAAATAACTTGTTGCTTGAGTCACCTTTCTTGTATCTCCCCTTGCACCTAGTTTTTCTTTCTCTACCACATACTTAGTAGCTACAGGAGGTATTGCATTCCACCCAAAAATTAAATACCGAGATTTCATCAGAAATACATGTTTTGAGGTGCCCTGAATACTAATAAAACATTTTTTGGAAACATGGTCCATTGTATATGCTGTCTGTGAACAGCATAACTCAAAACCAAAAAGTCGGATCAATACGCTTTTTCTCAAATGGGAAATTTTTTTTTTGTTTTTTAAGGTATACATACAAAGAGAGTGGAATGCTCCACATAGCAACCACTCTTAAAATATTTGACTATCGCTTAAAGCCTACCATATTCCCCTTGCACCTGCAAGAAAATTAGCAGTAAGATAGTTTCTGCAAATTTTTATCTCGATTAATATGAAGTACACTATGTGATCAAAAGTATCCGGACACCCCACAAACATACGTTTTTCATCTTAGGTGCATTGTGCTGCCACCTACTGCCTGGTACTCATTATCCGCGACCTCAGTAGTCATTAGGCATCGTGAAACAACAGAATGGGACGCTCCTTGGAACTCATGGACTTCGAACATGTTCAGGTCACTTGTGTCAGAAGTCTGTACGCGAGATTTCCACACTCCTAAACATCCCTAGTCCACTGTTTCTGATGTGGTAGTGAAGTGGAAACGTGAAGGGACATGTATAGCACAAAAGCGTACAGGCCGACCTCGTCTGTTGACTGACGGAGACCGCCGACATTTGAAGACGGCCGTAAAGAGTAATAGGCAGACATCTATCCAGACCATCACACAGGAATTCCAAACTGCATCAGGCTCCACTCCAAGTACTATGATAGTTAGGCGTGAGGTGAGAAACCTTGGATTCATTGGTCGAGCGGCTGCTCATAAGCCACACATCACGCCAAACGACGCCTCGCTTGGTGTAAGGAGCGTCAACATTACACGATTGAACAGTGGCAAAACGTGTGGAGGGACGAATCTTCCACTTTCTTCAATTTTTTTCGAGCCAAAAGTTGACGCCCTTACATATGTGAATACAATTTTTCCCCCTTTTTTAGAAAATTAACAGCCAGGGTGCATGATTTTGCCTTTTTTCAACAAGACTCTGCAACAGGCTTATATGGCCAATATTTCCATGGGAACAATTGAAAGTGCGTTTGAGGACAGAATTATTAGTAGAGATTTGTGGCCTCAGTCCCCCGACCTAACCCCCTGCGATTTCTATCTCTGGGGTAACTTAAAACAAAGTGTACAAGATAAACCTACACACCCTGGAAGAATTAAAACAAAATATCTGCCAGGAAATTGCCAGCATTTCTCAACGTGAACTACGGTGAGTGATGGATAGTTTCCTAAAGAGGCGCCAAAAATATATGGATAATGACAGTGGCCAGTTTCAGCATCTCCTTTCGTAAAGTTGGTAAGCAAAGCCTTTAAAAGTAGTTTTAAAAATGTTGTATGGTTTCATCCACATGTTTCTGTGATAGCGGCAAATGAGTGCCGAGGATGCGTACAGGAAAAACACCGCGCAGTCGTTTCGTAGTTTTTTGGCTCTCTCTGCACTAATATATTTACAAGACAAATAAAATGTTTATCTTGAATTTTTTGGGCCTCTTGTAAGGGCCTCTTTATTCGAAAAGAATTTTGTATCACTGGTAAACCATAAAAGACAAAATGTGCTATACAAAACATGTAGATCTCTTAAAAAAAAAACATAATGTATTTAAAATATTTGTTTTTTGTGACATAATCCATTTCCAAGATATCCTTTATTGGTTTGAATTTTTCAATAGATTTTGTAATGTTTTTTTTTAAGTGCGGTCGATATTCAGTATTTATCGGGATATCATGGAAAGAGTATGGAACTTTAAGACTAGCATATAGCATCTTTAATTTAAATATCTATTGATTTGGTTTCCTCTATCTTTCTGTACCTACAACAAAATGTGTAGTCAAACTATTTCTTTCTTAAGAATAGTTTGTAGAAGCTTTATAAAAATAAATAATAGTGGGTATAGAAAGTGATGTGAATGTAACATGTCATATCTTTGTTTCTAATGTAGAATTATTTAATTCCTTATCTATTAGTTACCTGTGATTGAGGATAGCCTTCATACAGTATCTGGATTACTGACAGGGGGTATTGAAGACAAGGTAGAAGCTGGACTTAGAAATTTCAACAAAATCAAAGAAAACATTCAGAAGGCTGTTTCAGACCTGCTGCCAAGCATATCAGCAAACATGGACAAAGTAGGTAGGTATATATCATTAAGTTTGTTACATAATTCATGCTATCTATTCATTCATGGCAGCTGAGTGGCGGAGAAACCAAAGAAGGAGAAGAAACTGTAGTAACATTGATATTTAATAGTCTGAATAAGTTGTAAACACAAAAGGAATTCAATTAAGAAGTAAAAAGTGATTGGCTGTATTTAGAAACAGATTGCTAATGGATCTTTACAGCATTTAGTGATGAACATAGTAGTGTGGTAGTAGAGACTTGGCTAAAAGACGACAATATAAATGTTAATGATTTTAGTTATTTTGGGAGGTAAGAGGAAATGTTAGCTAAGCAAGGAAGAGTCTCGGGAGGGCTAGAAGTGTTTGTTAAGAAGTCACTTACTAAAACGGATAAAACCTGGTCTAGGCATAAAGAAATACTTATGGTCATAATGCATGATAAACAACTGAATGACACCACAATTTCTATAGGAATAATCTATAATTCCCCCCTCACTTCACAATTCTGAACTGCTTCAACACTTAGAAAAGGATATAAAATACTTAAGAGAATTATACATAAATTTAATAACAGTGGGTTTTGGAAAGAAGTGAGATTGAGGGTGGAAGACTTCGAGAAACAAGAGATATGGACTAGTTTTGAGGATAAAAGGTCATTGATCTTGTATAAATCAGTTAAAAGAAATTGGGGAAGGGAGAAGTATGTAGATATATGCAATCAATTTGGTAGAATAGGTCTTGCATGGATGCGCACAGGAGTAATATTTTTAAAAAGGAATGGATATAATGGTTCGGGGAGATGTATTATGTGTGATGAATCGGGTAGTACATTTCATTGGCTAATAGAATGTGATAAGGTTAAAAGGTGGAGAGAGGTTATATGGAACAAAAAATGGGACAAGCTAAACAAAGAAGCAGTAGCATTAAGAATGTTGGGAAGTACAAAAGTAGAAACAATTAAAATGATGGGACATTTTTAGGCAACACAAGGGATAAGTGGATAAGGAGCTTAAAAAAGGTACAGCAGAATGGGCACAGTTTGGAAAGTGGAGAGATGGTATAGTAGCTTTATCCCATATATACAGCCTAGGGGCTAAATATGGGAGAGCTAGAGAACTGAAGCACTAGATTTAAGCTGTAGATGTAAGTTTTATTTGTATTATTGTAATAAGGATGAAAATAAATATTACATATTACATAAATTTAGAGATTTTAACATAAGAATAGGGGAAATGGAGGTGCAGGGACTAGAAGATTGGCAAAGAGATGAACCATTGAAAACAGAAACAAAAATGATGTAAAGATAAAGTGGCAGACAGAGGTAGTAAAAATTTATAGAGTTTAGTGAACTAAATTTATTTAACATTTAGATAGGAAATATGGAGAAAATGAGTGTGGCGAATTTATATTGGCAAATAATAATGACCAAAGTGTAATAGGCAATATTTTATGGCCTATCAGTAATAGCTACATAGTAAATAAGTTTAAAGTTTTAAACTTAGTGTTCAAATAGTGGTCACTTTCCACTAGTAGTGGATATAAAAGGCTGGAGATGATGAGTGGGATAAAGGAGAGCAGGAGTGTGTGACAGTATTTATTTATAATTAAAACTAAATGGATATAGACAGTGAAGAGAGAAGAAGAAAACTGATACATAATTTTTAATTTTGTGTAATAATTTTTGTATATGGGGTGGATGTCTACGAATTAAAGTGACCAGGGCCAAATTTTCAGCAGGCAGCCTATATATTGTAAACTACTTAGTACTAGATAAATTCATATTCATTCATCTATTCTATTTCTAAACTTACATAATAGAAAACACTAGTTCACTGGTTATAGAATCAGATGGCAGGCTAACACGTACACTGAAATACCGTATTTACGTGAATCTAATGCGCACCCCATATTTGAAACTTAAAATTATGAAAAAAATAGTTTGTATCAAATATAAAGCACATCAGTAACAGAAAATAGGTAATAAGTATTTTATTTAAATTTATTTAATACAACAATGGATTTATCGTGTATACAAACCATCAGATTATAGAACTGAAAGTGCCCTATTGCTAGGTGGCACATTGTTAAAGAACAAAATTAGTGTTATACGCTGTTTTTCGCACCCTGTTGTTTTGATAACATCCTTTGTTCCCTTCTCAGTAACACTGTAGTTCTGCGGCATATCAAACCAAATTGGCATCTCATCAGCGTAGCCTATTTGCCCCATTGAAAATTTTTTTTTCTTCCGAAGTGAAATGACATACCGCTGAAACGCTTATAGTTTGTCCTCAAAATCTGCAGGAAACTTCTGGCACATTGTTGTACGGCATCTTGGAGATAAACCCGTCTGCTGCATGAAACGATCCACCCATCCACGGCTAGCCTTAAACTCTTGTTTCGGAATACCGAGAACTTCAGCCTCCTCTTTAGCTTTCTTTTGTATAGCGTCACTAGTCACAGGTTGCCCATTCTTCCTCCTTTCACACACAAATTCCAACACTTTTTCTTCAACTTCAGGATGTCTTCCTTTGCGAGGACACATAAATTTCTTCCTACTAGCTTTAGTAGCAAATAATGACAATTTCTTTTTCGCCACAAGTGAACATTGCTCTCTGATACATTGTACTTCCTTCCTGCCTTTCTATTACCATTTTTCTTCAGCATAAAGGATTTAAAGAAGTATCATAAGACATTCTTCTCTGTTTGTCCTTGCCCTCCATATCGTAACTAAAAACGCTCAATAATAGGTCAATGATAAATGAGCAACTAGCTTGTTGCGACTTTCCGGATGCATGTTAACTCCAGCAATCCATTGTGACGTAATAAATGGAAAATTTGAATGAAGTTACTGGCATCCTATGGAATGGATTTGCACTTGAATCTAATGCGCCAGCGAATCTAATGCACACCACGATATTGAGTGCTACATTTAGTCAAAAAAGGTGTGCATTAGATTCGCGTAAATACGGTATCTTTAATTTTGAACTACAGATTTGCCATTTAGTATATTTTTGAAAGAATATTTTATGGAATTGGATAAAATGTTAAAATACATAATTAGGAAAATTACATATGTATGACTTTGCTTGCAGTGTGTACATACTGTGGATTAGCATCAAAGGCAGCAGCAGATGATTAATATGTAAACTATAGTCACAAGTAAAAAATAGAGTTGGTGTCAACTAAGCAGTCATAAGGTTTCACTTAACATATATACAGGTTAGGTCATTTAAGTTGAGACTGTAGAATATCCCCAAAACAAAGCGTTACAGAAAGAAATATCTTTAATAAAAGCTGCTTGATATTATGGGAGATGGTCATTTTAGGGTCAATTTAATTTTTTAAAATGGGAACCTACCTTTTTTATGTTGTTATCTCACTCCTTGTAAAGAACTAAACAACATTTGTATAAAGCACTTTGCAATTGCTCTTACACCAATGTAAATAACAATAAAAATTCTGAATGGCTGTGTACGAAGAACGCAATGAATGGTTGGACCATCCATGATGGTCATTTGAGGGTAAGTTATGTTTCACAATTCGGAGCCAACCTTTTTTATCTTGCTCCCTTATTCCTCATCACAAAATGAACAGCTTTTTATAAACCATGTTGTAATGAGAAAACAACATACAAAATGTAGGTTCCCATTTAAAAAATGCATAATATCAAGCAACTTTTATTCAAGATATTTCTTTCTACAACGCTTAGTTTTGGAGGTATTGTACAGTCTTAACTTAAATGGTCCTCCTGTATATACCCAGAAGCATGCTTTTGGAGGTTGTTACCTACATCATTAGCTGCAGAGAATTAATATTATAGACACGTGTTGAAGTTTTATTTTGTTGTATTATTATTTGCCCCATGTTTTGGGAGCCAATTTGAAGAAGGTTTGTTGCTGCTACGTATGGAAAGTCAGTTTGAAGATGATGTATTATATTTCAACTGTTGGGGAGCCGAAGTTGAAGTAGTTGCAACCGCACGTATGGTAAAAGTTTCGGGTAGCCTTTGCCCCAAGTTTAAAAAATATTAACTTTGTAATTGTAATTTGACTGTTTCTTTAAATATATATATTTATGTTTGCCTCAGCTGCGTCAGTATTTATTTTTTTAGAGACATGAATGTCTTAGTAGGGAGGTGGTGCGACTGAAGAATGTAGGCTTACACAGATTATAATTTTTACTTCTCTCCTTTTATTAATGCTCAACACGATTTAAATAACACTTCGCTGATATAGAGAGAGCCGTGAGATTTGTTTTTTTTTTTATTAAATACTTGCACTTTTTAACATGTAAAACTATTTTCGTCTCACACGAATACGTACTACATTTCTCGAAGACACATCTCGCGTCCAGTTAGGAACACTGTCTACAACCAACACGTCCAGTTATGAGCGCTGTCTACAAGCAACTGACTTGATTTCTACCGCCTAAATTTGTAAATTTCTGTATTTCAAGTCTCTGATTGGCTATTCCTAATCCTATAGAATACCTTCATTTAACTTAAGCTTTTTTCTGGTTGTTGATTGGCTATTTTATAAACTGTCACAAAAATTACATTATTGTTGCTCTAAGAATGACTAGTAGCATTATAACACTTTGTTACTCATTATTGCCTCAAGGTTACCTCATTGTTAGCAACTTTTAACCTATTATTCTCACAGCTCCTACATTATTAAATTACATAACACATTCACATAACATTATTGAACATGTATACAATAATATAAACATATACAATGACTATAATATACACTTTTTATATATTGTTACATATACATATTGCTTTAAGGCGGGCTGTTATTATATTTTTTTTATTATATAATTTGACTAAAATCATTTAAGTGTTAAAATACTGCCTTACTGTTAAACAAAGCGCTTCAATTAGACAGTTGATCTAAGTGCTGCATGGTCAGGTGAACTCCCATGTTTTTCATTGATTTCCCTCCAGTTTTATCTCAGATTTGTGAAAATATGTTGTGTTGCTGTTTCAGGAAATGCTACAGCAGAGCAAGCAAGGAAAATAAATCACATTTTGTCAAATGTGTCACAAGCAGTGACCAAACATTCAAGTAAATACATAGACCATGGGGAAAGAGTACTTCGTGAATACGGGCATTACAGGTAATTACTTTCATGTATTATATACTTTATTTCAGACAAGAACAGTCCAGTTATAAACAATGAGGTGGAACTGATTCAACCCGCCTTATGTTTGATGTTACATGAATGTACATAAGTTTAGCAACATACTGCAGTAATTTGGCAAGTTTATGTTAGAATTTAACATAATTTGATTCACAAATTTTCCTATCCCTTTCATCACTATATTTCATTTCTTTCTTCTTCGCCGCCATACCAGGCATTGGGTTGATTTACGCATCCTGGATATGCTATGATCCAGAGTTTGCTTGCTTCTCGACAGGCTACTGACTCAAGGCATTGGCTTGTAAGTCCTACAAACAGGAGGGTAATCCGTTGAAGAAGAAAAGAACTTCTTTGATTTATTTCTGAAAAAGAAAATTCACAAACTTTACTATGTATAGCACTTTTCATAAAATTGCCATATTTCTCTACATATGGGTCTTTTTTATTGCATTCCACCCAAAAATTTGATACCGAGATTTCACCGGGAATATATATTTTGAGATGCCCTGAATCCAAAAATGCATTTTTAGAAAAATTGTGTGTGTGCATGTGTGTGCGTGCATGCATGCATGCATGCATGCATGTCACGAGAGAGAGAGAGAGAGAGAGAGCAGCATAACTCAAAAACGAAAAGCAAAAATGGCTCTAATGATTTTCATTAAAATATCATCTGTTTAAGATACTTTCATGGCAAATGAGATGTATATCATGAATTTTCTGGGAAAGTCCCCGAAAATCCTCTTCATTCTGAATGACTTTTGCATAACTGGTAAACCATAAGACATAGATAAACTTTTACTACATAAAAATGTAGATCTCATTAAAACACACAATTTATGTCGTATACATTTTTTTTTGTTCAAGTGAACCATTTCCGAGATATTCCTTGTTATTTGTTTGAATTTTCCAACACTTACTTTTTCTCAAATGGGAATTCCTTATTCGTTTTTTTATGTCCTGGTAATGCAAAGAGAATGGAATGCTTCACATAGCAACCAGCTCTTAAAACATTTGACTCGCTTAAAGCCCCATATTCCCCTTGCACCTACAAGGAAATTAGCAATAAGATAGTTTCTGCAAATGTTTATGTAGTTTAACATGAAGTAGATGGATAATAAGCGTTTGTAAAAATAGTTTGTACAAGAATAGAGTGTAACATGTAAGATATGTTTTACCCAATTTTCCTGTTATTTATTATTGGTGAAAGAATTTTTTTTTTTCATTTACCCAATTTTTGTGGTGTTTGTTATTGATGACAGAAATTGTTTGTAGTTTTTTCAAAACTTAGGTAGGCAATCCAGGCTTAATGTGAAGAAAAGCCTGTTACGTACTGAAGTGATAAGATCCGCGAGTACTCCGCGAGTACAATAATAACCATAGCCAGAAGAAAAATTAAGATTAATGCGCGAATCAAACAAAATAAGAAGGAGATAAAAGAGAATATTAAAGATTAAGTAAAGGGGGGAATAAACATTAGTATGGATGAAATAAAATAAAGTAGAGATGAAATAAAATATTATTACGGATGAAATAAAATAAAATAGAGACACGTATAAATAGATCAGAAAGTAAAAGAATGTGAAAGGAAACAGACACAAGAAAATATGCCAGAGGGCAAAACCCTTAATAAATACAGGAAAGACTAGCTGGAGGAACAGTTAGGTTCTATTGAAATCGCCAAGAGCTCTCCGGCGTGCGAAACAAAGAAACGGATGTGCTAGTCACTCATGCGAACAGAAAATTAAATCAGCCGTGAATAACAAGAAACAGCAGAAACGCTAGCTGAGCCTAAGGGTATTGAAATTGAACCAATGGGAGAGAAAACGCAGAGGAGCCAGATAACCAATAAGGAAGATTAAATGTCACGTGAATAGTAAAACCGGGGAACAAAACTAGAAAAGAGGCGTGAAATAGATTTTGGTCTAGGAGCAGGAGCGCGTTTTAGACACGCGAAAGATGGAACACTTCGTGTCGGGAAACACTAGGAGGAGGACGCAAAAACTTCGTGTTGGGAAGAGCTATGAGTAGGATGTAAAACTTTGTGTCGGGAAACGCTAGGAGAAGGACATAAAAACTTCGTGTGGGGAAACGCTAGGATGAAGACGTGATAATTTGTGTTGGGAGGAGATAGAAAGAGGATGTTAGAATTCTGTATCGGGAAAAGAGATAGGGTAGCTAGGGATGACAAAAGTCATATTGTGAGTAAAGGAGAAATAGAATAAATTCAAGGGTAAAAGCACGGAGACTGTAACGGGGGAAAACTGATAGGAACGCGTCTTGTGTGAAGGGCCTGCAGTACGAAAACCAGTGTGGATCTTCATAATAAATGGGCCATTGAGAGGAGTTGTGAGTATCATTCACCTCCCATCCACACAATCCCTGAGGTAAGATTCTCGTAACCCATCATCCTCTACCTGAGCAGCCGGCAATCACCTGAAACCCTACACCAAGACCTTACCAACCAGAAAACGTTCCCTTTATTTTCCAAACCCCGCTACAGTACTTTTCTACTTCTTCTTAGATGGTATTTTGTGCAAGCCGACTGAAGAGACAAAGTCAGCAGCCAGAGTTTGATTACCAGAACAGATTACCAAGAATTGCTGGTTGTGGGTCATTCATCCTAGTTTATTGGTAGAGATGTACCCTCTTGAATTAACCTCCATGAATCATAAAGAATGCTGTATTATACACAAATATAAATAGACATGATGAATGATCTTCTTAACCTTTACATTAGATACATGATTCAGGAGTGACAACAGCAAAGTTCCTGTCGTGTAAATTCTATGTAATATTCATAAGACAAGAAATTCACATGCATACTTCCTTTGTTTTCAGTAATTCTTATTGTGATACACTTCAAAACAAGGTTCCAAACACAATGTGGTGCAGGGGGGACATATAACTCAAAACTTTTTTCTAATGGATTTTTTTTAAAAAAAAAATTAAGTTCCATTTATATCCGCCTTTAGTCTTATTGGTGGCCTTTCCTTCGGAACTTATTGGCAATGGTGTTAACTCATATTCTCTTGTTAGGTTTCTTGCACTTTTTGGATTTTAATCATTAAACATATTCACACTCTCATTCGTACTTCCAGACTCTGGGGAGGTTAGGGAGTAATCTTGGCTAGAGAAAAATTCCCATCCCCCAGCCGGGAATCACACCCGGGGCCCCTTGCACAGCAGGCAGGTGTTCTACCGACCGAGCTATGAGGCCAGCCTGGATTATTTTGTCTTAGTAGAATATGTAGACGGTGATTTAATCAGCAGGAATTACATGAAATATTATACTAAACGGGTTAAAACTCCTTCATGTTTCAGTTATTACACTAGGTGTATAACAAATAACATTTTCCACAAGTTAACTGCAGAAAAAGTGTTTAAATTACTATAACCCACATGCGGAACCATTCCATCCATAACGAGTGAAGGGCACCTGCATGTGGTGGAACCATTTCATTCATTATAGTGAAGGATTAAAGTAACAGGCATGACAGTACATTTCCAAACGTTTAAAAAAGGCAAATGGAAATTTTGAACCATTCCCTAGAAAAGCAGTAAACTGAAAATACTTCCTATATTTACGAGACTATTTGTACAATGTTCTCACTTATCAAAAACTGTTCATAATAGCCAGTTGTCCTCTTGGATTATATACAGGGTGGAAGGTGACCTATGATCATCCTTTTAAACTAAAGAGCACATTGTTTTGAGTGTTTTCTCTTAATACATTTTTTCCATAAAGCTTTTCGTTCTTGAGATAATTACTATTTTATATTGTACAGTATAGCAACACAGCAAATTCAACATTCACATTCAAATTCACATTCAACAGGCTAACTTTTAATTCTTCAGCATCTGCAGTTATGGCAACAAACAAATAAAACACTTCCTGTATACAAATAAACAGTAAACTACACATGATTGTAACATAACCTAAATATCATACAGAATATGCAACTGAGGAAGCATTTACAATATTAATGCAAATTATTAATGGGAACAGTAAATGAAAGCTTCAGAAACTCAAGTTACAAGATTATGCTTCCTTTCTTTGTGAATTATAAAACTCTGTGAATAATTAAAGCAAGACAAGAACAGAAAATCAATGAGAACTTCTTTTTAATGTTTAGAGAAATTGTTCAAAATGTGCACCCCTCACCAACACACATGCTTCACAATGCTTTCTCCAATTCTACTGCAGTCTACAAAGTACGTCCAGGTTGTTTTTTATTTCTTCTACTGCTCTTAAGTATTCTTTTTTGCAATATTTCCACATCAGGCAATTCTGTAATGTATACAGGAATTTTCATAGTGCCCCAAAGTAAAAAATCTGATGTGTTACACTCACATAACTTTCTCTACTCTTGTACAATCTAATTTTACAAACGCCTATTCTCCATATGCTTCATGTTAATCGAGATATCGAGATGTCAATCTTATTGGTAATTTTCTGGTAGATGCAAGGAAAATATGGTAGCTTTTAAGCGATAGTAAAATATTTTAATGCTGGTTGCTATGTGGCGCATTCCATTCTCTTTGCATGTCCAGGACATAAAAAAAAATGAATAACGAATTTGAGAAAAAGTATAAGTATTGGAAAATTTAAGGAAATAACAAGCAATATCTCGAAAATGGTTCACTCAACAAAAGAAATGTATATGACATAAGTTGTGTATTTTAACGCGATCTACATGTTTTGTGTAGTAAAATTTTGTCTATTTCTTATAGTTTACTAGTTATGCAAAAGTTGTTCACAATGAAGAATACTTTTGGAGACATTCCCAGAAAATTCAAGATATACATTTCATTTCTCATGACATTATCTTAAACATATGATATTTTAATCAAAATCGTTAGAGCCATTTTTGAGAAAATTAAAATTTTCGAAAAATGTTCCATGTAAAGGGTAGTCTGGGGTGAGGGGATTTTCTTGAAAACCTTCGTGTCGCATCTCTGGAAGATACTGAACGTAAATACCAAGTTTGGTGCTTATCCGACTGTTTGTTTTTGAGTTATGCTGTTCACAGACACACACACGGACATGTTTCCAAAAATGCTTTTTTTGGATTCAGGTGGTCTCAAAACATGTATTTCCGGTGAAATCTCGGTATCGAATTTTTGGGTGAAATGTAATACTTCCCCTACTTACTATACGTAGTAGAGAAAGTAAAAATTGATTGGATTTAGATCTGGCAATCTTGGTGGCCATCTTATTGGTCCATACTGAGCGATCCAAAGTTGTAAAGTGTTGCGTAGATGGCCATACATGGCTCTGCTTATGTTCAGAGGTGCACCATTATGTAATAGCCATATATCATTTGTTACTGCCAGGGGAACATCCACTGTAATGTTTCTTGAAGAAATTGGAGATAGATGGCTCCTGTCAAAAGCCAAGGAAGAACCCATGAACCAGTTAATGTGTTTCCTATGATTCCTGCCAAAACATTTATAGAAAATTTGTGCTGCTGCTGGTGTGTGGATTGTTGTAAGCCAGATGTGTGCATTATGGTAATTAATTAGTCCATTTCTGGATCCATGCAAGAATTTTAAGGGGAAAGTCTTCTCCTTGTTGAAGCCATTCAGAAAATGCTACATAATCTGCTTCAGAGAGATACTGGACAAGCTGAGCATGATAAGGACGTAGCAATTTTTCTTTTAATGTTCTTAAAACAGTCCAATGGGATACACTGATAGTGTGAGCTATACCATGGCTGCTGTCTCTAGGATCTTCTTCCACCAAGTGGAAGCAACAACATCTTGTTCAACATTTCTTTGACCAACTCCTTCAACATGAGATACGCTTCCTGTATCTAGAACCTTTGACAGATGAAAACAAATGTCCTATGATGTGATGCTCGTCTATTTGGAAATCTTTTTTGATAAATTCTTGCCACAGATGCCACATTACGATGTGTTTCACTGTAAATGATTAGTATTTCACGATACATGGCATTAGTAAACTGAGTTATTTTGTACCTGACAACTCGCTGTTTTGAAAACAAGCTAATAAGCTCAATAAACAACAGCTGAAGTGCATTTCTTTTGATCTCACAGTGTTATCATGTTGTATAGTCTCCTGGCTAACGATGTAGATTCAATCGAGACAAATTTCAAAAGCTTATAATGATAGAGTGCAAATTGTTTTACTGTATTTACGAGAATCTAATGCACACCCCATATTTGAAACTTAAAATTATGGAAAAAAAAAAAGGTTTGTTTCGAATTTAAAGTCCATTAATGACAGAAAATAGGTAATAGGTATTTTATTTAAATTTATTTAAATTTATTTAATACAACAATGGATTTATGGTATATATAAACCATCAGATTGTAGAATTGAAAGTGCCCAATTGTTAGGTGATACTGTAAAAGAACAAAATTAGCGTTACATGCTGTTTTTCGCTGTTTTGACGATAACTTACTTTGTCCTTTCTCTGTAATAGTGTAGTTCCACGGCATATCAAACCAAATTGGTATCTCATCAGCGTTGCCTATTTGCCCCATTGAAATTTTTTTTTCCTTCCAAATGAAATGACATACTGCTGAAACATTTGCAATTTGTCCTAAAAATCTGCAGGAAGCTTCTGGCACTTTTTCTTCAACTTCAGGATGTCTTTCTTTGCAAGGACCCGTAAATTTCTTCCTACTAGCTTTAGTAGCAAATAATGCCAATTTCTGTTTTTGTCACAAGTGAACATTGCTCTCTGATACATTGAACTTCGTTCCTGCCTTTCTATTACCATTTTTTTTCAGTATAAAGGATTACTTTACGCTTTAAAGAAGCATCATAAGACGTCCTTCTCTGTTTGCCCTTGCCCTCCATATCGTAACTAAAAACGCTCAATAATAGGCCAAGGATAAATGAGCGGCTAGCTTGTTAACTCTAGCAATCTATTGTGACGTAATAAACAAAAAATTTGAATGAAGTTGCTGGCGTTCTATGGAACGAATTTGCACTTGAATCTAATGCACACCAAAATTTTGAGTACTACATTTGGTCAAAAAAGGTGTGCATAGATTCGTGTAAATACGGTGATTCAAATGTATTTAAAAATGTAGAAAATATTTACCTTCCAATCTCCCCTAAGAAATGTTTGAAACAGTATTTAAGTTTTGAAAAGTTTAGAATAGAGCTAATTATTAAGCAATTTTTGCTTTTTTCTCAAAAATTAGTTTAAAAACAGCAAAACCACTTTAATATTTTTTGTTCTATTCATTACCAAAAGTTGTCCTGTTCAAGGATGATCATAGGTCACCTTCCACCCCTTATATGAGAATTTCAAGCTGGTAATAAAAAGTTATTATCTACTTTGTGAAAAGAATAATTAAGATGAATTTGATGTGTTCCAGATATTATGTTGGCTTGGGTGTGAGTTCAATTCTACTTGTTATACTTCTCTGTGCAACATTGGGACTTTTTTATGGCTTCTGTGGGAAGCGACCAGATGGCTATGGTGATGACTGTTGCACAAGGGCTACGGGAGCATGGTTTCTCATTCTGTGAGTAATTTAAGTCTAATAGTACGGAACCTCTTGCAAATTTTAACTGAATTCCAGAAATATTAAATATGAGCATTGTTATTAAGAACAGGATTGAAAGTGTGAAAACATTCTGCTTTTCAGAATTTGCCAATTTCATTCATCATCATCATTATGAAGTCTATCAGAAATTTAGTGTGCCGGAATCAACGGATATTTTTGTACATAATGCTCGGTGGAATGATTAGCATATTTACATCAATAGAAGTCTGTGAAATTTGCGAGAGTTGATAATGTGACTTGTTTTAATTGTAACTATTTTTTTTACTCTCTCTCTCCATAGTTATTCACACAAGCTCTGAAGGAGCACTTTGGAATCTTGAAATAATGCAAAGTTGTATAATTAGCCTAGGAAGTTTGTTTACTTTTATTAAACTCTTTACGCTGTTCATATGGAGCTAACCCAGGTTCTCTTTCAGGCCATACAAAATAATAAATAACACTACTTTCTACAACTACTGTTGATAACTCGTATATTGCTGTTACCAAATATAATTGTAATTTATAATTAAAAAGCTAGTTTGTGCTGCATGCTTCAATTTAATTTACCAACCAGATCTATTTCTTCTTAACTCTAAATAAGAACTCTCATAAATAAATAATCTGAGGTTATATGTGTATTGTTGTAATAACAAAAAAGGGTATATAATTAAAATTTAGAACTAATGCATACTTTTGTTTCTTGTATCTGAACATCATCTTTTTACTTTCTATACTATGTATAGTAAGTAGGGGAAGTATCGCGTTCCACCCAAAAATTTGATACTGAGATTTCACCAGAAATACATGTTTTGAGGCCCCCTGAATAAAAAAAAACACTTCTAGAAAAAGGTCCATGTGTGAGTCTGTGAACAGTGTAACTCAAAAAAAGAAAGGTCAGAGGTCAGATAAATACCAAATTTGGTACTTAGGTTCAGTATCTTTCAAAGATGCCACTCAAAGATCTTCAATAAAATCCCCCCCACTCCAGACAGCCCTCTACATGGAATATTTTTTGAAAATTTTGATTTTCTCAAAAATGACTAAAGATTTTGATTAAAATATCATAGGTTTAAGATATTTTCATCACAAATAAAATGTATATCTTGAATTTTCTGAGAATGCCCCCAAAAGTCCTCTTCATTCTGAATGACTTTGACATACCAAAAATTCAGATCTCATTAAAACACAATTTATGCCCTGTATACATTTTTTTAGTGGAGTTTTTATATTATTATTATTATTATTATTATTATTATTATTATTATTATTATTATTATTATTATTATTATTATTATTATGGACGCTCTTTAACTACTATGGTTCTTAGCGTCCCATTCCATATTGGGTGTGAAAGACCGGTAATTTTGCTCAGAGGCCTCTTTATCAGGCTTGAGGTTCTTTTATGTGCCGTAAATATATGACACGGGACCACCGGCTTTACTTCCCTTCCGAAGGAAGCCATGCTAAGGATTTTTACGCCCGAAAAAATCTATCGCCCTCCGCCGGGTTTGAACCCGTGACCTTGGGAACTAGAGGCTAGCACGGTACCACTAGTCCACGGAGGACGACTTTAGTGGAGTGAACCATTTCTGAGATATTCCTTGTTATTTGTTTGAATTTTCCAATACATATACTTTTTCTCAAATGGGAATATCCTGGACATACAAAGAGAATGGAATGCTGCACATGGCAACCAGCTCTTAAAAGATTTGACTATCGCTTAAAGCCTACTATATGCCCCCTTGCACCTATAAGAAAATTAGCAATAAGATAGTTTCTGCAAATTTTTATATCCATTAACTTGAAGTAGACGGAGAATAAGCATTTGTAAAAATAGTTTATACAAGAATATAGAAAGTCATATGAGTGCAAATTTTTAATTAAAGTTTTTGTAGTAATTATAACTTTTTTCTACAACTTTCCTCCCCATTCTTCTTCTTCTAGAGAAGCACAGAAGATTATGACTCACTGACTTTTAATTCTACAATTTTTAACACAAAATGAAAGCCAAAAATGGTGGAAAATGATAGCAAAAGGGCCTTGTAGCTTTGTTGAATGACATTCAGTTCTAAGCTTTTCAAACTATTATTAAGACATGCACATTGTAACATTTGTGCACTTTTAAAAATGTCTTTTACCAAGCTTGATTTTAAAGTCATTCCCAACTACAGGGTCTTTTCATGTAATTGTTTACATCAGCAGTGTGGAGGCATTGCTTCTAAGACTGCATAGAGGTAACAGGAAATACAGAATAAAATAAACAAAAATCTGGCATAAAATATTGCCCAGAATCCAGAAATAATACACAATGGCCCTTCTTCCAATACTCTTCATTGAATATCTTTGTTTGTTATTGATAACATGTTATATGTGTTTTTCAGGGGAGTGTGGGTAATTTTCCTGCTGTCTGCAGTCTTGATGGCTGTTACTTTAGCACATTTCCTGGTAGGAATTGTGACTAAGAGAGCTGTGTGTGAACCATTGCAGAAGCCTGATGATAATCAGCTCTTAGCGTTGCTTGACGAAGCTATGAAAGCAAATAATATTTTAGACTTTCTTGGAGACCAAAAAGTAGACATCAGTCTTACAAGCATAATCAGGTCAGTTGCTTAACTCAGTTTGCTGTTACTTTATCTCATATGTCAACACTACCATTTGTTCTCTGTCGTTCCTCATTGGTTGCTGCAATGCAAATAAATTCTTTATTCACAATAATCATTTTACTCATATAATTTCACATACTTGCCAGCTTTTACTGTTTGACCATAAAACATATGGGAAGGGAGGCCTTTTTACGAGTGTGTGAATGGATGTTACATTGAATTAAGTTTGTTTACTTTCTCTACTACGTATAGTAAGTAGGGGAAGTATTATATTCCACCCAAAAATTCGATACCAAGATTTCACCGGAAATACATGTTTTCAGACCTCCTGAATCCAAAAAAAGCATTTTTGAAAACATGTCCGTGTGTGTGTCTGTGTGTCTGTCTGTGAACAGCATAACTCAGAAATGAACAGTACACCAAACTTGGTATTTAGGTTCAGTATCTTCCAGAGATGCGACACGAAGGTTTTCAAGAAAATCCCCTACCCAAGATTACCCTTTACATGGAACATTTTTCGAAAATTTTAATTTTCTCAAAAATGGCTCTAACGATTTTGATTAAAATATCATATGTTTAAGATATTTTCATGACAAATAAAATGTATATCTTGAACTTTCTGGGAATGTCTCCAAAAGTATTCTTCATTGTGAAGGACTTTTCCATAAGTGGTAAACCATAAGAGATAGACAAAATTTTACTACACAAAAGTTGTAGATCGCATTAAAATACACAATTTATGTCATATACATTTTTTTTGTTGAGTGAACCATTTTCGAGATATTGCTTGTTATTCCCTTAAATTTTTCAATACTTATTTTCTCAAATGGGAATTCGTTATTCATTTTTTTGTCTTGGATATGCAAAGAGTATTAATCTGTGGGAAAGGGAATGGTGCTGCACCTAGCAACCAGTTATTAAGAGATATGTATGTGCTTAAAGGCTACTGTATTTCCAAATTGCCCTTGTAAATATATTATCCCCTTACATCTACAAGAAACTTAGCAATAAGATAGAGTCTGCAAATGTTTATCTCGATTAACATGAAGTAGATGGAGAATAAGCGTTTGTAAAAATAGTTTGTACAAGAGTAGAGAAAGTCATGTGAGTGTAACACATCAGATTTTTTTATGTCCTGGACATGCAAAGAGAATGGAATGCGCCACATAGCAACCAGCTCTTAAAAGATTTGACTATCGCTTAAAGCCTACCAATTCCCCTTGCATCTACAAGAAAATTAGCAATAAGATTAACATCTCGATTAACATGAAGTAGATGGAGAATAAGCGTTTGTAAAATTATTTGTACAAGAGTAGAAAAGTCATGTGAGTGTAACACATCAGATTTTTTCGTAAACAAACACAGCGCCACTGTAGGTACTGAATGGAACTAATAGGTGGGCCTTAAAACTTTGAGCTTTCCTCTATTCAATGATGTGTGTATGTGTCACTATATTGTCGTTCATTAGAAATAAATATTTAAAGTAGTCTGTTCCTTCTTTTTGAATAACCCAATATAAATTTCCCACTTTTTGTAACAATTTTCTGTTATAGTTCATGTTATGTAGTGTAAAATATGAACTAGAAGTCTCTGTATAGCCTAGGAAGTGGCATTCTTTGCTTTAATGTGTGTTCATTGTGAAAGGAAGAATTTCAGTACGTGAGACAGAAAGAAGCAGTGCTATGTACCAGGTCTTCAAGGATTCTTATAAATTGGAATTCCCATTTATTTTAAATGTAAATTTTGTATGTTTGCTACACTGAACATTCTGAGCATTCTAAATTTTATTACATCGCAGAATTATTACATTTTGCTGGACAATTAAAAGTTTTACTACAGCTTTCAATTTCAGGAAATTGGCAAGTACATCCAACTCCCTAATGCCTGTGATTCTTCTACAATCAATGTCAGCATGTTGAGATCATTTAAAGTAGTAGTACACTTACTGAAGCTGAACCCATTCAAATAAAGCATGAAAAGATGTATTTTTTCTAATACTTCAAAGTATTTTAGGCTTTTCAGTATACGAGGGCTGTCCCAGAAGTACCTGAACTAACAAAGAAAACACAAAAATGTTTGGAATCTTTATTTCTCTACATAGTCCCCTTTCAGCTTGATATACTTTTCCCACTGATGTTCAATAGCTTTAATATCCTGTTTATAGTGAGAACTGTTGAGTTCTGCAAAATAGCCATCAACTGCAAACTCCACCTCTGCATTTTTGGCAAATCTTTTACCACCAAGCCATTTCTTCAACTTTGGAAACAGAAAATAATCAGAGGGGGCTAAGTCTGGTGAATAGGTTGCAATTCAAACTTTAACTCATTGATTTTGACTATGGCGATAATGGATGTGTGAACTGGTGCATTGTCTTGATGAAACAGAACCTTCTTTTTCGCTAAATGCGGCCGTTTTTGCTTGATTTCATCATTCAAACGCTGCAATAAGTTTGCATAATACTTGCCATTGATTGCTTTTCCTTTTTGAAGATAATGGAACTTATCCCATGCGCATCCCAAAAAACTGACCTTGCTTGCAGATGGAACTGTCTCTGCCTTCTTTGGAGCCGATTATCCCCTATCAATCCACTGTTTTGTCTGTTCCTTCATCTCAGGTGTGAAGTGATGGACCTATGGTTATGAATCGACGCAAAAACTCGGCTTTATTGCAACGAAACATCGCCATACACTCGGCTGAAATATCCTCACGATGCTGCACCTATCTTGTGCACAGCTTTCTCATGCCTAAATTTTAAGTTAGTGTGTGACGTACAGCACTTTTTGAAATGCCTACGATGTCTGCTAGCTCATGCACTTTCAGTCGACGGTTATCCAATACCATTTTGTGAATTTTCTTCACAATTTCTAGCGTGGTCACCTCATTTGGTCGACCACTGCGATGTTCGTCTTGGCAGCTCGTATGGCCTCGCTTAAACTGTACCACCCAATATTTTACTGTTGTAAACAAAGTAGCAGACTCCCCCAGAGTAGAATCTAGCTGAGCTTTAATATTAGTTGGACTAAGACCTGTCAAATGAAAATATTGTATCACATAACAATGACCATTTTTATCCATGTTTACAAATTTGCTGAGAGTGTTCACTATTAATGGGTGCCAAAAAATTACTAAACAACGTAGCACCGTCAAACTTCAAACTTAAGCTTTATAAGGGTGGTACTTTCTACCATAGTCATTTGTTTGAAACAACAACTGCTATATATACGTCAGGTCAGGTACTTCTGGGACTGCCCTTGTAGCTTTTGGGTATGAATAGTCTCCATTGATTGCAACTGCCTAAACCAGACATAATGCAATTTATTGTTTCTTCCTCAGTTTTATCTTGAAAAGAGTAATTTCAGTGACTGTAAAGTGAAGGTTTACTTTTCCAAAAGTATTTTACAAACTGTTAGCAAGAAATTAATGGTTTAATGCTTCATATTAATAATGTTAATATTTATTTGTACCAAGTTTAATACTTTGGTTGTGACCTGGTTACAGCCCTGGCTCTTTTATCGGGCCCCACCACATAGAATTACAATAAAACAACAAAAAAACAATTTTATACTGCAGTATACATCAAATTCAACATCGGACTAGGTTTACATATTTTCATTCAAATTCGATATCCTACACATTCAACCAAAGTAACACCACTAACCTTTTTGATAAAGCGAACTCGATTCAACTCTCATGTCTCCTCTCCTTGCTGACCATAACCATTTTTTCTTCACCCTATACAAAAACTTCTCAAGCTTCCTGGTTTGCATTTTGTCACTAAAAATGTTTCTCACTGCCAGTTGTTTGTTTAATTTAAATTATTTACCACATATTACCTGATGGCATTGGAGCATTTCTTTTTCTCATCATCATCATCATCATCATCATCATCATCATCATCATCAATTATAATAATAATAATATGATACTTTGGCAGTGAGTGTTGTGGAGACTCTCTTCTTGTATCTCAGGGTCGTGTTAACAGGTAGATCTCGGGGAGTCTGCTACTGCTAAGATATAGTTGAAATAATAAATTCCAGCTTTTGCAGTAGAAACTTGTTGAATTTATTTATATGCTGGTTTACAAACTCATTCGCTCACACTTTCAGTCAATTATACATATGCACAGCACATAATATTCACAAATAAAACAAAACTTTTACATCAGCCGTTAACGGCTGCAGCAGCCACATACTATGGCTTGGCGTCACTCTCCTACACTCTCACATAGACAACTGCTGACAAAGCTTGGCTTCACTTTCCAAACTTAGCATCTTTTTTTTATTGTTTACCATCTTCTAGGCAGTAATTGCTCTGCTTGCCTAAATTTTACATAGGTTCCCATAGTAACTTCCCTTCCACTCACATATTTGCTCTCTTAGGATCAACAATGATCCTTCCATGGCCTTATATAACTCCTTCTAACTATGTTTTTATTATTTAGTTTAATATTTTCCTTTCATGTTCCAAATTTACAGTAATTAATTTAATTCCCCACATTACAATTTTAGGTTATGTTACTGTGAAATTAATTCCACAACATACATTACAACAATAACAATAAATATGAACATATTTTAAGATTCCAATTAACATATAAATATTTGCATGCTCATAAGTAAGCGTTTGAGGTTATGTAGCTTTGAATTTCCTTCAACACCATTCACTTGTTCTTGGAGATTCAAATAAAATATGCTCTACATTTGCACAAATTGGACAAATTCCATGTTCCCAATTTTCCCCTAATCCCCCTTAAGTTCCATACTCCCAATCTGAAACCATGCCAATCCACCCCTCTCTTGCTTATTACACATAATGTACATTTCTCTTCTAGCATCCTTTCTTATTTCCTGATAAAACATTAGCGATTTCTTTTCCCTCATTATAGAATACAATAACTGTCTGTCTACATCCTCAAACCTAGTTCTGACCAATTTCCCTCTCTCCAATTCCCCTCTTTTCAGCCACACATCACCCATTCCATTCCTAGTTAACTCTTTCCCAACTTCGTGAACCCAATAAACATCCCCTAACACAGACTCCTGGAGTTTTAAACATTCTTTCAACACAAGAGTCCTCTAACTGTTAAATTCTGAACCAATATTTAAGAACTCTCTATTACCCATGCTCTTACATTTGCCCACCCCATTTCCAACAATTCACTGCACTGCACTTTCTGGGACTCCCAGCATATTCTTACAAAACCTGCTAAGTATTGCTTCGTATTAATCAATGTTCAGGAGATTGAACAATATTTTTGTCGGTCATATGTATATTTTCAAAGCATTAAAATAACTACAACCCTAGGTTATATTAATCAATTGTTTTGAAATGTGTGTTTTCTAGGTCATGTCATGCAAATGGTAGCATTTATGAAGTTTTGCAAGTAGGAAAGTTGGTGAACATCAGCGAAGTGAGTAACTACAAAACACGATTTAAAATTGAGAAAGATATAAATGCTTTGAAGAACAAAATCAACTTCAGTGGAAGTGTAACCATCTTATCAAGGGAGGCCAGAATTGACTTAATAAGACTTATTACATCCAACATCACACGCATTGACTTCTCTTCATTTACAAAGATAGTAAGTATGTTTTATTAAATTAAAGACTGGTTCACAGTAAACAAGAACGACAAAGTTAAAATGAATGTATTGTAATGTGAGTGTTCACAATTAACGGGAAGCTTTCCCAAGTCCTGCAAACAGGAAAGAAGCCTTGTCAAGTTTTTAACACTCTCATTCTCGGGCACAGCATTTTAGAACCATATTGTGCATTTTAGACTCTTCAGTATAGAAATTATTCAGGGCTGCCATGACATGAAACAGCTGCTAGAGCTCTCTGTAGTTGCAAGCTAGGAAAATGAAACTGGAAGAAATTCTAGCATATGAGATCTGTTCAAAAAATTCCAGAAATTTCGTAATTTCGTGTTGGAGCGAAATGCTAATGGCATCCCTGCACATGTCTGTGTTTAATGTGTAACTGCCGGAAAGTTATGCGGTTGGCATCCCTGCACTTATTCTTACGTTGGCAATGTTTGACTTATTACATTATCGTTGAGAAAGATGTAGATGGTCGTGCAAGCTTTTGTAGGCATAACATAAAATTAACTTATCGTGTGAAATGGAGCAGAATTTCAAACTCTTAAGCTAGACAATAATTTATACCTTGTGTCAAAGGTTATCTGTGCCAAGTTTGGTCAAAATCGGTGTAACAGTAAAAATAATAATTGAGTTTTTATTTATGGACACTCTTTAACTGCTGTGGTTCTTAGTGTTCCATTCTATATCGGGCATGAAAGACTGGTAATTTTGCTCAGAGGCCTCTTTATCAGGCTTGAGATTCTTTTACGTGCCGTAAATCTACGGCTTTACTTCCCTTCCGAAGGAAGCCATGCTAAGGATTTTTACACCCGAAAAAGGTGCAATGGTGTAGAAGTCTATTAGGAAAGCACGCACGCACGCACTCACACACACACACACGCACGCACGTTTATATGTTAAGATTAGCTTGAAATTTTCAGGAGAGCTTCAGGAATTATGGAAATAAAAATTACTGTGCACTAGTTAAAAAATATTAAATATTTTCAGCTGAAATTATTTTCCATAACTCAAATTGAAAAGGTGGAAAAATTCAATAACAGGTGTTTCTCTTAAAGTAATTAATGCATGCATAACACTTTCTTTAGATTTGTATACTGAGTTCAAATTAAAGATTTGGTAGCAATATGATAAACCATAAGGTCCAAAGAACGATTCTGTTACCATATCAAAAAGAGAATAAAAAAGTTAACATCTTAACAATGGTTTGACATAGCTCATTAAAATTTTGTGTGCACTATATGTTTTATGTTCTGTGTATATGGTAAAAAAGCTAGAGCAATTGGAAGTAAAACTGATTTTTTTTTTATTTCCACCGTTGCCACTGGAGGATGCATTAGTTTAATGCATCCCACTATTTTGTCCTTTGGTTTGCCTACTGTTCCAAGGAACTTCTATTCTACTAGCACTGTTTTGCTATAAATACTGACTACCCCCAACACAGCAAGTTGGAGGGAGAAAGGAGGAGGATGACACCCAAGTGTCACAAAATGGCATGACTGTTTTAAATGGTTTATGGTGCAATAAACACAATTTTTTTTTCAGATATTAAGGTATAGAGGTACAGAATGAATATTCTGAAATGGGCAACTTGAATAACAAAATTATAAAAAATGGGCTTGTCTTAAATTCCTAACTTTTTCTTGCTTTGAATAAATTTGTACCTGTTATTGGATGTCTTAATAACAGCTATTTTTAAAAATTTATCTGGTATGCAAGATTTACGGGTTAGTTCTTATCCATACTGTGTATAAAAAAGGAAATGTAATAGCAATTTTTGTTTGGAATTATCTTGGAAACCACACATCAATTTTTAACCATTTCTTGAATGGTGAATAGCTTAAACATTTTTGTGTAATACAGGCAATTGGTTTGTAATGGAAATTTGATACCCAGAATGAACAAAAAACATATTTTCTGAAAATAGCAACTTTTCATTGCAGTTGAACAAATCCATTGTGAGTATAGATCTGATGTCACTGGTGGAAAAATTGAGAACAACAGCAAGCAGAATAGCAAGTGTCACTCCAGATGTAAGTATTATTTTTATTACACATAATGCTAATACTCTTATATACTTTGTCTACCATACTTATTTTGGCTAAACAGGTATAGTATCCCATCCATAAGATCGATATAGAGATTTCACCAGAAATACATGTTTTGAGATTCCAGAATTTAGAAAAGGCGCTTTTAGAAAAAGGTTTCTATGTGTGTCTTTGAACAGCATAACTCAAAAATGAAAATGCTAATAAATACCAAACTTTGTTATATAAGTGCAGTATCTTCCAAAGATACATTAAGATTTACAAGAAAATCCCCCCCCCCCCCACCCCAAACTCCACTTTATACGGACAATTTTTTAATTTCTCAATAATGGTTCTAAGAATTTTGATTAAAATACCGTACTGACATGTGAGAAACTTTTTGTTGCTTCACGTATGGTAAGCCAATTTGAAGTAGGTTGTATTGAAGGAGGAGCTATATTTTGACTGTTGGAGAACCGAACTTGAAGTAGTTGCAACCGCATATGGTACAAAGTTTCCGGTAGTCTCTGCGCAATGTTTACTTTCCGGTGGCCTTTGCCCCAAATTTAAAAATATTAAGTTTGTAATTTGACTGTTTCTTTAAATATTATATATTTATGTTTGCCTCGGCTGTGTCAGTATTATTGTTAGAGACATGAATTTCTTTGCAGGGTGCAGGTAAGAATGTAGACTTACACAGATTATAATTTTTTACTTCACTGCTTTTATTAATCCTTCACACTATTAAATAACACTTCACTGATATAGAGAGCTGTGAGATTATTTATTAATTACTTGCACTTTTTAAGCATGTAAACTATTTTTGTCTCACACTGAATACGTATTAAACTTCTCGAGGACGTGTCTCGCGTCCAGTTAGGAATGTTGTCTACTAGCAACTGGCTTCTGAACTTGTACAATTTGCTCTGTTTCAGTTTCTGATTGGCTAATCCTACTCCAATAGAATACTTTTATTTAACTTAAGCTTTTTTCTGGTTGTTGATTGGCTATTTATAAACTGTTTTAAAAACATTACATTATTGTTTCCAAGAATGACTAGTAGCATTATTAAACTTTCTAATTCATTATTGCCTCAAGGTTACCTCATTGTTATCTCATTGTTAGCAATTTTTGACCTATTATTCTCACAGCTTCTACATTATTAAATTACATAATACATTCACATAACATTATTGAACATGTACATAATAATATAAACATTAATACAATGACTGTTACATGCATTTTATGTTATTTTATACACATATTGCTTTAAGGCGGGCTGTTATTATATTTTATATTATATAATTTGACTGAAATCATTTAAGTGTTAAAAATACTGCCTCACATGGGTGGCCGAGCTTGTTAAACCACGGGCTCGTGAGCAGGAAATCCATTGTTCAAATTGAGCTAGGACCATCCTCCCTGACTGAGTTTTTGTCAGTCATCATAGCTTCTGATGTTACTAGAAGTACACCGGGCCGAACATCCGAGCCCCTCCTGACAGGGAGTTCAGTTTGGGTTGGACTCGGCAGGGCAGTGGTTCCTGATACCCATGGGAGATTGGGTAAACTGGCTGGTTTACCGGCCAGGCTGGGTTGTGAGATGCCCAGATGCTCTCCGTTTCTAAGAAGGCTCACAGTCAAACTAACCACCACAGTGACATGAAATTTTGTACACGTGTCAGGGAGAGTTCTAAGACCAATCCCCCACTCTTCTCTTTGTCATCGACAAAGCCAGAAATGCTCACAACAATCACTCCGGTTTCTTTATTGCCACATCAAATGCAATAGTATTAAGTTTTAGTGTGCGATAAGCTTTAATTATGCTGAATATTTTAGTGGTTAATTCAAGTTGAATAAATTATTTGTTTTTCCATTGTTAGAATAACTGTATCTGTATTTGGGTCATGTTAAGCCAGATTATTATCACACTGCATAAAACAATTAGGGGGACAAAAGTTTGAACTAATGCATTGCTGCAGTAGCTGGGTTTAGAGTGATAAATATTATTATACAAAATGTTTGAACCTTTATTTAATAGCAGTGCACATGTTATTTACGCTGTCTTTACACGCAAGGAAGCTCCAAGCCAAAATTGTAGAGAATGTTGAAAACTGAAGTGGAAGGTCCTTTATTAGTTCATGTTTGCACATAAAGGAACACTTGAGTATCTGGTATAGCCTTCATGTGCATGAATTACTGCCTCACATCTTCGAGGCATGCTCCTGATCAATCTGCACACATCCTCCTGTGGTTTGTTTCCTCATTCTTTGATTAGAACTCTGCAAGCTGCTGAAGAGAGTGGGGGGGGGGGCTCCAGGACTGTCTCAGGCTCGTTTCTACGGCTGATTCCATAGATCAAAATTTGTAGGCTTTCACGACTGGTGTCAATGTTAAGTAAAGTGTTATCAGAGCTTGTGGGCCATGGTCTACTGGGCTCCTTCTTCTTCTTCTTCTTCTTCTTCTTCTTCTTCTTCTTCTTCTTCTTCTTCTTCTTCTTCTTCTTCTTCTTCTTCTTCTTCTTCTTCTTCTTCCTCCTCCTCCTCCTCCTTCCTCCTCCTCCTCCTCCTCCTTCTTCTTCCTCCTCCTCCTCCTCCTCCTTCTTCTTCCTCCTCCTCCTCCTCCTCCTCCTTCTTCTTCCTCTTCCTCCTCCTCCTCCTCCTTCCTCCTCCTCCTCCTCCTTCTTCTTCTTCTTCTTCTTCTTCTTCTTCCTCCTCCTCCTCCTCCTCCTCCTCCTCCTCTTCCTCCCATACATTTCGTCTGCAACTACGGCAGACATCTTCAGTGGAAGTGGCAAGGTCGAAGTGTTCTGGAGAATTTTCGATAGCGACTGTGCATGATGCACTCTGGACTGCCGTATTTATACCAACAGCTGGTGGGGAGGTCGGCGGGGGCCGCTTGGGTAAATGGAGTGCTGCGTTCTGCTGACGTCTGATTGGTTCGGGTGAAATGCTTGACTTTGACTTTTGTTAGTGCTGTTTGCCATATTCTGTTTAGTTTTAGACCTTCCTCCTTACGGTTGATATTGTTTTTATGCTTCTGTATTTCAAAGGCTTCGTGATATAAACTGAATAGTAATGAGAGGTTGATGCCAGGATATCTGTGTTTTTACTGAATGATATGTTCTCCTTCGAACTTAGTTTTTTTTTTATTTATTTATGGACGCTCTTTAACTACTATGGTTCTTAGCATCCCATTCCATATTAGGCGTGAAAGACTGGTAATTTTGCTCAGAGGCCTCTTTATCAGGCTTGATGTTCTTTTACGTGCTGTAAATCTATGACACAGGACCACCGGCTTTACTTCCCTTCCGAAGGAAGCCATGCTAAAGATTTTTACGCCCAAAAAATCCATTGCCCTCTGCTGGGTTTGAACCCACGACCTTGGGAACTAGAGGCTACCACGGTACCACTAGTCCATGGAGTATGGCATGTTCCACAATTGCCGATTTTTCTGTTTGATCCAGACGGCAATATCTTCTGTGTTTGTTAATGCGAGTTTTTATGTTTCGTTGTGTGGTTCCAATATATACTTTACCGCATAATAGGGTATTCTGTATACTCCTGCTGTGTACAAGTGGATCTCTAGAATCTTTGGCTGAATGGAGTGTGTTGCTGATCTGTTTAGTGGGCTTGAAACTAGTGTCAATGTTGTGGCGTCTGAGTAATTTGCCGAAGCGGTCAGTGACTGATTTAATGTACAGAGGAAGAAGGAAAAAAAAAGAAGCAGCAGCCCAGTAGACCATGGCCCACAAGCCCGGATAATACTTTATTTAATATGATCCCATAACTGTTCAATAGGGTTATGGTCAGGACTTCTAGAACAGCAATGTACCTCTCAGCATTCATTTGATTTCTGACCACTACAAGGTCTGTTCGGCCATCAATAGTGATGCCACCCTACACCATGACTAAGCCACCAACAAACTTGTCCCTTTCCTGGATTGCTGTTGCTGCAAAACGTTCACCAAGGTGACGATACTCACGCAGACGTTCATCACACTGTGTTAGATGAAAGCAAGATCGTCTGTAAACAGCATGTTGTGCCAGTGACGAAACTACCAGTTCCTGCGCAAATCTCAATCAGACTCTCTTGTGAGCAGGTATTAATTTAGGGGCTTAATTAGGTCTTTGTGATCTTAAAACTGCTTCTCTAAGTTGGTTTCGTATGGTTTGGTCATTGACATTTACACCAGTTGCTGCCCTCAGATCATTTTTGTGGTGCAGATCTACTTGTCCAGAGCAGTAGCTCTGCGCCACCGAAGAGTACAATTGACAACATATAGTTCTTCTCTGACATGTTTTACATTTTCAACCCTGGCCTGTTCTCCTAGAGTATGCGCCTGTTTCAGTGAAGCGTTTCCATACACTACCAATAACAGATTTAGGCATAATAAGCTCAGCAGCCCGTGCACGAATAGTCCTACCTTCCTGTGGCAATGTGACCGCTCGAACTGTTTCTGCCTCTGCGAGGTGCCTCATGTTGACGGACTAAATGTTCACAAAGAGTACAAATGTGAACCCTTATCCTACAGGCACTAGATGTCAGTTTCAAACAATGCTAGTTGTTGAACATCACTTTAGTTTTCAACATTGTCTAATTTCGGCTTCGAGCTTCCTTGTGTGTAGTGACAGGTAAACAAATGTGCACTGCTGTTAAATAAGGGTACAAGCATTCTGCATAAAAATATCTACCACCCTAAACCCAGCTACTGCAGCAATGCATTAGTTTAAACTTTTGTTCCTCTAATTGTTTTGAACACTGTATACTACATTATCTGTTATCTGGTTTTCACTTGTTTGATAATGGTTATTATCTGCATATATATCTAAAACTATGGCATAAGAGGATTACGCCTGGACCTAATTCATAGTTATCTGGTTGGAAGAAAACAAATTACAGAAATAACATACATAAAAGGAAGATATATACAACAAATCAAATACATTTGGGATCTGTGAAATATGGCGTACCACAAGGCACTGTGTTGGGGCCATTATTATTTATTATCTATATTAATGACATTAAAAATCCACCAAATACTTCAGCGATAACTTATGCAGATGACACTACAGCTGCATGTTGGAATAAAACAGTAGAAGGATTAAATACAACCTTAAACAATGCCACCTCCTGGTTGCTGAATTCAAATCGATGAATCTACACTGCAACATACAAAAAACTAAAATGATGCAATTCAATAAAAATTATGGTAAAATATCACTAAAAGTTGATGATAATAATAATATTCTGGATGTAAAAGCACATAAATGTTTAGGTCTTATTGTTGATAACAAGATAACGTGGGCTGAGGATATTGAACATATAAAATCAGTAAGATAGTGTATCTATTCAGATATTTCAACAATCATAGTGATGGTAACATATTGAAACTAATATACTATGGATGTTTTTATCCACACATACTCTATGGGATTGAAATCTGGGGTGCTGCTGCAAAAATGCATATAGATAAATTACTTATATACCAAAAGAAATGCATCAGAATCATGTTTAACCTAAAACCAAGGGAATCGTATAGGGGAACCTTTATTGACAATAAATTGCTTACTATCTACTCTCGCTATGCATATAGAACAATAATGTATGTAATAGATAAGTACAAACTAAATCCATAAACATAATACAAGAGGTAACTTGGACTACTTTAGACATAGTGTAAAAAAAAACTGTATCCTTTAAAGGATATATATATATTTCTGGAATCAGACTTTTTAATAAATTACCACTGGAAATCAAATCTGTAGCTGTTGTTTCTAAACAGCAATTCAAAAGGAAATTGAGGGTGTATCTAATAAATAATGTCTATATGATTTAAAGGTTTTGTAAAGATGTAATTGTTTTGACATGTCCAAAATCAAATGTATGATAAACTGGATGAAATAAATATTATATTATATTATTATATATATAAAAATGTATATTTTTCTGAAGCCCGTTGTACACAATCAAACTTTTTTTTCAATTCAAGAGTTTACAAGAAAAATTTTGAAATGTTTTTCAATATGTGACAAGTTTGGAAAACACATTGATAATTTATCATGGACAAAGCAATTTAGTATTTGCGTCACAGTATAACAATTCGTAATGAAATATTGTTCTTTACTAATATTATATAGCTCTTTCAAGTATTATATCCAATGAAATCACATTACGAGTGTAGAATACAATGGAAATAACACCAACCGATAGGTTAACCACACTATATAACATTGCGTTAATGTATACTTAGTTCGGAAAACTGCCTCCCAATTATTTCTTCAGAATCGCCTTCATCTGCTCCATCTTGTGGTAATCCATGGAGCTCTTGATGTACAGACATGGCCAGCTTATGTATATAACCTAATCAGTTCGCGTACGACATACCTTGGCCGGCTACTATTTTTGTTTACTTTTCGCTTTCAGCCATGTTGCAGATTCCGTGATGCACTGTGAATACCCACATTTCATTGGCCAAAGCCATCAAATCATTGTGGAATCTTTGACCATTTAGAGCATGTCCTTATTTGCTTTCAAGACTTTCAAAGACAATTGAAGCAATTTGGCAAGAAAAGTGAAGTTGTGACAGCTCTTGGAAAGTCTTGTAAAGTATTGAATTTGACAAAAATTTGATCGTGTACAAGCGGCTTAATATTCAAAGACGCATAAGCAGTTTATAATAAAGTAACAGACATTTATGTAGGGAATACCTTATCTAAGCAGGTAAATTTCTTTTTCAGATTAGAGATTCTCTGGAGAAGCAGGCAAGAGTATTGGAAAGCCTACAGAACAATGAAGTGAGGTATATGGAGCGCATGGTGAAGAACCTGGAGAATAAAACCAAGTCTCTCGAGTTGAATCTAAAATTTAATCACTCTTCACTTAATGAAACAATTATTCTTCTGCTGGATGAAGTTGATACGGCACAAAACTACCTCAATCACAATGCATCAAGGGAGATCAGACATGTAAGTAACATTTTTACTTGATATACCGCATAAGAAATTAAGTTCAGTTTTTATTTATGGACTCTCTTTAACTCACAGGCCTCTTATATGCATGTACCTAGTAATTAGAGGAAGTATTGTATTTCACCCAAAATTTTGTTAAGATTTCATCTGAAATACATGTTTTGAGGCTCCCAATATCAATTAAATAGTGCACGTTTAGAAAAAGGTCTCTATGTGTGTGTCCGAACAGCATAACTCAAAAGTGAAAAGTCGGATAAATAACCAAACTTGATATACGAGTTCAGTATCTTCCAGTAAATTGGAGATTTCCAAGAAAATCCCTATGCCAAGCTAACCTTTACATGGAGCATATTTTTATAAGTTTTATTTTCTTAAAAACAGCTCTAACAATTTTGATTAAAATAACATATATATATATATATATATATATATACACGCACAGAGAGCCAAAAAACTGTGAACCGGCTGCGTGGTGTTTTTCCTGTTCACATCCTCAGCACTCGTTGCTGTCTGCTATCATAGAAAGGCACGGATTATACCATACAACTTTTTAAAACTACTTTTAAAGGCTTTTTTTTTTTTTTTTCGAGTCAATAGTTAACTCCGTGCATACGTGAATACAATTTTGCTCCCTGTTTTTAGAGAATTAACAGACAGGGAGTGTGATTTTGCCCTTTTTTTACAAGACCTGCAACAGCTCATATGACCAATATTTCAATGAGTACAATTGAAAGTGTGTTTGAGGACAGAATTATTAGTAGAGATTTGTGTCCCCCTCGTTCCCCTGACCTAGCTCCCTGCAATTTCTATCTCTGAGGTAACTTAAAACAAAGTGTACAAGACAATCCCACACATCCTGGAAGAATTAAAACAATATATCTGCCAGGAAATTGCCAGCATTTCTCAATGTGAACTACGGCGAGTGATGTATGTATGGACGACGGTGGCCAGTTTCAGCATCTCCTTTCATGAAGTTGATAAGTAAAGCCTTTAAAAGTAGTTTTAAAAATGTTTACGGTTTCATCCGCATCTTTCTATGATAGCGGCAGACGGCAACGAGCGCTGAGGACGCGGGCAGGAAGAATACTGCGCAGCTGGTTCGTAGTTTTTTGGCTCTTCCTGTATTACCATGACAAATAAAATCTATATCTTGAATTTTATGGGAATAATCTATAAAGTCCTCTTCATTGCAAAAGAGTTTTGTAGCATGTTGCATAACAGTTGCATCATAAGAGATGGAGAAAAACTTATTACACAAGAAATGTAGATCTCTTTAGAAACACCATTTATATCAAATAATTTTTCTTGTGGCATCACCCATTTCCATGATATCCATTGTTGTTGGCTTGATTTTGTCAGTTTTTAAAATTCTGTCACTATTCAGTTGTTTCTTGCAACGTGTGGAAAGTGTGGAATTTAAAAGCCAGCATATAGTGATCTGATTTTTAAACATCTCGTCAATTCAGTTTCCTCTATCCCCCTTCTCCTAACGAAATGTGTAATGAAACTATTTCTGCAAAGGGTTATCTCGATTAACATGAAGCAGATAGAAAACTAAGCTTTTGTAATACTAGTTTGTAAGCTATATAAAAATAAACGATAGTAGTTAAAGAAAGTCATGTGAATGTAACACAACAGAAATTTTTTTTTATCAAATAATTGAATAATTGTTGGATTGGAAGGGGAAATATATATATATATATATATATTAGCCAGAATAAAATGCTCAACAATACATAACTGTTTACACCTGGAACTAGCATATTATAAGTGTTTAAAAGAATAAAAGTATTAATATCTAAAAGTGAGTGGGTGTGACTAATTGATTTTTTTACTTTCTCTACCACATAAGTTGTCCTCCAAGGTGTAGAGATTACCATGCTTACCTCTACTGTCCATTCCAAACCAGAGTGCCTTTCGCTGAAAAC
Source organism: Deroplatys truncata (assembly GCA_030765065.1). NCBI lineage: Eukaryota > Metazoa > Arthropoda > Insecta > Mantodea > Mantidae > Deroplatys > Deroplatys truncata. Next base: position 236,208,025 of record CM060984.1, on the reverse strand, counting down.
AAACTCTTTGTATTATCCGCGCGAAAGTAGTTTGCAATTCCCGCCCATAATGGCTGCTTGTTCCCCTCCCACGTGCTTGTTGAACACTATTTAATCTATAAAAAGGTGCCCTGCGTGAGAATCATAGTTCAAAATGCAACTGAGGTAACAATCGATTTTATAAGTATGCGGCAATGAACATTTTACTTACATTGATCACAATCCTCGGTCAAAAGTGCAACACCCAAATCCGAATCCTCTGAAGATGACTCAGCTGCCATATCAGAATCAGAACTACTCTCCAAAATAATGACAAGCTTATCCACAATTCCACAGCAGTGTCGCACTTAAAACAAGTTCCCACATTTTATCCTCTTCTATATTGTATTATGTCTGTTTATATTGCCTGCTCGCTTTGGTTACACTTCTCACTGAAACGCCTGTAAAATCCTATATTAGTTTCGTAATATGCAATAATGCAAGTGTCGGGTATTTTTGCAATAGTGAGTTGAATATATGAAGTATTGTTTGTTTTTAGCCACTTTTTAACTGTTCCCCGCTTCTGTGTTTGAATAGTTTATTCACACTACACGCACCTTCCTCTGCAATGTGAGCTGAAATACCAACTGACTAAATCACAAGATTTGACCTGAGCTGAGCATATGTGTGTTAGTGTATTATGAATGCCTGTTCGCTTATCATATTTCATGTGTTACGCAAAGTGTTAAATTTGGTACTCATATAGCACCTCTGGGAATTCATTGCTGCATTTCTTGTATATGTAAGAGAGTGGCAGTCATGCATTACAGTTGGTATTAACAAGCAAGATTTTCTCGGCGTTAGCGCAAAAGCAGACGAAAATAATATTTTGTAATCTCTTAACAGCTAGTATATATCCATTACCTTTAACGATGAGTTCTTATGATAACCGCAATAAAATGTGCAGTTCTATACCTTTCCTGCTCTAATATTTCATAATACAATACATGTATTAAGGAACTATTTACGTTGGCATAAGAGTATATTCTTGGGTTCGTGACAAGCCGAAGCACGTGCTTCTGTTTACATCAGAGGGAACTCTGGTTTGGAATGGACAGTAGTTCCCGAGGCTGCAGGTTCAAACCTGCCGATGGATTTTTTTTGGGCGTAAAAATCGCATTGCTTCCTTTGGAAGGGAAGTAAAGCTGGTGGCCCCATGTCGTAAATATATGGCGTATAAAAGAACCTCAAGCCTGATACAGAGGCCTCTGAGCAAAATTTCCAGTCTTTCATGACCAATATAGAATAGGACACCAAGGACTACAGCACTTAAAGAACGTCCATAAATAAATAACAAACAACCTCAATGTACCACATTAATAGTAGGTAGGAAAGGTATTGTATTCCGCCCAAAAATACTACACCGAGATTTCACCGGATATCCTGTTTTAAGACTCCCTGAATCCAAAAAAAGCATATTTAGAAAACAGGTGTGTGTGTGTGCGTGCGTGTGTGACACACACTCAAAAAAGAAAGTACCAAACTTGGTATTTAAATTCAGTATCTTCCAAGGATGTGACACGAAGATTTTCAAGGAAATCTCCCCACCCGTGACTACCCTTTTACATGGAAGCTTTTTTATAAATATTTATTTTCTAAAAAATGTTGACAATTTTGATTAAAATACCATATATTAAAACTATTTACATGACAAATAAAATGCATATCTTGAGTTTTCTGGGAATAGCCTGTGAAGTCTTCTTCATTCGGAAGGAATTTTGTATAATGTATAAGTGGTAAACATTAAGCAATAGACGAAAACATATTACACCACAAATGTAGAACTCTTTAAAACACACAATTTATTACAAATAAGTTTTTTTGTAGCATAAGTCATTTCCAAGATATCCGTTATTAGTGGTTCGAATTGTTCATTACTTGATCATTGTCCTAAAGTCCTTTCAACATTCAGTTGTTTCTCACGACTGCATGGAAACAGTATGGATGGCTATCACATAGCGTCCAGTTCTTAAACATTTGACTATTGCTGTTCCATTTGTATCTATAACAAAATGTGTAATGTAGGTATTTCTACAAAGGTTTATTTGGATTAAAATGTAGTGGATATAAAAATAAGCTTTAATAAGAATAGTTTGTATATCCTTAATAAAGATAGAGGGTAGAGAAAGTCATGTGAATGTATTACGTCATTTTGTTTTTTTCATTTGTATAGCTCCTATAATTTCTATGGTTGTATCAGGAGCTTTGACTTAGAAACTGCTGATGATGTTATTGCTCGCTGAACTGTACAGTTTTTACTTTCTCTACTACGTATAGTAAGTAGGGTAAGGTATTGTATTCCAAAAATTCGATACCGAGATTTCACCGGAAATACATGTTTTCAGACCCCCTGAATCCAAAAAAAGCATTTTTGGAAACATGTCTGTGTGTGTGTGTGTGTGTGTCTGTCTGTCTGTCTGTGAACAGCATAACTCAGAAACGAACAATCGAATAAACACCAAACTTGGTATTTAGGTTCAGTATCTTCCAGAGATGCAACACGAAGGTTTTCAAGAAAATCCCCCCACCCCAGATTACCCTTTACATGGAACATTTTTCGAAAATTTTAATTTTCTCGAAAATGGCTCTAACGATTTTGATTAAAATATCATATGTTTAAGATATTTTTATGACAAATGAAATTTATATCTCGAATTTTCTGGGAATATCTCCAAAAGTATTCTTCATTGTGAACGACTTTTGCATAACTGGTAAACCATAAGAGAGAGACAAAATTTTACTACACAAAAAATGTAGATCGCATTAAAATACACAATCTATGTCGTATACATTTTTGTTGTTGAGTGAACCATTTTTGAGATATTGCTTGTTATTCCCTTAAATTTTCCAATACTTACACTTTTTTCTGAAATTCGTTTTTCATTTTTTTTTTTTTTTTTTTTTTGTCCTGGTAATGCAAAGAGAATGGAATACTCCACATAGCAACCAGCTCTTAAAATATTTGACTATCGCTTAAAGCCTACCAATTCCCCTTGCATCTACAAGAAAATTAGCAATAAGATTAACATCTCGATTAACATGAAACATATGGAGAATAAGCGATTGTAAAAATAGTTTTACAGTAGTAGAGAAAATCATGTGAGTGTAACACATCAGATTTTTACTTTCTCTACTACGTATAGTAAGTAGGGGAAGTATTGCATTCCACCCAAAAATTCGATACCGAGATTTCACCGGAAATACATGTTTTGAGAATCACTGAATCCAAAAAAAGCATTTTTGGAAGCATGTCCGTGTGTGTGTCTGTCTGTGTGTCTGTGTGTCTGTCTGTGTGTCTGTGTGTCTGTGAACAGCATAACTCAAAAACGAACAGTCGGATAAACACCAAACTTGGTATTTAGGTTCAGTATCTTCCAGAGATGCGACACGAAGGTTTTCAAGAAAATCCCCCCACCCCAGACTACCCTTTACATGGAACATTTTTCGAAAATTTTAATTTTCTCAAAAACGGCTCTAACGATTTTGATTAAAATATCATATGTTTAAGATATTGTCATGACAAATAAAATGTATATCTCGAATTTTCTGGGAATGTCTCCAAAAATATTCTTCATTGTGAACGACTTTTGCATAACTGGTAAACCATAAGAGATAGACAAAATTTTACTACACAAAAAATGTAGATTGCGTTAAAATACACAACTTATGTCATATACGTTTCTTTTGTTGAGTGAACCGTTTTCGAGATATTGCTTGTTATTTCCTTAAATTTTCCAATACTTATACTTTTTCTCAAATTCGTTATTCATTTTTTTATGTCCTGGACATGCAAAGAGAATGGAATGCGCCACATAGCAACCAGCGTTAAAATATTTGACTATCGCTTAAAAGCTACCATATTCCCCTTGCATCTACAAGAAAATTACCAATAAGATTGACATCTTGATATCTCGATTAACATGAAGCATATGGAGAATAGGCGTTTGTAAAATTAGATTGTACAAGAGTAGAGAAAGTTATGTGAGTGTAACACATCAGATTTTTTAATGTTGGTTTTATCGGTTTTTTACTGTTAAGCATACTCACATTCACTCCCACATTAAAAATTCTAGACTTTGTGGGGTAAGGATGATGATTCTGGTTAAAGAAAAATTCCCCACTCCAGCGAGGAATCAAATCCAGGACCTCTGGTTTGAGAAGCCAGAACACTAACTACTTGATCAAAGAGGCAATTATTGAAATTTTGTGTATTGCCTTAATATCACATGTTACTTGAGTCAAAATTTCAAGTTGATGAAATGAAAACCGTAGGTTTTTTTGTTTTTTTTCAGATGGATTATCTTTTTAGATCAAAACAAACTTAAGTTATTATAAATGATTATAAACTGTGTGACATAATTGAAATTGTAAGTGGATTGGTTACACTTAAGTTTCACCCTAGGACCTCCTCCTTATACACCCGTGGACCTACAGCTAATGATAGAGATGAAGTCCTTGAAGCATATTCAAGCAACTTAATAAATGAAACTAAAGTATCACCAATCCCAGCTCATTTTCAATGCTACATTTTTTCTGCAGCTTTTCTGTGATAGTATATAAATGCTTGTAATTAATTTAAACTTTTACAGTTGGCAGACGAGTTTGCAGATGCAATTTTGCAACATGTAGACCAGTACCTGAATAGGGTTGTGTCGGAGACCAGAACCAGGGTGGGTCAATGTCATCCATTGAGTCAAGTGTACAATGCAACCATTATAGCGACCTGCAACGAAATTCTTGATCCCTTTGTAAGTAAATAATATTACTTTCCGTTTTAAATTTCTTTTATTTTTAAGAATGTTAATAATGCTTCTGCTGTTACTCATGTAATAATAACAGGCCATCAGCGCTGGTGATCATAGGTGCTTTGATGCTTTAAAGTTTATGCTGAACTTCGTTTAATCATACATGTACCTATATATAATAATAAATTTATTTCTGATCAATACAAGTTGTATGGAGTGTGGCAATAAAGAAGTCAAACCTAATTTTTTTTTTTTTTTTTACTCATTTTCTTCCACTCTGAGGACAAAGATTGGCATAGGGCATTTACCTGTGGACTCCCCTCTACTGTCACATGAAGTTTCACTTATGCACAGTGGTTAGTCTAGCCATGACCAGTGTTAGAAGCATCTCTGAGCTCCATCAAATTAGGTAGAGTAGTAAAATAAAACATTGTTAACATCAAATTCCTCACAAAACTCGGATAATGCCACAGAAACTTACAAATTGTTAATAGAAGTTTAGGATGATCAATGTCTATTGTTATATACCAGGGTGAGCCCAAAAGATTTGCAGCTAGATATTAAATTTTAGTTACCCCAGCATAAACATTGGGAGACATAGCTACAGAGGCAACGAGAGGACCAGTATCTTAACTACCATTTCAGAGCAGGTGTGGGATAGTTATCACAAAAATACACCGAATTTCACATTAATCACATTACCTATGGTTTATTGAGTATTAAACACGATGTCCCTACATCATTCACCAAAGATTAAAAGGAAGAAGACATTGGAGGGAGATGTTACACACACTAGGTCACATTCACACACAACCTTCCATGTCAGACACTCGACTTGAAGTCAGTGATGCCATGCTCCACACACCACACAAAGAATCACCCCCCTCTCTCCACCTCTGGCCAGGAGATGCAGAGAGATGCCATGCCAGAATAAAATTCAAAACCCAAGCCGAAAGAATTACACCAACAATACTGCCGCTAACAAAGCAATAATGTGTCCAGCATGACAATACACACACATACACGCCACACTATCTCGTAAGTTGCTGAATTTACCAACACCTGCAGGGAAAGTGTTAGATTTTGCACAACAATCTGGGTGTGTAAAAGGTGTTTGCTAAAATGGTGCCAAAAATCCTTTCACTTGTGCAAGAGGAATATCAAGTGAATTGTTGTGTTGACGTTCTTGAAACCAGTGAAAATAATGCTGATTTCTTCAAAAACATAGTTATGTGTGGATTTCCCAATGTGATTCAGAGACAAAGCAACATTTCATTCATTGGAAGAGCTCCCAATCTCCAGGAAGAAGAAAGTGCATATGAGCAAATTAACATTCAAAGCCATGATGATTGTTGTTTTTTGATATCTGGGGGTATCTATACTGATTGGGTGCCTGCAGGTCAGACTGTCAGCCAGGCTTCTTATAAAAAATATTTTGTGACCCTGAATGAACATGTGCAACGAAGGCCAGACTTGTGGAAGAATGCCTCTTGAACAGAGGTTTACTGATTTTGTGTGTAAAACTGCTGTTAAAGCCAAAAATTGTAAGTTATGGGGTACTTTTGCTTTTCTGATTACTGCTAGATGGTTTAGTAACTGCATTTGTGATTTGTTTCCAAGCATACATATATACAGTTCGCATATTGTAAATACTTCTAGCTACTAACACCTTATGCTAGAAAGTCAGGTTTTCAGTTTTAAAACAATCCACGAGTAAATACCACTTAAGGCCAGTGCATCACACAGTGTCCAATTGCTTGCATTGCACAATATCTTTGTATCTTAACACCAACTCTTTTAGTTGGTTTCTTTCCTGCTCGCTGAAATGTTTTCCTTTTGGCATGTTTTTGACCTAACTAATGTAACTGTATAACTATTACTACAAACCCTTAAATTTATACTCTACTTGATTTAAAACGAAAGTTAACTAATTTATAAATGTATCATTTAAAACTTGCAAAATTCTACCACGTGCTCATCAGCTGTTGTGAACAAAACAACAGCGAAAATAAAATGGTCGCTGTCTATGTGGTAAACTGCACGTTCATTTACACATTCCTTCGTGCATCCGAGTGGGTGTGAAACAGCTGAACCATGTTGTCACATGTGCTTTGGAAATAAGTAAGCATTTAGCTGCTGAGCATATGCATACCATCTATAGATACCAAATGGTAATAAGAGCTTCGTTATTAGAAGGAAATACTTATTGCTTAAGCATCTCCTTTTCACATAAGTGACGACTATGAATTTGACCCTAAGATTCATAAAGTCTCAGAACTTTACCAAGCAGCATTTTTAGTTGGCCTTGTATGCTGTGTTGCATTGATTCTGTATAATGCTACAAATGATATGAATTTACAAGTCTCATGTAATCGTTTGTATTTTTGTTTTTTCAGAATGGATTTTGGGCAAGCATTGGCTGGTGTCTGGTGCTCTTCATACCTGTTATTATACTTTCCGTCAAATTGGCAGCTCTGTACGAAAAATCAGATCCTTACCCAGGACCATTAGTAGAATCGTGAGTGTTGTTTTAATTCTCTTTCCTGCAGTAGTTAACTATTTTGCTAATCAAAATAAAAATTCCTATAATTATAGTGGAATTAGTGTACAGCTTCAGACATTCTGTAAAATTAGACATTTTTGAGCATGGCAAGTGTTTCAGTGTCTTCAGTGCTCATACAAAACCAAAGTAGAAACAAGCATTACAAAGAATTATTGGCATTTATAGTATGTTATCAATGTTAGTGGATATGCTGATTTGGCCTGCATTGGTAGTGAACTGTGAAGCAGATCTTTATTTTTAATTTTAGATTTTGTATTTTGTTTTATCACAGTATATAAATGCACAGAATTACACTCCACATTGTGATTTCTATGTGATCATCCCTCTGGTAGAAATGTTGTGATTCTATTGAACTGATACTGATGCAAAAAAGATAGCGTTCTTAGTATTATAATTCCCAAAAATTCTTAACTTTTGTTGCTTTAATTAAGATTTGGTATTCTTAGTAAAATATGCTTTATGCGGCTTGGTGCGTGTTTAATATATCACATCCAACAACACCGATCCTGGTAGCCGAAGGTCATTAAGGGAGGTGATGACTCAAATTTCTATTTTGCACAATTTTAAAGCTACGTATTTAATTTTTGTACAAATATTTGGGGTGTTATGTGGAACTATTTGGCAGAGTTTAATTTTTGTATGTCAATTAGTTTTTTAATTATTGAAAATTTTCTTTCAAAATATTTGCAAATTTCAAAATAAAATACACTTTATACTGTTTTGAAAAAAAGTTTGAAATCTTTTTTACAAAACCAGAAACTTATTTAGAAAAACTTGACATATGGGTTTTGTAATATCTTAACTGTAAGGGAAATTAAAAAAAAATATGACCTGCATAGCAAAAAATTCAAAATTTTCGCAATTACTACACACATTTTATTTTTTATCTCAAAAAGCAATAAGTTAATCCTGAATTCCATGTGTCGGTATTTTTTTTATGCTTTATAGAATGTACAGTAAAAGTTTCAGCTCTCTAACATGTAATTTGTGGATTTTATTTTGTTTTGAGTGAGTAAAAGCGTAGCAAAAATTAAACTGAGGAAAAATGAGTTTAAAAGCTTGTGTGCAGTTAACCAGAAATAGTGACTTGCAGACCTTCCTAGAAATGTCCGGCTTAGATGTGTAATTTTTACTCTTCTTTTTTCATTACAAGCACTGCAAATCAGTTCTAATTTCTGGCATAAGCTAAGACTTTCAGTGCCAAGTCCTATATATAAACGCTTTTGATTGTGGTCATTACACTTCAGGTCCTTCACCAATGACAGTAAAACTGGTCTCCACCAATATATATTTACACTCTTCATTATTTACAGCAGATACATGTTCACATTTATCCTCCTGCTGTTTCTGTCTTAAATTTTTCTTTTGTACACCATATTCTTGTTCATCTAACCTTTCATCACTGGTATTATTTGCATTATTTACACTTGTTTCTGGCTCGTATATATGGAACAACATATGTTTTGATGTTATATGACATCTACTGGCAGAGCTGCTGTTGCTACGTTATACCAATCACGGTGGCTCAGTGGCAGATCAGAAATTAACTTTCAGAGAAGAAATCCCACAAAAATTGGTAAAGTGGAGTTTTTGCTTTATGCAGCAATTCCTTCACCTGCCACGCCTTCCCAGGGAGATTTAAGGAGCGCAGACCTTTAAATATGATGTAATTAGAACAACTTCTAGGCACTGTAGTGCTTTAAAATTTTGCATATATGCACTTCAAACCACCTAGTATTTTTTGGTACAAAAAAAGCAAAATGTGAAGTTTTGTCATTTTTGGTCACAATTTCACCTGTTTACCTGCTCAAGGCACAAAATTGTGTGGTTCAAATGCCACCAGGATCATCCTCCATGACTAAGATTTTTTTTTTCCCAGGTTTTCCTCAGTCCTCATAACAGACAAATGTCGGGGAGGTACCCTAAAACTTATGCCCGGAATGTTTCCTTTCCAAATTTCCTTTTCCAATTATTTAATTTCATGTACAACCAGTGTCACTGCCTGTGATGCCATGTGTAGTAAGAGTGGCCGTTAAACACTATAGCTGCACCTAATTGGAGAACACTCGAGCCAATATGATCTGACTGTGCAACCATCACATCTATTCTATAACATCTGGTTAAAGTTTAACAACTTGTTAAAGCCGCTAACCTGTAGCTACATACTGTTTTCTATTGTGTAACATCATAGCATCTTGTTGAGAGGAAGAAAATTATGGTTAATGATACCAAGAGCCGAGACCATGTTGTTAGAGTTAGCAATACTACTACTACTGGCTCAAAATGGATATGCTTTCAGTGCTTCTTGATCTTAAAAAGATAACGGTAACAATTTTCTTAACCAGAAAGTTACAGAATAGCCCTATACCAGGTGTTAAAAAACAATATTCCACATTTTGATAGGTGGTAGCATGGACCAAAACAAGAAAAAAATATTCAGTAAACAAATGAGGACACATTACTCTGTTATTGTTCATGGATACCTCAGGCAGTAAGCTTGTTACTGTAATCCATATTCACAGTTCTGGGCAAGTGCAACACATATTCTTATTAGTTTTAATAGAATCAGTTTTTGTGTTTTGATAAGTTTGTGAAATGCTTTTACATTGAGGTTTCATCTTTAAATCTTTGGTGTATGCAACTCACATTAATGATGTACAAACACAACAGGAAGGCATCATCAATGCCTGCCAGAGCATCCATGACCAACCTAGAGTCTTTCAGACTGTGCATGATTTTCTAGGATGTCAGACAGAAGCATGCCTTACTATGAATGGTCACCATGTTGAGCACCTCCTTTAGTGATGGTACACAAGTGCAGGTCGTATGTAATCTCAAGCAGATTACATTAGAAGCTATGGTGTTTCACAGCAAGAGTAATGTGTCCTCATTTGTTTACTGCCTGCTGTAGGTCATACATAATAACAAACAGCTTGCAGTAGAAGAGATGCTATTTCAGAGTAGCGAAGATGAACAAGTACTCATAGCTCTTGTGGTCTAGGGGTATCATGCTAGCCTCTAGTTCCCGAGGTTGCTGGCAGAGGGCGATGGATTTTTTCGGGTGTAAAAATTCTTAGCATGGCTTCCTTCAGAAAGGAAGTAAAGCCGGTGGCCCCATGTCGCAGATTGACGACACATAAAAGAACCTCAGCCTGATAAAGAGGCCTCTAAGCAAAATTTCTGGTCTTTCATGCCCAATATAGACTGGGACGCTAAAAACCATAGCATCTATAAATAAAACTCAATTTCGTACCTCTTAAGGTATGCATTTATGTATGCATTTTAAAGCCAATGTGTATATACCCCCGCTGCTGTATCTTTGCACTTGACAGTTCGTGTGGCTTCGCATAAGGTTGGCTACATTGTGGTTGTGACGTTGCCAGAGTGGCCAGTAAACAACAGCTGATTGTTCTCCTTTCTATCGTGTCTAAGCCGCATACAAAAAGTGTATGTAAGTAGCGAACGTCAATGAATAATAACTATTTCGTATTATTATTGTTAATTGAAAATAAGCGATATAAGCAGCTTTGGTATGGTCGGATACTCCTTTCTATGATAATAGGCATAAATGTGTCTACGTATGGGTCTAATTGGAAAGCATCAAGATTTGTGACTGGACGAGGCTGCTTTCTTTTCTTCCCTGGAGTTGATAGAAATACCTGTTGCGTTCCAGATTGTTCAGGAATTTTGTCCTCTTTCTCTTGGAGTTTCACTCCCTTTTAAATAAAATTTCTTGTGCTTAGTCCAAGAGCTGCTGCATTTCGTGGTATGGCTTTATCAGCAGGAATAGAGGCATTGCCATGAAGCTTCACTTACTCCTTTTCCTGTTCAAAGAATTCCCGGGTTCTCCTTAATAGTTCCAATGCCTGACTATTAAATGGCACACCTCGGTGCAAAGGATTTTCACTTCGTGAAGCATCACTCGGAATTGGCGTCGTTTTTTAGACATTGTAGCACTTCAGTTTTGTTTAAATAAACAATATGAATGAAATATATATCTGTGTGTGTGTGTGTGCGTGCGCGCGCGCGTGGCTGGGTGTGTGCGTGTGTGAGAGAACGAACAATAACGAAACTATCAAACAATAATCACAAATACAAATAACAATGAACAATATGTAGCTTGCAAAGAACAACTCGACGCTCGTGCTAGAGATTCACAAACTGAAGCACGTGGTTGGGAATAGTTACATCTGGCAACAGAGCCGATTCTAGTTCCGGTTCCGCTTTGTCATCGACCATCCGGAATGCTGCCTTGTGATTGGCTTAAGAAGTCAAACGGTTGAAGCTTTTCATCTGTTTTTTTGCGAGTGTACCAACTTAAACGCTAGCTGTCAAGTGCAACGTTACAGTGGCGGGGGTATAGACATCGATGGAATCTGTTGAGAAATAAATAGAGTGTGTGACGAAAAAATACTTTTTACTTATATTGTTGCCTAACTTTACAAACGACTGTCATAAATTGGCAGTCAGAATGCACCGAATCATGATCTCTGGCAATGTGGAAATTTTTTTAAGCAGGTAGTTGACCAGACTGAAATCTCAGCTATTTTTAAAGGCCACTTCACAACAACCAAGAACAGTAACCAGAATGAGAATGACTAAATTGAAATACAATATTTTAATGGGAGTGTTCACAATTGATGGGAAGCTTTTCTGGGCCCTGGGAACGGGAAAGAAGACTTGGCCAAAAAAAGCTTTCGTGTTCTCGTTTATGGGCATGGCATATTAGATCCATATTGTGCATATTAGACTCTTCACTGTAGAGATTATTCTAGACAATTATTCTAGACAGCCGTGATATGAAACATTACTAAAGTTCTCTCTAGTCTCAAGCTGGAAACATGAAACTGGAAGAAATTCTAGCATATGTGCATCCTAACCTCAGATCCCACACCTGCAGATTCATTGAGCGTTGGTTCTTTTAGTGAAAGGGTCATCTGTAGTTTGTTTATATGCAACTCAGAACTTGCTATTGCTCAGAAACAATAGCAAAATGATAGCAGTGCTCAATTTCAAATAGTATCGAAATACTTAACAGTGTAACTTCATGTAAAAATTGTATCACTTTTGTAAAATCTTATCATCATGTACAAATCTAGAAACTTAATGTATGAACTCACAAAAATATGACTGTAAAGTTCAAGAGACTTAAATAAAACAATGAAAAAAATAGCAAAACTACAAAGAATAGCAAAAACTGGTAAAAATTAATAAAGAGCTACAAACAACTTTAATGTAAGCTATTAAAAAAGGAACAAAACCTTGGTACGACTGGAGGAATCACAGATAGTAATGGATTTGCATTCAAATAATGTTTACTCTATCAGATTTTGACGTTGACTAACCCACATTATGTTGACTGAATTGGAAGCAGGTGAAACAATATCGGTGGTCAGTTGAAAACAAATGAAATCCCAATGCGCAAAATCAACTTTTCACTTTGTGATTGATACGATCATTGATAAGCATTCTCGTTCTCATTACCAGGCTGTTGTGAACCAAAATGTTGTACGCTTTATTGCTTCCCAGCCTCATTTCTGTTTTGGTTACCATTCTTGCGCTGTTGTACCAAAGAAAACTTTGGATTTGCAAAGCCAACTTTTAGGAGTTCATGAGTTATTGAAGCTGATTTCTGTGTTTTATACCAAAATTTTATTGCAAATGTTTTGTTCAATTTTCCATCCATTTTTATGTACAACAAAATCCACTAACAGCCCCTAAAACGTGTTCACTCTTCAGATGTAACCCCTTCTTAAACAAAACCTGAGCAGAGAAGTGTTAGGATGTTTTCAAGGACGTATCAACTTACCTCTTCATTAATAGACAAAATTAAGCTAGAAACAATGATAGATTAAACATTACAAAAAACTACAAACAACAATGGAGAATACAATCATAACCCTAGAACAGTGGACTAATAATAACAATATGGAAACAAATACAGGAAAAACTCAATATCAACTATTCCCAATGCAGCATAAAACAGAAAATATATGCCTGCAAATCAACAACAAAAAAACTACAAGAAGCAACTACAACAAAGTATTTAGGGATAGAATTAGATCAAAAACTATCAATGAAAGAACATGTAAACAATGTAACGAATAAAATCAACAAAAAGAACAAGATTTTAAAACCTTTAGCAGGAATAACATGGTGTGGAAACATGGACCTCCTTAATAATACATATAAAACATACATAAAACCTAACCTATTGTATGGAGGAGAACTACTAGCAACAGTAAACAAGAGACTTAAAAGTAAACTAGAAGCTTCACAAAATAATTCACTAAGAATAATAACAGGAGCTGTAAAAACAACACCAATTACAGTACTACAAAGCTTCACGAAAAACATGGCTATAGAATTGGAACATGACTTGAAAGCAATTACTCTAGCACAAAAACTGCAAGTCAATGGAAACAGATACAAATGATACCACACAGCAGATACTATAAATAATTTAAAAGCTCAAATAAGCTAACTTAAAATACAAGAATATAATTACAACAAATATAATTGCAACAGAGGTAATGAGTCCAATAGAATATATTGATATACAATATCAGAATGACCTGATATATACAATGCACAAACAAAACAATATACCAGATGAAATGAGAGCCATAGCAATAGCTACAGAAAATGAAAGATACCCAGAAAAAGAATGGCTCCGAATATATACAGATGGATCCCTCAGCAATAAAAAAAATGCCGGTGCAGGAGTATACTGTAAACATTTTGCACAGTATCTAACATTAGATGAAACATCAAACCACTATGATGGAGAATTAACAGCTATAAAAGCAGCATTGCAGAACATTCTATGTAGACCATATATAAAACAAAAAATAGTCATCTTATCAGACTCAAAATCAGCCATAAATGGAATAGTAAATTACAATAATAAAACAGCAAGAAATATTAAAGAAATAAGAAGCCTAATTAAAGCAGTTGAAACTAGAAATCATGTCACTCTACAATGGATCCCAGCTCATGTTGGACTTTTGGCAATGAACATGCAGATCAATTAGCAAAGAAAGGTGCAATACAACAAATAAAACTTGTAGGACAAATGGAAATAAATAAACAATTAAATAACATTAAACAACATTTCAAAAGACAGCAGAGACTTGATGAAAAAGATAAATTAAAGGATAAAGATTATAAGAATATTAAAGATAGAGTTGATATACAAAAAATGCCAAGGAAGACTGCAGTGGCCTTATTTAGGATGGCAACTGGCCACGATTGCCTCGCAGAACACCTCTACAAGATAGGATGCCTACCTACACCCAAGTGCACTCTCTGTGAAGAAGATGTCATCCTGAACAAACAACATCTCGCCAAATGTAAAGGCCTTAAAAGTGATAACTTACAGACTTTATATTGGGAAGCCAGAGGAAATATGACGCAGATCAATTAATCCTCAGTGCCATTGGTGAACAACAACAATGATAGAATTTTTTTTTTTTTAATTTACTTAAGGTTAGTTGGAACTAGTAACACTGACATCACTTATTTTGACTCATTTTGACATGTTTCGGTAAACAGCTGTTCCCATTACAGAAGGTCTTCGACTAGCCTGTGTTATTGGTGTTTATATTGTGGTGGTATCTTGTGAAGCAAAGTGTACTTCCAAAGTGAACTTGGTGGCAACAAATCAAAATTCATTATCTGTTTTTCCAAATGAAGATCTCCCATATGTCTAATTGTGCTGTAGATTAGGTTGGTTTAATTAGTGTGATTTTCGGTTTGATGTTGTGGGTTGGTATTCCAGAAATGGTGTGAAACTGCTTTTATTCACTCTTTTAACCTAGTTTCCAAATATCTTTTTGTCTTGCCTATTTGTAATGTGCTCTTGGATGACAAGTGAACTTCAACTGTTTTTTTGCTGGATGAGTTTTGTGGTGTTTTTTTTTATGTTTCTGCCATTTGAATTTTGCAATTTTCTTGTTGAATATTATTTTGTTGAACCCATTGTTTCCAGTTGTGTTTACTGTGTGTTTATATTCCAGTTGATACGATGGGCACTATTTATATTTTGAGCCTTGGCAACCCTGAATGTTGTAGGTGGCATCTAACGTTTCCAATGGAAAGTTTGACATTTTTGACCATAGTCTACTTCAAACATTTTGTCAATAGAGCGTTATTTGTTTTGTTTACACTAACTTGAAAATTGTGTGTTAACAAGTACATGGAATTAACTCGTGAAAATGTTCATGCAATGATTTATTACGACTTTCGACGTGGATTATCAAGACAAGAGTGCATCGATCAACTAACTTCCACATTTGGCGACGAAGCTCCATCCTTTGCCACTGTGAAACGTGGTATAACGAATTTAATCATGGCCACTGTTCACCCAATGATGAAGTTTCGTGAAGGCCGTCCAAAATCAATTGTTGTGCCAGAAAATATTGATGCTGTGCAAAAACTAATAATGAAAGATCGTTATGCAACATATTGTGAGATTGAAGCAACCCTAGGCATTCCACCAGCATATATAAAATATTGCATGATTATTTAGACGTGAAAAAGGTTTGCTCTTGTTAGATCCCACATAATTTGAAGCAATCTCAAAAAGATGTTCATGTCGATTGGTGTACAACAATGGTCAATAAATACAATGGCGGTGCCTCAAAAGACGTATATAAGATTGTAGCAGGTGACGAATCATGGATCTATGTGTATGAGCCGGAACGTAAACAGCAGTCGACTGTTTGGGTGTTTCAAGATGAAGCAAATCCAACAAAAGTTGTTCGCACTCAAAGCACTTCGAAGCAAATGGTCTCCTGCTTTTTCAGCAAAACTGGCCATCTGGTAACACTGCCTTTAGAGGAACATAAAATGGTCAATGCTGAATGGTATACAACCATTTGTTTGCCGGAAGTCTTTGGTGAAGTAAGGAAAACCAACAAGAACCGTAGGATCGTTCTTCATCAAGACAATGCGAGCGCACATACATCTCGTCTAATAACAAGGCTCCAAAAATCGAATTGATGGGTCATCCACCATACAGTCCTGATTTGGCACCCAATGACTTCTTTCTGTTCCCGAACATCAACAATAAATTGCATGAACGATTTTCGTTGGCACAAGAAGCCGTTGATGCCTTCAAAAACCATATTTTGGAGGTGTCTCGAGAAGACTGGAATAAATGCTTTGACAAATGGCTCAAACGGATGCAAAAGTATATTGATTATAAAGGACAATATTTTAAAAAGCAATAAAGCAGTTTTCAATCAGAAATTACTTTGTTTTAATTATTAGGCTCAAAATATAAATAGTGCCCCTTGTATTCTTGTTTTTTTTTTTTCAGGGGAGTGTATACTATTGTATGTGTTAAGCTGTTTAGTTCTGTTTGTTTATGTGTGATGGGATTGAAACTATTGCTCTTTATGTAATTGTCTGAATGTGAAGGTTTCCTGTATATACCATATTATTAGGTCCAAGAAAGGTAATGTGCCTTCTTTACCTTTTCATCACTCTTATACACTGCCATCTCCAACACTTGAGTCACTCCAGTCTTAAAATTGTATATTTATTGAAGAGAAAAGTACAGATTAAAATTTCTTGATTTTCGTTTAATGATACATGAGCTTATTAATGGATGATGGTCCTAAGACTTGTATGCTGCTTAACAGGCTACATAAATTAAAGCATACGTAGGGTGCTGTTTCGTCCGGTGATACATGTATGTTCAGGAAAATAACTTTGTTAGAAGTACTTATATCTATAGCTTTTAAATTATTAAAATTTTTGATACAACAACTTTGGTATTCTGCCCTGTTCATAACATTCTAGAGTTTCTGTCACGAGCATAGGCAGTGAATGACTGATCCTTCACAGAGATAGAGATATTTTACTGCTGCATAGCGGCCTGCACTTTCTGACTTGATTGCAAGCATGCAACAGGTTTGTTGGTACGGACTGGGGCAATACATTAATCTTGTTAAACATTTATACAGTATGTATCTTACGCTATGTTTATTCCTCAAGCTATTAATGCAAGTTATGCTTAACTAGCAGCTATTTCACAATACCGTCTGTCTCCCTTATGCAACTAATAACACTTGAACATGCTTTCGTTTATATGAAACACCATTTACTTTGCATGAGTGTGAAGAACACAGCACCTTTTTTGTGCTTGTGCTAATCATTGGGATGGCTTACAAAAGAAATGGTTTATAACTCAGAATAATTAAAATTAACTGAGGAGAGGAGACTAACTCACATTAACATTCACAGAACGAAGCTCTGAAATAAATTTCCGCTGTTTGGGCCAGCCTACAAGTCACTGTGATGTTTTAGATTATTTTGCTGATGTGCAACTGCCTTCTTTCATGATGACACCACTAATTTCATACTTGATTTTTGAGTCTTAACATGTATGTACAGTGTGATCTTTAAGTCCCTCCACAGTGGTGGAATAATGGTGGTATTCTGAGTCTATGCATTTGTGATGCTGCATTGTGAAGCAGTACACTCCGTGTAGCAAATAAATATAATAAATAATAAGAAAATATATATGCATGAATCTTATGGGTAACCTGTGAGGAAAATGTGTACATTGCCAGTTATTATTGAGAATGACTTTCAAACAAAACCTGGCCAAGTTCGAGACAATAGGGATGCAGAATGGTAGGACATTGAATGCGTAGTAGCTTTTGTTACAGATGTGTCATTAAGATATATTTCTGGCATTCTGTTTAACACAAGAACACTGGAGAAGCCAGATTCTGCTAAGACACCAGAGAGCACAGAAGTTGCTGACGCTCGGCAAATATGAAATGGAGAAGTGGCTAAAAGTAAAATTATTAAAACATGCCAATAACAAGTTGCTAAGACACGAGACAAGTCACACATAGGCGACACGATAAATATACAGGCAAACATGTTAGATGTGTACCAAGTAAGGGGCAGTAACAATGGTACATAGTGGGTGTGTGTGTGTGTGTATAAAAAAACACAAAATACAACAGTCGAATTACATACCACCCCTGAGATGAAAACTCAGCATTAACCTGGACTCCAAACCAGTACCAATCCCATGACCTTCCATGCTGCAGAGCTAGCCAACATCCCATTATGACCCTCAAGCTGCATACCACCTCAAGTGGTGGACTGATTTTGGATGAATTACTTAAAAGCCGTGCAGAGAAAATAAATAAATAAAAATCATAATTACCTAACTTATCCATTTACAGAAGACATTGAAAATGTCCCCCATACGTTGGAGTTACAGCTTCATAAGTTTAATTTTATTGTTAAACACTTTGATTAAAGTTTATGTCGCTGAATCAGTGTAATTTATTATTGCCAAACTTAGTTTATTGTTTTTGGATTATCTTTATGAATGAATGAATATTTATTTTTCAATACTCACAAATTACATAATTAAATTACATACATTTTGGACTGTAATGATATTTGAAACTCTTAGGCTATTTACACTATAAATTCACTTCTTGGTTGCTTGCCTGTATTAATTTACGATCTCGATACACACAACTTCCATGTATTGTTGATCCACTGTCTACTTGCTTACATTATTCTTCTATTTCATTTTCCTTTGGCTCCATCTTCTTTGTAGTCATTTTTAACAATTTCTCTTTGACCTTACCCAAATGGTTTCTCATAGATTTTATATTTTTATCCTCTTTTACAGTCAGAATCCTCCTTATTAATACTTCCCCATCCAAGTTTTTCCATTTCTCTTGCCAAAATTGCTCTTTCCGTGTTTTTGTTTGATTACAGTATAATATGCAGTGGACATCCGTGTTCACTTCCCCACACATTCAACATTTTCCTATATCCTCATCGTGCCTATGCCTTTCAAGTTTCTAACTCCTGTTCTAGCCCAAGCAAACTCTTCTCGTCCTAGTTTATTGCATATCTCTATGTACTTTTCCCTCTCCCATACTGTCGTCCTCCATGGTCTAGTGGTATCATGCTAACCTCTAGTTCCCGAGATTGTGGCTTCACACCCGGCAGAGGGCAATGGATTTTTTTGGGCATAAAAATCCTTCGCGTGGCTTCCTTAGGAAGGGAAGTAAAGCCGGTGGTCCCATGTCATGGATTTACGGCGTATAAAAGAACCTCAAGCCTAATAAAAGAGACTGGTCTTTCACATGCAATATAGAATGGTACGCCAAGAGCCATAGCAGTTAAAGAGTGTCCATAAATAAAATTCAATTTACTCTCCCATATTGTTTTTATTTCCCTATATATCCTCAAGGAGCTTTTCTGTCTTGTACTGCCAAAAATATCTTGTCTGTCAATATCTTCTAGCCTCAATTCTACTTTCCAAAAGCCTGTGTCCTATGGCACAGGACACAGAGGGCAGTACAGGCACAATGACTTGGCTGAGAATTTCCCGGCTGCAAGTTCCAGTTGACGAACTGATGATGAGAAGCATGCTTCTCGAAATGCGTCTTAACTACTTGAAGTATGTGGAGTTCATGTGTTTTTAATATTGTTTTAATACTCATTAGTTTGATAATTGTTTATGAATCTCTAAATACTATAAATTAATGCTCTTTGGGTAGCATTGTGTATTGACAGCATTCATGTTAGGTGTTGTACTTCCTGTTCCAAGAAAGTCTAGCGTTTCACATCTGATCTGTCAGAATGACTTTCATCGGAGTCTCATGTCATGTTTTATTACAATTGTAAAGCTAAGTTACATGTGAAAGACTCAAGCCTTTGGCAGTGTGCATCATGTTCGAGTAAATACTTTGGAAGTAACGTTTACTAAAAACTCCATACTACGGAAGTAGTGTCGGAGAGCTCAACTTCAATTTACTACTACGGAAGGAAGAGTTCATTACTAATGGAGTGTTGCTTGGTTTGCATAATTTACATGAAGCATTTGTGGATAATGTTATATGCGATAAGAAAAGGTGGAGAGATGTCAATGAAAGAGATAAATGTTTGTTGGTAGAGATAATGAAAATTCATGTAAATAATAGAGAGTGCAAAAAGTACTATGTAAAGACCCTGGATAAAATAGAGAAATGCCTGAATAGTCGAGATGGATGATTTTAATGCTTCAAGCGACAATAAAGATGCTGAACAGTAGCTTAAAATTCTTTGGAAATAATTTTTCTAATCTTCATATTTGCATCACAGATCACGTGCATGTTGATGGAGAAATGCACTTCCCTATTTCAGAAAACTTACCGTTTTCACTGAACAGGCACAAAATAGGAACTTGCATGCAATCAATTGCATGTGGGAAACTTGCGAAAAGTGAAAATAAATTAGCTTTTATTTTCTGAACACTCATAAGCATTTGTGGGCATATCAGAAGTACCCGACCTGACGTATATGTAGTGATTGTTGTTTCAAACAAATGACTATGGTAGAAAGTACCACCCTTATAAAGCTTAAGTTTGACAATGCTACGTTGTTTAGTAATTGTTTGTCAGCCATCAATGATGAACACTCAGCAAATTTGTAAACATGGATAAAACTGGCCAGTTGTTATGTGATACAATACTTTCATTTGAAAGGTCTTAGTCCAACTAATATTAAAGCTGAGCTAGATTCTACTCTGGGGGAGTCTGCTCCTTCGTTTACAACAGTAAAATATTGGGTGGCAGAGTTTAAATGAGGCCGTACAAGCTGCCAAGATGAACATCGCAGGATGGACCAAATGAGGTGACCGTGCCAGATTTTGTGGAGAAAATCCAGAAAATGGTATTGGGTGACCATCGACTGAAAGTGCACAAGCTAGCAGACATCGTAGGCATTTCAAAAAGTGCTGTACATTGCATACTAACTGAAAATTTAGACATGAAAAAGCTGTGCGGCAAGATGGGTGCCGCGTTTACTCACAATGAAACAAAACCAGTGTTGTGTGGATGTTTCAATCGAGTGTTTGGCGATGTTTCGCTGCAATAAAGCTGAGTTTTTGCGTCGATTCATAACCATGGATGAAACATGGGTCCATCACTTTGCACCTGAGATGAAGGAACAGACAAAACAATGGATTCAAAGGGGGGAATCGGCTCCAAAGAAGACGAAGACAGTTCCATCTGCTAGCAAGGTCATGGCGTTAGTTTTTGGGATGTGCGTGGGATAATTTTTATTGATTGTCTTCAAAAAGCAAAAGCAATCGATGGCGAGTATTATGCAAACTTATTACAGTGTTTGAATGATGAAATCAAACAAAAAGGCTGCATTTAGCGAAAAAGAAAGTTCTGTTTCCTCAAGACAATGCACCAGTTCACACATCCATTATCGCCATGGCCAAAACCAATGAGTTAAAGTTCGAATTGCTTCCTCATGCACCCTATTTGCCAGACTTAGCCTCCTCTGGTTATTTTCTGTTTCTAAAGTTGAAGAAATGGCTTGGTGGTAAAAGATTTGCCAACAATGAAGAGGAGGAGTTTGTAGTTGATGGCTGTTTTGCAGAACTCGATGGGTCTCACTATAAACAGGGTATCGAAGCTATTGAACATCGCTGGGAAAAGTGTATCCAGCTGAATGGAGACTATGTAGAGAAATAAAGATTTTTTCCCCAAAATTTTTGTGTTTTCTTTGTTAGGTTGGGTACTTCTGGGACAGCCCTTGTACCTACCTTGATCTTAACCTCAAAAGCACTCTAACATGTTGAAACATACGACCAGCAATCATACGGTGAACATTTATAAAATTGTCTGCAACTATATGCTTTTGGATCAACTTTTTTTTTGTAGAAACTGGATTTCATGGTTGGATTATTTGATCTTATTTGATGAAGAAACAATAAGTGAATTATAATTGTGGCTGTTACAATAAATGGGAGAATTTGAGGATTTTATATAACTTTTGCTTTGTCGTTCTGGTATGAAACTTTCACAGGACACATAACAATGGTAGTTTTGGTGACACAGCTGAATGAGGTTCAACAATGTTATTCAGTCTCAAGTATGAATTTCACACTGCAATTAATTGCAAGGTGGTTGATGTATTAGAATGCGACAAAAGCTGTTCTTAATTGCACTGGAAATAACATAGGGTTTGTTTCCAACCAAAAAAAAAAAAAGGAAAATAAATAAAGGTTTACCTCTTTTGTTGTATGTGAAAGGTTAACTTCGTGTTACAGATTCTCGGGGTGTAATTGACCTATTTTGATACAACAAACTCTGTTCGTAATATTATTTTTCGTGTTTTCAATTGCATCAAAAATAATAGGGGGGTTTCTATTTTAAAAAATGACAAGTTTATGCTCAAAATCATGTTTGCTTACAATTTTGAATGGCCCATAATCATCTACAGGGAGAGCTAAAAGGCTACGAACTGGCTGCGCAGTGTTTTTCCTGTCCACATCCTCGGCGCTCGCCGTCTGCCGCTATCATAGAAAGGTGCAGATGAAACCATACAACATTTTTAAGACTACTTTTAAAGGTTTTACTTAACAACTTTATGAAAGTGTGTTTGATGACAGAATTATTAGTAGAGATTTTGTGGCCCCCTCACTCCCCCTGTGATTTCTATCTCTGAGGTAACTTAAAACAATGTGTACAAGACAAACCCACATACCCAGAAGAATTAAAACAAAATATCCACCAGGAAATTGCCAGCATTTCTCAACGTGAACTATGAGTGATGGATAGTTTCCTAAAGAGGTGCCAAAAATGTATGGACAACGACGGTGGCCAGTTTCAGCATCTCCTTTCATAAAGTTGGTAAGTAAAGCCTTTAAACGTAGTTTTAGAAATGTTGTATGGTTTCATCCGCACTTTACTATGATAGCAGCAGACGCAACAAGCGCCGAGGATGCAGAAGGAAAAGCACTGTGCAGCCAGTTCATAGTTTTTTGGCTCTCTGTACTTTAATGAGCCCTTCCTCTACCTTAATCTGTGAAAGTCGTTTTTGAATGTGTTTTGTTCCACTTGCAGTAGAAATTTTAGGTGACTGATACTGTAAGTGTTCTAAAATGGAAAGTAGTGATTTTAAATGTTAAGACACTGTGTGCTGTTCTTGTTTCACATATATAAATGCTGGATTACATGTCTGTTTGCATATTGCACAGTTGGTTATATGGGCATGGCATGCATACACATATTTAAGAGTGTGCACATGCAAGTATCAACTCTTTGTTTTGTCATGGGTACTACCCATCATATGAACAAAGAAAAGGAAAGAAACATTTCTTAGATTTAATTACTTTATATTTCAATCTTATTTCGCTCCAGATACAACAGTAATGTGTTTTTGCAACATAATTAATCAATCTATCCTTGCTTTTTTTTCTTTAGTACTTCTCTACTTCCTGTGCCTCTGTATTAATAAATGGTAGTATTTAGAAATGTGCTTCTTGTTTTTGTTTTATGCATTAGCATGACTTGTGTTGTTGGTTTCATGCATGCTAACTTCTAACATTTGTAATTGAAGGAAGGTGTATGCAGAGATGATGAAAAGTGTAGAATGTTTGTAATCCGTTGACATTTGAAGTGATGCACCATGAACATAACTCCAGAATTGAGTTCAAGCTATTTTTTTATTTTGTTTTGTAGGCTATACCAAATTTTTATTATAAATTTTCCAACATTTAAGATTTTATAAGTATGAATTTATGCAGTGAAATATGTTAACATACTTGCCAACTTTTACAGTTTACCTGTAAAATGTACAGGAACAGAAGCGTTTTTACGGCTTTACAGCAAAGGAGGCCTTTTTACGGCTTTTTGGACAGACTCAAAGTGTTACAGATTTTCACCATGGATATGACAAAGCATTAAGCTCTATTGCATTATATTGTAACTTAAGATTACAGACTGAATGTACTGCACTAATTGGTATACAGTGCTATGATAGGCCAGAGCTAATCTGAGTGTCTGTCCGTCATCACTGAGCTGCAACAGAATGTATAGCATGCAGATTTAAAATTTTATCGCACCACTGTGACCTCTGGTAACTAGCAGCAAATGAACATTCAGTAATAGACAATATGTATTGTAAAACTATCTCATGGAAATTGTTTATGTTACGTTGATATTGTAATGAAAAGAAGCTAGAAACAGTGATGTGTATTGAATTTATTTAAAGGTGAGTCGGAATTGTTACACTAACATCACTTAAGTTTAAGTGTTAACTTAAACTTAAGTGATGTTAACCTTCAGTCGAGTTAACCTTCTGAGGATGGGAACAACGGTTTCCCGAAACATGTTTATTTTAAAAATAAAACTTAAGTGATGTTAGTGTAACAATTCCGACTCACCTTTAAATAAATTGTTTATGTTATTCATATTACATGGCTGTGAGATTTTTGTAACAGTTTTTATTTAAAGTTCAAGTTATGAAGAGTAAAATATGGGCCAGAAATCTGTGTATAGCCTAGGAAGTAGTGGTGTTCGCTTTAATAAGTGTTTATTGTGGCATGCGTGTCAAAGAAGCATTACTACCAGTCTTCAAGGATCCTTATAAAATAGAATTCCCATTTATTTTACATACGAGGGCGGATTGATAAGTCCATGGCTTTTACGAGAGATAGAGTTCTAATCACAGGTTTCTTGTTTGCACCCAAGTCTTACATCTATTCTGGGTATAATTACTGAAATTCATCGTCATTTGTTTCTTAGAACATTGTTGAGAGCATCTAAAATAAGCGGATGTGTGTTGCTTCGTAGAAAATGGAGAAAAGTTAATTTTGTGTTCTGATAAAACACTACTTTTTGCGTGGTAAGATGGTGAAGGAAGTGGAAGAAAAGCTGAACAAGTATTATGGGAACTCTGCTTCATCACATGGCATGGTTCACAGAATTTCAATGTGGCCGTTCGAACACAAGAGATGCCGTGCGCACAGGAAGGCCGGTTGAGGTCACAATAGAAGAAATGGTAAACAAAGTTCAGGATATTGTGTTGGAAGACTGCCGAGTGAAAATCCGTGAGATAGCCAAACATCTCAAGTGAACGGGTGTATAACACTCAGCATGAATTTTTGGGTATGAGAAAGCTGTCAGCAAGTTGGGTGCCGTGACTGCTCAGTTGAGAACAAGTGGAATCGGTGACCATTTCACAGGGATGTTTGAAAATGTTCCAGTGCAACCCAAATGCGTTTCTGTGGCATTATATCACAGTTGATGAAACTTGGATCTATTACTATCAACCTGAAACCAAACAACAATCAAAGCAGTGGATTTCCTTCAGCGAACCTGCTCCAAAGAAAGCAAAAACCATTCTGTCGGCAGGAAAAAATCATGGCAGCTGTCTTTGGGATTCACAAGGGGTGATAGACATCCACTACCTGGAAAAGGGTAAAATGATCACAGGTTCATATTATGCTGCAATGCTGGATCAGTTTCACAAGGAATTGTTAAAGAAACGACTACATTTGGTGTAGAAAAGGTTACTTTTTCACCAGGATAATGCACCCGCACATAAGTCAGCCATTGCAATTCGCAAAATTTGTGGAATTGGGCTACAAACTGCTACCTCACCCACCATACTTTCCAGACTTCTTCCTCTTCGCAAACTGAAAAATTGACTCGCTGGGAAGAAATTCACATCCAGTGAACACATCAGGCAGAAACAACCTCATATTTTGCAGACTTGAAAAATAATATTTTTTGGAAGGGTTACAAAAATTGGAGAAACATTGGACAGCGTGTATTGAATTGAAAGAAGACTATGTTGAGAAATAAAATTGATTTTTTAGAAAATAATTGTTATTTTCTTTAAAAAGTCACTGAATTATCAATCCGCCCTCGTATGTTGTACATTTACTGCACTGAACATTTTAGCCATTGTAAATTTCATGTCATCGCAAATTTATTATGCTTTGCTGAATGAGAGAAGGTTTTACAGGTTTCAAGTACAGAAAGTTGGCAAGTATGTGGTAAGGAGGTTTTCAGCATTCAAGTCAGAAATACATATTGCTTTGAAAAAAGAAAAGGAGAATTGTTTAATTAAAACTGTTTCAAAATATATTTTGCTCTAGAATAAAAATTAAAAAATAGAAGAAAATATAGGAGGAAATATTCTGCAGAAAATAGCAGTGAAGCATGAAATGTCTATTCAGCGTGCAAATTTTACTCATTAGCATGTATGAGATGCCTAGATGCAAAACACCCCAAGTCCACTTTTAGCTGTGTACGCATTTATTTATGCAATGAAGAACACTTTATTAATGTTTAAATAGAAACATTACAAAATCTGTTGTTTTATACTAAATCTATATTTTGAAATTTTCTCTTTAAAACAAAAACTACTAAGTCCTTTGGCGTATGGAACCCAGATACTGCCAAGTCCATAAGAGCCAATCACAGTCATCATGCATCTCACGTGACGCAGATTGGTGCCTTTTCCCACATAGCTTTAACATCTGTTAATATATCATTTTATAAGATACAATCAAGTTGATAAATACTTTTTTAAATGAAGTGATTATGGATGAGAGTTTTAATAATATAAGTCTATGCAATCCAGGCCAAGCCCGGAAGTGAAAAAGAAATACTAGCAATCAGAAATGTGACAGAGAGAAAGGGTTTGTTTAGTTTTACAAACATGACTGTTCACTCATTTATTTAGGTTGTTGTTGTTGTGTAATAAAATTACATAATTTAATACTATCTTTGAAACAACAATGCTTATTGTGTTACATATATTCCAAGTCACTAAAAGACTGATACCTGAATCAGGAATAAACCTGTCAAAACTTGGTGAATCGTAAATTATTCACAAAGGTTGTTCTTGAATTTTTAATTATAATAAAGTTTTGTATTGTAAGAAATTTCATTGCTGACCAAAATTACTTGTTTAAACAACTCCATTATCTACACCACAAACTCTTGAATTGCCAATTAGCATAATGTCCCAACGAAAAGCTTCCAAGTCCAAAAGTAAATTCTTATTTACTCCAAAAATAGCAGTTGTATGTTTATTTCATTTCAGTTATGTGGTTCAAAATCCTTCACATATTATTATAGTAGTAGGCATATTTTAAAAAACAAAATGGAAAGCATAGGTATGGTTTCCTCCTCTCCTGAAATCTTTTAAAATTTGAACTTGGCGGGATTTGCATTTAGATGCCTCATATATGAAAGTTAAAAAAAAAAAAAAAAAAAAAAAAATTATCAGATGTTTTTAATATAGAGTCAACTGAAAAATTCAGTGCCACAGCCGGGATTTGAACATGGTTCTGCTGTTCTCTGTGCGGTTGCTCTAACCATTGAACTAGTGTGCCAACATGCTGGTGGGACATTAAATTCTCCAATTAACTCAAGTTGTATCCCAGATAGGCCACCAAGGCATCTCAATAGAGATGACAATTTCATTGGTGACCTGCCATCGCAAGTATTTTATTACTGGGTGCTTACGGGTTTCTTAAGGTTTTCTTTTTTAATTATTATATTATAGAGTCAACTGGAAAATGCCACAGCTGGGATTTGAACATGGTTCTCCCCCACCCAGTAATAGAGTGCTTGCAATGGAGGTCACCATTGAGAATATCATCTCTACTGTCCATTCCAAACCAGAGTGCCTTTCACTGAAAACAAACTCTTTGTATTATCCGCGCGAAAGTAGTTCTCAATCCCTGCCCCTAATGGCTGCTTGTTCCCCTCTCGCGTGCTTGTTCAACACTATTTAAATCCATAAAAACGCGCCCTGCATGAGAATCATAGTTCAACCTGAGGTAACAATCGATTTTATAAGTATGCAGCAATGAATATTTTACTTACATTAATCACAACCTTCAGGCAAAAGTGCAACACCCAAATCCGAATCCTTGGAAGATGACTCAGCTGCCATATTGGAATCAGAACTACTCTCCAAAATAATGACAAGCTTATTCACAATTCCACAGCACTCTCGCACTTAAAATATTATCCTCTTCTAAGTTCTATTACGTCTGTTTATATTCCCTGCTCGCTTTGGTTACACTTCTCACTGAAACGTCTGTAAAATTTGATATTAGTTTCATAATATGCAATAACACAAGTGTCGGGCTTTTTCTAATAGTAAGTTAAATATATGAAGAGCTGTTTGTTTTTTGCCATTTTTTTAACTGTTTCCCTCTTTTGTGTTTGAACAGTTTATTCGCATTACACGCACCTTCCTCTTGCCATGTGAGCTCAAATACCAACTGACTAAATCACAAAATTTGACCTGAGCTGAGCATATGTGTGCTAGCGTATTATGAATGACTGTTCGCTTATCATATATCCTGTGTTACTCTAAGTGTTTATTCGGTTCTCAGATAGCACCTCTGGGAATTTATTGCTGCATTTCTTGTATATGTAAGAGAGTGGCAGTCATGCATACGGTTGATATTAACAAGCAAGATGCTCTTGGCGTTAGCGCAATAGCAGACGAAAATAATATTTTGTAATCTCTTAACAGCTAGTATATACCCATTACCTTTAACGATGAGTTTTTATGATAACCACAATAAAATGTGCAGTTCTATACCTTTCCTGCTCTAATATTTCATAATACAATACATGTATTAAGGTACTATTTACGCTGGCGTAGGAGTGTGTTCTTGGGTTTGTGACAAGCAGAAGCACGTGCTTCTGTTTGCATCAGAGGGAACTCTGGTTTGGAATGGACAGTAGTGAGATTATCATCTGTAGTGAGATGCCTTGGTGGTCTATCTGGGAAACAACTTGAGTCGATTGGAGGAATTCAATGTACCACTGACATTTTTTGGAGTAGCTCAATGGTTAGAGCAACTGCATGGAGAGCAGGAGAACTGTGTTGAAATCCTGGGTGTGACATTGAATTTTTCAGTTGATTCTGTATAAGAACATGTCAAAACCAGGCTAAGGTCTCTTAAAAGTACAATTAATTTCAATTATTTATATATATATATATAAAATAATTAAAAAACAGATGTTTTTGTTGCTCCTCAGAAAGTTCATGTAGTTCAATAGAATGAGGGTGCATAGAAATAAAAAAGTAGCAAAGGTGATCAGGGTTTGATCTTTAACTAGTTCATACTAATTCTGCATTTTAGTTCATTTTTGTGTGCAGCTATCTTTGAAAATTATTAACATTAACTGTTCTGAGCTTTTGTTACTGACTGTATTACATACCTTCCAGTACTGAAATCTCTTAATGATAATCTCCTTAAAGAAATTTGTATCTGTTGTTGTTTACTAACCCATAAGACATAACACTGGTTTTATGTGTGTCTCTTTGCAGTGAATACTTGTACGATGCATATGGAGATCGAGATAACATTCCTCTAGCAAAGTAAGTCTAATGCTGGATCTTGTAATTTGCATGAAGACTTTTGGTAGTAGCAGTGTTTTTCTTCTAGGAATTTATTACCCTGCTTGTCTAAACTAACAGTGTAAATAAAGCAAGTGTATCATAAGGTGTGTCCACGCTGTTCAACATATCAACAGTTAACAAAACGATTCATTCAACATGTTGTAGCTGTGAACTTTTAACATTCCATCCATACCAGTTGACTTGTTGCGACAACAAAATCTCTCAACTAAGAGCAAAATGGACTTGACGATTTGGCTTTTGCTATTTGTGTTGTGCTGTTGTTTAATTTATTGGAGTACTTAACTTGTAAAGGTTAGAATCAGGTACATACCGTATTTATGCGAATCTAATGCTCACCCCATATTTGAAAAAAGCATTTTTATGAAATGTAAAGCGCATCTAATGACAGAAAATAGGTATTTTATTTAAATTTATTTAATACTACAATGGATTTGTCATATATATAAAACATCAGATTATAGAATTGAAACTGCCCTATTGTTAGGTGACACATTTAATACCAAAGCCTTAAACTCTTGTTATGGAATACCAAGAACTTCAGCCTCCTCTTTAGCTTTCTTTTGTATAGCGTCACTAGTCACAGGTTGCCCATTCTTCCTCCTTTCACGCACGAATTCCAACACTTTTTCTTTAACTTCAGGATGTCTTCCTTTGCGAGGACCCGTAAATTTCTTCCTACTAGCTTTAGTAGCAAATAATGACAATTTCTTTTTCGCCACAAGCGAACATTGCTCTCTGATACATTGAACTCTCTTCCTGCCTTTCTATTACCATTTTTTTTTTTTCAGTATAAAGGATTATTTACGCTTTAAAGAAGCATCATAAGACATTCTTCTCTGTTTACCCTTGCCCTCCATATTGTAACTAAAAACGTTCAATAATAAATGAGCAGCTAGCTTGTCGCTAGTTTCCGAATGCATGTTAACTCCAGCAATCCATTGTGACGTAATAAACAAAAAAAAATTGAATGAAGTTACTGGCGTTCTATGGATCGGATTTGCGCTCGAATCTAATGCGCCAGCAAATCTAATGCACACCACGATTTTGAGTACTACATTTGATCAAAAAAGGTGTGCATTAGATTCGCGTAAATATGGTAATTATTGTGTGTGCTGGAAACCAACCAGTTTTGCTTGTAGAATTATCTTCCTTTCTCCCAGAAGATATAAAATCGGGAATGATAAAAATCTAATATGAGAAGGAATGCTGGATAATTCATCAACAAGAGCAGTGCTTTACAACATTTTATTAATTTGTGGCAACAACAAACAAAACCAGTTAATCATTTAAATTTGTAACATTTTGTTCTCATACATTCACATTAAAGTTTTCCTTTAATAATTTGGACGTTATAGTCCGAGTTCAACATTACAATTCTAAATTCTTCACTGTAAGTTCCTTTTCAACAATAAATCTGAATACAGGAAAGATATATTTTCTGTCTTGCTAAAGATTGCCATAAAAAGCATAATGTTTATTAAAAATCAGAGTCTAAATATCTTCCATTCCTGGGCGATGTTGAAGTATTTTGCGGCACAAAGGTTGAATTTAGAAAATTACTCACCCAAAGAATGTTGTCTGAAAGTGTGCCTTGCATACCGCATACAATGCCTGGCCACAAAGAGCTGATAGCCTCAGAATGAAGACGCCTCGCTGGTGCCGGGATACCACCAGGCAGATCGCTGATTGTTGGTGCTGCTGTTACCGTTATCCGCCAAACAGCTATCCAGGTGCCTTGGAGCATGATGACCTTATCCAAAGGTCACTAATAGTCCTGATGCCATAAGAAAGACATACTCAAACATGCTCTCACCACTAGCACTGTGATTACCAAGCTGGAATACATACGTTTCTCGTAGAAGATGTAGAGGAGGGGGTACCAACTGTTACAGGTTGTGCTGTAATGAAAAAGAAGAATGAGAACCTATTTGGTTAATTGGCACAGGGGTGAAACTTTTTGAATAAGCTTAAAACTGAGATCAAGTTTGGCTTCAAAAGTTTCTTGAGAATGAGTGAAAGTGACTTCAACTTTGTCTTGAGCAAGGTAGAAGCTACAACTTACAAAAAGGACACACATTTGAGATCAGCCATTCCAGTTGCCAGAACTGAGACTTATTTTGCAGTTCTCTACTTTATTGTGAGGGGAGTAAGGCTATCTTTTTTTCAATATTGCCCCTGAAACAACAATAAATTGCACATAGTTTGGCATAATTGTCCGTCCTTTTTACTTTCTCTACTACGTATAGTAAGTAGGGGAAGTATTGTATTCCACCCAAAAATTTTATACTGAGATTTCACAGGAAATACATATTTTGAGACCCCCTGAATCCAAAAAAAGCATTTTTGGAAACATGGCTGCGTGTGTGTCTGTGAACAGCATAACTCAGAAACAAACAGTCAGATAAACACCAAACTTAGTATTTAGGTTCAGTATCTTCCAGAGATGCAACACAAAGGTTTTCAAGAAAATCCCCCCACCCCAGATTACCCTTTACATTGAACATTTTTTGAAAATTTTAATTTTCTCAAAAATGGCTCTAACGATTTTGATTAAAATATCATATGTTTAAGATATTTTCATGACAAATGAAATGTATATCTCAAATACTCTGGGAATGTCTCCAAAAGTATTCTTCATTGTGAACGACTTTTGCATAACTGACAAACCATAAGAGATAGACAAAATTTTACTACACAAAAAACGTAGATTGCGTTAAAATACACAGTTTATGTCATATACATTTTTTTGTTGAGTGAACCATTTTCGAGATATTGCTTGTTATTCCCTTAAATTTTCCAATACTTATACTTTTTCTCAAATTCGTTATTCATTTTTTTTGTCCTGGTAATGCAAAGAGAATGGAATACTCCACATAGCAACCAGCTCTTAAAAGATTTGACTATCGCTTAAAGCCTAGCAATTCCCCTTGTATCTACAAGAAAATTAGCAATAAGATTAACATCTCGATTAACATGAAGCATATGGAGAATAAGCATTTGTAAAAATAGTTTGTACAAGAGTAGAGAAAGTCATGTGAGTGTAACACATCAGATTTTTAATCTTGTCCCTGTACTCTTTGCATGAAACGTCTCTCAGTGATGGCCTCAACTTAATATCATTGATTAATGAAAGTGTCTTTTATTTCGTCCATTCTCTAACTTCACGTAGAGCAAACAAAATCAAGGATATCAGCACAGAACTACTGAACACATGATGAATAGCTTCAGAAATACACCATTGCCATGGTCACATCTGGGAACTTCTCAAGCTTACCCAATCACATACAAAGAGCAGATTGACTGAACAAGTTTTCCATCGAAAGCAGAAAGCCTCCAACATGTTAAAAGTGTCGAGCGCAACACTCTCGGTTAACATGTTAAGTCAATCCTGCGATTGGAATTCACCAACATGCAAAATGTTAACATGTTGCATTTGGCAAGTTTCGTTAAATGTTGATCAGTATAGACATGGCTATAGGACGACTAGTTGTCTCTTTTTTAACAGGGTTGTCCATTTTTCCAGCCACTTCTCCCATGTCCCAAAAGAAGTACAAACAGCACACTAAATGTCCCCCTTTTTTTTTCAGTAGCATTGCTTTTTCCATTATTGTTATTAAGCAGGCCATTTTGTATCTCTTATCTTCCTCAAACTTTATTGTGCTTGTTGCCTGAATCATTGTTAAAAAAACAGTATAGGTTAATATGAGAATCGTTCAGGAAGTAATGACCCTTTGGCATTAATATATTCAGAAAAAAAGTGTTATTAAAAAAACACATACATGTCAGTTACAAAATTGAAGCTTACTTTATTTCTCCACATAATTATCTTTGTTATTTAAACATTTGCCACATCTGTCAACGAGCTTTGGAAATTCTGTTTACAGTCGACTGTCGCCAGTCCAGTAAACCAAGATGTTGGGACACAATTTCACCAAACAAAGAATCAAATCATCTGTGATGTGCCATGGACATCCAGGTCAAATTTCATCATGCACACTTGTTTGTCCATTGTTGAACATTGTCGTTCTCCGTGGTGTAATGGTTACCATGTAGCCTCTAGTTCCCAAGATCGCAGGTTCAAACCCGGCAGAGGGTGATGGATTTTTTTCAGGAGTAAAAATCCTTAGCATGGCTTCCTTTGGAAGGGAAGTAAAAGCAGTGGTCCCATGTTGTAGATTTACGGCATGTAAAAGAAGCTCAAGCCTGATAAAGAGGCCTCTGAGCAAAGTTACCGGTCTTTCATGCCCAATATAGAATGGGACACTAAGGACCATAGTAGTTAAAGAGTGTCCATAAATAAAACTCAGTTTTAATTGTTGAACAATTAATACCACTTTCTCACATTTCTTTCTTTCATTACTTCCTTTAGTTGACTGTAAAACAGATGCATAACCATTGCCGCATAACCCAAGCCTGGTTTATAGCTGTGAAAATGCATTGAAATTCTAAGAAGTATGTCCGTCAGGTGTGGGTCGCATAAGCATTTCAACAAACCGATTTTGGCTTGAGTTTCAATTTGTTAATGAATGTTTCTATATAAAATTGGTATGCATAGCAGCTTCCGGTTAAGTTTAATGTGATAGGCTTTGTCAGTAGAAAACATACGATAAGTTCTGCAGAGGGAGGATAAGGAAGCGATAAAGGGATCTAACTCACAGAAAGTTTAAAACTTTATTTTCTGTTGAAAGTTGTCCTTGAATCTCTATGATAATTATGGTGGAGATTAAAAGTTAAATTTTGGGGGCTTGGCCTACAACCTGGTTGTCTACCTCACGTCCACATATGCAAGGCACAGGTGTCTGATCATTAGGGATAGGAATTTTATGCTCTAATGTTCCCTTTAATATGTATACATTTATGTATTGAAAACTTCCATAATGTGCACATAATATGCCTATACGAAAAGTGTTAAAGACATCATATTCACATGGCATAAAAATTTAAGGTAATTTTATGTAATCTCTCTGTGAATAAAACTGTTGTGCAAACCATACTAAATATTTAACTTGTCCAAGTTTATCTTTAGTATTGAAGTTACAATTACATGAAAACAAGGCCTTCGCCATATACAAGCACTATACCATTGAATTGAATGACCGGAGAATAATTCCAAACCTCTGGAATATTTTCAGATTTCAATTACTAAACCTATTAACGGTTGAATATTTTGAAATGTTTTCCTTTACGTAACTAGTAGGTTACATTTTTGTAAATCTTAACGACCAGATAAGGCAGGGATTCACCAGTGTGATGTGATCTGTTGATTGTATTGCATGTGAGCTACCACCAATGTTGCCAAGCTTCAAGACTGACTCACACTGTTGCCAATTCTTGGTAATGAAAAGTGGCTAAAAGTGACTGTCAAAAAGGCCAGAAATGGCTAGGTATGGGATAGTTTATAAATAGTCATATGTACGCATTTCAGATTTAATATTAATAAAAGACATGGCTGGAATTTTCCATCCCTGTAAAATAATTTTTCTGGATTGTCAAAAGAATTTATTTCATTCAGAAATGCTTTCTGACTTCTCATCTCAAAATGCTCACGAATAGTATGGTCACGCTAGACAAACAGTCAAAGAGAAATGAAACATTGGGATTGAGCACTCGCCGGTCACAAATGTCATGTGACATACCACATTTAACAGTAATTGTTTACACAAATTTGAACTTGAAGCTTGCAAATGTCTGTACTCTGTAGGCTGCAACCTCCCTGTCCCCACTCCTCAAACACAGGCATCAAAGTGTGAAAGTTTACAAATGAGAGATTTTGAATCAGATGTTTTAC
This sequence comes from Deroplatys truncata, assembly GCA_030765065.1. Lineage (NCBI taxonomy): Eukaryota > Metazoa > Arthropoda > Insecta > Mantodea > Mantidae > Deroplatys > Deroplatys truncata. Next base: position 236,172,681 of record CM060984.1, on the reverse strand, counting down.
AGGTCGATCGATTTTTCATTAACACATGTATTATATACTATATTTCTCATTGATATTTGGCAATTTTAATTTAAAAATTAGACAATAGAAACTGAAAAATAGCTAGAAATGGTTGAATATTTAGAAGAATAGCTACACTTGACTGTATCATTATATAAAATGGCTGGAAATGCCTTTAGTGGCTTTTTGCCAAACTTGTAGCAAACAGGGTCTTCAAAAAGGCTACATTTAGCCATACAAGGGGTAAATTGGATCACCGTAGGTAGTATTCGGCCTGGTATACATCTACAAGTTTACGTCTTTCTCCTCTCCTTTTCTCAGAACAAATGAAAATATAAACATAAATTGAAACCATCGAGTTAGTGCAACACAGTTCAGTTTTAAAATTACATGGGGAGTAACCACGGTGAATAATCGCAAGTCAACAATAAAAGTCAAACATAATATGATGGCGTATTATCTAAATGCTCAATATTTACCTTATGATTTGTAAATATTTTGATCACATGCCATGACTCATGCTGGAAATATAATACAGCTACACAGGTAGCGGGGATTTTTCCTTTGCATAGCTAAAGCACACATGAAATTTTGCTATTTAGGCTAGATTTTGGCTAAGGGATTTGTTAAATAGGCTAAATTTCAGGCTATAAGCATTTTACGATTTTATATGGCTAAACGCTACTGTGAAAATGCTAGATTTAGCCATAAAATGGCTAAGTTGGCAACACTGCTGACTCAGTGACACACATTATTCGGAAATACATATGTAAATAAAATATAAAGATAAGATAAAAAAAAATCTGATGTGTTACACTCACATGACTTTCTCTACTCTTGTACAAACTATTTTTACAAACTCTTATTCTCCATCTATTTCATATTAATCGAGATAAACATTTGCAGAAACGATCTTTTGACATGCAAAGAGAATTACATTTTACACATAGGGAACAGCTCTAAAAATGTTTGACTATCGCTTAAGGTGTACTATGTTCCCCTTGTTTTGTAATTGCAAGGGCAATATAGAAGTGCAGTAGCCTTTAAGCATCGACATATCTCTTAATAGCTGGTTGCTAGGTGCAGCACCATTCTCTTTGCCACAGATTAATACTCTTTGCATATCCAAGACAAAAAAATGAACAACGAATTCCCATTTGAGATAATAAGTATTGAAAAATTTAAGGGAATAACAAGCAATATCTGGAAAATGGTTCACTCAACAAAAAAAAATGTATATGACATAAATTGTGTATTTTAACGCGTTCAACATTTCTTGTGTAGTAAAATTTTGTCTTATCTCTTATGGTTTACCATTATGCAATAGTCGTTCATAATGAAGAATACTTTTGGAGACATTCCCAGAAAATTCAAGATATACATTTTATTTGTCTTGAAAATATCTTAAACATATGATATTTTAATCAAAATCGTTAGAGCCACTTTTGAGAAAATTAAAATTTTTGAAAAATGTTCCATGTAAAGGGTAATCTGGGGTGGGGGGATTTTCTTGAAAACCTTCGTGTCACATCTCTGGAGGATACTGAACCTAAATACCAAGTTTGGTGTTTATCCGACTGTTCGTTTCTGAGTTATGCTGTTCACAGACAGACACACAGACACACACACGGACATGTTTCCAAAAATGCTTTTTTTGGATTCAGGGGGTCTCAAAACATATATTTCCGGTGAAATCTCGGTATCGAATTTTTGGGTGGAATACAATACTTCCCCTACTTACTATACGTAGTAATAAGCAGTTAAACAGCAAAAATTGGTGTAAGTCAGGCTTTTTTTCTTCTGATCTCATTTTCAGTTCTGTGGAAAAAGGTATAGGTTGAAGCCCCTTGTGTTCAATTTCAGTTTTCAAATGCTCTTTCTCAACAGAATTGAAAAAAAGAAAACAAATCATGAACTAATCCTCTGCATGACATTCTGGCAGTAATATTACATGTTTACATCCATTTCAGATTTTCTGATCAGAAATTAATTTGTGCTATTTTTTTCAATTTATACATTGCTGAAATATGTACCACTTCTGTATTTATTTAACCCCTTCAAGGATATCCAATGGGATGAAGTGAGGTCAAGTGAGGTGTTAAAAGTCGTTCTCTCGGAAAAGGCATAAAAATAAAATGAAAAAATATTTTGTTACTCTGGGGCATGAACTTCTGACCATATCATATCACAATGCCTTAAACCACTCAGCCATCCAAACACTTGATAGTTGCAACATTGGCTGATCTCTTTAACTGAGTAATATTGTGAGGGAGTTCTTTTTAACATAATAAAAGGGTAAAATGCATATATCTGCATTCAATAAAACCCATCAGCATCCAACCATGCTGTCACACCATTTGCTTTAGTTGGGCCCTTCCCATCCTTTAAAACAGTTTCTGTTGAAGGCAAGTAGCTTTCAGCTGTTTAGTGGTTAGTTAGCAGTTAGTTAAATGGACTATTTAAAAGTGCTGCTCAAGACGTCCATATTGGTGAAGGGGGTTAAACTTTTTCTTATATATATATACACATACATATTACTGTAGTCTTGCAGTTGATTTATTTTCAAGCAAAATAAGGTTTTTCATATTCAATTCATTGTATTTACAGTTCAATATTATTTGGGACTAGAAATATACTATGCAGCTTAAAAATCATTCACAGTTAAGTGAAAGTTAAAAGAGATGGAAGATATATTACTAACATATTTGCTCTCTTTTCTTTCTTTATCTTTATTCTTTGAAAGGCTTATTTGTTTTGCATCTGTATGTAATCTTTGCTGCTTGTAGCTTTCAGTTTTACAACAGATATATTAATTATCCTTTCTCTCTCCCTCTCTCTGTAGGGATATACATACAGCATTCTATTGGCTAAATAGTTCAGGGGTGCATGTTTGTGTGTCTAGAATTTTTGGGCTACTTACAGGTACTCAAATTGTTCTCCATATCTATCCTTACCAGTGCTAGCTGCCAATACTACCAATTACATCATCACCGCACCAAATATTGCATGCATAAAATATTTTTGTGTAAGGCAGTACAACGAAATAAGTTCTACCATGAAAATTGTGTATTTATATGCACGTACATGTCTACTTTAACGGTTTGCCCATAAAATGTACAGGAATGGAGGCCTTTTGGTGATTTTACAGCAAAGGAGGCCTTTTTATGGCTTTATGAGCAGATTCAAATATTACAGATTTTCTACCATGGACATAACAAAGCATTAAATTGCATCACATTCACTATATTGTAACTTAGATTACAGACTGAATGTATCACGCTAGTTGATATACAGTGCCATGATAGACCAGAGCTTATCTGCATGTCTATATTTCATCACGATCATGTTCCCCCTTCACTGGCCTGCAACAAAATCTATAATATGTGGATTTAAAATTTTATTGAACCGCAAGTAACGAGCAGTAAACAGGTATTCAGTAATAGACAGCATTAGCTGTAAAGTCAACTCCCTCATATAAATTCTTTATCTCATTTGTGTTCTATGGCTGCAGGATATGAGTTTCCCATTTTTTGTGACAGTTTCTGTTTATAGTTCATGTTATGAAGTGTAAAATATGGACTAGAAATCTGTGTATATCCTAGAAACTGGTGGTCTTTGTTTTAATACATGTTTGTTTTGGTACAGAGGAAGTTTTAACATGTGTGACAGAAAGAACCATAAGGTCTTCAAGGATTCTTATAAAACAAAATTCCCATTTATTTTACATGCAATTTTTGTACATTTACTGCACTGAACATTTTACACATACTAAATTTCATGTCATCACAAAATTATTACGCTCTGCAGAAGAGGGAAAGTTTTCAATGTCAGGAAGATAGCAAGTACTGTGTTCCTCTCACGAGAATGTGTCTGTATGGAATGTGTTGACATCAACAATTCTATCGCTATCTGAGAAAGATTATGGCTCTACTTTGAACATATTTTAAAGCTTTTAGAAAACATATGCTCTTCTACTAGTAATGCTGAATAAGCAGTTGCTTTTGTTTGCTTTCTCGTCACAGATTTTAACAACGTTAGCAACTATTTCTCGGGCTTGACTGTGTAGAGTTCTTCCTTTCTTACTGGGCATTGTAAATAACTTTATAAATCACTAGAAAACACTTACACATTGCTCCAAGTGAAACAAGCTGGAATACTAATGTTGTACTATGTTCTTAATGTAGATAATAGATCTATTTATATCATGGTACTATCCGCCCCCTAACTCCTCCGGAGAGCAGAACGCTCCACAAATGTTTTCTTGTCAGAGGCCTACAGTATGTATGCAGCTGAGAGAGTCCTTAGAATGTTGACACATGTGTACAAAAATCATACTGTCGAAACCTCCTTTATATCACTCCATTAGAGCACAGGACCAGGATCTAAAGCAACACATTTTCCTAACACGAGGTCCGATAGGGGCAAGCTAACAAAATACTTTTAACACCTGAAAACAACCAAAATATTAATAAATCATCATGTGCTAGGAAGGGAGGGACCACCTACATAAATAATTCACATAGTATGAAGTTAGATGTCAAATATATTATGCCAAATAAAAGTGATACAGTTTACCTTCTTGTTTGGCGAAGCACCATGCCTAACATACATCTTGCTAGTCCCAAGGGCAAGGGTCTAAGAGAACACAAGCTTCCTGCTACCACAAGATAAAACCAGTTTAACCCCTCCCCTTCTGCTATGTCACTACCTGCTCTCATTGCCAACCTAAGCGTTAACCATACATTGTTACCACACCACATATTACAGTGTTACCAGCCTCACATGCCACAATACAGCACCCATACTGTAAACTAGGAATTCTTGCATGTGCTTTATGACACTACAAGTGTCCAGGTCTGTAGAGCTTAGTTTTGCATTAAAATGCATACTACAAAATGAATATCTTAAGTTTGTACGAGAAACAAGAAGCACTCTATAAAAATTGAGATTTATAATTCACAATTACAGATTGTGGGACAAATTTCTGAAATATGCCATATGCACTCATTGGTTTCTTCTCACACCGTAGCCCTGTATGCATGTGTTGAATGTGGCTTACCAGTAAGGCCTTTTGGCTGGTGAATAAATGTAATTAAATTAATGCTCACATAAGCCAGAAATCCATTGAGCATAGGTTTACTCCACAGTTGTGTACTCAGGATATGTAAAAACATCTGGAAAAATCTTATTCCGAGGTCAGTGATGTTTTTATTTGCAGAGCTATAGCTTTTCTTAATGTTGGACTTTTTAAAAATAATTCTTTTATTAAACACACTCACATTCATACTTCCAGACTCTGTGAAGGATACGGAGTGATTCTGGTTAAACAAATACACCCTTCTCTAGAAAGGAATCAGACTGGGACCCGTGATTGAGAAGTCAGATCGCTTACCACTCAAGCACAGATCAGTCCTTCGTGTTTTGTTTTTTTGCATTTATGTACTTTTGTAAATAGAAAACAACATGACTAGTGATGGGACGATACCACTATAGGCTAGTTCACAACCGCCCGAGAACGGTAACCAGAATGGAAACGAGAACGGGAAGCAATGCACCATGCAAGATATTGGTTCACAACAGCCCGGTAATGAGAACGGGAATGCATATCGATCACAAAGTGAAAGTTGATTTTGTGCATTGCGATTTCATTTGTTTTTAACTCACCAATGACATTTTTTCACCTACATCCAATTTAGCCAAGCCAACGTCAAAATTCGATAGAGTAAACAGTATCTAAATGCGTATCCGTTACATTTCCGATCCCTCTACTTATGGCAATCTTTCATTCCTTTATTTAATGGCATACATTAAAATTTTTTATTGTTCTTTTTTCATTTCCACAGTTTCAGCTGTTCTTTGTTGCTTTTTCCATTGTTTTTTAGGTAATAGCCAGTTTTAAGTTGCATATAAACAAACTACAAATGACCCCTTCACCAGAGGAACCAACGCTGATTAGATTTGCGGGTGTCGGAATGAGGTTAGGAAGCACATTTACTACTAATCCCTTCCAGTTTCATGTTTCCAGCTAGCGACTATAGAGAGCACTAGTGGCTGTTTCATGTCACGACCGCCTAGAATAATCTCTAGATTGAAGAGTCTAATATGGATCTAATACACCGTGCCCGGGAATGAGAACGAGAAAGTTAAAAGTTGGACAACTCTTCTTTCCCATTCCCGGGGTCCAGGAAGGCTTCCCATCGGTTGTGAACACTCCCATTTGAATACATGTATTTCAACTTTCTCGTTCTCGTTCTGGTTACCGTTTTCGTTGTTTGTGAACCAGCCTTAAATCTCAATACCGACACTGATTTTTGAGCACTGATACTTGATACTCACTTTATCAAAAACTGTAAAGGCGATAGCTTGTTCACTGAATTGTGTTATTAGTAGTTTTTTGTGTATAAATGCATGTAAGCAGTTTTGTATTGTATGTTCCACAGGTTATATATCTCCTGTTGTTAGTCAAGGCTAGTAATAATAATAATAATAATAATAATAATAATAATAATAATAATAATAATTTTCTTACTTCTCTTTTTATGTAACTATATTTTATGCTGAAAACTTTCTTTTCAAAGGATTTTCTATCCATATTATGGAAATTAGTCGTACAGTATACCTGTAAGCTCTGCTGCTGATCTGAGTTTGACTTGCACAAACACAAACCAGCAGATGGAAGAAAAAAACAAATTTCCATGCACTGTAGGCAAAAGTAATGGCTGAGAGTGAGTCACCAAGCCAGGCTATCGCAGAAACGTGATTTAGTGCATCAGCTAAATCAGCTTCATTCACAACTCAGTTAACGCTGCATGACACAAGAGTCTATGAAATGTTGCATGATTCACCCATAGGAAACACAGTCAAGGTCCATCAAGAACTATACCCCAGCAAATCTTTAGGGGCACATGCAAGGCAATAACATGAAGTCTTTCATTACTTGTCTTGGATAAAGTTAAGCGCAACAACTTTCAATAATGTAAATCTTAAAAATTTAAAGGTATCCAAAAAGTACTGAAGGTTTATCTCAAAGTATTTAACACAGAGTATCGAGGTCCCATCCCTAATCATGATTGTGTACCTTTTTCTGTTGTACATATTTTAGTTTGTTATAAGCAATGTAAAAGGTTTATGATTACCTTATGAATTCATGCTTTATTTTTGCTTCAGCAAAAAGACGTTAGCAAAAGTGTTTAAATTCCATGTATTATATCTAACATTCAATTATTCTGTACATTTTTCACAAAATCTTGTTTGAAGCTCATTAGTTATGAACTTTCAAGCGTTTTACTTCTGTAATCCTAAGGAAAAGCTTGTGAAATGTTGTTTTCACTTCTTTTTTACTTCCTTTCTTGCAGTGTGGATAAAAAGAATTATCACCGCAGATACCATGAATCATATGAAAATTCCAGTGGTTACTATGGTGGAGATTACAGCACACATCTTGGCCGCAGTGGTGAGCGTGGCAGTAGTCGTGGGGATAGACCCTCTCCTGGAGCACATGGTGATACCCGTTACACCGATATGGCCCCTAAGTAAGAAACGTCAATATTAATATTATAAAGAGAGAAAATTTGAATGTGTGTGTATGTAGGGTAATCTCAAAAATCGCTCAATCAGTTTTGATAATTCTTTCGCCATTGATAAGCCCAATTTTTTCTGACGGACATGGTCTATAAAACATCTAATTTAATTTCATAAATTACTAAAAGATTAAAATGGATTCACAAAGCCCTTGTATTTGAATATGAACACATTGCAGTTATAAAAAGACATACGAAGAAGGCCTTGACTTTTACTTGAGAATGCCATAGAGTAGAAAAAATAGTTGTTGTTACTCCACAGAATATGTATGTAAAATAACTAAGACACAGCAAAACAAAAGAGAATCAAATCTGCCAGTACCAACATATTTAATAACCTCCAAGTGAGAAATTTTGCTTTGTGTCTTATAATGAAGATCGTTAGCAGGGTATGTTCAGTAACTGTAAAAAACAATTGAGATCATTTTTCTCAATTATAGCAGATTATTGCATCTTTTCCAAAGCAGTTAACTTGGTGGCCTGGGAATAGGGAGTCTTCATATTCACCAGCTTCACCTCTAATTCGATGCATTATGTGAAAACAACGTAGCTTTTATGTTATTAAATAACTTTACTACTATGTACAAATTTCTTGCCAGCTATGCTGCTCTTTTTGCCTGGCACCCTGGCCTTCTGGCTCATCTACGCATCCCTTGCTATCTTTATTCCCTATTGCCCATCTTCTCCTTCCTCCGTTTGCATTTCTACTTTTCTCTCTTTCTTATCTCTCTTGCTTTTCTAATCCATTTCTCTTTTACCTTCTTTAAGAACTCCCCCATATTCTTATTTTGCTTTTCTTCTTTTCTCGTTAGCATTTTAATTGCTACTATTTTTCTATCCATTTTTTCCCATACTTCTTGTCTCTGTGCTTTCACTGCCTCCACATAATTCACAAATTCCTCTTTTTTTTTTTTTTTGTGTTACCTCTTAGCCCTCTCAGGTACATTGATCCTGTTCTCATCCATGCAAACGTTCTTGTTCTGCCCTATAACAATAATCCACATACCCTTCCCTTCCCCATTTCCTTTTTACTAATCTATAGAACCCTAGTGACTTTTTATTTTCTAAGCTTCCCCAAATCTCTTGTCTTTCTATGTCCTCCACTCTGTTTCCTACTGCTATCCAGAAACCATTGCTATTTCTTTCTCCTGTTCTCCAGATATCTCCCATTCCTATCTTCTCCATAATTTTTCTACCCCTGTCCACCAGCTATTTTTATTTTTCATACTCTTTTGTTGTTCCATGCATATCTTTAGAATTTCCTCTAACTTTTCTCAGGCATCTAAACCAAAATTTCAATATACTTTCCGGTATCACTCCCTTTCTTCTTGTTCTTCCTAATTCCACTAATGCTACTTCCCCAGTGCTGATCTTGTTAACCCCAATAGCTCTTTACAGAACATTCTGTAGCTCTGGTCTATTTTTCTGCTTAATTCTGATCTCCCCCAAATTTCTACTGCATATAGCATTCTTGCTTCTACCAATGCTTTGTACATTTAGTTGGCATTTCCAATTTATATTTGCACATCCTTACTCCTGTCATTGCTGCCTTTCCTTTAGCAACTTAAGGTGTAAAGGTTTAAAATGTCACCTATGTGATCATCTAAAAAATTACCTGAACATTCCAACTGATGATTTTTCTCCTGCCAAAGGATACTTAGAGACTATGCAGCATTTCCAGAACTTGGAAGACTGTTGGAGGGAGGTTAAGGTAGTCAGACATTCCACCGATGTTTCACATCCTTTTATGCGAATATCAGGGTATTTTTTATCCATTATTAGAAATAGGCAGGGTGGTAAAAAATTACAATTATAACGGGTAGAGGGGAGGATTCATCATAATAATCTTATAGGTCATTGTATAATAATTTCATAAAGAACAGAGGTAGGTAAATGAAATTATGAGGGGTGTCCAATAAATAAGCTTCCCTATCTCATAAAAAAACATTACACACAATTTATCATGTTGATATAATTCTATTTACATTGTACAATCCTTCTGTTACTTTTCTACATAGCTGCCATGTTTTTCCAAGCATTTTTACTTTCTCTACCATGTACATAGTAGGTAGAGAAGGTATTGCATTCCACCCAAGAATTTGGTACCGAAATTTCACCAGAAATACATGTTTTGAGGCCCCCTGAATCCAAAAGAAGCATTTTTAGAAAAAGGTGTGTGCGTGCGTGAGAGAGGTTGAGTACCTTTCAAAGATGCGATGCAATATTCAAGAAAATCCCCCCACCTACCCATTACATGGAACATTTTTCAGAAAATGGCTCTAAACGGTTTTGATTAAAATATCATATATTAAAGATATTTACATGGAAAATAAAATGTATATCTTGAATTTTCTGGGAATAGCCTGTGAAGAAATTTTGTATAATCTTGTATAACTGGTAAACATTAAGCAATAGACAAAAACGTACCATACAACAAATGTACATCTTTTTAAAACACACAATTTACTTAATGTAAATTTTTCTGAGATATCTGTTATTAAAGATTTGAGTTGTTCAATATTGTCATTCCTTTAGTCTCATCGATTTTCAGTTTGTTTCTCATGATTGCATGGAAACAGTATGGAATTTAAGTCCGGCATATAGCCTCTAGTTTTTAAACATTTGACTGTCGCTGTTCCCTTCGTATCTATAATGAAATGTGTAATGTAGCTATTTTTGCAAAGGTTTGTTTGGATTAAAATGTAGTAGACAGAAAAGTAAGCTTTAGTAAGAGTAATTTGTATACCCACTAATAAAGATAGAGGACAGATAAAGTCATGTAAATATATCCTATCAGATTTTTGGTAACATGACCTAAGTTTTTCCAAACTAGTGTTGTACCAGGCTGGATCCTGTGCTTGTAAGCAGCTGTTCACTTCTTATTTGACTTTATCAGAGGCATTCAAGTGCTTACCTCCAAGATGAGCTTTGAGTTTGGGGAACATGTAAAAATCACTTGGAGCAAGATCTGATGAATATGGAGGATGCGAGAAAACTTCCCATTTGAATTTAAAATAGAGAGTTGAGGGTTGTTACACTACATCACTATGATAATCTTACTTGAACGCGTTTCGGGAGACGGCTTGTCCCCATCGTCAGCATTCTCTCTCTCTTCAGTTGAGAGAGAATGCTGACGATGGGGACAAGCCGTCTCCCGAAACGCGTTCAAGTAAGATTATCATAGTGATGTAGTGTAACAACCCTCAACTCTCTATTTTAAATTATGACACATCACTGTTACAAGCTTCTAAATCTTCAAAAATTGAGCTTCCCATTTGAATCTTCCGAGTTCCGCCTGGAGGCAGAGGCCAAATATTGTCATGAAGGAAGAGAACTTTGCAAGACAAAAGTCCAGGACGTTTTCTTTTGAAGTCAGGATATGACCAGTACAACATTGGTTTGGAAATGCTTGTGTCATGTTACCAAAGAAGCTTGGAAATTAACAAAAGTATTATACAATGTAATTAAAGTTATTTCAACATTATAAATTGTGTGTAATGGTTTTTATAAAACAGGGAAACTTACTTATTCGATGCCTCTCGTAATTAAAGCATCATTCGAGTTAAAAAAAAGCCTGCCCGTGCAATGTTAGGCAGCCAGCTAGTTATATAATAATTTTCTTTCAGTTCATTTTACATTGGCAGCTATTGTTTATAAAAAGTACAGATTTGTGTGTGTGTGTGCATGTGTGAGAGAGAGGGAGAGGGAGAGAGAGAGAGAGAGAGAGAGAGAGAGAGAGAGAGAGAGAGAGAGAGAGAGAGAGAGAGAGATGCTACACATTTTGTATGTCTATAATCTACTTACAGGCACTGGGATTACCCAAACGGAGGCCCACCACGTTATCACAGTCCCCCACTGTCTACAGAATATGAACGACCTCCACCATACTACTACCCAGGACCTGGGTAAGTTTTCCTCTTTCATTTCATACACAGTTTTACAAAGATGTTACAAGTGCTTTGAGAGTTAACGTATAATTAGTTATCTCTCTGTGAAATTAAGGGCATTAAAAATTATGACTTAGAACAGCAGAAGTTAACGCATGGATTAGCAGAGAGAAGAGTGACATGAAGTAATAAAATTATTGCATTTCAGAAGATTTAAGAATGGCTTCCAAATACAAGGTTTTATCTCCTCAAAATAGAAATATTTGCCTTACGCATAAGGCCCAGTTCTAGGGTCCACTCATTTTCCATCCATCGTACATGCTAGTACTGACAGAGCATCATATTTGTGTGTAGTAGTGCAGAGAATCTGGTTTATCCTTTTCATAGACAAATAATTGTATTAATCTAATTTTTCTTTAACATTTTCTGTATTCATTCCATTATATTTTAAAAATAGACAGAAAAATACTGCCTTTGTGTGCAAAGGTTTCTGTTGCAGAAACTAGTAAATTTCCTTTGTGATTTCATTTCATATACAGATCCTACAAATTTTTCTTTTAATATCCTTAATCAACAAGAATTGATTCTAGGTGTATCTCTTTTAAGGCTGGTTCACAATAACCTAGAACGGTAACCAAAATGAGAATGACAAAGTTAAAATACACGTATTATAATGTAAGTAATCACAATTAATGGGAAACTTTCTTGGGTCTCGGGAATGGGAAAGAAGACTTGGCCAATTTTTTATGTTCTCGTTCCCTGGCACAGAAATTATGAGGGACAGCCCTTGTAGATCTATATTCTGCATATTAGACACTTTACTGTAGAAATTATTTAAGGCAGCTGTGATATGAAACAGTTGCTAGAGCTCTCTCTCTTTTTTATTTTTAAATTAATATTTATTTCTCAATACTCACAATTACATAATTAAATTACATACATTTTAGACAGCCACATCAAAATGGAAACAAACGAGAGTCGGACTACCTCAAGGGTCTGTTACAAGTGCTATTCTGTTCAATATATATATACGACCTAGTAGATGTACTTAAGAAAATAGGTAACATACAAATAAGAATGCTGACGATGTGGTAATATGGACTTCAGAAAAGAACATAAGATCTGGGAAACATTACAAAAAACTACAAACAACAACGGAGAATACAATCATAAACCTAGAACAGTGGACTAATTATAACAATGTGGAAATAAATACAGGAAAAACTCAATATCAACTACAACTGGCAAAATGGTTAGTACAGAGATTCTCTTCACTACCAAAATTCAATAGCAAAAACATAATGAATTCAGAAGACTTAATACAGAAGATAAAATCCCTGGAACTCGAACCAGAAGACAGATTAGTTTCCTTTGATGTCACTGCACTATTTCCAAGTGTTCCTACAGATCAACTCCTGCGTCAATTAAAGAAATGGCTACAGCAGACTAACCTACTTGAAGAAGAAATAGAAGACCTCATACAACTTACCAATTTATGCATTGCACAAAATTGTTTTAGTTTCAATAAGAAGTTCTATCAACAGCCAACTGGTCTAACCATGGGCAACCCACTTTCACCCTTCTTGGCAGATTTATTTATGAGCTACTTAGAAACACACATAACAACTTCCTTTCCATACATGTTTAAAGTTTGGCACAGATATGTTGACGACATCTTCGCTGTTGTCCCTAACAGATTCATACAAGACTCCTTAGCCTTACTAAACCTACAGAACCAATCAATAAAATTCACTATAGAAATAGAAAAAGAAGGCATGCTACCATTTTTAGACCTAAAAATCATCAGAGAACAAAAGAACCTAACTTTTGGCATATACAGGAAGCCAACACACTCTACTAATTACATAAAAAATAAGAGTTTCAATCCAACCACACACAAACATGCAGTACTAAACAGCCTAACACATAGACTGGTATATACCCCCTTAAATAAAAAAGAATACCAGTTAGAATACCAGCATATAGTAGACACAGCAATACATAATGGGTACAACAAAACAACTATTGACAAAAAAAATTGCAAAATTCAAACGACAGATGCACATCAGAAACACAACAAATCTCAGCCAGCAAGATAAAGAGCTAAAGTTCAAGAAATTCACATACCACCCAGGAACTTTTCACAAATTTAAGAAGATTTTCATGAAACATAACATCAGCCTAGCTCCACAGAACAAATTTAACATAGAGAAATTACTTTGTAACAAGTTAAAAGACCCCATTCCACAAGACAAAAAAGCTGGAATCTATAAAATCAATTGTTCAGATTGCAATAAAGTATACATAGGTAAGACAAAAAGAAACCTAGAAACTAGGCTAAAGGAGCACATGAGATGTATTAAATACAAACAAATGGACAAATCTGCAGTTTCACACCATTTTTGGATCACTAATCACAACATCAAACCCAATATTACATTAGTCAAACCAGCCAAATTTGCAGCCGAATTAGATGCATGGGAGAAGATCACCATTCTAAAACACAACACACATCTAATGAATTTTGATTTGCCGCCACCAAATCCTCTCTGGAAGTACATTTCTCCACCACAAGATGCCACCACAGTATCCAGTCCAAAAAACGGAAACACCAACAACACGGGCCAGTCGTGATAACCTTCTGAGGATGGGAACAACGGTTTCCCGAAACATGTTAAGTGAGTAAACTTAAGTGATGTTAGTGTTACTATTCCGACTCACCTTTAAATAAATTCAATATCAACTATTCACAATGCAGCATAAAACGGAAAATATATGCCTGCAAATCAACAATAAAAAACTACAAGAAGCAACTACAACAATGTATCTAGGGATAGAATTAGGTCAAAAACTATCAATGAAAGAACATGTAAACAATGTAACAAATAAAATCAACAAAAAGAACAACATTTTAAAACATTTAGCAGGAATAAAATAGGGTGGAAACATGGACCTCCTTAATAATACATATAAAACATACATAAAACCTAACCTGTTGTATGGAGGAGAACTACTAGCAACAGTAAACAAGACCCTTAAAAGTAAACTAGAAATTTCACAAAATAATTCACTAAGAATAATAACAGGAGCTGTAAAAACAACACCAATTACAGTATTACAAAGCTTCACAAAAAACATGGCTATAGAATTGGAACATGACTTGAAAGCAATTACTCTAGCACAAAAACTGCAAGTCAATGGAAACAGATACAAATGGTACCACATAGCAGACACTATAAATAATTTAAAAACTCAAATAAGCTTCAGAACATATATTAATAACTTAAAATACAAGAATATAATTACAACAAATATAATTGCAACAGAGGTAACGAGTCCAATAGAATATATTGATATACAATATCAGAATGACCTGATATATTACACAAACAAAACAACATACCAAATGAAATGAGAGCCATAGCAATAGCTACGGAAAATGAAAGATACCCGGAAAAAGAATGGCTCTGAATATATACAGATGGATCCTTCATCAATAAAAAAAAATGCCGGTGCAAGAGTATACTGTAAACATTTTGCAGAGTATTTAACATTATATGAAACGTCAAACCACTATGATGGAGAATTAACAGCTATAAAAGCAACATTACAGAACATTTTATATAGACCATACATAAAACAAAAAATAGTCATCTTATCAGACTCAAAATCGGCCATAGATGGAATAGTAAATTACAATAATAAAACAGCAAGAAATATTAAAGAAATAAGAAGCCTTATTAAAGCAGTTGAAACTAGAAATCATGTCACTCTACAATGGATCCCAGCTTATGCCGGACTTTTGGGCAATGAACATGCGGATCAATTAGCAAAGAAAGGTGCAATGCAACAAATAATACCTGTAGGACAAATAGAAATAAATAAACAATTAAATAACATTAAACAACATTTCAAAAGACAGCAGAGACATGATGAAGAAGATAAATTAAAGGATTAAGATTATAAGAATATTAAAGATAGAGTTGATATACAAAAAATGCCAAGGAGGACTGCAGTGGCCTTATTTAGGATGGCAACTGGCCACAATTGCCTCGCAGAACACCTCTACAAGATAGGATGCCTACCTACATCCAAGTGTACTCTCTGTGAAGAAGATATCGTGAACAAAGAACATCTCACCAAATGCAAAGGCCTTAAAAGTGTTAACTTGCAGACTTTATATTGGGAAGCCAGAGGGAAAATGATGCAGATCAATTAATCCCCAGTGCCATTGGTGAACAACATTTTAGACTATAACAACATTCGAAAATATTAGGCTATTTATGCTAAAAATTTGCTTCTTGGTTGCTTTCCTATGCTAATTTACGGTCTCAATACACACAACTCCTGATTTTCTGTGTATTGATGAACCATTGTCTACTTGCTTACATGTCTGTAGCCCCATCTTCTTTGTAGTCATTCTTAATCATTTCTGTTTGACCTTACCCAAATAATTTCCCATAGCTTTTATATTTTTATCCCTTTTACAGTCAGAATCTTCCTTATTAATACTTCCCCATCCAGGTTTTTCCATTTGTTAACAAAATTGTTCTCTCCGTGTCTTTGTTTGATTACTATATAACATACAGTGGAAATCTGTGTTCACTTTACCGCACATTGGACATTTTCCCATATCCTCATCATGCCTTATACCTTTCAACTTTCTAACTGCTGTTCTCGCCCTAATTTATTGCATATCTGTATGTACTTTTCCCTCTCCCATATTGTTTTTATTTCCTTATACAGGGAGAGCCAAAAAACTACAAACCGGCTGCGCAGTGTTATTCCTGTCCGCATCCTCCGTGCTCATTGTCGTCTGCCGCTATCATAGAAAGGCGCAGATGAAACCATACAACATTTTTAAAACTACTTTTAAAGGCTTTACTTACCAACTTTATGAAAGGAGATGCTGAAACTGGCCACCGTCGTTGTCCATACTTTTTGGCACCTCTTTAGGAAACTATCCATCACTTGCCGTAGTTCACGTTGGGAAATGCTGGCAGATATTTTGTTTTAATTCTTCCAGGGTGTGTGGGTTTGTCTTATGCACTTTGTTTTAAGTTACCCCAGAGGTAGAAAGGGCAGGGTGTTAGGTCGGGGGACCGAGGGGGACACAAATCTCTACTAATAATTCTGTCCTCAAACACACTTTCAATTTTTTTCGAGTCAACAGTTGATGCTCATACATATGTGAATACAATTTTGCACCCCCTTTTTTTAGAGAATTAACAGCCAGAGAGCGTGATTTTGCCTTTTCTCAACAAGACTCTGCAACAGCTTATACGGCCAATATTTTGATGAGAACAATTGAAAGTGCGTTTGAGAACAGAATTATTAGCAGAGAATTGTGGGCGCCCTTGTTCCCCCGACCTAATCCCCTGCAATTTCTATCTCTGGGGTAACTTAAAACAAAGTGTACAAGACAAATCCACACACCCTGGAGGAATTAAAACAAAATATCCGCCAAAAAATTGCCAGCATCTCTCAACGTTAACTACGGCGAGTGATGGATAGTTTCCTAAAGAGGTGCCAAAAATGTATGGACAACGACCGTGGCCAGTTTCAGCATCTCCTTTCATAAAGTTGGTAAGTAAAGCCTTTAAAAGTAGTTTTAAAAATGTTGTATGGTTTCATCCGCACCTTTCTATGATAGCGGCAGACGGCAATGAGCGCCGAGGATGCAGACAGGAAAAACACTTCTCAGTGGGTTCCTAGTTTTTTGGCTCTCTCTGTATATCCTCAAGGAGCTTTTCTCTCTTTTACTGCCAAAAACATTTTGTCTGTCAATATCTTCTAGCCTCAATTCTACTTCTTTTCAACAGCCTCTAATGCGATATTCTGCGTTTATCCGTCCATCTCTCATACCTGTCTGTTGCATAACTTCTTGAATTTTTAATAACCATGACCCTTTCTACTTACTTTTCTTTTATATATGAAAACATTCTTTGATAATATCATTATCTTCCAGATTGGAGATTCTATATAAATATTTCATATAGAGCTCTCTTAGCTACAAGGGGAAAATGAAACTGGAAGAAATTCTAGCAAATGTGCTTCCTGGCTCCCTCAGATTCATCAACATTGGTTCTTTTTAGAGAAAGCATTATCTATAGTTTGTTTATATGCAATTCAAAACTGGCTATTGCGTTGAAAACAATAGCAAAAACCACAAAGAACAACAAATATAAACACTGTTAACAAAGGAATGAAACTTGGTACAACTATAAGAATTGGAAATAGTAATGGTGAAAATGTTTACTCTTATTGAATTTTGACATTGGATAACCCTTTTTATTTTAGCACTGAGTTGGAAGCAGGTAAAAAATATCATTGATTAGTTATAAACAAATGAAATCCTAATGCACAAAATCAACTTTCCACTTTATATGGTTTCCTATTCTCGTTACCGGGATATTGTGAACCAAAATGTTGATGCTGTTTTGTTTTCCATTCTCGTTTATGTTTTGGTTTCCATCCTTGGGTTATTGTGAAGCAGCTTTTTGAGACTGTGACTGGCAAATAATTGCATCATGATTATTAACATTTTAATAAGGTCTCTTTGTTGTGAGAATGATTTGAAATTTTGTAAACAGCACACAGTAGGTGAGGATTTCTGTATGTCCACATTTCCCTCAGCTTTTTTTATTAGACAACATCAAGAAAGTTGATTTATTTTGTTTCTTTCTCTATTGTAAAATAAATACAAGAACATGCTGTAGATATATTAGGATATCATCTGAATATTTTTTCACCTCGGAGCCATATAGCAAAAACATCAATTATATGGTAATACCAAGAGTTTTACTATAGTAGAATTAGTTTTCAAAAACTCCCATATTATGATTCTAGGCATAACATATAATTAGAATTATGCTATTGTATGCAAAGCCTTAAGGGTGCAAAAATTATTGAGTAACTAGAGAAATTAATTCTTTCAATTAAGTATGTCACTGTTCTCTCACTAACCATGCCATAGGAACATAAATCTGAGCAATTCAGTTAACTTTATTGGTTGTGAATCTATTTAATGTTTTATTTAGGAATACTACTATGCTTAGTAAGTTTTTAAGTTTTCTGAGATGCATGATCTTATAGTAATAAATACTAACATTTTAGTAATAAATGCCTAGACAGTTTTGAAGACAGGTTTTTTTTTCATTTTGTTGTTTTAGTTCCCAACTTCATTATATCATTCCTGTAAAGGCAGGACATATTCTTGATGAACAAGTTAAACTCTGTTTAACATACATTAAGAATGCAATTAGCATACCACTTCTGAGGTGGGAAAACAAAGTTGAGAATATAATGAAGAAATAGATTTAAGTGTAAAGCTATAAATTTGGTAGTTGTCTTCATATATACAGGCTCTGCCAAAGAAATGTATACACACTTTTAACAGATGGTATCCAAGTATTGCTTTCAGAATTGTATTGAATTATCTGTGGAATTTGTAGTGTAGGGTTTTCTCAACAGATGTCAGTACCCATATGGTAGAGGTCTGCACAGGTTTGGACTTAATTTGAAAAATGTTTTGTCAAGCTCAGGCTTGAAAATAAAGATGTAAAAATCTGATGTGTTGCACTCACATGACTTTCTCTACTCTTGATAGATATTTTAATAGCTGGTTGCTATGTGGAGCATTCCATTTTCTTTGCATGTCCAGGACATAAAAAAAAAGAATAACGAATTCACATTTGAGAAAAAGTCTAAGTATTGGAAAATTCAAACTAATAACAAGGGATATCTCAGAAATGTTCACTCGACAATAAAAAATGTATATGACATAAATTGTGTGTTTTAACATGATCTACATTTTTTGTGTAGTAAAATTTTGTCTATCTCTTATGGTTTACCAGTTATGCGAAAGCCATTCAGTATGAAGAGGACTTTTGAGACATTCCCAGAAAATTCAAGATATACATTTCATTTGCCATGAAAATATCTTAAACATGTGATATTTTAATCAAAATCAAAATTTTCACAAAATGTTCCAACTAGGGTAATATGGGGTAGAGGGGATTTTGTTGAAAATCTTTGTGTCGCATCTTTGGAAGGTACTAAACTTAAATACCAAGTTTGTTGGTTATCCGACTTTTCGCTTTTGGGTTATGCTGCTCACAGACAGGCACACACAAGACAGACAGACAGACAGACAGACACACATACACGGACATGTTTCCAAAAATGCCTTATTTGGATTCAGGGCACCTCAAAACATGTATTTCTGGTGAAACATGGTATCAAATTTTTCGGTGGAATGCAATAATTCCCCTACTTACTCTACCTATGTAGTAGAGAAAGTAAAAATTAATTTATCAAATTCAACATATGCATTTTATTTGTCATGTAAATATGTTAAACATACGATATTTTAATGAAAATTTAATGAAAAATAAGTTTCAATAAAAACAAAAATAACAAAACAATTTTCCATGTAAAATGAAAATAAAGATGAAAAAAATAATTGTTCACATTTTTACTTTCTCTACCACGTATAGTAAGTACAGGAAGTATTGCATTCCACCAAAAAATTTAATACCTAGATTTCACTGGAAATACATGTTTTGAGACCTCCTGAATCTGAATAAAGCATTTTTACAAACATGTCCAACTGTGTGTCTGTGAACATGAAACACAAACAAAAAGTCGGATAAGTAGCAAGCTTGTAATTTAGATTCAATATCTTCCAAAGATGCAACACGAAGATTTTCAACAAAATCCCCCACCCTGAACTACCCTTTACTTGGAACACTTTCCGAAATTTTTGATTTTCTAAAAAATGGCTCAACGATTTTTATTAAAATACCATATTGTCGCAGCCTCCAATCAAACACGCTCAAGGGGCAGAGCACTCGCTAGAGAGGTAACAGGTAGTTAACAAATTGTAATAATTTGAATAAGGCGAGGCTACGACTAGGGACGCAGCTAAAGTGAAAGTGCAGAAATATTATTGAATACTGGCAAAAGGACGCTTACATGGCTCAAAATAGGTAGAAGGAGCTTTACACTATCATAAATAAGACAATAAAGATTTGGATGACACAGTATTTATTAGATAAAACTTACTACATACCCCATCTTAGTTCCATGCCTGTCGGGCGAGGCCGCCATGCATTCCTGCACGGAGAGAGCGAATACACGTCTGGTCTGGTTGACTGCTACTAACTAACTCTCAGCCCCAAGCCACGCTTCAAAAAGCGTGGGGGACGCCAACTAACCTACCCCCACCTAAACTGCTAATCCCCACCTAAACTACAACCGCCATCTCGAATCTAGGTGACCAAAGAGACGTATGCGCATACGTCACAATATATTAAAGATATTTACAGACAAATAAAATGTATATCTTGAATTTTCGGGGAATAGTCTATGAAGTCTTCTTCATTCAGAAGGAATTTTGTATAATCTTGTATAACTGCTAAACATTAAGCGAAGGACAAAAACGTACTACACAAAAAATGTAGATCTCTTTAGAACATACAATTTATTTAAAATAGTTTTTTTTGTGGCGTATGCTGTTTCTGA